>CM044313.1:99855000-101148333 GCA_024291935.2 Okapia johnstoni
AGTGAAAAGTGAAAGTGAAGTCGCTCAGTCGTGTCTGACTCTTCGCGAGTCAACTGAACAACAACGTTGACATTTAGGCCAGATGACTGTATGTGGTGGAGGCTCTCCTGTGCATTGCAGGACTTTAAACAGGACAGGATCCTCTGTCCATGGGATTTTCCAGACAAGAGTACTGGAGTGGGTTGCCATTGCCTTCTCCGTAAAAGGGACTAAAGGAAGACAATCTGTCTTCTGTTGCTCATTCTTAGGGCCCTTTCCCCCAAGAGTCAAGGCCGGGTCCATGGGACCAGCAGGAGGCAGGCAGAGCCCAGGATGCATCACCACCTTTCCTGTGTCTCTGTAAGCCCCCAATCCCATGTGATGTGCTAAGTCACTTCAGTCATGTCTGACAGTGTGACCCCATGGACTGTAGGCTCTGTGCAACCCCATGGACTGTTGACAGGTTCCTCTGTCCATGGGATTCTCCAGGCAGGAATACTGGAGTGGGTTGCATGCCCTCCTTCAGAGGATCTTCCCCACCCAGGGATCAAACCCAGGTTTTACTCACTGCAGGCGGATTCTTTACCATCTGAGCCACCCCAGGAAGCCTATCCCCAAGCAACCTACTCTTCAAATGAAGCCTCCATTCCAGTCCTCCCCCACCAAGAGGTATTTCTGCTCACGTTAGACAGTCAGACATGAGTGGGTTCCTGCTCCATCCTGGATGTGGGGGTCATCTTTCCCTCCCCACCTAGATACAGGTGATTACAAGACACCAAGAGAGCTTCCGCTTTCGTGGTCAAGGACCGCTAAGTTTCCAGCCTTATCAGAACAAAACGAGACAAAACCACCTACACAGGCCGGCGCAGGCGCGCCAAGACCTAAAAGGTGACTCATAGTAACCCTGGGTTCATTATGGCGCATTTGTAATAAATCAGCATCGCATGTTTGCCCTCCCCCCCGCCCCCCCAACGCCCTGGAGTTTCACTTGGGTGCTTGTGACTAAGCACCTGCAGGCAAGGAAGAAGTTACACAACCTACAGTTGTCAATCAACCTGTCATCAAACTACGTAGAACATAAGGAGGGATTTTCCGCCCCGAAAAAGCAATGCTACCCCGCCGTCGTGGGGCTGCGTCTGGTTTCGCTTCTCTCTCTCTGGAGTGTATTTTTCTTTGCTCAGTAAAACTCTTGCTCCTTAAAACTGCTCCGTGTCTCTCGATTGAATTCTTTCTCGTCAAGAGGACATGAACTGAGGGAATCGCTGTTTTCTGGCGGTGACGGTCACTCAAGATCACTGTGGACAAGCACTTACAGGCCTCCTCCTGGGCCACCTCCGGCCTATATCTCGGGCACTTGGGGTATAATAAATACAATATATTCAATATGATATGATATTCTATGTGATATTCAATATGATATGCTATTCAATATGAATATCATATATTCAATATATAATCAATATATCATCTTGGGGTATAATCAATGATATATTCAATATGATATGATATTCTATGTGATATTCAATATGAATATGATATATTCAGTATATTAATCAGTATGATATCTTGGAGTATAATCAATATGATAAATCAGGAGGCAGGGTCATCGGGAAGAGCCCTTAAAGGGAGGGGTCCTTCCCCACCCCCAGGCACTTCAGTCTGAGGTCTCAGCAGCACTGACTCCCACATGCCCACCCGGTAACTCCCACTGCTTCGTTTTCCAGTCTTTCCAGTCTGGCTTCCTTATCCCTGACTGGCTTCCTGGGGTGACTTTCTCGAACAAGTACTTGCCCCTGGTCTTACTTTCTAGAACAAGTACTTCTTTGTCCTTGTCTCACGGCTGGCTTTCGTGGGTGCCTGAGTTAAGACGGTGCCCTGGGTAATATAAAATCCCTGATTTTTTGCCCTTCCTCTGCTTAATAACTTGAAACTATTCCAACTTAATTATGGGAAATCCATGTTTTCCTTTACAAGCAGAAAGAAACCTCTTTGGGGACATCGTATCCTTCGGCTTTCCGGAAACAAACAGTCAGGGCTTGACTACAACAAGGATGAGGATATGATCAGTAGTGGTAATGCCTCCACTCTCATTAAACGAGCCTCCTGCACCTTCCTTTTTGTCTGTTTTGTTCCCCAAGATCACAGGAAAACTCGAGGCTTTTGTTTGCTTGTTTCTGCTCCCCAAGTGCCACAGCGATGAGAAACGTCAGGTGTGAAAGCCAGCTCTCTTAAGCAAGTCTGGAACCTGCCAACCTCCGCCGGGTTCTGCTTCTCTTCAGAGATAATCACATCCTCCGTACGGTTCTCAGAGCCACTTATTAAACAGACCCGTCACTTTGGGGCATTAATATTCCACTGAATTAACAAGGTTCTGCAGTCAGCACCACTCAGCCCCAACCCTGCTGTGATATCAGCAGAGCTGACAGTTCTCCTCAGGAAGCCAAAAATGAAAGAGCCAACAGATCAGCTTTTTAGAACCTGGTTATATTTTTATTAAAGCCTAAGTTTTGGTAATTCTGACATTACCTTGTTCTGCCTGACAAGGTAAGACAAGAGCTCATAGGCACTCATAGGTTATGAACTATTGGAAAATCTAAACAGTTTAGGGGGCAATCAATTCAACAGTTCATCATTTCTAAAAGGAAATAGTTCTTATTAAATATAATGAAATTCAACCCAGATTCAGAAAGACATCAGAAGAATACTGCACTCGAAAAAATGAGAATGAGATACACAATTTTATCCTAACCATTATTATGTAGTAATGCAAAATGCCTTTTGCTTTTAAAATGATCACAGGATGACCTGATTCTGTACTTTGCTCTTAGCTGTACATAAACATCAATCCAAAAACAATACTCAGATTTTAGGATCTTTACAGGCTTTAGTTTTTCGTAATAAACTCAAATGGAAGTAAGAAGACTTTAAAATATTGATGCCAATTGTTTAAATATCTCAACAAGTATCCTTATTGCTATGTATCAAATTCAGAAAAGACATTCAACCACATATTGTTTTCTCTTCTAAAACAAACACACACGCACATCTACTGTAAGAGAAAAACGTAACCCACTTTCCTGGGGAAAAGTATAAGCTAGCTTAGCGGCAACATCAGAAAATGAAAATATACTAAAGTTAAACAACAAAAGCCTTAGAGGGCAGTCAAAAGCTTCCTGAAAAAGGTGTCAGATTCTCTCTTCACTTTCCCCATCGTCTCCCATTTACATCATATCAGTGGCTTTCAACAACAGTAGACTTTCCCAATAGGGGACGTTTGGCAACGTCCAGAGATATTTTTGGTTGTCAAAACCGAAGGGGTGCTACAGTCACCTACGGAGCAGAGGCCAGGGGTGCTGCTAAACAGCCTACAATTCACAGGACAGCCCAACCCTGAAGAATCGCCTGGCCCCAATGTCGACAGGACCAGGATTAAGACCCTGGTTACACGCTCATGACCCTCCGTAAGCAAGTGAAGTATCTCATCATAAGGATATTTTGAAAGGGAAAAGTAAACCATGGTTTTTCATTTAACAAATCATATTAAACACACCAAGTCACTAATAACGGACTTCCCCAGTGTCTCAGTGGAGGAGAACCTGCCTGCCAAGGCATGGGACACGGGCTTGATCCCTGGTCAGGGAAGATCCTACATGCCGGAGCAGCTAAGTCCATGCCCCACAACTACTGAGCCTGTGCTCTAGACCCCAAGAGCAGCAACTACTGAAGCCTGCGGGCCCTGGAGCCTGTGCTCCACAAGGAGAGAAGCCACCGCGATGAGGAGCCCTTGAACTGCAAGGAAAAGCAGCCCCCACTCGCCACAAAGAAAGCCCGTGCGCAGCAACAAAGACCCAGCGCAGCCAAAAATAAATCAATGAATAAACATTTTTTAAAAATAATAAAATCCGTAATAACAATAATGACAACCAAATCTTCCCTGGTGGCCCAGATGGTAAAGAACCCACCTGCAATGCAGAAGACTCTAGTTCAATTCCTGAGTCGGGAGGATGCCCCGGAGAAGGGCATGGCAACTCACTCCAGTATTCCTGCCTGGAGAATCCCATGAACAGAAGAGCCTGGGATGCAGTGCATGGGGTCGCAAAGAGTTGGACACGACTGAGCGCCAACCAATTTCACACTTTTCACTTTTTCAACCATTACCGAAGGCTTCCTCCATTCCAGGCAACCATCCGTGTCATGTGTGAACTCTTTCAGTCCCCATCACGACCCTCTGCAGTAACTACTGACGTCCACTGAATATTACAGAGGAAACAGGCCTGGAGCAGGAGGTGATTGGCCTTGAGTATAGAGAGGTTGAACAGAGGAGCTGGAATTTGACACCAGGGTCCAGCTGGTTTTATGGGTCTTTCTGCTCTGACCAGGTGCATTCAGTTCAGGGATGCGGGCACTAGAGGTTTGTACTCGTGAGGGATTATTCTAGACTGATGGGGTTGTGATCACACAGGTGGGAACAGGAAAGGGAAAGTATATGAAACCTAATGCCAAATTTGTTAACCAAATAACAGAGGAAAAGGGGGAAAACATATGAGCATTGAATATACTGCCTTAAGCAGGCCCATCTCTCCTGAGATCTGAAAAATGGTTCTGAGATCCTGTAACTGCCTGAAACCTACATCAGACCCAGGAAAAGAGAAAACAATGACAAGAAATCCCATGCCCGGTCTAGAGTGATTAGGAGGCAACTGATCTAAAAGCAAGAGGGCTTGTAATTCAAATTAATTCACTGGGGAAAATGCCTGGATCGACATGGTAAGTTTTTGGTGGTAAAAGTAAATGGGTACACTCAATTATAACTAGATCCAGAAGTAGTAAAAGCAGATGAAGGACCCCCCCCAAACACAAACGCATCATAATTACCATTTAATTAGGAGGAACCGTCCCTCCCCAACGTCCCTGATAAACTTCGTGGAAACTGATGGCTGTTGTTCAATTGCTAAGCCGTGTCTGACTCTTTGCGACCCCATAGACAGAGTAGCCCATCAGGCCTCTGTCCCCGGGATTTTCTAGGCAATAAAACTGGAGTGGGTTGCCACTTCCTCCTCCAGGGTATCTTCCCGACCCAATGATTGAATTCAAGTCTCCTGTGTTGGCAGGCAGATTTTTTCCTGCTGAATCACTAGGGAAGACCACCGCTCTTTAAAAAAAAAAATGAAACTGTCATTGAGTCAAAAGCACAATCAATGAAATAATTTCAATTAAGATCATTTTGTTACAAAAAAGTTTTTCATCTTTGAAGCCTGTCTTTGCTTACAGAATTTATTTTTCTTATAGCATCTCCTAAAACACTTCAGTTAAGTAAAGCAGGAGGAAAAATAAAAAACAATCCAAAGTAGGTTGGGAATCTTCTAACTCTAATCACAAGGCAAGGGTCTTCCAGGTGTCACTAGTGGTAAAGAATCTGCTTGCCAGTGCAGGAGATGTAAGAGACGTGGGTTCGATCCCTGGGTTGGGAAGATCCCCTGGAGGAGGAAATAGCAACCCACTTCAGTATTGCCTGGAGAATCCCATGGACAGAGCAGCCTGGAGGGCTACAGTCCATAGGGTCGCAAAGAGTCGAACACGACTGAGTGACTTTGCACATGCACACACAAGGTACCGAGATGGGAGGGCGTGCCTTCTCTCCAGGAGCTCGCAGGGCTCAGCGATATCGGCCGAAGCCAGTGCCAAGAACAAAACCAAAATGAATTAAGATGATGAAATCAAGTAACAGTGACAACAGCATCTCCCGCTGACTGAGACGTTAAGACGCTCTCTCTGCCCCCGACCTTGGTGTGGGCTTCATGAATGTTTTCTCACTTAATTGTCAGAACAACTCAAGGAGGCTGTGCTCTATTGATGGCCACTGATTCTCTTTTAGAATGAGGGGGAAAAGATCTTCGATCTTCACTACAACAGGCGGGATCTCTTTAGTTGTGGTGTGTGAACTCTTAGACACAGCGTGTGGGATCTAGCTCCCTGACCAGGGATCGAACCCTGGCCCCCTGCATTGGGAGTGTGGAGTCTTAGCCAGTGGACCAGCAGGGAAGTCCCAACATGTATTCTTTAAGGAGCACACTCAGCACTGCCTGGGGCCCTGTGACCACAGAAGACAGGTGGGGACGTACCTGCTAGCATCAGGGCTCGAATGCACTCCGTCCGACCCTGCATGGCGGCTTTCATCAGGGCTGTGAACCCGAACGCGTTCCTCCTTTCAAGGTCAAGACCAGGGAAATAGTTCAACAAGTAGTTGGTGATGGTGACGTGCCCTGCAAAGAGAAACACACACGTGGATGGACCACCTTCCACAAAGAGCGGGCATCCTAGAAGGGCTTCCTACACACAGAGGGTAATGGGGCAGCATCCACCTGCAGGACTGGACCATCTTTGGGAGGGTGGCAGTGTGTGTGTTTGCCTCCCAGGCCACGGGAAAGAATTCTCAGGAGTCCAGGATACGAGGCGACAGAGGACCCTGCCCGGGGTCACAGCGCTGCTGCCTCTGGTTCACTCGTGTTCCGTTCTGCAGACCCGCTTGAAGCCCAGCTGTCCAGGCAACCCGTTAAGGAGGGGACATGGGGAGCAGGGAGGCTGCGGGGGTGGCAAGGGCACACCTGAGCTGGCCCCATGCGGATGCTGTCAGCTCCCAGCAAGAGAGTACAACGCAAAACAGAAAAGGAAGCTCAGAGTCATTTCCCAGAATTCCAGAGCCTCAGGGAGGAGACAGTCTGCATCTCATCACCGTAGCAACAGGATGTGTCAGTGCACACTGCCACCCTGGCATGGCTCAGAAGGTCCTCTCTCTCTCCCTTACACACACACACACACACACACACACACACACACACACACACACACACACACATACACACAGGGAACACAGGGAGTATTACTACCCAGACCCTCATCCATTAACCCAAGCAGGTAAGAATATTCATATCAGAATATAAATTCCTCCCTTTCATCACCCTGTACTTCCAAAAAAAGGGCCGAATTTTCTGCTCATTCCCAGAGGATTCTCAAAAAGCCCGCACACTCTTAGGTAGCACTGAATAAGGAGAACATCATGTGAGAAGCCACGTTCCCAGGATGCTCCTGATTCACCTGGAGAAAGATCCTCAGACAACACACAAAGAGGCTCTGGGGTCAAATGCCCGTGCTGTCCGAAGCCCACTGGCCACACTTCTTAGGTCCTCGGGTGACATGACACGCCACCCTCCCCACACCCCAGACCATTGAGTCCCTTAGACCAAGGTCCCCACCGTGGCATCGCTGACACCTGGGCCAGGTAACTCTGTTGTGGGGCTGTCCTGTGCACTGTAGGATGGTCAGCTGCCTCCCTGAACTCTGCCCACTAGACACTGTAGCTACCACACCTTCCTCCCTCCCAGGCATGACAACCTCAAGAGTCTCTGGACCTCACCAAGACTCCCCCGGGGCAAAATCAGCCCTGTTGAGAGCCACTGTCCCAGAGGCTCAGATGTCACCATTTCAGGACCAAGGTGGAGAATGGCCTCCCCTCCTGCTCCCCTTCACCCTGACCCCGGCACCCCCACCCCTCTTGGTTGCCATCTGCATCCTGGCCCTAATGATGGCTAACACACCTCGGGAGTGCGGGCAGTCTGCACAAGGGCCTGGGTACCAGTCTCCATCCTTTTTTGTGGGGGGAGCTACTCTGGGTCTCGTTCCTGCATGAGGGCTTTATCTAGTTGCCGTGAGCGGGGACTACTCTCTAGCTGCGGTGTTGGGCTTCTCACTGAGATGGCTTCCAGGCTCCGGGGCTCAGGAGCTGAGCCCCTCAGCATGTGAGATCTTCCCGGAGCATAGATGGAACCCACGTCCCCTGCACTGGCAGGCAGCTTCCTCACCACCAGACCACCAGGGAAGTCCCCAGTCTCCATCCCTCTGCCCTGAGGATTCAGCTCTGAAACCCCCTTTGTCCCCACCCCATGCAGGTCCCTCAGAACCCCCCTCACTGTTGGGGCTGCAGGTGTAGGGCCAGGTAGACACTGAACTTTATTTTCTGCTGTTAACTGGGCACCACCAGCTCCCCGCAGGGAGGCTTCTGCACCTTGAAGAGGCCAGGAACCCTGAGGCTCCTTCCCCGGCTGGTACCAGGAAGGGCACTGCGTGAGACTGGGGATATGGCAGAGGAGGTAAGATCTCCCTGGAAGATGGCAGCCACGAGCCACAAGGTGCTTCCTGAGACTCACACACACACACATACACACACGCTCTGCAGGCCAGGAGGCTGAGCGAACAGAGGCCCCCAGCACAGCGGCAGGCAGAAGCCCCCACTCCTGCCGCAGTGGCATTGCCTGGGCTCCACCCCGGCCCTGCCAATACGTGCACGCGCCTCGGTAACCAACTCCTCCCACGTGGGAGCCCTGTCCTCCCATCATCGCACCCGGTCGAAACAGATGTGCAGGTGGGACTCGGTTTCCTTCCTCGAACGGCACCAGATGCTGCAGGCTGCTGGCCGATAGTGCCTCCTTCTCATCAGCCTCCAGGTTAAAAACAAACAAGCAGCAAAATCCAGGGTGTGGAATCTAACAGAAGCAGCATGCTCCGCTCCCCGTGGTAGACCTCAACCGGCCTCCTGACCTCACCGCAAACATGAAAAGGTGAAATGTCACTGATTTTCTGAGATGAGCACTGGCTAACGTGGTCCTGTCACGGGGTTAACAAGCCAGAAACAAACAGGCAGGACCTTTCCGCTCTGTGACTCACAGGTTCCAACCAGAGGCTGACACTGTTTGACTCTCTGCTGTTTACAGAGCCCACGCTCCACCGTCGTCCCCCCCCACCCCCGCCCCCCGCCACGGGGAAGGATGCTGGCTGTCAGGTTCCCAAAGCAGCTTAACTGGGGCAAACTGTCTGGGCGGGGCCAGGGGGAGGGGGTCCTTTGATCTCAGTTGCATTTGTCCTCCAGCTCAGCGCTTTGCAGCACCTGTCAGATTTAGCCAGGGTGGTAGTGAAACAAATTGCAATTTGTTTAGAGCCATTTTAAAAAAAAAAACGTGAAGGAGCGTGTCAGCCACATTTTCAGGAGGATGTCCTTTGTACTGACATACCCGAAACACTCTAAGCAGGCAGGGAGAAGGAACCCCTAGGATCCACAAAGCAAACGGTCCATTATATAGATCTGTCCTGCATGTTGTGCAGAGATTGGAAAAACCAACACGCAGCCCACGAGTCCTGACAACTCGGACTCAGGCTGTCATGACCCATGAAATCACTCCCAGGTCCCACTGGCTTCCCCAGGATGACAGAACAATACCTCTTATGGCACAGACAACCTCACTCAGCTGAAACAGAGCATGGACCCGATGCTGCTAAGAATGAATAGATGTTAACCTTCTTTAAGATGTCAATTAGCCAAAAGGAGCTTTCTCCTTGAGTAAGAAAGATAGACAGATGATAGGTAGATAGACAGATGATAGGTAAGTAGATAGATAGACAGGTGATAGACAGGTAAGCAACAGAAAGATGATAGATGGGTAGACAGGGAAGACAGACAGATTGATAGGTAGGTACATAGAGTGATGAATGGATGATCGGTAGGTAGATGGATAGATGACAGATAGATAATAAATAGATATGCAGGCAGATGATAGGTAGATAGGTAGGTAGATGGTAGATGATAGATGGATCGATGACAGATGATAGATACAGATAGATGATAGACAAGTGGAGAGATTAGAGGAGGGCAAAGCAACCCACTCCAGTATTCTTGCCTGGAGAACCCCTTGGGCAGAGGAGCCTGGTGGGCTACAATCCACAGGGTCGCAAAGAGTCGGACACGACTGAGTGACTAACACACACACACACACAAGTAGAGAGATAGGTAGGTAGCGGGTAGATGGACAGATGATAGATAGAGGTAGATCACAGACAGAGAGGTGGCTGGATGGATGGCAGATAGATACAGGCAGATGGACAGGTGCAAGGTAGGTAAGTAGATAGGTAGATGATGTAGATGGATAGATGATAGGTAACTAAATAGAGCACAGCAAGGGGATCCAACCAGTCCATCCGAAAGGCAATCAGTCCCGAATATGCATTGGAAGGACTGATGCTGAAGCTGAAACTCCAATATTTTGGCCACCTGACGTGAAGAGCTGACTCATTGAAAAAGACCCTGATGCTGGGAAAGATTGAAGGTGGGAGGAGAAGGGGATGACAGAGGATGAGATGGTTGGATGGCCGCCGACTGGATGGACATAAGTTTGAGTAAACTCCAGGAGTTGGTGATGGCCAGGGAGGCCTGGCGTGCTGCAGTCCGTGGGGTCAAAAAGAGTTGGACACGACTGAACGACTCAACTGAACTTCCTTATAAAACAGAACGTGTCTCACATTAAAAGCTAGTTTGAGCCTAGTCACCATTGACCATATGGAATAGGATTTGGTCCCTGAAGTCCTCAGAGTGGACTTGACAAGCGGGCTGACCACACACAGCTCAAGAACACCCCCTCCCATGGACCCCATGAGCCTTACCCTGCCTAAAAGAAGGGCATAAGTGACCCAGGAATAAGTTAATTCTTGATGACACAGCTTCAGTGGGGTGACTAAGCGGCCATGCAGACAGAGAACTGAGTAGTTAAGAGAGTTGGCTCTGAGAACACCCAAGTTCAAGCTCGCAGTCCGCCACTTAAAATCCGGGTGACCTTGGGGAGGTCACTGAGTCCATTTCTACATCTGGAAAACCAGAGATAATATCAACCTCACAATGGTGAAAATGGCAGGAGACAAGGTATGTATAAAAGTGCCTAATAGCCAAATCTCTGGGCAGAAAAATTCCAAATAACTTACGCACACGTGCTCCACTCCCAAGGAGGTGACGCGGTAGAACCCACTCCTTCGCTCCTTCGCTTGTGGGTTGTGCACAGACTCACTCCAAAGAGTAGACTATGGAGATGGTGGTGGGGGTGGTGATCTTACAAGAGAGATGTCTGGCCAACACGACCTCAGCCAGGTGATCAGGGTCAACAGTCGTGTCCAGAGCACGTGCAGACAAAGATTCTCTGCTGATCAAACTTTAGTTGGGCACCTGAACCTTCTCCCAGGTGCAACTGTGCCCTTCCTAGCAAAGTCTCACTTTAGCAAGAACCCAGCTAGTAAGTCAACCAAACTCTGGTTAACTCACCCCTGCCCAACTCTAGTATCTGATCTGTTCTTCATCCTCCACCCCACCCCCGCCAGGGGATATCCAATCACCCCGGGCCCGTCTTCCTCAAGAATCTTGCTAGGTTGGTTTGGCCAGAATCTCTCTGATGTTCCGCCTTATTAATTATCCATCCACAGACCCCTCCCCCGCCATCCTGCTCCTTGGCTATAAATTCCCACTTGCCCATTGCGATGGTCCTCATACCTATCTGATGATTCTGAACAAAGTCAGCCTGACCATCTGTAACTGGTGTCATCGAACACTTAAAAAAAAAAGACAAAACCCTTCATGGGACGTCATGAGAACAGCACTGTCCTTTGTGGTCCTCCTTTGAAAAACCCGCAACTCCACTCTAATCATGAAAAAAGCAACAGACACACACAAATTGAGGGATCCGCTACAGACTACTGCCCACTCAAGCGAGTATCCTTGCCTGGGAAACCCCATGGACAGAGGAGCCTGGGGGGCTACAGTCTATGGGGTCGCAAAGAGTCAGGCGTGACTGAAGTGACTTAGCACACTCAGCACACACACTGTAGACTACTAAACAAGCACTCCCCAGACTGTCAAGGTCGTGAGGTCTGAGAGACTGTCACAACCAAGAGGAGCCTGAGCGGATGTGACAACGGACTGTCACGTGGGATCCTAGCCGGGATCTGGAAACAGAAAAGGGACATTGGGGGGAAAAAGAGGAAGTCTGAATTTTAGGAAATGGACTTGAGTTAATAATAAAAATGCATTGATATGGGTTTGTTTATTTTGTTCAACGTATCGCAATAGTGTAAGATCCTACCACAGAGGTATCCAGGCGTGGGGTGTACCAAATTCTCTGCACAATCTTTGCAGTTTTTCTGTAAGTCTGAACTATTCTAAAATCAAAAGTTTATCTTCTGAAAGGGGAATCCAGGCAAGGGTCACTCAATAGACTGCAAGGCAGGGATAGCGACTCTTGTCTGGCTTCTAGGTGTGGATCCCATCCACACCGTCCACAAGCCTCACCAGTGGAGGGGAGGGGGCTCATGGGTGGGCGTGCAACGGACAGAGAAGATGGTGGCTGGACCCCCAGCAGGACAGGAGGGTGGAGAGGAGATGTTGACTCAGAAGGAAGTGAATGGACACATCTTGGTGATTGTTGGGCTGAGCCAAATAACGGAAGAGAAAAGCCAAAGATGACTCCTGGGACCACCCCAGCCACAGGGTTCTGACTCTACTTTGGATACCGTTGTTGTTGTTTAGTTGGCCAACGGCATTTTCTCTGAGAGTACATGGGGGTGTAAAAGTCCATGGCGATCAAGCCTGACTTCCTATCCGTCTATCTATGTTGTGGAAGAAAAGCAAAGCTCCCTTCAGATCATTGCCATGGTTTTGAAGAGAAAAGGTTAATATCGATACATTCTTAGAAGCATCATGCCCACTCTTGATTTCCTTTGAGTAATGATCCCCCAAACCCCAAGTGGAAAATTTTAAACTTTCCCACTCTCTTTTTTTTCTTTATGATTTCTTTATTATTTATTTTTTGTCTTTGCTGGGCCTGTCGCCACCTGGGCCTTGCTCTAGCTGCGGTGAGCTGGGGCTGCTCACTAGGTGCGGTGTGTGGGCTTCTCTTTGAGGTGGCTTTTCTTGTTGCGGAGTGCAGGCTCTAGGGCACAAGGGCTTCGGTAGTTGTGGCAGGGGCTGCGATTCTCTGGCTCCAGAGCACAAGCTCAATAGTTTGTGGTGCACAGGTTTAGTTGCTCCACTGCATGCGGGATCTTCCCCGACCAGAGATCGAATCCGTGTCTCCTGCATTGGAAGGCGGATTCTTTACCCCTGAGCCAGCAGGAAAGCCCTCAACTTTCCCACACTTAAGTCACCTGCTTTACAGGAAACCCCTCTGCCAGGAGACAACGCACCTCCTACTTCACAGAGGAACCGAAACTACAGAAGGGAACTCCCTCTTCTTTCCCCCCATCATCCCCCAGACTTCGCCACATCCCTCCTAGAAAAGAGGAGAGGATTCTTCTCTTGAAATGCCAATCTCGCCTCCCCCTCCAGTGCATTAAAGACATTCCCCATCTACTGCTGGAGAATATATTCGTGCTACAAACTACTTCCTCTTCAACCTCTCCCACCTTGCAAATTCATTCCCACCAGACTGTATTATGCCTTAAATTTTTCGCCTTTTGCCATGTGGCTTCAATGTTCTTCAGTTAAGAACACTGGGACTTCCTTGGTGGTCCACTGGTTAAGAATCCGCCTGCCAATGCAGAGCACACAGGTTCCATCCTTGGTCCGGGAAGATCCCACATGCCTTGCGGCAACTATGCCTGTGCGTTACAACTACTGAGGCCCTCGCACCCTGGAGCCCATGCTTTACAACAAGAGGAGCCACCACAATGAGAAGCCCTCACACCACAAGTAGACAAAGGCTGAGCATAGAAGTGAAGACCCAGTGCAGTCAAAACAACAACAACCACCACAACGTTGGCCCCTAGGACATCTGTGGAAGCTTGAAACACACACACACTGGCAGGACTATCCACCTAAGGAGAACGTGCCCAAGCTGACGTGATGGTTCCAGGAAGAGGATGACAAATGCATGGGGCAGAGCGGCCCAGAGACATGCGTGAGCAAAGGCAGTCTAGATCAGCCGGCTCCCAGCCCGTCCACAGATGCATCAACTATAAACACATGTTAAACTCGAGTTGGAGGTTGTCATGCAGCAATAAGCTGGTACATGTGCTCAAGGGTCTCCTATCTTAAAATACACATGACTGTCAGTCCATTCGAGCTGCTGTAACAAACTGCCATTGACTGAGTGGCTTAAACAAGAAATATTTATTTTTTCACAGTTCTGGAGGCTGTGAAGTTCAAGGTCAAAGTGCCAGCAGATTCTGTCTGGTGAGAACCTACTTCCTGTGTCTGGCGAGAGCCTACTTCCTGGTTCATAGATAGTTGTCTTGTTGTGTTCTCATATGGCAGAAAGGGTAAGGGAGCTCTCTGGAGTCTCTTTTATGGAGCACTAATTCTATTCATGAGAGATCCCCCTCATGACCTAATTATCTCCCTAAAGCCCCACCTCCTATTATCATCCCTTGGAGATTAGGATTCAACATATGAATTTGGAAGGGGGACATAAACATCCAGCCCATTGCAATGATCAACAAAAATCCCTGTGGCCCTGGCTTTGCATTCCAGTCATCTGCCAATCATCTGTCTCAGGCTGAATTCCAGTCACCTACTCTCACTATTGCTACTTACACCCCCACCAATTCTCCTGAAACCATCTTCCATCATTCCCCAATGACTGTACCAAAAATCCAGCAGTTATGAGTCAGTTCCCACCTTGCTAGACATTTCCATAGCATTAACTTCTTGTCTGCTCCATCCAACACTTTCTGCAAACGTCCCAACAGCTCACCCTTCTGATTTTCTTCCTAGCTCTCTGCACCCCTCAATTTTCTTTGAATTCTTCTGTTCTCTGCTTTCTGAAATGCTACTGTTCCTCAGATGTGTGACCAAGCCTTCTTCTCATCCCACACACCCTCCCTCGGTGATCCTATCCACCCTCACGGTTAAGTCATCATCCTAAAACTTCCAGATCACTTATCTCTAGCTAATCTCTCTTCCTGAGTTTCTTCCCTAAATATTTGTCTATTGGAT
The DNA here is from genome assembly GCA_024291935.2 of Okapia johnstoni. Taxonomy (NCBI): domain Eukaryota; kingdom Metazoa; phylum Chordata; class Mammalia; order Artiodactyla; family Giraffidae; genus Okapia; species Okapia johnstoni. The sequence goes on from CM044313.1 coordinate 99,869,780, forward strand.
ATTTCATCTTGGGGATTCCACCAACAAATCAAACTCAACATATAAAACTCAAAACATGTTTCTTCCAAACTTCCTCCTCCCATCCACATTCTTTGCCAACGATGACTATCACCAACCGCCCACCAGAGTGCCCAAGCCAGAAGTCTGGGCTTTCTCTTCAGCCCTCCCCTATCCCGCCACCATCCAAGTATGGAGGAATTCTGCCAAAGCCACCTCTTAGACATCTTCCAAGCCTGTCCGTGTTTCCCATCCCCACTTCCAACCTGGATGAGAGCCACCACTGTAACCTTCCTGGGGTCCATTCCTCTCCTAACTGAACGTGACCCGTTTCTACTCCATTCTCATAGCAAGAAACTCTTCCCATCAACACAACTACTACTTAAAACCCTTCATGGTTTCTACTCTTCAGTAGAAACTCTTGACTCATGAACTCTTGACTCTTTAACCAGCTAGCTTCTTTCTATCTAGCCCTGATCTCTGAAGGGTAGCAGAATATGCCACCCAAAACATGCCACTGTGGCATCAGAATTATTTTGAGCTGAAGACAACAGAATAAGCAGATACAAGAAAAGCTCCCTGCCGTCTCCCATTCCTAAAAGCAGGACATACATTTTCTTATTTTATTCTTTTATTTTCCCAGGTTTTATTGAGATATAATTAACATCTAACACTGTTCAATTAAGGAGTAGAGCATAATGATTTGACTTACATATATTATGAAATATTACCACAGTAAGTGTAGTTAACATCCATCATCTCATTCACATACCCAAAAAGGGGTATGGTTTTTCTTCTTTGTAACAAGAAATTATTCAAAAACTGCTTTCCTTTATCCTGTCATTTCTTCATAAACATACGGAGATGGCATATATTTCCGTCTTCCATCTTTATGGAAGATGACATACAAGCCAGAGTTCTGAGTCACCTGCTTGAGCTACTCATCTTTACCTGGGTGGCCCCCACTTACGCATGAGGTCCCTGTGCTTATAGATGCTTGGTTCTCTCTTGCTAGTCTTTTATTACAGGGGTCTCACTTGGGAATCCAGAAGGGTAGAGAGAAGGTTATCTTTTCTTCCCTATATCCCCTCTTCATCCTCAGCTCCTGCACCCATGGACTCTGTAATCACACAACTGTCTCTTTTTTTAATTGTTATTTATTTATATATTTGGCTGTGCTGGGCCTTCACTGCTGCTCAGGCTCCTCTCCAGTTGCAGCACAGGAGCTACTCTCTAGCTGCAGTGCACAAGTTTCTCACTGTGATGGCTTCTCTTGTTGTGACTCTGGCCCAGTCATTGTGGTGTGCGGACTTAGTTGCCCTGCCGCATGTGGGATCTTCCCCGAGTCCCCTGCATTGGCAGGCAGATTATTTACCACTGAGCCATCAGGGAAGACCACAATTCTCTTTTATTTCACCCGTGTGCCATGCTTTCTCTGATCTACTGGTCTTTGCAGTCCCCCTGCCAGATATGTTCTTCCTTTGCTTTTTACCCAGCTACCTGGTGGGCCATCCCTTCCAATGGAAGCTCTGCCCTCGTCCCCCAAGATTGAATCAGGCACCTAAACCATGATTCCTCATGGCTCACATTTCCATGGGACCGTGGATTCCCACACCCACATAACCCTCATGGCCCTGATCGCAAGTCCAAAACTTCCAATGGGCAGCACACTTGGTAAATATTTAGTAAGTGAAAAAGCTGAAGGATTTCTACTTCTCCCTTGAAAGAAGTTCACGTATCAAAAAAGTTGCTAATTTTCAAGTCCCTGGTGGCTCTGTCAGTAAAGAATCTGCCTGCAGTGTGGGAGACCTGGGTTCGATCCCTGGGTTGGGAAGATCCCCTGGAAGAGGGCATGGCAACCCACTCCCGTATTCTTGCCTGGAGAATCCCATGGACAGAGTAACCTGGCGGGCTGCAGTCCAAAGGGTTGCAAAGAACCAGACATGACTGAGTGACTAAGCACAAGTCATAAACTACATTATCAAGATCATATGGCCATCACAATTAATAATTTTTGACTCATTCAACATGCAATTGGTACCAATTATGAGCTAAAAGTCTTGTTTATGCTTTCATTCAAGGAAAGGAAACAGACAATAAATCCATGCTGCTCTAAAAATGGGAAAACATTACCGAATTAGGGTTATCTAATGGCAAGCCACTCCAGTATTCTTGTCTGAACAATCCCATGGACAGAGGAGCCTGGCGGGCTACAGTCCAAAGGGTCATCAAGAGTTGGACATGACCCAGCACGCACACACACAGACTTGACTGCTGGGACAGCAGGTACTCAGAATGGAATTTCCCAAATGAGGCCAGTAGAGGGAACTGTTGATTGGAAATACCAGGTTCCAGCAGCACCAGTAAAGAGGACAGGTTCTTTGTTCCCATCCAGAAGGGGGGGCGGGGGTGCACATGGGAGCAGCGGTGGGGAGCGCATACAGGCCATCCCCTCCAAGTGGGGAGCAGGGCCATCCCCTCTACCTGGGGAGCAGGGCCATCCCCTCTACCTGGGGAGCAGGACCATCCTCTCTACTTGGGGAGCAGGGCCATCCTCTCTACTTGGGGAGCAGGGCCAGCAGCTTCAGAGGAGGTAGCATTGCTGTGCTTGGTCAGAAAGGCTCAGAAAACTGGAGTTTACAGGAAAAGGCAAGGCAATGCTAGGAAACCTGAGAGATGTGCCAGGCCCTAATTTATTTTAAACAGAAACCAAGTAAAAGCAAAACACTTCAAAAATCCATAAAAATCACAATGAAGTCAGACTCAAATCATGATCGGGTGTCATGATAATAAAATAAGATAAATACAATGAAGAGGTGTCTATCCCCGGCTCAGGCCGAGTCATACATTCTCCTCGAAAGTGGGACCCTCCCCAAATCCAGTTCACAAGTCAGAACACACAAGGGCAGCCTGAGCCCACCGGCCGATGCCTGAAGCCTCCTGTCTCCAGCAGCTAGTGACATGAAGAATGTCATGAAGGGCTTCTTCGGGGTAAGCTGCTCAGCCGGGTCTGACTCTTTGCGATGCCATGGACTGTAGCCTGCAGGCTCCTCTGTCCATGGGATTTTCCAGGCAAGAATACTGGAGTGGGTTGCCATTGACTCAGTGGTCAAGAATCTGCCTATCAATGCAGGATGCATAGGTTCAATCCCTGGTCCAAGAAGATCCCACATGCCATGGAGCAACTAAGCTCAGGCACCACAACTATTTAGGTCACACTCTAAAGCCTGGGAACAACTACTAAAGCCCAATAGCCCTAGAGCCTGTGCTCCACAAGAAACATGACCGCAGTGAGAAGCCTGCTTACCACAACTAGAAAGTAGTCCCCACTCACTGCAACTAGAGAAAAGTCAGCACATTGCAATGAAGACCCAGCACAGGCAAAAATCACAAATAAATAAATGAACAAATCATGCCAGACTGGCTCTCCTGAATTTCCCGCAGAACTTTAAAGATATGTTCAAGGAATAACAGGCTTCAAGGATGCACCAGAGGCTGTGTGCTGAACCAACCTGATATTAGCAGCAGCTCAGAAAGACCCCTGTGGTTTTCCTATTTCATCTTACTTCTGTTGTTCTGTTAAAAGGGAACAAGAAATAGGAAAAGGAAACACCTAAAGCCATCCAATACTTTGGCCACCTGATGAAAAGAGCCGACTCAGTGGAAAAGACCCTGATGCTTTACAAAGATTGAAGGCCTGAGGAGAAGGGGATGACAGAGATGAGATGGTTGCATGACATCATCGACTTAATGGACATGAGTTTGAGTAAACTCCAGGAGATAGTGGAGGACAGGGAAGCCTGGCGTGCTGCAGTCCATGGGGTCGCAAAGAGTTGGACGAGACCGAGTGACTGAACGATAAACAAAGCCACCCCCCGGGATGTAATTCATTCCTTCCGTTATCTCACTTTATACTTTTGTTAGGGCGAGTCCAGTAGAGGTTAAAATTACTGGCTAAGTGATATTTAGGAATTCTTGGAGGCTTTCTTTTCATACATTCTCTCCATAGAAAAAGCCTAATTCAGGTTCAGCTGTGTCTTTTTTTTACATTTTTTTTACATATATGTAGACCATTTTTTAAAAGTCTTTATGGAATTTGTTACAATACTGCTTCTGTTCAATGTTTTGGTTTTTTGACCACAGCCACAATGTATATGGGACCTAAGCTCCCTGACCAGGGATCAAACCCTCACCCTTCGCACTGGAAGGCCTTGAAGTCTTAACCACTAGACCACCAGGGAAGTCCCTCAGCTGTATCCTGATTCTGCAGAAGGACTCGAGGAGGTTAGGCTTTGAAGAGAACAGCGGACAGGCAGATCAGACATTTGCATCCTAATTCACCCTCCGAGGCAGGACTCTTGACTCCCAGCCTAGATGCACAGCTGTGATAGCAAATTATACAAATGTGTGGTCACTTGCCAGTCTTCCTTAACCACACCGATTCGGCGGGGGCCAGTGCTGACCAGACCAAGTCAACTGAGGCCACTCCACCGCCTGAGCCAGTGACTTGTTTGGCCTGGGCGGGGCGTGTGAGGCAAGCCTGACAGCTGTAACCAAAGCTGTGCAGGAGGCTTTTGGAAATGCTCTCCCGTCTCAGAGCACAGAACATGGGCCGGGACTTGCTCCTTCCCGAAGTTCCTACGCTGTAACGTGAAGCCACGCTGCTAGGAGCTGCCAGGCCATCTTGGGACCAGAGGGAAAAGGTCAAGAATTTCTGAGAAGCCAGGCCCAGGTCCTGACAACACGATGCCACAAAATGAAGCAACCACCCCTCACCCCAACTGTTTGCTGCCTTCAGACAGGTCATGTTGCAACAGAAGGCCGTTTCCTCATCGTGGAAGCTTGTTTTGTTGGATACTCACAAGACTGTACCCAAGAGCACCAGAGTAGGTCCTAAGCGCCAATAAAAATCACAGAAACACAACTGCACCAAGTGGCTCAGACGGTAAAGACTCCATCTGCAATGCCAGAGACCTGGGTTCGATCCCTGGGTGGGGAAGGTCCCCTGGAGAAGGAAATGACAACCCACTCCAGTATTCTTGCCTGGGGAGTCCCATGGACAGAGGAGCCTGGCAAGCTATAGTTCATGAGGTTGCACAGAGTCGGACACAATTGCACACTAACACACACACAACTGCAAACAGTAAGCGAAGTCCGTTGGAGCTGATGCATTCTCAACCCTGGGAACATGCTGGGAAATCAAAATTGGTACAGCTTTTCCTAAAGGCCACTTGGCAGGGCCTTCCCTGGTGGTCCAGGGGTTAAGACTCACACTTCCACTACCAGGGGCGCCTGTTCAGTCCCTGGTCGGGGAACTAAGATCCCACAGGCCCTGTGGCACAGCCAACAATGACAGAAAGCCACTTGGCAGGGGCTCCGTAAACCTACACATTGAAAATGTGCCAGTCATTTGATGAAGCGATTGAGTTCTAAGAATCTGTGCATACATTTCTTCTCTTTCCTTCTCTGCCCTGCTCTGACCTCCACAAACCACACCTGCCGGGTTCCTTAGCCCTGAAGTCTCAGGTGTGACTTAGCAGGGGCCCTGTGGAAGGTGCCAGAGAGGACGTGCCTCTGGTCCCCCTACCTTCCAGCTCGGGGGGCTCAGGTGACCCAGGTCCCAGCTCCTGGGGGCAGCCCTCCCCACCTTCTTTCCCCACAGGACCCTCCCCTGAGCTCAATCCCCACTCCACTCACAGTTCCCTTACCCGTTCCTCAGTTTAGCCTCTGAGCACACCTGCTGCTCCACTGTTCCACCAGGATGTTGGCAGGTACGCCCCCCTCCAAACTGTCCCCCCTCCCATCCCATCAGCCCCGACCCCAACACTAACAGCTGCACTCCAGTGTTATCTGTAACCAGCTAATTCAGAAACCCTCAAGCACAAGACTTTAAATTCAGGAGATGGGGTTACGTGTGCCCTTGCCCGCCCCTGTAGACCCAGCACTTAACACAGCCATTGGACATGAAGCCATTGGACTGCCAGATAAATATTTGTTTTAAAAGTAGATCTTGTATAGAAAGAGGAGCCACAGTTGACTGACTTTCTCTGTTACTGGACGCCAAGGACACAGCCGTGAACACACCATCACTCAGGTGTGCCTATAGGAACCAGGCAAATCTCGTGTATACTGGTCCATGCAGAAAGATCTCCTAAATCTATTGAGTGAAAAAAAAAAATTAAAATCAAGTCTCTACAGAATTGCCCCATTCACATAAATAAAAGGTGCTTGCACACGTTTTGTGTTTGAAAAGGAGAGAGACTGAGTTCTGGAAAAGTAACCAGCTGGAACATAGCCAGTCAATGGGTGGACTAGGCCTTAGAGCATGTGGGATCTAGTTCCCTGACCAGGGATCGAACCCTAGAAAAAAAAAACAAACAGGGGTGGACTAGGCCCACCACCAGGGAAGTTTCTAAAAAGATTTTTTAAAATAATACTTCTGCAGCAATTTTTCAGTGTAAGCACTTATTACTATATGTTTCTTGGTAGTAAGAAATCATCAAATAAATAAAGCTGGTTATGGAATTGGATTAAAATGGGGCATCATTTGACTCTATCCACTAAAATCCCAAACAGCCTCTTTGGTTAAAATATCAGTACGTGAAAGTCATGAACAAAAGCTCAACGGCTGTCCTTTATTCTCACTGTGATCTAGTGATGGCTGTGTCCCTCTGATAACATCTCACCCGGCTCCATGAACCACTCCACCCCCAGCTCTGAGGCCAGCTGACCTGGGAACCATTCTGTATGGGAATCTGTAACACTCCAGTTCTCCAAGTCAGGTCCCCAGACCTGAAGCATCAGCCTCACCCGGGAACTCACTGAAATACATAGTGCCAGTCTCACCCCAGACCTGGATGTTGTTTACTGAGTTGTTTCTGACTCTTTGTGACCCCACGGACTACAGCTCACCAGGCTCCTCTGTCCATGGGATTTTCCAGGCAAGAATCCTGGAGTGGGTTGCCATTTTCTGCTCCAGGGGATTTCCTGACCCAGAGATTGAACCTGAGTCTCCTGCATTAGCAGGTGGATTCTTTACCACTGAGCCACCTGGGAAGTCCCAGACACACACAATCCAAAACTCTGGGGACTGGGTCCAGCCATCTGGGTTAAAACACAGTTTATCCACCCATGGGTTACCATGATTCAGCTTGTAACTGAGCAGGATCCTCCGGGGCCTTCCCAGGACAGACACCCCCATCCCCACCATGTCCTCTGCCTGCCTCTTGTTTGTACACAAAAAAAGTTAGCCTCCTAGGCCTTCCTCAAGCTCCAAAGAATAAATTTAATCAGAGTAGTGAGAAAATGCAGAAATAAAGGAGAACAGCCAAGCAAGACAAATTAGTAATAGTTTAGCCATTAAACAAAGTCAAGGACCTTCAGTTCCTTCTCAAGGGCCACAGGTAATATTTTGAGCCATGTCCTCTGAGCTGTTTTGCAGATACTAAACCCCCCACCAGGTGGAAGAAGTTAACTGTATGCTGCCCATAAGCATGAGACCCCAGACCGCTTGGAACTAGAGGTTGATGAGGTTGACTTCCAGTTATCTCACCACCAGCCAATCAGCAGAATGTCCACGAGCTGATCAGACACCCTACAACCCTTCTTCCTCATCCTGTCTTTAAAAACCCCTCCCTGAAAGCCTTCGGGGAGTTCCAGCCTTTGGAGCACACTAGCTGCCTGGATTCCTTACTTGGCTCTGGCAATAAACGCTGCCCTTTCCTTCACCACAACCCAGGGTCAGGAGGTTGGCTTTACTGCGTGCTGGCAAGCGGACCCAAGTTTGGTTCGGTAACAAGCTCAAGGCTGACAACCAGGCTCTGTGTTCTGAGGTCAGGATACTCTCAGGGAGAAGGGCAGCAAGTCATCGTCCCCAGTTATATCAATATATTAGGGAAAAATCACGTCCTTACATGGAGGCAATTAAGATAAAGAAGGAAACACTGTTTTCTTTAAAGTATAGCACGACAGAGGATGAGATGGCTGGATGGCATCACCAACTCAATGGACATGAGTTTGAGCAAGCTCCAGGAGTTGGTGATGGACAAGGAAGCCTGGCATGCTGCCGTCCATGGGGTCGCAAAGAGTTGGACATGACTGAGCGATTGAACTGAACTGAACAGCACTAAAACCACACTCTACCCTTTTCCGCTCCCAAATAATTCAGTGCCAAACTTTGGTGGGCAGAGCCAGGAGACTCCCTGCAGGCCTGGGGGTTGTCCCAGGGGTCAGGGCCCCAGTGGAGGGAGCGGGCACCATGCAAGGGGAAGGGCAGTCCATACAGAGCATGAACAAATCAGTAAGTAGGTCAAGAGCTGTGGAAGCCAGGAAAAAGAGGAAATACATTACACCGTTTTGTTTCTAAAAGAAGATAAACAGAACCCATCGACACGTCCAATTGTTAACGATGGTTCCCTCCAGAAAGTAAAAACGGAAATAACTGGGAGTGAGGAGCTAAGCATTTTCACCTTTAACTTTAATTGCTTGTGTGTTTTATTTTCCAAACATTATCTACTATATTTTACAATCAGCTTATCAGAACATGGGCAGGGTTGAGTGGAGAAAGCACCCAAGAGAGCCACCGCGTTGCCAGCCTCCTCCGGCAAGATCCAGTCTGGTTGCAGCCCCAACCCCCCACCACACCCCTACCTCTGGTTCCCGCACACCTCAACACACTCCAGCCATCTGCATCCCACCAGCTGCTCTGCGATCTCACCTTTTCTGGAGGAGAGGTTCCACCAGGGACCACCAGCTCTCTTGAGGGCAAAGTAGGAAGTCCATGAACACAGGAGTCTGCCCCCTGTCCCCACTTCCCACTCGTGACCAAAGCAATGGGCAGAAGACTTATCTGTACTAGAAACCACAGAACGACACCATCCACTGGCCAGAATTCCTGGAAGGAATTTCTGTCAAATGCAGTGGAGACAGAAGCAGGTTGTGGGGAAGGACAGGGCATTATAGGTATTCGACCTGTAATGTACAGGTATGAGACCTTGGGGGTCTCCACCAGTGTCCCAGAGAAAAAAGGGCTTGCAGAGATGCATGCAGACCCACCGATGCCGTTTCCAACCCCCAGGCACACGAGCCATGCCCATAGTGCTCCCACGCCCAGCTCCTGCTGGCTGCAGAGATGACACCAGGCAGAGGGTGGGGGACATTCAACCATGGCCGGCACAGGCTGCTGTCCCAGCCCACGCCTGCAGCTCAGGGCTGGGAGCAGCTGGGGTGATCGACCCCAGCCTGCCTGGATTTCTCCCTCTGGGCCCCAGGTCCAGACCCAGAGCCTGGAAAACATACAGAGCCCTTTTCTTCTCTTTTTGCTGGGCCTCTCTCTAACCTTGAAAGAACCTATGCCATCATTTTTTTTAATTCATTATTTTTTTATTGGGGGATAACAGCTTTACAGTGTAGTGTTAGTTTCCACTGTACGACAAAGTGAATCAACTACATGTATCCTCTCCCTCTTAAGCCTCCCTCTCACAAGCCCTCATCCCACCCCTCTAGGTCATCACAGAGCACCGAGCTGAGCTCCCTGTGTTGTACAGCAGCTTTCCACTAGCCATGTCATCTTTGACTTAAATAAACCAGTCAGGGAAGCACGAGCCCTGCATAAAGATAAGCAAACTTTGTATTCTTCCAAACTCCTATGTTGAAACCCCAATCCCCAATGTTTCTGTACTTGGAGATGGAGGTTTTGTGCAGGTTAACTTAAGGTTAAATGAGGTCATATGGGTGGGGCCCTGATCCAACAGGACTGGTGTCCTTACACGAGGAGACATCAGACCCCTGGATCTCTTCTCTCTGCCGTGTGAGGACACAGCAGGAAGATGCCATATGCAAGCCAGGAAAAGAGGCCTCCCCAGGAACCAAGTGGCCCAGCACCTTGACCCTGGACTTCCAGCCTCCAATACTGGGAGAGATAAATTTCTGCTGTTAAAGCTCCTGATGTATGGTATTTTTGTTAATAGCAGCCCAAATGGACTAAGACATTAGTATGCTCATGAAGAAAAAACTACATGAGTTTGAGCAAACTCTGGGAGATAGTGAAGGACAGGGAAGCCTGGTGTGCTGCAGCCCATGGGATTGCAAAGAATCTGGACACAGGCTAAGCGACCGAACAACAACCACCACCCAATGGCTAGTGTTAAAACAAACCGATGAAGTCATATGAAGCATTTCCAAAGATCTCAGAGTAAAGAAGAGAAAAGGGAAAACAAAGATGACAGAGAGTTTTGAGATGAGGATCTCACCTACACCTAAGAGGGAATCCCAGGAAGAAAAAACAAAACAAGGCTGATGCAGCGTTCAAAGAGGAAACAGGAAAAGTGCTCCCGAAAATAAAAACATGCCTAACATGAGTCAAACAAAGAGAGAGGGAATGGAAATACACGGTATGACTGTTTTCAGGTTTTCTGTTGGTGGCGGTTGGCTGGGTTCTGTGCACTGTCAAGAATGCGGGCAGGCATCGTCACAGTCTAAGACACATCAGCGTGTCACAAAGACAAAAATCAGGCTGGACTCAGATTGCTCCTCTGCAACACGGTTCTTTTCTTTTCTTTTTTTTTTTTTTTACAGGAAAACGGCAAGTTGTTACTTTCTGTGTGAATACAAAATAAAAATATTTTCAAATAGGCAAGAATTCAGAAAGTGCCTCATGGGTATTGATACCATAGGTACCACGAATACCCCTACACACACAAAGAGCTCTCGCAAATCACTAAGTAACCTCTTCCTCCTGTTCGTTCTCATACTCTAGGATGAGACTCCAGTCCATGCCATGGACCCACTGCCCAGAAACATCTGGCAACCCATCTGTATCCCAGTGGGAACTAGAGTCTGGCACTTCACACTCTCCACCGACCTTGGAGACCACTTACCTAGACAGCTCATCATTTCAAAGTCCTGGGGACCAAGTGGAGATGATGTTTCTCCTTTCATATGTCCCCTCATGACCTACCCTTTCATGCACACCTCTTTGAGTTGGCATCATCCACCATCCAGAAGGCTGAAAGCCAGCCCAGACCCACCTCTCCCACGTGGCCCACCGTCTCACCCACTGGGACCTGAGCTTTCAGCCACACGGCCTGTGTTCCTTCTCTGCTCTGTGACAAGGACTCTGTGTCCACCAGGGTCATCTCACCCCTGTCATCACCCACCCAGCCTCATGCCAGTCAAGTGCATCTCCTCACCTTAGATCTAGACCCTTGATCACCTGGTCCCACTTCCTCATGGGGCCACTTCTTCCCCCATCCTTGAGGCATGCAGTCCTCTGCCCTTCCTAAGACGAGCCAGCTCCCTCTGGGTCCCCAGGCTTTATGGTGTCTGAACAGGCACTGCCTGCCTCTGACCTCTGCAATGCCCAGCACAAGCCCCCTCCTCCATGACCCCAGTCCCAAAGCATCAGGCTAGATGGGGTGTTCTCGCCCCAAATCTCCGGACACATCTTCCATCAGAGCCCCATCAGATGGCTATTTAGCTGGACATTACTCAAGGGCAGAAACACCCTTCACTTCACTACCCCTGGTCCCTGCCTTGGTCCTTGGTCAGTGGGAGGTTAATGAGTGATGAGGCCTCGGTCACTGAACGCTTCTCACAAAATCCTTCTACTCTTTTGCACCTGGGCTTTCAGAGTCTGGAGTGCCTCCATATGAGGGAAGGCTTCACGCCCTGACTCCCGACAAGGTGGACAGGTGTCCTATACACCAATAATGAGAAAACAGAAAGAGAAATTAAGGAAACAATACCATTCACCATTGCAACAAAAAGAATAAAATACTTAGGAATATTTCTAACTAAAGAAACAAAAGACTTATATATAGAAAACTATAAAACACTGATGAAAGAAATCAAAGAGGACACAAACAGATGGAGAAATATACCGTGTTCATGGATTGGAAGAATTAATATAGTGAAAATGAGTATACTACCCAAAGCAATCTATAGATTCAATGCAATCCCTATCAAGCTACCAATGGTATTTTTCACAGAACTAGAACAAATCATTTCACAATTTGTATGGAAGTATAAGAAACCTCGAATAGCCAAAGCAATCTTGAGAAAGAAGAATGGAACTGGAGGAATCAACCTGCCTGACTTCAAGCTCTACTACAAAGCCACAGTCATCAAGACAGTGTGGTACTGCACAAGGATAGAAATATAGATCAATGGAAACAAAATAGAAAGCCCAGAGATAAACCCACGCACCTATGGGCACCTTATCTTCGACAAAGGAGGCAAGAGTATACAATGGAGAAAAGACAGTCTCTTCAACAAGTGGTGCTGGGAAAACTGGTCAACCACTTGTAAAAGAATGAAACTAGAACACTTCCTAACACCATACACAAAAATAAACTCAAAATGGATTAAAGATCTAAATGTAAGACCAGAAACTATAAAACTCCTAGAGGAAAACATAGGCAAAACACTCTCCGACATAAATCACAGCAGGATCCTCCATGACCCACCCCCCCAGAATATTGGAAATAAAAGCAAAAATAAACAAATGGGACCTAATTAAAATTAAAAGCTTTTGCACAACAAAGGAAACTATAAGCAAGGTGAAAAGACAGCCTTCAGAATGGGAGAAAATAATAGCAAACGAAGCAACAGACAATTAATCTCAAAAATATACAAGCAACTCCTGCAGCTGAATTCCAGAAAAATAAACGACCCAATCAAAAAATGGGCCAAAGAACTAAACAGACATTTCTCCAAAGAAGACATACAGATGGCTAACAAACACATGAAAAGATGCTCAGCATCACTCATTATTAGAGAAATGCAAATCAAAACCACAATGAGGTACCATTACACACCAGTCAGAATGGGCTATCCAAAAGTCTACAAGCAATAAATGCTGGAGAGGGTGTGGAGAAAAAGGGAACCCTCTTACACTGTTGGTGGGAATGCAAACTAGTACAGCCACTATGGAGAACAGTGTGGAGATTCCTTAAAAAAACTGGGAATAGAACTGCCATATGACCCAGCAATCCCACTGCTAGGCATATACACCGAGGAAACCAGAATTGAAAGAGATGCGTGTACCCCAATGTTCATCGCAGCACTGTTTACAAATAGCCAGGACATGGAAGCAACCTAGATGTCCATCGGCAGACGAATGGATAAGGAAGCTGTGGTACATATACACAATGGAATATTACTCAGCCATTAAAAAGAATACATTTGAATCGGTTCTATTGAGATGGATGAAACTGGAGCCCATTATACAGAGTGAAGTGAGCCAGAAAAAAAAGCACCAATACAGTATACTAATGCATGTATATGGAATTTGAAAGATGGTAATGGTAACCCTATATGTGAGACAGAATAAGAGACACAGATGCATAGAACAGTCCTGTGGACTCTGAGGGAGAAGGTGAGGGTTGGACGTTCTGGGACAATAACATTGAAACATGTATATTGTCATATGTGAAGCAGAACACCATTCCATGTTCTATGCATGGGATGGATGCTCAGGGATGGAGCGTTGGGATGACACAGAGGGATGGGAGGGGGAGGGAGGTGGGAGGAGGGTTTGGGAGGGGGAGCACATGTGAATCCATGGCTGATTCATGTTGATGTATGGCAAAAACTACTACAATATTGTAAAGTAATTAGCCCCCAACTAAAATAAAAAAAAAAAAATAGATCTAAAAAAAAAAAAAAAAAGGTGGACAGGTGTGAGCACAGTCACAATACCTGGCTGACTCTGGGGGGTTTTCCACCTTAGGCGTCTTGATTGAAAAGCAAGTGTGCACAAGACGACTTCCTGTTAAAAGGATGAAATGGCAGGACGCTGAGTCTCTGCTTCCCCGGAGCTCCGAGATCAGCCACTCAGGCAGCCTTAGACACAGGAATCGGTAGTGCAGGGTGGGATAGCAAGGTACCCCTCGGGTGGCCCCCACAGAAGTTCCCTTTCCAGAATCAACATGCAGTCTGGTCCGGGGCATTTTCTGCAGCTTCCTGGCCCTGACTCCAGTTCTCCACAGCTCTCAGCAACACTAAATGGTGGCCCACATTCCTTTCATAAACAAACTCCCTTTCTTCTTAACTCAGCCTGAAGCAATTTCTCTGCTGGAAGCTGAGAACCCGAGTGATGCAATAGATAGAATTTTGAAAGCCAAGAATTCTGAAAGCGGTCAATTACAAACCCAGTTAATGCTACAGTTACAAATACAGCACGGGTCTCAAAAAGTTAGTGTTAAGTCACTTAGTCCTGTCGGACTCTTTGTGACCCCCATGGACTGTAGCCTGCCAGGCTCCTCTGTCCATGGGGATTCTCCAGGCAAGAATACTGGAGTGGGTTGCCATGCCCTCCTCCAGGGAATCTTCCTCATCCAGGGATCAAATCCGGATCTCCAGCAGTGCAGTCAGATTCTTTACCATCTGAGCCACCAGGAATGTCCAAGTCCAATTCCAAAATCAAAGAGCTGTGCACAGTGTGCTTGGCAATGCTGGATCACCTGTGGAGATGAAAATCCTGGGCAGGAAGGATGCTTACCCTTTACAAGGTGCTCTCACTAACAGCCCTGCCTTGTCACGCTGACACCCTCTCAGCAAGAAGCCCCTGGTTTTTCTCTACATCTCCAGGCAAAGTACAAAGTTACCTCCTAAATGTGTCCACTTTTTATACATTAACTGTCACTAGGGTCTCTTCCACTCATGAGTTCACCAGCATCTTTCGGATCCTGGGTCTCCGAGCACTGGTGGGGTGTTAGGCTCTAGGAGAGCTGACATGGAAGCTGGGTATCTAGTACAGTTTCACGTTCAAAGGCTTCTGGCAGTTGCAGAGCTAATTTCGCCCCACACTGAGTCCTGTACCAGTGGGTAAACTGCACTTGTAACAGAGAACAGACCTGACTCCATATTGGATCTACTCCTTTCACCACAACCCTTGTGCTGTGAGGCCTACGCTTAGTCATGCTGGATCTCCACCTTTTGTAAAACAATGCTGCCTAAAGCCTGAACCGTACAGGACAGCCCATTCTCAAGGCTCTGACCTTTAAAAGTGTAACCCGTTTCCATTCATATAGAGATTAAAGGTGGCAGAGCAGAAAATAACAATTGTCCTGGTAGAGATTTACAGGAACCTTGTGACCAGATCTGCTCAGACAGCTGCAAGAACAAAAGATTCTAGCACCAAGGAGGTTGTAAACCACCAGCCACACACCCCCCTCTCCCCTTTTAGTAAAAATGAAGCCTGAATTCTAACTCAGCTAAGATGGTTCTTTGGGGGCCCTAGTCCACCATCTCCTCGGTCTTCTGGCTTTCTGAATAAAGTCACTATTCCTTGCCCCAACCCCTTGTCTCTGGACTGACTGTCCTGTCCTACAGACAGCAGTGGACTCAGCAACACGCTGTCCCAAATGCACAAACAGAGTGCACCCACCCTTGGCCCTTTCCTTGTCCTTCTTAGCAGTAAAGCATGACCTCTGATCAAGGACACACTTCCGACACCCATCTCAGGAGCTGAGGACAAGTGCAGGCCCCCCCACGGCCTGGGGACCCTGGTCCGACCTCGTGGGCTCTGGGGAGGGAAGGGGAAGCTGGGTCTTACCTGCCTGGGCAGCCGTGATGAGGGCCGTGTTCCCCTCGCTGTCCTGCCAGTTGACATCAACGTGGGGGCACTCTGCTAAGACCACCACGGTATCCACAAAGCCGTGGTAGCAGGCGACAATAAGGCCGGTCTAGAAATGAAGAGGGAAGTGGGTCAGAAGGGCAGAGCGAGCATCATCACCGCAGACCCCAGCAGCATCCCGGTGGGTGGGACGGGCAGGGGTGAGAGGTCAAGGACCCAGTTCCAGTTCTCAGCATCCAGCTAGAGCAGCTGGCCATGGTCCGTCTCACGTATGTGTCGAGCGCCGTGCCCAGACACTGCAGGGTAACACAGACCCTGCCCTCAGGGCACTTGCATCCCACTCTTTGTTGTTGCTGTTGTTTGTTTTTACATCTACATTTATTTCTATCTTTATATACATCTTGAAAACTATGAATTCATATCAGCAACTAAGTTTAATCCAACCTCACTGGGTTCTTTCTGGTTTTTCTTTCTGGCCATGAATGCAATTCCCTTTATCAACAATGAGAAAACTGGCTCTCATTATGCTTAAATACTTATTTGTAAAATGTCTTGCATCTAACTATTTCCTGCCTTTACCACGATCCCATCTCAACACAGATTTATTTCTCATCCAGCTCCGGAAGCCGGGGCTGCCTGCCAAACGGAAGTCTCTTACATCCTTGCAGATGCCAGATATCGATCATTTGCATTCCATTCTAACCAGAGGAAAAGGCAGATCTAAGACGCGAATGTGTTATAAAGTAGACTCCTCTGGTCAGGCAGGTTGTGAGTCCAGGATCCATGTGGCTCAGAACCCGGTGCAGGGGCGGGTTCACTGAGACGGGTCGTTGGGTATGGACAGAGGAGGTGGAAGAAGACGTCAAGGGGACATGGAGGGGGAAGGTGTGGGCAGAGGGCCAAATCTGGCCACCCAGGGACCAGCCAGAGACCAGGTGGTCTCAGTGGCCAGGGCAGAACTAGAATTTGCTCTGAGTGAGATGGGGAGTGATTGAGGTGGTCCGCTGTCAATTACCTGCATTAATTCTGGCTGTAGAGTAGAAAACAACAGAGTTTTCTACCCAAATAGATATTTTTCTGAGAATTCCAGAAAAACATCTACTTCTGCTTCATTGACTACACCAAAGCCTTTGACTATGTGGATCACAACAAACTGTGGAAAATTCTTAAAGAGATGGGAATACCAGACCACCTTACCTGCCTCCTGAGAAATGTGTATGCAGGTCAAGAAGCAACAGTTAGAAGAGGACATGGAACAACAGACTGGTTCCAAATTGGGAAAGGAGTACGTCAAGACTGTTTACTGTCATCCTGTTTATTTAACTTATATGCAGAGGACATCATTCGAAATGCCGGGCTGAATGAAGCACAAGCTGGAATCAAGATTGCCGGGAGAAACATCAATAACCTCAGATATGCAAATGACACCACCCTTACGGCAGAAAGTGAAGAGGAACTAAAGAGCCTTTTGATGAAAGTGAAAGAAGAGAGTGAAAAAGTTGGCTTAAAACTCAACATTCAGAAAACTAAGATCATGGTATCCGGTCCCATCAATTCATGGCAAATAGATGGGGAAACAATGGAAACAGTGACAGATTTTATTTTCTTGTGCTCCAAAATCACTGCAGGTGGTGACTGCAGCCATGAAATTAAAAGACGGTTGCTCCTTGGAAGAAAAGCTATGACAAACCTAGACGCATATTAAAAAGCAGAGACATTACTTTACCAACAAAGGACCATCTAGTCAAAGCTACGGCTTTTCCAGTGGTCACGTATGGATATGAGAGGTGGACTATAAAGAAAGCCAAGTGCTGAAGAATTGATGCTTCTGAACTGTGGTGTTGGAGAAGACCCTTGAGTCCCTTGGACAGTAAGGAGATCCAACCAGTCCATCCTAAAGGAGATCAGTCCTGGGTGTTCACTGGAAGGACTGATGCTGAAGCTGAAACTCCAATCCTTTGGCCACCTGATGCGAAGAACTGATTCAATGGAAAAGCCCCTGATGCTGGGAAAGATTGAAGGCAGGAAGAGAAGGGGATGACAGAGGATGAGATGGTTGGATGGCATCACCGACTTGATGCACTTGAGTTTGAGTAAGCTCAGGGAGTTGGTGATAGACAGGGAAGCCTGGCGTGCTGTGATCCATGGGGTCGCAGACAGTCGGACACGTCTGAGCAACAGAACTGACTGACTGAAGAGTGGAGGGTTGGGGGTGTGCCATTCCCATTCCCCTGTGCCACAGGCATGGCTCCCTTGGAATTGAAATTCAGTTTTTTATGCTAATGAGATGACTCATGGTGGGGGCAGGTGCCAGGTGACTTCACGATGGAGCTGGTTTCTAGAAAGCTTAGAAGGGTTGATCTGTTAGTTCTACTGCTCCCCACACACACCCACTCCTACCTCTGGGGTGGAGAAGAGAAGGACTGAAAACTGAGACCAATTACTAATGATTCAACAGCTGTACAGATCATGCCTACTTAATGAAACTCCCATAACATTTGAAACAACAGGGTGCAGAGAGCTTCCGCACTGGTGAACACATTGTGGTGCTGGGAGGTAGAGCTCCTAGAGAGGGTAGGGAAGTCCCACAACCCTCCCCCCACACCTGGTGTTTTCTTCCATCTGTGCTTCTGTTCCTGAGTTGCAGCCTTTATAATAAAGCAGTAATAGGACTTAAGGGGCTTCCCTGGTGGCTCAGTGGTAACGAATCTACCTGCCGATGCAAAAGAATCAGGTTCAATCCATGGGTCAGGAAGATCCCCTGGAGGAGGAAATGGCAACCCACTCCAGTATTCTTGCCTAGGAAATCCCATGGACAGAGGAGCCTGGCGGGCTACTGTCCATGGGGTCGCAAAGAGTCAGACATGACTGAGCAACTGAGCACATACGCAATGGGACTTAAAGTACTTTCTCAAGTTCTGTGAGTCGTTCTCACAAATTACTGAACCCTAGGAAGGGCTGTGGGAACCTCTAAATTTATAGCCAGTCAGTCGGAAGGTGGCCCCTGATTCCTGTGACTGGCACCTGAGGTTGCGGCGGCCTTGTGGGACTCAGCCCTGAACCCACGGGGTCCCTGCTGACTCTAGATGGTGTGAGAACTGAACTGTTGGACACCCTGCTGGGGCTGGAGAACTAGAGAAATGGTGTAGAAAAACAACATGGATTTGGTGTCAGAGAAAACCCACATGCTTGGCATGAGAAAATAAGACCCTACAAGGGACTCCTGCAGATGCTGGACAGAGGAAGATGCAGGTGGTCACTGTGAACCAGGAAGCAGGACAAGAGCCCCACGTGCTGGCACCCTGATCACAGATTTCTAGCCTCCAGAACCCCAAGAAATAAATTCCTGTTGTTCAGCTTCCTGTTGTTGGGCTTCCCTTGTGGCTCAGCTGGTAAGGAATCCGCCTGCAATGCGGGAAACCTGGGTTCGATCCCTGGATTGGGAAGATCCCCTGGAGAAGGGAAAGGCTACCCACTCCAGTATTCTGGCCTGGAAAATTTCATGGATGGTATAGTTCATGGGGTCACAAAGACCTATTTTATGATGTTTCCTTACAGCTGCGGGAGGTGATCAAGACACTTTGCAACAAAGGATTCAATGAGATCCTAAAATAAACCCCAGAGTTCGAATTCAGGAGTGAATGAGCAAGTGACTGAGCCTTGCCAGCCACACCCACCAGTGCTTGGGGATGCAAAGCTGAAGTTTAGGTCAACCCCACGGTGGCCCAGCTCTCTTTTTACCAGATACTTTTTTTTTGGCTACACTGGGTCTTTTCTGGACGCACAATGACTTTCTCTAGTAGCGGTGGGCGGGGACTCCTCTCCAGTGGCTGTGGGCGGGGACTCCTCGCTCACAGTGCTCAGGCTGGTCACTGCAGTGGCTTCTTTTGTTGTGGAGCACGGGCTCTAGGGCCCTCGGGCTTCAGTAATTGCTATTTGTACCAGATTTTTAATAAGAATGTAACTTTTCATGGAATGAGGAGAGGACATGAGCAAACCCCCTGCTTATTTCAATAAGGCTCCAAGTTGCTCTCCCAATATGCTATACTAAATGTCAAGCATTACAATTTTTGAAGTTTTAAAGAATACTATTGATTCTTTGATGTTGACATTCATACTGCAGCCAAATGAGCTGTATAATTCTGTGACTACAGTAAAGGCTCTTTCATTCTTTCCTGCTTGTGCATTCTTTGAAACAGGTCATTCTATCTATAGGATGAAATGTTTCACAATAATTTAATTTAAAGGAGAAATGAGCATGGAGTCAGCCCAGCCAGGCTCTGACTGACAAGCTTTCTGTGTCTCTGATAACCAGAGTTCACGGCTACTAACACCTCCATTCCACCAGCTAACCTGTCAACTCACTGCTGCATAAATGGTCCAGAAGACGTGAGATTCCCCTTGAACTTCTTCGGAAGGCAGTATTTCTCAAATATTCTACAATCTCCTCCTGACTTACAAATGAGGCATGTTGTACAAAATATAGCCACTTCCTT
Organism: Okapia johnstoni; assembly: GCA_024291935.2. Classification (NCBI taxonomy): domain Eukaryota; kingdom Metazoa; phylum Chordata; class Mammalia; order Artiodactyla; family Giraffidae; genus Okapia; species Okapia johnstoni. The sequence goes on from CM044313.1 coordinate 99,889,850, forward strand.
TTTATATAATTCCATAAAAATCTCAGATTTACCACAGGGAAAAAAATCCAAAAATACAGATTAGAAAAAAAAAGTTTTCAGTCCACACGATCACACACATACTTTAAAAAAAAAAAGTAAACCAAAACACAAGACTATTTGCTGTATGTTTGTCAGACGTACATGGTAACAAAAGTACTTGTGCGCCAACATCTCCAGCGGCTGTGGGGCATTATACACACGGCAGAATCTTAGTCATTTAATGGATTTCTACGCTTGGACTCTTGAGATTGTTTCCCATTTTTCTCTATTATGAGTCAAACCTGCCATGAAAATTCCTCGAGCTGAGGCTGTCTGCATATCATTTATTTTCCTCAAGAGACATTCTTAGAAGTAGTATTTATGGATTAAAGGAAAGAGTTATTTTGAAAGTTTTTTTTAACATATATTGCAAACCTGTCCTTCAGAAGCATCTTAAAGGACATATGCCTTTGCCAATCCTGCCATCCAGCGCTTGGGTAAGATTCAGGGAATTCTCTGGCGGCCCAGTGGTTAAGAAGCCACACTTTCACTGCGGAGGGCTCAGGTTCAGTCCCTAGTCTGGGAACTAAGATCCCGGATGCCACGTGGTGGTGTGGCCAAAAGAAAAAAGAATTCCAGATTAAAAGGAAGAATTCCCTCTGGCAAGTAATGAATAGAGAAGTGCTCCCCAGGGTTCCTGAAGTTCCTGATTTTTTCGAATCATCCTCACCTCTACTCCTCTACCCCAACAAAAAAGGTCTTTTCTAGAATCACAACCCTTCCAGCCCCTAAGTTAAGCCTTCCCCAAATGTACATAGGCCGCTCCTGAGAATGGCTTTGGAACTCTTAGCATAACCTTAGGTCAGAAGTGAAGATTATCAGAAAAAAAAAGAAAAACACAGATAACGAAATATAAAGACTCAGGATAAAATGGTGTTGAACAGAGAAGTAGTAGCTCTAGTCTCCACAGAAACTTCCACTACTATTAAAAATCATTACCTGGGGCTTCCCTGGTGGCTCAGAAGTAAAGAATCTGCCTGCCAATGCAGGAAACACGGGTTCAATCCCTGGTCCGGGAAGCTCCCACTCGCCATGGAGCAACTAAGCTCGTGCGCCAGAACTATCAGGCCCGTGCTCTAGAGCCCAGGAGGGCAACTGCTGAAGCTTGTGGACGCTAAAGCCCGGTGTTTCTCAACCAGGGAAGTCACTGCAGTGAGAGGCCTGCGAACCACAACTAGAAAAAAAGCCTGCACAGCAAGGATGACTCAGCACAGTCAAAAATAAATAAAATTATTTACAAATAAACCCAAAACAACAACAACCAAAAATCATTATCTTTACCTCCTATTTTCTGGGAATCTGTCCCAAATATCTGACATTTGCATTTTTAAAACTAGTGTAAAACTAGTGTTTGGCTATAACTTAAACTCATTTGGGGGTTTCCCTGGTAGCTCAGATGGTAAAGAATCTGCCTGCAATGCAGGAGACCCGGGTTCAGTCCCTGGGTTGGGAAGATCCCCTGGAGAAGAGAATCACTACCTACTCCAGTATTCTTGCCTGGAGAATTCCATGGACAGAGAAGCCTGGCGAGCTACAGTCTGTGGGGTCCCAAACAGTCGGACATGACTGAGCAACTAACACACACACACAAACTCTGTTTCGTCTGGAGCATCTTGGTACCCCTGAAGCTGTGACGGGAGGTAGTACAGTCTTTGGCGACCCCTGACCATGGCCTCCCAAGACCATTCAACAAAGGACTTGTTGCAATGGAAAGTACTGTCCCCCGGCTGAATCGACAGAAGCCCACTTGGCATATGGTTCTCTGAAGCCACAGATAGTTTATTTTTTAAATTACAAGGAAAGTATTTATGAGAATAAAATATTATTATTACAGTAAAAAAAAAAAAGGTAAGCTACCTACAAGTAGAAGCCCCCATATGGAGATCAGCTAGAAACTCTAGGCCTTCAAAGTACAGCCCTAATTCTCAAAGCCTACATACAGTGAGAAAGACTGAGCAACAGCAAAAATGGCAAACTGTTTTTGCTTAAAAACTGTATGCATCTGTACATCAAAAAACACTGATAAACAAACCAAAACCCCATTCCTTGCAAGGAGAAGGGATGATATAGGTACTTCCCTAGCAGTCCAGTGGTTAAGACTTCACCTTCCAATGGACAGAATGCAGGTTCAATCCCTGGTGGGGGAGCTAAGATTCCCCCATGCCTCACAGACAAAAAACCAAAACATAAAACAGAAGCAAAATTTTAACAGAGTCAATAAATACTTTTAAAAACTGGTCCACGTCAAAAAAAAAAAAAAAAAAAACTTAAAAAAAATATATGAAGAAAAAGGGTGTATAACACTAGCTTTCATGGATGGCTCAGACAGTAAAGAACCCACCTGCAATGCAGGAGACCTGGGTTCGATCCCTGTGTCAGGAAGATCCCCTGGAGGAGGGCATGGCAACTCACTCCAGTATTCTGGCCTGGAGAATCCCATGGACAGAGGAGTTTGGAGGGCTGTAGTCCATGGTGTTGCAAATTTGACACAACTGAGTGTCTAACACTTTCTAACAACCTCGTTTATTATATTAACAGACTAAGGCGGAGGGAGAGAAAGAGGATCATCCTCTAAATGTGTTAAAGCTCTCAATACACACACACACACACACACACACACACACACACACACGAAAATGGACACAAAACACTTAGAAGGATCACACCAAGATAAAAGGGGAATGGAAGAGTGTTAATTTTATGTGTGCTCAGATATTTCGTCAAACATTATTCTTAACATTTCTGTGAAAGCATTTTTTGGATGAGATTAACATTTAAATCAGTAGATGCTGAATGGAGAAGACTCTTGAGAGTCTCTTGGACTGCAAGGAGATCCAACCAGTCCACCCTGAAGGAAATCAGTCCTAAATATTCATTGGAAGGACTCATGCTGAAGCTGAAACACCAATACTTTGGCCACCTGATACGAAGAACTGACTCACTGGAAAAGACCCTGATGCTGGCAAAGATTGAAGGCGGGAGGAGAAGGGGACGACAGAGGATGAGATGGTTGGATGGCATCACCGACTCAATGGACATGAGTTTGAGTCAACTCCAGGAGTTGGTGATGGACAGGGAGGCCTGGCATGCTTCAGTCCATAGGGTTGCAAAGAGTCGGACACAACTGAGCAACTAAACTGAACTGAACTGAACCTCCATGATATGGGTGGGCCTCATCCAATCAGTTAAGGCCTGAATAGAAAAAGACTGATCAAGCAAGAAGGCATTCTGCTAGCAGACTGCCTTTGGACCTGAACTACAATTCTCACCTGGGTCTCCAGCCTGCCAGTTACCCTGCAGATTTTGGCTCACCCAAGCTTCCATAATTGTGTGAACCAATTCCTTGAAATAAATCTCTCTATCCCTCCCTCATATATAGAAATACAGACATAAATGGACAGCTATGGATAAATGTCACCAACTATATGGCTATATCTCTCTAAATCAACATGTGTGTATTTATCTACAGAGGAGCCTGGTGGGTTACAGTCTCTCCATAGGGTCACAAAGAGTCAGACATGACTGAGTGACTGAGCACACACATCGAACTATGTTTATCTCTATATATCTATAGATACACACACTCTCTACTGGTTCTAGCTCTCTGGAGACCCCTGATGAACACAAGGTTGGTGGGGATGGAACATTTCAGAGAACTGATTTCACTTTTCACTCTGTTTTGGTGTAATTGTGGCAGTTGTTCAGTCACTGATTGTTCAGTTGCTAAGTCAAGTTGGACTCTCTGCCACCCCAGGGATGACACCACGCTTGCCAGGCTCTTCTGTCCATAGGGATCTCCCAGGCAAGAATACGGTAGGTTGCCATTTTCTTCTCCGGGGGATCTTCCTGATTCAGGGATTGAACCCACGTCTCCCGCACTGGCAGGCAGATTCTTTACCACTCAACCACCAGGGAAACCCTTTGGCACAATTAGAATCCTCTAAAGCAAAGCCATTATTCGTGAGGAACTTACATGATTTTAATTCACAATGAAGAACAAGAAAGCAAACACAGTGTTTACATTAATAAGTCTCATAAGGAAATAAGGTTTTATCACAGCAACTGTAAACAACAAAAAAGAGGGAGAACCATCTGGGGAGGGGAGGGGGCAGTGGGCAGGAGAACGGGGGCTCACAAACAGCGAGGGCAGAGACTGAGGCGCCACAGTGCACATGCAAACCCCGCAGCCATACGGCACAGTAACGGAGTAATTCCCCTGATGATACAGAAGAAAGGGGACATTGCCCATTTCCAATTGTAAGAAAACATCCCGCCATTCATACTGCAATTTTTTAAAGTTCAGAAGAAAGACAGTTAACTTCAGTTAATCGAAAATTTATTTCCATAAAATGCCTTTCTGCATAATAATACCACCAATAGGAGCAGGGAAAAGTTTATGTGACCTTATGAAAGAACTTCAGAATTTTGGTCCTCTAAGGATGTTTTTCATTGTTCAGTCACTAAGTTGTGTTTGAATCTTTGCAACCCCATGGACTGCAGCACACTGGGCTTCCCTGTCCTTCACTATCTTCCAGAGTCTGCTGAAATTCGTGTCTATTGAGTCAGTGATGCTATCTAACAGATGCCCTCCTCTGCCACCCTCTTCTCCTTTTGCCTTCAATCTTTCCCAGCGTCAGGGTCCTTTCCAGTGAGTCGGCTCTTCAAGATACATTTCCAAAAGGCGACCATGCACGACCATTTTTGTGGGCATAATTTGTTAGGTAAAATGTGTTGGGCATTGCTTCAATAATCTCATTTATGATTAAGCACCATGACAAGAAAGTTAATTCCAGGATGGTCACTGCCAGGTCCCTGGCTCCAAGAATACAGCTGAGCTGATATATCCTTGTTGAATACATGAACTAGTACTAGAACTTTGGTAAACAGTTTCTTTCTGGATGGTAAATGGATTTGAACTTTGCACCATCACATTCATTGGTGAGGGCTTCCAATGGTAGCACCAGTGGTAAAGAATCTCCCTGCCAATGCAGGAGACATAGGTTTAATCCCTGAGTCAAAATGATCCCCTGGAGGAGGAAACGGCAACCCACTCCAGTATTCTTGCCTGAAAAATCTCATGGACAGAGGAGCCTGGTGGGCTACAGTCCATGGGGTCACAAAGAGTTGGAGGAGACCTAGTGACTAAACAACATCAAAGGAACCCAGTAGCTATTACACTAACATTGCCTTGAGAACAGGAATATTTCCTGCCATATCAGGAAACAAGGATGGCAAGTCACCAGTGATTGCAGCCATCAAGGACAGCAAGTTGGTGAACCCAGGGGGAACTCAGCAAGGAAAGAATACCTGCCATCTAGCAGCCATCAGACTGCAGCCACTCTGTATGGTGAGCCCCGAGGAAACTCAGGATGTGAAATCATAGGACACTGGCCCCAGACAGCTGAGGTGCCTGTCAAAGAAATGATCTCAGTGGGCCCAGACTCTTGCATCTTCCCATACATAGAAAAGCACTAAATTCCTTACTTTGGGTTATCTGGTTTACTTTAATTAACAATAATCTTTCAATGTTCAGACTTTGTCCTTGGTTGCAAAACTTCTACGTAACCTGGCTCCTCCCCCAGGGTGCCTTGAGATGCTATCTGCCAGGCTTAAAGTCCTATAAATTCCCACCAAATAAAACACAACTCTCAACTTTCAGGTGTGAATTTTTTTTTTTTTTTAATCAACAGCCTGAACTTGCAGACTTTAAATAACTCTCATGGAAACTATTACTTTGTCAGTGTGGGTTAGATGTAACGTATCTCATGAAACACTTGCAGGAATTCCCTGGCAGTCCACTGGTTAGGACTAGGTGCTTTCACTGCTGGGGCCCAGGTTCTATCCCTGATTGGGGAACTACAATCCTGTAAGCCATGAGGTACAGCCAAAATGACAACGAAACCACACACACAAAAAATATAAAATCCACATTTGCTGATATGTGTGACAGGACACTGTAATCTGAGACTTGTTACCAGGTACCTTGAGCCATGTTTAAAGCTGGGATAGCTGATGAGGTCAGGGGGCAGATGGTAGGTAGTCAGTAAAGCCCATAATCTCAGAGAAAGACTGTCCGTGAGCCTGAAAATCTGTCAGGCAAACATTATAAAACAGCTGCTGGGCTGGCCTTCTAGCACCAAAAAACTGCAGCCAAGTTTTCCTCTGTTAACTCAGAAGACAATGCAGATTAATATCAGGGCCTAAGAAAAGAATATATTCCACTGGGGGATGACAGTGGAGATCCATGGTGAAAATAAATTATACTACTTGGTTAGAGCAATTAAAATGTTGTAAGAGAGACAAGGTCCCCATGAGGGCCTGGCTTTGTGGTTCAGCCTGGCTCAGTGATGCAGACACAGAAATCAGTGCAAGCAGAAGGCTGACTTGCATTCTTCATTCTTAAAGTCTTTTGAAAACACCTTCTTACCATCTTGCTAAGCTTTTCTCCCAACAAGATTCCAAAAGAAAGGGGTATCTTATAAAGGGCTTAATAATTCTAATCTCCCATGACATTAACTCATTATTTCAACATATTATAGAAAGAAATGACGGGTATAAAGAGGCTATGAGGTCGGCTCCGCAGGCAGGAATCCCTTACATGGGCCTAACCTGGAATGGGGCTTCCCAGATGGCTCTGTGGTAAAGCCAAGGCGAGAGACACAGGAGATGCAGGTTCAATCCCTGGGTTGGGAAGATCCCCTGGAGGAAGAAATGGCAAACCACTGCAGTATTCTTGCCTGGAGAATCCCGTGGACAGAGGAGCCTGGCAGGCTATAGTTTACGGGGTCGCAGAGTAGAACACGACTTAGTGATTGAGCACAATCTGGAATGATTGTGAGAGAGGGTGCACCCTGTCTTGTGGGGAATATACTCACACACACACACACACACACACACACAGCTTGTGGGGAAGCCCATCACTGCAGGTCTTAAATTCTTCTTTATGAAATGGTGCTGGGAAGGCAAACCCTTCCCAACTGAGCCAGGGTTGCTGAATGAAGTCAACCACGAATCACAGGCAGCAAGCTTTCTCTCGTCTCCCCAAGCATTCAGATTTGCATGCAATTTACATGCTATGACATCAGTTTCCCTTTAAACACACTTGAGCTGGATTAGTCTCTGCAGAGTGCTATTACAAGTCTGGAGGGAGGGAAAAGGGCATGTCCAGGTCTGGTGCGGGGGAGGGGGGGAGTGGGGCATAGGGGTGACCACTGGCGGGCAGGCAGGTCCCCAGGGGTTTTCCCACTGCAGGGTGTGGTCTCAGAACCTCTCAGCAGCCCGCTCACAGTAAGGAGCCCCATGGGCTTTGCACAGCTCCTGTAACAAACACTTACTGAGGGCTGAGTTGTGCGTGGGGCCAGCTTGACACTGGAGAACCAAACAGAAACAGACACAGACCCTGGCCACCTGTTCGCACTGGTTACTACCAGCCCCGTGGCAAAAATTCCAATACTGAGCAAACTAAAACAGAAATATAACAAACACGCACATGGGATCTAGTTCCCTGGCCAGGGAATGAACCCACGCCCCTCGCATTGGGAACCTGGAGTCTTAGCCACTGGATCATCAGGGAAGTCCCCTGGCATGTTGATTTCTGGCAGAAATTTGAAAGAATTATGACGAAATATCAGCTTTTGTTAATGTAGCTGATGAGACATAAGTGTTTGAAGGCAAAATAAGAGGGCAGCAGAGGATGAGATGGCTGGATGGCATCACCGACTCAATGGACAACAAACTCCAGGAGATAGAGAAGGACAGGGAAGCCTGGTGTGTTGCAGTCCATGGGGTCGCAAAGAGTAAAACGTGACTTAACGACTGAACAACAACCACATATGTATATCTATAAATGTGTCAACAGTTACTATCTACAACAACACAATAGTATATATTTATAAATGTGCCAATAGTTACTATCTATTTTTTCCTTGGGAAGAACTGTCCTTTAAGATTGTGTCTTTGCTACTTGATTGGCCATAAAATGTACTTTCCTTTATAAAATAACAGGGATAGGCAATTTATGATTAGCTTTTTAATTTCTTTCCTGGCATGAAAAGTGAAAATTTGGTAACGATGTCATGCCACATAGTCCAAAAACATCTTACACAGGGCCAGTCCACCAGCCTGGAAATCACTGTTCCATGAATACCATTTAGCGCCAGAGCACGGGCTTCTGAATGGAGCCCCCCTGCTTGGGTTCTCCCCAGGGCCATCCCTTGTCACTACGCCTACCTCAGTTTCTTGCCTTGAGCCTTTGCAGACCTACCAGCCCTCATCACCCAGCCCACCTGTCACTCATCAGATTCTCCTGCACATCCTGGGTCAAACCCTTTAACTACCTATTTTCTGATGCTCTCATTGGACTTCCCCGCACACTCCACTCCTTACTGGAAGGTGAGCTCAAAACAGAGAGCTCATCATGGAGCTTTTTAACTTTTCCCCCAGTGCCCGGTATCTATAAGGCACTGAATGAGCACTTTCTGAATGAATGAAACACCCCTGAGATGCGTCAGAATCTCCCACCAGGACAAGGACTCAACTTTGAACTCCAGCACTGACACGCAGTGTCATGAGCTCCGGGCTTTTTATCTTACTTCCACCTTTAAGTAAGGAAATGACTCAAGGTCCTGGGAAGACCTCAAAGAAGAAAATTGCCTTTAGTGTGGTAAGTATCACCCTAGGCTGGTGCGGCCACATCTGAGGCTGGATAATATAGATATGAAAGCAACATCCAAAAGCAAAGAAAACAAAAGCAGTTCCAAGAATTCCACTGCAAGGATTCATTTTAGGGACATCAAAAGTACGTCAAGAGATCCATACCTGCAAAAACCTGAAAACCACCCAAATACACATGGAAGAAGACTGGCTAGTGAAACACACACACAGTGGGGTACTTGTTGACCCCAACAGGAGCGAGGCAAAGAAGCAGGTGCTGATGCGGAAAGATCTTCACAGGGGAGCAGGAAGGAAAAAAAGAGGAAGAACCACAGGTAGGAACAGTGAGCGATCGGCCCTGCTCGGCCCTACGCATCCACGGGTTCCACCTCCCTGGATTCAACAAACTTCGGATGGAAAATACTTGGGAAAAAAATAAAAATTCCAGAAAGCTCCAAAAGCAAAACTTGAATAGCTCTGTTCCATCAACTATTTACATAGCATTTACACTGAATTAGACATTATACATAATCTAGAGATGATTTAAAAGTACATAGGAGAATTGTGTTGGTTATAAGCAAATGATACATCATTTTATTTAAGGGACGTGAGCATCCTTGGATTTTGGTAATGAAGGGAGGCAGCATCCTGGAACCAGTTAACCCTTGGATACCAAGGGACAACTATGTATGACATAACCTCTTTTGGGGTGAACTTCTAAAATGTGTGCATGGCCCCTGCAATGACACTGTTAGTAAAAGATCTTTTACTTTTCTGAAAGAGGATATAAGAAATTTAACTGGTCACCTTCAGTACAAACTGTGAAAGAGGAGCCTTCAAAGCTGTATTTTGTATTTGAAATCTGTTTCAATGTCCTTTTGAGGCACGCACATTTTCTCATTACACAAAGAAAATGGTATTGGCAGTGAGGTTACAGGTGATACTTAATTTTCACTCATCAGCTTTAAATAAAGAGATGCTTAATAAATTGTTTTAAATAAAGAAATAAAACAAACATTACTAAAGACAAGACATATAAAATTATAGCAGGAGAATTCTTTCAGCAGCAGAGCTTACCTTTAGATCTATTGTTTTCATTTAATTTCTAAGTCACGTCCGACTCTTTGGAACTCCATGGACTGAGCCTGCCAGGTTCCTCTGTCCATGGGATTCTCCAGGCAAGAGTACTGGAGTGGGTTGCCTTTTCCTACTCCAGGGGATCTTCCTGACCCAGGGATTAAACCCATGTCTCCTGCACTGGCAGGTGGATTTTTACAACTGAGCTATCAAGGAAGCCTCTATCTTCAGATTAGAAATGGATAAATTCAAGATTGTTATAATTCAAAACAACTTCCCTATAGACTAATTTTGCATAAAATGTGAATTTTATTATCACTGCAAACCGCTTGTTTGGATTTATAATCCTAGATTGTTAGTGATGTCTGGAAACTACTTTGTTCAACTATATATAGTCTCTTGTTCAAATCCAATTATATATATATATATATATATATATAATTATATATAAAATGTATATAGGAAGCCACCCTGGTGGCTCAAATGGTAAAGAATCTGCCTGCAATGCGGGAGACCCAGGTTCAATCCCTGGGTTGGAAGATCCCCTGGAGGAGGGAATGACAACCCACTCCAGCATTCTTGCCTGGAGAATCCCATGGACAGAGGAGTCTGGTGGGCTACAGTCCATTGGGTTGCAGAGTCAGACACAACAGGAGCAACTTAGCACACACACATATGCAATACATACATATATATATATATCTCCAAATACATACATACAGATACTTTTAATACTCCAAATACTTTTACTTTGTTTATATACTCCTATTAGGGAAATCAAATGAATAGTCTCGCTTAGGCTTCAGAGACAAAGCAGGGCAGGCCTCTGACCTTGCTCCTGACACTGCCCTGACCGCGGGTAACTGTGAGTGACTGCCTGCTGGGAGTGCAAGACTTGCAGCACCATAGATAAGATGGAAGAGAAATCTTGAGATTGTTGAGCCCCTGGAGGGGACCTGGCCAGCCAAGCCCCAGGCTTAGTAACATTCCAAGTTTTACAAGACAAAACAAATGGCATTAACAGGAAACCAGGCTGGCAATTTAGTCACAGATTGATGATGATATCATTTTGCATTCGTCCTGGGATTATAAACAGGAACCCCAAACTGCAATCTTTGAAGTCTCACCCACGGAGCAGACGTGCTACCTGGGACCTTTTCCCAACTGGCACTCCAGATGTGCAGAGACACAGGACTTGCCAGACCTGTTGGTCAAAACCCAATCTGGTGATATATTCTCTGCTCCTTCTAGCTCCCTTTTCTTTTAATGTTAGTAGATTGAAAGTATGCTAGATAATTCTCTAATAAATATTTGTAGTATTTATTTGTATACAACAAGTGGCTTATTTTGTTAACAAATCCTTTGAACCTGAGATGAAGGTGAAAACTTTTGGCAAAACAACTCCTATTCCAAAGGCTATATACCCCAGAAGCTTGTCTAATTTTCTCAATAATGACTGGTTTTCAGACAGTCTTCTTACAAGCATTCAGTATTGGAAAGCCACACCTGCAAACAGTTGACCTGAAAGCAGCGACTGTCAATAATACATGTTCCTCTCACCATTTATTTACTTAATCTATTTGAAGTTAGGTTTGGAATTTTCACGATGGGTATACAAAGCACAACGAAGATCTTTAAAGAGAGCAGAAAGAGCAAAAATACAGAAGACCAAAAGGAGCAGAAACCGCCCTCCCCAGTGAGAAAGCTCACATCAGGGTGGGCTGCCCCAGCACCTGAATACACACCCGGGTCGCAGCCCTCCAGCCCCACTCAAGCCTTCAGATCTTACAGCCCCAGCCAACATTTGACAGCAACCTCATGTGAGATCTTGGGTCAAAACTGCCCAGCCAAGCTGCCCTTGAATTCCTGAGTCTCGGAAACTGTGAACGAAAATAAATGCTAGCTAACTTTTTAAGTGAAAGTTGCTCAGTCATGTCTGACTCTCTGCAACCCCGTGGACTATACAGGCCATAGAATTCTCCAGGCCAGAATACTGGAGTGGGTAGCCTTTCCCTTCTCCAGGGGATCTTCCCAACCCAGGGATCGAACCCAGGTCTCCAGCACTGCAGGTGGATTCTTTACCAACTGAGCTATCAGGGAAGCCCCTAATATCTTTTTAAGTCACTGTATTTGGAGGTGATGCTGAAACAGAGAAGGACACTATGGTCCTTGTCTCTCATGCCCTCTGCATTCCTCTTGTCTATGGAAAAACTTTAGCCAAGGAGTAAGTTTAATCAGAGAAGTGAGAAAAGGGAGAAACAGAGAAAAACAGGCAAAGGGGACCAAATAAAAATAGTTTGATCATTAAGCGTAGTCAAGGATCTTTCCTCCTCAAGGGCTACAGATAATATTCTGAGCCACATCCTGTGAGCTGTCTTGTAGATACGGAAACCGCCCCCCCCCACCCCCCGTGGAGAAGTTAACTGCAGGATGACCAGACCGTAGCCATGACATGAGCTGCCACAATTCCGAGAACTGGCCTCAGACAAACTGGAACAAATCGACCCTGGAACTGAAGATTAACTGCACCCGAAACCACCACCATGACGCTGGTCAGACCACCGATGACCAATTTCAAGAGGCCTGTCAGAGCTGACTGTGCTCTTTCTGCCTGGAGCACCCTCCCCTCTGCCTGTAAGAGCTCTAGCCCCCTGACTGTTGAGGGGCTGGGGGGAGTCGACCTTTGGACAGACGTCCGTCTCTTTTCCACCAACCTGGCCTCTTTATTGGCTTCTGAGCAGTGCGCAGCTGGACCCTACTTTCGGTTACAATGTCAAGCAGCATTAGATAAGTAATCCAAACACCAGCAAGTCCTAAGGATAGACTTCAAAATCCGATCACAGTCTTCTGAAGCCCACACGTATGTTAACAAATTCATCCTGAGAACTGGATCCTTAGACTAAGGTTGAACATATGCTTATACAAAGAAATCCATAATTAAATAAAATGTACTAGTATTTCATTAATAACTATTGAGAGCTACTAAATATTACGTCAGTTACAGAGAGATACAATTAAAGCTACAAACCAGCTGAGAACATTTCCCCTTTTCAGCTTAAAACTCATTACATTCTCAGAACGCGTGAGAACAATGCTATTTTTTCCTTTTCAAAAACTTTTTCCTTTAGAAATTTTTAAAAGTTGAAGAATATTTTTATTACATAAGCTTGTATGTGATCAAACAATAAAAACGAGGTTATATCAAGATTAATTTCAGTTATAAGGGAAGACTGAAATTATACTATAAAATGAAAATATATATGCAATAAACTAGTCTGTAAAATTATGTATCAATAATACAAAAATGGAAGGCGGGAGGGGGGTGGGCGGGGCCAGTGAAAGGGCAGCACCTCCTCCTTTTCTCTTTTATTTCCAAAATATTCATTAAATATGTGCCCTCCCCACTCGCCTTTTAAAACTGATCTGGCAACTCCTTTGTGATTTAAGATGTAATAGAAACTGACATCTGTCTGTCTGACTCACAGCTGCCAGGGCAGACAGCTTCAACAGAACATTCTGGGCTTAGGGATGTCTGCTCTCCAGGTGTTCATTAATGTCTTGTAACTTGATTTTTTTTTTAACAAAAAAATTTAAATTGTAACATTTTCCAAATATGAAGGTTCTTGATACCATTAGTCATCAGGGAAATGCAAATTAAACTGAGATACCACCATACACCCACCAAAAAGACTAAAATTAAAAAGATTGACAATACCCAATGCTGGTGAGGGTATGGGGCGCCCAGCAGGTGGGAGTGTTGAATGGGACAACCATATGGGGAAACTGGCAGTTTCTAATAAAACACACCACACGTCTACCTTCTGATCCACCAATTCCACTCATAAGCATACTACCAAAAGAAAGAAAGTCTATGTCCACACAAAAAGGTGTACAAGAATGTTTGCATGCTCAGTTACTAAGTCATGTCTGACTATTTGTGACCCTATGGACTGTAGCCTGCCAGGGTCCTCTGTCCATGGGATTTTCCAGGCAAGAATATTGGAGTGGGTTGCATTTCCCTCTCCAATGTTTAAGGAAGCTTTAAATCGCAAACAATCCAAACATTCATTCAGCAGGGACTTCCTGGCAGTCCAGTGGTTAAGACTCCATGCTCCCAATGCAGGGAGCACGAGTTCAATCCCTGGTCAAGGAACTAAAATCCCACATGCTACACGGTGTACCCAAAATAAAAAAATAAAATAAAGAGATGTTATAAAAAGAGAGGTAGAGACTGAATAAGCAAACTGTCTTATATTCAAACTTAGAAACACCACTCAGCAACCAAAAAGAACTAAATTCTGATACAGGCAACAATACCAATAGACCTCAAACTCACTACGTGATATTAAATAAGCCAGACACAAAAAATGACAAACTATTTGATTCTATTTAACGAAATCCAAGGACAGACAAAATTGATCTATGGTGATAAAAAAACAGTGAAGGGGGTGATTATATGGGAGAAATTTCTCAGGTAATGGAAACATCATATATATTGATCTGGATGATATTTATATGCTTATATTCATCTGTCAAAATTTATTGACCCGTACCCTTAAGAGTTATGCATTTCTCCATGTGCAAACTACATGTTATAAAACACAATTTAGCCAAAGATACACAAATGGCCAGAACCACAATGAGATACCATACTACCCATACCAGGTTACATTTTAGAAGCCTACTAGAGTGCTTACAAATAAAAATCAAACAATAACAAACAGAAAATACCAAGTGTAATTTCTCCACAGGGAAGGCCATGGAGAAATTGGAACCCTTGGGCACAGCTGACAGGAATGCAAAACAGTGCAGCCACTATGGAAAACAGTTGGGTCATTACTCAGAGAGCTAAACATAGAATTATCATATGATCTGGCAATTCCACACCTGGGTATACGCCCAAAGGGATTTCAAGCAGGGACTCAAACAGATATTTGTACATCCACGTTTACAACAGTATTATTCACAATAGCCAAAAGTCAGAAAAAACCCAAGTGTCCATTAACAGATGAATGAATAAACAAAATGTGCACCATCCATCCAATAGACTACTATTCCTTTAAATTAAGTGATGAAATTCTAATACCTGCTACAACATGGTGAACCTTGAAGACACTGTGCTAAGTCAAAGAAGCCAGACATGCAAGGGTGAACGTTGCATGAGTCCGTGTGCGTGAAATATCTGCTGCTGCTGCTGCTGAGTCGCTTCAGTAGTGACCGACTCTGTGAGACCCCATAGATGGCAGCCCCCCAGACTCCCCCGTCCCTGGGATTCTCCAGGCAAGAACACTGGAGTGGGTTGCATTTCCTTCTCCAATGCATGAAAGTGAAGTCGTTCAGTCGTGTCCGACCCCTAGCAACCCCATGGACTGCAGCCTACCAGGCTCCTCCATCCATGGGATTTTCCAGGCAAGAGTACTGGAGTGGGCTGCCATTGCCTTCTCTGGTGTGAAATATCTAGGTTAGGCAAATTCACAGAGCAGAAAGTAGATTAGAGGCTACTAGAACGAGGTGGAGGAGGGCATGGGGATTTGTCACCCCGTGGTTACAGTTTCTGCTTGGGGTGATGATCAAGTCCTGGAAACAGCTAGGAGTGACAATTGAACAAAATCATGAATGCAATTCATGCCGTTGAATTGTAAGCTGGTTACAGTCGTCAAAAAGGGAGTTTTATGTTATATTCTTTACACATTAAAAATTTTCATAATGGAATATGCCAAAAAAATTTAGTTCTATAGCTTAAGTGGACAAATTATATGGACTATGAATGATACTTCAATAGAGCTGTTGGAAATGAAAAAAAGAAAAGAAAGCAGCTTGAGGATGCCCATACGTGTGTGTGTGTGTGTGTGTGTGTGTGTGTGTGTGTGTGTCTGCACGCACACACGCGCGTGCGGCACATGCCTAGTTGTGTCCAACTCTTTGTGACTTCATGGACGGAGCCCGCCAGGCTCCTCTGTCCATGGGATTTTACAGGCAACAATTCTGGAGTAGATTGCCATTTCCTTCTCCAGGATCTTCCCAATTCAGGGATTGAACCCACATCTCCTGTGTCTCCTGCATTGGCAGGCGGGTTCTTTAGCGCTGCCACGTGGGAAGCCTGCACACAACCTGGGTAGATTTCAAAGCCATCTGTCTCACCTGAAAGAAGTACACACTCTGACTCCACAGCCATTCCCCGGCTGGTTAGACAAGCCCATGGTGATAGAAATCCGAAGGGCAGGACTGGGTAGGAGGGAATAAGAGGAACCTTACCACAGTGGTGCAAATGCTCTTTATCCAGAGCTGGGGGCATGATTGTACAAGTTGTGACCACAGCCCTAGGAAACGAATACATCAGTGATCCAGCACCACACTTGCCCTGCATCCTCCGAGCATCTCCTCCACTGACCCTCTCCCTCTTCTCCTGCTCAGGAAAGCACCCAGGGGTCCAGCCTCACCCACCTGCCACGGCAGCAGAACCCCCAGAAGATCACCCACCTCCTGGCCTGACTTGACTCCCCTCCACTCTCTACACTCCCATGTTCTCTCAGCTCAAAGAAAGACCATTCCTGCAACTTCCTGGTTCCCCTCAGGAGGAAAAGTCCGGGGTGGGCTCCTGCCCTGTCCCCAGCCTGAAAGGGCACCGGAGACACCTTTGTGGTAGAGGCAAGTATCGTTTGGTGCATTTGCAAAAATAAGATTCAACCAGGCCGGGCAGTAAAATACTCAACATGCCTGGAAATTTGCCTAGCTTTTTGATTCTTCCGGCTACCAGTAACCTCAACTTTTAATAAATGGAAAAAACGGCTGGTTATGGAAATGAACAGAAAGAATAACCTGAAAATAGAACTCTGTGATACAAATGCTGTTCCTTCAGAGTGGCTGAATGTGGAGAAAACAGGCCTCATGGACCACTGACACCATCAAAGTGCATCATTTCACATGAACAGTGAGTTTACGCTGTTCAGACCACCTTTCATTTTCTATGCAATAACCCATTTTAAAATGGCATATATTTACTCTATTTTTTTTATGCTATAATTTCTTTTTGTAGAGCTTTAGCTATTAACCCATTAAATGAAGTCAAGTGAAGTGAAGTCGTTCAGTCGTGTCTGACTGTTTGCGACCCCATGAACTGTAGCCTACCAGGATCCTCCGTCCATGGGATTTTCCAGGCAAGAGTACTCACCCACTACTCCAAGCTCCTGATTCCCTGTTAAGGAGAATTTTACACTCCCAAGAATTATCTACCCACAGGAAGATGCTGCCATGGCATGTAACACACCTGCAATTCGCAAACTAACGGAAGGCTAAGAGGCTCTCTTGCCTTATCTAATCCATTCTGGTTTCCAGTCTCTTGCTTAAGAGTGACATATGCCTGGGGTCCTTCCAAAATCAGCAGCCTGAAAGTTGATCAAATACTCCAAACACACACCTGCAACATTTCGCTGCTGTTGTTGTTTCAATAGATTTTATTCTTTAGAGCGGTTTTAGGGAATTCCCTAGTGGTCCAGTGATTAAGACTCTGCACTCTCATTGACAAGAGCCAGGATTCAATTCCCGGTCAGGGAACTAAAATCTCATAGACTCTGCGGCACGGCCAAAAAATAATAATATACGAATAAAATGAAAAATAAAAATAGAGCAACTGTAGGTTCACGGCCCCACTGGATGGAAGGTTCAGAGATTTCCCATGTGCAGAGTTTTAATAACTCAAATGACGTCCAGAGAAAAGGAAGCCCTTTGCTATACTCAAATTTCAACAGTGCAGCTATAAAAGCTAAGACCAGCCTTTCCTTTTTTTTAAGAACATACTGGGTTAATGGGACTTCCCTGGTGGCTTAGACAGTAAAGCGTCTGCCTACAATGCAGGAGACCGGGGTTTCATCCCTGGGTCAGGAAGATCCCCTGGAGAAGGAAATGGCAACTCACTCCAGTACTCTTGCCTGGAAAATCCCATGGACGGAGGATCCTGGTAGGCTACAGTTCATGGGGTCGCAAACAGTCAGACACGACTGAACGACTTCACTTCACTTGACTTCATTTAATGGGTTAATAGCTAAAGCTCTACAAAAAGAAATTATAGCATAAAAAAATAGAGTAAATATATGCCATTTTAAAATGGGTTATTGCATAGAAAATGAAAGGTGGTCTGAGCACACTTGATTCTTCAATTAACAAGAGCTACATTATATAATGTTAGTAAGATAAATGTTACTTGTCTCCAACTATTAGACTCAGTCAACAGATAAAGTCAAGGTATACATAAGAATAATTACCGTCAGAGGGGGAAAAAAATGCTGTTAATCTTGTCAGGACACAGTGAGAGGTGGTGTGGGCAGAGAAGGTACAGAAAGGTCAGGAATGACCTTCCTTAAAGGAGAAGTCTAGAAATACTGAATAGAGCTGATGGAAAAGAGGAAGGTTGAAGTAAAATATATACGTAGGCTCCAGACATTTAGCTTGACCAGAGTTCGAACCTGTGCCCTCTGCATTGGAAGCATGGAGTCTTAACCACTGGACCCCCAGGCAAGTCCACAATTAGCTTTCCTGACTTGCAACGTAAGTGCCTGACATCAAGCTTTAGATTGCTATGTGTATGTTAGTCGCTCAGTCGTGTCTGACCCTTTGCAACCCCATGGACTATAGCCCAGCAGGCTCCTGTCCATGGGATTTTCCAGGTAAGAATACTGGAGTGGGTTGCCATTCCCTTCTCGGGGATCTTCTCAACCGAGGGATCGAACCCAGGTCTCCAGGATTGCTGAGACATGTATTAATATTTCAGAGATATCCATCTCAGATAAACACTTAGCCAATGATTCAAATACAACAAGAGGCCGGCAGTCCCCCACACGATGTTCTGTTTAGAAAGCTTCAGGGGACCTAGATAGCGGCCCATCCATTCACATGAACGCCTTCCTTCCTACACTTTCACTCCCACTCTTGTTTTAAATTCACCAAAAAAAGAGTGAATGTGAGAAACCCTGGCCCTTGCCCTGCCAACGAAGGCACTACCCCAGGTGGTCTTCCTCTCTCTCTCTCCCCACCCGCACCCCCCCCAACCCGCCATGCGGCCCCAGGCACGTCCTGTGCCCAACAGGTCCTAGAAGTAGTAAAACTTGCTTTTTCAAAGTTTCCTGTTGGTGGTTGCTGACATATGTCTTGCAGTCCTGCGGAGAACCACAAGGGCTGGTCCAGGCACAACCTGGGCTCTGCCGAGGAAATGTCTGTGGGGGCCGCCACAGGTTGAATGGGCCCCAGGCCTTCCAAGCTTAGAGCATCACTATTAATGGACTGAGAACACACAAAATAAAGGCATTAGAACCATAAATATAAAAGATGATGGGTGTTGTTTGTGTGATTGGAAAGAGGGGAAAGAAAGAGGAGTTGCTGTTTAGTTGCTCAGTCGTGTCTGACTCTTTTGAGACCCCATGGACTGTAGCCCACCCGGCTTCTCTGTCCATGGGATTTTCCAGGCAATTATACTGGAGTGGGTTGGCATTTCCTTCTCCAGGGATCTTCCCAATACAGAGATTGAACCCACGTCTCCTGTATTGGCAGGCGGACTCTCCGTGTCTGAGCCACCAGAGAAGCCCCTAGAGAAAGAGAGCTGCAGGTCAGCAAAAACTCCATCTTTACTGCAGGCAGTCAATAGTATTGTCCCAAATAGGTAAAACAAAATGCCTGTTATGAGCAAGCTGCCCATCAACAGGGAGTGGCCACCAGAAGAGATGAAGTGGGGATGGTTATCAGGTCTGGGAAGCAGACGGAAGGGGCAAGGGTCTGGGGTGAGCAGCCGCAGCTGTTCATGCAAGCGCATCTGTAAGATCCTCTTTTCCACTGTGTATGTGTGTGCGATTTTAACCAAAAAAAAGGAGGAAGGAGATCAAAAGACACAAACGTCCAGTTAAGAAATAGATGCACTGTGAAGATGTAACGTACAGCATGGTGACTGTAACGAACAATGTTCTATTTTTTTGTTTGAAAGTTGTTAAGAGAGAAGATCTTAAACACTGTATCATCAGAAGGGGAAAAAAAGTATTGCGCTTATATGTGGTGATGGATATTAACTGGACTCAATGTGGCGGGCATTTCACAATACAGTCGTCCCTCGGCATCCACAGGGAATCAGCTCCCAGACACCCACGGGTACTAAATCAGCAGAGACTCAATTCCCTCATATAAAATGACACAGTGTTTGCATATAACCCACACACATCATCCTGACACTTCAAGTCACCTCTAGATTCCTTATAACACCCAATACAATGTAAATGCTATATAAATGGTTGCCACCTGGCAACAAGTTCAAGTTTTGCTTTCCAGAACTTTCTGGAATTTTTTTTTCCAAATATTTTTGATCCATGGATGTAAATCTGAAGATTCGAAACCCAGGGATACAGAAAGATGACTGTATATAAAAATATTTAATCTTTATTTTGTACATGTGAAACTAATATAGTGTTATATGTCAATTATAACTCAGTGTTTTTTTAATGGGAAGAGGAGAGCAAAGTACTAAGAATGAAAAACAAAGCATATTAAATGGTAAATTTAAATTAAGCAGATGGCCCAAAATAAGATCCTTGTCATCAAAGGAAAAGGTGTATTTAAGGAAGAATCTATAAAATGGATAGGTTATTTAACCAATATTGTTGAAAAAATTGATTATTAAGCAGGAACACACACATTCCATATATCAAAACACAGATTAAAAGGACTAAAAAATTAAGAGCAAAAATATGTACATACATACACATGTATATCCTATAATACTAACTGATCATGAGACAGGAAAGGTTTCAGTAGCGTAACAATGAATAAAATAACAAATAAAAGACAAAAGCTTTATTGTGCACAAAACAGCTTTCACTTACAGAAAAAAATTACAAGCAAAATAACAAGGAAATTTTAAAATAGCAACCAAAGTGAATGCAGATTTATTTAAATAATCATACAAACATTACTTCTTGGAGTTTTGGCTAAGTTCAAGTGTAGTGTGGGGGCTTTCCAGATGGCACAGTGGTAAAGAATCCACCTGCCAATGCAGAAGATGCAAGAGACGCAAGTTTGATCCCTGGGTCAGGAAGATCCCTGGAATAGGAATTACCAACTTGCTCTAGTATCCTTGCCTGAAAAATTCCATGGACAGAGGAGCCTGGTGGGCTACAGTCCATGGGGGTCACAATGAGTCAGATATGACTGAGCAACTGAGAAGCACAAATGTATAAATATCAGTATAAATATACCAAAAGTACAATATTTTAAGTGGATAAAGAACAGGAAAATTAAAAAAAAAAATCACTAGTTAGCAAATTAAAATATTAATGAGACACCACATACTTAACAAAAAAGACTGCATTTCAGACATTCGTAGAAGATGGATTACTCAATTAACGGTGTTGGACAAATGCCCTGGCCATATGGGGAAAGATAAGATTGGCTCTTTACCTCATGTCTTATGCCAAAGTGAGTCATTAAATAATATACAGCCATAAAAATGCTGGGAGAAATTTTAGATAACTATTTCTATAAAATTGCTTTAAAAAAGCATTTTGAAGCATGATAGCAAAGCCAGAAACCATAAAGAAAAAGAGAAATCTGACTAAACAGAAATCTGTTCCTTCTCAGCAAAACAGTCTAAAGAAAGTAAGAGGCAAATAAATGACAGGAATTTTCCATTCCAGCCACGAAAACCTGCCTTGACCAGATCCATTCTCCCACTGAAAACAATGACTGAGATGGAATCATTTGTTTTTAAATCTACTTGGAGGCATCAGACTTCCAAGACAACTGCGACCTGTAGGCCTGACATCCCAGAAAGAAGGTGAAGGCTCTGAGAAAAGCTTCCACTCTCATATCTTTTCCCATCATGGTATTTGCTGATTCATAAAGGCTGAGAGGGGCTTCCCTTGTGGCTCAGTGGTAAAGAATCCACCTGCCAATGCAGGAGATGTGGGTTTGATCCCTGGGTCGGAAAGATCGCCTGAGGAAGGAAATGGAAACCCACTCCAGTGTTGTTGTCTGGAGAATCCCATGGACAGAGGAACCTGCTGGGCCACAGTCCATAGGGTCTGAAAGGGTCAGACACAACTTAGCAACTAAACAGTAACAAAGGCTGAGAGACTGCGAAACCAAGCAGAGAACAGCAGCAGTGATCAAAGGTGTTAAGCAGAGTAAACCACCGTCTCAGGGATTAAGGAGACGCCACTGGAGTCCACGGCCTCTCAAGGGTGACAGGCCTGTTGGACATTCCACGTTCTCTTTGGAAGCCCGATGGGCTAGGCCCACAAGAAAGGCGAGCCAGAAACAGACCAGGCCTTACAGAGACCTACGTAGCCTGTTATCATCTGTCTCACTCGAGCTGCCAGAAACAAGTTAAATCCTCTCTGGAGAAAGACGACACCACCTAGCTGCTGCTGCTGCTGCTAAGTCGCTTCAGTCGTGTCCAACTCTGCAACCCCATAGATGGCAGCCCACCAGGCTCCCCCATCTCTGGGATTCTCCAGGCAAGAACACTGGAGTGGGTTGCCATTTCCTTCTCCAACGCATGTACCTAACATTAAAAAACTTAACAGAAATATCAGGGGAAAGGACCACGAGAAAAACAGACAATAGAAAACATCTCTAAGAGCTATAGATACTGAAGGCATGCGGCTGTAATTCACATGTAACAGCCCACAATGACAAACGGAGAATTTTAGCAGAGAATTGGAATCTGTAAAGAAGAACAAAGAATTTTAGAAATTAAGTATACAGTAACTAAAACTAAGAATTTTAAAAGGAACTAAGAAGAAGATTAAAGTAAAGAGAGAGTCAGTGAACTGGAAGATGAGTTAACCAGAAATGCCCAGACAGTAGGGGCTGGGGGTGGGGGGTGGGGCGGGTAAAAAGGATGGAAAAGATAAGGGGAAAAAAATGGATCACGGTAGAAAGTTCTAGTATATTGGAATGTGGTGTCACAGAATGGGGGAGAAAAGGAGAAGGGGACAAAACAATATTTGACACGACTGTGGCAGAGAATTTTCCCAAACTGACAAAAGATATCAAGCCATAAATTCAAAAAATTCTACAAGCCCCAAATAAGATTTAGAAAATAAACCCAAATTGGAAAAGCAATGTGGAACATATGGTAGACAAAGAATAATACTTTTAGCATATTTTTAAAGAGACATTACTTTGCCAACAAAAGTCCGTCTAGTCAAGGCTATGGTTTTTCCCGTGGTCATGTATGGATGTGAGAGTTGGACGGTGAAGAAAGCTGAGCACCGAAGAAATGATGCTTTTGAACTGTGGTGTTGGACAAGACTCTTGACAGTCCTTTGGACTGCAAGGAGAGCCAATCAATCCATCCTAAAGGAGATCAATCCTGGGTGTTCATTGGAAGGACTGATGCTGAAGCTGAAACTCCAATACTTTGGCCACCTCATGCGAAGAGTTGACTCATTGGAAAAGACCCTAATGCTGGGTAGGATTGGGGGCAGGAGGAGAAGGGGACGACAGAGGATGAGATGGTTGGATGGCATCACTGATTCGGTGGACATGGGTTTGGGTAGACTCTGGGAGTTGGTGATGGACAGAGAGGCCTGGCGTGCGGCAATTCATGGGGTTGCGAAGTGTCGGACACGACTGAGCGACTGAACTGAACTGAAAGTTCTGAGAACTCAGGAAGAAAAGACAGATTAACAACAACAAAAAAGCAAAGGACATAACGAAGTGAAAGAAAAAGATGTCAATGGCTAGGAAACATATTTTAACCTCAGTAGTCATCAAAGACACACATATTAAAGTGAGTTAGCATTTTTTGACCATGAGTTAGAAGAGATTAAAAAGAGTGAACATAACTAGCTTTGGCAAAATGGAAGAAAGGGCACTCTTGTAACTTGCTGATGAGCATAAGCAGGTTCCCTTTCTAAAGGCGATCAATTACCATGTGTTATAGCCAGTCAGTCAGGATAAGTAGGTTGCATGGCAGTAACAATCAGCCTCCAAATTTCAAAGGCATATGACAAAAGTCTGCTTTCCCACATGACATGTCCATTGCAGGAAGGCTCTTTCCCAATTGTTCTCCCTCTACTTGGAATATTATGGGTCTCATCACAGAGGGAAAAGAAGGCATGGCAAGTCATACGCAAATCATGACCAAAGTTACACAAGTCAGATCTCACACTGAATTTGCCAGAGCAAGAGGCGCAGCCAAGTTAGACGCCACAGACAAAGAAGTCTAACCCTGCTCCAGGGAGAGGCAGGAGTATTAGTGAAAATAATAGAACCCACCATGTGGCTCCAAACTCAAGACCCAACAATTTCCTTAAAAATAATTAGATCAATCAGCAAAGATATATGCAGACCACTATACTGCTCATAAATGACAAACTAGAAATCACCTCTTAATGTGTTTAAGTAAAATAGTTCTAATCTTTCTGCTTTTGTAAAAGTTGAATGTATTTATCCTCATTCTCACTTTCCCCTCCTGTGTATTTGCCTGAGCCAGAACTCAGTGAAATTGACTGTGAATCCTGCACCAAAGACTAATTATGACTCACTTCTTACACCGAACCCTAAAAAAAAAGGAAGTCACAAGTCTTCTAAAAATGAAAACTATCCAAAAAACAGGATATCTTGCAGTAATGAAAAATAATGATGTGTATATGCAGACATGAAAACACAGCCTCAATAAGTTGTTAAGGAAAAAAGCAGATGACATGTATTATAAGAAATGACTCAAGGTATTTCAAAAAATTTAATTTCTCTAGATCAGTGATTTTCATATTTGACATTCTACCTACCTATGTTATCTGACTATTCACAATAAGCGTGTATGACTTTTAATGTTGCAAAGACCAATAAGCCATTTCAACATTTTTGATAATCAATGTGCTGTATGATGAGGACTCAGCAAAAGAGGCAGGCAATTTTATAGCATGTGGGTGGAAGGAGAAATTAGTACAGTCTTCCTAGAAAGCAAGATGGCCTTTAAAAGGCTCATACTCATAAAACTAATAATACACCTTCTAAGACTGATCTGAAAAGGAATGCTGCAAGTGCCAATAGAAAATATACTAAGACATCCATTCTCAGGACATTATTCATACAGCAAAATCTCAGAAACAACCAAAATACCCAAAATGACTAACAAAACAATGACGTATACAGAAATGGGCTTTGAAAACTCAACATTCTAAAGTACGTTTAATACAGAAATGAGCTCAGGGTATGCTAGTAAGAAAAAAAAAAAAAAAGCAGGGTCCAGAACTGTATTTATAAATCAACTTTAGAGATACACAGACGGACAGATTGCATCAAATGTTAACAGAGGGTGGTGCGATCATTCACAGGGAAAAATCAAGTTCTATCCCGAAAAGCCTTCACAAATCACTTGTATCAGAAGCATCAGCCACAGTGAATTCTGGGACCCCAACTTCAGTGCTCCTGGAAATCTAGCAAGCAGAAGATTTTCCTAGCCTCTGAGCCAAGCACATACTGCTGCTGAGAGCCAAGAAGCAAAGAATAATGTCCAGAGAGATGTAAATGTATTGGAAAAGGCCTGCATTTGCACTGAAAAAATCCTTCCCCGTTTGAATCTGCTGACTACAGGAGACCAATAGCAATTTCCTCAATTATGCATTAAGAGAGCACACCAAAAAACTTAGCATGAAAAAACGAGAACCATTCAGTTGGTCTAATGTTGTAATGAAGCGGATGGAAAATATAGATAAGAAAGCATTTCACACACACATACACACACTGAGTTACAGGGTCCCATACACACGGTGTTTTCACAGAGTATCAGGTTCAGACAATGATTTCCAACCAGCTAAAGACCTCCTGGCTCTTTCTCCTTCCTGCAGAGCTTCACAATTCCCATTGTAACAAGATGGAAAAAAGAAATACAGCCGACAACACCACAGGTCTGAACCGCACAGGTCCACTTTTCTGGACCTGTGTTATTGTTTAGTCCCTAAATCGTGTCTGACTCTTTGTGACCCCGTGGACTGTAGCCCGACAGGCCTCCTCTGTCCATGGGATTTCCCACTGAGTCATCTGGGAAGCCCCAAGTCCACTAACACACGTACTAAATACAGTTCATATAGTATGTATTTTCACTTTGCAGATCTTGAAATCAAGTAAGTGTGAGGGAAAAGTTTCTGTCCCATGAGACACCACAATATATGGAAGCAAAACAGCTAGGGTGTGAGTGGAGACTGTCCAAACCGTTTCACCTCCCTGCCCTTGGGTGAGTCACTTATCAATTCCTTTATTTCTGAGGCAGAGATGGCTGGTGCATGCGGATTTTTGATAGCACAGGGGGTGGAGCCGCTAACCCCGAATTGTTCAAGGGTCAATCGTACTACTCAGCATGGTGCTGAGCCAAAGGACAGACTTTCCAAACCACTTTCTCATTGATCCGGTTCCTTGAAGACAGAGCCCAAGGTCATGTAGCTCTCCAGACCTCGGGACTCCCACCCAGGCCCTGACCATGAGAAGGCATCAGGGAAGATGCATGCAGGTGAGCAAGGAGGTGGGAGGGGTTCGCTGTGCTCAGAGGTGCCTTCCTGTATCTCTGGCCCCGGAACTATCTCTGTGCTTGATGCATGCATCTGAGCCCTTAACCCCTGGTGGAAACCCATCAAACACACGGCCCAGCAACTCCCCTTCCAAGGGGGTGCCCACCATACCTCTCAGGCAGACAGCCTATGGGCAGCGAGGCCACAGGGCGACCGGGGAAGCCACCAGCTCCCAGGAAGTGCTTTCTAGTTTTAGGGGGTTTTCTCGGGGTTTCCTTTCACAAGAACGAAGCCTCATGCTCCACAGACTCACATAATCACATTCTCAGATTTCCTGTGTGGAGTGGAAATGATGACCCAGACCTGAAGTGAGATCTGAAAAGCCAGAGCTTGCAGCCTGGAGGACAGGGGAGTTTGGAGGAGAATGGATACCTGTGTATGTACGGCTGAGTCCCTTCCTTGTTCACCTGAAACTATCACAGCATTGTTTGTTAATTGGCTACCAGTTCAGTTCAGTAGCTCAGTCGTGTCCGACTCTTTGTGACCCCATGGGCTGCAGCACGCCAGGCCTCCCTGTCCATCACCAACTCCCGGAGCTTGCTCAAACTCATGTCCATTGAGTCGGTGATGCCATCCAACCATCTCATCCTCTGTCGTCCCCTTCTCCTCCTGCCCTCAATTTTTCCCAGCATCAGGGTCTTTCCCAGTGAGTCAGTTCTTCACGTCAGGCGGCCAAAGTATCGGAATTTCAGCTTCAGCATCAGTCCTTTCAATGAATACTCAGGACTGATTTCCTTTAGGAGTAACTGGTTGGATCTCATTGCAGTCCAAGAGACTCAGCTATACTTCAATACATATAATCGGCTATACCCC
Organism: Okapia johnstoni; assembly: GCA_024291935.2. Classification (NCBI taxonomy): domain Eukaryota; kingdom Metazoa; phylum Chordata; class Mammalia; order Artiodactyla; family Giraffidae; genus Okapia; species Okapia johnstoni. Next base: position 99,917,002 of record CM044313.1, read on the forward strand.
AATAGAAAATAAAAAGCCAAAGCTTGAGACTTCCTTGGTGGTCCAGTGGTTAAGACCTCAAGCTTCCACTGCAGGGGTTACGGGTTCGATCCCTGGTCAAACCCCACATTGTTCAAGGGTCAACCATAATACTCAGCATGGCACTGAGCTGTAGGACAAACTTTCCAAACCACTTTCTCATTGATCCAGTTCCTTGAAGACAGAGCCCCAGGACGTAGCTCTCCAGGGCCTAGGGACTCCTGCCCAGGCTCTGACACTGAGAAGCCTGTCAGTCTGAAGGCCTTGTGCTGGGCAAAAAAAATAATAGAAAAATAAAACTAAAAGCCAAAGCTTAAGGATACTGGATGGCAAGCCCCCAAAAGGGTTTTGTCAATCAAGGACAGTGTTTGAGGAGGACAGTTGCAAGTGCCGTATGCATCTGTGAAATACTTGATGATTTGGGGACATGAATATTGAAAAAACAGTTTCAAGGAGATTGTACTGAAACTTACACTTCAGAGTGGAAGCAAGTCTTTTCTCCTCTAACACGTTGCCCAAGTCTGTCTCTGAGTGAGGTCACTGGTCACTTCTCATCTCTGCTCCTGCCCACTGCACCACTTCATTCTGCTCTAGCCCCTCTGGCCTCCTGGCTGTTCCAGAACATTCCAGGTCCTCCACCTCACAGCCTTTGTTCCTGCTGCTCTGTCTCAGTTCCACAGTGTGTGTACTCAAAGCCTCTCTCCTGAGGATCCACCCAATGCTGTGTAACCCATGACCTGCTGGTCTACCCCAGGCGGTGGTGATTTAGTCACTAAGTCGTGTCCAAGTTTGCGACCCCATGGACTGTAGCCCTCTAGGCTCCTCTGTCCATGGGGATTTTCCAGGCAAGAATACTGGAGTTGGTTGCCATTTCCTTCTCCAGGGGATCTTCCCGACCCAGGAATTGAACCCGGGTCTCCTGCATTGCAGGCAGATTCTTCACCGACTAAGCCACAAGGGAAGCCCCCTCTTCTTGCCCAAAGGCACGGGAGCTCCATCTGAATGGGAATTTCCCCCTTTACTCAGCCCTCAGTTCCCTAGAACAGTGCCCAGTGCAGGGCATACACTTTATCCTGATGTTTCTTTTTAAAAGAGGAACTGCTGCCCAGCGTCTGCTTGTTTTCCTGATACAATGTGCCACACGCCATCCTCTAGGTGTGAAATGGCCATCTCTGGCTCCTCATATGCTTCACCAGCAATTAAATCTCCACTGAGCATGTGGGTGCCACCTCCAAGGTCCTCCTGGCTCGGGATAAAGACGGAGTCATAATCATGAATGGCAGGCTCAGTGGATATGGAGTGGATGGGTCATGCCTCCTGGGGAGAACTTCCTTGTATTACATGTTTAAAAGCACAGCTTGTCCAATTACGAGTATTTTTCAAGAGGAAAATAACAGTCAAATGTCAAGATTCTAACAACAAACACTCCAAATAAGAAACTGAGAAGTGTTTACAAGTGCTGGGCATTTTACTCATAAGTTTCTTTCTCATGGAATAGGAGCTCTCAGAAGAGCTGGTAAATACAAATCTCCTACTAAGTTACTTCAGTTCAGTTCAGTCACTCAAGTCATGTCCGACTCTTTGCGACCCATGGACTGCAGCACGCCAGGCCTCCCTGTCCATCACCAACTCCCAGAGTTTACTAAGACTCATGTCCATCGAGTCGGTGATGCCATCCAACAATCTCATCCTCTGTCATCCCCTTCTCCTCCCGCCTTCAATCTTTCCCAGCATCAGGGTCTTTTCAAATGAGTCAGTTCCTCACATCAGGTGACCAAAGGACTGGAGTTTCAGCTTCAGCATCAGTCCTTCCAGTGAATATTCAAGACTGATCTCCTTTAGGATGGACTGGTTGGATCTCCTTGCAGTCCAAGGGACTCTCAAGAGTCTTCTCCAACATCATAGCTCAAAAGCATCAATTCTTCGGCACTCAGCTCTCTTTATAGTCCAACTCTCACATCCATACGTGACTACTGGAAAAACCAAAGTTTTGACTAGATGGACCTTAACTGGCAAAGTAATGTCTCTGCTTTTTAACATACTGTCTAGGTTGGTCATAACTTTTCTTCCAAGGAGCAAGCATCTTTTAATTTCATGGGTGCAGTCACCATGTAAATTCTTTAAAAAATACCAAAAAAAAAAAAAAAGCCCTCTAAAAAACACCTGACAGAGAATCAGGAAATTTCCTGGTGGGCCAGTGGTTAGGGTTCCAGACTTTTGTGGCCTAGGCCCAAGTTTGATCCCTGGTCAGGGAACTATGATCCCACAAGCCGCATGGTGAGACCGAAAAAAAAAAATGTATATAGAATTAATTCTCTAGCTTACACATTTCATATAATGAAAATTAGCAAGTAAAAAATTTTTTTAATTTAAAAAATAAAAAGCATCTGATAAAACTTTCACTAAGAAGAGGGAGGAGAGAGCACCCAGGCTGCCAAACCCTCTAGATCCTTCTACAGCCTCAAGAATTTCTCCATATGAAAAAGCACTCACGTCTACATACAATTCAAACAATTTTGGTGCCTTTATTCTCTATTTCAGTAATTTTCAAGCAGGGAGTAGTTTTTCCCCCGTTCCTGTCGATGGACATTTGGCAATGTCTGGGGCACCCTGGGGCAGGATGGGTATGCTAGTGAGTGGAGGCCAGGGCAGCTGCTCACCAACCTGCAATGCACAGGTCAGCTCCCACGACAAAGGATCAGGCATCCCCAAACATCAGTACTGCCAAGGTTGAGAAGTCTCAATACAGTACAATAAAGGCCATTTATAACAAACCCATGGCTAACATCTTAATCAATGGGATAACACTGAAAGTCTTTCATCTAACTTCTGATACAAGGCAAGGATGACCACTCTCACCATATCTATTCAAGACACTACTGGAAGTACCAGCCAGAGGTATCAGACAAGAAAAAGAAATAAAAAGCATCCAAATAAGAAAGAAACAAGTAAAATTATCTGTTTGCAAATGATTTGATTCCTGGGTCAAGAAGAACCCCTGGAGAAGGAAATGGCAACCCATTCTAGTATTCTTTCCTGGGAAATCTCATGGACAAAGGAGCCTGGTGGGCTACAGTCCATGGTGTTACACAAGGGTCAGACATGACTAAACAACAACAGCAACATGATCCTAGAGAGAGAGAGCCCTAAAGACTCCACCAAAAAAAAAATTGTTAGAATAAACAGGTCCAGTAAAGTTACAGGATAAAAAAAATCTACCTGCAAAAATCAATTGCATTTCTTTATATCAACCAAGATCTATCCAAAAAAGGAAATCAAGAAAGCAATCCTATTTACAATGGGATCAAAAAGAATAAAATACATAGGAATATATTTAATCAAGGAGGTGAAGATCTGTACCTTGAAAACTATAAAACCTTGGTGAAAGAAATTAAAGACACAAATAAGTGGAAAGATACAGGAGCATTAATGTTGCTAAAATGTCCACGCTATCCAAAGTGACATACAGATTCAACACAATCCCTATCAAAATTCTAATGGCATTTTTTTATAGAAATAGAGAAAACAATCCTAAAATTTGTATGGAACCACAAAAGACCCCAACCGGCCAATGCAATCTTGATAAGGAAGACAAAGTTGAAAGCATTACAATTCCTGATTTCAAATTCTATTACAAAGCAATAGTAATCCAAACAGTATAATACTGGCACAAAAACAGACACATAGATCAATGGAACGGAAAAGAGAGCCCCAAAATAAACCCAATCGTGTGTGAAAGTGAAAATCGCTCAGTCGTGTCCAACTCTTTGCAACCACGTGGACTATACAGTCCTTGAAACTCTCCAGGCCAGAATACTGGAATGGGTAGCCGTTCCCTCCTCCAGGCATCTTCCCAAGCCAGGGATTGAACCCAGGGTCTCCCACATTGCAGGCAGATTCTTTACCACCTGAGCTACCAGGAAAGCCCAAGAACACTGGAGTGGGTAGCCTATCCCTTCTCCAGTGGATCTTCCCAACCCAGGAATTGAACCGGGTCTCCTGCATTGCAGGCAGATTCTTTACCAGCTGAACTACCAGGGAAGCCCAACCATGTATGGTCAACTCATTTTAGACAAAGACACCAATGGAGAACACACAATGAGAATACACAATGGAGAAAGGATAGTCGCTTTAATGAACAAAGTGGGAACTGTGTTCACTTACAAAAGAATGAAATTGGGTCCTTATCTTACACCAACCACAAAAATCAACTCAAAATGATTAATAACTTAAATGTAAGACCTGAAATTTTATTTTCAAGTATTTTCAAATCAACGTTCTATAACTGGCAGCAAGACACAGCAGCCAAACTTTATCCAACAGGCAGATACAAACCACCTATTATGTGCAACAAACTTTGCTTGACTCAAGAGAAAACAAGCTGAATGAATGAGGCCAAGGACTTCTCCTCATGGAGCTCATCAAGCTTAGAGAGAGACAATATCAACCAATCATTAAAAAACACAGCAGAAAGAAAGGAGTCTCATGAACAAATTGCAAATAGTGATGAGATTCCAGCATCAGAGAGAAGCCATCCAGAGAGGGGGGTGGGAGTTCACAGAGAAGGTGACACCTGAGACTGCCTTGCAACAGTGAGAGAGGAATGTGTCTGTCCTGGGGAGAATAAGGATCGGCCGTGATTCTGGGGACAGCAAGTCACCTGCTTCTGTGACACAAAAGCAAGCAGTGGAAAATCAAGTATTGTTAGGGACCTTCAAGGAAGGGCTGCTATTTCTTTATTTTTAACCTTTTTTTCGGTTGCACTGGGTCTCCACTGCTGCATGCAGGCTTTCTCTAGTTACGGACAGTAACCTTCTAGTAACATTCATTGCAGTGCACGGGCTTCTCATTGTGGTGGCTTCTCCTGCTGCAGAGCACAGAGCTCTAGGCACGTGGGCTTCAGCAGTTGTGGCTCACTGGCTCTCAAGTACGGGCTTAGCAGTTGTGGCGCACAGGCTTACTTACCCCATGTCATGGGGAATCTTCCTGGACCAGGGGTTGAACCCGTGTCCCCTGCATTGGCAGGCAGATTCCCATCCATTGTGCCCTGAGAAGTCCAAGAAAGAGCTTCTGAAGATGATGCTGTTGTAACACAAGCCACACAAATGAAAATAAATCCAGTGGCAGCAGAACAGACTGAAAAGTGGTGAGATGCGGTGGGGAGACCCACGGGGAAGTACCACGTTTGCTAAGGTGAGAGGTCTCAAAGCCCCAAGTTAGAGAGGCAGTGAAACCCCAGTGAAAAGTGGGAAACCGTCACCAGAGACTGTGCCGGGCTTAGAACACGACTGTATGTGAGAGATGAGTGAAGCTGGGTCAACTTCTGGATCGCAAATACGAGCAGCCAGCAGCATGGAGCAACTAGAGTCGGCTACGTAATTTGCAGTCCTGACGCCAAGGGAAAATAAGGAGCCCCAGATTCAAAATCATTAAGAATTTCAGGACAGTAACAGCAGAGAAGCACCCCAATCATGGACTCTTTCAAGCACAGAGCCCCAAGGCTGCGGCGGTTATACCCCCACAGAGGCCTGGTAACAGAAACAGTGCCCAAAAGCTGGGGCTGGGGGGTCATGATGAGTTCACGGAAAGTCCGAGATGCTGGGAGGTTGGCGGGAGAAACCCTGTAGCTGATCTTGACTGCAAGGCTGACTTCGGGAGAGCAGTCGTGGGCTGAGAGCTGGCATCAGCTAGACCAGCCTGGGGGCGGGGGGGGGGGGGTGGGTTCTGCCAGCAGGTGAGATTCTCAAGGAATGGCTTCTGCAGAGACAGAACCAATGATAGAGACACAAAGAGATGTATTTTAAGGAACTGGTTCACATGATGGCGGGGGCTGGCAGGCTGGAAACTCAGGCAGGAGCCAATGCTGCAGTCTCACGGCCGAAATTCTTCTTCCCTGGAAACGCGGTTTTTGCTCTTGAGGCTTTCAACTGATTGGACGAGACCCACCCAGATCGTCAGCGGTCATCCTGAATTGAAGCCAGCGGATGGTGGCTCTTAACCACGTGCACAAGATACTTGCAACAACGCTAGTGTGGTTAAATAACTAGGTGCGATAGCCTAACCACGCTGACACTTAAAAATAACCACAGCCGGGGAGTAAAGAGAGACAAGCTGGTTAAAAGAGCCTCAGGGCAAAGAAGTAGAAACCAGAGAGTCCAGGCGAGACTGGAAGAGGGCAGTGTGCAGGGGACCCAGGAGTCTCAGGAGGTGGCTTTGGGGGGTGTGATCCCAGCCTCAGGGACCTGATGCTGTCATCCCAGTTCAGGCCATGGACAAGATCATGCAGTGGGCTGCTCCCACCATGGGCACTCTACCCTAACCCCCAGCTCCCCAGGGAGGGGTGTCATTTTCTGATTCCAAAATGCTGGTGGTAATGAGGGGGGCGCGAGGCACAGGCAGCCCTGTCCTAGGCCAAGAGTGGGTTGGGAGGGAAGAAATCAGAGCTTACGAGGGTGAAGCCAGAACCCAGGAAAGGATGCTTTCCGATGCCCAACAATGAAGCTGCAGACTGAGCAGCATGGGCAACCAGAGAAGGTACAGGAACAGCCCCCAGCCCCCAGGGCGAGGCTGGACATCTGTCACTGGGGCAAGTACCCACCAGCCCCGCATCCCCTTGGCTTTCGGAAGCAGAGGAATTTTAGGTGCCTGTGAGCAAGTGAGTCGTGGGTTTCTTTGATTTGGAGTTTGTGCATGTGTGTGTTTTCTTTTTTATGACCCAAGAGATCCAAAGATGTTGCAAGAAGAAGGGAAAGAACTAGCATGTGGAAAGGTGGAAAAGGTCATGAGAGGCGGTAAGGGACAGCCACCAAGTCAGGAGCAAGAGGGGACCAAGTCTACCCAGGAAGGGGTTTCTCTTAGCAGGGCAGGGATCGCGGTGACAAGCCATCTATGGCCTTCACTGAGCACTTCCCAAGTCCTCGGCCCCAGAGACCTGGTCAAGGACAAAACCAGGCTGGCCTTTCTCTCAACACAACCATTATCCCCTGATGCAAGAGCAAAAAAGGTGGGGAATCCAGACAAGCCTGAGGACACGGACCTCCAGCCTCTCTTCAGACCAGACAGTGAGGCCGTGCCCATGTAGAGAGAGACTCTTTCAGGAGGAGTTGGCAGAAACACTAAAGGAGACGGAAATGCAGTCTGCCAGCGGTACCCAGGGCTTCCCTGATGGCTCAGATGGTAAAGAACCCACCTGCAAGGTGGGAGGCCTGGGTTCGATCCCTGGGTTGGGAAGATCCCTTGGAGGAGGGCATGGCAACCCACTCCAGTATTCTTGCCTGGAGAATCCCCATATAGTCCATATAGTCAAAACTCTGGTTTTTTCCAGTAGTTAGATACAGATGTGAGAGTTGGACCATGAAGGCTGAGCACCGAAGAATTGGTGCTTTCAAACTGTGATGCTGGAGAAGACTCTTGAGAGCCCCTTGGATGCAAGGAGATCGAGTCCATCCTAAAGGAGATCAGCCTGGATATTCACTGGAAGGACTGATGCTGAAGCTGAAACTCCAATACTTTCGCCACTTGATGCAAAGCGCCGACTCATTGGAAAAGACCTTGATGTTGGGAAAGATTGAAGGCGGGAGGAGAAGGGGGCAACAGAGGATGAGATGGATGGATGGCATCATCACCTCAATGGACATGAGTCTGAGCAAACTCCGGGAGATAGTGAAGGACAGGGAAGCCTGGTGGGCTGCAGCTCATGGGGCCACAAAGAGTCAGACACGACTGAGTGACTGAACAACAAGGGGTACCCAGAGTTCGCATCAGAACCCCACGGAGGGCTGTGAACACAGTGCTGATCCCACTCCAGAGTCCCCAACTCCCAGGTCCCCATGGACACTGCTGGATGGGGGCCATACTTGGAAGATCTCAGTAACAGGTCAGCAAAGGCAAGCAGAGGTGAATAAATGGACAGCTCTGCCCAAGGCTCACTGTGACATGGCTAAAATTTGGGGCTTTGCATACTTTTTTAAAAAATGTGACTTCTTACCATATACCGTAATTTACCAGAAATTTACAGTTAAGATCTTGAAAGGAGATACTAGTTGCTTAGGGTTGGAGGGGACGGGGAACAGAAGGGAACAGCTGACGGGTACAAGGCTTCTTTCTGCGATGGATGTTCTAAAGGGGACTGTGGTGATACCTGCACACATCTGTGAATATACTAAAAAGCACTGAATTGTAAACTTTTAAACCAGTTAATTGTATACTGTGTGAATTATATATCAACACTGTTTTAAAAAAAAATACATTTTCTTCACTTTCCTTTTCAGATTACTTCCTTTAATTTTGCATTTTGGGGATTTCCCATCACGTAGAACTTCAAAGGTTTAGTTTCCTTTGAGAATTTTTTTTCTAGTTCTAGGCATCTTCTGACTACTTAATTTTCAACTGTTTCATTTTACGCATCTAAACTTCTGTTTAAAATCCCAGAAAAGCAGGATTCTCTATTTTCAGAGAGGGAGGCTATCTGTATGTAAACCCATCCACATTCAGACTCTGGAATTTTTTGAGTAAAAGACCTGCACATATATTTCCCCAAATATTAAAAAAAATTATGTACCTTATCTGCAAGTGGAAAGACACTTTAAATGCATTAAAAAAAAAAAAATCCTTTCAGCAGTTGATGTGTTTTGCTATAGTTTAAATGTCTGTGTCCCTGCAAAATTCATAGGATGAAATCCTAACCCTCAGCTGTGATGGTCCTAGGAGGTGGGGCCTTTGGGTGATTAGATCATGACGGTGGATGAGTATTCTTGTAAAGAGACCCCACAGGGCTCCTTCCCCAGCTCTGTCAAGTGAAGATGCAGAGAAGATGACTGTCTGTGAACCAGGAATCGAGCCCTCACCAGACACTGAATCCCCAGGGCCCCGATCTTGAATTTCCAGCCTCCAGAGCTGTGAAAAATAAATATCTGATTTTTATAAGCCACTCAGTCTGGAGTTCTGTCACAGCAGCCCAAATGGACGAAAACAGGTTTTAACATTCAGTAATATCCACTTCTTCGGGGGGGAAAAAAGGTCTCTTTTCTTCATGCCTGCATGTCTGCTAAGTCACTCAGTCCTGTCCGACTCTTTGTGACCCCATGGCCTGTAGCCCTTCAGGCTCCTCTGTCTATGGGACTCTCCAGGCAAGAATACTGGAGTGGGTTGCCATGCCCTCCTCCAGGGGATCTTCCTGCTCAGGGACTGACCACATCTCTGATGTCTCCTGCACTGGCAGGCAGATTCTCTACCACTAGCACCACCTGTGCCAGTGACTTAAGAAGAAAAAAGCCCCTCTTTTCCTCTTACTGACTCTTTTCTAAAGTACTCATGTCATTGATAAGGAAACATGGGCCTGCGCATATTTGCTAAAATTTATGCTGAGGGACTTCCCTGGTAGTCCACTGGTAAAGAATCCACCCTGCAATGCAGGAGACAGGGGTTTGATCCCTGGTGGGGAACTAAGATCTCACACGTCACAGGGCAACTAAGCCCTCAAGCCGAAACTACCGAGCCCAAGCACCACAACTCGAGAGCCCGCCCACCCGCTGCAAAGTAAGACCCCGCATGTCGCAATGACGATCCCAAGTGCCACAACTAAGACCCAATGCAGCCAAATAAGTAATACACATAAAATAAACAAATATTTTTTTAAGAAACACATTGAAATCAAGCCATCTGCAGATAGATAGACAATAGCCATCTGTTGATAGATAGATCTTGCCAGATGCAAACAAAATGTTGATGAGTTTTCAGTTATTTTCAAAAGTCCCTCAACCCAATTAACCTTAGGTAATTTTAAGAAATAATGTAACAGAATCTTAAGTACTTTTTGGACCCAAAAATAATAGTAATAGAATCACTGTGAGTCACTGCCTTTTACAAATGAAGTAGGCTAACTCACTGCACTTGTGCATGAGTGAGTGAAAGTCGCTCACTCGTGTCCAACTCTTTGCGACCCCTTGGACTGTAGCCTGCCAGGCTCCTCTGTCCATGAAATTCTCCAGGCAAGAATCCTGGAGTGGGTTGCCATTCCTTTCCCCAGGGGATCTTCCCGACCCAGGGATTGAACCCGGGCCTCCTGCATTGCAGGCAGATTCTTAATCATCTGAACCACCAGGGAAGGCACCCGTGTACTTGTATTTCATTCTAAACAAACCAAAAGATTTAGATTTGTTTACGCCAGACATTTTAAAATCATTATTTCTGTTTAAAACAAATCCACCAGAGATTTCCGAATGCATTTTATTATAAGTAGCTGATTTTTTTAAATTTTATTTTCTAACTGGAGGAAAATGGCTTTACAATGTTGTGTTGGTTTCTGCCATATGACAGCTCAAATCAGCCATAATTATCCATGTACCCCCTCCCTCTTATGCCTCCCTTCTCTCCCCACCCCACCCTTCTAGCTCATCACAGAGCACCAGGCTGGGCTCCTTGTGTCATACAGCAACTTCTCACCAACTGTCTACTTTACACATGGTAGTGTATATATGTCTATGTGATTAAATAGCTGAATTTTTTAGAGAAATGCATTTATTCTACTTTCCAGGTATAGTAGTGGAGAGTAACCCCACTCTAGGCCCTCCTTCCATGGGTCCTCCCAGATCAAGGGCTCTCCGGTCTCCCAAAATCCTCCCAGGAAGATGTATCTATGCTGTGTCCCCCATGGCTGATGGCTCTCTCGCGAGATCAAAGGACCCAGTCTAAGCGACTACGTTTAGGCAAATGCTTCCCTCTCAGTGGATGTGCCCCAGATACTACTGTTGCTGTTCAGCCACTCAGTCGTGTCTGACTCTTTGTGATCCCATGGACTGCAGCACATCAGGCTTCCCTGTCCTTCAGTATCTCCTGGAGTTTACTCAAACTCACGTTCATTGAGTCGATGACGTCATCCAACCATCTCACCCCTCTGTCGTCCCCTTCTCCTCCTGCCCTCAATCTTTCCCAGCATCAGGGTTTTTTCCAGTGAGTCAGCTCGTCGCATCAGGTGACCAAAGTATTGGAGCTTCAGCTTCAGCATCAGTCCTTCCAATGAATATTCAGGACTGATTTCCTTTAAGGTTGACTGGTTTGATCTCCTTGCTGTCCAAGGGACTCTCAAGAGTCTTCTCCAGCACCACAGTTTGAAAGCATCAATTCTTCGGCGCTCAGCCTTCTTTATGGTCCAACTAGAACTTAACGAAACAACGCTCCCCCCAAGTAGCTTTTCCGGGTTCTGCTGAAGGAGGAATTCTGTGGTCAGTGGGCCTTTCAGCTTCTGTGAGGTGACACTTTGTGTGCGGCCCCAACACACACACACACAAACACACACATCCTAGGCAGGATGACTGGCCATCCCAGTTGGCCAGGGGCACAGGGGTTTCCCAGGATGTGGGACTTTGATGCCAACATGAGGAGATTCTGGGCAGACCAGAGCGAGCTGATCCCCCTTCAGGACCAGTGGGTGCTTCCCGCCCATCACTGCACATGGAGGGTGAGCCTGGGGACCGCAGAGGTGGCCTGTCACCCCTCAACAGAGGTGGACCTGTGGGTGACAACATGCATCAGAGTCACTCCCTCCCCTGCTCCACAGTGTCTTCTATGTCCCTTTTCACTGCAGAAGCACAGGCTCCCCTAAGAACTGGGTCCTCTGAAACAGGACAGTCAGCAGGCAGGAGCATCTCCGGGTGACACCAGGCCTCCTCACCCTGGTCCAGCCATTGGACCATCCTGGCGCTACCGTACACAGAATTCATTTCCTAGAAACTCACCCATTTCCTATGACCAAGGAAAGAAGGCCTGACTCACAGATCCACAAAACCATCTGGGCGGCTATGTCACCGCTGCTATTTTTAGCACATGACCATTGTGTTTCCAGATATAAAGGCTGGAAGGTCTAGAAGGAAACAATGCAGCTTGACCCTCCTGCTCGGAGCAGGCAGGGCCAGGTCCTTGGGGATGCCTGGGGGTGAAACAGAAGTGGAAGGGAACTTCAGGAACCCACCGCAGCTGCTGGTTCTCAGCAGGACGTCGCGACTGGGTCAGGCCCTGAGAGTCCCAGGATGTACCAGGGCTCCCAGCTAGGGCTCTGCGTGCCCATGAACCCACAGGGAAAAGAGGACTCGTGACCATTCCAGACACAAGGGCCTTCCCTGCCCTCCTTGGGACACTCTCCCTCCTCATCAGTCATGAGTTTGGACTCTGCCCATTCTCCTGCAAGCCACCATTGCCACCACCCACAGTCAAAGGTGCTCCCAAGACGGGGTCCCAGTCCCCTGCCCTCCCCTCCCACCTTGCTTCGCCTGCACGCATGGCCCCAGCCACCACTGTCGTCGAGGTATGAACGCATAACTCCAGATCTACCCTCTTAACTAACGTTTACGTTTACAAAAGGGTCCTTACCAAGTGACAGACACACTATTGGCTTGACCGCTCCTCTTTAGCTAGATGTTTAATTTGCTCCCACCTTTTCCCTTGGCCGAAATTGAAGCTGCAGGACTAGAAACCCATCTTGAGGTTAATTCACCCACAGAAACAACAGCTGCCCTCACTGAACACCCATTGTTATGCCTAAGTCACTGATTCATTCTGCCTAGAACTTCCATGAGGCTATTGTGAGTCTCATAAAAAGCACCCCCTTTTCTAGATGGGAATCTAGAGGAAACTGAGGCTGGGAAGACCCTGTGACTTGTCCAGGGTCATGTAACCAACCTAAGGCTACCATCTTTGGCCTTGTTTTCTCCTCTCAGAATAAAGTTCGACACCTCTTCCCACAAGTATACATGCCCATCACCAAGAGTGCAGACTGTTCTGTACATCTAGGGAGGGCCTGTGATCCTGCATTTGGGGAAAAACCCTAGATGAGGCAATGCTGCCACCTCACTGAACCACACCTGAGTAGCAACATTCAAATACCCAATATTCCCATCAGACCCATCCCTTCACATTAACCACGTCTGATCTTGCTTTAGTTTCCAAAATCCAGTCTATTCATGTGGTAGGGCTGCAGATAAAAGGTAATGCATGCCTTCCCTCATTTTTACTAAATTTTTGATTTTGAAATAGTGGTCAACTGACACAAAGCCACCCCTACAGCCTTCCTCCCCAGTGTCAACATCTTGCATAATTCCAGTGCAAGAGCATCATGAAATGGGCATTGCTGCATTCCACAGAGCTGGTTCAGGTGTCCCTGGTGTGTGTGTGTGTGTGTGTGTGGCTCTCTGCCACTGTAACCCTCGTGCAGCTCCGGGTAACCACCACCACGATCTAGAAGCAGGCCTGTCCCAGCCAGAGTACCATCCACTCCTCCCCACAGAGCCCTAACCCAGCAACCCCCAGTGAAAGTGAAAGTCGCTCAGTCGTGTCCGACTCTTTGCGACCCCATGGGCTAGACACTCCATGGAATTCTCCAGGCCAGAATACTGGAGTGGGTAACCTTTCTCTTCTCCAGGGATTGAACCCAGGTCTCCCACATTGCAGGCGGATTCTTTACTAGCTGAGCCACCAGGGAAGCCCAAGAGAAATTCTCCATCTCTACAACTGCATTACTTCAGTAAGATTATGTAAATGGAAGCACATGGCATATAATCCTTACAGTTGTTTTTTTTTTCACTTAGCCTAATTTCTCCATCTTCCTTCCTTCCTTCATTTATTTATTCATTTTTTTGGCTGTGCTGGGTCTCCACTGCTGCGGGGGCTTTTTCCTAGCTGCAGCAAGCAGGGGTTCCTCTCTAGTTGTGGGGCACAGGCTTCTCACTGCCCTCTTGCTGCACAGCATGGGCTCCAGGACACAGGCTCAATGGTTGGGGCACACGGGCTTAGGTGCCCCGAAGCATGTGGGAGCTTCCCAGATCAGGGATCGAACCCGTGTCTCCTGCACTGGCAGGTGGATTCTTTACCACTGAGCCTTCAGGGAAGCCCTTTATTTTTCAACTGACTTCACGTGTCTTTCTTTATCCCAGCAAATGTGCTGCTATAAATGTAACACCCTTTACTGGCAGGCACCGGTCCTGGTCAGAGGTCCTGCCTTTTACCTGGCCTCGCCTCCACCCCTCTCTCCGCTGGGATGTCCGTCACCAAGTGTGACCTCTTGCCCACGAGCCAGCTACAGTTCAGAAACAGAAGCCAGAGGGAAATGCTTGATTCCTTCGTCTCCCCCTACCCCATCACATGCCTGCCCTGGATCTGAACTTATTCAGAGCTGACATCGATACGCCTTTAGAAGCATACGCTGCTTTTCTGATACTTTGAAATTGCTCTCAAATCCCACCCCTCCAATCCAATTTTGCCACCTACCCAACTGTCACTCAGTATTTCACATCTCCCTTCATTTCCATGTCTCTGACTTAGAAATTGGTAAATGCCACCTTAAACTGCCTTCAAAATTCAGAAATACCATTAAAAATAGTCTCTATGCTTTTTGTACACACACACTGAGTGACATCAATGATTTTTAACAACCTACTTCATCATAAAATCTGACCTCATAAACACACACACACACCCCCCCCCATACATACGCCATTATTCTACCAACTATCTAAAAGAATTACTTCCCAACTGTCTAGAATGAAACATATTTCCTTTGTTCACATAGTTTAACAACTTCTCTACATCTTTCTCATTTCTTTTAATTAAAGGGAATTACATATTGTTTGACATATGGAATGATTTTGACTTAATTTGGAGAAATTATAAAATAGCGCATGGTTATGAATGAGATTATTGGAGCTTCCCTGATAGCTCAGTTGGTAAAGAATCCGCCTGCAATGCAGGAGACTCCTGGTTTGATTCCTGGGTCAGGAAAGTCTGCTGGAGAAGGGATAGGCTACCCACTCCAGTATTCTGGCCTGAGAATTCCATGCACTGTATAGCTGATGGGGTCACAAAGAGTCGGACATGACTGAGTGACTTTCACTATGATTTAGAATTATTGGCCCAATAGGCTATAAGTCAGTCTCAAAAATTTTCAAAGTATCATGCAGACCATAGTCTCTGAATCAGGCTTTCTTTAAAGGTTATTTTATATAAGACCTAACAATATAGATTAAAAAAATTAAACACCATTCTAAATAACTTCTAGGTCAAAAACAAAGAGGAAATCATTAATGTAAAGGAGAATGTTAACAATAATAAACTGCTACATATCAAAACTTGTGGGGAAAAATGAAAGTGATGATTTGAAAGTCATATGTAGAATAAACCTGAAGGAAGGAAATAATAAAAAGACAAGCAGAAATTGATGAAATAGCAAAGAAGGAAACATATCCAGAACAAAAGCTGATTCTCTGAAAAGACAATGAAATATTTTTGACAAAATAAAGAGTCAGACACAACTGAATGACTAAGCAACACCACCATGAAAGAGAAACAGCTCAAATGCAAAAATGTGAAAACACACGATTATAGCAGAGATTAAAAAGAGAATTCTGTAAAAAGCTCATACTATTAACCTTTAAAACTTAGGAGAAAAAAAGGGAACAGCTTCCTAGAAAAACAGAGGTTACCCTAATGGATTCAGGAAGAAAGAGAAAATTGGAATAATCCTATAACCATCAGTTACTGACCTAAAGGTCTGGTCAGAGGAATTGAATTTTAGTAACTTACAATTAGTTAAATCACATTTAAAGCTTTCCCCATACTGTAAAGTTCTCCCTATACTGTAGCCATATCTACTAGAAGTTGTCATTCAAAATAGTTTTAAATAATAGCTCACTTATCATATTGACATGAATGTTGGGCAAGTAAATGAGATTCCAAAAGAATTCCTAAACCTTACTCTTACTGCTTTAGATTTTTATAACACCTCTGTCTTAGTCTTCCTTTACAAACATAGGATGGAAAAGAAATCAACAGTATAAAATCACCCCACAGAATTTCTGGGTACCCCATTCCTCAAGTGAAGCCAGGTGCAAAGGTGGGAGGCTCACACGCCCTTGGGGAGGTTCACAGGGGTCAAAAGGCAGACCATGAATAACTTCCAGGTCATTCTACAACCCAGCTCTCCTGACACATCTAGAGGCCCTCTTCTCTGAGCCCCAATTTCTTCTACTAAAAAATTACATGGGTCACCAACCTCTAAAATACATCCCGGCTTCAAAACCCCCTGATAATGCTTCTTCTAGGTTTCTGAAACCTACACACACACACACACACACACACACACACACACACACACACACTCTCTCCAAAAGCAGCATTAAATATAACCCTGTCCATCAAAATTAAAACAGGCCTTCAGAAGCTGATGCTCACTGATGCTGGATGGTTACGACATGGGAGGTTCTTGGTACCCTCTACTCAGGCACCACTCTGAAATGTTCAATTAAGATAAATTTTAAATAAACAGAAATGCTTAGGGTTAGTGAACAGCATCGACTACAAGCAAAAGCATATTCACACTTAGAGGGTAAATCCAGGCTTGGCTTTGTAACCTGCTTCAGCAAAACTGACGCTGAACCTTTCTCACTCTGCTTGCTCCCTGGCAACTCTGACCCTGCCTCGGAGAACAGGCCCAGGCCAGCCTGCAGCAGGAGGAGAAACCACACAAAGCAGAGACCAGCCACCCCAGCCAAGACGTTCGCATCCTGCAGCCAAGCCCCAGCTAAAAGCAAATCCGGCTGAGACGGGCTGGGCTGGGCTAGGCCACCCCCAGCAGCATGTGACTGGTGTGTACACCCCTGAGGTTTTAGTTATTTGTTATGTAGCCTTGCTGTGGCCGTAGATAACTGATACACTTACATGAAGAACACAAGAACACTTTATGATACTACAGTGATGAATACGAGTCATTACACATTTGTCCAAACCCATAGAATGGCAACCCACTGCAGTATTCTTGCCTGGGAAATCCCATGGACAGAGAAGCCTGGCGGGCTACATCCAGTCCATGGGGTCCCAAAAGAGTCAAACATGACACAGAAATGAAACAATACAATGTCCAACACCAAGAGTGAACCCTAAGGTAAACTATGGAGTTTGGCTGATTATGATGTATCAGTGGAACTTCATCAGTTACAGCAAACGTACCACTCTGATGGGGGATGTTGACAATGGGGGCAGGAGGATGTGCCTGGGGAGTGTTGAGGATATATGGGAAATCTCTGTTCCTTCCCCTCAATTTTGCTGTGAACCTAAAATTACTCTTTAAAAAATCGTGTCCTTTTCTTTTTTCACTTTTCGTTTTTTTGCCACACTTCACAGTATGTGGAATCTTAGTTTCCCAACCAAGGATCAAACCCTTGCCCCCTGCAGTGGGAGCATGAAGTCTTCAGCACTGGACTGTCATGAAGTCCTGTCCTTTTTTAACCAGAAAATGAAAGAAATGGGAGACTTCCTTGGCAGTCCTGTGGTTAAGACCGTGCTTCCACCGTAAGGAGCGCAGGTTGGATTCCTGGTCAGGGAACTAGATTCTAGATGCTGCAACTAAGATCTAGTCCAGTCAAATAAATAAACATTAAAAAAAAATCACCTCCTCAGTGATCAATGCAAAGTAGAGGAAAAAATAGAATGGGGAAAGACTAGAAATCTCTTCAAAAAAATTAGAGATACCAAGGGAACATTTCATGCAAAGATGGGCACAATAAAGGACAGAAATGGTATGGACCTAACAGAAGCAGAAGATATTAAGAAGAGGTGGCATGATGAAGATGAAAGAGGAGAGTGAAAGAGGTGGCTTAAAACTAAACATTCAAAAAACTAAGATCAAGGCATCTGGTCCCATCACTTCATGGCAAATAGATGGGGAAACAATGGGAACAGTTAGAGACTTTATTTTGTTGGGCTCCAAAATCACTGCAGATGGCGACTGCAGCCATTTCTGAGCCAAATGGGTGGAGGGGTCTTTGAAACATTTCAGCAAGAGGCCCTGGAACTTAAACATGTAAGAGAAGAATCTCATCAAGAGAGGAGGGGGACTTCCCTAGTGGTCCAGTGGTTAGGGCTTCTGCTTCCACTGCTGAGGACCCGGGTTTAATCTCTGGCCACAGAACTAAGTCCGTGGCATGGCCAGAATAAATTTAATTTTTTTTTTTTTTAAAAAGAAAGGAGTACAATATTTTCAAGGTAGCAGAATTGGGCCTAATTTGGTTCAAGAGCTGTCTGACATTCAAACCGCCGTTCTGTAACAGTGAACACAGCACAAACACTTCCTTTGGTTCCAGTCCTCTGTGCAGAGGTGTCAGGGGCTTACCTTGGGAGAGAAGTGAAGAATTAAGAAGGAGAATTGTCCCCGAGTCAGCGGGAACAAAACAAGCATAAATCTACAAGACAGCAGAACACACTCTGAATACTTCTGAAGGATTGTTTGACAAATATTTACATGTTGCATATTCAATTATGCAATCCTTTTAGAACAATAAATATTTTAGAAGGAGACTCTGCTGAGCCATGTCCAAAATTCTACCAATCTCAACAGACCTTTTTTTTTTCTTGGCCATGCAGCACGGCCCGGGGGACCTAGTTCTCTGACCAAGGATCGAACCCTCACCCCTTGCACTGGAAACCTGGAGTCTTAACCACTGGACCCACCAGGGAAGTCCCCAAAACACACCTTCTTAAACAAAACAAGTGTGATCCTTAGTTAACTCCAGCCAAATGAAATTTCTCTCACCTCAGCAAACTCTCTTCTTAACAGACCA
This sequence comes from Okapia johnstoni, assembly GCA_024291935.2. Lineage (NCBI taxonomy): Eukaryota > Metazoa > Chordata > Mammalia > Artiodactyla > Giraffidae > Okapia > Okapia johnstoni. The sequence goes on from CM044313.1 coordinate 99,935,622, forward strand.
GAAACTGACGGCTCAATAAACGCAACCCCTAAAAAGCCTTTAGAGACATTTTTCTTCTGGGAAGCTGCTATCTGCAGCCCGTGAGCAGTTCAGTTGTTGTTTAGTCACTCAGTCGTATCCCAACTCTTTGCGACCCCGTGGACTGTAGCCCTCCAGGCTCCTCTGTCTGTGGGATTTCCCAGGCAAGAATACTGGAGTGGGTAACCATTTCCTTCTCCAGGGGATCTTCCCAGCCCAGGGATGGAAGCAGCAGCTCCTGCATTGGCATGTGAATTCCTTACCGCTGAGACACCACGAAAGCCCAAGTAGTCTGCTAGTTAATGCAATTACCCTTCTCCTCTAGCAAGAGCACTCAGACTCTCCATAAGCTTGTTACTGCTACTGATCACAGACCAGCCCCCAAAGGGCTCCTGCCTTGGAGCCTTTGCACTTGCCGTGCTCTCTTCCTGAAGTGCTCTTCCCGAGTTATCCTCTCTACATCATTCTTTTTAAATATTGTGACTCGGGTTTTTTTTTTTTTTGGCTGTGCTGGGTCTTTGTGGCTACGATCAGGCTTTCTCTACTTGCAGCGTGCAGGCTTCTCACTGAGGTGGCTCCTCGTGTTGCACAGCACAGGCTCTAGGGTGTTCGGGCTTCACTGTTGTGGCACACGAGCTTAGCTGCCCCGTAACATACGGAATCTCCCTGGGCCACGATCAGCCCATGTCCCCTGCTTTGGCAGGTGGATTCTTAACCACCGAGCCACCAAGGAAGCCCTCTTCCTTACGTCTTTGCTAGAATGTCACCTGTTCTCTCGAATGACCACCCTACGTACCGTTGCAGCCTTCAATCTCTGAACATCTGGACTGTCCTCCCTGGCTTCAGGAGCTGATGGCTTGGCTGGGGATGGCAGGAAAGACTTCCCTGAGGAGATGCCCTAAAGACCTGAAGCTGAAGACAGTGAGCGGCCGAGTCATGTGGCCGTGTGCGGAGGGACATCACAGCCCCAAGGCTGGACACGGGCACGCTGAAAGCAGATTTCCCAGCTTCCCATTTATCAACCAGCTGCTCCGGGCTGGCCCCTCAGCAGCTAGCCCTGGGCAGCCCCTCCGGCTTCAGCCACCACACTGTCCCGCAGTGACCGACCACCGCCTTGGTGCCATTTGCCTGCCTAGAAGGTCCTCCCACCACCACCTCCAAAAGTCGCCCTTCACTGGGCTTCCCTGATTGTCCTTAGCTCCTGGCTTCCAAGACATCTGCTCTGCATTTCTATAGAGCTTCTCTCACATCCTGCCTCTGGCTGTAAGCACTGGGCGCTATTACTCTCTAAGCACTGGGTACTGTTACTCTCTAAGCACTGGGTGGTGTTACTCTCTAGGCACTGGGTACTGTTGCTCTCTAAGCACCGGGCACTATTACTCTCTAAACACTGGGTACTATTACTCTCTAGGCACTGGGTATTATTACTCTGAGTTCTTTCTCAGTTAAAAGGTGAAGACTCTCAAAGCAGAAACCATTTGATTCAGGAGACCCTGCAGTGCCCACTCGTGCCTTGCACACAGTAGGTCTGCAGTGAACGCTCATCAGTGACTCACTACCCCATCTGCTACAGGGTCATGTTTTGGCCCTTGTGACACTTCATTCTTTCAAAGTGCTTCAGAAAGACAGAAGCTGTTTGATAACAGCATCAAGAAGCCACCGGGAAGAACAGAAGCTCTTGCCTCACCCCCTCAAAGCCCAGAACACAGGACACTCTCCTTCTGATCAGAAGATAAAAGGGCTTGATGGGCTGTAGGCCTTTGTCACTGATGGGCTGTGGGCCATTTCTCCACCTTGATTTGGTGGGGAACAGAGAGGAGGCTCAGAGCACAAAAATGAAGGGAGACTCTGTAATCAAGGGGGAAAGCACAAAGAAAAATAGCTTTGCCTGGTCTCAAGTCAAAAAAAAAAAAAAAAAAAACCTGGAGGATGTCTCTTCCAAGCATGGAGAAGGTAGGTGAGTGAAAAACAGGACAAGACAGTAAACACGGCCACGTCAGAGAGCTGTGCGCTAAGGATCTAGTGCTCAGTAGCCCAGCAGATTGAAGCTGCGGACAGCCCTGTATCACAGTGGGGAAACTGAGGCAGAGAGGTGCTGAGAGGCCGGAGCTGGCCACCCCTGACTCTGCACTGAGGGAGAGGCTTCACAGCGAAAGCTGCTCAGTCACGTCCAACTCTCTGCAACCCCATGGACTATACAGTCCCTGGAATTCTCCAGGCCAGACTACTGGAGTGGGTAGACTTTTCCTTCTCCAGAGGATCTTCCCAAGCCAGGGATTGAACCCAGGTCTCCCACATTGCAGGCGGATTCTTTACCAGCTGAGCCACTAGGGAAACCCAAGAATCCTGGAGTGGGTAGCCTATCCCTTCTCCAGGGGATCTTCCCAACCCAGGAATCGAACCCGGTCTCCTGCGTTGCAGGTGGATTCTTTACCAACTATCAGGGAAGCCCTTGAGGCTTTCACAAGAGGCCCCAAAACTGAGTGCAACAGACCCAAGCCCCTTGGGGATGGTTCACATTGTCCTCAGTGGTCTCCAGTACAGCTGCTTTCCAACTTTTATTTTTTGCCCCCAAAGGAAACAACAAAGCACAGCCTAGTGGAGCCCAGAGTGGGGGCTGGGCAACCCAGGCCCCAGGAGACCCCAAGCTGCCCCCAGCAGGGGCGAGATCCACCCCATCCCTGACCCTTCCTGACCTTTGTGGGGTTTCCTTTAAGGCAGCCCCCGGTTACCTGCTTCAGGCAACTGAGGTCTCCCCTGAACATCTGTGAAAAGTCACCTTGGTAAAAGCGAAAGCAGAGCTGCACAGTCAGCCCCGGCTGCCTGGCGGCCAGAGGGCGGGCTGGGGTGCAGGCATCCCCGGGGTGTCCCAGGGTCACCGGGGTGATGCTGCCCACGCGGGCCCCTCTCCAGCTCTGGGAGCCTTCGGGATCTGGGGGCCAGCACCACCTGACACATTACACCAAGCGGAGAGCCTTCCCCAAGTTCAACTGCGGTGTCAAGTTCGACCACACATGCAGGGGCTCCAATCTACCTGAGCCCGGCCCAGACCACAGGCAGGGGAGGTACACCCCCGCGCCCCTCCCCCGCCCCCGCGATAAACCAAAGGCACCGGGCTCCCTGGGTTTCCAAGGAGACGCACATCCTTCCCATCAGTGTGGTATCTCCCCAGCAAAGGCACCTGCCCTCTGGCTGCGCGCCAGGCGGAGACTACCCACCCAGCAGGACCCGGGGACCGTGACAGCCAGGGAGACCGCGGCCACTGTCCGCTGGGCACCGACCCCCCGGGCACCTGGCCGCCGCGCTCACCCTGCGGCTTGTCTCCTCCCGCGGCTTTGGTGGGCTGCATTCCGAGAGCCAGTCCTTCTCTAGCCAACTTTTTCTTTCTGTTTTTTTCGGTGTTTCTCACCGTCCCTGAGTCTTGTCATGACTCATGGATCCCTCGTGCTTCTCCCCACCCCCACGCCCGCCTGCCCTGCGAGTGTGCTCCTGCCGCCCGCTGTGCTCCCCTCCGGACCTGCCCGGAGGTGGGGGTGGGGGGTGGGGGGCGCGGGATGGCACCCGGCTCTCCGCGGTGACCGTGCGGATAGCCCAGTCGGAGATCGCGCTGGCCGGTCACCGCGTGGGTCACCGGGCGCGGCCGCGCGTGGGCAGGGGGAGGGATGCGAGGAAGCAGGGGGTCCCAGAGCCAACTCCGAACCCGGGAGGCGAGCAGAAGCCGATCCGCGCTCGGGCGTGGAAGGCAAAGCGCTGGGGCAGCGAGAGAGCCGAACCCTGGGGCCGCTGGGGGCGACTGGGGCATTTTGGTTTCCCCTGCAGGCGAGGAGGGTTGACGGTCAGAGGGGACCCGGAGTGAGGAGACCCGCAAGACGCCCCAACTCAAATCCCAGAGCGGGCCCCAGGGAAGCATCGGAAAACTCAGCTGGCGGGAAACGAGAAGGGGCTGCGGTGAGCACGCGGGTCTGGCGACGGTCCCCGCGGCGCTGGGACCTCGGAGCAATCGTGCGGTGCCCTCCGGCCCGGGATGGGCAGGCCGCCCAGGGCGCCGCGCGCGCCCAGGGAGTCGGGGAAAAGCGCTCTCGGCTGCAGCAGTCACCGCGGGGCCGGGACCGAGGAGGGCGGAGGGGCCCCGAACCCCGCGCGGGCTCGCTCTTACCCGGCCGTTGCGATCAGTCTCCTGCACCTCCTCGGCGCTGGGCCCCCGCCGCACCAGCGCCCTCAGCAGCCCCACGTCGTTGGCGCAGGCGGCGCGCAGGAGGGTTGCCGCCTCCGGGACGCCTTCCGGAACGGCCTCCGGAGCGCTCTCCGCGCTCACCGAGCTGTACTCCTCCTCGTCTCCGTAAGGGTAGAAGGAGTCGTCCGAGGCGATGCTGCGGGTGTCGGGCAGACTCGAGAAGTCCTCGTACTCCTCGTAGTCAGCTGGGTCCTCCCCGGTCTGCGCGTCCCGGGGTGGGGACGGTGGCTCCGGGGACACGCGGCGCGCCCCGCCGCCCTCCGGCCCGGGCCCGGCCAGCAGCACCATGCCGGCGGCCGGGGCGCGGGCCGGGGGGCCGGGGAGCGGGCCTGGAGCCGGGGACGCCGGGTGCGCACCGAGGTCACCGCCCCTTGTCCCCGGCGACCCCAGGAAAGCAGGAGGGCTCAGCGCGCTCCAGCTCGGCGGAAACGCGCGCCGGGCGGCCGCGCTCCAAGACTCGAGTCACCGGAGGCTGGTGAAAGCCCCTCGGGGGTAGGAGGAGCCGCGGGGGCTTTCCGAGCGCGACGGGCGGGCGCGGGCGGGGGACCGCGCGGGAAGCGGGCGGGGGTGGCAGAGCCCGAGGAGGCGCGCGCCCCGGGGTCCCGCGCCGCACCCCGCCCCCCCGCAACCCGGAGCGATCCGGGCAAAAGTTAAGAGCCAAGCAGGGGGCGCCTCGGCCCCGCGGGTTCTGTGCAGCCGGCTGCTGTGCCCGGGAGCTGAGAAATGCGCACGCGGGAGAACCAGAAGCGACAACTAAAGAACCCGAACGCCCTCGTGGCTGGCGGCCCCGCCCCTGCTCTCGGGATGAGGGTGAAGGTGGAGGTCGGAGGCCGCCGCGGGCTGAACCGTCGGGAACACCAAATCCCCGGGCGTCAGGCCTGTTGGTGGGGGGAGGGGGAGCGAGTTTCTCAGCGTCCGAGACACCCAGCCTGTTTGTGCATTTTTTCCGGGAGTCTGGGCTCCGGGGCCAACTTCGCTCCCGGGTTAAGACTGCCCTGGGCACGGAGGACGGGTGGATGCGTGGGAGATGGTGTCCAGCTGGGCACCCTGCCCCTCTAAACAGGGAGCTCCGGGCTGCCCCGGGGACGTCCCAGGCCGAGGCGGGGCGGGGGGCCCGGGAGAGGACCTGGCCAGCGGTCCCTTTCAGATGGCTTCTCAACGAGCGACCCGGAGCCGCTGTCCTGGAGCCGCCGGGGGTCGGAGGGTGACGTTTGGGTGGGAAAGGGCGGCTCCAGGCCCGAAGGGTTCCCCCTACCCTCACCCCTGGCCAGGGCCCCTTCATCTGCGGAGTCACGGGCGGAAGCCACCACCCCGGCTCAGACTCCGCGGCTGGTTGCCAAACACTGAGAGCCGGCCCGCAGCGACCGAGTCCCATCCCCAAACCCCCTTCCCCGGTCCCCACCTCGGCCGGAGCCTGTCCTACCCCCCACCCCCACCCCGCTCCGTCGGTCCCAGCGCAGGGGGTGAGGACCCGCCGCGGGGAGCCTCTGACCTCCTAGAGGAGGACGCACGGTGGGACCGTGGGCCAAATCCTCATGGAAAAAGCTTTTAGGATGGGGCAGAAGTGGTGTGAGAGTTGGGGCCGTTGAGGGGCGTCGCATCTTGGACAGAAAGCACCTCAGGTCCAGGAGCGGACGCGGAGACCACGGGTGACACAGCACCTCTTTCTCTGTCTCCTCACCCTCCTTTCCTTCTTTAATTTCCACTACTCTTGACAGCGTGCCTACCAGGTGCCAGCGTCTGAGAGGCCCTCGGGGCGCAAAGGCGAACAAAACCGGGCTGGGGACAAACTAGAAGATTCCAGGCCTGGACGGGCAGGCTGAGGGCCACAGTGGGGCACGCGGTCAAAGACACCACCGGGGATGGTTGGCGGGGGCCTGAGTGAGGTTCCAACTGCCTAGGCCTCTGCATCTTGGGGCCCTGGCGTTCCAGTGCGACACGCCATGCTGATCCCCGCGGCCTCCAGTGTTCTCCGGGCTGACCGGGAACCTGGCCTCCCGAGGTCGGGAGGACGGGGGGCTGCGGACAGGAGAGATGGACGCGCGAGCGAGCCTTGAGCCTAAAGTAAACCCGGGCGCACCGGCCTCCTGTAGTCCGGGGCTTTCTCTCTGAAGCCAAAAATACCCCGGGTCATAGTTTGCTTTTTCTTTTCTAACTACCCATATTTACATAAATCCCCACTGGAAATTTCCACCTTTCAAGACTGACCGCTGTTTTTGGTGTTTCCAGAGGCTAAATGAAGTCAGGGGATTTTTACAAGCTGAAGTGACCCTCCCCCTCTGCCCAGGCAGAGAGGTGAGTTTGCTAACCCTCCCCTCCTCTCAGCCCAGGCCAGTTGCATGGTATGAAAGTACTCAGAGGGCTGGGACGGAGGCCTTCCCCCAGCTGTGGTCCTGGAGTGGGGAAGTGGACCCCCAGGAGTGGACCCTCAGGAGTGGGCAAACCCTAAGTCCTCATCCCTGCGTATTTCACCACCAAAGTTAAGCTCTGTCTTCAGAGTTCACCACTTCCTCCTTTCCTTCCTTGGAAATTTGGTTGCAAATATCACTACATGGTTTAACCTTTAAAGGTAAACTTCTGAAATGGCCAGCTCCAAATAAAAACTAGCCTTTTGTGAGGGATCCAACTCCAAACCAAACTGGTTTTCCCTTTTAGAAATGCTCCCCTTTTACCACAAAGACAAGAGATGCTCAGTGTTGTGAGAGAACACACAATTAGGTTTCGGGGATTTTAAGTCAACATTATATGTACAAAATCTCCCCAAGAAGGAGAAAGCAGCTGATCAAAACTGCCAACACACTCAGGAGAACTCTTAAATAGGTAACATTTTACAAAACTGTATTTGATCCAAGACAGTTAAGTTTCAATGGAATAGCTGAGTTCAATTCTTTTGATTGATGATGTTTAAGTTTTTTAGTATTAATATTCTATAATTTTTTTCTCTTGAGCGTTTTATTTTGTATTGGGGTATAGCCGATTGACAATGTTGTGATAGTTAAGTTTTATATATGTGTGGAAATTAAACAGCTGGTTGATTCAGTTGAATAACTTGTCTTTGGGCTATTAAAAAAAGAAAGACTCACTATTTTAGTTATATTTCTCAAAGAGAAATAAGTAACTGTAATAGTTATAACGGGAAGGTCTTAAAAAATTACAAGCAATGTATTGAAGACTGAAAACTGAACACACCTGTAATGGCGCACTCCCCACAAAATTTGTTTAGAAAGGGAAGTGAGAGGACCTAACGGTGGAGCCAGCCTGAACCCTCCCCGTGCATGTGTGCGTGCTAAGTCGCTTCAGTCACTTCAGACTCTTTGCAACCCCACGGACTGCAGCCGACCAGGCTCCTCTGCCCATGGAGATTCTTCAAGCAAGAAACACTGGAGTGGGCTGCCATGCCCTCCTCCAGGGGATCTTCCCAACCCAGGGATCAAACCTGCATCTCTTATGTCTCCTGCATTGGCAGGTGGGTTCATTGCTCATCAAATAACCAAGGTCCCACCCTCTAGAATAGAATGAATGGCAGAATGATTTTAAGCATTTCATATGTCTGAAGTTTAGCACACAGTAACTGTTGACTTTCATTATTATGAAAGTTAGAGTATCCATTCACTGTATGATATAAACTACTCTGCAGCACCGGCTGCTCCAAATGCGTTGCCCTGTTTGCCGAGAGAACTACCCACGTGAGGTGAATGAGAAATGCTTTTCATTTTTTCTTTTGGAAGGCAGTGCACTTTGGCATAAAGTGCAGACTGTGCTATCTGACAGACTGACTTCTGATGACATCTCCTCCACTGTTGAGTTGCAATCATAATAGTTCTAGATCTTGACTAAGTTACATCTGTATTGGACCAACTCCTAGTCTTAATATTTAAGATATTCCCAGAATTTTCCTACTGTATCTGTAAAGAAAAAAAAAAAAATGTTGCTGGCCATTCCAGTTCTACAAGGATCAAGTCATAAGGCATTGCAGTCACCCACTGACAGGGAAATTCAGAACGGAAAGAAAAAAAAAAAGGAAACATTTTGTGCTTTGAATGTCAGCCCCTAGATGGTTAAGATACACATCTAAGGGAAAATTTCCATGATCCTAGATTCTTGCATCTTTCCATACAGAGCAAAGCACTAGATTCATTAATTTGAGATGTCTGTTCTTTGTGATTTGCGGTGATCTTTTGATGTTCGGCTCCATGTTTTTTTCCAGCAAATTATATATATAGGTCCCTCAGACAGTAAAGAATCTGCCTTCAATGCAAGAGACTCAAGTTTGATCCCCAGGTCAGGAAGATCCTCCGGAAAAGGGAGTGACTACCTACTCTGGTATTGCCTGGAGAATTCCATGGACAGAGGAGCCTGGCAGGCTACAGTCTATGGGGTCACAAAGAGTCAGACATGACTGAGTGATTAAAACTTTCACTTTCCTGTTCCACTCCATACCTCTTTCAAAGCAGTTCCTCAGAGTCATCTGAGAGGCTGTTCCCCAGACTATATCCTCAGTAAGTTCTCAATAAAACTTAACTCACAGATTTTACATTCTGTGCTTTTATTTCAGCACCTGAAACAGGAGGCAAGGAGGCTGGGCACAACCTTTGGAAGAAAGACACAGCCGTGAGGACATAACAAAAATCGGTTAGAACCAAGTAGGTCCAAGATGGTGGAAGATTCAACTTCCAGTGGACCGTGAGCCTCGTTATGTGCTCATTATAATATGCACTCATTATGTTCATTATGCACTCATTATGTGCTCATGGCCAGGCTCCTCTGTCCATGGAATTTTCCTGGCAAAGATCCTGGAGTGGGTTGCCATTTACTTCTCCAGGGGATCATCCCGACCCAGGGATCTAACCTGGGTCTCTTGCATTGCAGGCAGATTCTTTACCATTTGAGCCACTAAGGGAGCCCCCATTATAATATGTTAGCATCTAAATGACATCGCTACCACCGCCATGACAGTTCATCAGAGGCTAACCATAAAAGACCCAAAATTAGGGGTGTCACAATTCTTGAAAACTCCTAACCCTTCACTGAAATAGTTAGAATAATTCTCCCACTCCTTAGCCTACAAAAGTATTCAGTCCATAAAAACTAACCACCGAAAATTTCCAGGCCTCTCGCCTTCTGAGATGGTCCACACTCTGTGGGGTGTGTTTCTCTCAAGGCCCATCTTGCCTTGTGAGGTAGACTGCATTTTGTCTATGAAATGTGTATCTCTCTAAATAAATCCAATTCTTAGCTGTCACTTTGTCTCTCACTGAATTCTTTCTGCTACAAGACATCAAGAACCTGAGCTTGGGGAATGCCTTGGTGGTCCAGTGGTTAGGACTTTGTGCTTCCACTACAAGGGCCATAGGTTCGATTCCTGGCTGGGAAAGTAAAGGGTAACTAAGCCCACACACCACAGCTAGAGAGTCCAAGCCCCAAAATGAAAGATCCAGCATGATGCAATGAAGATCCCCTGTGCCAACATAAGACCTGACGCAGACAAACAAATAAAACAGGTAAATAAAATATTTTAACAACAACAAAATAAAGACTGCATCTTCAAGTCCCAGTCTGGGTTTTGGCCGGGTTCCAGTCCCAGTCCTTGGTTCAAGTCCCATCTGATTTGCATGGTTTCAGCAATCAAATAGAAGTAACTTAGCATGTCCTGAGGTCCATCTACAGAGTGACTGGGCCAGATTATCCATCTGACCTACTTAGAGATACAAGGAGTAGTCTCTGGTGTATTTCTGGCTCTCCTCATTAAAGAGATTAACCGCCCTCTGGCCCTAACTCCATTCAGTGGACAGCGATGAGATCCCTCCTGTTGTAATCGGGATTGGTGTAGCCATTTAAGAACTTCATTTTCTTTTAGGGAGGATTTCTGCCCTTGTGGGTAAATATTTGGAAGAAGTATGTGCATATGTGCTCCTCACCGCCAACTTTTCTGCCTTGTTCCTGCTCTTGATGGGAATTAGAGATAAAAGGGTATAACTAGAGAAGCCATGTTTACTTCAAGGACAAAAGTCCTTGGCTCCTCATCTGAATAAAAGTTGTTGGATTTTTAAGGTTAATTTAGGGAGTCATATGTGATATAAAAAGCTGTTAAAGAAACTACTCAACAGAAGACTACATGACCCATCCTGGCCTCCCACCCCAGGGATAGAGCAAACACCCATTTTTCCCCATCACTACCCCTTTGTTCATGCACCTATAATAGTTTCTATTACTGTTTTCCAACAATTTTTTGCAAAACTGTCTTCCTTCTTATAACCTGAGAATTCACAAAATTCAAGGACCAGGTCTTACCAGATTTCTTTTTTTTGAGGTATAGTTGATTTACAATGTTGTATTAATTTCTCCTGTATAGTAAAGTGATTCTGCTGTATGTACATTCTTTTTCATATTCTCTTCCATTATGGTTTATCACAGGATATTGAATATAGTTCCCTGTGCTATACCGTAGGACTTTAATCCAAGAGGGTGTCTCACCATCTTGATTGAAAGTGAAAGTGAAGTTGCTCAGTCATGTCCTACTCTTTGTGACCCCATGGTCTGTAGCCCACCAGGCTCCTCCATCCATGGGATTTTCCAGACAAGAATACTGGAGTGGGTTAACATTTTCTTCTCTAGGGGATCTTCCCGACCCAGGGATTAAACCCATGTCTCCTGTATTGCAAGCTTTCCGTTCTGAGCCACCAGGAAAAGACAGCATCCTAAACCAGCCTCTGCTGTCTCTTGGGACTTTCTGAATTTAGACAAGATCGTGTACAGAGTAGCAACCTGAACTTGATATTTCTAAGTCTTGAGACCTTCAGGAATTAAAAAACAACATATCATCAAAGGTAGGAAGACACAGTGTTTCAGGAAAGAAAAATGAGATGTAACAAGATGGTCACCTCCCAGACCTTGGGTGAGTCCCTGGGGCAGGCTACCAAGTGAGCGTCCTTGACTTCACGCAGGAAAGAATTCAAGAGCAAGCCATAGTAAAGTGATACACATTCCATCGACAGAAAGTGAGAGCAATCCCAAGGTGTGGGGTTATTAGTTTTTATAAGCTGATAATTTCATAGGCTAAAAGTGGGAGTGTTATTCCAATTAGTTGGGGCAAGTGGTGGGGATCTCCAGGAACTGGACCACCGCCCACTTTCTGGCCTTTTATGGTCAGCTCCAGAACTGTCATGGCACCTGTGGGTGCGTCATTTAGCTTGCTGATGTGTTACAGTGAGTGTATATTAAGGCTCAAAGGACTTTCCGTCTGGCTCAGAGGTAAAGAACCCACTACAAATGCAGGCGATGCAGGTTTGATCTCTGGGTTGGGAAGATCCCTTGGAGAAGGAAATGGCACCCCACTCCAGTTCTTGCCTGGGAAATCCCATGGACAGAGGAGCCTGGTGGGCTACGGTCCATGAGCTTGAAAAAGAGTCAGGTGAGACTAGTAACTAAACAACAGTGGCAACGACATACCAAGGCTCAAGGTCTCTGGGAAGTCAGGTCGACCACCACCTTGGACCTAGTTGGTTCCCAGTTTATGTCATATCCAATGGCTATGCCATTTTTTTAAAGGTTGTGCCCTACTCCCTTCCTATCTCAATAGGACCCTAGGGGTATGTCTGGATTCTGTACCAACTTCTGACTATTAGTGGATCTCTATAAAGCCAGATTAATATCTTGCCACATGTAACCACCATACTCAGAATGCTGGGGCCACACACCAAGGAGACTCAGGTCTCACCCAGTGCTGGCAGCCCCGCCTCTAGAGGTGCATCTTGTCAATCAGGAGGAATGGGGTGATACACGCGGCTCTGAGCCTGGACCCACAAGTGCTTAGGGGCAGGGCCTGCAGGCCCCATCATTATCCCAAACCGAGCATAAATCCCTTAAATCAAAGCAAAGACTAAATCAGAATTTTAAAATTAGTACCGTCAATCATTCAGTATGGCTTATACCTATCACTTGGCCTAACTCTGGCTGGGTTTCATGTCAAAACATGCCCAGGAGGTCAAAGCTAAGGGCAGAGAGAATTTAGGCTGATCAGGCAGTGCTTGATGGGAGAATCATTGGGCAAATATTTTTAACAGAAGTAAAAAATTAATTCCCTGCTATATTAGTTTATTTACAGTACCGCTGTAACAAAACACCACAAAGCGGGTGGCTCAAACACTCGGAATGTGTTCTCTCACCGTTTGGTAGGCTCAAGGTCTCAGATCCAGGTGTCAGAAGGTTAGTTTCTTCTGAGGCTGTGAGATAGGATCTGGTCTGTGCTGCCCCTAGCTGCCCTGGATTTGCTGGCTTGGCTTCTAGAAGCATCACCCCATCTCTGCCTCCATCTGTGTGTGTTTGGGGATCTAAATCTCCCCCCTTTTTAAAGGACACCAGTCATACTGGATTAGGGCCCACCCTAATGACCCCATCTTAACTAATTACATGTGTCAGTGCCCTGTTTTTCTGAGAATAGGGAAGTTAAGACTTCAACATTAGGGGGACACATTTCAGTCCATAACTCCTGCCTCCGATCTGTTGGGGAGACATAGAATAAGTAATATAAATACATGAAATGCATGGCATGGGAAATAGTATTACAGGCCAAGAAAAAAGTAAAATGGGGAGAGGAAAGGGGAAGGATCCAGGGGTTACAGTTTGAGTTGAGAGAGCTAGAGAAGGTCCCGCAGAGGAAGGAGCCTTGGAACTAAGACAGAAAAGAAGTGGGAGTGTGAGCTATGCCAGCCGTGGGGTCTCCATCCGTTCATGCCTCCTGCTTCTGAATGAATAAATAAAAGAGATGGCTGAGCCATCTCGATCCCAGCTTTCTCTAGCTCCTAAACCTAAGACAACTCTCCCACCGTGCCCGACCTAGATTATCCTACCCAAACCCGGAAGCAATCAGCTCATCAATTCCGAAGACCAAACACCCTGGGCACAAAGGTTCTGGGAACCACACGCCCCCTCTGACAACACGAGGTGGAGTCGACAATTACAACTTTTTATTGGCTCACTTCTACTCTTTGGCTGTGAGGGTATAGGTTGTCTCAAGAGCTCACCATAACATTTTGGCATTTTATTCTTGGACCAAAAGTACCCCCAGTTTACGATGCTAAAAAATCCCACAGCTCTGTTCTTCGCTCTCTCATCAGCAGTTATTCAGTCACCTGGTTTTACTGAGGAAGCAGACGCACACTCAGCATCTCAATCTGCACATTTTATCGCAGACTCCTCCGCGGGCTCCTGCCCCCTGGGGACTCACGCCTACCTTCCCTGAGGAAACAGTCGGCTCCGGAGTCCCCCTCACCAGACTTCAAGGATGCTTATTACTTATGAGGTAAATGAAGGAACTTAAGTAGATGCTTTTTTCCTACTTCTAGAAAAGGTAAAGGTAACCCTGGCAACACAGGCACTGCCTCGGTGACCAGGCCACGCCCACGTCTCTGGGGAACCAGCGTAAGGCTTCGTTAGCTGTTGTCATCACTGTCTCCCAGGAAGCACTTGTCAAAGTGACCCTCTGCTGTGCCAGAGCCAGGATGCTTGTACACGTTGCTCACGTGATCACCCAGTTCTTTGACGTATTTCACCTGCTCATTCAGCTCATGAGTCTCAGTGAAGTCACCCAAATGGGAGTCATTTTGTCAGTGGCCAGTTTGTGCAGTTCTGTTAATGACTGGTTTTCAGTTTTCTTTCCCAATGTAAAAAGCATGCTCCAGTGGATTCCAGCTTCCCTGATGGCTCAGTTGGTAAAGAATCTGCCCGCAATGCAGGAAAATACCTGCAGCACAGGAGACCTGGGTTCAATCCCTGGGTTGGGAAGATCCCCTGGAGAAGGAAATGGCAACCCATTCCAGTATTTTTGCCTGGAGAATTCCATGGACAGAGGAACCTGTCAGGCTACAGTCCATTGGGTCTCAAGAGTCAGACATGACTGAGCGACTAAACCACCAGTGGATTCAGCCTGTTCTCCCAGTCATCACGGCCCAGTTTCTTGACCTCCTCGAGGAAGATTTGGCCACCTCGTTGGCTCTGTAGCTTCATCAGTTTCTCACTCTCCTCACGGGAGATCAGTGAAGAAAGTACTTGGCAAAGTTCTTCAAAGCTACATCATCGGGTGAAAGTCGACAAGGCACAGATGGAGGCAGAGAACTCCAGGTTGATCTGGAATCCTGTTGTCTTTGCTGGTGCACCTGGGGCATGTGGGTGCCCTGGTGGAGACGGCAGGGTCCTGGGAGCCGGGTGACGGAGGTCTGGCTCTGAGGGACCGGCTAGGGTGGGGGATGCGGGCCCGATGCTCCAAGCACAACTGAAGCAGGAAACTGTGGTAACTCTCCCGCAGAATCTGTCTCCAATTCAGACAGTAGAGCCCAACGAATACTTGTGTTGTGGGGAAGCAGCCCAAACAGTCTTTATGACCCAAACCAGAGGCAGAGGGGACAGACAGTGGCTGCTTTGCCGGTTGACTGAATGGGTGGGCATTAGACGAAGAATGGAAGAGAGTCGGTATTTCAACTCCCTTCAACCTCAGTGGAGCCTCAGCTTGTGTGTGTCTGCTGCTGAGTCACTAAGGAGGACCTGGTCCTTGCCGTCTTGTAGGCTGATGGACTCTGGCTGTCCCCACCTCCCTTGCCCCAAACCCTCCAGTCTCGACCAGAAGAGCTTCCATGCTGAACTGGGGAGGGGAGTATCTGTCCCCTGACCCTCCCGCAACTTGGAGGCCACAGAGCCCAGCAGTTCTGACCATGATTCTCTGCCCCTCACCATGTCAGTCTGCACTCACTCTCCGAGCCTCGGGTCTTGGACCCAGATTGCCTTTCACCAAATCGTCAGGGGAATGGAACCAAATCGCTCTCCAGCTGGAGAGTCTCAGATAGTCTTTCCTTTTAAAGATATCTGAACTATATCCCTCTATTCTTTATTTTTACCTTTGGCCATTGCCATGTACCCTGTGGGGTATCAGTTCCCTGAGCAGTAACTGAATGCGTGTCCCCTGCACTGGAAGTAGAGAGTCCTAACCACCGGACCACCAGGAAGGTCCTCAGCAATTTTTCAAAACGTTTTCCCTAAATACCCCAGGCTGGACTTTGTTTCTTTGTGCCCCACACCAGCCCCCTTTGGGCCCTTTGCCTTAGGCGTCCTCTCAGGGACCCCTCTCCCCCTCCTGTCTTTACGGCTCTGACTCCAGACCTCAGGTGCATTCAGTGGGACACTGTGGAAGAGGCATCCACTGAATCCCCCCACATGAACTGGGATCTCTCTCGTATATATACGTATCAGTTCAGTTTAGTCACTCAGTCGTATCTGACTCTTTGCAACCCCTTGGACTACAGCACGCCAGGCTTCTCTGTCCATCACCAACTCCCAGAGTCTACTGAAACTCATGTTCATCGAGTCAGTGATGCCATCCAACCATCTCATCCTCTGTCGTCCCCTTATTTTCCTGCCTTCAACTTTCCCAGCATCAAGGTCTTTTCCAAGGAGTCAGTTGTTCGCATCAGGTGGCCCAAGTATTGGAGCTTCAGCTTCAGCATCAGTCCTTCCAATGAACATTCAGGACTGATTTCCTTTAGGATGGACTGGTTGGATCTCCTTGCAGTCCAAGGGACTCTCAAGAGTCTTCTCCAACACCATAGTTCGAAAGCATCAATTCTCTGGCTCTCAGCCTTCTTTATGGTCCAACTCTCACATCCATACACGACTACTGGAAAAGCCATAGCTTTGACTATATGCACTTTGGTTGGTATATATATATATATATAATATATATATATATAATTTTATTTGGTGTGTATATATATATATAATTTTATTTGGTGTGTGTATATATATATAATTTTATTTGGTGTGTATATATATATAATTTTATTCAGTGTGTGTATATATATATAATTTTATTCGGTGTGTATGTATATAATTTTATTCGGTGTGTATCTATAATTTTACTGTTTATTTGGGTTGCAGTGAGTCTTCACTGCTGCTCTTGGGCTTTTCTCCAGTTGCGGTGGGCCAGGGCTGCTCCCCGTTGCGGTGCAGGGGCTTCTCATTGCAGTGGCCTCTCTTGTGGTGAAGCACAGGCTCTAGGGTGCACAGGTTTCAGTAGTTTTGGTGTGTGGGCTCAGAAGTGGCTCCCGGGCTCTAGAGCACAGGCTCAATAGTCATGGCTCACAGGCTTTGTAGCTCCATGGCATGTGGGATCTTCCTGGATCAGGGATTGAACCCGTGTCTCCCGCAGTGGCAGGCAGATTCTTTACCACTGAGCCACCAGGGAAGCCCCTGGGATGACTCTCGCCAGCGGGAAAATAGGACTGTACCCACGCAACGGAAGATTGAAATGTGTGCCCCTGCTCCCAGGCAACATGTGCCTGAGTCTCAGAGCTCTCTAACGAAGCAGGATCGTCCCCTTGCAAATGCTTCTAGTGACATTACTTCCCCTGGTTCTGCCACAGGGTCATGTGTGAACGCTTGCCACTCAGCTGGAACAGACACTAGAGAGTAAAGTTAAAATGCTGCAAAAACGACTTGACGTTGAGATCGTCAAGTTCTACACATCGGGTGGAACTCATTTGCTATAAATCTAGATTGCCTTTGTTTTGTCCTAGCTGTGGACACTCAGGCAGTCTCATTCCTACCCTAGCTGTTAGTGCCTCACTTGATCTGGTTCCTAGGCCTTACCAGACCGCAGAACCCTCCAACCCCTTCTTGGATCACCCAGCACTGCACTGTCATTTTTCTTTCCTGGTCTCAGGTCTCTTTTACGAGGTCTCACCCAAATTCTTCTTGAACCAGACCCTGCCTCCATATCCTATCCTTGACCTTCCACTATCCACAGCCATTGAATCTTTCCCTTGGGGTCATGTCCACCACCCCTCACCCAGACCATCACCAAGGCTGTTGAGTACCACCCACCAGGTGTCTTTCCAATGTGGGTGTGGTCTCCACACTGAGTTGGGCATGGGTCTTCAGTTCAGTTCAGTTGCTCAGTCATGTCCAACTCTTTGCAACCCCATGAACCGCAGCACGCCAGGCCTCCCTGTCCATCACCAACTCCCAGAGTTCACCCAAACTCATGTCCATTGAGTCGGTGATGCCATCCAGCCATCTCATCCTCTGTCATCCCCTTCTCCTCCTGCCCCCAATCCTTCCCAGCATCAGGGTCTTTTCCAATGAGTCAACTCTTCGCAAAGTATTGAACTCGCAAAGTATTGGAGTTTCAGCTTCAACATCAGTCCTTCCAATGAACACCCAGGACTGATCTCCTTTAGGATGGACTGGTTGAATCTCCTTGCAGTCCAGGGGACTCTCACGAGTCTTCTCCAACACCGTAGTTCAAAAGCATCAATTCTTCTGTGCTCAGCTTTCTTTATAGTCCAACTCTCACATCCATACATGACCACTGGAAAAACCATAGCCTTGACTAGACGGACCCTTGTTGACAAAGTAATGTCTCTGCTTTTTAATATGCTGTCTAGGTTGATCATAACTTTCCTTCCAAGGAGTAAGCGTCTTTTAATTTCATGGCTGTAATTACCATCTGCAGTGATTTTGGAGTATGGGTCTTAGAGCCCCTCAACAATCCTCTGTCCATTCTGGGTTCTTGCCATTCTAGACACTCCCCACTTTCTCCCCCTTGAAGCCTACCTGGTCTCAGCAGGCACCCTGACCCTGGTCAGGGATGCCCAAGGCTCTTTGCTCTGTATCCATCCTCTCCAGGTAATCATCTTCCCCCTGCCTTTCTCCCATACTCAGGGCTCCTGAGTTAAATTTTATGAACACACAGACTATTGTGCTCTGAGTAGTACCTCCTAAGTTCCCTCAGCATCTTAGGACTTTTCCTGGGCCATCCTGAACTCATACTCCTCTCTGCCAAACTGGCTCCTCCTTCTGCCCTTCTTACACTTAATGACATCATTGCCTGCCCAGAAACCCAAGTCAGAGACCCGATCCTCCCCCCCCGCCCAGGCCTTCCCTAGCACTACTTGTGCTTCCCCACCCCTCCTCTCTGCTCCTCCCACCCCCCATATCAGGACACCTGTTTGGGGTCTTACATCTATATACCCAGCGTGGTGCTGTCCATTCTGTATGGGAGGGCTCATGGCAGGATGGTTAAGTTTAGGGTTGGTACATCAGGATTCAAAATGCTACTTAGAATCAACCCTCTGACTCAGTAATTCGACTCCTGGTTATGTAGCCTGCACAAATGTGTGCAGATGTCCAATAAGGCACAGAATGGGCTCTCAGAGAAGCTTTCTTCTTCATGGGAAAGAGGAGGAAGGAAGAGAAGGAGGTGGGAGACAAGAAAGAAGAAAAAGCAAATGTTCACCAACAGGAGTTTGGGTATGCTTATTGTTGTTGTTGTTATTAAGTCGCTAACTCGTGTCTGACCTCATGGACTGCAGCCTGCCAGGCTCCTCTGTCCTCCACTATCTCCCGGAGTTTGTACAAAGTTATGTCTATTGAGTTGGTGATGCTATCTAACCATCTCATCCTCTGCCGCCGCCTTCTCCTTTTGCCTTCAATCTTTCCCAACATCCAGGTCTTTTCCAATGAGTTGGCTCTTTGCATCAGGTGGCCAAAGTATTGGAGCTTCAGCTTCAGCATCAGTCCTTGCAATGAATATTCAGGGTTGATTTCCTTTAGGATGAACTGGTTTGATCTCCTTGCAGTCCAAGGGACTCTCAAGAGTCTTCTCCAGCACCACAATTCGAAAGCATTGATTCTTTAGCACTCAGCCTTCCTTTATGGTCCAACTCTCACAATCATACATGACTACTGGTATTCTTATTATTAGCCCTCAGTAAAGGTTTATTATGAAAGGAAGGATAAACTCAGAGTCCCAGCTCTCTCCCCACCCCACAAATTCCTTTAATCCTTGTAACTGGAGGCTGTGCTCCTGAGAAGGCCTCCTGGGAACCTTGGGGAGTACTGCCCACCCCACCTCTTACCTCCCACTGATAATGGAATTCCTGTCTCCACCTCACTCAGTGGTGGTGGGGTGGCGTGAGGCGGGGCTCTCACAGCTCCAGGTCTTCTGGGGATCTGGAATTCAGGACTGTTTCTAGTGCTACTCATGGTTCAGGCATTTCTCTTTGGCTTGGAATCTTAACCAGTCCTCATTCTACTCATATTGTTGTTTACCCCAAATTCCCCAAGGCCAGGTCACCGATGAGAGGATGCTTGTACTGTGTGTCCCTCTGACCTATTACCACACATTTTAACCCAAAGAATGACATTGACGATGAAGACTGTGCCCAGCAGCTCCCCATCCTCAACAGGCCCACTGGAAATAAACACTGTTCTTCTTGTTGGGGGGACATTATGAACCACCCCCGCACCTAAGGAAACAATGAGCTTCCCTTGGCAAGTAGGATAGTCTTCCAGCTACTGTTTAACCTCTTTATGCTTCAGTTTCTCTGTCTGTAAAGATGAGAATAGTAATAGTGCCTTCTTTATAGTTTTCTTAATGAGGATTAAATGAGCTAATTTATGTAAAATGCTTAAAACAGCACCTGGCATATAGTAAGAATATATGTGTTAGTGTTGGCATTACTGTTGTTCTTCAGAACAGAAGCACATGGTTCCTCCAGTTTAACTATCCTAAAGGGTGAGCTGTGGGCTTCCTCTGCTCCAAATAGACTCCAGTGGTACCAGATTCTGGAAGAAGGGACTGGAGGAGCAGAGTGGAACTCGCTCGCCAAGAGTACCGGCCACCTGAGACCCAGGTACAATCCAGGAAGATTAAAAACTGAAGCAGCAGAAGATGGTGAAGAGATTAGGCAGGAAGGTCATCATCATGGGCTTCCCCGATGACTCAGCAGTAAAGAACTCACCTGCCAATACAGGAGATGCAGGAGACTCAAGTTTGATCCCTGCATTGGGAAGATCCCTGGAGAAGAAAATGGCAACCCATCCAGACTTGTTGCCTGAAAAATCCTTTGTGCAGAGGAGCCTGGCAGGCTACAGTCCATGGGGTCGCAAGGAGTCAGAAATGACCGAGCACACACTCTTGTCATCATCATACTCTCCAAACCTCCAGTGCCATCAGGTGCCACAAAATTGAGGTGGACCTGTCCTGGGTCTTCTCTGTTACCGAGTCCAAGCTTGTAGTGCTCACTGCACCACAGGCCAATAAACCAACAGATGAATTTTGAGGGCAAGGAATAGAGCTTCCAAGAAGTTGGCGGACTGGTGTCCCAAAGAACCATCTTCCCTGAGTTAGAATTCAGGCTTGCTTTATACTAAAAGGGGTGAGGGGTGGAGTAAACTCCAACATTCCTGGCTCCAGTCAGCCTCCAGAGGGAATGTGTTAATTTACTCTTCCTTGTAGTTATTCACAAGTGGGCTTGGTCAGAATGTTTCCTGTGGGCTAAACAAAGATATTTTAGCTTAATGCTCATTAGCTGGGAGGCAGGGCTCCTAGAGATGGGCCATTACGTATAATAGAAGCTTACAGGCAACATCGCTTCAGTGATTAACTTAGAGGATGAGATGGTTGGATGACATCACTGAAGTGATGGACATGAGTTTGAGCAAGCTCTGGGAGCTGGTGATGGACAGGGAGGCCTGGCGTGCTGCAGTCCATGGGGTCACAAAGAGTCGGACATGACTGAGTGACTGGACTGAACTGAACTGTATAACAGAATACGAAGGTTCCTCCCTATACCTTGAGAGAGCTCATGGCCAGCTCCCAGCAGTAGTGGCAAGTGGTATCACCTTTGTTAAGTAGGTCCCTCTTTAACACAACCCTGGCAGCCCTTCCATATCTGGGCACAGCTGTGCAATGGGACATGGTCACCTCCAACCTGCCTGCCTTCTCTCCATGTGGCCCAGAATGGGAGCACAGAAATACATGGAAAAGCTTCCAGAACCTTCCACACTTTTGTAACCATGGACCAGATCTGGAGTTGCCAGCTCCCTCCCGCCATTAAACCTGGACGCCCCAGTGACTTCCTACTCTCAGCTTTCAGTGGGGCAACTGGGTCTGCTAGTACCTTTCTCCACTCACTGACAATCCCTTCCTGGGGCAGGCCTAGTCTTTCCTGCCAGAAGGACTGCTTGTTAACCCTGAAGATGGAAATGCCACCCAAGCTGCAACCACAAATATTCCCTGGGCTCAAGGCAGTATTTACATCTTTGAAACCTTCCAGACACCAAATCCACTTCTCTGACTCTAACCCTATATATGTGCTGTGCTTAGTTGCTCAGTCATGTCTGATTGTTTGCAAACCCATGGACTGTAGCCTGGCTCCTCTGTCCATGGGATTCTCCCAGCAAGAATACTGGAGTGGGTTGCCATTTCCTTCTTCATATTGTATTACATTCAGCACTGTCTTTGATTTGTTCAATGTATTAGAATAATCATTTCAGATAATAGGGGGAAAAATAATTTTTTTTAAAAAAGTAACACCATGAGTTCACATACATATTAAATTAAATGCTTGTTAAAGATATTACCCAACAAATGAAGGAACCAGGCACACATGAGAACCTGTTTAAAAGAGACTCCCAAGAGCTGACCCTCTTATAGATGAAGAATATTGAAATGAATGTGCAAATGAAGGAAACAGTAGTTGTTCCAGGTGAGGGGATGTTAAGGAGCATTTAACAGGAGGCTTCCTGTGTGCTGATCTGTCACGATTTCTCTGTTCCTTATTAATCCTTGAATATTCAAGGATTAAGAGGAGCTGGCAAGCCGCTCCCGGGGACTGAAGAATGCATGCATTTCCTTCGTTAGCTTTTCCATATGGTGAAAAGTAACTATTTACGACCCTCTTCCTTTCTGATACGAAAGTGATTATTTATAACCCTCTCTGTTTGACATGAATTCTAGCCTTATGTTTCCTTGATAATTTGTAAGATTTTTGATCCTCATCTTTGCTGAGAAAGCTGCCTTGTAAGACAGCATCTATACCCACACTATGTTGAATAAAACACCCTTGTTCCGTCAGAACTTGGGTCCTCGTGTCTTTCTTCATCTCTCTCTCTCTCTCTCTCTTTCTCTCTCTCTCTCTCTCTCTCCCTTTCAGGTTAGTTCTTTGGAGCACAGAGGCCTGCCGAAGCTTACTTACTTGCCCGGGCTTTCAAGACCTCCTCGAGAGGGCACCCTGAGCCTATGTGAGTGGTGCAAACTCTTTGTCTTAGAGTTTTATTGGTTTTCTGCATAAATCAGAGACTATCAGCCTCTTTCTTTCTTTCTTTTACTTTCTTATCTCGACTCCATACCACCAGGTTCCGGTCCATTAAAGGACCCCAACACGGGGAGAGAAGGCAGTTGGACCTCTTCTGAACAGGACAGACTTGCATGCCTATAAACACTAACGGTTTGCATTGCTCGCTGTTACTGTACCTGGCTGAACAGCATACACCAAAAATTCACCTCTACCTGCACCTGTGAATGGGCCCTTATTTGGAAAAGGGATCTTTTTGATGTAATCGAGTTAAGATGAGGTCCTCCTGGATGAGGGTGAGCCCCGAATCCAATTTGACTTCTGTCCTCAGAAGAAGAAGGCAGTTTGGACACAGATGCCCAGGCAGAACTTCACGTGAAGTGGAGACTGTAGTGACGTGTCTATGAACCAAGGAGCACCAAACGTGGCTGGTGGCTGGAGTGAGAAGCTGGAAGAGTCAGGGAGCGATCTCCCAGGGCCTTCAGAGTGAGTGTGGACCTGATGACACCTTGAATGCTGACTTCTAGCCTCCAGAGCTCTGAAACCATCCATTTCTGTTCTAAGCTACTTAGTTGGCAGCACTTTGTAACAGTAGTCCTGAGAAATTAACACGGGAACCTTCAACTTACTGGGATAGAAAACAGCTCCAAGACTATGAGGTACTAGAATCAGACAACCTGGAAGGTTGTGCTGTTGGCAGACAGGGTTTTCCTATATTCCATTAAAGTTCCCTGCCCTTAGCATCCAAACTTGTGGACAGCCTGCTTTTAATCTACCTGATCCATTGATTATTATAATTCAATTCCCATGTATATAGGACACTGGAGAGGCACTCTTTGTAACATATTGTTTAATGGAAACATGATTCTCCACAGCAGAAAACAAAAAAATTCTGACAAATTGCATTTTGATACACATCTCTCTTCCAAACCTGAAGGTTGCCTACTTTAAAATTTGGTTTTAAGTACATTTAAAAAAAATCAGAGTAGTCAAGATTCACCAGATAACTCTTGGTTTGCTGGGGCATTCCATGTTAAGCACATTCTTTTTTTTTTTTGCCTACGCTGCTTGGCTTCTGGGATCTCAGTGCCCCGATCAGGGATTGAACCTGGCCCCCTGCAGTGGTAGTGTGGAGTCCTAGCCACTGGATCACCAGGGAATTCCCAAGGACGCTTTCTTCAGAAGTATTTAGTGGGAGTTGGAGAGAATGTCAGAATAAGGGCCGGCAGGTATGGGAAATTTGGTGAAACACATTAAGTAGTCTAATCTAATGTTGTATTTGGGAAATTAAAAACATATTTATTGCATAATGCAAGTTAAAGTGAACAAGTAAGTCCCCTGAATGGTTTATATAGGCAGAAAATAAAGCAAGAAAGGCTTTAGAGGAAACTCACGTGTTAAAGCATCTGCTTACAATGTGGGAGACCCGGGTTCAATCCCTGGGTGGGGAAGATCCCGTGCAGGTGGAAATGGCACCCCACTCCAGTACTCTTGCCTGGAAAATTTCATGGATGTAGGAGCCTGCTAGACTACAGTCCATGGGGTCACAAAGAGTCGGACACGACTGAGCAACTTCACTTCCACTTTTCACTTTCATGTGTTAACACAATGTATTCTGTTCACCTGGATTATAAAATCTAATTTGTTCTGCTGTTTCCTACTTCACAGTATGTGAGTTTGCTGTTTAAATATAAGTGTGCATGTATTTTTAAAATGTCTGTGTGCTCAGTTGCTCTTCCCCACCCAGGGAGGGAACCAACTTCTCTTGCATCTCTTGCACTGGCAGGTGAATTCTTTACCACTAGTGCCACCTGGGAAGCCCCCCCCTCTTTTTCACTTTGAGTAATTCCCTGGCAATCCACTGCTTAGAAATCCATGCTTCCACTGCAGGGAACATGAGTTTGATCCCTGGTCAGGGAACTAAGATTCTGTAAACCACATGGTGCAGCAAAAAAAATAATATTGCTTTCAATATATAATAATAGTAGCATTTATTATTAATATTATACATATTATATTAATATTATAATTAATAATATATTATAATGTTACTATATATTATTTTATAATATATTATATAATATATTATATATTATACATATTAATATATATTATATATTATATATTATATACATAATTAAAATATACATTATATATAATTTATATATGAATACATATCATTTAATATTAATATATATTATATATATTATATATTATATATTAGTTTGGATGCTAATATATTATATATGTATTCTATATTATATATAATAATATATATAATATTATATATAATATATTATATATATTATTATATGTATATTATTATATATATATATATATATATATATATATATATATATTATAATATATATTTTATTATATTATATATTATATATTATATATTATATATATTATATATATTATTTATATTATTTATTATATATTATATATATTACTATATTATTATATATTATATATTATTATATATAATATATTATTATTACATTATAATATATATTATATATTATATATTTATATATTATTATTATATGTGTAATAATATGTATATTATTATATTAATATATTATATAATATATATTATTATATATATGATATATTATTATATAATATGTTATATATATGATATATTATTATAATATATAATAGTAATATTTATTATTAATATTATACTTAATATATAATATTAAGTTATTATATATTATTATTGTATAATATATTATATAATATATAGTACTATATATAATGTATTATATATTATTATATTATAGTAACATTATAATATTAATATTATTAATAATATTAATATTTAATATTGCTAATAATATTGGATTTTATAGATACTGTAATAAACTGGGAAAGTACACTCTAGAATAAAGACAAAAAGGAGACTCTCGGGCTGTCTTCTGTTTAAGTCTGTGCTTGTCCTTGAACTTGAGTGGGCAGCATTAGACTGCTCTCCAGAAAGACTATTTAAATCCTGCCATGGTGACATTCAGTGTGGTGGCCTTAGGCCAAGGACACAATGGACATGACTTTGAGCAAACTCTGGGAGATAATGCAGGGCACAGGAGCCTGGCGTGCTGCAGCCCACGGGGTAAAAAAGAGTCGGACACAACTTAGCGAATGAAAGACAACAATGCTGACGTCTAATGTGGTGGACTTAGGCCAAGGGCACAGTGCTCGGCAGTTGAAAGTGATCTCAGCATTCTAAACTTCAGACCTGCCTGGGGGTCTGGATCCACCACCACACCCCTCGTCACTCTACAAGTGTGGAACCAGGTATTTCCATCAACACCTTGCATTTTTGCTTACTCTCCTTTTTAACTTTGGGAGACTGAAGATGGCATCAAAACTTTTTGCCAATGTTTAATGTCATGTATGGATTCATGCAAAGGGGTAGAGTATTTTTTTTTCCAGTACGTTGGAGTTCCAAAAATACTGTGTAATTATGACAGAAATGCTTGATTTAGATGATATTTTAGTCAAAATATTTTCAGAGGACATTTATGTTTATCCATTTATTTTTCCTTCAAAGGAGAACTTTCAGCTGCACATAAGATGGGACAGAACTAGAATACAATATCAGGAATCGACAAAGCACAGAAGGCTTTGTATGATTCAGCTTTTTCCATTACTAAGATTAAAACAACAATAACAACCAAAGCCACCTTTCATGGTGAAGAAACTCATGTGAAAATTTGCATTCTGACTGCAGCCCAACTTTCCTTTGGAGAAGAATCTAATAAAAAAAATTCGGATTGCTGTTCATGCCAGTTCAATTTTTCAATTAAATAATCATTAGCAAATGAGCTTAGGACATCAAACTTCACATTTTGCAAAATACTGATTTAATGACCCTCTTTTCCCTATTACTTAAATCAATTGAGGAAATTGAGCTTAATAATTTGGTTAAACAGAATGGCTTGAGATACTGTTGGAAAAGAGCTTAATAATTTGATTAGGCCCAACGGCTCGAGGTACTGTTGGAAAAGAAATGTGGTTTTCTCGGGTCTTAGAGGTCATTGAAAAAGCTGATGACAGTTTTGAAGCTGTGTAAATTCTCCAAAGTAAATGATCCAAACTGCAAAAAGCATCAGTGAGGTTCTGCCCTGGTGGTGCTTCCGAAATACTGGGCTTTGCAGATACAGAGCGAAAGTCAAAGGAAATCACTCATTTCTGGAATGCTCTGTATCACACATCACCAGCGTTACATTTCAAAATTCTGCCCAGGAATTGACAAGCAAAACTCAACTAACGGTAATCAATTACATGAAAGGCTATGCATCTGAGGGTTGCCTCTGATGATTTGCTTTGCTCCATATGAAGATCTGAATGTCAGTCATAAAGTTCTCCACTGAGGCTTGATGATTGGCAAAGGGAAATAAACATTTTTACCTGGTGGAGAGGCAGATGTCTTATGTGTGGAATACGAGGGTAAAAACATACGCCTGTGAACTTCTTAAAATGATACTTTCCAGCAAATCTTGTCCTATCTGACAACTATACCTGCAAGTTAGAATATAAATTTCCCCTTATTAAAACACTTAACACCCCAACCAAGTCATGGACATTGAGAATCATGGCTAAAACTGTCTTTTTACATTTTTTCAACCTAAAAATTTCAAAGACAAGTTTCCTGAAAAATACTTCTTAGCAGGCTTCCCTGGTGGCTCAGTGGTAAAGAATCTGCCTGCCAGTGCAGGAGACACGGGTTCAATCCTTGATCTGGGAAGATCCCGCATACCGTGGAGCAATCAACCCAGTGCACCACAACTATTGAGCCTGTGCTCTAGAGCCTGGGAGCCGCAACTACTGAAGCCTGTGCGCCTAGACCGTGTGCTCTGCAACAAGAGGGCAGCCCACGCTCACCACAAATAGAGAAAAGCCCACTCAGCAACAAAGACACAGCACAGCCAAAAATAAATACATTTTTTAAAAGTATTTCAGGGAAAAAATTATGCACCTAGTGTATATCTAGATCTATCATCTAGTGGACTTTCCTGGTGGCTCAGATGGTAAAGCGTCTACCTACAATGTGGGGGACCCGGGTTCAATCCCTGGGTCAGGAAGATCTCCTGAAGAAGGAAATGGCAACCCACTCCAGTATTCTTGCCTGGAAAATCCCATGGACAGAGGAGCCTGGTAGGCTGCAGTCCATGGGGTCACAAAGAGTTGGACACGACTGAGCAACTTCACTTTCTTTCTTTCTAATGTGTATCTAGGCTGAATTCAGGAACTTTTCTTAGGTGACATGGCTGAACAATCTCATTTCAGAGTTCATTGAGAAATTCCCTTTTCCCCTAATAGTCCGTATCTGCTAGAAAACATCTCCAAGGAGAAATGCCGAAGTTGAGGCTTCTGCCAAAGGTAACTTCCAAAAATCACAGCGGAGGTCCTGGCAGTGGATGACCTTTCCTCCTTTCTAGAGGTAACAGAGTTCACTGGGGTGCACACCCTCTGTCCTGGGGAAGCCCAGTATTGGGGGTGGGCTGTGGATACCATGTCTAGTCCCAGAGGCTGGGCTTTGGTTAACCAGCACAGCATCCTGGTCACACCGTGGGTCCAGCGATGAGCCTATGATAGAAACTGCCCAGTCACGTGACCCTCCACCTTCTTGAGGCTCTGCAGACAGACCCACTCTCCTACTGGACGTGAAGGAGGAAGAAGATGGCTTTGACTTCTACAAGTCCACAAGGGGAAGAGAACTCAGGACAAAACGGGCTCTACAAGAGGAAGACAGCTGGAGTTCCCACATCAACCTTCAGGACTATCTACACACCTCTGGACTTCCATCATGGGAGCCGCAGAATCCCCTCTGTCCTCTCAGTTGAATTTCTAACTACTTGCCACCTAAGGAATCTTTGCTAAATCTGAATTTCACGCCTGGAGGCCAGTGCGGCAAATTCAGAAACTGTAAGACACCAAACTGCCTGGAGAGAAGGGCGCCTGTGGTCTTTAGCCCAGTTTTGAAACAGTTCTTGCTACATGTTTGCAAAATGGTCAAACTGTCTTTAATTACATCTTGGGAAACTGGCCATGTGTTCACCGAGATAGTATCTGGGAACTTAGTAGGGAATGTTCTGAAATGTGTTGGCCAATTTTCATAGCCTCTTGTAAGATTTTAAAAGGAAAAACAAAAACAAGAAATACAGCTTGGGTTAAAGGTGGACCTGGAGGAATGAGAGCCCATAATCCCTGTTAATCAGGACAGAGTCTGCACCGACATGATGACTTTGAACAGTTGGAGGTAAAATATCTTTTCTTTAAAAAGGATGAAAGCATTCCTGTTGTGACCTTGTTTTTCACCCACATGTATTTCATTATTTTTTTCCTTACTATAGACTTTGAAAACCAAACAGCACAACAGACCTGGTGTCTAAAGGTCATGATGAGCTCCCGTCTCTTGTCTTCTGTAGGAGGGACAAAAACTGCAGTGTTTATATGAGCTGACGACTTTTAAAATGTATATTTAGAGACAAAAGCATCACTTTCTTCTACTGTTACGATTTGTATTGGTTGGATCTTTTTTAATCATGTTGTTTGTTTCGAAATTTCCAATAACATTAAAGGAAAGCATATGATTTCCCCCCCCTCAAAAACGGGGCTAGATTTTGAAATTTGAGAATATTCTGCTGGAGAATCTGGAAGCAGGAAAACTCAAGCTGCTTGGATATATTGTCACAGGGAGCCCAGCACCAAAAATAATTGAGAGATCATAGAACAGACAGCAATGTTTGACTGAATAAGTAAGGAGGAATTCAATTTACCAAGAAAAAAAAATCACTTATCTTTAACTTTATAGAACTTGTCTATTTTAAAAGAAGAATTGAACTGATTTCCACTTTTAGCCACCTCCCTGCCAAAGTTCTCAAAGCTTGTTTTTTTCTCATGATGATAATGCCTGTACCTTGCCTTTTAGTAGCTCCAGGAAGCTGAGTTTTGCAGATGTGATCTCATTAGTCCTGATTCTACCCCTAGATATTTTATGCACGTTATCTTGCCTTTGTAAAATGACTGTGCTTCAAAATGGAAAATGACACCAAATCTCCTGCAGCTCTTTTCTTAAATGCCCTAAGTATGTAAATGTGTGCATTGATCTAGGTTGTTGATTGCAAACAACCGAACTCCCACTGCAGCTAGCTTAAACAGAAAAGGGCTTTATTAAAAGATACTGAGTAAGTCACCGAAATGCCTGGAGAGCAGAGGTTCTGGTTCACAGACTGGCCATCCCAAACCTCATTCCTGCAGGGTTTTTTTTAATAGGTTTTACTTTTTAGAACAGTTTTAGATTTACAGAAATATTGAGCAGAAAGTACAGAGTTCCTATAAGACCTGTGCCATTTTCCCTGTTAATAAAATCTAATATTAGAATCCTAAAGGAAATCAAACCTGAATATTCAGTGGATGGACTGCTGCTGAAGCTGAAGCTCCAATACTTGGGCCACCTGAGGCGAAGAGCCAACACATAGGAAAAGACCCTGATGCTGGAAAAGATTAAAGGCAGGAGGAGAAGGGGACGGCAGAGGATGAGATGGCTGGATGGCATCACCAACTCAATGGACATGAATCTGAGCAAACTCTGGGAGGTAATGGAGGACAGATGAATCCTGGTGTGATACATTCCATGGGACTGCAAAGAGTCAGACACGGCTGAGAGACTGAACAACAGCAGCATTTATTAAAAATAATGAACCAATATTGATACCTATTATTAACTGATGATTGTAGATCATTCAGATTTCCGAAGATTTTGCCTCGTATTCATTGTCTGCTGAAAAATCCCATCAAGGCTTCCACACTGCATTCAGTTGTCAGGTCTCCTCAGGCTCCTCTCAGCCTTGACAGTTTCTCAGACTCTCCTTGATGGTGATGACCTTGATAGTTTTGAGGAATTCCTCGGGCTGACTGTAGGATGCTCACCTATCAGAATATCAGAATTTGCTTGATGTTTTTCTCATGATTAGACATGGAGGGTGGGCTGGGGGAGGAAGGTCACGGAGGTAAATTCCATTTTCATCACCTCCAAAGGTCCACACTGTCAGCATGACTTATCACTGTTGATGTCAACCTTGGTTGCTTGGCCAAGGAAGCATCTGTCAAGTTTTCCTCCTGTACTATTACTCTTCCCCTGTCCCCCTTTCCACGGTGCACCATGCGGTTCTTATTTAGTCTGTTTCCAGAGATCAGAGAACTGTAGTTGATACCATGCCGTGAACACTAACACCAGCTTCAGGGCCCCCCGGGCACCTGCCTCCCCTGATGCTGCCTTCCTGTGCTGCTCCAGGTAGAAGGTTGGCACCGCAGCTCTATCACCCCTGCGTCTCCCACAGGCCCTACCTGGTGCCCTGCACACAGTAGGCGCTTGATGAATCTTTGAAGACTTGGAGTAGAACTGGGTTTTAGCTGAGAGCTAATAAAACCACTTGGGATGCTGGTAGGCGTGTAAGGATGAGAGCTGCAGGAGCCAACGGAGATGGGCCTGGCTGGTGAGTATCCACCCGCAGGAGTGGCCAGAGGCCAGGGCACTGATCTTGTGTTGTTTTTTTCTACATCTCAGAGACACAGAGAAATCTGCTGGGCTCTGATCTTGACTGACCTCATCCCATTCTGCATTTAACAATCCTACTTGGCAGAAGTTGACTTAAGTACCTGGGTTTTACTTACTCCCAACCCGCCTCCCCGCACCACGCCCCCACCACCACAAAGTCTAACAAAGAAGCAGAAACTCTTTTAGGTCCCTCAGGTCAGAGGGTGGAGTTCATTGTCACAGGGGCAATGAATCTCTTCTGCAGCCCATAGACCGCAATCTGCCAGGCTCCTCCGTCCATGGGATTTTCCAGGCAAGAATACTGGAGTGGGTTGCCATTTTCTTCTCCAGGGGATCATCCCGACACAGAGATGGAACCCGGGTCTCCAGGATTGTAGGCAGACGCTTTACCCTCTGAACCACCAGGGAAGCCACATAATCACCTAAAAGTCCAAGGCCAGGACACCTGTTGGGCTGGGGGGAGGCTTTCTTTGCATCAAGGCCCTCCCTCCGTGCCAATCCTTTTGCAGACAACCAGAGGCACTTCTGTTGTGTCAGCAGCCCGCTCACCCTTGGCCAACTCAGCTGAGGCCCAGAAGGTGGTCAGCAAGGGCCTGGAATGGGGGTAAGTTCCCTGAGACAGGGCTGGGGCAGGCCCAGCAGCCAGGTTTACATGTCACTTGAACACATAGCAACAGCCTGGCCTAATTTGAAATTCAGCCAGAAAGGTTTTGGAGTTATCTAGAGAAGTCAGAGGGAGGTGTGTGTGTTTGTGTAGGGGGGCGGCGGGGGAAAGTGAGGTTCTGCCTGCAAAGGGCCTCAACTCTATCACCTCTCCATTCAACTTCCTCCAACTTCCTCCATGCAAAGTTAGCCTCTGTTTAACCTATTTCAGGGAATCTGCTTTGATAAAATCCACCAAAGCTAACTGTCTACTGTGCTCTCCTCCAGACAGGATTTTATCAGTCTGTTCTTAAAGGGAGTCCTTTTGCATGTTTGTGTGTGTTAAGTAGGGGGTGAAAGTGAAAAGTGAAACTGTTAAGTCGCTCAGTTGGGTCCACTGCGACCCCAGGGACTGTAGCCCACCAGGCTCCTCTGTCCCTGGGATTCTCTGGGCAAGCACACTGGAGTGGGTTGCCATCTCCGTCTCCAGGGGATCTTCCCGACCCAGGGACTGAGCCCCGCTCTCCTCGCATTGAAGGCAGAGTCTTTCCTGTCTGAGCAGCCAGAGAAGTGGGGGTGAAGGGACCCCGAGAGTGTTTACAGAGACTCCTTGGAGTCAGCGCACCGCACCCAGTAATAAGGATCAACACTAACCAAGTGCAGGCAGGACCGTGGGGGGGCCGGCTCTTGCCTTCGGCTGCATCAGCCCCTTCGGCTGCCAGCATCGCGGGCGGGGGCGGCCGCGTGGGAGCGGCTGTTTGTTCCTTTCCACTCGCACAGCGTGTTCTTCTAGCAGGAACTTTATTCCTTTCTTAGAACCAGAGCTTCCTGGCGGGCGGGGCTCGGGGTCCATCCCCTGTCCGCCCCCCTCTCCCTGCTACCCTCCCCCATCCTGAATCCTCGCTCGGTCCTTGGGCGGCAAGAATAAAAGCAAGGAGCGGGAGGAGGGAACACCGCCCAGCTCCCCAGCTGGACCTCCCAGCTCCCAGCCCGGCCCTGCCTCTTCTCCGCACCTCTGCCTCCCCCACCCCGCCCCCCAGTGATGCTCTCTCTACCCTCTTTCACCCCTCCTCTCCCACCTTCTTCCTTCCTCTCTTCCCTTCTCCCCTCTCCCCGTCCTTATCCTCTCCAGGCTGCTGCAGCCAAACTTCCTGAGTCACGAGCATCTGAACGCCTCACGTCTTTATTTCTCCCCGCCCGCCTCCCCAGTGGGTGCCATCCCCCCCCTCTTGAATTTTCTCCTTTTCTAGGCTTGGCCACCCCCAATCTCACTCTTCTCTGAGCCTCACACAGCCCAGAGCAGGCTTGGCCAGGGCAGAGGAGGCTGAGGCCAACTCTCACGAGGTCTTTATTGCAGGACAGTGGGACCTCTAGGGGGGATGGGGGCGGTACCTCGGGAACTGCCAGAGAAGATTCCCCCTGGGATGTGAGTGTCCTCACACAGAGCAGCAGCAAAGAGCCAGAGACCCAGGGCCCCCAGGGCCCCTGGGAATATAGCGCAGTTGGTAAAGAATCTGCCTGCAGTGCAGGAGACCTGGGTTTGATCCCTGGGTCGGGAAGATCCCCTGGAGAAGGAAATGGCAACCCACTCCAGTATTCTTGCCTGGTGAATCCCATGGACAGAGGAGCCTGGTGGGCTACAATCCATGAGGTCGCAAGAGTCGGACAGGACTTAGCAACTAAAGAGATAGAGAGGGACCCCCTTTAGGGGGAGGATTTTGTACTAAGTCGCATGGGACTCTTTGAGACCCCATCCATGAACTGTAGCCTTGCCTGGCTCCTCTATCCATGGGGGTTCTCCAGGCAAGAATACTGGAGCGAGTTGCCATGTCCTCCTCCAGGGGATCTTCCGGACTCAGGGACTGAATCCGCATCTCTTATGTCTCCTGCATTGACAGGTGGGTTCTTTACCACTAGCCTCGCCATGGGAATCCCCAGGGGAGGGACTTCGATTCACCCTGAAACCGTTCGCTCCCCCAGGGGGCAGAGGGAAGGGGGCACCCAGGAGGAGCCTTCCGCTGGCCTAAAAGGAGACCTTCCAGCTGGGACCATTGCAGGAGACCGCAGTAGCTGGACGGCCAGGCCTTCTTCCCGAGATGTCTGCCTCCCTCTGTCACCTGTGGAGCCCCAGGGGACTGTCACCTGGCCCCACTGACGGGGGCTGGGAGTGAGCAGGGCCCGCATGGAGCCAGCACTGCCTTATGTAATCGTTTGCTTAAAACAGTCAAGGATAGGAACATCAGCAAGGATGGGCGTGCAGTGCTTTCCGGGTACAATTTGGAGGAACATGTGATGTGAAATCTTTAATTAGCAGTAATGAGTCTCATTCCTTTCAGACAGGGAGCATCCACCAGGTGGCTGAGGGGCCCGTCTTCCGGGAGGGGGCCCTTCAGGAGCAGCAGTGGCTCTGGTCAGGTGTAGGATGAACAGACTATAGACACTGCAGCAACTTTGCTCAGGGTTGGTGGTTGGTGGTTTCAGTCACTAAGTCATGTCCGACTCTTGTGACCCCACGGACTGTAGCCCTCAGGCTCCTCTGTCCCTGGGATTCTCCACGCAAGAATCCTGGGTGCCACTCCCTTCTCCAAGCGATCTTCCCAATGCAGAAGTCGAACCCTGGTCTCCTGCATTGCAGGCAGATTCTTTACCGACTGAGCCACCAGGGAAGCCCTTGCTTCGGGTTGTTGCCGTTCAGTCGCTCAGTCGTATCCAACTCTTTGCGACCCCATGGACTGCAGCCCGCCAGCCTCCTCTGTCCTCCACCATC
This sequence comes from Okapia johnstoni, assembly GCA_024291935.2. Lineage (NCBI taxonomy): Eukaryota > Metazoa > Chordata > Mammalia > Artiodactyla > Giraffidae > Okapia > Okapia johnstoni. The sequence goes on from CM044313.1 coordinate 99,969,980, forward strand.
TCCCGGAGTTTGCTCAAATTCGTGTCCACCGAGTCAGTGGACATGCTTAGGGTGATCTAACCATGCTTAGGGTGATCTGATCCAAATTTGTGTGTGTGTGTGTGTGTGTGTTAGTCACTCAATCGTGTCTGACTCTTTGTGACCCCATGGAATGTAGCCCACCAGTCTCCTCTGTCCATGGAATTCTCTAGGCAAGAATACTGGAGTGGGTTGCCATTTCCTTCTCCAATCTAAATTTAGATCTGGAGTTGGAATTGGACTTTGATGTTTCGGTGGGGCTTTTTGGCTTTATGTTGGTTTTGTTTTGTTTTTAATCTTAGCAGGGTCCTGCAAAGCACATTTCAGAAAGCTGAAGTGAATTAAAGAGGATTCACGATCGCCACTGGGTCTTGACTGGTCGTCAAGCACAGCAGTTCTCCCAGCTGAAAACAAGATAAGCTAAGAAGTATATTTTCAAATATTATGACTGCATTTGCTTCCCTTAAAGCCTGGAAAGCAAAATTAAAATTAAGTCTGGTTTGGGTGTAAATAATATACTTAAGCTTAAAAAAAGCATAACAACAACAGCGCTAGAGGAGGGATAGGATTCAGAGAAAGCTGCACACGGAGATCCAGGGACTCAGTGCCTGTGACCACGGCTCCGGCTCCAAGAGTAGCCAGGCTCGGGAGGACCTCAAGATGGGGCAGAAGCAGAGGGGGACAGCGAGGAACTGCGGGGCAGGGAAGACCACACCCCAAAGGGGCATCATTGTGCGGGGAGTGATAGGTTTGATCTGTATCTTGATTATGACATCATTACATAATTGTCCACATTTGCAAAAAGTCATATACCAGTATATGGTATAAGTTACATAATATTATAAATTGCATTGTACTGTGTAAAATCAGGGCTTCTCTGTGAGCTCAGTTGGTAAAGAATCCACCTGCAATGCAGGAGACCCTGGTTCGATTCCTGAGTCAGGAAGATCCCCTGGAGAAGGGATAGGCTACCCACTCCAGTATTCTTGGGCTTCCCTGGTGGCTCAGCTGGTAAAGAATCCCCCTGCAATGCGGGAGACCTGGGTTCAATCCCTGGGTTGGGAAGATCCCTTGGAGAAGGGAAATGCTACCCACACCAGTGTTATGGCCTGGAGAATAGAGGCTATACAGTCCATGGGGTCGCAAAGAGTCGGACGCAACTGAGCGACTTGCACTTTCACTTTATGTAAAATATTATATGTAAATAAGTTATCTATGTATAAATTATACTAGATAATTATTATTGCATATACAAAAATTATACCATCATATGAGTCTATAAATTATATTCTGTAATGTGTAAATGGTTTGACACTTCAATGAGCTGACTTAGAAAAAGAAAACATCAGAGGCAGGGGAGAGTCGTTTTGGCGAAGCTGCCGCCAGTCCACCCCGTCCACGGGGCGCTGTGAGCACGGGACTCTGACCCTCTGGGCAGCTCACCCCTCCCCAGTTGGACAAAAGGACACTGGAATAAATAAGGATACCCTCGAGGGTCTCCCTGGCCAAGGGATCCATCTGGTTCTGTCCCCTCCAGCACCCGCACACCCCCCAGCTGTATCTGAGAAGACTGAGCGGCATTAAGTGCCCACTGACCAGAGGCAGGGCCGCCCCGAGGTGCTTGCTCCACAAGGAGGTCTTCGGGCAAAGAGGTCCCCCCAGCCCAGGAATCCCAGCTCCTCATTATGACCTTATGCGGATCATGGCTGGACCTGTGGGCACTTCTAGACCTCTGCTTTCCTCACTGTGTCATGGGTCTTCCTGCCTTTCATCATTTCACTCGGTGGCTACGCAGCAGACATGTGTACCCCTAAATGCACGTCCTAGAATTTACCACTGAGAAAGTGGAGGCCTCCTCGCAGTGTGTGAGCTTTCCCAGGAGGAGCGGCTTGGCTGATGCAGGAAAAACAAGTGGGACAGACAAACAAGTTGAGGGTGAATCTCAACAAAAAGCCTCACGTCCCTGGTGGTCCAGTGATTAAGACTCTGGGCTTCCGCTGCAGGGGGCGAGGTGTCAGTTCCTGGTTGGCAAACTAACAGCTCACATGCTGCACGCTATGGCCAAAAAAAAAAAAAAATGACTACCTATTTCCTGCTCCCAGAGTGGAGCTGAAATTGGTTCACTCAAGGCTCCCAGATCCTACTTAATTTTGCTCACTCTGGAGCTGAGAAAACCAGAAATTTTCTCTTCAGGGTGTGGGTGTGTGCGTGTGTGTTCACATAGCTGCTTTGCAGAGTTACTCTGCTTGCCCAGTTGCTCTCTGATGCATAGAGATGAGAAGGGAAGTCAAGTTCCTTTTCCTGGGCAGCCTCAGCATCCTTCATTTTTGCACCATGGAGCTGCCTCCTCTTAGATTTGGGGTCCATGTAGAGTAACACTGGGCTGGAAGAAAAAGAACGCACAATCTGAAATCAAGATTGCCGGGAGAAATATCAATAACCTCAGATATGCAGATGACAGAACCCTTACGGCAGAAAGTGAAGAAGAACTAAAAAGCCTCTTGACGAAAATGAAAGAGGAGAGTGAAAAAGTTGGCTTAAAGCCCAACATTCAGAAAACTAAAATCATGGCATCCGGTCCCATAACTTCATGGCAAATAGATGGGGAAACAGTGGAAGCAGCGGCTGTCTTTATTTTTTGGGGCTCCAAAATCACTGCAGATGGTGACTGCAGCCATGAAATTAAAAGACGCTTACCCCTTAGAAGGAAAGTTATGACCAACCTAGACATCATGTTAAAAAGCAGAGATATTACTTTGCCAACAAAGGTCCATCTAGTCAAGGCTATGGTTTTTCCAGCAGTTATGTATGGATGTGAGAGTTGGACTATAAAGAAAGCTGAGCACAGAAGAATTGAGCTTTTGAACTGTGGTGTTGGAGAAGACTCTTGAGAGTCCCTTGGACTGCAAGGAGATCCAGCCAGTCCATCCTAAAGGAGATCAGTCCTGGGTGATCATTGGAAGGACTGATGTTGAAGCTGAAACTCCAATACTTTGGCCACTTCATGCGAAGAGCTGACTCATTGGAAAACACCCTGATGCTGGGAAGGATTGGGGGTATGAGGAGAAGGGAATGACAGAGGATGAGATGGCTGGATGGCATCACTGACTCGATAGACATGAGATTGGGTAAACTCCGGGAGTTGATGATGGACAGGGAGGCCTGGTGTGCTGAGGTTCATGGGGTCGCAAAGAGTCAGACACGACTGAGTGACTGAACTGAACTGAACTGTAGAGTGTGAAGAGGGTGTGTGTCTCCCTGGCCTCACTTGGCCCCGGGCCCCAGTCTGGAGAAGGGCCTGACTCCGTGCCTGGCCCTGAGCACGTGCTGGGGGCGACTTCCCAGGGGTTAGGAAGGCCTCCCGGGTCCACGTGCTTCACCTGGGCTCGGTGATTCCAGCCCATTCCAGCTCCTCCCATTTCCAAGGGCTCGTCTCCCTGCACCACTTTACTGAAATGCAGCCACTCTGGGCAGGGTCTTCTGGGGTCAGTCACCCCCTCCCTGCGCCCACTGTGGCCCTGTCCACTGCCAGCCCTGGGCCTGCACCCCAGACGGTCATGGATCCCCTCCGCCGGTCTCGTACTCTGTGATCCTAGACTCCTACGAGGATGGGGCACATCTCTTTGAAGGCACTGACCTGACCAGAATGAGCCTGTGTATGTGGCCGCTGTGCCCTCAGCACCCCGAGCCTGGGGCGGGGGCAGATGGGGGGGATGCTGGACAAAGAGGAGGTGCACAGAAGAAGCGGGTGTGGAAAGGGACAAATTGCACTGACTTCATCATTTTTCATGTAGGAAGAGTTTCTAAAATGGCTTACTTTTAAAAAAGCCAAACAGATCTCAAAGCCTCCGCTTTTTATAGAACATCAGTCCTGGTTCCAAATTAGCAAGCCTTAATCTTCCGCCTGGTCTAGTTCTGAAGTGACTGTTAAGCTGCTGGGTTAGGACGATCATCCTTGATGGGGTGGGGGAGGCGGGGAAGGGGCGGGGTATGGGCCAGAGCTCAGGGAGCCATCACCCAGCCTCTGAGGAGCCCCTGGGAGCTGGAAAGGCGCAGCCAGAGGGGGTGGCCTGGGCTCCGGTGCCCCCGGCCTCCCCAACAGTCCTGGGGAAAGACCTGCTGAGCCAACATCAGGTGCGCCACCCTGAAGCATCTTTTCTTCTTCTTTCTCTTTTGAGCATCACTGGGGGATCGTTCACCTAGGATCACGCCAGCAGTGCATTGTGTTGGTCGGGAAGAATTCATTTTCTGTGCAAATCAGAAGAAGGTTTCTGAAGAAAGGGAAGATGTTTTCAGAAAGCTGTGCTCTGGCCCTGCCCAGGGCTCAGGCACCAAGCTGCTTCCCCTGCTTGCTTCAGGGCAGCCTTGAGCTGGGGCCCCTACTCCCCAGCGCCACCCTAGGGGCCGGGCCAGGAACAGTATCCACATGAGAGCTTTCTCCACTTGGACCCCGTGTATTCATTTCCTCCAGCGCTGTAACAAAGGGCCACAAACCGGGTGACTTCAGTTCAGTCGCTCAGTCGTGTCCGACTCTTTGTGACTCCATAGACTGCAGCATGCCAGGCTTCCCTGCCCATCACCAAACTCCCAGAGTTTACTCAAACTCATGTCCATTGATTTGGTGATGCCATCCAATCATCTCATCCTCTGTCGCCCCCTTCTCCTCCTGCCTTCAATCTTTGCCAGAATCAGGGTCTTTTCCAAGGAGTCAGTTCTTCACATCAGATGGCGAAAGTATTGGAGTTTCAGCTTCAGCATCATTCCTTCCAATGAATATTCAGGACTGATGATTTCCTTTATGATGAACTGGTTAGATCTCCTTGTGGTCCAAGGGGCTCTCAAGAGTCTTCTCCAGGACCACAGTTCAAAAGCATTAATTCTTCGGTGCTCAGCTTTCTTTATAGTCCAACTCTCACATCCATACTTGACTACTGGAAAAACCATAGCTTTGACTAGACGAGCGTTTGTCAGCAATGTAATGTCTCTGCTTTATAATATGCTGTCCAGGTTGGTCATAACTTTTCTTCCATGGAGCAAGCGTCTTTTAATTTCATGGCTGCAGTCACCGTGATTTAAAAGAAGAGAAATGAATTCTGTTATTTCTGGATCAAGGTGTCATCAGCATTGATTCCCTGCCTCTTTTCTGGCCCTGGGGGCTGCCAGCAATCCTTGGGGTTCCCTTGCTTGCAGTCGCATCAGCCCGGTTTCTGCCTCCAACATCATATGGCCTTCTCCTCTGTGTGGCTCTGTCTTCACATGACCTTCTTACAAAGACACTGGTCATGCTGGGTGAGGGGCCCTCTCTTATTCAGCATGACCCTCTGTGTAATCAACTTGATTACGTCTGCAGAGACCCTGCTTCCAAATAAGGCCATGTCCTGAGGTTCCAAGTGGACAGGAGTTGGAGGTACAGGGGACACTGGTCAACCCCATGCACCCAACAGTAACATCCACAGCTCCAGACAGAAAGGGGCTGGTTTCCTTTTGCAGGATGTGTCCAGGAGGTGGGTCGTGCCCAGAGAAAGTCTTGAGATCCGAGGGCACGGAAGGGTCATGAAAACTGAGTCACCTAGAGGCCAGTGTTGAGGGCTGGGCCCTCCAGCAGGCAGCTTCCCTCACTCTGGGCACCCTGTCTCCTCTGGCCCAGCCTCTCCCAACACCCCTGGGGCTCCCCTTCCTGTCCCCCCTCAAGAGATGGTGTTCCCATGTTCAGAACTCCTCCCATCTTTAAGTGAAATGACTACATCATTCTATCTGCTCATTGTGCCAACCTTGGACAAATTCTCAGACCTCCATGCCTGACCACCATCCCACCACTCAGCATGCTGGTGAATTCCATTTTAGCCACGTTTAAATATTTAAAAATTATTTGGGGGAGGGGTACTTTCCCTGGGGGTGGTGAAGACTCCACCTTCCAGTGCAGGGGGTGTGGTTTCAGTTCCCGATTGGGGAATAAAGATCCCACCTGCCACAGGGTGTGGTCAAAAATGAAAATAAATGAATAAATAGAGCAAAGTCAAGGAATGAAGTCATCCATTTATTTAAAAGATTTTTTTTTTTTGTACGACACAAATGAACCTGTCTACAAAACAGAAACTGACTCACAGACCCAGAAATCAGACTTTTGGTTGCCAAGGGGGAGGGGCTGGGGGAGGGAAGGTGTGGGAGTTTGGGAATAGCAGATGCAGACGAGTATATATAGGATGGATAAACAACAAGGTCCCAGTGTAGAGCACAGGAAACTGCACTCGATGTCCTGGAATAAACAGTAATGGAAAGGAATATGAAAAAGAACATATTAATATATATGTATAGCCGAATCACTTTGCTGTACTGCAGACATTAACAGAACACCATAAATCAACTACACTTCAATAAAAGATAAAAAATAAAAACTATTTTTTGGACCTGGGATTTACACAATCAGGCCCATCGTCACCCTTTGTTCAATGCACATCATCGTGGTAGTGGTTGTCGCTCAGTCGTGTCTGACCCTTTGCGACCCCATGGACTGTAGCCCGCCAGGTTCCTCTGTCCATGGGATTCTCCAGGCAAGAACACTGGAGTGGGTTGCCATTTCCTTCTCCAGGAGATCGTCCTGATCCAGGGATCGAACCGGGGTCTCCTGCACTGTAGGCAGATTCTTTACCATCTGAGCCACCAGGGAAGACAACACATCATCGCAGTGCCTTGCTTTTGCGGCTTCACTTCTGTCGTGTGTCTCAGGGTATAACAGCGTGGCGACGACGGCTGGTGCTTGTCGTTTGTGTCGGGCGTCACTCCTAGTGTTCCATCCGCATGTTCACTGAATCCCCACAGTACCCCCGGCCGTGGTGTGCTCCGCCCAGCACCCCATCACCCCGATGAGCTTGTGAGGAGAGTAATTGTTACATTCTCGGGAATTTTGTGAGTCGGTTCTTAAACCACTGGGAGCTTGAAATGGTCATTATGGAAATATTTATCTCCACGGAAACAAGCAGATGTCACAGGTCAAGGTCCTTGAATTGAGAGCCCCTTTAACTTCAAGCCATTGCCCGTGGGGTTGGCACTCTGATGCTCCCACTTTACAGATGAAGAAACTGAGGTGCCTGCCAAGGGCACACAGCCAGCATAGGGCGATCCTGACTTTGACCCCAGGAAGGTGCCCAGCCTCACAACCCCACAGCCACTGTCCACCCCCTCGTGTCTCCCACCCACCACAGGCAGCTTCCCCAGGTATTAAAATCTCCTCAAGATGGAAATTCCAGTGACTGTGTAATATTCCACAATATTATCCCTCAGGAGACCAGAGACCCTTCAGTGGGTTTCCTGTTCTCCAATGGTGAATGCAGCCTCACTTCTAGAGTGACAGGAACAAAATCTGGGACAGATTTACTGTGAGAGCTGCCACTCGACTCGCTCACACACCCACATCCACATATTCACACGTATGTGCACACATAAACACATGCAAACAGACAAAGGTTCATACACCTACATATACTCATTTGCTCCCCCATACACACATGGGCTTCTCAGGTGGTGCTAGTGGTAAAGAAGCCGCCTGCAATGCAGGAGATGTAAGAGATGCGGGTTGAATCCCTGGGTGGGGAAGATTCCCTGGAGGAGGAAATGGCAACCCTCTCCAGTATGCTTGGCCAGAGAATCCCATGGACAGAGGAGCCTGGCGGGTTAGTCATAGAGTCAAAAACAGACACAACTGAAGGGGCTTAGCACGCACACGCGCGCACACACACACACACACACACACACACATGCTTCTACAATCACCCAGCACTCAGTGTGGAGACAGCCTTCAGGACACATCAGGTTCGGGGGTTCTTTCTCTTGCCAAGAATTAGGACTCCTGGGGGGCAGGGAAGCTAGGATCAGTTTCCTAAAGTGCTCAGCAAGGTGCGCAGCCTGTATAAAGGGCCCCACGGCTGTTCTCAGATGAAGGGAGAAATTGTGTAGAAATGAGCAAACATAGCTCCAACGTGGAAACTCCTCGTGACATCTTAGTTATCAACATCTGTTTCCTCGTGGGGTGTATTAGTTTACTCCCGCTGCCATAACAAAACCCTGCAGACTGGACGACTTAAACAACAGGAATGCAATGTATCATCTCCCAGGTCTGGAGAAAGAAGTCCAAGGTCCAGCAGTGGGCACATCTGATTCCTTCTGAGGCTGTGGGGGAGAACCTGGTCCATGTCTCTCTCCTGGCTTCTGGCTATCTTGGTGTTCCTTGGCTTGCAGGCACTTCACCCCAGTGTCTGTCTTCAAGTTCCCGTGACATTCTTCTCACGTGTGTGTCTGTGTACAGGTTTCCCCTTTTCGTAGCAGTCCCGTTGGATCAGGGATCCCCCCTACTCTCAAATCACCTCATCTTAGCTAATCGCATCTCTGACAGCTCATCTCTGAGTCAAGTCACATCCTCGGGGGCCGGAGGTTAGGGCTTCAGCTCTGAATTTGGGGCAGAGCTTCCTAAATGGCTCAGTGGGAAAAGAATCTGTCTTCAGTGCAGGAGACATAGGTGATGTGAGTTCGATCCCTGGGTCGGGAAGATCCCCTGGAGGAGGAAATGGCAACCCATTCTAGTATTCTTGCCTGAAAAATCACTTGGACAGAGGAACCTGGTGAGCTGCAGTCCATGGGGTCACAAAGAGTCAGACCTGACTGAGCAGTTGAGGAGGGCTTGACAAAATTCAACTTTCAAGCTATGGTGCTGGAGAAGACTCTTCAGAGGCCCTTGGACTGCAAGGAGATCAAACCTGTTAATCCTAAAATAAATCAACCCTGAATATTCATTGGAAGGACTGATGCTGAAGCTCCAATAATTTGGCCATCCATTCGAAGAGCTGACTCATTGGAAAAATCCCTGATGCTGGGAAATATTGAAGGCAGAAGGAGAAGAGGTCGATAGAGGATGAGATGATTGGATGGCATTGAGATGACTGGGTGGTATCATCAACTCAATGAACATGAGTTTGAGCCAACTCTAGGAGATAGTAAAGGACAGGGAAGTCTGGCGCGCTGCAGTCCATCGGGTCACAAAGAGTTGGACATGACTTGGTGACTGAACAATAACGTGGGCGTCTCACCTTCTCTCTCCCCTTCAGCGCCCCGCGCCAGGTGGGCCATTTGAGACAATAACACAGAAGACAACTGTGTACTCTCTCATCTCTTAACTGCTCACTAAACTTTCCTCCAAATGCCCTACATCCATTCACTGGGTCACGAAACAGCTTTCAGGATTCATTTGGAAGAAATGAAGCTAACTGAAAAGACTGTAAGGTAACGGATATTTCTACACCGTATCTGAGGCTCCGACCTTGAGCTATCTTTCCACACATCTGACATGAGAAAGACTGTGGTGTAACTCTCTTCAGGGTTACTTAATCATAAATCTGCTAAATCCTCTCAAGAAGAGAGGAGGATTAAACAGATGGCCCCTTCAGTCTGCTCCTTGTGAGCAAAGCATTAGTTTAATCACGATAGAAATCTCACATCTATTAATGTCTCTTTCAACAGTTCCTAATTCACATTCTCCATAAATATTCCAGAGAGCAATGCAGCGATTTTCTTAAGCTAATACACAAGAGGAGAAATTAGAGAGCCTCTAAGAAGTTATCAAATTTGCCCCCGGCTCCCCTCCCCCGCCCCCAAAATTGTAGGCTTCTAAGCTTGGGCTCTTCTCTGATAGATTTCCATCAAAAACTTGTGACTCGAATCTTTTCAGGTACAACACAAGAGGTTAGGGCTGTGGGAGGGATCTGTTCCACCAGCTGTGTGACTTTGGGCAAATTACTCAACCTCTCGGAGAGTTATGGCCAACATGCATAAGTGTAAGAGGCACCTAGAACAGTTAAATTCATAGAGTCAGAAAGTACATTCATTGGCAGCTGCCAGAGGCAGGGAGTGAGGCAAATTGGGCAGTTAGTGTTCAATGGGGTCAGAGTTTCAGTTTAGGAAGGTGAAAAATCCAGGAGATGGGTGATAGTGAGAGGTGCACAATGTAAACATATTTAGTGCCACTGAACTGTGCAGTTAAATAAGGTTAACATAGTATGTTTTTATATTATGTGACTTTACCACAACAAAAAAATTTTTTTTAAATAAGAAAAAAGAGAGAGGGAGCACAAAACTTCCTTGTCATGGTGGGCGTGGGGATTAAATGAAGTGATATGGGTGGAGTCTCTGACACAGAGCAGGCCCACACTAAACACCAGATCCCTTTCGCCCCTCCTCTGAGCAGGGGTCTTAACCAGCCTCCCATCCCCTCCCCGCTACCCACAAGGAAATTACAGTCTCCCAAGCACATGAGTCACTTGCAAATATAAAATGTTAGTATACAACTGCTCTAATGCATTTTTAAATAAGAAACTCATAATTATGTTAGAACTCTGGATTCTAGAATTCTGTCAAGAAAAGAATTATCAGCTTTGAAGTTCTGTGGTTCTCCTCACCCTTCCTCTAGCCTCAGCTCAGGTTTGGGAATGCTTCCAGTGCCTATGTTTGCCTGCCTGCCCGCCTCACAACTGGGGCTGCCACGTGTTCATTAAGTCAAGGAGTGGTCAGTGTGTGAGGTCTGGCAGAGCTGGGTGCAAGAGCCTGACCACTGGCGCACATGGCCTTGTGCTTCCTGGGTTCTCAGAAACCCACAAGTCTAAGACGGCTGGCCATAGCCATCAGGGACCCAGGCTTATCCGACATGTCTAGTTGGTTTTTCTTGTTGCCTCTTGGTTTCAAAAGGGCTGCTGCAGGTCTACACACCACATCTTCTTTCAAGACAGCAAGAAGGGGAAAGGAGGAGGCTCTGACCATGTCTGTGTCTTTTATCAGGAAAGTACAAGTGTTCCTTGCAACCCCAGGGACTGGAGCCCACCAGGCGCCTCTGTCAATCGGATTCTCTCAGCAAGAACCCTGGAGTGGGTAGTCACTCCCTTCTCCAGGGGAATCTTCCTGACTCAGGGATCCAACCTGAGGCTCCCACGCTGAGGGCAGATTCCTTACCGTCTGAGCCACCGAAGATTTTGCAAAAGCCAGGGGACTTCTGCTTCCTTTGAGGGCACGTATTTGGCCAGGTCGAATGGTGGGTCTCTGCTAACAAGGCAGAGGGGAGGAAGGGCTTTTGGATGGATTGCTAAAGAGTCTGCCATAGAAACTCAGAATGTTCTGAAGGCAGCCATTTAGGCGAGGGGCTAGGTAATAACTCAAGTTGACACCTTTCTGAGATGACAGAAACTGGGGCTAGTCCTGTCCTAGAAGCCTTGTTACTCAGGGGCCTCTATTATTTTTGTGAAGACAGAAAAGAAAGTGGAGAATGGTCAGCACACACACACAAACACACAAATCTCCTATTTGTTTGTTGTTGTCGTTTTGGTGTGTCACACCGCATATAGGCTCTTAGTTCCCAATTAGGAATTGAACCCCTGCCCCCTGCAGTGGAAGTGTGTAGTCTTAACCACTGTATCACCGGGGAAGTCCAATCTATTGCTCTTTAAAAGCAAGGATCGTTTTACAGTTTGGTCTAATGTTTTGGAGAGAGCAATACAATGATCATTCTGGTACATTCATATTAGTTTTGTAAACAATGCTTGTGACAATAAATGAAAACAGCTAGCTTTTGAAAAACATGCCTATCCTTGCCCGTCTAAAAGGAGGTTGTCGTGGGGTGTTTGGGTACATCCTACTTTTCAATAATGCAACTGCCTTTGCCAAGACATCTACGTGGTCCTTACAACATCCAGGTGAAGAGGCACATATGAAGACCAGTTTGATTGCTTTCAAAAGCAGTCCTCAGTTTTCACCTAAAAATGCCTTGTTTATCCAAATTTGATCACTCCCCTTGCTCCCCAGACTCTGCTCTGAATGACTCAGCTTTTGGTAGAATTCAAATCAACCCTCAGCGTTTGAAGTTGTGTGGTTGTTTTTTTTTTAAGAAAGAATATATCTTAGACAATTTACCACAAGTTCTGAAAGCAGTCCAAGTGTTAGGGACGCTGAAATATGCATGTCACTTCTCAAGGTGACTCTCTTTGGGGTCCTTGCTTCTGCAGCGGGTGAAGTAGCTGCTGTGTAACCGTGACGCATCCTCCTGGGCTCCAGAGAAAGCTCACATGCCTGCCAGGGGCCGGCCACCCTGGGGAGCCGGAGCTCCCATGGGAAAAACACCCAGAGGGTGAACGAGTACCTTGAGGCTCAAAGCGAAAAGTGAAAGTGTTACTCCCTCAGTCCTGTCCGACTCTTTGTGACCCCACGGACTGTAGTCCGCCAGGCTCCTTTGTCCATGGAAATTTCCCAGGCGAGAATCCTAGAGTGGGCTGCCATTCATTTCCTCCTCCAGGGGATCTTCCCAACCCAGGGATTGAACCCAGATCTCCTGCATTGCAGGCAGATTCTTTATCATCTGAGCCACCAGGGAGAGCCTTTGGAGGCTTAAAAGAGTTCCCAAATACAAATCAAAATAGGTGAGTGGTAGGCTGGATCCTGGAACATGTTGACGTGGAGAAAGATGAACTAACCTGCTGATCTGGACAAGCCATCCTTAGCTGGGCTCTGGGGCCTCTGTGTCAGGAGCTCCCAGGGCAGGGGGCCAACACCGGGTAAGGTCGACCGTGGACCTGTCCCCAACAGGCCGACTCAGCCACTCCTGTGCTGTTTCCAGGGGAATGAGTTGTTCCACTCTCACATTCGAGACCCAGGAGCCCCATGGGGAACCTGGCAGTTAAGGATGCTGACTGGGGCCCAGGTGGCAGATGCCCCCAGGACAGGCTGGCGCAGTGGCTGAGAGGGCAGGTGGCATTCCTCTGTCCCTTGCTCTGGGTTTTTTCCCTCCTGTTTGCAAAATCCAGGCACTGAAGAAGCCTACCCCTCGCACGGGTGGCATTCAAAGTCACGGCTGCTCTGGGCTGAGATCGTTAAATTAGCAAGATTTAATTAGGTCATCATCCCTGCCAGTGCCTTTTATTCAATTACTCATTCACTCTCATCCCACAAGCATTTATTAAGTACCCACTATGTGCCAACTGCTCGCATGATGGCACTTAACTGTTTGGGATCCCAGAGTGATTATAACATAAATCTCCTTCTTTTGTGAGCCTGAGAGCAGCGGCTACGATCCTTTATGGAAAAACCATCAAATCATCATCTTTAATAACGGCAGATGGTACACACAGATTTGCAGGCGTGATAGGAGTTCATTATAAGTTTTTATAAGTACTTTCATCAGAGTAATTTCAAGTCCTTTAAAACTATTATAACAGCCCCCCCCCCCCCAGGGATGGCATTTCGCAAGTCTGAATAATGTTGGCTTTGCATCCAATGCAGTCAGCCCCCCAGCAGGTGATTAGGGAGACCTGGCTACAAGGGAATTGTTATTATTTGGTGACCAGGAAAAGTGAAGCCAGCTCACTCACCCAAGAAGAGAAAGGCCAACAGAAAAATTAACCTGGGAGCCGGGTCCCGTGTCCGTGTATATTCATGTGCTGAGAACCGGGTTCAATCCCTCCATCTCAGAGGGAGGGTTCTCCTGGCAAGGGCAGAAGATGGGGACGGTACCACGCTCTTGGGGACAAGCTCAGAGGTCCTGCCTCTGCATGGTTCTAGGGCCTCCCTGGTCTCAGTACCCTTCTGCCAGAGACCCTGCAGAGAGGGACTTTCCATCATGATTCCCGCAAAGGCCTCGCTTAAAACCCTTTTACTCATCAACTCTGGGGTGCACCCCCTAACATGGCATGTGCCTCTACACGGCCCTTCACTGTCTAAACTTGGCTCACACCGCAGGGGCTTCTCCCACTGTTCCCCTGGTCGCCACCCCCCCACCCCCCAACACATCACTAAGACACCACCGTCCCCCCAGCCCAGGCCCAGCTCTCTTTCTCTGCAGTTTCTCCACCTGCCTCTCTCCTGCCTGACTCTATTCCCAATTCCACTGCGTGCTTTTCCCTGGGACCCCGCCAGTTCCTCCTCCTCCTCCGAACACAGGATCTTCAGGCCTCACGTCCCCAGCACACAGACAGTGAGAGCCAGGTAACCTGTCTTTCCTCCCACATCAGGCTCTGCAACAAAGAAATAGAACTGCTTTCCGAGCATAAGCTCCGTCTAGATCAGAACTAAATCCTCCTGTGATCGGTTTGGGGCCGATTTCCCTGCAAATCAGAAATGTCTGCCAACACTTACAGAGTGTCCCCACGAGCCAGGATGTTCACACATCAGCGTGTCTCATCCTCATAGCAACCTGCTCACATGGGGACAGTTACTCTCTCCACTCCCCAGAGAGGTTAAGTAAATTTCTCAGGGTCACAGAGCTGGTGAGGGGCAAAGGCTGGTTTCAACCCCAGACAGCCCAAGAGCCCACCCTCTTAGCCAGAGCCTGGAGGGCCTGTCTCATCGAGGGCCCCCATCCCCAGGCCTCCATCACCCAGTCATCCGCTGCTGCTGGATTTGCCCCGACGTTCAATGATCCTTGCCGTGTAGCGAGCATCCCACATGTAATGGCATCAAACAAGAACCATGGTATCATGTTCAGGGATTCTGCGGGTCAAGAGTTCTGACAGGCAGACGGGGGGATGGTTTGAAGGCCCAGCGGGGAAGACCTGAACAGTGTGGGGTTGGGGTCACCTGGAGGCTTTACTCTTAGCACCTGAGGTGGGACTGACTTGAGAGTGAGTTCAGCTGAGTTGGCATATGGAGCGCCAGCAAGTGACTTCTGTGGGTGCCGTGGGCTTCCTGCAGGGCGCAGCTGGGATCTGAGTGGGACTCTCCTGAGAAGGGACTATCCAAGAGAACTGGGCAGAATTGGGCCTGTTGAGATGCAGCCTGAGAATCATACAGCATCCCTGCTGCCGCAGGTAACTGAGGTCCCCGGGGATGGAGGAGCTCCCGCCACCCCGCCCCCCATCTTGATGGGAGACTGGCGAGGTCACACCGCAGAAGAACGTGAGAGATGGGACAGGACCTGGGGCCATCTTTGGGAAACACAGTCTGTACTCACTGCCCGAGCTCCGGCCTCCCTCCTCCAAAAACATTTTTGGTTCAATTACAGTTCACCCTCCGGTCCCAGGATACTAATTTCCCATTCTGTATTCTTGTTTCCCTGGGAAAGGAAAGCCAGCCCTGATGAGTAGCATACAATCATCTGTTGGGTGGACTAGATTTTCTAGGAGTGATACCTGGAACAAAACTGGGCCCTGATCAGAGATGCCCAGCTGCTCCCCATGGTGGCCTCTGGCTCGTGATGTCCTGGAGTTTTTCCTGGTACTTAGGTGAGAGAAAGCAACAACACTGCTTCACTTCATCAACTCTGGGCATTTCTGATCCAAATCCATCCTCCAGTTTCTGTTGATGGAGGAGCTTGTTGAAAACATGGGTCCCAGGAGCCCACCCACAGGGTCTGGTTGAAATGGTCTGAGATCGGGCAGCATTGGTGGGTTGGTTTTTTTGTTTTGTTGTTGTTGCTTTATTTTGTAGTTGTTTTTTGACTGCACTGGTTCTTAGTCGTAGCATAAGCGTTCTAGTTTCACGATCAGGGATCGAACTCTGGCCCCCTGCCTTGGGAGAGTGAAGCCTTAACCACCGGACCACCAGGGAAGTCGCAGCGCTGGTGGTTTTCTTGCAGGGTTCCCGAGTCTGAGAACACCTGTGTTAGATGAAGGCCTCTGTGATCACTGGGCTAGACGACCTTCCCTCTCCAGAAGCCAAGTGGGTACATGATACCTTCACTGGCTGCTAGACACCACATATTCTTTTTAAAGAGCTTGAAAGTGTTGTCACCTGCCCACTGACCAAGGACTAGTAGCTATTTGTGCTGAAAAAATGGTGCTGATTCAACCTGTTTAGCTACTGTGTTCCTTTGCAGTGGCCTGTCGACAAAGAACTGAGATGTAGGCTCTTTGTGTGGTTATAACTCTTAATTATAATTCAAGAGCAGGGGCCAAGAGCATTTCCCAAAGGACTACTGGCCTTTAAAAATGACCCTCCAGTGGGAGACAGGAGGAGGCTCCCTTTAAACTTGCTTTTCCTTTGTCTAGTGCGGTGCACGCAGGGCAACTTCACAAATGATGCTCAAAATATGCTCAAAATATGTTTAACAGCAACTTTTTTTTAAATTTTGTGTTTGCGTGCTCCATCGATCAGTTGTGTCTGACTCTTTGTGGCCCCATGGGCTGTATTCTGACAGAGTCCTCTGTCCCTGGAATTTTCCAGGCAAGAAAACTGGAGTGGGTTGACATTTCCTCCTCCAGGGAATCTTCCCAACCAGGGATTGAACCTGTGGCTCTTGCATCTCCTGCATTGGCAGTCAGGTTCTTTACCACTAGCGCCGCTTGGGAATGCACAAAAGCTGGAGCTAGTACATCGGAATATTTTACATACTCCTAAAACGTCAAGTGGCTGAACCCCTCTCTTTTTTTCTAATTTAATGTGAAACTCACAAAGATCAGTGTAAGCAGTTTATTCATAACCGAGCAATAAAACCATGACAAGAGAAGCCCACTGCCCAAGTGGGGATGGGCCATATCTCCTTCTGTGTACAGACTCACCATATTGCCAAACTGTTGGCTTGTCTCCCAAGGTGAGAAGCATGTCCTCGGTGTTTGCTCTGAGCTGCTTCCTGTAGGCAAGTCAACTTAAGTCCCAGGACAGGATCCAAAAGGGGTGAGATGCGTCTTCCCACACTAGGGAGGCCACCTCGGTTTTGACTAAGAGTCTAAGGTCTTGGTAGCAGCTGCCCTCGGTGGAGGGGCCTTAGTTGGATTACTCAACCTCCCATCTGGAAATAGGCGACAGTGGTGGACTTTATCTCCTGGGGTTGTTAGGAGTTAACACACGTGAAATACTTCAAACGCTCCCTGGCTCAGAGTAAACACTGTGAAGCGTTCACCAGCCTCCCCCGTAGTCATGGACCGGGAAGTGGTTTCCTCCAGGGAATGAGGTTGCCTTCCCACCCCACCCCCACATTTGTAATAACCCATACAAAGCATTGCTGCAAAGCTCTGCTGGGCGTCTGCACCCACCGCACACAAATACACCTCACACACACACACACCCCTCACACACACACCCCTCACACACACACACGCATGCACACCACCTCACACACACACACCTGACACACACACATACACACACAGCTCACATACACACACCCCCTCACACACATCACACACACACCTCATATACACACACGCATGCACACCACCTCACACACACACACCTGACACACATGCATACACACACAGCTCACACACACACACCCTCACACACATGCATACACACACACCTCACACACACACATACACACACAGCTCACATACACACACACACCTCACACACACGCATACACACACAGCTCACATACACACACAGCTCACATGCACACACATGCACACACACATATACACACATGTACCTCACACACACATGCACATCTCGCACACATACCTCACACACATACACGCATACTACACACATACCTCACATACACACATGTACCTCACACACAGCCTCACACTCACACACACACCTCACACACACACATCTCACACACACACACCTCTCACACACATGCATACACACACACCTCACACACATGCATACACCCACACCACATGCACACGCACACACACATACACACACATACCTTACACACACAGCTTGCACTCACACACGTGCACACACATACATTGTGTGCACACACACACACTCCTCTTGCCACATCATCCCTCTTTTTCTAGATAAATATATAATTTTCCCCTGATCTGTTTAAAAGTAGGTTTCAGATATCATGCCCCTAGCTCCTCTGTCCATGGAATTCTCCAGGCAAGAAAACTGGAGTGGGTAGCCAGTCCCTTCTCCAGGATGGAATACGGGTCTCCTGCATGGCAGGTGGATTCTTTACCATCTGAGCCACCAGGGAAGCCAAACATTCCCACATGTATCTCCTAAGAACAAGGACATCCTCTTATGTAACCGCAGTGCAGTTATCTGAGTCAGGAAATTTGTCACTGATGGAATATGACTCCTGATCACCAAGTGACCCAGTGAGGTTTCTACAGCACTTTTCTCCCAGTCCAGGATCCACACCCGATTGCACGTTATATTCAGTCCGCAAGTCTGTTTGGTTTCCTTTCTTCTGACATCTTTTGCTAGCCTCTTTATCTTGAATGACAATGACATTTCTGAAGGACATAAAAGAACATGACAGTTATTACCAGAGAGTTGTAAGAGGTTAGTATAAAAAACTCTGTTTAACTTTCACAGAGATGACCTGCAATTTGGGTTTGTCTGAGGTTTCAGATTTTGAGGGGAGAGTAAGTAACCTTCTCACGTTCTTCCATCTGTAGGCACATGATGTTCATTTTGTCCTTTTTTTTATTATGTTGCCTTTCAGTTTAAGCCTCATCTTTGGATAAGCTTGTTGGTCATTTGTATATCATCTTTGAGAAAATGTCTATGCAAGTCCTCTGCTTATTTTTAAATTGGGTTGTTTGTCTTGTTACTGAGTCGTTAGAGTTCTTCATGTATTCTGCAGACGGGACTCTTCTCAGATACGTTGCTTTGTCAATCTCTTCTCTGACTCCGTGGGTTGTCTTTTCACTTTTCTTTTGATGCTGTCATGTTCATCACGATCAAGTGCAGCTTATCGATGTTTTTTCCTTTGTTGTTTGTACTTTTGGTGTCATATCTGAGGAACTATTGCCAAATCCAATACCAAAAAGGTTTTCTTATATGTTTCCTTTTATAGTTTCAGCTCTTACATATAAATCTTTGGTCCATTTTAGGTTAATTTTTGAATAACCTAAGGTCTAAGGTCTAAAGTAAAGATCAGGCTTCTCTGGTAGCTCAGCTGGTAAAGAATCCTCCTGCAAGGCAGGAGACCCCAGTTTGATTCCTGGGTTGGGAAGATCTGCTGGAGAAGGGACAGGCTACCCACTCCAGTATTCTTGGGCTTCCCTGATGGCTCAGCTGGTAAAGAATCCGCCTGCAATGTGGGGGACCTGAGTTTGATCCCTGGGTTGGGAAGAGCCCCCGGAAAAGGGAACGGCTACCCACTCCAGTATTCTGGCCTGGAGAATTCCATGGACTATATAGTCCATGGGGTTGCAAAGAGTCAGACACAGCTGAGCCACTTCGAATTTCACAAGGTAAAGATCACAATTCATTCTTTTGCATGTGGCTCTTCCAGTTATTGAAAAGACATTTTCCTTTCTAATATTTATTTATTTGGCTGCATCTGGTCTTAGTTGTGGCACTTGGAATCTTTCACCTTTGTTGCAGCATGTGGGATCTTTAGTTGCAGCATGCAAACCCTTAGCTGCAGCACGTGGGATCCAGTTGCCTGGCTGAGGATGGAACCTGGGCCCCCTGCATTGGGAGCACAGAGTCTTAGCAGAGTCTTAGCCACTGGCTGCTGCTGCTGCTGCTAAGTCGCTCTAGTCATGTCCAACTCTGTGAGACCCCATAGATGGCAGCCCACCAGGCTCTGCTGTCCCTGGGATTTTCCAGGCAAGAAGACTGGAGTGGGTTGCCATTGCCTTCTCCTTAGCCACTGGACTACCAGGGAATTCCCAAAAAGACATTCTTTCTCCCATTGAATGCTCTTAGCACCCTTGTTGAAAATCAGTTGACCACAGACAAATGGGTCTATTTCTGGAATTCCATATTTCTCTTTTATTGGTCTCTATGTTTTTCCTACATAAGTACCACACTGTCTTGATTATTGTTTTGTAGTACGTTTTGTAATCAAGAAGCAAGAATCCTACCTTTTTCTTTTTTTACAAGAATTTTTTTCGCTATTCTGAATTAGTACTCACTGGGTTGGGAAGATCCCCTGGAGAAGGGAATGGCTACGCACACCAGTACTCTGGCCTGGAGAATTCGGTCCATCGGGTTGCAAAGAGTAGAACATGACTGAGCAACTTTCACTTTTTCCTTTGGATTTAAAAATAAATGCTGGGATGTTTTGACTAGCAAGCATATTTATAGTTGTTCAGTTATCTTATTCTTTAAATATTTAATTGGTACTTGTGTCTCTGTTTGGGCTTCCTAGGTAGTGCTAGTGGTAAAGAACTAGCCTGGCAATGAAGGAGGCATAAGAGTCGTGGGTTCAATCCCTGGGTTGGGAAGATCCCCTGGAGGAGGGCATGGCAACCCACTCCAGTATTCTTGCCTGGAGAATCCCATGGACAGAGGAGCCTGGCAGGGTACAGTCCATAGTGTTGCAAAGAGTCGGGCATGACTGAAGCAACTTAGCAATAGCAGCAGTCTATGATTGTGTGCATCAGTTTTTACATGTAAAAAGATTATAGGTAAGCAACCAGATAAATATAGATAGATGAATAGATTAAAAGAGAGAAAATGGATTTGAATTGTACCTATTCAGTTTATGCATACAGAAACATTAAAGACAGATGAAAGATAGTCAGGTAGATAGACAGATAGAAGGAGAGAATGGGTTTGCAATGTGCTTCTGGACTGTGAAACAGAGATTTGCACACATGGAGGGGGATTTGCAGGGCCAGAGGGTACTTTGACACAAAGTGCTTGCCTGGCTGAACCAGTAATAAGTAACAGAGGTCCAGGGCAGTCCTTGCGGCTTTGACTCCAGTTAGGTCAATTAACTGGAGTTCAGAAATCCCAGAGATTCCAAAAGGTAATGAACCTTGAAATGTGGCCCCCAAGGACCTTCACCCGCCCTACCCCTTCTGCTCCAGCTTCACACTTCCCACAGCATTTCCAGGTAAGCGGATTCCGGGGCTCTGAGCCCGAGAGGAACCCACCCAAAGGGGATTATGGTTGGAGCTCCTGCTTTGCCTGTAACTATTCTGCCCATTGTCCCTCACCACCTGCATTCAAACCTGGAAGGTGCTGGGCTGAGTGAGAGCGTGCAGGGCCTGGACCTTGGTTGGGCAGCATCCAGTAGAAAAAAGAGGAACTGGCCTTTGCTCTTTCCTGTTCTGGGCTGGAGGGCACATGCCTCCCTACGTTTGGTGATTTGCTAGAAAGACTGACAAGACTCCACGATGTGACTTATCCTAAGATTTATTTCAGCAAAGGATGCAGAACAGAAATAGGAAGGAAAGACACATGTTGGCAAAATCCCCAATTGTCCAGCACAGGACCCTCTGCCATGTCTTCTCATCTGAGCCCAGTCAGGACAGGCTTTTTCTCCAACAGAGAACTGCAGAGTCACTCGTGGAAAAAGCCCACATGGGTCTGAGGATCCAGGTGTTAACGGGAGGTGGGTCACATAGACCCATCCAGCTATCAATCAGCCACAGCAACTGAAGCTCTGGGCTCCAACAATGAAACCAGGCACACATCATCAGTCTTGGTGTTTGTGCAAAGCCATCCTGACAGGCCAGCAAGGCATGGTCCACTGCTCCAGGTGAACACAACACCATCCATCACTGACATCACAGGCCTCCTGAGAACCACGCTCCAAACGGTGGGCCGAGGATTGGTCAGGGCTCCAGGTTTCCTTGGAGACACTCAGGGAACAAGCAACCAGACTTGCTGTGTAGGTTCTTCCCAGCATTTTAACATTGTTACACGATCATCAGCCTACAGTTACAGGTGCATCTAGAGGCTTGGGGCTTGGAAACCACTGGGCCATTGGCTCCATCACTGCATCCCCATTCAAAAGGAAGTGGGATAACGTGCTGGAAAAGCAACCAGACGACTTCCTTTCAAATTATGTCACCTCTTCAAGCCCATGATCGCATGTGTCTCATCCAAGGGAATGTTTGTGAAGTTTCTCTATTAGGTGACCTTCCATGTAACAAGTTCCTATTCTCTCTAATCATTGCATTTCTCCAACATCTGTCTTTCTGCTTTGGCCCCTCATTTCTGAGAAGATCCAGAAATCCATAATCCCCACTTAAGACTGATTCAAGACATCAAGTCTTGGAGGTCATTTGTTGATCTGTTTTTAGAGGATTTAGCTCAGCTAAACTTACCCTCCCCCCCAACCCAGCACTCTTTACTTGCACAAAAATCTTTGTTCCTTTTTAAAGAAGTTTGTAAATCCAGTGTGTCCCATGTATTAGCAATTTATTACAATATTTAAAAGAGTTCATTTACTGGCAAGAAGGCATTCATTTAGCAAATATTTGCAGAGCATTTCCAGTAATAGTCATCCTTTTTGTTTGGTGACTATTTATTGGATGCACACTCAGTGCAGGGCACTGTGTCTGGGTGGAGATTCAGGAAATGCTGTGGATTACAAACCCGAGGATCCTGCTTGTGGAGATTTCCATCTGTCTGCTAAGTAGGGTGGCCAGCTGTCCCGGTTTGCAAAGGACCAAGGGGTTCCTGGGATACAGTGTTTTCAGTGCTATCATTGAGGAAATCCTAAACAAACTAGACAGGTTGGTCACCCTACTGCTGAAATAGATAGCTACACAATGAACCTCATGGTTAATTACTCCTTTGAACTGTTGCCAGCACCGTGAGGCTTCCAATAGAGGGCTTACACTCCACAAAACAGCCCCACCAAAGACACTGCATCCAGTGTCACCAGAGAACACCACCCCCACCCCCACCCCCGCACCAGGATAAATTCTGCCTTTCATGGCCACCACAGTCTGGGACTCTAAGGCTATTGCCATGGAAACCAAGGCCAGAGGCTCAATGTATCAAACAAAGCTGGATAATCTAGAGTGACCCCCAACCCCACCAAATCTCCCTGCTGAGGCCACCGCCACCATGAGGGCTCCCCTGACTCCCCCCAAGGCGAAGTAGGGCCCAGCAGACCACTCTCCACCCCCCAGAGCAGGAAGCCCTTCCCATGAAGGGTGACTTCCGGCCCTCTGCTCTGCAGACTCGGCGAGTCTCCTGCTGCTCCAATGGCAGAGAAACTAAGGATCAGGCTTTTGTATGAGGCTCTCTTCCCTGGGGTGTGTTCCTTCCCAGGAGCCCTCCGCCCTGACCACCCTGCCAGGCCCCTGGACTGGCCCTCTCAGGGGAGGGTGCCAGGCATTCCTGACCATTCTCCCATGCCCCATCCCTGCACCTGATATTCTTCTGTAAACAGACTTGAATGTTTTATAATCAGGAAGAAAAAGGTTTATTTTAAGTAAGCAAAAAAAGCACAACTTCCCTGGTGGTCCAGTGGTTAAGACTCTGCACTCCCAATTCAGGGGACATGGGTTCAATCTCTGGGCAGGGAGCTGGCTCCTACAGGCCGGGACTAAAAGATCCCACAAGCCTCGACCAAGACCCGTGCCACCCAATAAATACAAAATAAATATAATTTTTTAAAGAGATTCTTATTTTCCTAAAATATACACCAGTTTCCTATTTCCACTCCTACTGCAACAGTAGCCAAACAGGAGAAATAACATTACTGTCTAACCAGCTCACTCTGTCTTGAACTATTTATCGATTTCAAGGTGAGCTAGGAAATAAAATTAAGATGAGTTTGGGAAATGAAATCTGGACTTGCTTTTTCCTTCTTTCTTTGCCCTATGGGGTTGTGTCCTGGCTGGCTTCCCCAGTCTCGAGCTGTGCTGAGCTGTGTGCCCTGCTCTGGACACCTTCACAGCTGTGCTGACCCCGGTGCTCTGCTTACACCGGCTTTGCTTCTTAATCCCCAAGTTTTGGATGGAAAACACTGGCTGTTCTGATTTCAGAAGGCTGGCAGACTGCTTTTGCAAATCACCTGGACAGTCTCCTGAAGGTGCCTGTGAAGTAAATGCCGTTCGACATGTTTGAAGTGATCCAGATCCCCTGGGGAAGGGATCGGCAACCCACTCCAGTATTCTTGCCAGGGAAATCCCATGGACTGAGGAGTTTGGCAGGCTAAAGTCCATGTGGTCACAAAGAGTTGGACACGACTGAGCCACTAACACACACACACACACACACACACACACACACACAGAAGGGAGAGGCTGTGATGGGTTGTGGTCTATTAGGTTCCATGTACCAGAACAGTAGGCAGGCCAGGCCCTGAGGAACACTGTGAAACTGCCATGTGGCCCCTGGAGCACTTCAATTTTATTCACTCAATAATCATGTGAGATGTAGTGCGTGCCTGGCCTGGCCTTTAGCCACTGGTTGGAGACGCAGAAAGAATGAAATATAGACTTAATATTAGTGAACCCTTTTGGCTGAAGAATAAAAGGAACCAGAGGGAAGGCTCATAGCACCCAGGAAGGATCCAGGGCCTAGCTGGGCCTCTGAGCGTCTGGTACTAAGCCGACTCTCTCCAGGGCTTATCTCAGCCTCTGAGTTCACCTTCTCCTACCCCAGCCCAGGCTCCTCCTCCAGCAAGGATGGACGCTGGGTGCTCACCAGCAGAGGGTAACAGCATCAATGGCGCCCTCCCAAATTCAGGAATCTCAGGGAAGGGCTCTGATTGGCCCAGCTGTAATCAGGTGCCCACATCCAACCAATCAGTGGTGGTCATGTGGGTGGAGTCTGTAACAGCTCCTATTGGCACCTGCTGGTAGAAAGCGCACATCCCAGGAGGAGCATGGCTCCCAGTCTCAGCAGAAAAAGAGCAATGCCCACCTCAGCCCTGCTCCAGGAACGTCCCAGCCTACCTGGGGAGAGAGTCGGAGGCCCCGGGAGGGGTCCCGTGACAGCCGCGTGCACAAGACCTCTGTTAGTGTGACGTGTGAGTGCGTCTCCTTCCCACATGGCTACCTGGAAGGTTTCATCCGTAATTTGCCCAATGGAATGGTGAAGAGGGGTGAACAACTGGCCTTCCAGGAGGGGCCTGTGCAAAATAAAACTCCTGATATTTAAGTTCCCAGTCTGAGGTGTTCCGTTACGCAGACCGAGCAAAGGGACATGCCCCTGAAATGAACGCAAAGACGGCTCCCAGCCATCGTGTCCGTGTCCCCACGGCCTCATTCTTTGTTCGTGTCCTGCTCCCTGAGAATCTGAGGGCTGGCTTCACAGCAGTGCTGCCCAGAGGATGTGAGAAGCCATCATCCTCCAGGCCTTCCTGTCGCACAGGGAAGCGGTTTCTCAACAGGGAGGGAGGTTGTGGGAAGAGCTCTTTCCGCTCAGGCTCTGCTCCTAGACGAGGGTGAGGCTGGGGGTAGTCACAGTGGGGACGCGGGTATCACTCCCAGTGAGCATCAGGGAGGGTCGTTTTCCTACAACCCCAGCCCAGCCTGGTCCCCTCTCACCTGCCCTCTCCCCTCGGAGACTAGTGTGTCCAATGCCACCCCCACGTTCTGAGGACCCTGGAACCCCAAACCCACCCACGATCTCTGGAGCTCAGTCCTGCTGCTGCGTCCATCTGAGCACTCGGCTGAAGCAAACCTGCTTGGCTTGAGGTGGGGAGATGACAAGGCACCGGGGGTCCAGCACCTCAGAGCATCCCTTCTCTGGGATACAGGCTTGGGGCTCAGGCAGGAGGCTCCTCGATTTCTCCTCCCCCCACCCAGCCTTGGCCTCTACCTGTCCTGAGATCCAGAGAGTAATCTTCCCAGTGAAACCATTTCCAGGTCCCCTGGGGAGACAGCCGTCTCAAGACAGGTGTACCTACTGGGGTTGTGGGGTTTCCACAAGCATAATAGGAGAAAGTTCCCTAGCAAGTTCACTCTGATCTTGTCATTTTTATGATTGTTTAATTATGTATGTTATTAAAGTTACCTCTTTATTCCACCTTCATTTCATGCCCAGTATGTACTGTGTCTGAAAGCGTGTGTGTTAGACGCTCAGTCATGTCTGAGTCTTGCGACCCCGTGAACTATAGCCTGCCAGCCAGGCTCTTCTGTCCATGGAATTCTCCAGGCAACAATACTTGAGTGGGTAGCCATTCCCTTCTCCAGGGGATCTTCCCGACCCAGGGATCGAACCTGGGTCGCCTGCCTTGCAGGCAGATTCTTTCCCGTCTGAACCACCTGTGCTATGCACTGTGCGAAGGGTGAGTGATTGCATTTTGTTGATGAAGGCAAACCAAGTCATGGCGTCTATAAAAACTGTGCTATTAAATAAAATATGGTATGAAGTACCTTTTGTCATAAAGCCGATGCGGAAAGGCTGGGTACCAGGCCGGGTACCAGGCCGGGTCGGAGCACTGCCAGGAGGGGGCGCTCTGAGTGGCGCTCCCTGGGCGGAGTCTTCCTGCCGCACCAGACACCTCGGATGAAGCATTTCCACCTCTTAACACGACCAACCCTGCTTTGGTTTCCAGAGCGAGTGTCTCAGGGCCCCGGGGATGCTGTGATGCAACCCTCCGCTTGCTCTCTGTTTACAGTTTCTGACGAACAAAGACATAATTGCCTCTTGTAGTTTGGTCTGATTACTTTTCTGACACCCTTGGGAACTCAACCCTCCTCTCCCCTGGGGGCGCTGGGAGTGGCCACGTGAGCGGGGAGGCGGGGCTTCCCGAAGCTGCGTTTGTATCTCAAGTTTTTTTTCGCAGAGGCGCCGTGGGTTTCAGGTGATGGGTATAGAGAAGGCCAGGGGTTCCTGGGTCTCTCATCTTCAAAAACCTGTTGTAAATCGTTTATTGGCAGCTACGCCCATCATCGTCTTTCCTTCTGGGAGCCACTGCCGATCTTCCCCTAAGGGCCTTGGGAGGCCCCCTCCTCTCAATTCTCAATCCGTCTCCTCTGATGCTGCAAAGTCAGGCCTCCCAACAGGGTGGCAGGGACCCACCCTGCCCCTCTGCCCCAGTAGTCATGGTTTCAAACGAGGAGGCGGGGTCTAACCTTACACCTGCAGGGCCCTCTTAGAGTGGGTTTCCAGAAGTTTCTAGCCAGCATCGCACACGACCTTCTACCAGCTCATCCATCTGCCTATATTTAAGGATCTTTTAAAGCATTTAGAACAATATTAACAGTAAGAAAATGTTATATATTATATATAATATAAATATTATATGATATCAATAAAACTATTAACAGTAAGAAAATTAACATTTGTTTGTTATTATGTGCCAGGCACCCAGTGGCGCTAGTGGTAAAGAACACGCCTGCCAATGCAGGAGACATGAGAGATGCTGGTTCACTCCCTGGGTCAGGAAGAGCCCCTGGAGGAAGGAATGGCAACCTGCTCCAGTATTCTTGCCTGGAGAATCCCGTGGACAGAGGAGCCTGGTGGGCTACAGTCCACGGGGTTGCAAAGAGTCGGACACGACTAAAGTGACTTCGCTTCAGTGTATGCAAGCACTGTATCAGGCATTTTCATATACAGTTCGCTCAGGCAGTGTCCTTGGCCTGTCTGTGCCTCAGTTTCCTTGTCTGTACAAATGGACCTCACAGTAGTCATACTCGATCAGAGGACTGTTGTAATGACTGAAGTTACAGACACACGATGCTCAGGACGAGGCCTGAGACAGAAAAGACTCAATAAACATGAGGAGTTACATCTTTCACCTCCTTCTCCTCATCAAGGTGGCTAATTTAGCCCACTTTATAGATAAGAAAACAGAGGCTGGAGGAAATGAGGTAACCCTCACAGGAACTTCCAGGGGGGTGTGGTCCTGCAGGAATTCAAACCAGGCCAGGCTCCTTGTCCAGGTCACGCCATATCTCCTGCCTAGCCGCTCAAAGCATTTCTGAAATCTAGAAA
This sequence comes from Okapia johnstoni, assembly GCA_024291935.2. Lineage (NCBI taxonomy): Eukaryota > Metazoa > Chordata > Mammalia > Artiodactyla > Giraffidae > Okapia > Okapia johnstoni. The sequence goes on from CM044313.1 coordinate 99,997,514, forward strand.
ATGCCTATTATCTCTCTGGTATGTTGTCATCATCGACTTTCAAATTCTTCTATGCAGACCCGGGGCTTCCAAATGGCTTTGACTGCAAAACTTGGTAAGAAATATTTCACATCCCGACTTGGAACAGATGTGTATAGAAATTTCCTGAAACAATGCTTCCCTGGTGGCTCAGACGGTAAAGAATCCACCTGTAATGCAGGAGACCAGGGTTCGATCCCTTGGTTGGGAAGATTTCCTGGAGGAGGGAATGGCAACCCACTCCAGTATTGTTGCCTGGAGAATTCTGTGGATAGAAGAGCCTGGCAGGCCACAGTCCAGTGGGTTGCAAAGAGTCAGACATGACTGAGTGACTTCACACTTTCACTGTTTTATGCACCCTGGTGTTTTTCTATTTGGTTCTATTTTGTTCCATTTTTAAGAGCTGGTTTCGACTTGACCTTCGGTGGTAGTTTGAAAACCAGCAACCAGGCAAGTGAGTTTACTCTGAGCAGGACAGGCCAGGTGTGGTCTGAGGCCCCCTCTGGGTTACCTCAGCTCCCTGAGTACCAGCTTCTCCCCAAAGGACCCCAGTCCTGAGACGCAGGATCCTGGAGCTCCCGGTGGGCACCTGAGGCAGAGGGAACGTGAAACACAGGAAGCCTGTCTCCAGGCCCACAGGCTGGTCTGGGTCATCCAGAGTCACTCAGCCACATCCAAGAACCTGTTCCTTCAAGTTTCATCCATTCAGTCATGCTTAGTCGCTCTGTTGCGTCTGACTCTTTGTGACCCCATGGACTGTAGCCCATCAGGCTCCTCTGTCCATAGGATTTTTTCAGGCAAGAATACTGGAGTGGATTGTCATTTCTTTCTCCAGGGAGGTCTTCCCAACCCAGGGATCAAACCCACATCTCCTGTGTCTCCTGCATTAGTGGGGGGGGGGGGCGAGTCTTTACCTGCTGAGCCATCAGGGAAGCCCCATTTAAGAGGAAGATGTTCCTTTGCTGTTTGTATCTGGGTGTCCAAGGGGCTGATGCTGCAGAGTAGGGAGATGCAAACCTTGGACTAGAGACCAGCCGGGCGCCCAGCGAGATGGAGAGAACAAGGGGAAGAATCTGAAAGAAAAACCCGGACTGGGAGGACCTGCTCTCAGATGCCATCCTGAGTTGCCAGTCCAGCTGTGGTCCTCCCCTCCCTCCCCTCCTCCTAGCAGCCCAGGGCCACGTGACCCTTCCCAGCTTCCTTTGCTCCTCGGAGAGATGGCCTGCAGCCATGCAGAGATGCCCTGGAGCTCTTGGTGGGCACCAGAGGCAGAGGGAACGGACTCTTTGTGACCCCATGGACTACTAGCCCATCAGGCTCCTCTGTCCATAGGATTTTTCAGGCAAGAATACTGGAGTGGATTGTCATATATTTCCCCAAGGGGGTCTTCCCAACCCAGAGATCAAACCCACATCTCATGTGTCTCCTGCATTAGCCGGTGGGAGGTGGGGTGTTCTTTACCCGCTGAGCCATCAGGGAAGCCCCAACACACCCAGGCCTGGTGTAGTGTAACTGCCCTGTGTCCCCCACACCCTCCCTTCCATGGCTGGAAGCAGCCGAGCACAGGGACCTCGGAGCCCACGTGGAAACGGAAGGGCCTTGGGTGCCCAAATGGTGCTCAGGCGGGCACCACCTGCTCATCAGCGTCATTCATTCTGATCTTCTCACGAGTGAGAAATAGACTCCCATAACGTCTCACTCACATCGCAAAACTCACTCACACCACAAGCCCACTCGCAGACAGTGATCACTCCACTACACAAAAGTTCCATGAATCTCTGACTGATTTCAAGGCAGTGGAGCTAGGTGTTCTTAAACATAGCCAATTTCACTGAGCAAAAAATTCTCCATCTAAACAGAAGATAGATGCACAGGGTTGGATGGTGTCTCCCCAGACTCATGCCATCCTCCTGAAGCCTCAGAATGGGAACTTATTTGGGAATAGCATCTTTGCCGACAACATCAGCTTAAGTTGATGTCACCCTGGGAAAGGGTGGTGTCCTTATGGCAAGAGAAAAGTTTGGACACAGCGGACACATACAGAGGAGAAGGCTTTGTGGAAATAAAAGCAGGATTGGAGTGATGCAGCTTAAATCAAAAAAACCCACGGCTTGCTGGCAGCCCCCAGAATTAGAATAGGGACGGGAGCACCCTCCCAGAGACTTGGGAGGGAGTGTGTCTGTCAGGTCAGGACTCCTCACCATCCGGAGCTGCTCCAGAAAAAAAAAATCCCTGCCATTTTAAGCCCCCAACTCATGGTACTGTGTTCCGGCAGCCACAGGAAACAAACACACTCTGTAATCAAAGCGTTGTGTAATGTTAAGAAGCTGCACTATTTTTAGCCCAGTTCTGCATGCTCTGAGGAAGAGAACACCCTGATTCTGTGCTTCCAGCTGGAGGATGGGAGCCCAGACCCCAGGGAAGAGACCCCTCCTCCTTACCATCTTCTGGAGAGACCCCCTTGGGATGGGGTTGCCTGGGCAAGTCAGAGCAGACAAGGTCTTTGTTGTTCATTGTTCAGGTCACTAAGTCGTTTCCAACGCTCTGTGACCCCATGGACTGCAGCACGCCAAGCTTCCCTGTCCTTCATTATCTTTCACTATGCTTCCCTGGTGGCTCAGCTGGTAAAGAATCCACCTGCAATGTGGGAGACCTGGGTTCAATCCCTGGGTTGGGAAGATTCCCCTGGAGAAGGGAACAGCTACCCGCTCCAGTATTCTTGCCTGGAGAATCCCATGGACAGAGGAGCCTGGTGGGTTACAGTCTATGGGGTCACAAAGAGTCGGATACAACTTGGCAATTAAACCACCACCACCACCATATAGTCCATGGGGTTGCAAAAAGTTGGACATAACTGAGCGACTTTCACTTTCATCTCCTGGAGCTTGCTCGAATTCATGTCCATTGCATCACTGATGCCATCCAACCATCTCATTCTCTTTTGCCCCCCTTCTCCTCCTGCCTTCAGTCTTTCTGAGCATTGGGGTCTTTTCCAGTAAGTCAGTTCTTCGCGTCACGTGGCCATGCTCTTGGCCAAGGGCAAATATGAGCTCTGCAGGTTTCTAGCTGAGGCCTATTTGCTCTAGAAGATGGTCTGGCTCATCCTCCACGGGGGTCTGGGCCACCGGGTAAGGAGAAGGCAGCCTGGTAGATGAAAGGCCAGACACACTCATCTGTTTTTCCCAGACGGTAGGGGCCCATTTACCACGTTTATCGAGGCTTGCTGACCAGAATCAGCTCGGTTTTGATTATCATCCGAGTCGTGTCTCACCTTCATTTCAAGCATTCAGAAATATAACCAGTGACGCAGGACATGGCTTCCTGGATCACATTAAAAGGCAAAACATACTGTATGCACAATAGCTAATCAGCTACCTCCAGGATGCTGTGATGAACGTTCTTTACTGAGCGGGCATCTCTCTAAAGGGGACTAATCACTCTGGGTGCTGGTTTGCTAGGGCTGCAGCGATGAAGTGCTATAAACTGAGTAGCCGAAACAACAGAATTTTAGTGTCTCAGTTCTCAAGGCTACAAGGCCAAGATCAAGGTGTTGGCAGGGTTGACTCTCTGGAGAATCTGTTCCAGGTCTCCTTTTCTGGCTTCTGGAAGTTTGCTGGCAATCTTTGACATTCCTAGACTTGTGGACTCATCACCCCACACTCCGCGTGACCTGGTTGCTTGTGTCCAAACCTCCACTTTCTACAAGGTCCCTGGCCAGATCACACTAAGGCCCACTCTATCCGGTATGAACCCAGATTCACTAATTACATCTGCAGTCACTGTACTGACAACGTGACCCCCTGAGGTGTGGGGGTCAGGACTTCAGCACATGAACAGGGTGGCAGGGTGAGGAAGGGGGACACAGTTCAACCCCAAACATTCCCTTTGAATCGTTTTTGTTAAAACCTCTACCTTAATATGGTAGGTTAGCTTTGAAAAGTGAAGATGTTAGTTGCTTTGTTGTATCCAACTCTTTGCAATCCCATAGACTAAAGCTCTCCAGGCTCCTCTGTCCATGGGATTCTCCAGGCAAGAATACTGGAGTAGGTTGCCATTCCCTTCTCCAGGAGATCTTCCCAACCCAGGGATCAAGCCTGCATATTCTGCAACTCCTTCCTTGCAGGTGGATTCTTTACCACCGAGTCACCATGGAGGCTGTTTCTATGTGTATATTATACTTTAATTTTTAAAAACAGTTTGCCAAAAATGATAACTATCCTTTTCATAGGTGGTGAGGACTAGCTGAGAGAGGACGTGTCAAGCCTTTAGCCCAGGACTCCACAATCTGAGCGCTCAGCAAACATGTGCTGTTACCTCTGTACCATCCCTTACCCAAAATCACCCTTTGGGGTTCCGGCATCAGTCTGGGGGCCCTTAGGTACATGGGGCTTATCCCGAGCCTCATCTCCCACCACCAACACGGTAGTACTGTTCAACCACGGGGCATAAAGGGTGAACACAGCCCCATCCCGGTTCACATCAGTCTTGCCTCCAAATACGGGGTTTTGTCTCTAAAAAACTCACCAGAATATGTCTTCTGAGGGCTTTTTGGAATTCAGGATTGTCGATAAGGGATTAGACATTAGACAACATGTCATATCATGTGTTCTTTTCTGCAGCTGGCAATCAGACGGTTTTTGCTCCAGGCCTGTCGTTTTCAAGATGAAGCCAGGTTTCCCACTGGATGAGACTGGAGACTGGGAAAGGAAACAGGAAGTTTTGCCCGGGACTCAGCTAAACAGATGCTGAGGTCCCCACCTCAGGCCACCCCGCCCTGGTCACTTCAGCGGGTGGATGTGACACAGCGGCCACGCCAGGGTCCGAGACTGGCCCGGCCACCAGCGGCTCCTCCAGGCACCATCCTCCCCTGTTCCCTTGTGTGTGTGTGTCCAGGGCCTGGGCAGCCTGGTGAGGAGGCCTCGTGGGTCAAGGGGATGCCCACTGGGTGGTGGTGACTTTGGTCAGTTCAGTTCAGCCACTCAGTCATGTCTGACTTTTTGCGACCTCATGGACTGCAGCATGCCTGGCCTCCCTGTCCATCACCAACTCCCAGAGTTTACTCAAACTCATGTCCGTTGAGTCGGTGACGCCATCCAACCATCTCATCCTGTCATCCACTTCTCTTCCTGCCTTCAACCTTTCCCAGCATCAGGGTCTCTTCAAATGAATAAGTTCTTTGCATCAGGTGGCCAAAGTATTGGAGTTTCAGCTTAAGCATCAGTCTTTCAAATGAATGTTCAGGACTGATTTCCTTTAGGGTGGACTGGCTGGATCTCCTTGTAGTCCAAGAGACTCTCGAGTCTTCTCCAACACTGCAGGTCTAAAGCATCAATTCTTTGGTGCTCAGCTTTCTTTGTAGTCCAACTCTCACATCCATACATGACTACTGGAAAAACCATAGCCTTGACTAGATGGACCTTAGTTGGCAAAGTAATGTCTCTGCTTTTTAATATGCTGTCTAGGTTGGTCATAACTTTTCTTCCAAGGAGTAAGCAGCTAGAAATACAGGACGCCCTGTTAAAAGGGAAGTTCAGATTCAACAGTGAATAATTCCTGTGTTATGTCCCATATAATATCTGAGATATATTAAGTGTAACAGTGTTTATCTGGAATTCAGATTTGCCTGGATGTCCTGCATTTCATCCAGCTGCCCTCCAGTGTGGGTGTCTCCGAGATGGGGCGTCAGTGAAGGACAACGACCTTCACCAACCTACTGAGACTAGAGGGGAGAATGCCAGCTGGGAGAGGGTGTAGGACCGTCTCCTGACCTGCAGGGCCGGACGAGAGGCCAAGGCTGTCGTTGAGGAGGCCGTGTTCTCTCTCCCTGTCTCTGTCGCATACGTTCTCTAAAGGCAGATTCCCCTCCACTTCCTGACCACCCCACGCCTCCTCCACCACTGGCGTCACCTGCCATCTGTGTCCAGGGCATCCTCGGATGGACATGCTCTGGGGTCCCTCCCCAACGTCTCACTCAACCGCAGCCCCACAAGCCCATCCCTGCACCTCAGTTTCTCCACCAGTGACATGGCCTGGAGTTCCCCCAAGTCTGTCCACTTGGAGCAGACTCCCTCTTTCGAACACTCGGCAGGCAAGTGTTGGGGAAGAGACAGTGGACGAGCCCAGAGCTTGTTCGAACCCTAATCAAGGAAAGTTCTCATATTTTCCTTCTAGCCCATGACTGTCGCCCGGCCTCTAGGGTGCACACCCCACTCTGAAGCCCGCTGGAGCCAAGCTGTGGGTCACTCAGGGCATCATTGGGGCTCCGACACCCCGCATCTCTGTTAGGCTTCAGTGGCGTCTCAGAGACCCATCCTGACTCAATAGTCGTCCAAGCTTCCAATGTCCTGGCTGACTATCTACAAGAGCAGATGTAACAAGTCTACTCACCTTGCCCCGGGTCTGAAGTGGGGTTCTCGGGACTAGCGACCTTCGGGACTGCGTACTTTGTGGAGGGGGCTGTCCCAGACACCTTGGGATGTTCGACAGTGTCCCTGGGCTCCACCCACCAGATTTCAGTACTGCCTCCCCTTCCAGCGTGACACCAGACACATCTCCAGACAAAGCCCAAATCTCCCTGGTTGAGAACTACTGCTCTCAAAGCCTTCAAACTCACCTCATTCCACAGGTCTACGACAAGGTGAGGAACGCATTCACTGTGGACCAGCCATGGCTTTGCTGGGAAACAGTGGCTGTAACACCAGGAGTACAACTCTTTTTTTTTTTTCTTTTTCTTTTTCTTTTCTTTTCTTTTATTTTTTAATAAATTTATTTATTTTAGTTGGGGGCTAATTACTTAACAATATTGTAGTGGTTTTTGCCATACATTGACATGAATCAGCCGTGGGTTTACAAAAAAAAAAAGGATGCTATCGATTGAGGCTATCTTCCAAATTAAGACATTCCCATCCTCAAAGTTCATTCCCCTAATTAATGTGTTTGCTGCTAGGAATTAACCGATCCTTTGTTTCTCTCTCAGAAAAAATGGTTTCAGCAAACCTCATTTCCTGCCAGGACACCTGCTTCAGGTGCCTTGAAGCCAGAATGAGTCTAAAGCAGTGATGGGAACCGAAGGAAGCAGATATTTCTGAGGGCCTGCTATCAGCTCAGTCCTTCCTCCCCAAAACCATGTGTTTGGCGTTATTCGTGAGGACACTGATGCTCCCTGGGTTGATGCGACATACTCAGGGCCACTTATCTCATCATTAGCCATCCTGGGAACCCCACCTGGATTCCAGCGCACACTACCCCCCCAATATGCCCTCCTTCATTCTGCAATTAGAAATAATAAAATGCAGATGCCCAGGAGGAAAGGAAACCGTTGACTTACTTTCACTTGTTACATCTGCTCTCATAGTCAGCCAGGACATCGGAAGCTTGGATGACTGTTCAGTCACAACAGATCTCTGAGACTCCACAGAAGCCTAACAGAGATGTGGGATGTTGGTGCTCAGGTGTGAATAAGTAAATAGTGAAAATAAATATTAATAGGTGACATGAGACCCTCTCCTGCTGGGAGGGTTTGATGAGCTCAGGCTAGAGCACAGGCCAAGTGTCACTGGACCGCTGAAGGGAACCAGAGACAGAGGAAATGGGGGACGCACAGTGTGTGTGTATTTCAAGATACTGCCAATGGGTTGGACCTTTATTGGCTATAAGCCAGGGCCTGTCTTGAGGGAGCCAGGGCGATTTGGGAGCAGCGTCCCATAGACATTCCTGTGCGGCTCAGTTGCCTTTCCTGGCCCCATGCAGCCAGGTAGCGCCACCTGAATGAAGTCAGTGGCATCACGGTTGGGACCTAAGCACTTTCCCCTCCAGCGGTTCTCAAGCACTGCTGTCCATCAGAGTCACCTGGGAGCTGGGACAGTTCCCGAGTCCCAGGCCACTCCCGCCATCAGGACCCCGAGATTTTCAAGCTCTCCAGTGACGCCTATGTGCAGCCAGCTCCCCCTCTCTGTGACGGAGCACAGCGCCCCACATTCTAATGCGCATTCAGGCGATGGTGATCCCGGGATCTGGGGAAACTGAGTCAGGAGGCTGGGGTGGGCCTGAGATCCTGCATGTCGGGCCAGTTCCAGGGCTTGGAGCAAAGTGCGGTCCGTCCTTGTGTGGTTGTCACATGGGAGCTGGTTGTTCGTGTTAGTTGCTCAGTTGTGTCTGACTCTTTGCGACCCCTTGTCGCCCACCAGGCTCCTCTGTCCATGGGATTTCCCAGGCAAGAATACTGGAGTGGGTTGCCATCACCTTCTCCAGGGGATCTTCCCAGGGACCAAACCCGGGTCTCCTGTATTGCAGGCAGACTCGTTACTGTCTGAGCCACCAGGAGCTGGTTAGAACCTTCAGAGTCTCAGCCCCACACACTCCCCCAACCCCCGCACCAAGACCTACAAGTCAGAATCTGCTCTTTAACCAGGCCCAGGGGAGGCAAGTACGTGTTCAAGTTTGAGACTCTTTGCTCCATTTAATGCCTTTGTTTGCTGATAGGGCAGTGAGGCCAGCAGAAGACAAGGGTCCAGGACCCCACAGCAGAAAGTTCTAGGAACTAGTGCCAGGCTGCATCCAAATGTCTTCTTTCCACCATTTGATGATCTCAGTTCAGTTCAGTTCAGTCGCTCAGTTGTGTCCGACTCTTTGCAACCCCATGAATCGCAGCACGCCAGGCCTCCCTGTCCATCACCAACTCCCGGAGTTTACCCAAACCCATGTCCATCGAGTCACTGATGCCATCCAACCATCTCATCCTCTGTCGTCCCCTTCTCCTCCTGCCCCCAATCCTTCCCAGCATTAGGGTCTTTTCCAATGAGTCAACTCTTCGCATGAGGTGGCCAAAGTATTGGAGTTTCAGCTTCAACATCAGTCCTTCCAGTGAACACCCAGGACTGATCTCCTTTAGGATGGACTGGTTGGATCTCCTTGCAGTCCTAGGGACTCTCAAGAGTCGTCTCCAACACCACAGCTCAAAAGCATCAATTCTTCGGCGCTCAGCTTTCTTCACCGTCCAACTCTCACATCCATACATGACCACTGGAAAAACCATAGCCTTGACTAGACAGACCTTTGTTGGCAAAGTAATGTCTCTGCTTTTAAATATCAGTAAAGATCATTTATTTTTCTTCATTTACTATGATTTCAGACAATGTGTACAATGTCCCTCTCCTGTTATATTTAATTTGGGCACAAAACCAGACAAAACCTAACCTAGGAAGAAAAGAAGTAGGGATTAGTAAAATACAAAAATAAGACAGAAACAAGGTGCTTTCACCGGTTCTCTGATGTAAAAGATCTAATAACTGGGCACCTGCCAGTATGGTGCCTCGAGAAAAACAGAGGAGGGGAAGTTCAGGGGGAAACTGTGGATCGTTCCTGCTGGAAGAGTGATCAGGAGTTTAGCCTGTACCCAGGAATACAACTTTCTTTGTCTTTCTCAGGACGGGCTACTTTCAGCCTTGTGGTGAGACCATAATATAAGAAAGGCGTTAACCAAAAGGAAATGGCTGTTTCCTCTATTTCTAAGCCACAAACTCCTGCAGGACAGAACTGATGAGTCAGTAGCGGTGGTCCCAGTGTGAGCGGCCAGAAGAATGTGACCATTTTCTAAATGTCTTCTTAAAGGTCAGCCTCCACCTCCGCAGTCTGGAGTTGATTTTTAGAAACAGCCAAAAGTTAATCAGAACCAAGTCAGGTGATTGAGATGGTGACCAAACTCAGCTCCATTTAGGAGGTAAATCCAAACTGTGGCCACAGCGTGCCCTGCCTGGCTTTGTGAGCACTGTCGCATGGTCCTGAGATGGCTCCTTATGATAGCCCCAACATGGGTTTCAGCAAGGTCAGCAGCACTGGGGAAGCTCGGCGCTGCTCAAAAGTGTTTCTGTCAAACCTACTGAATGGAGAACATACTTGCAAATGATATGACTGATAAGGGGTTAAATTCTAAAATATACAAACAGCTCTTACAACTTGACATCAAAAAAAAAGACCCAAACTGATTAAAAAATGGGCAGAAGGAGTAAATAGATATTTTTTCAAAGAAGACAGACAGATGGCCAACAGGCACATGAAAAGATGTTCAACATCACTAATCCTCAGGGAAATGCAAGTCAAAACCACAAGGAGACATCACCTCGCACCTGTCAGAATGGCTACCATCAAAAAGATCACAGATAACAAATGTTGGTGAGGACGTAGTGCAAGGAGACACTCCAGCATTTCCACTCCTGGGTATTTATCTGAAGAAAACAAAAACACTAATTGGAAAAGATACATGCACCCCAATATTCCTAGCAGCATTAATTACAGCTTCTAAGATATGGAAGCAACTGATGTGTCCATCAACAGATGAATGGATAAAGCAGATGTGGTGTATAGATATATGATGGAATGTTATATGGCCATTAAAAAAGAAAGTTCACCATTTGCAACAACGTGGATGGACTTGGGTGGGGTATGATGCTTAGTGAAATAAATAAGACAGAGGAAGACAAATACTATATGGTATCCCTTATATGTGGAATCTAAAAAATACAGCAAACTAATGAATCTAACAGAAAAGAAGCAGATGGATAGATACAGAGAACAAACTAGTGGTTACTGCTGGGGAGGTGGGGAGAGGGAAAGATAGGGAAAGGGGATTAAGAGGTAAAAACTGCTGTGTATAAAATAAATCAGCTGTAAGGATATATTGTACAGCACAGGGAACACAGCCAATATTTTATGACTATAAGTGTTGTTGTTTAGTTGCTAAGTTGCGTCTGACTCTTTTGCAACCCCATGAACTGCAGCCTGCCAGGCTCCTCTGCCCATGGAATTTTCCAGGCAAGAATACTGGAGTGGGTTTTCATGCCCTTCCCCAGGGGATCTTCGGACCCAGGGATCATCGAACACACATCTGCTGCACTGCAGGCAGATTCTTTACCACTGAGCCGTCAGGGAAGACCCTATAAATGGACTATAACCCTTAGAAAATGTGAATCACTGTGTTGTATACCTGAAACACACAATATTATAAATCAACTGTACCTCAATAGAAGAAAATAATAAAATAAAATAAAAAAGCATCACAAAAAATAATGGTTCTGTCCAACAAGCTGGTTCCTAGTCATCACGTTCCCTTTGTCTAACACCCACCCTCACTTCATTTCCAGTAGTGGTTACCCATTTTTAGACACAGGACAGCAAGCACATTGTGGGTGTCAAGGACAAAAAGCAGGTCACCACCTGGGGACCAGGCCACGGCAGATGGAGGTGACAGAGGGCTGGGCAGACAGCAGAGTGGGCAGGAGGAGGCTAGAACAGGCTCTCACAGAGGCTCCAGAAAGAGACCGGCCCTCTGACACTTGATTTCAGGTTTCTGGCCTCCAGAACACTGACGGAAGGTATTTCTGTTGTTGTAAGCCACCCCGTGTGCGGTACGTGTTGCAGCTGCTGTAGGAAATGAATGCACCCTCTCTGGGCTAGTAAAGCCCTCCTCTCCTCTCCACTTCCACCTCTTCTGAGCACCGGCTCACCTTCATGCCGTGGGGAAGGGGCTTTGGTGTGTCCTGACCTGTGGCTGGACTGAGGTACCCCCTGAGGCTCCAACCCTCCTTCCGCACTAGGTCTCCCAAGTCCTCCATCAGTCCAGGAGGGGGTCTGACTGACCCGGGAAGCTAGCACTGGTGCAGAGAAGGTCCGTCCACCCGCCTGCTCCAGCACCGCGGCTCTGCCTGTCTGAGATGAACCACGAGCTGGCCATCTTGGTAGTTTCCGTGACAGCCGGCTGGCTTCATCCAACTCTCACCCTGCCCCAAAGATTCTACATTGTTAAGTCCTCACAGCTCAAAGTGGGGGGTGGGGATCAGAGCATCACCATCACCTGGGAGCTCACTGGAGAAGCAGGATTCGGGGCCTGGCCTAGACCTCCTGGATCAGAATCTGCATTTTAATGTGACCCGCAAGAGGCCGCTGGGCCCATTACAGTGAGAGACACCTGGGTCTAAACTCCTCTGGGATGGTCCCTTCTCACCAACACACAAGTTCTCTCCATTCAACTTCCTGTCTTTTCTCTCCTAGGTGGAGACTGTGGCTGCCTGGCCCCCTAGGGAAGGGGCGTGGTTTAGAAGTAAAAGCTTTTGTGCGCTTGGTTTAACTTCCTGAGACTTAATGTATTTTGAATTTCAAACAACATTCTCAAGCCTGGCTTGCATTGTTATTCAGTGGGGCAGGTGCCCGGTGTTTAACTCAGTTAAAAGACATTTCTCCTGACCACATCCAGGCTCTCAGGGCAGCAGGCCCGCGCCTCCCCGTGGCTGCCTGCCCAGTAAACTCTAAAACCAATCCAATTCAGGCCCTCCCTGCTGAGAACATCTGTTGCTTGTCCACCAGCATCTCCTCCCTTTTCTTCAGCAAAGTCTCCTCCTCTGGGAGACGGCAGCCAATCACATCAAGGTCACCTCCCTCCCATCACCTGTCATGTGACCTGGGTCACGTGATGATCACATGACTCATACTTGCCTCTGTAGCTTACTCTGTGCCCCTGGCCACAGTGATTGGTCTAGCATTGATCATGTGACTGAAACTAGACCAGTCAGAGTTGTCTGCAGGGGCTTTTTGTACTGAAGCTGGGAAACAGTGTCTCTCTGTCCTTTAGGAATCTCTAAACTGGAATGATGTCAGTGGGTCCGACCACACTAAGATACTCCACTCACAGCTGCCTGCCACATGGAGGTACACTCATGCCTCAGTGTCCACAGGGGATTGGTTCCAGGGCCCACTGCTGATACCAATATTGTTGCAGCAAAACCAGAAATGAGTGAATGGCCTTTAGCACCTACCAGCCAAGCAGGCCTGCCAGAGTTAAGCACTCTTGGTTATTCTTGAGTTGTGACTGCTAACAAACACTTGTGGCTGGACTTGTCCTTCACGGAGCTAATTACTCTCTGGCTTCATATGAGCTGTACTCTGCACCTGGCCTTCTTCTCACCCTACACTGTCTTGTAGCATTCTGCATTTCAGAAAGAAGGTCACGGGCCAATAACTTCAGGGTCACGAGACTTGTTTGCTGAGTTGCCTGATGCCAGCTGTGGCCGTTTTGAAACTTTGCAGAAGAAACAAAACAAAACAAAACCTCCGTAAGGATATAAACACCTCTCCCTATTCCTGAGAAGGGGAGCACAGTTCTTGAGGCACTAGCCTGCTGTGTTTCCCATTTGCCTGGCAAAAATAATAAAGCCACTCTTCTCCGTTTCTTCCAAACTCTGTATCTCTATTTGGCATTGATGGACAGGGAGCCAAGATTTCCGGCAACAAAATCAGGGGATGTTCAAGTCCCTCATATAAAATGATATAGTGCTTGCCTATAACCTACACACAACCTCCTTTATACTTTAAATCACCTCTAAGCAAGAGAGTACCAGAAAAACATCCATTTCTGTTTCATTGACTATGCCAAAGCCTTTGACTGTGTGGATCACAATAAACTGTGGAAAATTCTGAAAGAGATGGGAATACCAGACCACCTGACCTGCCTCTTGAGAAACCTGTATGCAGGTCAGGAAGCAACAGTTAGAACTGGACATGGAACAACAGACTGGTTCCAAATAGGAAAAAGATTACATCAAGGCTATATATTGTCACCCTGCTTATTTAACTTGTATGCAGAGTACATCATGAGAAACGCTGGGCTGGAGGAAACACAAGCTGGAATCAAGATTGCCGGGAGAAATATCAATAACCTCAGATATGCAGATGACACCACACTTATGGCAGAAAGTGAAGAGGAACTAAAGAGCCTCTTGAAGAAAGTGAGAGAGGAGAATGAAAAAGTTGGCTTAAAGCTCAACATTCAGAAAACTAAGATCATGGCATGTGGTCCCATCACTTCATGGCAAATAGATGGGGAAACAGTGGAAACAGTGGCTGACTTTATTTTTCTGGGCTCCAAAATCACTGCAGATGGTGACTGTAGCCATGAAATTAAAAGACGCTTACTCCTTGGAAGGAAAGTTATGACCAACCTGGATAGCATATTAAAAAGCAGAGACATTACTTTGTCAACAAAGGTCCATCTAGTCAAGGCTTTGGTTTTTCCAGTGGTCATGTATGGATGTGAGAGTTGGACGGTGAAGAAAGCTGAGCACCGCAGAATTGATGCTTTTGAACTGTGGTGTTGGAGAAGTCTCTTGAGAGTCCCTAGGACTGCAAGGAAATCCAACCAGTCCATCCTAAAGGATATCAGTCCTGGGTGTTCATTGGAAGGGCTGATGTTGAAGCTGAAGCTCCAATACTTTGGCCACCTGATGCGCAGATTTGACTCATTGGAAAAGACTCTGATGCTGGGAAGGATTGAGGGCGGGAGGAGAAGGGGACGACAGAGGATGAGATGGCTGGATGGCATCACCGACTCAATAGACATGAGTTTGTGTGGACTCTGGGAGTTGGTGATGGACCAGGAGGCCTGGCGTGCTGTGGTTCACGGGGTTGCAAAGAGTCAAACACGACTAAGCGACTGAACTGAACTGAACTGAGACTACTTAGAATACTCAATTCGATGTAAATGCTATGTAAATAGCTGCCAGTACACAGCAACGTCAAGTTTTGATTTGGAACTTTCTGGAATTCTTATTTATTTTTTAAACATTTTTTAAAAATATATCTTCTGAGAATTCCCTAGTGGTCCAATAGTTAGGATTCCATGCTTTTACTACTTGGGGCCTGAGTTTAATCCCTGGTTGGGGATCTATTATAAGATCCCACAAGCCACATGGTATGGCCAAAAAAAATTTTTTTAATTAAAAAATAAATAAAAAATCAGGGCTTCCCTGGTAGCTCAGTGGTAAAAATCCACCTGCCAATGCAAGAGACACATGTTCAATCCCTGGTCTGGAAATATCCCATTTGTCTTGGAGCAACTAAGCCCATGCACCACAACTATTGAGCTGGAGCTCTAGAGCCCGGCAACCACAACTACTGAATCCACGCACCCTGGTGCCTGTGCTCCACAGCAAGAGAAGCCACTGCATCTGCAGCTAGGGAGGAGCCCCAAATCATCACAAGTAGAGAAAAGCCCTGAGAAGTAATGAAGACCCAGCAGAGCCGCAAATAAATCCACAGCCCCTGTGGCTCAGTTGGTAAAGAATCCACCCGCAATGCAGGAGACCTGGATTCGATCCCTGGGTTGGGAAGATCCCTGGAGAAGGGATCCAGTATTCCTGCCTGGAGAATCCCACGGACTGTATAGACCACGGAGTCACAAAGAGTCGAACACAACTGAGTGACTTTAAGTAATAATAATAATAATAAACAAAAAATAAAAATAGTTTTGCTCCAAGGTTGGTTGAATCCGTGGATGCAGAAGCCACACGTCCAGAGGTCTGACTAGCTGTCACATGGCACCTGGGCACATGGATACACCTGCCTGGAGGTGCCCTGCCTCCTAGAGGTTCCCTGCCACATGGAGATGGCCCATCTGCAGTGGGAAGGACTGCGCCAGGCAGAAGCCTGGATCAGAGTCAGAACAGAAGGGGGATTCCTGGCTCCATTCCAAAGCCCTCATCTACTCCTGAGGTCACTAGAACCACTTCCCTAAGCCCTTCTACCATTTTCATTTTTCTGCCTGAACTTATTTGAATTTGGTTTCTGTCCTTTGCAACTGAAAAGTTCTAAGGAGCATTCCCATCTTGAAAGCTTTCCGTGGCTGCCTTGAGGGGAGGCGGGGAGGCAATGAGGCGAGGGTGGTGGGGGGTGGGGGGTGAGGGAACAGGGTCACGTGTCTTGTGTTGGCATTGAGAGACCCCCTCCCCCGACACCTAACTCTGAGTCACTTCCTCCCACAGAAATTCAGGCCCTGCACTCGGAACTCCTCCAAGGTGCGGGCACCTGCAGGGAGATTCCAGGCCCCTCGCTTCCCCCCAGTGTCTCTCTGTCTGCACCCAGACAACAGCAGCATCCACTGCCTTGCGATAATTTGAATCTGTGTTTCCCCCACCAGGCTGTGAGAGTCCCAGAGGGGCACTCGGCCTTGCAGCCCTGGGCCCCCAGTGGGCTCCAGACTCATAGGACACGCTTCACAAATACTGTGGATAGACTCCCGTTCCCCGTCTCTCAGCAGAGCGGTTACAGGGCACCACAGACGCCTGCCTCTGACACAGGAGATGCTTTGGCTGTCCAGTAGCTGAGATCTGCTGAGATGCCCCCCTAAATAGAAAAAGTGCCCCTGCTACTCCATTCCCTTGCTTCATCCCATCCCCACTCATTGCCCCCAGTTTAGAGCCTGTTTCCATCCAGGTGACTTGGCGCCCCACGGCCTCATCCTCCAGACAGAATCCTCAGTTTACTTCCTGGGCTCAGCACACCTAGACCTGAGGCAGCCTCGTTGTCCGAGGCCATCAGCAGAAGCTCCAGGATGCTCTCCTGGTCCCAGGGGAAGACTCCTTGAGAGGCAAAAAGATGTGTGTTCTTCGGCACAATGACTTATCCCTCCAATGACTGTACCTTTCCGGCCAGATCCACTTGGTAAATTACACATTTGAGTAGTGAGTGCTCACCACCTGGATTTACTCTCCGAGAGGCCAGGCAGGTCATTACATGGTCATCTGAGTGGACAGATGACCTGGATCCCAGAGTCAGGGCATCGGGCAGGGAGGGGCCTCTCCTGGTGGACCCCCAAGGTCAGCAACAGACAGCACATCTGGAACCTTGCTTCTTCCCCTCTGGATCATTCTCCTGAATCCTGACACACTGAGCACTCAAAACCCACACTCTGTGTTGTTACGTGAGGGTAGAACAGCTACCATCTGGAGGGACACAGCAACAGAAGTTCAGAGTCCCTCCAGGTCACATGCTTCTGTTATTTTTGCCTGTCTGGATCCCTGTCTGCCCTGGAGGAGGGCATGGCAACCCCCTCCCTTATTCTTACAAAACTGTGTGTCAATTAAACTTTATTCATAACAACAAATGGTGGGCCTGGTTCTCCCATTACAGAGAGCAGACGTTGGCACTCAGCCCTCATCTCATCCATGTGTTGTTCACATGGAAACCTAGAGCATTTAAGCTGGTCATGGTGGAGGATGCAGTCTTCAGGAGGAGGACAAAACCATTCATTTGTTCTTTTTATCAGATCTTAGGGGTCAGCTTCCACGTGGAGGTATCTGGCCCACCTTGTGGGAGATGGCTGATAAGACAGTACTCAGGAAGCAAACAAGGAAGCTGTGAAGTCTGGTGTGAAGTGGGAACCAGGAGCAGGTAGGACAATGATGCAGACAGTGCCTGGGAGGGTCCGTAGGAGACACAGGATTGGAGTGGGCCTCTCAGGGAGAGACATCTGAGCTGAGGCTCAAAGGGTCGGAGAGGCATGGCTGCAGGCAGCATCCTGGGAGGGGAGTGAAGCAGGAGGGTGAGGCATACTTCCTGGAGCACAGGAAGGGCCAGCCCAGCAGGAAAGAGGCCTGAAGGGTGGGCAGGAGCCAGAGGCTGCAGGCTTAATGAGGCCTTAAAACATCACCAGGCTACTGTGTGGAGAAAGCTTGTACCAGTAGTTCTCAACCTGAGTGCGCATCAGACTCCTAGAGGGCATGTAACCAGAAGGCTGGCCTCGCTCCCAGATCCTCTCATTCCGTGGGTCTGGGGAAGCCTGGGAATTTACATTTTGAGAGTATTTCTAGGAGATGCTGATGCTGCTGGTCCAAGGACCACACCCTGAGAATCACTGGATTTCAGGAAAGCTCACAGGCCCCAGCAAGGCCTTCCCCACCAGCCAGTCCAGACTGTGCCCGACCCCACTGAATCACCTGTCGCATTTCCTTCACTGTACACACCACTCTCTGAATTCTCTGTCTCCTGTTCACTTGTTTCCCTCCTTGCCTTCCTTCACTTCCTTCACGTAAACCCCCGAGAGCAGAGACCTCGTTTGTCTTGTGGACAGCAGTGTTTTCAACAGTAAGAGACTGCACTGCATTTAGGAGGTGTTCAGTGGGTATTTCTTGACAAGAAATGAACGGCATGAGGGTGAGAACATGAGCTGAGAGAGGGTATTTCTCACCACATCTCCATCTTGTGAGCAGAGGTGCGAACTGCCCTTTTGTTGCAGACTATCTCTCAAGGATGGTTGTTTAGTGAACGGCCTCGGAGGAAGAGGAGAGGAGAGGGTGGTTTGGCGATTGTCCAGTAAGATAAAGATAACTTTAGCCCTGGGGCATAGACTGGGAGTGTTTCTTTACTGCCGATTATAAAACATGCATGTTCCCTGAGCGCAGGGCCCCCAGCTGTGGAGGCACCCACCTGAGCCCTCCAGGTTGCTCCTGTGGAACCTGGGGATAAGAAGAAGCAGTGCAAACATTAAGCTTGTACTTGTATTTTCAGGATTCTGATGTTTTTGACCTCTGGAGCCCTGCTGATCCTGGAGGGGCTGTCCCCTGCCAGGCAGAGCCAATTGCTAGATGTGGTAAATGACTCTCTTGTGAGCATGCCTGGCAAATACAAACCAACCAATCTAAAGCTCACACTCCAACCAGTTCTTTACTGGGGTCCTCACACAACAGGCCTGGGCTTCCCTGGTGGCTCAGTGGTAAAGAATCCACCTGCCAATGCAGGAGAGGCATGTGCCATCCCTGGGCCAGGAAGATCCAATGGAGGAGGAAATGGCAACCCACTCTAGTATTCTAGCCTGGAGAATCCCATGGACACAAGCCTGGTAGGCTCCAGTCCATGGGGTCACAGAGTGGGACATGACTGAGCGGCTTAACAGCAACGACAAAACACACCAGGCCACCGTCCCCCTGCCCTAATTGCCCCCAGGGCCGGGTACCACCCAGCTAGGGTCACCCCTACACCCAGAACCCATGGAAGTTATTCAAGCCAGCCAACCCGAAGCCTGCTACCCTGCCTCGCTCGTTCCTTCCTGTGGATCAAAGGCTCCTCCCATGTTCCCTTCTCTCCCTCTGCCCCAACCACCCCTGGTGCTTCCCCCGTGTGACCCCTCCTCCTGGGAACTGTGAGCAACGAACCATCTCTTCAATGGCCATGGTTTCCCAACGTGTAGGTCTTCAGTTCAGTTCAGTTCAGTCGCTCAGTCATGTCCGACTCTTGGCGACCCCATAGATTGCAGCACATCAGGCTTCCCTGTCCATCACCAACTCCCGGAGCTTACTCAAACTCGTGTCCATCCTTACTCCATCTCAAACGTTCTATGAAAAAGTGAAAGTGTTAGTTGCTCAGTCCTGTCCAACTCATTGCAATCCTGTGGACTGTAGTCCCCTGGGCTCTTCTGTCCATGGAATTCTCCAGGCAAGAATACTGGAGTGGGTTGCCGTGCTCTTCTCCAAGGCATCTTCCCAACCCAGGGATCGAACCCAAGTGTCCTGCATTGCCGGCAGATTCTTTAGTGTCTGAGCTATCAGGGAAGCCCTAGTGTTCTATGAATACACTCTATTTTAAAATCTCAAGCTGCTTGCTATGCTATGAGTAATAAAGGCTCCTGTTCCTGACCCAGAAGTCTTGTGTCATCTGGCATCTGGCAGCCTGCATGAAGCTGACAGGCTATCTCGTGAGCCTGGACACAGGCAGATTCTCAGACTCTTATGGTTCCGACAAGACCCAGGCCTGCACTGCAGGAGGTTTTGTAAGAGCTGTGGTGTTGGAAGGAAGAAATAGAAGATTATGCGGCGAAAAAAAAGACAGCTTCTCCAAAAGGTATGGGAGATTTGAGGCCAGAGGGGATTTGCCAGGTCCAGCTGTGGAAATCTAGAACAACTGGGACTGTTGCTCAATTTTAATTCCCCTGGGGACTTATGTAAAGGCAGATCTGGTCCCAGGGGCCTGGGTGGGGGCGTGAGAATCTGCAAGCTCCCAGGGAAGCCCATGCTGCGACCACAGTTGGAGAAGGTGTCTAGAGAGACACACGGGACATAAGACCCACGTTTATAGGTGGACCTGGAGGCGGGGGCCCGGAGGACTTCCTCTAACTGGCCACCAGCAGCATCCAGTCCCATGCTGAATCCCGTGTCCCCCAGCCCACTCCAGCACACACAGCCTCAATTCCACAGTGTGGATTAACTCAGCAACAAACATAGGGGCACAGGAGGCTGTGACTCCCAGGGAAATCTGAGGAATTTTCTGAGACAGAAGATGGGGTTCTCAGGACGGCCCTGACCTCCACCCTTCTCCTAACATCCCCAGGAGGATTTGCCTCAGGCAACGTCCAAACTCTCAGAAATCTGCTGCCACATTGCCCTGCATAGAGACAGGGCCCAAGAAACACGTTTTGAATTAATGAAAAAGTCCTATCAATTTGTGTGTGTTTGTGTGTTGCAGCTCTAGGGGAAAACTGAAAGAAAAGAAAACTTCCGGCAGAAATAACCACATTTGTTTACGGCCTATTTATTCATTGATCTGCTCTTGAGGAAGCTGAGAAGTTCCTATTTTTAGCACGTCCTGGGCTCAAGAGTGCATTTTTCTTTTTCCCTGAGCTTTCTTAAAAAGTTGACAGTTCTCAGCCTATGAACCACAAAGTCATGTCCTGAATCCAACGGGGTTGACAGTGGGGGTCCCCAGCCCCCAGGAATATTCACAAGGCCTTTGAAAACTGCCCTTGGACTGCAAGGAGATCCAACCAGTCAATCCTAAAGGAAATCAACCCTGAATGTTCATTGGAAGGACTGATGCGGAGGCTGAAACTCCAATACTTTGGCCACTTGATGCGCAGAACTGACTCACTGGAAAAGACCCTGATGCTGGGAAAGATTGAGGGTAGGAGGAGAAGGGGGCGACAGATGATAGGATGGTTGGATGGCATCACTGGCTCAATGGACATGAATTTGAGCAAACTCCAGGAGATAGTGAAGGATAGGGAAGCCTGGCATGCTGCAGATCATGGGGTCACAAAGAGATGCAACCTAGTGAGTGAACAACAACATAGAATTTAAAGAGTCTTGCATTCAATAAGAACATTTTAAAAAATAGTCACAAGGCAAGAAAGGTGGACAAGAGTGGTCAGGAAGTGTCACAAGGCTGTCCCCGAAGCAGCCTTCCAGCAGAAGTGCCAGCTCCTCCAGTCTTTGTGGACTCCACTCTCCGCAGCTTCCAGGAAGCCAGGTAGGAAGGGTCCTCCTGCATCCACCTGTTCTCTTTCCAATTCCAGAGGGGAGGTATTAACGCTGGAGCCTCATCCCTGTATTTGCATCTCTGCCAAGAGCACTGGACCAAATGGTCGTTTATAAGCCACTCACTGAAAAAACGTAGGACGTATGAGCTGCACCTGAACCTGCGTTCTAAGCCTGTAAAAATATCTGAAAGATGGTAGTCATTGCAACTGGGGTGCTGAGCTCCAGAACTGTCTGACACTGACCACGCCAAGCACTTGAGGAAGTCTTCGAATTCTCTGGGTCTCAGATTTTCTCCGTGAATGACGTGGAAATCATAAAAATATAGAAAGGAGATGCAACCAGTCCATCCTAAAGGAAATCAGTCCTGAATACTCATTGGAAGGACTGATGCTGAAGCTGAAACTCCAATACTTTGGCCACCTGATGCAAAGAACTGACTCATTTGAAAAGACCCTGATGCTGGGAAAGGTTGAAGGCAGGAGGAGAAGGGGACAACAGAGGATGAGATGGTTGGATGGCATCACTGACTCAATGGACATGAGTTTGAGTAAACTCCGGGAATTGGTGATGGACAGGGAGGCCTGGTGTGCTACAGTCCGTGGGGTCACAGAGAGTCCCACACGACTAAGCAACTGAACTGAACATCAGTACCCAGTTAATACTCCTGGAACTCAGAGGAGGTACTGCTCAGCCCCAGTGACTAATGTGCAGCTTAATCACTCGTGAAATCTTTCTAAAATATCCACACTAGTTACTGTATTCCAGCAGCCACCTCAAAAATGGAAACACTGGGATAATCATCAGAGTAACAAAAATAATACAGCACTAGAACACAGAAGGTTTCCAAGGTGTTAATCTTCTTGATGTCTCTGTGAGGACAGGCGGCGGCTAATACATGGAAGCATGATCCCTGTCATCATCCAGCATGCTTCCGGGGCACGGCAGGCTCTTTCCAAAATTGCCACTCGTTTCACCATCTGTCTGCATTCCTGACAGAAGGATTGAAACTATTCTTATTTTCTCCAAATAATAAGCTCTTTTTCAGACATGAGAATCCAGCAATATTTGGTTAAGGAAAGGTAGTGGATTGAATAACGTCCCCTCCCAAAACGCAGGTTCCACCAGAACCTCTGAATGTGACCTTATTTGGAAAAATAGGGTCTCTGCAGAGATGATTAGTTACGATGAAGTCATCCTTGAGCAGAGTCACCAATGACTGCTGTCCGTATGAGAAGAGGAGACACACGAATACACACAGAGGAGAAGGCCCTGTGCAGAGGAAAGCAGAGGCTGGAGTGATGCAGACACCAGCCAGGGAACCCTAAGGATTGCTGCAGTCACCAGACCCTGAAAGGGACCAAGAAAAGTTCTTCCCTAGAGTCCTGGGAGCACGGCTATGCAGGCACCTTGATTAGGACTACCTGCCTCCAGACCCGTAAGGGGACACATCTCTGTTGTTTTAAGCCCTCCAGACTATGGTGCTGCATTATGTAAGCCTGAGGAAACTAATAAAGCAGGACAACCAGGACCTGGGAGCCAGAAGACCCAGAAGGGAACTTGCAGGGGCTTCGAGAACGCTCCAGGGCTGCCACTCCGGAGTTCAGAGAAGGCTCAGGACCCTTCTGGTCCCTTCTGATCCATCCCAGGGAGCAAACGCTCTTGGATTTTCCAGGCAAGAAGAAGCCAGTGTGATGTCCATCCTCCTTGTCCCCCCATCTCTGCTTGTACTTGTAGGAGGAGGAGCTTCAGGTGACCAATCAGTGAAAGGCTCGTGGGTTCTCCTGCGCTCACTTGGACCAGCGATCCCTTCAGCTGAGCCTTCTTCCCCCAGGAAGTGGTCAAACAAGTAGGCACTGGGTCCTATATCCTCCCATTCTTCCGCACCTACTTCCTCCCTTTCCGAGAAGACTGATCAGGAGACCTTCTCACCGTTTTTTTTTCCCCCCAGATCCTGCAGGAGTGCCCTGGTGCCAGTCCAGGTCCTTCCTGCCGATGCATCGTCAGGTCTCCACACCGGTCCTCAGCGGCTGTCCATCCTCCTCTGCCGTCTCCGGGGACTCTCCACTCTCTTCCTCTGCAGGGTGTGAATGACGGTAATGGGTCCTTTCTCCCAGATGAAGGCAGCGAGTCCATGAACGGGGAATGGGGCCCAGAAAGGCCTTTGCAGGGTGCATTGTGTTGCCAGTGCTCTGGAATGCTTCACATCTTGAACAGCTTGACTTTGACAGTCAAGGTCAATTGCAAGACCAGGGGAAGGCAAAACAGCCCTCGACCTCAGAATCCTTGTTGGGGCTTCCCGAATGGCTCCACTGGCATCAAGAATCTGCCTGCCAATGCAGGAGGCACAAGACACATGGGTTTGATCCTTGGGTTGGGAACATTCCCTGGAGGAGGAAATGGCAACCCACTCCAGTATTCTTGCCTGGATAATCCCATGGACAGAGGAGTTTCGCAGGCTACAGTCTATAGGGTCACAAAGAGTCGGACACGACTGAGCATGCAAGCACAACGAAAGCAAATTGAAGAAGAATATTTTGTGACTTGTCAAAATTCCACGAATTCAGTATTATCCATAGGTGAAGTCTTATTGGAACACAACTACACTTATCTGTCTTCGTGAGACCATAGCTGTCTTTACTGGTCAGCAGTAGACTTGAGTGGCTGTGACGGAGACCGCGTGACCCGCAAGGCTTAAAATATTTACTAGCTGATGCTTTACAGAAGTTTGCTGGCCCCTGGCATAGTCTCTGGAGTCTGATGACCTAATTTTAAATCTTAGCTCCACCACTTACTAGCTCTGTGATTTGGGACAAGTTGTTTTCCTCTCTCTTCTCTCATTTCCACATCTCTATAACGAACACACAAGTTCTTATTTCAAAATATTATTGTGACGATTAGATGACTTATCATTCTAAGGTCTTAAAATGGTGCCTGGCATGGAGCAATACTATAGATGGGTTAAGTTATCTTCAGGTCTTCATGTTAATCCTGTCTCCCTAAATCCTACATCGTTCTACACCAGAGTAAAATGAATAAAAACGTCTAAGTCTTCATTTTACTTAAGACAAACTTATCATTTTCTCCTTTTTTCTGCATTTCCTTCACTTTTCATTATTGGTCCATAGGCAAACAGATCCGGGAGACCTTAACTCAGATTTCTCAAATCCCAGCTGGATTCTAATTTGTTATATGGAGGAGAAAAAAAATCCGTATCCCTCAGCAGATGCACAGGAGTGCTTTGTTAAGCACACCTGTCACCTCCTTACTCTTCGGCATTAAAGGACATTCTTGCAAACTCAACAAATCCTGACGTCAAAAGCAGCACAGAGGGGGCATTTCACTGATGGCCCAGTGGTTGGGTATCTGCCTTGCGATGCAGGGTACACTTTGTCACAGCAGCTTAGCTTTCATCCTAACTAACCCACAGCCGTGCAGCCCACTACCTTCGGCCCACGGAAGCGGAGGCGGAAACCGAGTGATTGGCTGATCTGCCAACCACCCCTTGATGCCAACCCCACACTTAGCTGCAGAATCCGGTCTGAACCAATCTCTGAACTCGGAGCCCTCTGCTCTGTCCACTTAACACGGGCACTATATTTGCCCTTGGAGACAAGCCTGTGTCCTCTCAGGCCTCTGAATTAATTCACCCAGTGCTTAGCACATGGTGCCCATGGACTTCCCAGATGGCATTAGTGCTAAAGAACCCACCTGCCAATGTAGGAGACGTAGGTTTGATCCCTGGGTCGGGAAGATCCCCTGGAGGAGGGCCTGGCAACCGAGTCCAGTATTCTTGCCTTGGAGAATCCCATGGACAGAGGAGCCTGGTGGGCTACAGTCCATGGGGTCGCAGAGTTGGACATGACGGAAGTGACTTTGCACGCACGCACGCCCACGTGCTGCTGGGGATAGTGCATCAGTCCGGGTCCAATCGGGAGAGAGAAACCACAGACTAAGACAAACAGGTAACGTACAACAGAAGAATCAGTCGCTCTAACGGAAGTGGGGTACGAGAAACCAGATGGAAAGAAGTAAAGGGAACTCTAAAGGATATCTGACTAGCAGGTGTAGGGAGCAGCCATGAGCCCCAGGTGTGGGACCAGGGCACTGGGGGGAAAGCATCTCCATCTCCCACCCCCGCCCTGGTGCTGAGCTCTAGATCTGTTGGCTGTGGCTGTGGTTCTGTGCTGGAGAACTTGCCAGAAACTAGCCCTCTGGGGACTCAGGGAAAGAGTCACAGAAGACACCTCACTGCTCTGAAACCACGGGGGGCTCTAGGGAAGCTGCTGGGCACAGAGGATGATGAGCAGACAACTACTGGTCGTTTAGAGCACATTTGTAAACCAGCAAGAATCATCTTTTGCTCATCATTTTCTCTTATCTTTGCATGAGTGAGTGTGAGTTCTAAGTCGCTTCAGTCGTGTCCAACTCTTTGCAACCCCATGAACTGTAGCCCGCCAGGCTCCTCTGTCCACGGGATTCTCCAGGCAAGAATACTGGAGTGGGTTGCCATGCCCTCCTCCAGGGGATCTTCCTGACCCAGGGTTCAAATCCACATCTCTTAGGGCTCCTGACTTGGCAGGTTGGTTCTTTAACACTAGCACTACCCAGAAAGGCCTCTATTATCCTTAGAAACTTTCAATTGTTTTTTTAAACTAATGTGTGATTCATCTTAAAACACAACTTAAAAATATACATCCACGTTTAAAATGGGATCACTTTTAAAACCCACAACATCAAGGCTCAGCAGTGTTCCTTCTTTACCATTTGGGAGGGACTTTGGTCAGAAACTGCATTTGTTTTCTATCACGCATCACCCATGGTCACAAAGATATTGGCTTCAAACAGTCCACATTCATTAATTTGTTGTTTCTGTGGATCGGGAGGTGACACATGGGCTGGCCGAGTCTCTGCTCACTTGGCAGACACCTCGTCAAGGTGCGGGCTGAGGCTGCTCTCTCACCATGCTGGACTCACATACAAGCCATCAGGACTGTTGACAGAATTCAGTTCCTTGTGGTCATAGGGCTACATGCATGCATGCTCAGTTGCTTCGGTCGTGTCCGACTCTGTATGACCCCATGGACTGTGGCCCGCCAGGCTCCTCTGTCCATGGGATTCTCCAGGCAAGAGTACTGGAGTGGGTTGCCATGCCCTCCTGCAGGGGATCTTTCCGACTCAGGTATCGAAACCCCGCCTCTTAGGTCTCCTGCATCGGCAGGCGGGTTCTTTACCACGAGCACCACCTGGGAAGCCGCTCATCGGGCTGAGCTCTTCAGCTCTTTGCCCGTTGTCAGCTGGATGTTGCTCTCAACTCCCAGAGACCATCCTCAGGTCCTCGACACCTGACCTCTCATAATGACAGCTAAGATCTCAAAGCCAGCGGGAGCATCTCTCTAGTCAGCCACCTCTGAGTCTTACATAATGTGACACAACCAAGGAAGCACCTATTGCCCTGTATTCATGGCTCTACCCACCCTGAGGGACACGAGGTCACAGAGCGAGTGCACACCAGGGCCGGGATCTCAGAGTTCTGCCCACCACGGAGATTCACAGAAAGTCTGAGACAATCTGAAAATTATCAAGAGCAAGTCTAGCTTCTCCTCATTCCAGAAATCTCTCTGATCTTCTAAATGAGCCAAGATTCCCTCATTACACTTCGACTTCCTCTATCCTCAAACCAACCCCCATTCCGCAGCTCTGGAATTTAAAGGGCTTTCTTCTCAGGAATCAGTAGAAAAACAAATCCAGATCTGGCCATGCCAGAGGTTAGTCCATTTCTTATTCTTCTTGTTTTTTTTTTAAGCAGCTTTTCTTTTTTTGTTGTTTTTTAATTTATGTATTTTCTAGATGACCATCAGCAGATGAATGGATAAGGAAGCTGTGGTACATATACATAATGAAATATTGCTCAGCTATAAAAAGGAACGCATTTGAGTCCATTCTAATGAGGTGGATGGAAGCCAGAGCCTATTATACAGAGTGAAGTGAGTCAGAAAGAGAAAAACAAACAATGTATATTAACGCATATATATGGGATCTAGAAAGATGGTACTGATGAACCTACTGCAGAGCAAAAATGGAGATGCAGACATAAAGAACACAGTTTTATTCTATTTCTGATGCCCTCTCTGGACAGATGGCAAGAAAAGAGGCCGGCAGGTATATTAGCCTCCCAAGGCTGCTGTATCAAATAACCACAACCTGCAGGGCATAAAACAACGATCTATTCTCTCACAGTTCTGAAGCCTGGAGATCCAAAATCAAGATGTTGGCAGGACTGTGCTCCCTCCAGAGGCTTAGGAGAGGGTCCTTCCTCACCGCTCCCAGGCCCTGCTGGCCTCAGGTGTACCTGGCTTTTGGCTACATCACTCCAGTCCCTGTCTCCTTCTTCATGTGGCCTTATTCCGGTGTCTCAAGTCTCTCTCTGTCTTTCTCTTATAAAACCCCAGTCATCAGAGGCCCACCCTAAACCAGGGATGATCTCACCTCAAGATTCTTAACTACATGTGCAAAGGCCTCTTCCAAACATGGCCACGTTCACAGCTTCCAGGGTTAAAACATGGTCTAGGGACTTTCTTGGTAGTCCAGTGGTTAAGAATTCACCTTCCAGTGAAAAGACACAGGTTCCATCCCTGGTCAGGAAACTAAGATCCTGCATGCCATGGGGCAACTAAGCCCACACCCTCTAGAACCTGTGCTTCACAAGAGAAACTCATGTGCTGCAACAAAGAGCCCACATACCACAACAGTCCAGGTTTTATTTATTTTTTACTTTGCATAGCCAAAATAAAATAATAATAAGCAAAACATGGACTATCTTTTCAGAGGATCATTATTCAACTGATTTCATAAGGAAACTGTTTATTTAGAAGTCCAGTTATATCAGTTGCAAACAATAGTGATCCACCTTGATCTTGCAGGAGCACACTGGGGGGCCCTGGTTGGTGCATGTAATGAAATTGAGGGCCTGGCCAAGGTGGTGTATCCCTAGAGAGGCACAGGGCCAGGATCCTAACCCCCAGGACACTGCTGCTCCGCCCGTCCCTACACCCCAGCCCCTGGTGCAGAGAGACTCCTCCAGGAGTCCCAGGGGGCCCCACAGATGGGGAGGCAGGGGAGCACGGAGACCTCTGCAACCCTACACAAGACGCTCAATCTCTCTCTTCCTCAGTTGTCACACCCATAGTATGGAGTTAGTCACAGTCATACTCACTTTATGGGGTGTTGTTATGAAGGTTAAGTAAGTCCATGTGTGTAAAGTAGGTAGAATTCTAATTGGCTCCAAAATTCCCACCACACTGGTGAAGCTGCCCTTCACAGTCCCCTCTCCTTGACGGCCTGGCATGTGTTAGATTAAACGAGATGAAACTGACATTTAGGGATGAAAAATGGAGTCGATCTGTAACTGACATGTTTCAGCATAACACAGTCAAAGTCTTAGTCTTGCTGGTACATCCAACTCTTTGCGACCCTATGAACTCTAGCCCACTGGACTCCTCTGTCCATGGGATTCTCCAGGCAAGAATATTGAAGTGGAATTGCTATTCCCTTCTCCAGGGGATCTGCCCAACCCTAGGGATCAAACCCACATCTCCTGCATGGCAGGCAGGTTCTTAACTGTCTGAGCCACCAGGGAAGCTCCCATAAGTATCATGTAATTGTTAGCTAAGGTTACTACCTACAGCTCTAGGCCCACCTCCTGACGATGCCTCAACCACAGGAAAGCAAAAGGACTTCTCCCTTCCAGCTCCAGGATGAAAATCTCAAGGGAGGCTCTGATTGGCCGAGTGCGGGTAATGTGCCAACCTGCTGACAAATCACTGTGGCCAGGAAGGGAGGGGAGTGTTGTGATTGGTCTAGCGTAAATCACAGGCATGCCCCTATTGGCTGCATCCCAAGCCCAGAGAGCACCCAGAACATCAATTCTTGTTAATGATTGGTGGATGGATGGATGGATTGAATGTATAATACATGCACATGATAAAAATCAAACAGTAGGTAAAGTTACATGGTGGCAAGTAGGCCACTGCTTTTTAGAAGTTTCTACCAGTACCTTTTGTGTGTGTTAACATCCCAGAAATAATTTGTGCATCTGTAAGCATGCACATCAATGCATAGAGATACAGATACAAATTTCCTGCACCTTTTTTCACACGAATGATTGTGTGCTGGATATTTCCCACTTCTTTGAGTGTTCCTCTCTTTGCTCTGCCCTTTTCCAAAGCCAGATGAACTGATCTCTGTGGCCTGGGACTTCCTTGCCTCTTCTTCTAGTTGTGCTTGACCAACTTAAGGCCCTGGCGGAAGATTAGAAGGCCGGAGGCAAATGGGAGGGGAGTATTTATTCCCCCAGCTGCCACCTTGTGGGTCCCAAGGCATAGCTTGCGTGCGTGCATGCTAAGTCACTTCAGTCATGTCCCACTCTTTGTGACCCCATGAACTATCACCTACCAGGCTCCTCTGTCCATGGGATTCTCCAGGCAAGAATACTGCAGTGGGTTGCCATTTCCTCCTCCAGGGGATCTTCCCAACCCAGGGATCAAACTTGAGTTTCTTACATCTCCTGCACTGGCAAGTGGGTTCTTTACCACCTGCGAAGACCCAAGGCATGGCTACCCCTCTACTAAATCCATAGCTCCTGCCATCTCTCTGAACCCCAGAGGCAGCCACCCCTCTACCACACAAAGCCCCCACGTTGGCTGGCCCAGGGCCCTGTATCCTCCCCCGTGGGTTCCCCTTAACCCTCCCCACACTTTGATAAAGTCTTCTGTGACACCTCCTCTCCAACAAGGTGAGCCTACCCCTATTAGGTGGCCCAACGTACACACTTTTTCAATAGAAAATCAAGAAATGAATTCTGTCTGCCCCGATTACTGTCCCCTCCCCAATTCCCTTCACATCTTCTTTAGAGTCGGGGCTCCCCAGACTCTGAAGTCAGGGTTTAGTCACAGCCCTGCCACTTTTTACCTGAGTCACCTGGGCAAGACACCGTCCTGACCTGTGAAGGCAGTGGTAGTAACCACCCCCTGCAGTTGGTGTGAAAATTCACTGTGAACACGCCCCTTAGCAGAGGGTCCAGCCCTTAGTGGGTGCTGGTTAAATGCTTTCTCATCTAAGCTGGATGTTATCCCAACCCAAACGTCCCTGAGGCCCCACTGGGCAGCCTTTGCCAGGATCTTCACGTTCTGTCTGGCCATCCTGGTTACGGCAGATTTGAACACGGGTTGGGTTTGGGGTGGTGACTGATGGAATGTGTGCCCAGAAGGGAGCCATTCTCCCTTCCGAGTCAGTGGCTCCATCTCGGCATCGAAAAGTATGGGACTCCTGCCTCATCTTAGTGGATCACATATCAGCTGTCCACGAGATGTCTGGAAGATGTCAACACCCTTTCAGTTAACTTTACCTGTTGGGTCTTCCAACCTCATGGAAAGCCAGCACCAAGGAAATGGAGGAGTGGATATCATAAACGCTGGTTGAAGGACTTCCCCCGTGGTCCAGTGGCTAAGACTCTGCACTCCCAATGCAGGGGGCCTCAGTTCCATCCCTGGTCAAGGAGCTAGATCCCACATGCTGCAACTAAGACCCAGGGCAGCCAAATATGTAATAAATACTTTAAAAAAGAAAAGAAACGCCGGTTGATGTGGGAGAAGTCGAGAGGGACAGAAGTGCAAGGTCAGGTGGATGGGCCCGAGCCCAGGGCAGGAAGACCAGCTGAGATGCCCCTGCCCTCTCAGTTCTAGGCTCAGTCCCCAGAAAGGGGGTTAATTATATTTTTGCAGCCCACCTCATGGGCTTCCAGAGAGAATCCACACTGTAACCAAGGATGACGAACTCCACAGAGTGACGTAATGGAGCTGGGGTTTTCCTTAGGGAGCGTCTGCACTGCTTTCATTCCAGATGCTAAGGCACAGAGCCTCGGGCCTAATGAGAGCTTCAAGGATCTTTGAAAATGTTTAAGTCTTGAAAAAAAAAATGATAGGCTGAAGATTATGGAAATAGCAATAGCAAATTCAACAAATGATTAATTTATATATTCACTCTTCATTAATTGTTAAATCAAGTAGACATCAAAATCTCACTGCATTTGAAAACCGTTTGTAAAGATCGATTTTCTCATGTCACAAGAATTCACAAGTATGCCACTGACTGCCAGGAAATAAGGGCTAATCGCAAGTTAAATGAGCGACTTATAGCAAAATCTTTTGTGTGTGTGTGTGTGTGTGTGTGTGTGTGTGTGTGTGTGGCCACATGGCTTGTAGAATCTCAGTTCTGAGACCAGGGATTGGACCCAGGCCACAGCAGTGAAAGCTCAGAATCCCAACCACTAGGCTACCAGAGAACTCCTGAAGCTCTATCATTTTAAGAACAAAATCACTGGTCCTGCCCAGTGAACTCCATCCTGCCAGGGGATGGTCTATTTCCAGAATCATTGCTACTTCCGCCTTTTTCTCTTTCTTACACATCATGAATACCAACCAAAAAAAAAAAAAAACACCTCAGTTTCTTTAAAGCTGAAAAAAGCAGAAGCTGACAATAGATTGAAAATCCATTCATCTGCCGGTTGCATTGCAGAGACATGGTGTTTCAATGGGACAGCCAGTTCCTAAGACCAAAGTCACCTTTGGCTAATTTGCATTTGTGGCTTTTCCAATCCTGTTTTCCTTCAACCCACCCCTGTGCCATCAAGGGAGAGTAGGTACTTTCCAAACCCACAGCTCACAAATGCCAGGAATTGTTGTTTTTAATGCTGCGCATGTGTCCTCCGTCGTGTCTGACTCTCTGTGACCTCATGGACTGTAGCCTACCAGGCTCCTCTGTCTGTGGGTATTCTCCAGGCAAGAATACTGGAGTGGGTTGCCATGCCCTCCTCCAGGAGATCTTCCCAACCCAGGGATCAAAGCCGGGTCTCCTGTGCCTCCTGCACTTCAGGCAGATTCTTTAGCACTTGACCTACCTGGGAAGCCCTTTGAATGCTGAGTCTCCGTCTTCGTCAGTCTCTTCGCTAAGTGACTTTACTCAGAAACGTGTCTGTCTCTGGAGGAGGTAAATCCAGATGGGGTCACCTGTGCCCTCACCCTCAGCCCCTCACAGTCCAGGCTCTCCTGGGTGCCACCCCAGGCTCCCGCAGAAAAGAGGAACTGGTCTCTGTCTAGAGCGCCTCTGTTCAAAAATTCCAGTCGCTTGAACAGTTTATGTTATCCAACACCTCTGCCTTCCTGTGCTCGGGAGTTTCTGCCCCTCCCCCTCCCTACTCTGCAGCCTCCAAACAGATTGCTTTCCTCAGGTCATTTCTGTGCTATGAATGTGTTGCAATTAAGGTTCTTAGGAGAATGTGGAGAACAATCACTAAATATTGTTGTTGTTGTTCAGCCGCTGAGTCGTGTCTGACTCTTTGCCACCCATGGACTGCAGCATTCCAGGTTTCCCTGTCCTTCACTATCTCCTGGAGCTTGCTCAAACTCCTGTCCATTGAGTCAGTGATGCCATCTCACCCTCTCGCCCTCTGTCACCCCCTTCTCCTCCTGCCCTCAGTCTTTCCCAGCATCAGTGCAGTGAAGTGAAAGTCGCTCAGTTGTGTCTGACTCTTTGCAACCCCATGGACTTTACACTCCATGGAATTCTCCAGGCCACAATACTGGAGTGGGTAGCCTTTCCCTTCTCCAGGGGATCTTCCCAACCCAGGGATCAAACCCGGGTCTCCCGCATGGATTCTTTACCAACTGAGCTATTAGGGAAGCCCTTCCCAGCATCAGGGTCTTCTCCAGTGAGTTATCTCTTCGCATCAGGTGGCCAAAGTACTAGAGCTTCAGCTTCAGCATCAGTCCTTCCAGTGAATATTCAGAGTCGATTTCCTTTAGGATTGACCAGTTGGATCTCCTTGCTGGCGAAGGGACTCCAAGAGGCTTCTCCAGCACCACAATTCAAAAGCATCAATTCTTTGGCACTCAGTCTTCTTTGTGGTCCGACTCTCATATCTGTACATGACTACTAGAAAAACCATTGCTTTGACTATATGGACCTTTGTCAGCAAAGTGATGTCTCTACTCTTTAATTTGCTATCTAGGTCAGTCATAGCTTTCCTTCTAAGGAGAAAGCGTCTTTTAATCACTAAATAGGGCCCCATGATGCATTGGTCACATTCCATTACAAGAAAAACTCACACTACATATGTATGTGGTTAATGACAAGTTATATTTGGTGCCAAGGTTTTGAAAGGCACTATTTTGACATTACAATGTGTTTTTCTCTGTATTAATGGCCTATGTCTTCTGAGTTTTCTTTTCGAGGCTTTCTAAATTTTCCTCTTTAGAATGAAGAAATCTGAAAGACCTATCATACCATTCTTTCTAGCAGCTCTAAATGGGAAACAGACAAAGATGCCCATTAGTAATCTCTTACCGCACATCATACTGTTTCTATGCAATATAGTGTAATTTAGCTTTACCTTAAAAATTGACTGTGGTCTCAAATCAGTAATTCTTACCCCTAAAAATAAAGCACTCTCTTTTCTTACATTGAAAAATGAATATATATTTCTAAGTGGAAAAAATTAGTACTAAGTTTAAGATTTTTTTCTTTATTGACAACTCAAATTTTAGTCAGTAGTATAATAAGAGGATCTTTCTAGTATTTTAAAAGTTGATCTAGTAGAGCTCAAAGCAGTGTCTTAAGTCTATTAAACTTTGGCACTGACAACGTCTTTTGACTTTTCTCCTTATCTACAGATAGTTTTATTTCTTAAAAGATGTGAACGTTAGTTAATTTCTACTAGCATCTTAGGTGTAAAAATACTGAACTGGAACAACGTTCATTTTCAATGTCAGTGGGAACATAAGAACTTCCTTGAGGGCTCATATTTAAAGGTAATAGGAACAAGTTAGTGGTTCTGAAACATACTTTACCATAAAAAGGAACTACCTCTTATGGGCCCAGGGAAATGACACCTTAGGAAGAGCCTCCCATTGGAGCCACCTGGCGATGGAGAGTGGACATCTCCCTGAACACCTGCCCTTCTGGGTGCAGGGACCTCCCACCACCGGAGCCCAACCACTGCTTAGGTAGCAGGGGAATCCTGTTACTGTCTTTGTGATTGTAAACACAGGGTTATAAACTCCCACCTCGCAGCCTGCAGTTAAATGCCCTTTTCCTGTACTTTCAGGCTGGGCAAACATGCATTTCTGTTGGGACTGTTTTAAGCCTGACAGGTGCACCAGACATCCCCAAGGGGAGGTCCAGTAGGCACTTGACATCGGAGTTTGGAGCTGGGGGGGGGGGCAAGGCCAGACAGAACCCACGGGCAGCTCGAGCCTGGAGGAGCCCAGACACCCGGGATGGAGGGCCGGGCCCAGGGAGGGAGGCACAGGAGGAGTCCAGTCAATGGGGGAGCGGGCGAGGGGAAGCCCCCGGGGCCTGGTTGGGATGGAAATTCCCGATGGGAGTGGACTGGAAAATGGAGACTGGGTGAGGGACAGGAACAGTGTCCCCGGAGGAGAGAGGGATAGAGGGCTGGCAGCTTCCAGGAGGAGGGAGAGGTTTTCAAGTTGGTGGGTGAAGGGGGAGGAAAACTGGGACCGCAAGAGTCTGGGGCTCAGCCTGTGACTGGTGGGGTGGGGGGCAGACTTCAGAGGGAGGCGAGCTATCCTGCCATTGGCCTTAAGCACAGGGTGTCAAACGGTTTAAAAACCAGGGCGAGTTCAAAAGGAAGAGTTCGTTTCTCAACAATGAAACACGGAAATGGGTCCCTGCAGGCGCGGGGGGCGGCGGGGGGGAGTCCTGACTCCCCGCATGAGTGAAGAGCGACCCCCCCACCCCGTGCACCCCTCCCATGGAGGGGTGGGGGGTAGGGAGTGCGATTCTGAAGGATGGAGGAGAGGAAGGGGTTTCGAGGGCTCCAGGTGAGGGCTGTGGGGGGGCCAGGGTCCCCTCAGGGGCCGAGGGGAGGGGCCATCTCCGGAGCACCCCAAATGGTTGGGGGGGGCAGGGGGAGGGGACGAGAGCCTGGGAGGTGGGGACGGGCCTGCCGGGTGCGGGCTCCCGGGGGCCGGGCAGAGGGACTGACACGGTCAGTGTCACCATCAGCGGCTCCATCGCCCTGCTGATCTATCACCACCACAAACACGCGCGCGCACCGCCACTACATCCCGGCACGGCACGCGCGGCTCTCCGCAAACCTGTCCTGTGGCTCCAGGTGGCGGGTGTGGGGGGCTGGGGATTGTGGGCAGGGGCGCCTGGGAGGGCTGGGGAGCGGCCCCGCTGTCGCGAGGCCCGCGAGCACCACCTTTCCGACCCGCGGGGCACAAGCCCCTGCAGGCAGCACGGGGGGCGGGTGGGTGGCGGGGTGCACGGGGTCGCTCCCCACTCACGCGGGGAGTCTGGACTCTCTCCACCTGCGGGGACCCATTTCCGTGTTGCATTGTCGAGAAACGAACTCCTCCTTTTGAACGCGCCCTGGTGTTAACATCGGACATCCCGTCCTTAAGAAGGCCCGGGCGGGATGCGCCGTCTGCTCGCTGAGCGGCTCGCTGAGCGGCCCCCCGCCCGGCCTCCTCACACCGCCGAGCCACACCTGACACCTCGGGGCTGGGGGGCTCGGCGTGTGCTCCTTCCCTCCCGTCGAAGGCCCGCCCGATCGTCTGAGAGCCGAGAGCCCCGGTGCGCGCACTTACGCGTTCTCCTTCAGCGAGGAGAGGTAGGACTCGGTGTCCGACGCAGGGATGTCCGAGTCGAGCCCCGACAGGTAGCGGTAGACGTAGGAGAAGGTCCCGAAAGGGATGCGCGCGGGCCCGCCCTCGGGGTCCGCGGTCAGGATCTCGCACAGGTGCTTCATCGCAGTGGTCAGTGACTAGAAACGGCAGAGAGCAGGCGGGGAAACGGTTACTGCTGGGATGCGCTAAGACCGACAGCAAAGACAGCCGCCGACAGACACCTGGGTACAGCCTCCAGAAGTTCTCCCCCAAGTAGGTTCTCGGCGGTCTAGATTAAGAACTACCGGGAATTTACAATTGCCACAAGAAAGAAAAGGGAAAGAGTTGATCAGGATGTAACTGGCCTGAAAAAGAGTTTGATTCCCAGATTCTCTCTCATGTGAAATGGGAGTGACTCTTAAAGAGACAAGTGGAAGCCTAGATCTTACCGACAAGGGATAAGGCAACTTGGACATCAGTCCCTCTGGCCCCAAAACATACCTCCAGGGGGAGCAAGCAAACAGCCCCCAACTGGGCCGCCCGTGGGGGCGGGGCTACCAGGGCCCCGAGCAGGCTGGGGGCAGCAGCAAACCTGGGTCAGTCACCCCCTCAACACCACTGTCCGCCGGCATCCTTGACTTTCAGCCAGAACTCCTCCCCGCCCCCATGTGGCACGAGCTTCCAGAACATTCCAGAGCGTGCTGACCCTCCCCCACCTGACCCCTTCTAGGCACCAGGGCATGAGGGTGAGGGTCGGGGGAGCCCTGGCCCATGTCAAACACCCCAGGAAGGTCCGTCTAGTCACGGCTATGGTTTTACCAGTGGTCATATATGGATGGGCGAGTTGGACTATAAAGAAAGCTGAGCACCGAAGAATTAATGCTTTTCAACTGTGGTGCTGGAGAAGTCCCTTGGACTGCAAGGAGAGCCAACCAGTCCATCCTAAAGGAAATCAGTCCTGAATATTCATTGGAAGGACTGATGTTGAAGCTGAAACTCCAATACTTTGGCCACCTGATGTTAAGAACTGACTCCTTGGAAAAGACCCTGATGCTGGGAAAGATTGAAGGCAGGAGAAGGGGATGACAGAGGATGAGATGGCTGGATGGCATCACCAACTCAATGGACATAAGTTTGAGCAAGCTCTGGGAGTTGATGATGGACAGGGAGGCCTGGCGTGCTGCAGTCCATGGGGTCGCAAAGAGTCAGACACAACTGAGTGACTGAACTGAAGGCTTAAATCCCCAGCAGTTTTTCGAGATGGTGGGAAATCAGCCTCAGTGGGCGTGTCTTCGACTCGTTGGTGGCCCTTGTCCTGCCCTTAGGGAGCCGACCGCTGACACGAAGGGCTACCATGGCGACGGTGGGGCTTACAGAGCGCAGACGGTGAGCCTCTGGGACAGACCAGAGCCCTCCAGGGCAGCTCCTGATGGAATGAAATGTGGGCTGCGCTCACAAGGAAGAGAGAGCCAGGAAAGCCCAGGGGGTCGGCTGCGGAGGACAGTCCCTCAAAGCGGGGGCAAGGCAGCAGGTGGAGGGGAGGTCACACATAGACCAAATGGATCAGAGTAGCAGCCGTGTGGAAGCGAGTTCCATGGCTCAGGGACACGCAGAGGGTGGGAGCGTGGTCTCAAATACAGTCATTATCCAGCCACCTCTGCGGTCAGGAGCCTGGGCCCAGCCAGCTGGCTCCTCTGAGGCTGCAGTCGGGTGGCGGCCGGGGTCTGGTTCTCACCCAGAGGCTCGACTGGTGGGGGATCCACTGCCAGCCTCCCGAGGGGGTGGGCAGAACTCACTTCCTGAGGCTGTGAGACTGCGAGGGGGCCCGGGCTCTGGCCAGCTGCTGGCCGGAGCCCACCTGAGCTCTGATGGGTTGCTGCAGTCCCGACACAGGGCCTCCCTGAGGTCCTACCACACGGCAGCTCCTTCAAGTGCCAGGGCCTGGACCGGGTTCTCACGGTAAACATCAGAGAGAAATCAGCGGTGCTTCCCACAGCGGGAGGAGCAAGGCAGGGGCCCCGAAATGAGGTTCCTGCCCAGAAAGTGCCAACGGCCCACATCGCCAAACAGCAGGAACCCCCTGAGAGCGGGCCTGGGCATCTCACTCACTCCTCATGGTGACCATGTGAGATGAGGTCGAGGGGGCCCAAAGAGGCCTGGTCACTCACCCAGGTGAACCAGCTGGGACGGGAATCCAGCAGTCGGCATCCTGAGCCCAGCCCAGACCATCACATCCCACCACTGGGCTGGCTTGGGGAGCAGGTGGCGGGGGGTGGTTGACACACGCCTGCCAGGGGTGTGCCTGGACCATGGGCGCACACTGCCCCCCACCCCCCGCCAGCTGCTGGGACTCAGGGCGTCTGCAAACCACCGTCCACCCCCCACCCTGACCCACAGCCCCCGCTGAGATGGGATGCGGGGGGTGGGGGGACCACCCCACAGTCCTGACGTTAGCCCAGCTCTGGGGGTGAGGTGATGCTCTAGTTAGAAAAAATGGTGGCATTCGTTTGTTCGTTTCTGCATGCACCGTCTCCCCGAAAGACAGTCCCCAGGGAGGACTGGGTGAACAAAAAGTTGTGTATTTTACAGGTTCCCTGCTTGAAACGTCTCAGAGATGGGTTGCTCTGTTAGATCCTGCTGTTTCACCCCACACAGCGGAGGACAGTCATCCACGTGGGGCTGGGGGCCTCCAGCAGGGCTGGGAGGTGGAGGGAGCTGGCAAGGAGCCAGAGCAGACACTCTTCTGCGTGACTGCTGCTCCAGCACTTCCGAGGAAGAGGTATTTTAGGGGGAAAGAAAATGTATCCAAACATGCTGGCATCACTTCCCCCCGCAAAGATGCGATGACATTACCGGTGCTAACGTTTTCGACGCAAAGACTCGCAGCAGTTTTTATATTCAGAAGGACTCATTAGGCAACTTGCTTGGCTTGGGAACTCTGTTCCCTACAACAGCTCTCTCACTCTCCTAAGGGTCGTGGGTCCTAAGGCTACCTGCTCGCCAGCTACAAGGACCCCTCTCCCGGGCAGTGGCCCCCCTAACCCGCTGCCCAT
The DNA here is from genome assembly GCA_024291935.2 of Okapia johnstoni. Taxonomy (NCBI): domain Eukaryota; kingdom Metazoa; phylum Chordata; class Mammalia; order Artiodactyla; family Giraffidae; genus Okapia; species Okapia johnstoni. Next base: position 100,036,340 of record CM044313.1, read on the forward strand.
CATCCTCTGGCTGGTGCTTGGCCCAGGAGGCAGCGGCGGCAGTGTTGCCAGCCCAGCGTGCAGGCCTGAAAGAGAACCAGAGCAGCACTTGGGGCTCGGAAGATATACCAGGTGTCGCCCCGTGGGGCGTGGGGTGTCGAGATCCCCTGGCACCCAGAGCAAAGCCCACAAACCCATCCAACTAGAGAGACTCCAAAGAGATCCTGAAGAGCCACAAGCCATGACACGCCGCGGGTGGAGCAGCCGGAGTCGCTGAGTCACAGTGAGGCAGAGTGACCCGATTCCAGCTCTACGGCAGTCCTGCGTGCAAAGAAGTGGACAGCAGTGATCCACGAGAAATTCCTCCTTCTCATCTCGCTTCAGTTCTTCACTGGCTCCTTTCTGAGCATTTCCTTTTTCTAAGCATAAGGACAAGTGCTAAGGTGCCAATCTGCCTGAAGAGCCGTCTCCTGCAAGTCCCAGCGCCGGGCTCTTGGGGTGTCTCCAAGCTGTCCTGCCAACACGGGCAGCGGTGGGTCAACAGAGCATGTATCACCTTGGGCCTGGCCCCTCATGGCCCCCATGGCCCCCCAGCTAGCCCTGCCCTGGGTTTTTCGGAGGGGGGCAGGCCAGGATGGAGTGGGCACCCCAGGCTCTGAAGTCTGCCTGGCAGAGGAGCAGGGGATGTTCACACCTGAACCTCCTCCCCAGGGTCGGCTCCCCGCAGAGAAATAGAGAGAGTCCACGGCCAACAGCAAAGACTCTGGACCGAGGCGGCTTAGTCAGGGGCCAGTGCCAGACCCCTCACGGGCTGACGGCATGAGCGACACGCGACGGGAAGAAAAGAGAAGCGAGTGTGCTCTTTCCCTGTCACTTGCCCAGTCTTCAGTATGGAAGGGAAGCTCCAGCCTTAACAAATGTCTCCATCTAGCGTCACGCCCCACACACAGCTAAGAGGCTTCCTCTTGCAAAACACGAGCTGGTGTGGTTTGAAATCTAGCGCCCGATTCTCCTGATTCAGGAGGGAGGACTTACAAAGATGGATCCCCCCAAAAGATGAAATATTCTGATTTCCCATCTTTATAAAAATCTAAACCTCACAAACCAAGTTTAGAGGAATAAACCATCAAATCAAATATTAGGTATTCATTTTCTATTATTAAAATCTCCCTTTGCCGGAGCTTCAGAAGAACAAAGCCACATAAAATTTCCTCCAGGAACTAAACGCGTCTTTGTCCTCAGTGACACCCCGCTGCGATTCCCCTCAGTGGCCTCGGAGCCCCCAGGGAGAGGCAGCGACTCGGTCTGGGTTGTCCAGCCCGGGGCTGGCGGGAAACGCCACCTGTGGGCAGGGACACCACGAAAGGGAGCAGCCAGCCTCACACCCGACTTTTCTGGGGTTTCCGAGTTTCTCGCTGGGGACGTGAACAGAAGTGTTAAAGTGCACGCTATTCGCAGAGCACACACTACACAGTGTATGTAGCCAGGCAGATGAATCAAGAGAAATCGAATTCGGAATCAAAGAAAAGTTCCAGAAGCTTATTGACAACATAAAGCTAAAACCAGCTAAAATAAAATCGAGTATTTCTTGGGGGTCCATTATGTGCTCAACGGGAAGCAGGAGCTCAGGGCAGCCGATGCTTGAGGCGAGGGGACCAGATGGGACGTTAGCTGCAGGCGGTTAGCTGTCAGTGGTCCTGTGAGGGAGTGTCAGACAAAGGAATCCTAAAGAGTTAAAACGGAATCAAGGAGGCTCGTGTGGGGACCCGAGACGAGGGGTAAGCCAGGTATGTGCTCTGGGGCCCAAAGCCTGGAGGGGCAGGGTAGCACACCTGGTCTGGGCGGTAAAGGCAGCTGGCTCTTTTCTCAGTACTTTTCTTCACACACCAAAAGCGGACACTCTCCCTGGACCTGACCCCTGTGTCTCACGGGGCGACTCAAATTCTAGAGGTGAAGACAGGCTCTCGATTTCCAGCCCCTCCCCACCACACCAACTGCCCTTCTCAGTTCACAGACTGGAGGGATGTCTGTGTCTTCCGTCCTAAACCCGTGTGGGTTATACTTCCTAACATCAGCAAGGTATCTGCTGTGAGTTACTAACAATTGATTCTAACTGCTGTAAGTTACTAATAATCGATTTTAACTAAACTAGAAGATAGTTTTATTCCTTTTTGCACAGGAGGGAAACCTATCAATTTGTCAAATGACGTGTAGTTTAATAAAAGTCTTCGATGCGTTCTCTTCTAAACACTAAACACATTTTCATGGTATCTGCATGTTTCTTCTACTGTTAACATCTTTTATGTTGAGGCACTCATAAGTACTAAACTTCTGTAAGTTAAAGTAACTACAAGCCTAAAATATAATAAGCATCTGAAAAAAATTGCCTAAGACAAAATGACTGAAGTCATGAGAGTCACTAAAGTGATGAGAGTGTTCTTAGTTACTGAAACACCTAAATTATTTGGGTGGCAGGCCCATGGTCACTCAGAATTACTAACTGGCTATTCACAGGTACATACCCCACCAAGCGTGCTGCATCCAAGCGCTAAAAATTTTATCCACTCGATTTTGTCTTCACAGGGATCCAACTGCAGGAGCGCTTTGAATTTTTCTACAGGCAGGCACAAATTTTTCCATTTCTGCTCCAGATCTGCTAAGTCCACATATTCCTTGTGGCTACACTATTTGGAAAACACAGCATGACATGATAGATGTTAAGCTGAAGACCCAAGAAATAACATACTGCTTGTGAAGACTTAAACAGGGTACCCATCCCTGTTCAAAGATGAACTCTGAATTCACTACACCGTTAGCCCACTGCTAGGGGAGGGGAGGGGGGCGGGGTTGTGTGTGTGTATGTGTGTGTCGTGGGAGTTGGGGTACACAGGCAGGGAAGCGGGGGGACTGGGAACTAGAGACTGGCAACAAGTTACTTCTTGAGAGAAAAAAGGTCTGTGCCGTGAACATGGCATAATGTTCTGACTTAATGAAATGAGCACACGGACATGGGGTGCCCGATTCTCTACCGTCTGTCCGCAACACTTCACAACACAAATAAACTTCAACAGACCAAGCGAAATGCAACCCCGCAGCATGCGAACAGTTAAACAGGAGAAATTCTAACACTGAAAATAAAACTATTCCTTCTACTATTTTAAGACAACTTGATGAAAATGGGTGACTTCTGTGACCTGTAGCAGTATTCTGCATGGAAGACCTTTGAGCAAATTTCTCATGTCTTTTCCCAAACTACCCCTCCCTTTCAGTGGTTATTTGTCTTCCCTTAAGCGAGAGAGCCATGGGAGAATCCCGTGTGTAGACGTCACTGTACCCTGGTCAGGAACACAGAACTTCAAGATGGATAATGGGGACAAGCCACTTTAAAACTCAGGGCTCTACCACTGATCTCAGTTTTGGTAATACAGCCTGATCATTCCGATAAAATACACTTTCTATGAACTCTCCAAGTGAGTTGGTGGGTCTCAAGGGCTTTCAAGAGGGCTGGAAACCAGAAACTCCTTCAGATGAAGAAGGTGGCGGATTATCATATTTAGCATAGTTTTTATAAACACATATTTCAAGAAGGATCTTGCAACCCCCATGTCTGAAATTCCATATTTTCAAACCTTTCATTTCATTCCAGCAGCCTCTTGCATCTTAATGCATGTACTAAAAAAAAGTGTATGTGTATATAATCGTGAACAGCGATCTTGGGTTCTTTAAACCAGAGGAAGATCACTGAATTGAGGATTCCTTCCTTGAGTAAACCTCGAAGGTTCCCTGCAGGGGACACAGGGCTGTGGATGGATGACCGTGGAGGTCCTGCAGCTTTATCTCAAGCTCAGCTGACTGATCACAGACTTTGATACCTGCTTGTGCAAAACTTTAAGGAGTCCTTGAGTCAGGCCTGTGTCTGTTTTCTGAGTGGCCATGGGCATTTCGATTCTGTCCTTCACGGGCAGTGGATCTCCTCTTGACAAAGCTGAAAAATACCTGAAACAGCAACAGACACCTCTGAAGCTTCATTGACACATGCTGCTGTTGTTCAGTCGCTTAGTTGTGTCCGACTCTTTGCAGCCCCATGGACTGTAGCCCACCAGGCTCCTCGGTCCGTGGGATTCTCCAGGCAAGAATACTGGGGTGGGTTGCCACCTCCTTCTCCAGCAGATCTTCCCGACCCAGGGACTGAACCCACATCTCCTGTGTTGGCAGGCGGATTCACTGACACACAAGCAGCCCCCAAATTCAGGCACTTTCATCAGCGACCCCAGAGGGAGACAGTGACGAGGGAGGACCAGGCTGGGGCCCCGGGGCCGGACTTCCATCCTGGCTCCTCCACTCAGCTTTCGGACTTCACCTTCTCCTGTGCCTCAGTTTTCCTGTCGGCACAATGGGGACAATGGCAGCTCCACACTCAGGGACCCCCGCCTGGCACACCTGGGGGGCTCCAGTAACACGTGCTACTTTTATCAAGCAAACACCCATCCAGGTCCAGAGATGCTGCCAGAGCAAGCAGAGGTCAGGGCCCTACATGACCTGAGTGCAAGGTCATGTGCAAGGTCATGCCACTTGAACAGTTGTGGGCTGGCCCTGCCGCTTTTTGAGGGGCAGGATTTCAAGCATCTCTGCCTATTCAGGTCTGAGACACCCTGGAGCAGGGAAGTCACCTGTTTGGCCGACCCTGTTTGGCTGGGTCAGGTGCCAACATTCCCTACCCTTCACTTTTCCTGCTTGGTATTTTTTTTCCCCTTAATTGTTCCTTTCTGGGACACGGATATGGCTGCCAATACTGGGAACGAGCAAGACATGGAGATGGTTTGGGGCAACAACTCAGGAGAGGGTGCACGTCGGGTTTCTGGCGGGAGGGGGAGGGGTGCTACTGGGGTCTCTGCAAAACTCTCCCCACTGGGGTGCGTGTCAGTGGAGACTGGCTTCTGAAACAATGACATTTGTTGCCCGCATCACTTTCCCACCATCAAAGAAATGACATATCCAGGAAAATAAAACACTAAACCATCCAGAGTCACAGGAAATAATATAAAAGATATGAAAAACTATGGTTACCCAAGGGGAAATGTGGAGAGAAGGGATAAACTAGGAGATTGACATAGACACACTACTATATAAAATATATATATAACCAACAAGGACCTGCTGCATAGCACAGGGGACTCTACTCAATATTCTCCAATAACCCATATGGGTAAAGGGGGCTTCCCAGGTGGCTCAGATGATAAAGAGTCTGCCTGCAAGCTGAAGACCTGGGTTCAATCCCTGGGTTGGGAAGATCCTCTGGAGAAGGGAATGGCTACCCACAACAGTATTCTTGCCTGGAAAATTCCATGGACAGAGAAACCTGACAGGTTATATAGTCCATGGGTCGCAAACAATTGGACACGACTGAGCGACTAATACATACACTTACATACATATGGGTAAAGAATTCTAAAAAAAATCGATGTATGTATAACTGAATCACTTTGCTATATACTCAAAACTAGTAAAGCATTGTAAATAAACTCTACTCCAATAAAAATTTTTAAATAATTAGAAACATCTCAGAACATGTAACAAAGTGTAGGTAAATAGACATTTGCCAGGTGAAAAGAAACTTTTAGATCTCACCCCCTTTTTCTCTCTCAAACCCTCAAATTCGATTTTGTTTTCATGCTTTTAAGACAAATCCAGTAATATTTCATTAACTTGATGGTTTGAGGGAAAGTTAAAAGGTAGGCAGCTGTGAGTTACACAAATGTAGATCTGAAGACCTAAAAGGCCAGGCTAGGGGAGGGGTGCTTCACGTGACCATGTTGCTCCTAACTGGGGTTTTCACCTACTGTCACCCTGCTTATTTAACTTATATGCAGAGGACATCATGAAAAATGCCAGGCTGGATGAAGCACAAGCTGGAATCAAGACTGCGGGAAGAAATATCAATAACCTTAAATATGCAGATGTCACCACCCTTATGGCTGAAAGTGAAGAGGAACTAAAGAGTCTCTTCATGAAACTGAAAGAGGAGAGTGAAAAAGTTGGCTTAAAGCTCAACGTTCAGAAAACTAAGATCATGGCATCTGGTCCCATCACTTCATGGCAAATAGGTGGGGAAACAATGGAAACAGTGACAGACTTCATTTTCTTGGGCTCCAAAATCACTGTGGATGGTGACTGCAGCCAAGAAATTAGAAGACGCTTGCTCCTTGGAAGAAAAGCTATGATCAACCTAGACAGCATAATAAAAAGCATCACTCTGCCGACAAAGGTCTGTATAGTCAAAGCATCATCAGAGCCAGGGCAGAGGAGGCCTGCTTGAATGGCCAGGCCAGTTTATGTCACAGGCACAGAAGGCACGCGTGAGAAAAAGCCTTTAGGGCTCAATGATGTAATAAAGTACAGCCAATGGGCTGCGGAGTCACAGCAGAGGCTGGGAGCCAGGCTGGCCCACTTTTGCCTCCTGACAACCTCGTCTGACAAGAACCCTCCCGTGAGTGCCTGCTAGAGCCTTCCACAGCAAAGTCACTTCCACGCACTTCCTGGCTCTCAGCTTGGTTTCTCATTGTTTTGCCTTCCTATCGTGGTCCTTGTGTCATAGGCTATTTCCTCTCCTGCCTTGTCTTAACCCCAATCGCTACAAAACCTTTCAAAGACCACTTCACATTCTCCTGAACAACATCTCTGCCTAACAGATTCTGTTCTGCCTGCTTTTTCTCCTCAACTCCAAAATTGTTCTTAAAAACGAAATTAGCGGCATGGAACATTCAGAAGCTTCTTGATAAAGCCTTTTCAATTAAAGTGAAGCTTAAAATAGTTGCCTCTAAAGTGTTAGCAAATATAATGTTCCAAGGGGGGAAAAAAAAAAAAGAGGAAATCTTGGAAGGTTTGGCAGAGTACAAATAAACTCTTTTGAACCAGCTGTACCTTTTATTTAGGCTTGAATAATGGTTAAAAACTAGAGGCCACAGGCTTCCCTGGCGGTGGCCCAGTGGATGGGAATCTGCCTGTCAATGCAGGAGACACGGGTTCAGTCCCTGGTCCAGGAAGATCCCACATGCCACAGAGCAACTAAGCCCGGGCACCACAACTACTGAGTCCATATTCTCCAGCCTGGGAGCCCCGGGAGCCGCAACTACTGAGCCCAAAGCTGCAACTGCTGAAGCCTGTGCACCCTAGAGCCTGTGCTCTGCAACAAGAGAAGCCACCACAATGAGAAGCCCGAGCACATCAACTAGAGAGTAACCTCAGCTCCCCACAGCTAGGGAAAGCCAGTGCACAGCAACACAGGCTCAGCATAACTAAACAGAAAAAAAAAAAAAACCAGATAAATAAAACAAATTATTAAAAATAAAACCCAGAGGCCACAATTTTGGGCAAGAACCTTGAGAGAGTCTTTCAGAAGCATTTGTCAGCGGTAAAGTGCTGGGTTAACCAGCAGCCTCGTGTGGTAGGTGCAGTGAGGGCCCCAAAGATACCCTGGCCCTGACCCTGGAAGCTGTGGCTCTTATTTCACATGGCAACAGGGAGTTTGTATGTATTTTGAGCAAATACATGTATTTGAGAGAGGATTTTGAGCTGGGAACACCATCCAGGACTATCTGGATGGTTTCTAAATGCAATCACAAGTGTCCCTAGAGGAGGGAGGCAGAGGTACACGTGAGAACACCACAGTGCTGGCGATGGAGGAAGGGCCCAGGAGCCCAACAACGCAAGGAATGCAGCTCTAGAAGCTGGAAAAGGCAAGGGGAAGGGTCGGATTCTCCCTGGAGTCTCCAGAGAGAGCAAGTGAAAGTGAAAGTCGTTCAGTGTGTCGGACTCTTTGTGACCCCACGGACTATACAGTCCATGGAATTCTCCAGGCCAGCATACTGGAGTAGGTAGCCTTTCCCTTCTCCAGGGGATCTTTCCAACAACCCAGGTCTCCCATATTGCAGGCGGATTCTTCACCAGCTGAGAGCAAAGCCCCGGCAATATCCTGAGTGTAGCCTGGTGAAACTGATTTTGGACTTTTGGCTTCCAGAACTGTGAGAACAGAGACGTTTGTTGTTGTAAGCCATCACATTTGGTGGTTATCTGTTACAGCTGTCCTAGTAATAATTTACTTTGGTCATACAACTTATAGAGAAGTTCAGCAAAATTTGACACTCTCATTACTAAAAAAAAAAATAATAATAAGTTAAATTTCTACTGATTCTTGTGATCACAGATTTGAGTTTCTGAGTCTGAGTCTGTTTACTACAAAAGGACAAAGAGCTTTCCTGTAAAACCACCAGGATTTATTTTAATGATTCTAAAGTCTGCTGGGGCAAAGAATCCGTCTACCAATGCAGGGGACGCAAGAGACTTGGGTTCGATGTCTGGGTGGAGATCTCTGCCTGGAGAAGAAACGGCAACCCACGCCAGTATTCGTGCCTGGAAAATTCCACGGACAGAGGAACCTGGTGGGCTACAGTCCAGAGGGTGGCAAAGAGTCTGACACAACTGAGCAGGGCTGAGTGGGCGCGCACACACACACACACACACAAAAGGTCTGTTGACTTGTGACTTTAAAAGTATTGATAATCTGTTCCTGGAAATGGTTAGAATGTTTGCTGCAAGAAACTGTGAAGTCTCTTGTGCTGTGAACCACCATGGACAGAGTTTAACCTTATAGCATTCTTGGGATGTTTACTCTAACTGGAGCCAGTTCCTCTGGTTCCAACAAACTCAACAAGTACCTAATCCTGGAGGATTCTCTGATGACAAGGAACATAAGCATAAGATTTCTCTTTGTAAAATCATTTCACAAGTAAAATAAAGGGACTGTGATAGTTTGACTTTTATAACACAACGCAAAAACTTTTTATCCCGTGTTAGTGCTTTATAAATTTCAGTCTACCTGCATAAATACCAGTCTCCAAGAATGGAGGTGTCACTACTTCGTAGACAAATGGGCATTTTGCAGTAATTTCTGGTCTCATGGTCAATAATGCATGATGTTTCCTAGACAGATACTTAGGTGTAGATGTCACCGATGCTAAAGTGGAAGTTCTGTCGGTACTCGGTCTGTGTCCTGAGGGTTGGACCACTGGTCTAGGTAGGAGGGTTCACTAGGCACGACTGGACATGCCAACGGGCCGGCTCTTGCAGGTGCTGGCCCAAGGGGGGCTTACCCCGCGGACCACTGGAGCACGTCGACGGGCTGGGTGCGGATCGCAGCCTTGGTGAACTGCTTCAAGATGTCCGGCAGTTCGGGGGGGATGTGGATCTGCTGCGCGCAGAACATGGTGTCGGGAAGCGGCATCGCTCTCCGCAGACCAGAACCAAGCTGGAAGAAGCAAGGTGTGCTGCGAGAGGGAATGGGGAGAGGAAGGGCGGATCGGTCAGCCTGGGGAGCGCGGGAGACACGCCTGCCAAGGGGCCCCGGGGCCAGGGTCCCAGGTTCCGAGTTTAGACCCTGGCCGGGGCCGGGGGTCTGGGGCGGGGCCGGGGTCCCGGATCCGGGACCAGGTCAGGTTCCGGATTGGGCCAGGCCAGGCCGTCCTTGTCTCCCTGGGTTTGGAGTGGGGCCCGGACGGGGGCGGGGGGGCCTCACGTTTGCAGGCGGGCCAAGGGGCCGGGTTCCCGAGGCACGGGCGGCGGCGAAGGGCTCTTACCGCTCCTCCGCAGGCTCCTCTGAAAATGAGGGCCAACCGCCCTTCCTAGCAACAGCCCAGAAAGGGCAATCCGGCGTTATTGTCCCGCAGCGGTAACCAGGCAACCGAGACGCGAGCTCGGGCTCCGCCCCTCTGGGGTCGCGCAGGCGCACACGCCTCGAGCCGGGCTTGTCGCCCGCGTGTGCGGGTCTGGGTTGGGGTGTCGTGGAGAGCTATGCGCTTACGCGGTCTGGCTTCGGCGCCCGCTTTGCATAAATGGGTAGTTTACAGATGCACGAGCGGAACATTTCCATTAAAAGAAGAGGACGTTTGGATCGATTTCCCACTACCAACTGTGAGCGGCGAATTCGCAAATGGCCCTCCTTTCCTTTGCACTGGCTTGGTGAAGCTTTGGAACGAGATGCCTCGTGGCCTCCGTGGAAGGAAGCCGTTGAGGTCCTGGGAGCTGACCTGTGCCCGCAGCGCGAGCCTCCCTGAGGTAACCTGGCCCCTGCGCTCCGGGACACGCTCCCCTGGCCGTTTGTCCAGCACGTGTCTGACCTCCACGCCTTCGCACGCGCTGTTCCCCGTGGCCCGGACCCAGTCGGCACCCTCGGTAAACTCACTCTTCAGTTCAGTTCAGTCGCTCAGTCGTGTCCGACTCTTTGCGACCCCATAAATTGCAGCACGCCAGGCCTCTCTGTCCATCGCCAACTCCCGGAGTCTAACCAAACCTATGTCCATCGAGTCGGTGATGCCATCCAACCATCTCATCCTCTGTCGTCCCCTTCTCCTTCTGCCCCCAATCCTACCCAGCATTAGGGTCTTTTCCAATGAGTCAACTCTTCGCATGAGGTGGCCAAAGTATTGGAGTTTCAGCTTCAACATCAGACCTTCCAATGAACACCCAGGATTGATCTCTTTTAGGATGGATTGATTGGATCTTCTTGCAGTCCAAGGGACTCTCAAGAGGCTTCTCCAACACCACAGTTCAAAAGCATCAATTCTTCGGCGCTCAGCTTTCTTCACCGTCCAACTCTCACATCCATATACATGACTACTGGAAAAACCATAGCCTTAACTAGACAGACCTTTGTTGGCAAAATAATATCTCTACTTTTAAATATGCTGTCTAGGTTGGTCATAACCTTCCTTCCAACGAGTAAGCGTCTTTTAATTTCATGGCTGCAATCACCATCAGCAGTGATTTTGGAGCCCCAAAAAATAAAGTTTGACACTGTTTCCACTGTTTCCCCATCTACTTCCCATGAAGTGATGGGACCAGATGCCATGATCTTAGTTTTCTGAACGTTGAGCTTTAAGCCAACTTTTTCACTCTCCTCTTTCACCTTCATCAAGAGGCTCTTTAGTTCTTCCCTCTCTGCCGTAAGGGTGGTGTCATCTGCATATCTGAGGTTATTGATATTTCTCCTGGCGATCTTGATTCCAGCTTGTGTTTCTTCCAGCCCAGCGTTTCTCATAATGTACTCTGCATATAAGTTAAATAAGCATTCTTCAGATCATGGTTTAAAAGCCACTTTAGAGAGTGGCAGTTTCTAGCCGAAAGATTTTAACTTGTTTTCCTAAATAAAATGGTGGGGTTGAGCCGATCTAATTGGGTCTGGCCAACCTAGATAGCATATTTAAAAGCAGAGACATTACTTTGCCAACAAAAGTCTATCTAGTCAAAGCTATGGTTTTTCCAGTGGTCATGTATGGATGTGAGAGTTGGACGGTGAAGAAAGCTGAGCGCCGAAGAATTGATGCTTTTGAGCTGTGGTGTTGGAGAAGCCTCTTGAGAGTCCTTTGGACTGCAAGGAGATCCAATCAATCCATCCTAAAGATCAGTCCTGGGTGTTCACTGGAAGGACTGATGTTGAAGCTGAAACTCCAATACTTTGGCCACTTCATGCGAAGAGTTGACTCATTGGAAAAGACCCTAATGCTGGGAAGGATTGGGGGCAGGAGGAGAAGGGGATGACAGAGGATGAGATGGTTGGATGGCATCACTGACTCGATGGACATGGGTTTGGGTAAACTCCGGGAGTTGGCGATGGACAGAGAGGCCTGGCGTGCTGCAATTCATGGGGTCGCAAAGAGTCGGACACGACTGAGCGACTGAACTGAATTGGGTCTGGGAGAAAATAACCTAGTTTTTCCCCGTACAATAGCTTTGGGGCCCAAGGGTAGGAGAAGCTGTTCCATTCTGGTGGATGTTGACTCGGGGAGAAATACAAGGTGTGAAGTGTAGTTTCCGGGTCTCCTGCTGGCTGCTGCAAGGTGCCCTTAACACCCACACTGGATGAAACAGGCCTGAGACCAACCTCTCCTTACCCACCTATCGATAGAGTGACCCATCTCCAGCAGAGGCCAGCGACAAGCTCTCCTGCCTTCCCTAGAGCCATCAGGCCCCAAACACAACTCCTCGACTGGGCAACTTAGCAAATGAAGCCTACCTACCAAATGAAGATGCAGGATTCCAAATTCAGAGCACTTGCAAAACTGAAAATAGGCACTAATTAATGTTATGGGAAAACAAGGAATTTCATACACTGAGAGAGGTAAGTGTTAATGGGGCAACGTGGCACTTTTAAATATGTTTGATGATTTAGCAGTCTTCTAGGAATTTATCCTACAGAAATACTAATAAAGTAATATGGACAAAAATGTGTACTATAGCATGTAATGAGTTAACTGTCAGAAAACTTAAATCATCTTATCCACATAATGGAATGCAATACAGCTACAAATTTTTCAATGGGACAGCAACTTATGTACTGAGATAAAAAGATGTTCAGAAATATGAAGTGAAAGAAGCACGCCACAGAGCTGCCCAGGGCTCATGCCACCTGACATGGGTGTTGATAAAAGTACCTGTGGACACATGCTTACACAGAGTCTGGAAGCAAACACCAAACTACTGACAAGTGCTTGCTTCTGGAGGATGGTTTTCAGGTTTTATTTTAACTATATATATATATATATATATATATATATATATATATATATATATATAAATTTTGATTCTGATTCATTTACTTACTCAACAATATTTACTCAATGCCCAATATGTCCCAGTCCTGAAATAAAGTAAAAAAAAAAAAAGGTAAAATGAAAGTCGCTCAGTCATGGCCCCATGTACTATACCCCGCCAGGATCCTCTGTCCATGGGATTCTTCAGGTAAGAATACTGGAGTGGGTTGCCATTCCCTTCTCCAGGGGATCTTCCCCGACCCAGGGATTGAACCTGAGTCTCCTGCATTGTAGGCATATTCTTTACCATCTGAGCCACCAAGGAAGCCATGTAGTAATCCCCAAATAGTTTTGTTTTGTTTTTTAATCTCTGGAGCTTATATTCCAGTGAAGAAAAACATGCAAATACAAGTGAGATAAGTAAACTGTACAATATGTTACTAAATATGAAAAGAGAAAAAGGAGAAAAAGGAGACAGGAATGTTCCAGTAGCTACAATTTTAGATGAGACTCCCTAAAACAGACATTTCAGTATAGAAATGAGGTCGGGGAAAGCTTGGCTGTTAAGGCATGGCAAACAGCAAGTGCAAAGGTCCTGAGGTCTGACCTGTTCTGGAAAAGGGGAGGCTGCCTGGAGCACCATAAACACAGGGGTGGGAGTGACGGTGTGAACTGCCAAGGGTGTGAACCTGTGAAAAGCTCTCTTCTGATTGTGTCTATCTTCTAGCTGAAATAGGAATAAACATCAGCCAAAAGTCTGGAAGGAGGAGGAGGAGGTGCTTTATTAAAGAAAGAGAATGTATGAAATGGTCCATTAGAGAGAATGTATGAACATACTACTTTTTAAAGTAGAGTTGTAATTAACATGCAGCACGTTGCACAATTTGGTCAGTTCTGACATGTCAAACCAGAACTCCATCAAGACAGCAAACACATCCATGACACACTCACATCCTCCCCGGCCCATTTCTTCATGCACCTTTGAAACCCCTCAAATCCCTCCTGGCCAAACCCCACCCCCACTGATCTGCTACCTACAGGTTTCTGAAGGTTACTTTCCATTTTCTAGAATTCTACATAAATTAAAGCATACATTTTTGGTCTTTCACTCAGCATAATCATTTTGAGGTGTATCCATGTTGTATACACCAATTGTGAATTGCTTTTTGTTGCTGAGCAGTATTACATGATAATCATTTGTCCACTCACCTACTGATGGGCATGTGGGTTGTTGCCAGCTTTGGGTTATTAACAAATAAAGCTACTGTGAACACTCATGTAGACGTCTTCATATGGACTTTTTCTTTTGGCAAATAACTAGGAGTGTTCAGTACGTTTTAACCTTTTAAGAACTGCCCAGCTATTTTCCAAAGTTGTACCATTTTCCATTCCTTCCAGCAGAGTATGAATTCCAGTTCCTCCACAACCTCATCACAATGTGGGATGGTGTTTTTAATTTCAGTAATAGATTAGATACGCGGTGGTTTCTCACTGTGGCTTTAATTTGCACTTTGTTGTTCAGTCGCTCAGTTGCATCTGACTCTTTGCAGACCCCACGGACTGCAGCGTGCCAGGCTTCCCTGTCCTCCACCATCTCCCAGAGTTTGCTCATGTCCAGAGTCCGTGATACTATCTAACCATGCATTTTACTTATGGCTAATTCTGTTGAACATCTTCTCATGTGCTGACTTGTCATATATATAGCCTCTTTGGTTAAGTATTAATTTTGCCCATTTTTAAAATAGGCAAGTAGATTTTACTGCTGAGTTGAGACTTCTTTACTCCAAAAGCACTTCATCAGAAATGTTTTGCAAATATTTTCTGCCACTCCATGACTTGTCTTCTTGTCCTCTAAACAGTGTATTTCAAAGAGCAGACGTCCTCAACTTTGATAAAGCCCAATTCATCCTATATTTCTTCCAGGGATTACGCTTTGGGGGTTGTAACCCAAGGATGAAGTTTCTCCTTTGTCTTCTAAAAGTTACAGTTTAGGGTTTTACATTTAGGACTATAATCACTGTAAATTACTGTTTGCAAATGTTGAGACATGGATCAATTTTTAACCTTGCATCTGGATGTCCCATTACTCTAGCACCATCTGTTCACTTTTGCACCTCTGTCAAAAACCAGCAGACCACGTGTGTAGGCCTATTTCTGGACTCTATTATGTTCCATCACACACTGGATTTGTGCAGCTAGCAGAAGGGACTGATCAATTTAAGCAAAGAACCAATGAGTGAATGAATGGGGCTCCCAGGTATGAAGCATCTTGTCCTAAAGTTACAGAACAAACATGGAGGAGCAGGAAGGCCGGGGCACTGTTACATAGATACGTAAAGGAAGAAATTTCAAAAAGATGATGCTTAAGACAATGTACAGTGGGTTACTAGGTGTTGACATATGGACAGTTGTAGTGCCACGTGGGTCTGAGCAGAAGTCAACTGCACGAGGGTGAGAGGAGTTGTGGGTGTGTGGGAGCAGGGGTGCTATGTACATGCGACAGTAATGAAGGATGCAGTCAACTCATCACACACTTCCCCAGGTGCATCCTTGCTCTGTGTTCCTCCTGGCATTTTACTCATACCTGTAATAGAACCTGTTGCTCATTTTTTCCTGTTCTTTTCCAGTCTAACTGGGCTCCTTGAAGGTAGATCCCATACTTCATTCCACTATAGTACTAGGGACAGTGCTGGAAACAAAACAGACACCGAAGTAAATGAGGGTGGGGTGGGGTGAGTGTTACCTCCACACACCCTTATGGCACTTGTGATGTGGGTTCCATTTCAACAAGAGCGGCTGCAAGTCGCACAGTGGGGGGAGGGAACTGATGACCCCTTACTGAGATTCACCGCATGACAATGAAATTTGTCTGCTGTGAAATTTCAACTTCACAGCTTATACATACCCTGTGGGTCAAATAGCATTTCACCTACCACTACTGCATTTAAAATACAGATATACTTGATTTTTAAAAAAAAAATCATTAAAAAAAACTGAACCTAGAAAGAAAGGAATCTTGTCACAAGGGCCCTTTAGTAACCCACACTGCAGTCCTTTCCTTTTTCTCTGATACCCGTGATCAGTATGTGAAGTGGACTTGACTGGCTTCATTCCATCCAGATCTCCACTGAGAGTCCACCCAGGGAAGCTTCATGCTGGGACCCTGCAATGAAGGCGTGGAGCCGGGCAGTGTCTTGCCTGCCACACGAGGAGGGCTTCACTCTTCCTGCTGAGGATGGTCTGTAATCACAGCCAAGGGAGAGGCAAGGAGGGAGAGAGAGTGCACCTTCTGCAACTATACTTTTAAATTTATCCTTAAAACAGAACGGAGGAGCTATAATCATGTAATTTGAGTTTCCTCTACCATAATTATTGTATTTTTAACGGTCTGGATTATCTGCCTCTACCAACTAATAATGCACGTTTCTGTAATTCTGAAGCAACCATGCCACAAAGCAAAAATAAAGAAACCAAAAAAGCTAGGCTACAACTAACATTTTTATTCAATTTTGTTCTCTCAACTCAGAAGGCAACAAAGGACCACATAAAAAAGGGAGCACTTTAGAATATGTACACATAAAGTTGGTCTGCGTATCTGTGTTTAGTAGAAAACTGACATCCCAACTAAGTAAATGTTCTATTTATTGAGCTTCTACAACAGTCATTTCTAGGCCCTATGGTCATTACATTTTCATTTAAGGTACTAATTTCGTGACTACAAAATGAGGCACTCATACAAAACAGATGGGAATGAAAACAGATGTATAATATCTTCATGTTGCATTAAATGCCCAAGACATTGTTGGGGATCATCTGAAAGAAGCCCTTATTTACTCAAGATGGCTGTTTTAAAAAATGACAGCGGGCGGTAACGGACTGAAAGGAAAAACATCTGACTGCAGGGCACGTTAATGGAAGGAGACACAAGGGAGTTAGAGAATCTCCACAAGTGAGGCTTCTCCTAGTACCTCTGTGCTAAGACATTTGTTTTCTTCTTGAAGGCGACTGAACAGGTAACATTCTTAAGGAGTATTTTAAACATAATCATTTAAATTTACAATATAAAAAATTTATCACAGTAAGTAAAGAGCTTAAAATGTTCAGTCCTGAAAATGACAATAAGTAGCTCACTTGAACATTTTAAAAGTGCCAATGTTCTTACGCTGGTGCGCCATTCTCAGAGTGAGTGAACGAGTGAGTCAAGGTGTGTGTGTTTTAACAAGTCATTAATTCAACCTAAATTCAAGAATTACACTTTAATAGTAGCATTTTGCCAATACAGAAAGGACATACCATCTAGGATCAAAGCATCTGAGAAAAAGTTATTCTCTAGTACTCGAATAAGGGAAAGAAAAAACACAAGACGAGAATCCGCAGTAATAACAGTTATATTAAATGTTGAAATAAAAATTACTTTTCATTTACATCTGGAATTGAGATGTCCAATCTCCAAGGTTTTTCCAGAGAACTAACAGGGAAAAAAAATTACCTAAAAACATGGAGCTTTTTTAAGGCTAGCTATACACAAACTTCACATTGGCATTTTTTCTTCAGCTTTCATCTCAACTATTAGTACTTAATAGTAGTTTAAAAATCAAACATAATTTGCTAATAATGAACTGCACACTTCATACTGTGACCATTTGATAACTGGTCATGTAAAACTAACCCCAAATGTTGATTTGTCTTCAATTTATAAACAGGAAAAATAAAGCAAAAAGGTCTTTCCTAATGAACTTCCTTGAAGACAGTTTTAGCCCAATGTAAAATGAAGCAGAACTAGACTTTTTTTTAATTCTACATGAAGAAGGGCAGCAATACTAGCACTTTCTGAACTAGAAGTTTAAACATTTATAATACTATTAGTTAATAATAAAATCTTGATGCTACCCAAGTAAACAGTATGCCAGCAAATGCTTTCTTCATGAAAGTATTCACCTCACTGAAAACAACAGGACAAAGCACAAATGAAAAACCAGGGGAGACCCTTAAGTGAGATAAGACAAAGTTATCCACCAGGGAAATGGAGGGCAACTTTTTGGCCATTCTTTTTTTTTTTTTTTTTTACAAAATATCTGATAAGATTCATTTAAATTTTGTAGAGTAACAATTTTTATCTATCGTGGTATCTGTCTAGATCTCTTTCTGGCAAAACAGATAAATATGTTCCAATAACTTTGTATCAAGATCTACAAATTCTCTGAAAAATTTAAAAAGAAACAAAATTAACATAATCAAAGTTATATGCCCAATTGGATCATATTTTTTCCCCAAAGAGAACAATTTATATAGACATACACCATAACAAGTGGCATTATGTTTAAAAAAATGCTCCTAATTTTTACAGTAGGACTAAACTTCTAAGTGAGGGTAGGGCTAGCAAAGACCTCATTTCAAACATGAGAAAGGGCCACTACAAAGTGTGAAAACTGTAACACTGAGTTCTATGTCAAGCTTTTTCTTTTTTTGATACTGATGTTTTAAAGTTCTCACTTACCACTTCAGGAAAAATTGCTGAAATATGAAACAATCAGAACCTGGTGCTTTTGATTTTGGTAGCTTATGTTTGGCTGACTCTCATACTTTAAAAATCCTTGGATTTAAGCCTATGGGTTTTAATACTATATGGAAACTCTTTTATGGTTTCTTAAGACCTATGCTGACCATTTTCTCTGAGAACTTCTAAGTTATCGTTCATAAAACAAACACTCCCCTTACAATATACCATCACCGTCAAACACTGGGATCACAGGCTCGACCATTCTCTCTCTCTCTCTCCATTTTTCACTTGAAGCTTTGGTTATATGGGAAAATCGAGTCTCTAAGTGTTCTGCCTTCTAAGATTTTACAGCACGCTTCCAATGAAATACATTCTGCACTCCTATGTTAAAAGGCCAGCGCGGCCAGCTTCCTCCTGGTCAAATAAAATCAAGCTGGTTTTATTGATAGTTTTATTCTGTAAACAAAAAGCTTCAGAAACTTTGGAGAAAAGCACTGGCCCTAATCCTCACCCAGGGATGTGCTCGCCAGCGGGACCTGGGGTTCCAGCCAGTCTCCTCTAATCTAAGCCCACAATCTAATGCTGTCAACCTAAGACCACAAACCGCAGCTACACTGGACAGACATTTCAGTATGTCCTTATTCCAGGAAGATGCAGGATCACTGGTGATGTTATCTTCTTAAGATTTATGATCTTGAGTGACTCCTGGCCACTGCTGCCAAAAGGACAGCTGTGTGTGGGAAAGGGGGATTGGGGGACCTAAGCAAAAAACTTCTTTTGGACTTTTGTTTTTCCTCTTAAGTATAGACATGCCCCTAACAAGCACAAAACCCCAACTCCCAATGCTGATCACTAGGAATATTAAATTATCAAAATTAAAAATAATTTCCTCACCTAGCACAAGATACTATACAATATTACAAACACAGACACATGAAAAAAAATCAGGCAGTAGAAAATGTACAACAGCTTTGGTGTTATACAAAATAACTTCCAAAAACGATTGACAGTGAAGCACAAGTTCATGTTTTCTTACCACAGACACTCCACTGTTGATTTCTACTTGTTTCCTTTTACGTTCTTGGTAAGGTCTGAACAGCCAAGACACACAGAACACACAGTTCACTTAAAAAGAACCGCCAGGAACACCAGGACATTGTGCTCCAAAAGACGTCATTAAAAAGTTTTGCCTCTGCACTACAGCTCTGTGGCACATTTCCTGTCAAGATCACAGCAGGTCCAAAATAAAGTGACAACTAGATTTAATAAATTAATATACATTTTGTTTAAAGATGTACAATGCACATTCTGTTTAATCCAGGGCTCTAGGGTATCCAGGAACTTCTATTTACACATGTACAGACCTCAGACAGCAGTGATGTCAGAAGATGCAAGGGCGGCAGAGTCTCGCTGCTGCTCGCTGAGTGCTGAGCACACAAGTCAGATACACCTAACTTAAAAACAATGCTGAGAGATCACTGGGGAAATCTCCAGGGAGAAGTCCACAAAAAAGGACACGTAAAGGCAAGGGGAAGGTCAAGGTAGTTGAGACAACCACTTTATTCTTGGGACGACTGTGGAGGTGGTGGTGACGTGCCTTGTTTGCCGGATTTCCGTTCATAGTTCACGAGGCGCTGGCCCACAAGGTACCTGGTTGTAAAAACAGGGTGGTTACTCTCTTCTGTCATCTTCCTTATTAAAACATCCTTCCTCAGGGTAGCCAGTGATACATTTTTTAAAATGTAAATCAGATCACTTCACTTCTTCTTAGAACCTTCAATAGTTAGGGAGGTAGAATGGGGGGTCAAGAATGACCACCAGCACAAAAGCAGGCATTTCATAGCAAGCTACGGGGCTTATGGGAGACAGACACACACAGGTCAGTGGCCTCAGATGCTATGTGATGGAGGATACGCACTGGTCCACAGGCCAGGGGCCCTCAGAAACTGAACCCTGGAGGCCAGAGCTAGGCAAGGTCAAGTCAACTTACTCAGGGGATTCATGTCTTACAGATCATATTTTACAAAACAGGTAAAGTGGACAGATCTGAAGATATGGACTGGAAATATCACCAGAAAGCTGGGTAGGGAGGAGAGTCAAACTCTGAAAAGCTCTAGCTCTCAAGAAAAGGAGAAATCAAAGGACAAAGTTTTCAAGGAGGTCAAACGGAGAAGTGTGTGTGCAAGGGACTGACAGAAGGTAGGAGCTTATGGTCCAAGAAAGAAGGCTAACTGTCCATAACCTGTGCGATGTGGTGGCAAGAAGTGACGACAGATGAAGCAGGGCTGCAGAGATGGAGATGGAAGTTCCTGTGGTTGGAGTGACGAGGCAGAGGTCCCCTACCAGGGACGGCGTCCTGGTAACAACCGCAGGGGCTGGGGAGGAGGAGCAGGAGTGTGCCTCTCCTGGAGGCTGACCCCAGGAGAAGAGTGGGTGCAAAGCTGATGGCAACAAGCTGGGGCAGGGGTCAGAACAAGTGCACCCGCTTGGAGTCAGCAACACTGATCCAGAAGTGCCCAGCAGGACCTGACACGATGGTGTGAGAGTGGGACAAGGAGGCCAGCCCGAGACAGGTTGCTGGGCACTGCTGCAGCCAACAGCAAGCACGCAAAAGCCCGGGGAACGAAGGCTGGGCACGTGCTGAGGACTCAGGACTCAGCAGCTTTTCTTTTTCACCATGACTTTCTCCCCAACTTTTATCTATCACTCTTTGGCCAACACATATGCTGCACGAGGTACTCTGGCAGTTTATGCCAAGGAGCTTAAAAACATTCCACTAATCCTACTGCTTCTTCGTCACGAGCTCACTGTTTAATCCCTTTTTGTCCTCCTGATATTCTTTCTGAAGGTAACCATTCCTTATCCCACTGTTCCCCAACCAAACAGCGTTTTTTCAAACTGTGAGGATTTTGCAAATGTTTTAGACAATGCCAACCTAGTAATATCTGACCTAACACCTGACACACACCTGAAGTTCAAACTATACCAAGATATCACGCACAGAGAGAAAAGCAAAGTAAACTTTTCCCAGGACCCAAAAAGTAGGGGCAGAAAAAGGAGACTGAGGCTACAGGCAGTCCTGGTATCCTCGCCTGCCATACACACGGGCACGCCTGACCCTCCCAGGGACCAAGCCCTGAGAGGCGCACTGTGGATATACACTGGCGAACAGGATGTGGCCTCCGTGGAGCCTGCAGTTCAATGGTTTCCTGCACAGAGAGACAGAGGGGAAAGACAACAGAGTGCGCTGGGATGCGGGCAGCTCCCAAGGGTGTGTCTCCCTGTGAGTTACTGCAGTATTACTGCGCTGCCAAGTCAGGGGAGGGGAGAAAAACTGACTTTCAGCACTGAAATCACCCTCCCCATTCTTTCATGGTTGACAGAACTTACACTCTGACTCCCTAAGAGGTCTAGTGTTTATTACCATCAGTAAAGTATCTGGAGAAGCCCTGAACACTCTAGATTTCACTATTTAAAAAGTTACTCTTTAGAGAGTCCTCCGAGTGACAAGGCAACCATATAATCTGTTGTCCAAAGCTGGCTCTCACGACTAAACGGGGGCGGCTGCTAACGATGACACCAAGGCGGCACGTGTACACTGGGACTCTCCCGGGCAGACGAGGATGGAGAATGACAGACACACCTCCTCTGTGAGACACCATTACAGCAAAGAGGATCCCGCCTTCCAGGAGGACACAGAGGGTCAAAGGGCTGTTACCCCAGAAGGCGTTTTCATCGACTGTCCTCCGTTTCTCAGAGGGCAGCTAGCAGCGTTTCCTCAAAACAGAAGGCGGCACAACACTTTAAAGTAACCTTAACCTCCTCTCTCAGGAACAGGCAGAGTAACCCACTGGCCCTTGGCTACAGGAAGGGCTTCGGCAGCACTGCTAGCTCCTAGTGTAGGCTTTTTTTTTCTCTTTAGGTTTCTTTTTTATCTAAAACTACTTAATATGTTGCCAGACCAAGACATCTGAAAACAGACTGAAAAGTATTTCAAATGGACATTAAAAAAATCTACCCCCCCCCCGAAACGAGTTTCAGTCTTTTTCATCTCTGTTAATGATAATTCCGTTTTTTTTTCAGTTGCTTGACCCAAGCAAGTCCTTAATAACTCTCCTTTTTACTTTCTACACCCAACCTATTAGCAAATCCTATTTATTCTACCTCAAAATACATCCAGAACCAGAGCACTTTTCCCTCCTGTGATTTATCGCATTAGACACAATACTTAAGATACGAGACATTTTAACAAGGGCAGATAGACTAATGAAGTCTAGACTTACTTGTCATTTTTAATATGTTCATAAAGGCGCTTAAACTGGCGGACCTGGAAGGACAAGATTCCCATCAACACCACAACCATCAGCAAAAATGGATAAATCCGCCGATGGACCAAATTTTGCATTTCCGCAGTAACACCTGTAAAACCAAAAAAAAGGAGAACTCTTAAGTATATATGCAGTGTATACAGAAAGACGGTGAAATGAAAATACATCCTTTCCCTAAGAAGAGGGAAGGGGAGCTTAACTGAAACCCATCTTGTACGACACAGAGGGAGGCCAGGAGTGCCTGGGGCCAGCCCCAGCCAGAGGAGGAACCCCAGGAGCTACCCCAGGAGCTAGACTGTGCTCTGAAGACCACAGAGCAACCAAAGAAAGGATGTTCACCAAAAAGTCTTGAACAATAAGACCTGTTCTTTTGAGACGTCATCGTGGCTGAAGTGTAGAGAATGAGTTAGTGGTAGAGGGTTCTGAGCAGGGAAACCCAGAGAGGAAACAGCAGAGGTTGCGGTGAGAGCCTATCTCTGTCTCAACAGGAGGCAGGCAAGGGCTCAGAGATGAGAGAATGGGTTCCTAGGGTCAGATCAGCAGGACCCAGAGGCCAGCTGAGTCTGAAGAGCAGAAAGCCTCAGGTGACATGTATGACCTTCAAGGTCTCTGATTTATCCAACTTGTTGGATGATAATGGGGGTAACCGAGAGAGGGAAGTCAGTAGAAGAAAAAGACCTGGAGGGGAAAACTGTTTATATTATTGAACATGTGCTGGCTTTAAGGTCGTGTGAGAATTGTTTAGCATCTAATTACTAAGATGCTGTCTACATGTTAAAGTGTCACAAATATGCATCTCCTTTTTGGTTTTTCTTTTATGCTAAAGAAGATTTTTTATGTGTCAATACTTTCTTACTTGCCTAGAGAAAAACACTGTGACAAAGAGTTTTATTATCCTTATCTTGCCCTGATTAGTGAAATCTAAAAAAAAAAAAATAGTCTTTGAAAATCATTGTTTTAGCTGGATTTATATTTACAATAAAGCGTTTGGAGCCAGGTAACCTCATATTGGAAGGGACAAGAATGTACTGATGTGGATAAACCCACCGAGTAAAGGAACAATGCCAGACGCGATGACGTAAGGTACACACAGGGAAAGCAAGAGCACAGAGATCACTGGCGCTGCCAGTTTCCGAACGATGTACTGAAGGTCAATGTTCCGGATGCCATTTGCATAAACCTGAAACACAGGGGGAGGGTGAGAGCCAAGACACAAGACAAATTCCTCCCGGCTAACAGAGCAATCTCGACTGCAGTCAAGCCACGGGGAGCAGGATCTACCAGCCCAAATGGATTCAAGGTGGCCCTTTTTTTCAGAAGTCAAGGCAAATTCTAGAACACAACATAGGAATGGTGTCCACAAATTTTTAAAAGCAATGCATTTACTTCCTAACACTTTGCAGTTAACTCTGCTAAGAGATGAAATAGTAAGACTTAATTGAGAATAACAGTTACACAAGCTTTGTGCTATACAACACCAGGTGGCATCCGTAACATTAGTTGAAAACCACATAACTTGAAGTAACTTTATATATAAATTGTGTGAGAGTAACTATATTGTTACTCAAGATTACATTCATTTTATCTGAATATAAGAAAACATTACAAATAGGAAGTATGTTTCTAAAAAGCTAGTTATAAATCAAATTTGAACAAATCAAAACATATTTTATGTAATAATTCAGTATGAAAGAATGCTACAGTCAATTTTTTATTTCAAGAATTTCTAAAATATTTCCATCACTTTATCTAGAAAGTTCTACTGAATAGTACTGCAGAGGAAAGAATGGATGGCAGTGGGGAGATCCTGGAAATAATGGAAAATAAACACGGCATGCAGAAGGGGACAAAGCTGAAGAGCGCCGTGTTTCCCCAGCGCTTCGGCCTCTCGTGGCCCCCGGTCACACACTGCGGTGCAGCTCACTCCAGGCCCGGGACCCCTTTGACATGGGCCAGAGCATTGGAACGTGAATGACACACAGGCTCCTCGGACCCCCTCAAAGTCCTTTTAACCCAAATGCATTTAAATTAATGTAGGAAGGCACCTCATTGTTTCTCAATCATTTTAAAGACTTAGACACATGTATGAGAAAGATTGCATCAGAGAGAAAAATGTCATAAAGATCAACAATGTTTCACATCCTCCAGCTGTAACTAATGCTTACTCTCCAAGAGGGTCAGGTCTCACCCAGAACCTCTGAAGTGGACTGGTCTGTACCCCCACAATCCATCTCACTTCAGAATCAGCCCTCTCTTCAGAGACACATGCAAACACACACAATGGCTCTTCCCAGTCCCACAAATCTCCAGGTACAGGAATTTTTGGACTATTTTTTTGTGCATACTGGACTGAACTATATTTCATATACATCAAAAGGAGGTGTACCTTTAGTGCTACAAAACTGTAACACCTTATTAATTTGGTGCTGCCCTAAGGACAAGTAGGTTGTTTTTAAGTCCATCCTCTAGGAAACTAAACTTAAAAGAAGTACCAAAATTTACTACATTGGTTATTTTGAAATAATCTTTCTAAAATGAATTATCCTACTTCCTAGCCTTATTATCAAAGTACAAAAAAAAAAAAAAACAAAACAAAACACCAAAGTACAGAAGTACAATCTATCTCTTTCAAGGTTATCACAATGACCAAATTATCTGGGAGTTCCATAATACAAAACTGTCTTAGGTGCTACATAACTAGAACAGCTCTATTTTTTAAATCTACTCTTTTCTTGCCTTTTTCTTTATTGCCTTGCACAATTCTCTACTACAGGTTTACAAACCTGAATCCCTGCTCTTAAAAAAAAAGAAAAGCACACGTGCTAAATTCTGCCTTTACTTTGCTCAGGCATCTAGGTACTTTAAGCTACCAGTTAACTTCAGGTAAGGGAAGTTTTAAGAGTAGTTCATGATAAGAGTAAAAAGTGCCTTTCTCCAAAAAAAAAAAAAAATTATATATCCTCATTAAGGAAAATGTAGAAAACTTAAAGAGAAGTGGGAACGTGGAAAATAAAGGCCCCATGAGTGAAACTTGCTTACCTGCTCAATTACAGTTTTCAGCCACCACTGAGGACCCATCAATGTTATAGCTGCAATGATTTTGGCATGCAGGACTCCAAGTGCCCAGTCCTAGGGAATAAAAATCATTTAACAGGTTTTGTTTTTAGCAATAAACCCAACACAGAGCCTATACAATTTTCTTGCATTATTTACTTCAAAATACAAGTTCTGTTGGATCAGTAACAATTTTATAGAAGCGTAATAAATACACTGGAAGAAAATTCACGAAAGTTCAATGCTTCTACCAAAACTCATTCTTATTATCTTCCCCACCCCCACACAAAAAATCTACATTATTTTCCCAAGAGAACTAAGAAAAGTGTTTACATTAGTGGAGATCTCAACAAGCAACTAAATAACCTAGTGCCCTGATTTTATTTCATCACACCATTCTTAGGCTGTTCTATTGGTTTGGACAGGGAAGCCCTCCCTGTCTGACTTAAAGAAGCCATCCCGAGGGCTCAGAGCACTTTGAGCTGGTGCACTGGCAGTTCTGCTGAACTGTTACTAGGACCCCCACTGCCACAGGGAGCTCCTCACGGGGCCTCCTGTCCACCCCCACTCTCCACCAGGCAGCCAAAGCGACTGCCACTCCTACCACCCAAGGGATCTCTTAAAAGTGCAAATCAGATCATTTACAGAGCCTTCCCTGCTTACAACCCTAAACACGGCACACAAAGTCCTTCATAATCTGTTCTCTGTTTATCTTAAAATATCTGTGTATTTTTTTTAAAGTATCACATAACACGTAAATCTATTATTCTTACATAAAACTGAAACCTTTCCAGGGACGGCTGGAGTCCTCTGGATCACCAGCCCAAATCCTGACCCCACCCCCCGCCGCAGTAACCACAGCTAACATCTGCTAAGTATCTTCTACATTGGTTTCCCTAGGCACCAACCAATGTCTGTACCTGTTATGTCCCACAGGAAATACACAGTACCCGTTTTTCATGGATTTTGCCCATACTGCTCTGTTCTGATATTCCAGTTTGGCTGGCTGTTTTACAAAACATCTTCAAAATGGGGTGGAAGGCTGAGGCATGCACTGAATTCTTGCATAACCTCGAACACCACTCTATCCTGACAGATGAATGACTGAATGACATTTTGTCTGGGTACAGGAAGCATGGTTTTTGTCCCTTTTATCTTAGTGGTCTCTAAACACCTTTCTAGCTTCTACAGTTTCAGTGCTACAAAGTCCATTGCCAGTATGGTTCTTTTTGGAACTTGTGATTTAATTCAGAAATTTTACCAAGATGTACCCAAATATGTGTTTTCCTCATCAATTTCCATTTCACCAAACCTGATAGAGCTCCTTCAACCTACAGATTAGTTCTTTTCTTCACTTAAGAATGTCTATTTCTGTTTCAGTGTGGCCTCGTATTTTTGCACTATAGGACCCTTTTCATGAGTGTTATTAAGTCTCCTGGCTGTATCCACCACCTCCTCTCCCCTCAATTGCCTGCTCTTCAGTTGTGCACCATGCATCGGTCTTCCAGGCCTCCAGTCTGAGCCTTAATGGTGACTGGTCACATATTTAATTCATTTATTGAATTTGTCTGCAATCCACGCTATAAAACACCACGACAATTTCACTGTGTTTTATGGGTGCTGCTGTGTGTGCATTCACACATATCCTAATCGCCTGTGTTTTTATCTTCTGTTTGGATGCTCATAGCTCTGCAAGCAGTTCCCCATCACTGGGCCTTTTCCTTCTGTGGCTGCTGGGCCCCTCCTTACATAAAACAGTTGTTACTTTTCTCTGTAGGCTCAATGTGGCTCAGAGGCTCGGACTGAGAATAGCCTGCTGCTGCTGCTGCGTCGCTTCAGTCGTGTCCAACTCGGCGCGACCCCATAGATGGCAGCCCAACAGGCTCCACCGTCGCTGGAATTCTCCAGGCAAGAACACTGGAGTGGGTTGCCATTTCCTTCTCCAATGCATGAAAGTGAAAAGTATAAGTGAAGTCGCTCAGTCGTCTCCGACTCCTAGCGACCCCATGGACTGCAGCCTACCAGGCTCCTCCATCCATGGGATTGTCCAGGCAAGAGTACTGGAGTGGGGTGCCATTGCCTTCTCCTACAGGGCTGCAAAAGGATCTTTTAGCTCATTAGACCTCTGGGGTAGCAAGCCAACAGCTTGCCAATGAGAACATGGAGAAAGCCTCCCTGCTTTTTCTCTATCCTCCCAGGCTCCAGGCAGAGAAGATTCAACCCACCAGCTCAGCTCTCTCGTGGCCTTTGGGAGTCCAGAAGGCACCCAAGTGAAGTTAACGTTCACCTGGGGAGGAACACAGAACACTGAGGTTCCAGCTCTTTCAAATCCTCTGCTTTGCAGTTCTTTCCCACAAAACAAAACACACCACACTAGCTCCTCTTCTAGAATTCCAGAAAAGCCCAACCTCCCATAGAACTGCTTAGAGTCAGGGATGAACAAAACACAAGCTGTTGCTTCAAACTTTGGATTTTATCCAGAATATTAAGGATATCATGCTGTCGGCAACTTGTATCTATCCTATACTCAAAAATGTATCTGAGAGCTAGCTATATTAAAACATACAGCAAAACAAAAGCAAAAAATGAAACACACAGCTTGACTTCTTTTTAACTGCTGCACTGAATTCAAAAGGAAAGATATATCAGATTTTATTTAGTCATTTTCTACTGATGGACATCTGGCTTGCTTCTAAGTTTTCTGATATCATAAAAATCACATGATAGCACAACAACCCTGTTCATGTCTCCTGCACACGTGTAAATACTTCTTTGCAGGATTTCTGAAAAGTGAAACTGACAGGTCACAACATATAAGCATTCTTGAAATTGAGTAATTTCAACTACTCTGCCAAGGTCAGGATGTCGGACGCTGTCAAGACCACCAAGAACACATGTACAGGCGAACAAGCTGCATCACTACTCAATGCAGTGAGGGAGAACAGACAAGTGTGGAGGACTCGGAGCCCTGAGCAAGAGTTAGAAAAGGCTTATTATAGTTCTCTGGCTTGTGTGAAGTGATTCAGGGAGAATTTAAGGAAGCAGGGCTTTGCTCTATTCCAGATACTATTTAGAAAAGTAGCCCACCAGGCTCCTCTGTCCATGGGGTTCTACAAGCAATACTGGAGTGGGTTGCTGTGCCCTCCTCCAGGGGATCTTCCCAAGCCAGGGATCAAACTCAGATTTCCTGCATTGCAGGCAGATGATTTACTGTCTGAGCCACCAGGAAAGCCCATTAGAAAAGTCCTGGTAATCTATACTTGGATATTTTAATAAATCTTATCCAGAAGACAGGACAGACTAAGGCTAATAAAACTGCAACTGCAAACGAAAGAGCAGCCAGTCATGGGCTTGTCTGGTCATTTGTGTGGTTTGGACAGTGCTCACGCTTTGCCTGCATTCAGACATGATTATGGAGGGGGCTTAATTTTGCTGTGATCCATCACGGTCAGAGTGGCAGTATAATGCCGATGTTCCATCAACTGTTCGTATCCAACAGGAGGCACAGCTCCTGGACTCAGGCTGTTCTGATGTTTTTAGTGCAGCGTACCACACAACCTCAGGAGGCACCACACAACCTCAGGAGGCACAGAGCATCTATTGGCCATACCTGCAGTGATCACGTGGGTCGAGGCAGTATCTGCCGACCCCTCCTCTATGAAGCTGTATTTCCCTTTCAGGATCAAGTAATCTGAAAGGTGACACTCTGTCACCAGGCAAACAACCACTTCTGCGCTGTAGCGGCCTTAAAACATGACCGCAAATTCTCCCCCCATGGAGTGGTAGGGGTCTATGTCCCCTTCCCACAGTCTGAGCCAACCTGTGACTTGCTTGTACCGAGTAGAAGGCTGTGAAAAGCAATGCTGCAGGACTTCTGAGAGGAGGCCATGAAAGCTGATGTAGCTTCTGCCTTGTTGGTTGGGACACTCATTTCCCCGAAGTGCAATGGAAGAAGCCCAAGTACCTTGAGCTACCAAGCTATAAAAAACCTCAAATACGTGCAGGGGCTCCAGCCAAGAGCCCAAATGAGGGCCAATGACCAGTGCCAGCCCTCACACATGAGTGATGACACCTCCAAATGATGTCAGCTAAAGCTGTCAAATCACACTCAGCCACTGAGTCTCCTACATGAGACCCCAGAGAATGTGAATCAGATACGAGCAGATTATGCCCCGGCTTAACTTCTGACCACAGACTCTGTGGACAAAATAAAGGATTGTTTTAAGCCAGTAAGCTGGGGCTGCCAGGTGACTTGTTATTGCAGCATGGTAACCAAAGACCGACCAATCAACTTTCATCTGATGGGTTCATTATCCACTGACAATCCCAGGAATCAATTATTTTAATTATTGCAAAATAATGATTTTCCTAATTAATTCTCTTAATTCGTCTACCTTTCATAGCTGCTATTTTTCTGTGAAAAACAGCTTTCCTTCAATCCCTGATGCTATTACACTACACTGCAATTCAGCTCCTACAGGAAGGCATCACATACACCTAACAATTTCCCTTTTTTGCTCACTTTCACTCTGGTTCTAACCTACGAGCACACCAGATGAGTGTGTCCCCTATGTCTGTCCCCTACGTGTGCTGTCCCACTTCAAGGCCTGCCCACTCGTTCCTTCCTGGAACACACTTCTTTTCTCACCCACTCCTCTGCACTCTACTATGCTGTCCTGGACATCGTCTCTCCAGAAAACTGTACGTGCAAACCCCCTCGGCTGGGTGAGTACCTCGCCCCCTAACGCTGTGTTCCTCACGCGTGCCCCACCACAGCACCATCTGCCTGTCTTTCCCACCAGCCTGCAAGGTCCCCAGAAGTCCTCACGTTAGCCTCACTCCCAGCTGAGTTATACAGCACAGGGTTTGGGCACACACTAAAGCACTTGAGTAAGTATGTGCTGCTAAATGAAGTTTACGGAGGTTCTTCATCAGGAAAGTAGACAAAATTTTCATCTCCGGAAAGTTTATTTTTAAAACAAAGCTGAAAATCAGGCTTTGAATGACTGAAGTCAATACCCACTCCTTCCCTAATCTCTCTTAAAAATTTGAGGTCTATGACGTTAACTTCAGGCTCTATGTATGACAGAAAAGTTTAGTCTCTTTTTCTACGTGTATTTTAAGGCCTTTGCTATGACCTGCATAGTTTCCCTCAGAATGTTCTTTTTAATAAGCCTGTGATTTTTGTGGGGGAAAATGTTGTAATTATTCAAAAATGTAGGTTATCGCTTCAAGGCTCAAAGCTGAAAGGAGGAAGGTATCAACCTAACTAAAAAGTGAAAAGACCAATACATTAGTTTGTATTTTTAAATATTAGTGAAGCCTATAGTGACATTTTAACCTATAAAGTAAGGTATTTACTTTACATGACCTGCATATTTCAAAAGGTAAAATGCATTATCTGATCAATTTTATAAGAGCTCCTACAATAAAAAAAATTAAGGAGTCTTTCTAAACAAGCTGCTTAAAATCACTTTAAACAATTGAGAATTTTTCTGATTCCAAATACAAAAGGATATATCGTAAGAAAAGACATGCACTTACCTGCCACGGGTAAAAAAGAGGAGTCTGATCCAAAGGAACCCTCAGGGGAGCAACAATAACCAGCTCAAACAGAAGCCCCAGAAGAAGTGGGACCACCCCAGCCAGCAGCACTGCCACGATCACAGTCTTCATTATCTAGTGGGAGATGAAAGGCCACTGAGTTAAGAGTCTCCCTGACTTCTAGCCAAACACTTTATCTCATGTGAAGTTTATTCTTCTTTGACCTGACGCCTAACAGAACAAATACATATCTTAAACAACTCACTTTTTATGTTACACGTTTA
Organism: Okapia johnstoni; assembly: GCA_024291935.2. Taxonomy (NCBI): domain Eukaryota; kingdom Metazoa; phylum Chordata; class Mammalia; order Artiodactyla; family Giraffidae; genus Okapia; species Okapia johnstoni. The sequence continues at coordinate 100,067,613 of CM044313.1, forward strand.
AATGAAATCTGAATGTATAACTACAAAAACTCAAGCTACTTAACAAAAGCATGAAATTACTACTAAACATATTATTCTGTTGCCACAAAATTATTTTATTACATGTATTAACCAAGTGGCTGCACTACTTTTCTCAATCTAAGTCTCAGGAATAGCCCTCGATTTGTCCAAGAAGCTGACCAAGTCTCCACGCCCCATCTTGGAGTATTACTGCCAGTGCTTGTTATCTCCCTGGTTGTCCCACGCCCCTGAGCCAATGGTCGCCAACCCAGAGGCTGACCTGTGACCTCTGAGATGGACTGATAGAGTTGAAGCATTCTGCATAACCCCAGTTAAGGTAATTAACCAAGCTAATCAAATTAGCTCCCCTGAGAACAGTATGGTCCCACAGAACTTACTGAGATGACAGAAATGACCTGTATCTGTGTTGTGCAAGATGGTAGCTGTTATTCACATGGCTACTCTATTAGCACTGCTACAGAATTTGGACAAAAATCAGCACAAAAAGAAGGAATAGATAACATGTAAGAGCCACTATGAAATCCTGACAAAGAAATTAGTTTTAAAGTGGCCTTGATGTCCCTTTTTCTTAAGGGAGCCTCAGTGAGTACAGCTGTTTCAACATCAAGAGACTAAAATGGTGTGCATTAAGACACAGCAAGTATTTCTTTACATAGCAATATGAAGTGGATGAATATCAAATGAAAACTGGTACTGGCTAGTTTATTTAAATATAGTTAAGTGTCTCATTATCTACAGATTACACAGCAACCAAATCTCTCCATTCTTAATATACAATCAATCTCTTATGGTTTTCTTTAAACATGAATATTAAACAGCTATTAAACTTCTAGTAAAATCAAAATAAAAATTCAGATACAAAACTAGAGTTGATTATACAAATGAAAAGGCATAAAGCAGTGACCTACACATATTTATCAGTCATAATCAACATTATGATCAATCAATAAGTTGCCACCCTTAGACAATCATCTTACAGTGACATTTTCCCCCACTCTTGCGACAATTAAGTCCTTTATTGAGAGTAATAATTCCCATTACCTACTATACTTGCACACTAGCCAGGACATTCTCAAATAACAACAGACTATAATTAAAAGAATCTCATTTATATAGAAAACACTGACTGAATCCTGAAGTCAAGTTTTTATATATTGAAAGAATTTAATCAAATTTTAGGAAAAAATAACTTTAAAGGAAACTTCTACTTAAACAAATTGATTTTAAATTCTACAGACTATCTTATGACTCAAGGGCATTACTGGATCATTTAATAGCATGCTTTTCTTCTAACCCTCACACAGATCTGGACTGTATTTCTCAGAGTGAAACCAGAAAACTACTGTCTTAAAGGAATACTTTTAATTCAAAAAGATCAACTCTCTTGACATAATCAACATGGTGAAGAAACAAAGTGAGAAGATTTAAAGAAACCACTGGAAAAACATTCACCACTGCTGTCAGACAGGACCAGTCTTGACTAGAAAGGCCTACCATGAGGGACCACTCCTTGACCTTCTGGAAGATCACTCTGCGTCCCTGTGGCATCCATGCCACCAGTACCGTCACTGCCCGGATGGTGAGCCAGCAAACATAGAGACCACAGGCAGCTGTGTAGAGTTCGTGGATTTTGGCAGTCCCGGTCCAAAATGACATTAACCAACGGCCAGCAAATACTGAAAATACAAAGGCTGATAAATGAGACATGCGATCATGCAAAAAGAACTCTAATCTTGATGTCAATGTTGTACTACTAGTATTTTCAATCATTTTAAGTGATCATTAAAAAGACAACACATTTTGATGTATTAGTGTCTTCATTAAGATCAGACAAACAAAATAAAAACAAAATCCCCCAAATCCTGAAGAATGTCATAACTTAAGATACAACCAAACCACAGCAAGTCACTGGGTACAAGCTCGCCTGTGACCTGCATGGTGACCTGCGAGGCCAACTGCTTGTTTTCTGGGGACCGAAATGACTTGAGGAGGGGGGGTGTTCTTGCTGTCTGGATCATAAAATAAAAAATGATTATGCACGTAACAGGACACAAATGGAGAATATACTTTCTATTGTGTTGTATTTTTAATATTTAGGAACATTACCAAGAATTTATAGAGTAACTTTCTTTCATTTAGCTCATTCATTAAGATAGAAAACTAAGCTTATTTTAATAAGTAGTGGGCACAATAAAAAAAAGAATACCACACTAATTTTCTCAGGAAAAAACTATAACGAAATTTAGGAAACATGTGAAAGTTGTCTAATGGATGGCCTCAAACAAAGAGTTATTACAAATAAATTCCACAATGTACCCACAAATATCTATCAGGCAAGATCATTTATATAATTTCTTCACATGGTTACTCCTTAATAAGGCTGGAGAGAAGGCCAAGACCCCATTTCCAGTGTCTCATTCTCCTTCACACAGTAGTTACCTGTTTTGTTTTTTATAAACTTATCAGTTATTTTTGAATGTCTAAAAGGAGCGAGTGGCCGGGCTGAACATTTTCCATACATTTTCTCATTAATCTTGCCAACAACCCTGCAAAACAACCCTGCAAGCAGTAACGACCCTCCATTCTGAAGACTGAGAAACCAAGGCCCCAACCAAGGGCACACAAGAGTGGTGGCTGAATGTGAACTCACATTTACTTGACCAAGATCATGCTCTTGATCACTGACCCACACTGTCTCCAATCCCAATCAAACCACCTCAACAGTTAAGTTTATAGGCTATAAAGCTAATAACATTACAGACTTCTTTGCAATATCACAAAACAGCTTGGATATGAAGATAAGTAATTTTTAAAAACAAACACATGCAAATGTCACATGAAATACATATGCTTGTTAAAGATTTTAAAGTATCACTGATAACTCTGTAAAAATGTCAAGCATTCTATATGTATATGTATTTCTACTCCAGCAAGGAGATTAAACCAGTCAATCCTAGAGGAAATCAGTCCTAATATTCATTGAAAGGACTGATGCTGAAGCTGAAACTCCAATACTTTGGCCACCTGATGTGAAAAACTGACTCACTGGAAAAGACACTGATGCTGGGAAAGACTGAAGGCAGGAGCAGGGGAAGACAGAGGATGAGATGGTTAGATGGCATCACCAATTCGGTGGACATGAGTTTGAGCAAGCTCTGGGCGTTGGTGACGGACAGGGAAGCCTGGTGTGCTGGAGCTCATGGGGTCGCAGTCAGACACGACTGAGTGACTGAACTGAACTGATTTTTACTCCAAAGTTTATGTTCTTTTTTGGTTGGCTGGTTTTAAAAAATTTAAAGGCCTCTTTTAATTCTATACTTCACATACTTCCAAAGTGTTTTTGCGAGGTCAGGTTAGTTTCTAGTTTGTAGTAACTTAACATGAGTAAAAATGTAGCTACAGGAAAGTAACCTATGGGGAAACAGCATCCTCACCACCTTAAATATGTACTATGACAAGTATTTCTATGATTAAACATAGCTGCATTCCTTCCACTAGATGCTGGGACTGGATTAACAGGGAAGTATTTACTTAACAATCTTTAATGAGATTAAAGTACTTGTATTGCCAAATTCAAGTAATAAAACTAGGTTTCTTTCCTTTGTTAACTTTTTAATATTTCTGATAAAAAATGAAAACGGAATATAAAACCCACAAAGCTGTCCAAAGTTCAAAAACTTAAGTTTTCTCAAAAATATGTTTATTTTGCTGCACCTTCCCAGGTGGCGCTAGTGGTAAAGAACCCACCTGCCAACGGAGCAGACATAAGAAACATGGGTTAGACCCCTGGATCAGGAAGATCCCCTGGAGGAGAGCATGGCAACCCACTCCAGTTTTCTTGCCTGGAAAAATCCCATGGCCAGAGGAGCCTGGCAGGCTACGGTTCATAGGGTTGCAAAGAGTCGGACACAACTCAAGGGATTTAGCAATGGTTAACTAGACTTTGCCATTTTAACAGCTGAGATCAGAGTAGTGAACTCAGGAGTAAAGTTTTAACAGTCAAAAATCACTGTGAAGAAACAGTTAAAAATAAAACAAAGTTTAAAAAAAACCTTTATTTTTATCAGTTTAAGGTAAATCACAACTCTTAGACAAATCAGAAAATAATTTAAGAAACCTCACTTGAAATTAAATTAACTAGTTGTTCCTCCTCAGCCTCAGCCCACATGGGAAAAAAATCAAGTATTGAAGGTAAATCTGATTTATAAAGTTATATTGAGTGCTATAATCAAGACACTAACTCAATATATATTTGCATACTTGATAAGACCTGAAAAGTATCTTCCACTTAGTGATGATTTAAGTGGCTAACACATCAGTTATGATTTAGGATTTTCTGGCTGCTGTGAAGCACTAACAAGGAGGCTGGGGGGCAGTGAGCTGCTTCTGATACTTTGTGACTGACTTTGAACTCCGTCCCCATGTAACCCACATTCAATAAAAATGAAGAGAAAACTGCTTCAAGTTTATATTTGATGAAAAGATCACATCTCAGCAAAATATACCCTGTTAAAGCATCTTTTCATGATGTCATTAGCGGAGAGCGAGGATAAGCTCATACCTGGTAGAGTAAGGCAGATGAGGCTGGCAATCAGTAAGGTTATACACATGAAGACAATCAACAAAAATATCTGCAAGGCAAAATACAGCAGTGCATAAACAGTAGTCACATGTGCTCAATGTATTTTAGGACACCACTCAAAGAATCAACACAATTCTCTCAGTAAAAACAAACTGTTTATACTGGTATTTCCAGGACTCCTTCCATTTTACATAAAAAGGAAATTTTCATTTTAGATAATATTAACTATAACTCTGGCTAAAAGGAAATTGCTTCCACTTTCATATAATCAGATACACCAATAAATAACAAGGAAATATATTTTAAATCAGAGAGCACAAAAATAAAACATGATCAACTTACATTTTCCCTCACTATTAATTAAAACTAAAAATGGTCACTTTTTATGCAATTCTCAAAAACAACTTTTCATGAAAGGAAAGCTTATTCTCTAACAGTGCCATCCAATCAGAACACCCTGATGATGGAGATGTCCACACCTGCAGTGCTGAACACAGGAGCTACGGGTACATGAGGCCACCAAGCACCTCATATGGGGTCGGTGTGACTGAATGTTGGAATTTAAAATTCTAGGTACTTTGAGTATGTCTACAAGAAACGTATTTTTTACTTTTTCAGCTTAATTGACATAAATGACAAATTAAACTATATTAATGATATATTTAAAGTGTTCAATGTGATCTGATACATGTATATGCTGCGAAGGAATATCCACCATCAAGGTAATTTGCCACGTCTTCAAGTGGTATTTATTTTTAATTAAGTTTAAAAGTAAACAATCATCGTAGCTATAGCTGGTGGCTCCCATATGGAAAAGTATAGATAAAAAGGAAGCTCCCTGAGACAAGAAGGAAGTGGCCACCCTGGACCGAGAGATAGAGCGTGCTGCCTGCCTGGACCCGACCAGGAGCTGAGGGCAGGGCTCCGGCAGGGAGACCACGAGCACCGGCGATGACACTGCATGACCGGGCGTGGAGACTTGGTCAGCTTCCACTGCCTGACAACCCCCTTGGTGGTCCTCTCTCTAATCTGGACCACAAAGTATCTTCTGCCTAAGAAAGTATCTCTCGTCAACTCAAGCGCCTCGTCTCTCACAGCTCCTCCACCTCTGGCAGCTCATCCGCACCTCCTGCCTTGAACCCCATCCTTTCACTTCCCTGCAGGTCCATACCTACCACGTCTAACATGCCTCTTGTCCTGACAACAGGCCTGGAATGCCCTTTCCCACCTGCTTTTTTTAATCTGCTTGATCTCCTAAGTTTAAAGACTGAAAAGTATCAACTCCTCCATGAAGCTTCCTGAACAACTTCCAAAAAAGTGTTTTGTGGAACAAGAGGTGGGCAATCGTGTAACATGCTACTAACATAGCAAGTGAGGTGAGGACTAAGACCCGACCATCGAATTTAACACCATGAAGGTCCCTGGAGACCCCTGAAGGAAGTTTCGGTAGCACCTGGAGGAAGGTCTCAGTGAGGCAGGCACTTCCTTAACCAATCTGGTCTTCAGTTTTATCAGATATAAACAGAAGATTACTACTCATTCCTTGGAGCACTGGGATTAATACTGCAAGGATTAAAGAGAGAAAAACTCTAAAATGCGGATTCCAGTTCCTGACATATGAAATGAATCAAGAATGTTACTTTCTTATTTGATCTAGGGTCTTCTTGTTCCTTACAAATGGCAGGGGCCAATGGCACATGGAAGCCCAACTCCATGGCCCACCTCTAAAATTTGATAAGCTTATCTGACATTTACATACATAACGTGTTGTAGAATGAGAGGAGTAAAATGTAGTTCTCCTCAGAAGACTCTAAGTGTGTTTACACAGAGGACAGAGGACTCTACACTAAGAGCACCAATAACAGCAGCAAAAGCTCTCAACAGAAATCTGAAAAATCTTCTGTTAAGTCTGTACAGTACCTACCCTGAGTGGAAAATTTAAAGGTCGGCGGTAAGGCTGAAAGCCGACAGGCCCGCCCTGCTGGAGTATGGCTTGGTGGGCTGCGTGCAGGCCTTCCCCCACCACGGGAATAGCGTTGTTATTTCGAGCATGCTGGTTATTGTTAACCTGTTGGTTTGCACTGTTCTCATTTTCTTCCTGGTCTCCCAACAAGTAGGAATGAAGATCCCTGTGTAAAAATTGCACCAGTGAAAATTCTCACTCAGAATGAAACAGCAGACATGACACTATAATTACTGGTGATCCTTAATAATTATTACTTAGCGAAGAAAAGGTATAAGTAGAATCTATGCAGAGCACTACCATTACCTCAATCTGCTCTAAATGTTGCTGCCTGCTTTAAATGAAACCCTTCCAAATGTAAAGTTAATTAACATACAGAATACCCCATAAATTCGATCTATTTTATGTTTTCTTCAGCCAACATCTGAGAAAAATCAGTAACTTGAAAAAAAAAAGTGAACAATATACAAGATACTCTATGTGAAGAATTTTAGGGAAAAAAGTATCAATTTCTCTTTTCGCTATAGATGACTGCTGTGTCTGCTATGACATGCAGCTCAACTAAAACCTCCAAGCCACAGATGAGTTACAGCACAAATGAGATGGGGGAGGGAGGGGGCATGGTAGGCACTGAGCCGTTAAGAGAAGGATACATGTTCAAGCTGAACCCAATGCACACAGGCATCCCCTGGAGGTACTGTGGGTCTAGCTCGGGACACCCAACGAAGACAACACTGCAGTAAAGGGGTCAAGACTTGTGGTTTCCGAGTGTATATAAAACTTATGTTTACACTTGACTATAATCGAGTAAGTGTGCAACAGCATTGTCTTTAAAAAACATGCCTGAATTTAAAAATACTTTATTGCTAAAGAATGTTAACCATCATCTGACAAACCTTCAATTTATAAAAAAATATTGTTAAGTGTGAAGCACAATAAAACAAAGTATGCCCATATTTCACATTAAGGTATCTCGGTTCAAATACTGTTGAAGCCTCCTCGCTTGGAGAATTCTTAACATTTCTTTGCTAGCATGTGAGATGAGTGCAACTGTGCAGGAGTCTGAACATTCTTTGGCATTGCCTTTCTTTGGGATTGGAATGAAAACTGACCCTTTCCAGTCCTAACTTATCCGGTTAGGACTTCTAAAAAACAGGGTAACTTGGTTTGTTTTTAACGCACTAAAAAGCATTTTACTTCTACCCAGTGTAATGAAAGAACCTGGGCCACAACCCCTCTATAAGAGAGTAAAAACATGCATGTATGCGTGCTAAGTCATGTCAGATTGTTTGCGACCCCATGGACTGTAGCCCGCCAGGCTCCTCTGCCCATGGGATTCTCCAGGCAGGAATACAGACAGCAGTAGGCTGTCATCTCCTTCTCCAAAGAATCTTCCTGATCCAGGGACTGAACCCGTGTCTCTGGCACTGGCAGGTGATTTTTAACACTGACCCACCTGGGAAGCCCCCCAAAACATATATACATTCTCCATAAAAAGATAGCAATGATTAGAAAAGCTTTAATAAGTATTATATACACTTGTGGATATCATCAAAATGTCTCTTATTAAAACTAACTCTTCCTGAGTGGGGCATGCTTTTTCAGAAAGATTATTAAATGATAACAAACGATACGCCTATGAGGTACCTGCCGTACTTACAGCAAGTATCCAGCAGTGACAGTCCAGGCCCGCACCAGTCCCTTCAGCCACTGCCGCGTGTGTCCTTGTTCGAGTAACGCTGGTAAGACAACCTGAAGCAGAAGCAGCTCAAGGGACAGTTCACTCACTGGAGCATCACTAAGATAATTACAGAAAGCCATAATTTACAATGTGGATTCAATTTTCCATTATCACCCCCACCCTGTATCATATTAAACATTTAATGGAATGATGGTAAAACTCCTTGAAGAGTCACATGAACTTACCGCCTTTATCACCTCACATCCACTCTCAGTTGAAGACAATAAGGCGTCTCCCTCAAACATCACCAAAACTGTTCCTGATAAGGACTGCCATGACCGTCGTCTTGTTAGAGCAACGGGCAGGTCGTGGTCCTCAACTCACTTGCTGTGTTAGTAGTATATTACACCACTGGCCACTCTGCGCTCCTCAGAACATTTTCTCCATGGACACCTAGCCAAGATGTGCTGGTTCTCCTTATCTCCCTGACTTGGACACAATGAAAGGCCCCTGCTTTCTCTATTCTCATCTGCATGCGCTCTCTAGATGCACGCAACCTTCTGTAAACTTCTACGTACTATCAGACATCTGCCCCAATCCTTAACTTACATACCCAAAGAGCCAACCCAATGTTTCACAGAATACCCAAGACATCTTAAATTGATCATGTTCAGTATCAAATTCCCACTCCTCCTTAAACCCTGCTCCTCCAATCTCTCTCTTCTTAGTAAATGGCAACTCCATCCTTCAGGTGCTCAGGACAGAAACTTAGATCCTTCACTAACTTTCTTCACCCTACATTCAAACATCCAGAGAATGCTACCAACTGCACCCTAATCGTACCCTGAATCGAACCACCTCTCCTGGCTCCACGGCCACCTCCTCCATCTCAGCCATCCTCGCCTCCCACCAGGATGTTGCACTACCCTCCTGGCTGGCTTCCTGCTTCTGCCCTGGCCATCCCAACCCCGGCTCTTCTCGTTGCAGTATCCAGACTAATCCCTGCAAAACCTACATTAGATCACTCCTCTCTCTGCTCAACCTCCCAAAAACCCCCACCCCTCAAATCACTTGAAGCCGAAGTGCTTACCATGGCTTACAAGCCTCTGTTGGACCCAGCTTCCCATGACCTCTCCGACTCACAGCCAACTACTTTTCTCCTTCTTTCACTGCAGCCAAACTGGCCTCCGGCTGCTCCTCAAACCAACCTCAATGCCACCGTACATGCCTGCCAGGCTGCAAAGGGCCCTTTGCCTTCAGAGATTCATATGGCTCACTCCCTCGTCACCTCCTCAGGGCCTCCTCAACTGTCACCTCAGGGCCTCAACAGTCACTTCTTTGTTCATTTTTTTCCCACAGCACTTATGACTCTCCGTCATATTACATATTTTACCTACTTTATTGGCTGTCTCCCCCAGTGAAAGACAAATCCAGAAGGACACAAATTTTTCTTGATTCTGACTTGTTCACTCTTACATCCCTTGTACACAGAAAAGCACCTAGTATATGATGGGCGCTCAATCTTGCTGAATGGAAGAATGCACTGAACACTGCTACAATAACCAACTACCAAAATGGGACTATTTCAACAATACACGAAACCAACTGTGCTCCCTGGTTCTCACTACAACAACTGCAACATACAAGGAGGGGGAGGTAACTTCCTCTGGACAGGATAAAACTCAAGAGAACAAAGCCTCAATGTGGATTCTGAGGAGAGACAGCAAAAGCTTGCAGAAGGTCACTACAAACAGAGAGGGAAAGACCAGGAAGAGCTAGGCCTTTATGAGGAGACTCAATGGAGGCTGCGTGGGGCTGGGGAATAGAATTCCAGTCAGATCATGTTGGACAAGATGCTCAAAAGGCAGCATGAGATTATGCCAAGCCTTGTATGTCATTCTAAATGACCCAGATATTACTATGCATATTATGGAGAAAGAGGCAGATTTGTTACAGATGGATTATAAATGGAGAAAAGGAAAAAGGCCTAAAATATTCAATGGTATATCATGTTGATTTATATAAGAGATCATAAAGAATTAGAACTGACAAGATTTAAAGAGAATTACAAGTAAATCTGAGGAAGAAATGCAATTTGCCTGGCATATTTAGATAACTGAAGAGAAGATGCAAATCACTTAAAAAGGGAATGTAGGAGGAACAATGGAGACTAGGTTTCCAGGTTAGTCTTTAAATCAAAATAATATTTTTCCATTTATAAGCCTTAGATCCTATCTTCATCTATAATTAAATGTTTAACTATGGCTACCTTACTTATGATGTAATGCTTTTCATATAAAGATGACACCACTAGGTATCTCTCATTAGGAATGTTAACATTTTGATGCTAAACAAAGGCACACTGCATTTGCAGAAAAACAAAAGTCTTTCTTTGGAAAATATAACTGCTCAACTAATGTTCACATGGAAAAATTTAGTTATCAGATGACTGCTAGTATCTGTGAGAAAAGAAATGTTTTATTAAAGGTAATGCATTCTGAATATCAAATCCCTAACAGACTTTTAATTAGTAAAGCTTCCAAATGTCAAAAATTTACCTATAGAGCATGACGTTGTACGGAAGAAAATGAGGCAACAGACTCTTGATTATCCGTATAGGCAGCCACAGCATCAGCAGCACGATTGAGCCGAAGACAATCTGCAACAGGAGAGAGGGCAGGCCGGGCACCATCATCACCATCCGTGAGAGACGGCAGACTCCAGTCCAGGTCAATGTGTGCCCAGGGCGCTGAGTGTTCTCACTCAACACACTACACCTGGGTCACTCTGCATGAAGACGCGCTCCTAGGACAGCTGCTCCTCTCTCTCTAGGACACAAGGGCTCAGACAGGAGCCACAAAGGATAACCACGGCACGGATCAGAACTGCCCGCCTCATAATAAATCACCAGCGACAGTAAGAGAGAACCCATAATAATGGCTACAGTTTCCAAAGGGCACACAATATTGCTTTTAGAATTTTATCTTGGAAAAACTTAAGACTTAACTAGGCAATTTCTTTTTCCAGCCAGGGAAAAAACTTTTGAGATGCTTCTGTTAAAGAGTTTAATTTGCTGTGCTCAGTCGCTTAGCTGTGTCTGACTCCCTGCAACCCCATGGACTACACAGCCAGCCAGGCTCTTCTGTCCATGGAACTTTCCAGTCAAGAACACTGGAGTGTTAAAAAAAAAAAAAAAAAAAAACACTGGAGTGAATTGTCACGCCCTCCTCCAGATATTCCTGACCCAGGGATTGAACCCACACCTCTTGCATCTCCTGCATTGGCAGGTGAATACTTTGCCACAGCACCACCTGGGAAGCCCCAAGAGTTTAATTTAGATGCTATTAACAAGTCTCTATTGCCTAAATGCAAATTAAATATAATTCTGAAACCCATAATTTGGCAATTAATTATACTTCTCAAGAACCAAAAGGCATTTTTGTTTACTAACATTTTATTTTATCAAAGTAACCAACAAAATAGCTATTTGATAATCAACTACCACAGGCATAGATAAACCTAAATTATTCAATCCATTCTACCAGTCCTTCTGACCAAAAACCAAAAACTCAAGGGTAGCCCATTTTACTTCAAAATCAAAAAAAAAAAAAAAAAATACACTTACCACTGACAAAATAAATCTTCGAAGATGCCTATAAATAGGCAAGTGAATCATTTCTTGTACTGGATTAAAATCTGGATCATTCAAATTCCTTAGAAACCATAAAACACCAGGTCGAAGTACCTGCAAATTTATTTCAAATGCTATAAATATCCATCAATGCCTTCCACCTCTGTATATTATTTACAGAGAAATAAGCTTTTAAAATTATTTTGGCATCTTAAAAAATTGGCCCTAAAAAATTTATGTAACTCTACTTGGAAAATAAGTTCCTATATTAGAATTAAAACTATCCTGTGCCTGATGTCCTTTGATGCTTTTAATCATTCAATGGAAAAAATTTACTAAGTATAATTTGTCAAGAAATCTAGACCTCCAAGATGAACAATAAGTATTTTTATAAAAATTATGATATTGTATAATCTGGGAAGAATGAGTTACAATTTATAAGTATCCTAAACAAAAGATGCGATTTCAATCTTACACTTTCCAAGAAGACTTACCTTAATTAAGAAACCCTTCAGCTTCTCAGTATCTTCAAGTGACTACCTATTACATCTTTTTCCCTGGCTCAGGAGAAAGCATCAACTCTAGAGGTTGTGGGTGATGGGGCAGTGGATGAGCCTGGGGGTTAGTTCTGGGTGGCCCAAACTCATTGAGCTTCCCTGTGTAAAGTCTCTCATGTGCCCAAATTCTATTTTTCCATCTTCCAAACAAAGCAGTTATTACACGTGACCTTTAAGTTTCCATCTAACTCCAAAATACTAGGATTCTGTATCAACAAAAAACCACCACATTGATAAACTGAAGAAATTCAGTATAAAATATTTTATTAATGAACAATATTTAGAGGTCACATAAAATTACAATTTAAAAAATACACTTAGTTTTAATCACTAGTTTCAAAACAAGAATACAGGCTTTATTTGCAAGAAGAATTTACTAAACTTGTACTCTTAAGTTTCAGGCGACTATTTGGGACCCCAGCCTCATCCCTAGCTCCTCAAATCTCTCAAAAGAGTGGAGTAACCATGAACAGCTTTAAGCCTTTGTGCGTTAGTATTGCATTCACACTGGACTAGTAGCCAGCCTGCTCCTTCAGGCCCTGCTTCTCCAACACTGCTCTCAAGGTAGTAAGCTGACTTGTTCCATGGTTATATTCCTTCCCAGAATGTAACACTGAGTAGACACTCTGTCCTTGTTTCTCACGATTACCCCAGCAGACAGCACAGAGTCTGGCACAGAGTACTATTTGGGGAAAGAATTCAGAGCAGAAAGTACATTTATTACAATTACTCAAGTCTCATACTTCCTTTTGCACCAGATGACTAAGCATGAGATGCATACTAGTCAAGTACTGACCCTGTTTCTACTGTCTTCCTAACAGTAAGGATCGTATTCTGAAAACAGGATTAGTACAAGTTCCCATCTGGTGACTAAACCAGAATCATAAAGGACCCCCACCATAATACTATACTTAAGGAGTATAAACGGCTTCAAGACCATTTTACATATTTGATCCTGTGAAGCCATACCCTTTGGGTATTTCTAGCATGTCCTTGAATGAAGTTCAAAACAGGCTCACATCACATAAAAAAATCCAAGAACATGTATTTGAGGATGGTTAAAATATATACCAAGTAAAACACATGCTTTTATTTAATTTTTCCCCTCACTCTACTCATATTTCAAACTGATTGAAATAATAAAACTTGACAGTTTTTGAGACCAATTACTAAAAAATGGTTGAAAGCAATTGAGCCAAACTAGTCTACAGATATTCCCTCTTAGAATAAAGAAAAAGAGAAAAAGACTTAGCTAGGAAATCATCATAGCCTTTAAGGCATGCCATGTGGTTAAAGCAGAAGTCCTTTCCATAAACGTGCAATGCTGGCACTTCCTGTGGAACTTACCTCTCTCAGTAACAGGATGAAGGAGGCAAAGTAAAACACATACACCATTCCCACCAGCCAGTGCAGAAACATGGTAGTGCCTGGGGCCGACTGAAAGCTCAGTTCCCTATCTTTCAGAGTAGCATCAAACATTTCCTAAATCAAGACAGCAAAGGTGAGCGAGATCTGTACCACTTACCTCTGTTGAGTTAATATCTTCACATTCTAGGAAGTGAATGAATCACCATACATGTAAGTTCTGATGTTTCTAGGATTATAGTTCTCTTAAAGGCATTTCATAGTATCACGGAAATACAAACGATATTAAGGTTGGATGCTATTTCAAAGACATATATGATATTTTGAAAATTTTAAAAGAGGCAATACTGTAGACCAATTTGTGAATAAGAACTTTACCAATATTGCTACTGTGAAAGAAACATTTATGTTAACATAATATCTTCTTTTCTTGGTTACAGATCTAAATTAATGGTGGGTTTTAATACTATGGTATGAGAGAAAATGCTACCTCAGAAAAGGCAGCTTTCCTATATTTAATTATTTTTCGAGAAGAAACTGATTATCACTGACAGTCATTAAAGATTTTAATCAAGACTGAGCATCTTAGTTGAAACAAATGGTTAGGGTTGAGTTTATTACTATAAAGGTAGTCTTCTTATGAGATTGCTTTTTTTTCTTTTTTCTTTCTCTGAGGAGTTTCCCAGCCAGGGACTGAACCTGGACCACAGCAGTGCAAGCTCCGACTCCTAACCAGCAGACCCCCAGGGAACTCCTTTGATTTACTGTTTTTAAGTTTATAACATCTTGGCATCTTTATAAGAGTGAGAAGAGTTAAACAAGTAAGAAAATTCTTCACTAGTTATTAGAAAGGTTCCAATCAAAACACTCTAACATCAAAAATGTGTACAAAACCTCACAAAAATCAGGTACTCAGGAAAAATTAGCAACTTTACGATGATACATTCTCAAAAAAAAATAAATTATCATCAAATATTGGCTTTCCATTAAAAGCAACCCATTCTAAAGACTACTTTTTTAAAAGCTTTTAAATTATTAGATTGTATTAGATAACGAAAAATAAACTCACCAAGGAACAGATATCCAGCCACCAGCCACAAATGAGAGGGAAAACTCCAATTTCTACCACCACTAACAAAGAGACCTTAAGTAAAAATAAAGGTCATCAATATCACCTAAATGGGGAGAAAGCATTTCCAGTCTTAACTTATAAAAAGGAATTAATTACCTTCACAACAATATAGCAGACTCCCAGCAAGCGACGAGACCTATGAAATTTAACAAGAGTTGCCAACCCCTACAGCATGTCGTCAAGGAAAAACTGAACATTTAAGGAAAGATACAGATAAACAGCAAGGTCCTACTGTATAGCACAGAGAAACATTTAATGTCCTATGATAAACTATAATGGAAAAGAATTATTTTCAAAAATAATGCATACATATGTATAACTGAATCACTTTGCTGCACAACAACACATGTAAATCAACTATACTCCAACATAAAAAATCTTTTTTATTTAAAAATAATAAAGATACAATGAAACAGATAACTAGGCAACATTCAGTACTATCTGACAGACAATTAATTTATCTCATATTTTTTCTGCTCTCATCCTCACTACAAATACCTACAACTTCTACTAAAAGGACTAGTGGAGAAAAACAGCTTTCATTAATAAGAACAACTCTTGGGTTAATAACAATATTACTGAACACCAACCTGGTTCATTAAAGGATACGTGACAAATTATCAGTGTTATTGCTAAAAGTATATACCCAACTATGGTTGTGATTAGGCCTTCAAAATGAGATGCTTGGACCTAGACAAAAGAAAATAAATAAATAAAATATTAATTTTACCACACGGCCTACACCCATTAAACAATGTTTATTAAACAATCCAAGCTGACTATATAATTCCTTGTAACTAGAAAACGTCCATAAAATCCCCTCTGGATGACAACTCTGCAAACCGGATTCTCCCACTGACTGAAATTTACTACAAAAAGATGAGGATAAATTAAAGAGTAACACTTTGCTCAAGCAGACAAAATCAGAGTACAGTGAATTAAATTTTACAAAAATAAGAAAGAAGCTGTAACAGTCTGCACTCTAGTTCCCTCTGCAGTGGACCTGCTAAAGGCTGAGTGCTGAAAGCAGAAGCATGTGGCCTGGGCTGTCCACCGGCCACGTGCAACCAAGCCACTCTCTCTCCTACCGCAATGCTTCCAGCTTTCTTTGCTCTCTAAATCTGTTTCATTCTCAGCTTACAAAGAGCAAAAGCTTGGATCATGACAAACACTGCTCACCTTTTGGTTCCCAAATTTCACACAGCAAGTGCTATTAAAATGTATCAAAGCATTCATTTGACTTTTCAAGTTCTCCTATTCATCTAGTGAGAATCTGGAGATGTGTATTAAATACCAGCACATGTCTCTTTTGCCATTTCAGAAATTTCAGAATGTGCTCTCTCAGGATTCACACACACAAATGGACCAGAATGTTCCAACTATGCTAGCTGTCCTTAAAGGACTAACTCTGGGGACCCTCCCTCCGAAAATAATGGTTGTCCATCCCAATATTTATCTACCTCTGAAAAATAACCATAAATGTCAAAATTAGAGCAAACTATTTAGAAGATACCACAGCTCGTCATTCTGACACAGATAAACATTTTAAAAAACTGATAAATATCTTGTTACCTTTCTAAATTCACTATGGGGCAACTAGGGAAAAGGGAGAGAATGGAGTTCACAAGCCAGTGGTCAGGTGAAAGGTCAGTCAGGTGAAAGCTTCCCCACAGCGTGTCTCCCACCTGCCCCATAGGGAGGAAGACTGTGCCTCATAAGGTTCAGAGAACACCTTCCACACCTCCCAACATTTCTATGTCTTGAGCTGCTTTTAGCTTAAGACATGAACAAGATGGTGCTGGATAACTACTCCTTCATGTAAGGCAGACAGAGGAATGAAGTAACTCTTCACAATATTCTTATTACTTACTCAACATACATCAAATTTGGGGGTTAATTACCGAAATTAAGTTTGTAAAAGTATCATACTCACGTGTTCTTCAAATCCCAAACCAACAAGGGAAAAATGACCGATGTGGTAAGGGCAAAATGCTAAAAGGGGGGAAAAACTCAATGAAAACTTCAAAATCAAAACAATGAACACTCCTAGTACCAACCCCACTAAAAGGAACAAAGGCTTCTTAGAGAAATGAAAGATCCCAGAACCAAAAATGTATTGCCCGTGGTATTCTATACAGAGAACAAAAAAGTTATCAAGCTCTAATAAGCTCATGGTGAAAGGACACAAGAACCATTGTGAAAAGGGTCTCACAGGCCAAAGAGAAGAAGCTATGAGCATCAAAAAGAACTCCGAAATTAAAGGAAACACTGAATATATACAAATCCATGACTTCATAATATTCAAAAAAGGGAATGCCAAAAACCACAAGAGGAAAAAAGCAACGTAATACAAAACACTTTTATCAGCAAGGAAAGCAGTTTGTGCTAACAATTAAAGGAAAAGAACTGCACATCTGACCTGCTGTTTCAGATTAACTAAACAGTGACAACTGATAAGAACAAGCTTTTCTTTATAGAAAAACCAGCCAATGAATGTTTTAAAATGACAGAATTTGGAAATAACCATTTTGCAATGCCTAATAAAAATAAATTTATCCAGGTAAATATCAATGGCTAATAAAGTTATTAGGTAAAAAGTTGATGGAACACTAGATATTTGCATGATACTAAAATACCACCTCCCACAGATTACTTTCTGGTGGTTAAAGGGAAACATGAAACCTAACATTAATGGCTTCAAGATACTTCAAGATACCATGACCTGAACCACAGACAAAGGTGGAGAACCGGACATCAGGTACCTCCTGATATGTCATATTATCAGGCAACGAATGACCAGTGAGGTTTTGTCCTACAAGTATTGACCCTGAATCAAATCGGGTCTTAGCTCTAACTTCCAGTTTAGAGGAAACAGAGACAAAGGAGCAAGGTAGCCGACGTCATCACAAAGTAATCAGAAAAGGAGCAGACAGTGAGGCACTAACAGGATTCTAGGGTCAGTCTGTAGCCTGAGGTCTCTCTCTGAGACACCCAAAACACAGTCTAACAATGACCCAATTCTATCAGACTCCACCCTGAAGAACTGCTAGAGGAACCTCAGTTACTTGACTCAGTTTCCCTATCTTCCCCCAAAGCAGAAAAACCTGTGAGCTGCATCTCAATTCTGCCTTCCTTTCTCTCATGACTCCCAACTGGAGGGAATCTCAGTGCTGTCACAGAAACCTCACAGCTACAGCTGTGAAGTGTTTGGAAGTCACGGCATTACTGGAATCTGGTTCTGAGGGGAGTGACACTTGGGCTAAGTTCACTGTCTGTCCTCAAACCCGTTATCTCTCTCTGCGACAGCTCCCAAGCCGAGGTCTCTGGGAAGGCCTTGGTCAGGACTTTAACAGATTAAAAACAAGACCTTCTGCCACAGGAAAGAACACACAGATATTCAGCACAAAATTAATTTTAAAAGTGGGACACTATTCTCAAGTCAGTCTAAAACCAGCTGCTATAAAAAGAGACAGAAATGCCCAAGAGAAGTAGAGCTGGCAGTAACAGCAGTCAGTGCTGCTTAGGAAAGAAAGTATCTGTATACCTAGGGCCTTCCTATGCCAGATGACTGTCTAAAACTCCTTTCATATATTCCTAAGGTTAAAACAAAACAAAACCTGTAACAAGGGACAAGAAAACTAAACTCCTATCATAATACCATAAATAAAAGCAAAACACCACTTACCAAAAACGAGAATGAACAGTGTGTTTAAAGATACCACCCAAAAGACATGTTCCTAAAGGAAAAAAGGATTAATAAAAAAAATATTCATCTCCTACTGGATTTACATTTAATTCACTTATTTAGTTAAGAAGACTGAAATTTTTACTACAATTTTACTACAATCTTGAGATTTCATTCAGAAATTATATGTAACTTTTCATTTTTCATTTGATAGCTCATATGTGTGTGCTAAGTCGCTCAGTTGTGTCCAACTCTTTGCGACCCTATGGACTGTAGCCTGCCAGGCTCCTCAGTCCATGGATTTTCCAGTCAAGGAAACTGGAATGGTTTGCCGTGCCCTCCTCCAGGGGATCTTCCAGACCTGGGGCTCGAACATGCAACACTTACATATCATGCATTACCAGGTGGGTTCTTTACCCCTAGCACCACCTGGAAATCCCCAGATAGCTCCTAAAACTAAACCTAAAGAACTCAAAGTTCTTAATGTCACGTATTAAAAAAATCAAATTAATCCATAAACACTTCCTCTTCAGAAATTAATAATATACCATGAACTGTATAGATTCTCATAAACACCAGATTTCACTCGTATCACATGACACTAAAATAACCAAATAAAGAAAAATTTGAAAACCACATTATTTCTGAACAACATATTGATGTAAACTGCACAGCACTTCTTTCAGTGTCCAATGTGTTTTCATGCCTTCTTTAAGGTCTCTCATCTATGAGAAACTGAAAGCAATAAAGCACAAAAGGTGGCTCAGTGGTAAAGAATCCACCTGCCGATGCAGGAGACATGGGTTCGATTCCTAGGTCAGGAAGATTCCTTGGAGAAGGAAACAGCAACCCACTCTAGTATTCTAACCTGGAAAATCCCACGGACAGAGGAGCCTGGCGGGCTACAGTACATGGGGTCACAAAAGAATCAAATACGACTGAGCGACTAAACAATAGCAACCTTCTATACTAACTGTATAGAATCATAATCCCTTATGATTATACAGTGGAAGTGAGAAACAAATTTAAGGGACTAGATCTGCTAGACAGAGTGCCTGATGAACTATGGACAGAGGTTCGTGACATTGTACAGGAGACAGGGATCAGGACCATCCCCAAGAAAAAGAAATGCAAAAAAGCAAAACGGCTGCCTGAGGAGGCCTTACAAATAGCTGTGAAAAGAAGAGAAGCAAAAGCAAAGGAGAAAAGGAAAGATAAACCCATTTGAATGCAGAGTTCCAAAGAATAGCAAGGAGAGATAAGAAAGCCTTCCTCAGCGATCAGTGCAAAAAAAGAGGAAAACAACAAAATGGGAAAGACTAGAGATCTCTTCAAGAAAATTAGAGATGCCAAGGGAACATTTCATGCAAAGATGGGCTCAATAAAGGACAGAAATGGTATGGACCTGACAGAAGAAGAAGATATTAAGAAGAGGTGGCAAGAATACACAGAAGAACTGTACAAAAAATATCTTCATGACCCAGTTAATCACGATGGTACAATCACTCACTTAGAGCCAGACATCCTGGAATGTGAAGCCAAGTGGGCCTTAGGAAGCATCACTACGAACAAAGCTAGTGGAGGTGATGGAATTCCAGTTGAGCTATTTCAAATCCTCAAAGATGATGCTGTGAAAGTGCTGCACTCAATAGGTCAGAAAATTTGGAAAACTCAGCAGTGGCCACAGGATTGGAAAAGGTCAGTTTTCATTCCAATCCCAAAGAAGGACAATACCAAAGAATGCTCAAACTACTGCACAATTGCACTCATCTCACACGCTAGGAAAGTAATGCTCAAAATTCTCCAAGCCGGGCTTCAGCAATGCGTGAACTGTGACCTTCCAGATGTTCAAGCTGGTTTTAGAAAAGGCAGAGGAACCAGAGATCAAATTGCCAACATCCACTGGATCATCAAAAAAGCAAGCGAGTTCCAGAAAAACATCTATTTCTGTTTTATTGACTATGCCAAAGCCTTTGACTGTGTGGATCACAATAAACTGTGGAAAATTCTGAAAGAGATGGGCATACCAGACCACCTGACCTGCCTCTTGAGAAACCTGTATGCAGGTCAGGAAGCAACAGTTAGAACTGAACATGGAACAACAGACTGGTTCCAAATAGGAAAAGGAGTACGTCAAGGCTATATATTGTCACCCTGTTTGTTTAACTTATATGCAGAGTACATCATGAGAAACGCTGGGCTGGAGGAAGCATAGGCTGGAATTAAGACTGCCGGAAGAAATATCAATAACCTCAGATATGTAGATGACACCACCCTTATGGCAAAAAGTGAAGAAGAACTACACAGCCTCTAGATGAAAGTGAAAGAGGAGAGTGAAAAAGTTGGCTTAAAGCTCAACATTCAGAAAACTAAGATCATGGCATCCAGTCCCATCACTTCATGGCAAATAGATGGGCAAACAGTGGAAGCAGTGGCTGACTTTATTTTTATGGGCTCCAAAATCACTGCAGATGGTGACTGCAGCCATGAAATTAAAAGACGCTTACTCCTTGGAAGGAAAGTTATGATCAACCTAGACAGCATATTAAAAAGCAGAGACATTAACTTTGCCAACAAAGATCTGTCTAGTCAAGGCTCTGGTTTTTCCAGTAGTCATGTATGGACGTGAGAGTTGGACTATAAAGAACACTGAGCGCAGAAGAATTGATGCTTTTGAACTGTGGTGTTAGAGAAGACTCTTGAGAGTCCCTTGGACTGCAAGGAGATCCAACCAATCCATCCTAAAGGAGATCAGTCCTGGGTGTTCACTGGAAGGACTGATGTTGAAGCTGAAACTCCAATACTTTGGCCACCTCACGCGAAGAGCTGACTCATTTGAAAAGATCCTGATGCTGTCGCAAAGAGCTGGGCATGACTGAAGCAATTTAGCAGCAGGAGCATTATATAGACTGGATCTTTACCTTGAGTTGTCATAATTTATGGGGACATAGTAAGTCATAAAGATGTCGCTCAATCATGTCCAACTCTTTGTGAACCCATGGGCTGTAACCAGCCAGGCTCCTCTGTCCATGGAATTCTCCAGGTAAGAATACTGGAGTGGGTAACCATTCCCTTTCTCTAGGGGATCTTCCTGACCTAAGGATTGAAGCTGGGTCTCCTGCATTGCAGGTGGATTCTTTATCATCTGAGCCACCAGGGAAGCCCATAGTAAGTCTTGGTAGTTATTTAGTAAACTATTACATATTTATTTTAAAAAAGTGAATGCTAAAGAAATGTTAATTAACCCCCCAAATTACTAGAATAAACACTTCAAATAAAATGAACTATCATAAACTACAGTTTCACATTTCTGCTGATAAGGTAGTTTTGAAATAAATAGCATTACAGTTAATGAATCTAAGTAAAGAAACATTTATAGCAGCTCAACTCATAATTGCCCCAAGCTGGTAACAACACAAATACCTTTCAATGAGTGAACAGATAAACAAACAATGGTCCTTTTTTGCTTGGGAATTTGGGAAAGATTGAAGGCAGGAGGAGAAGGGGACGACAGAGGATGAGATGGTTGGCTGGCATCACCGACTCAATGGACATGAGTTTGGGCAGGCTCCAGGAGTTGGTGATGGGCAGGGAGGCTTGGCGTGCTGAAGTTCACAGGGTGGCAAAGAGTCTGACATGACTGAGTGACTGAACTGAACTGATACTGACTGTGATCTAACCTTGAATAGGAGCTCACTAATATAACCTTCTTACTAATCTGAGAATTATCATCAGATATGTTCCTCAAATCCTCATGCTATGAGCCTCAATTTCTATTCTGGCTCCATCCAGAGGCAGTTTGCGGAAGGCCAATACTGTGGACGGCAGAGGGAAATTATTTGGGTCCATGACATTGCTGGGCCCCTGGGTCAAGCACACCTGAAGCCCATCCTTCCTCTGGACTTCCTCTTACGTTAATAGTTTTAGTCAGTTGGGAGTTTGGCTACCTGCAGTCAAAGTCATCTTGATAACCAAAGCTATTTAAAAATCCCAAAGGGCAAGTGATTTTATATCACAGAACCTGGAAGAAATATCATTTCGCCTTAAAGAACAAGTTCTTCAAAGAACTGCTCTTTACCTTAGAGTGGTACTCTTTATTGTTAAGGTAAACACAGGTGAGGCTCAGCAAACAGGGCTCTCTCTGTGAACATCTCAAAGCTGCTCTGTTTTCACTAGATCAGGCATTAAAACACAGCAAGCTGGGACTTTAAAAGAAGGCCAAGTTTTCTGAATTACCATCAACTTCATATTTCATTTTCTTTTCTAAAATTCAAATATTTTTAATAATTTCCTTTTTAAATAGTATTACCTTTATGCTTTGCCAATATTTGCAATACACCAAAAAGACTTTCTTCAATATATCAAGTAATCAAAAATCAAAGGGCATTTTGACCTTAGTATAAAAAGCAACCATATATTGTAAATTTGAGATCACTGAATCACTAAGACAAATAAAGTTACAATTCTATTATTAAAAAAGATTAGCTTTACTTACTAGAAAAACTAGTGATCCATCAAGTCCTAGCATCTAAAATAAATAATAAGCATTAAATCAAGATTCAACAGGATTTTTATCTATTTATGAAAATAAATTTTATTTATTTATGAAAAAAGCTCATTTTCCTTTCAATACCTTTAAACATAATATTTCCCACTACTTTCCAAAAGAGCCGATCATTTTCAGAGACTGAAAAACTTATCAGAGGAGTTTTACATTTTGGATCTCCTTTTAAGCGAAATCATGTAATTAAAACGTTAAAAAAAATTCCATCTTGGATTTTTATTCTTACATTCGATAAGGAGCCAGTCAAGATTTCCTGATACGCTGTACTGTTTTGTTAACTGAAATATCAGAATAATACTTATATTTAAATTGTTACTTCACTTTCAAAAGTCCACAATTTCAAGTTACAAATTTCATAAGTGAAACAAGGTTTGTACCAAAAGATAGAAAAGGCATTAATAGATCTTTATCCTAGTATTTTTAATATTTTCATCACAAACAATGTATCACTTAATTTCCTCTAGAAACTGAAGTTCTAGTAATTGTTTTCATCAAATATAACTGCAAAATCAGTGTATCCATCTAAATACGGCCGACTTTAAGACATACATTAGAATTAAAACACTAGGGCGCTTAACGGATAGAAGTCTTACTCGTTCCCATGTAAGCTCTTCTGCAGCTCGGTCCCATTCTAAAGCATTCCAGTTCATGTCATCTGGAAATATAATTTAAATATTACTTCTGGAACGTGAGTTTAATAAATAATAAAACATTTTCTTTTAATTTGTGTTTAACAGTGTTTTATAACTGTTGTTAAACATAACAGTTAAAATAGGCTAAACCAAAGTTAAAATTTTTCCATACTGAGTATTTGCTAGTTAGGCAATTTTTAAAAAACAAACGCACACAACATACAAAATAAATTAGATGATTCCAGACTGTGATGTAAGTGCTAGAAAGGACATAAATAGGATTATGCGAAATAGAGGAATTCAACAGCCCTGCATCAAGAATGAACCTGGTGGATTTGAGAAAAGTGAAGAAGCTGGACGACTAGCACTCTCCGGGTGAGGAGAAGGGTGGTAGCAGACGATGTTTATGAAAGACAGACGGGGATCAGATCATACTGATACAAAAGGAACGTGAAGCCTGGATTTTATTTTGTTCTTTAGTGTAATGGGGAAATCACTGACTGATTTTAAGGGCAAGAGATCAGTACAAACACTGTGTGGAGCAGGAAGGGAAGAGGGTCCGTGCAGGACCCATTGCATGAGACAACAGACGGAAACCAGGGCTATCACTGGGGTACTGCAGCCGCACTCTCAGAGCCTCTGAACATACACCCACCTCTCCCTCCAAAGGCCCCTTGCTCCCACTATACAACTGGCTTCCTCTCATCCTTCAAGCCTCAGCTCAGGTTATCACTTACTCTGAGCTACCTGGGGAATTATTTCAAACAGGTCTCTCCTCAGGAGCACCGGCAGAGCAAGCTGCACACTTATCACACTGTGTAATAACAGACTCGCTCACTTGGATATTTCTACTTCATCACTAGCCCAGAAATTCCAGGAAGGCAGGGACCTGGTGTCTCCGTGCCTGGCGCAGAGGGAACACTCAGCAATGATAAGTGGACCCAGAGACTGTGCAGCGCTTGACAGGAAACCTCTGGGGCCAGAGAGAGAAAAGAACATGATGAACTATTGACAGCTGACTGGTGGGCTGGTCTCAGATATTCTTTTACATTCTGGAGTTTTTACATACTGCCAGAAAATGAGAAATGAGTTTCTCTGGTGATGTCTGGCCTGCAGAATACACTTCAAGAGTTCTTCTTTAATAAAAGAAGCTGCACTGACTCAATGAAGATGGCAAAGGAATAAGATAAAACAGTAGTAAATTCCTTTTTTAAAAAAATAGTATCTATTCCAACTTACAAATAACTTTTTTCTATCCATCCTATAAAAAGTCCTGTGTGAAGAACTTTAAAACACAAAACGTGCCCTGCTTCATAGCTTATGAATGTCCATAAATGCAAGTCTGCTAAAATGAAGTAAAATCAGGTTACAAACAGAACTTCAAACCCATGAAGTTTTGAAAACTGTGGCCCTCCCCTGGGGAGCTGGGAATGGACTCGTGGTTGTGGAGGAAGGGTGGGGACAGGCCGCAGCCATTACCTTGCGCCCCGTTGTTGGCGTCGGCTGCATCCTCCCCGCCCGCGTCATCTTCCTCCTCGTTCTCCTCCTCCTCCTCCTCCGCCTGCTCATCCTGGGCATCAGGGTTTTCCCCAACCACCGCGTTCTCCGCTGGGGGGTTAGCAGGCTGCTCGGGGGCAACATTTTCAGCACCATTTCCTCCAGCTGGAGCCTACAATGACAGAACAGACCAGAAATTTGTCTAACTTGTCTCAGTTTTGCTGTATTTCCAAATTGCACCCTCCTTTCTAAAAAAACAAAACTAGCAAACAGACACAAACTCTATTAAAATTCCAAAAAATCAGCTCTCAAGGACATCTCTTCTCAAGGTATCTGAATTTGGACCAACTTGGTAATATAAGAACACAAACTCACTTAACAGTATACAAGTTCATTCAGTATAATTTAGAGATTAACATTTCACAAAGCATTATAGAAAATACATGAACAAATCTGGCTATTTTGAATACATCATTTCATAATCCTTCTTTATAAGGCATCTCCTGTTTTTACTGATCACTTCAGGGATGAAAATGTATTTATGCACTCTACTTGCTTATCTACACACATACTGATATGTAACTTAATTCTCAGTCATCAGTTAACACCTGAGGAAAGATTTCTCATGTCTGCACTGCAGGTTAAGCCTGTCCACAGGAACGACATCAGTTCCCACACACTCACTTCTCTGCCTCTTCCTGAATTCTGCAACCCACCAAATGCAAAGACCCAGTTGCAGTTAATTAAAACACTGAACTCCTATAAAGGTAACAAAGACGCTAAAAGAACTGTGGTCAATGATTCAAACATGAGGTACAATGATGAAGTATTAACACTAGGTTAAGAAAAGCATGCTTGCTTTATAGTCCCATTTTTCATATGTGTAGTTTTCAAAGAAGCTGTACCCTTAAATCTGTAGAGAAAAGGGTATGGCGGAATTTGATGAAATCAATCCTAATACTAGAAAAAGCGAAGGTACTTAAATGAAAAATTGTTGTTAATTATTTATAGTTAATTTTATAGTCAATTTTTTCATAATAAAAATTTTACAAAGTGCAAATTGTTTTTGTATGTAAGTAGTCAGTTTTTTTTCTTTTACATCTTTAGCCCTGAAGTTTCTCAGTAAACAAGACACTAAAAATCATTTATCTCATACCCCCCTCTTCTTAATGCCTCAAGCAAACGCTCTCGATCTTGCATGCCATCTCTCATTAAGAAACAGTAAAACTGTACAAGACTGTTTTCAACAGTATTCCTTTTTTTCTACTTTTGATAATGTTTCTACCAAGACAAAGGTGAGTTGTTTTACACATGAAGAAACTAATGAACAAAGAGGGCAAGGGGCCTCCTTAATGTTAAGGAGCACGTCAAAAGGACAGGAAGGAGATCTGGATATTAACTTTCGGGCAGCTGTTAGCCAGGCGAAGGGAATGAAGGAACACTCAGTACACAACCTAATATTGCTCCCAGTCTCTCTAGGAAACCAACAGGCAAAGTCACAGCCACGTGCTTCTGACTTTTCACCTCTCCCTTAAACTTCTCCCAAACCTTGTCATTGTCCTGCTTCACAATGAGAGACACGGGAGTCAAGGGTTTGGACCCTGGAAGGGGACAATAATTCTTATGTCCCACCCAGATCAAATGAATTCGGGGACGGAGGGTTTACCTCATTTTGGTGATGCCCAGCAGCATTGAAGGGCGGAGCGGCGTGCTCCAGCCAGATTGGGGCACCCCCATGGACGATCTGCTCTCGTAGCCACACCAGGCTGATGAACGCACACAGCGTGCACGTCACCACAAAACAACCCTGCAAACAATCTGCCAACAAGTTGTCCCTGTTTAAAAAAAAAAAAAAAAAGAGGTATATAACATTACTCCAAGGAATACTTCAAGTTAAGAAACAAAAGGTAACAACATTCACTTTACACAAAAATCTAGAAAGAACAGCCAGGAAAGTGGTAACTTTTTGGTGAAAATCAGTCTCTCAAAAAGAGTTATTTCTGAGGATGGTGGCACTTTATCTATAAGAGGGTCAAATATATTTATTTATATATTTGTATTATGTGTGTTTATATTATAGAAGGTAAAGAATAACATCAGAAGTACATAAACCAGCTATCCAGCCTCTCTTTGAGGATGGCTGAGAAAAAGGAAGGCATCCAGCGAAAAACAAGAGCAATCAAATACTTGACAAAGGTCAAGCATTAAATGCATGAATTTACTACAGATAAATGACTGTGCCCAACACTTACTAAGAATATCCTTATCCTTATTTTACACACAAGTTTAACCAACTTGGTTGGCTGATACTTAAACCCACGAAAATGAATAGAATCAGCAGATCAAAAAGAAGAGCCTCTAGTAAGGTCCAAAGACGCTATAGGAAGGTTGAGAGATGCACAGTACGCAATGTGTGAGGCCAGAAGCCTGTGGGAAGCTTTACCAATGCCTCATTTAGAAGGC
Source organism: Okapia johnstoni (assembly GCA_024291935.2). Classification (NCBI taxonomy): domain Eukaryota; kingdom Metazoa; phylum Chordata; class Mammalia; order Artiodactyla; family Giraffidae; genus Okapia; species Okapia johnstoni. The sequence goes on from CM044313.1 coordinate 100,095,386, forward strand.
AGACTGAATTCTGATGCTATACTAAAAGTATATTAGCTCCTCAACAAATTCTGACAGATCATGTACAATTCACATGACAATACACAGAGTATCACACTACAGAACACTTCTTTGTTCTTTTCCTCTCTGAAGGAGCATTTCTTTCCCTGTCTATGTCTGATTTTAAAATAATTCAAAGGTAACTCAAGAATTTTGGGAGCCTTTGGAAAATTCACTACCATAATAAAATGACATTATTCCCTTCATGGAGACTTAAGGAAGGGTCAATTTGGGAGACCTCGGCCTTTAAGCTCCAAACGGAAATAATGTGGTCCTTAGATACTATCTGGAATATATCTTAATAGAAAGAGGAATGATAATCATCCCCCTCGTAAGGAACCCTCCAGACCATTAAAATTTTGATAGGCGGGAACCCTCTTGACTCCTGCCTTGTCATCAGTAGTAAGAACAGCAAAACAGTGACAGACTCCTGGTAGAATCCTCTGCTTTTCCCTCTGGGCTGGTCTGGCAACCATCTGGACCAGAAGTGAGAATTCCTGAGTTCCAAAGCCTAGAAGAGAGCTTTCAAGCTTCCATCCTCACCCTTTTAGAAGGCTGCCCTGAGACCACCCACTAGCCTTCTGGAAGAGAGGTCGTATAGAAGAAGCAAGGTACCTCATCTTAGACCATCCCACCCCAATGACACACAGGCATAACTGAGGCAAGTCCAACAGGTAAACCGATCAGCTGAGCCGAACCCAAACTGTTAACCCCTGGAATTACAAGTGAAATTAAAATGCTTGTTGTTTTAAGGCACTAAGTTTTGGAGAGAGAATGTTTTTGCAGTAATAGTTAACTGACAGACTGTGCCTAGAGATGTTGAAGACCTGGGCTACAGAATACAAAGCGCCTACTAAGGTATTAAGAAATTTTAAGTAAACTTTCAGAAAATATATAGAGAAAAATGAAACATTACTCAGAAAAAATAAGTGATTTAACTATAAGTGCTTTCAGAAAAACTGGTTCAATTCTTCAAATTCTAAAAGGCAGCATGAGATTATAAAATCTACCCATGCTTACAATTTCTTTCGACGATCCCCACCAAGCCTCCAGCATTCTTCCGGTGTCAGTGAGGAAGTGCATGAAGGCAATTCAGGCGTGGCCCTAACCAATCAGGCTGGCATGAGAGGGGAGCCTGCCAACATAAGGCAAGCAGCAGCTCTGAGTCTGGGTGGTAACTGTGCTACTGATTAACACAGTGCTCAAAATTCACACATGGTTTTCAAACATATTTGTGAATTTAATCTCTGAACATGTCTCAGGGAGTGGGGTTCAGCCCACTTTGAAGAGTGGGCTGTTCAAAGATTAAATTCACAAATACATGTAAAAACTTAATGTGAAATTTGTCTGATGAGAAAACAAGGGTTCAGAATTGTCCAATGATTTGCCCAAGGTCACCAAAAAGTTGCAACTTTATTCCAGTGCTAGAGTTCCTTCTGTTACAACCTCAGTGTACTACCTAAATGATCACATCAGCCAGACAACCAGATGTTTAATGGTTCCACCAACAAGCAGTAAAGGTGGTAGGCAAGGAGAATACTGCCCTGAGACCAAAAGACTAAAACTTCTCTGACATGGTGGTTTCCATAAGCACCCAGTTTTTCACAAAGCCAAAGACTACCAATTTAAGCTTTGGTAAATATCAACATATTTTGCCACTCAAAACAGAAACCATAAAAGAAGGAATACACCCCACTTTACTGAACAGCACACATGGGACCTCAAGTCATCTTTCCAAACAACCGGGATACTGACTGTCTCCTACACTGTTCTCTCAAAAGCTACAATGATAAATACAACTCAGCCTCAAACTAAATGGAACAAGACCACCCTTTTTGAAACAGTTCTTTTATTATTTCATAGATGTTAAAATGTAACTTCCATTACTTTTAGCTTTTTTCTGACCTCCCTTGATGCTTCTAACATGAGCTTTTCTTTAGTATACAATTTCTAAAGGAAAGCCAGAGGTGAGTTATGTCATAAACACAGAGATGCAATGAATGACACTTCAGCCATTTAAGATTGATTTTCCCTGCCTCCATACTAAAACTGTGTTCTAGATGGCTGAGATAAAAATCTGATGTCCAGATATAGGAATGCTGTCATATTTATTTCCACTGAATCACTTCACAGGTTAGTATTTTACACTATTTCTAAATTCTCAAGTGTGTCAAATCACTGCTTCTCCTTTTTATCATGGCCACAGCCATTAGCGGCCCTATTTCCAAGATTCCTGTCTACTTACGAACATTACTTCAGAAGCTGTTCTAATGTGAATAAAGTTCAAAACCTTTTTTCTGTTTGCTATACTGCCAAAGAAACAGAAATAAATAACTTGCCTGTTCTATCCAAAAAGGTAAAACCAGCAAGTAGGAAAACCAAGCTGCTGACATATCTAATGTTTCTAAGTATTTTCAACCATAATTCAAAATAACGATGCAGAGGCTTGATTTCTCCTTTATCAGAAATGAAACATGCTCTACTGCACTCTTCTAATGTCATTTGGCTTGTTTTCATAATATAATCTGAATGCCTCTATTCTAAGACAGTCTTATATTGTTCTCTGCCTCTACTGAATAGGGATCAGAAACCTAAGGTTAGTTGGGTACAAAAGATTAAGCAAACAGAGGTCCAATCTTTTGCAAGCTTAATATTCTAATGATCTTGATACAGTTAATCATTCACAGCATTTCTAATTCCAACATCAATAACAAAAGTATAAGTCACATCTTTCCCAGGAAACTGCAATTATAACGCTTCATCTCAAATTAAAATACAATAAAGCCACAGTCAACAAGTTTTTGGAGTTCATATCCTAACAATCAGAAAAAACATTTAAAAAAGATATCTGACTACAAACGTCTGTGTGGTTAAAAACACATTTAAAGGAGCGCTCAGCATCTACGTGGAACAACCCATTTTGTCGCACAATGTGACAGCTATCTAACTAGCCTTCCCACCACTACCAAATACTCCTTTAAGAGGGTATGTTTTAAAACATCATTTACATGTATCATTTGCTTCCCCTGTAGCTGTTGGAACGGGTAAGAGGAATAGCAGGACTTTTCTAACCACAGCAAGTCCAGGTGTGTGGAAGCAGAGAGGCGCGCCGCCCCCGGCGCCCTGCGGTCCGATACTCACGTGGACAGCATGTCCAGCGGCAGCGTCAGGAGGGAGCTCACGGAGCCGGTGAACAAGCACTTGTAGATGCGGCCTGCCGAGAGAGGGCGCCACAGCACAGTCACAGCCCCCATCAGCGCTCCCAGCCCCTCCGGCAACACGGGGGTGGGAACGCCCTGAAATAAACCCTGAGCCTTTTCAAGCCTGAGTCTCAAAATACGAGACTAAAAAAAGAGATCGAGCATTAAGAATAGTGACAGTAAAGAGTAAGTGTTACACAATAATGTTTAAAGTTTAGATTCTCTCTAGATTTACTTGTGTTTACTGAATGAGCTTAGATGTTTCAAAGGAGGGGGGGGGAGATCCAGAAAAGATCTCCAAAATTATAATACAGAGAATGTTTTTTAACCTAAATTCCAAAATTCATTGAGTCTGCTCATGAAAATGAAGTTTTAGGGGTACACACTTTTTGAAATTAAAAGGACTTTTCAGTAGAGTACATGCTTCAGTGCTACGAATAGCAACCTAACAACCAATTTTTTAAAAACACAAATTCAAGGGTCTTCAAAAGGACAAAAATCTTCAATCGGGCCATGAATGGAAAATATGAAGGTCCAATACACAGCCATTTCATATCCTCTTGTCAGAAAAGGCAGGAATAGATTTGGAAATGCGGCCCAAAAGTTGAGGTTTTCTTTCAAACCAGTACTTATGTATCAGTTTAAGCATCCTCTATAGCCTTGTACCAAAAATTTACAGTAACTTCAATGGCTGTTTTCAAATGTCAAGTCAAAATAGAAAGATAGGAAAAGATTTTCTGTAATACAAATTGCTTATATCTGTGTATAAAATATTCAAAGTATTATAGCAAGTAAAACTGACAGATGGCCAGTTGTCTGTAGATAAGAAAACAGAGTCATAAATTAAAGGCCTCCTTACTAGTGTGCTTAAAAATAGGGCAGTTCAAACACCTTCCTACATGAAGACAATCGTAGGTACATTGCTAACTTAAAGAAAGAAGTATGACATAGATTTTAATTGTGTGTGAGTGTATGTGTAAACAAGTCAGAACAGAAATCAAGCTTGTTACCTGTTACTTAAATCGCTCAACTCCTTACTTAATTTTTGATTATTTGATCTACTGATTTCAGAAAAGTGTGTTAGTTTTCCACTATGACTGTGAATGTTCTACATTCTAAGTCCTGTTTGCTGATGCATAAAAATTCTTAAGTTTTCTTTTATTAATATGAACTAAAATGCTTTGCCTCATTTAAAGTGTTTCATCTTGGAGAATATCTGGCTGGTGAATACTGTTCCTGTGTTGTGTTAGCTAACAAACTCTCTAACATCAGTCCTGGCTGTTTTGCACTTCTCTCTCATAGTGGAACACTTCCATCCATACACAGTGATCGCAGCTACTCCCCTCTTACTGACCCTTTCCTCTCTTTTGCTCCCCTTTCTCTGTCCTCCCTTCTTGTCTTTCCTGTCCTTTGCTGGACTTCAAATTTTATTCACTGTCTCCTATTCCTACTCCCTAGGATAAACACTCACCATCTTACTTCTATTCTCCGAGTGGTTACCCTTAAGTTTTGTTACTTTTTTATTAAGGTAAAATTCACATAAATCTTAAGTGTATCTGTGTGAATTTTTACATCACTATATATCCAGGTAACTACCACCCAGATAAGATTCTCCACATTTCTAGCTCTCCAGAAGGCTCCTTCAAACCACTTCCCAGTCAATATCTCCAGCACAAGGTAACCACTATTTTTGATCTCGATCACAGCAGATCAGTTTGCCCTATTTTAAAACGTCACATAAATGCAATCATACAATTCATACTCTTTTGTGCCTGGCTTCTTTTTCTCAAAGAAGTTAGGTTCATCCATGTTATCCTATGTCATGACAGCCAGCTCTTTTGTCATCACTAGGTAGAATTCCATTATAGGGATAAGTGTACAGTATCCATTCTACTGTTACTTGGTTGGTTCCAGTTTTAAACTACTATCTGCAGAGCCGCAGTGATCACACCATTATATACAAGTCTTTCAGTGGACACAAGGCTGTGTCCTGTGAATATTCCTGTAATCAATATTCCCAGAAATAGAACTGCTGAGTCATAATGTATTTAAAATATTAACCACTGACAGATAATGCCAAACAGCTTTTTCCAAGATGGTTATACCATATTTATATTCATTACTACTGATGAATACATGTTTCAGATGATCCACATCCTAATAAAAAGCATTTGGCACTATCTTTTTTCCTTAACTTCAGCCATTCTGCTGATTCTGTAGAGTACCTTCTCGTGCCTTCCCCTGATGACTAATGATACTGAGCATCTTTTCATGTGCTTACTGGCTATTTAATCTTCTTTCCAGAAATACCTGTTCACATCTGCCGTCCACGTTTTAATTGGCTTGTCTGCCTTTCTCTTACAATTTAATAGTTCTTTTATTATATATCCTTGCATATATCCTGGATACAAGTCCTTTGTTAGATATGTGAACTGCAGATACCTTCTCTCACTCTGTAGCTTGCCTTTCTCTCTTAAGGGTATCTGAGCATGAATTAAAAGCCTTTAATTAAGCCAAATTTCTCAATGTTTTCTTTTACAGTTGTTCTAATATATTACCTTTTAGAAATTTTTTTAATGTTAATGTTCACAATCAGAGATGATATTACTCCTGGCACCTCTGCTCTTAATCACCTTTGCTAGTTCTGGACTCTTACTTGGCTATGCCTATATTTTTAATGTATATTTGCACTGTATTTTCTTGTTTTGTCTAAAGCATCTGTAATTTCCCCACAAGTAAGACAAACAATCTAAAAAGCTCTCATTTCTATTCTCCCCTCACAAGATTCTTTCACGTGAAGATCACCTCAAATTTCAGTTTCAGACTGACACCTAAAAAACTGTAGTGCACGCGTGCTCAGTCGTGTCCAACTCTTTGCAACCCCATGGACTGTAGCCACCAGACTCCTCTGTCCATGGAATTTTCTAGGCAGGAATACTGGCGTGGGCAGCCGTTTCCTACTCCAATTATTGTAGATTAACAACAATTATAATTTAGCTGTAAGAAGTACTTGTTTTTTTTTGTAAATCACACCTGTCTCTTTGATTCCTTGCTCTCTTTAGTAAAGATGTTTTCAAACACTACTACATAAATCATTTGAAGTAGTAAACTTTCCAACTCCTTGCCTCTATTGAAATGTCTGTATTTGTCCTTCTATCTGAGAATAATTTATGTGTAGAAGATTTTAGGTTCAAAAATGTTGTCAAATTTTGAAGCTTCCGCTGTCTTCTAACATTCAGCCAGCCTGACTCTCATTACTTTGTAGGATAATCTGAAAGCATAATATCTATACACTACCCTATACAGCACTGGAAAACTTTAGAATGTGCCTAGCTTGGCCTTTTTCCTTTATCAGAGTCAGCTCTCTCTCTTTCACCTTCTGGAACTAGTTACTAGTTAGATACTGAAACAATTGGATGTGGCCTCCATCTTTCAATTTTTTCCCTCATACTCACAACTTCTTGTCTCTGAGTCACATCCTGGAGAACTCCTTGCTCAATCTTCTAGCTCACTAATTCATTCTTCAAGTGACTATTACCTATTCTGCTATTCCCTTAAGATTTTCATAATTCATCAAGCTTATTTAAGAAGACAGGATATTAATCACACTTATGTACAAACCTTGTTTGCATTTAACTCTAAAGAATCCTACCTACATACTCTGGCACATATACTACTGACTCCTCTCCATGTCTTTAAGAACACAAAGAACCTAGAGAGAATCAACTAAGAGTTATTAGTATACCAATTTTCCAGAGGTACTCCTTTATTTGAAAAATACGCTTTCTTGAAAGCGTATTTGAAAAATTCTTCAGAACCATTGGGGATGTGTTTTTTAAAGGGGGATTAAAAAAAAAAATCTCAAAAGAATACATCTATTGGCATCTTTGAAAGCTCTGATAAACTTCAAAAAGTAAAATTCAATTTCCTTTCAATTATGCTTTGATTTTGCGTTTTCAATTCTCTCATGAACTTTCATTATTAGCCTCTCTATGCTGTGTTTCTTTTCCACATTCATTTAAGAAGCTCACCTGTTAAAAAATGGGGCTTTCCTAATACACAACCTTATAATATCTAATAAACATCATTGAACAAAAATATGATGCCATATTACTTTATCATATTAAACAGTTGTGTAATATTTAAACAACTCCAGCCACAGAGAAATGAATACTCACATGCTGTAAGAGGAACAACTCCCAACCATGCAAAGGCCACAAGTGTATAATGAAACCAATATCGTATTGCAGTGCCAATACTTGTAACCAGTCCAGCAAATATGTCCTGGATTGGAAGCCGTGAAGGCATATCTGGGGAATAAACTGTGAGGGGGAAAAAAGAAAAAGTTCACACAACTTCATAAAGATTCAAAAATAGGTTACTTTGTAGGCATATAGAACTATCTAACTTTCGACCTTTGCATTGCACTTAAGTATTTTGTCCTATGTGAAAAATAGTTCAAACATTTACAACATAATACTATCTTTACCCAGAAGTCATTTATGAGAGCAAATCACATAAATGTAAAAGCCAACAAAATAGGCCTCTGAGCAGGAAACAAGATTCATGAGATGTACACACCCCCTCACTCAAGAGCCAGGAACTTTATGCAAGGCTAACGCACACATATTTCAGCATTCAAACAATATAACCAACTAGTTTCCAGAGTTATCAGAGATCACATAGAGCCTACAGGAGCGAAAGGTGAAGCTGACAGAGGTCCTCAAGAAAGAAGCCTCCCCAGCACTAGCCTCAGCAGCAGCACTCCGTGCACAAGAACCTGCAGCCGAGCCACTTCCCACAGGAGCAAACCGCCCACTGAGGTCTGTCAGCCACTCCCTGCTCCCATTTCAGCACAATCAACATTCAAATGGTAAACTGCTATGATTTCAATCATATATACTCATTATATAAAGACAAAAGTAAATTTAACACGAATTTACAGAATTTACACTCAGCAGTTCCAGATGCTTAAAGCAAACAAACAATAAAGCATAAAAAGCTTTGGGGGAGGGGACAGAAGAGGAAGAAGAGCAATGTACTAGGATCCCAGAATGAAACTACGCTTCAAATTCTTGATACCTTGCCAGTGTGAACACCTACCTACTTATAAGGTGCATGATATTAAGTATAAATCAATAGGCAAAGGATTTATAAAATATAATTGGAATTCTAAAGATCTGCAAAATATTTACCATAGGCTTACAAAATACTGAGCTTAAAAAGTTCTGTTTTTAAAAAGTGAATTAAATACTTGTTGTCATTATTATTATTACAACCAACACAATTTTAACTGAAAAGATATCCCAAATTTTAATAGGGATGGGATATTTGACAAATTTAAGGCATCATTAATTACTCGCTTTCCTGGGTAAATAATGGTATTATAGTATTTTTTTTTTAAAGAAGCCTTGTCTTGGAGGTACATGCTAAAATATGTACAGAGGAAATTATAAATAGGATTTTCTGTAATAAGGATGGAGACGTGGGAACAAGAGCATAGAGAACCACCAGAGAAGCCCACGTGCAACTGAGAGAGGCCCCCAGTAAACTGCCTGCAAGGCACTGAATCCTAATAAACACGTGAGCGAGCTCAGAAAAAGACCTCCCCCCACAGCTCCCAAGCCAAGCCTTCAAATGACACCCGGGCTCTAGCTGACAAGACTGACTACAAGTGATGAGAGATGCTGAGCCAGAGACATCCAGCAAAGGTGGATCCAGATTCTGAATCCACAAAATCTATGAAATAATAAATATTTGTTGTTAAAGAGTACAGGGGACTACATGTGAGGGCTATGGGTTGAAAACAGATGCAACTGAGTGATGGATACACATAGGTTCATTGTAACTTTGTATATGTTTGAATTCATCTAAAATATAAAAAAGAAAGAAAAAAATCTCGCAAATTAAATGACACACGCGTGTGTTAAAAGCTAACATGTAGTTTTAAAAAGTGCTTTCCAAAATGCTATAGCAATACTTTCTATTACTATCAAAAACAAATTAAATCGAACACAGTTGCTTTAAAACTGTGTAAACACCATTATGTAGCCAGTTATAACCTAGAAATGAAGTGAAAACTTCTGAAGAACTTACTTGGTGTGAAAGCAAATCTGTGCTTGCATAATTCACAGTATTCTTTTCGACTGTGTTTCAGCCACTGAACTAAGCTGCAATTACAAACATATTCATAAGTATGGTATTTATGACAAGGAAATTTTAAGGTTTCACTGAAAACTAACATAGCTTTACTAAACTTTTACATATCACAGAACTTTCACAATTTTAAATGCAGAGTATCTTTAATTTTTTTTTTATCACCGATGCCCTCGAAGAGTACAGAATTATAACAAATAAAGATAAAAAGCACGTGTTTCTACTATTAAAAAGCAGCTTAAACTGAACAATTAATTAATATAAACTGTAATCTCCTCAAAGATAACTGAATATAAAAATAATCTCCAAGCATCGGCATCAGTTCTAACACTTGTCTGATGATACTGCTGCCCGGTGGCCAGGCCTATCACTAATTGGCTGGCTGTGCGACCGAGAACTTAACCTTTCTATGCTTCAGTTTCCTCATGTGAATAACGGTAATACTCCACCTCGCAGTTCTGTTGTAAGGATTAAACAAGCTAAAATGTACAGAAGCACTGAGTATTCCCTGACACAAAGCATTTCCTCAATGTAAGCTATAACCATCCTAAGCAAAACCAGAAAACCGTAAGACTCCCCATGAACATATAAGTGCTCCACGGTGGAAACAAACAAATGGGCACTCACACGCTCCAAAAGACAATATACCAAAATGACATGGCACGGTAATAAGGAATATAGATCATCTCCAAACACAGTAAAAAAATTTTTAAATATCTAGTTACAGAAAAAGTCATTGAAACAGTTGCCCTTATTATACAGATGACAAAAGTGAAGCTCAGGCAAACATTTTCCAAAAGGATGACTTACCATTCTTGATGGATAAACTTAATACTGCCAGTACATACACAAGGATGATAAAGAGGTTTCTCAGGTGTTCCTTCTGACCGACACACTCTACATATGTCTATTAATGAAAACATAAAAATTGAATTATTTTGGTTGTAACTTATAAAAAATTAACAGACCACCAAAAACTAAAATATTGCTTGTCAAAGTAAGACTCTGTCACTACATAAAACATCAATCAACATCATGGAGAACTGAAAAGGGTGATCAGTATGATAATCAAATATATGTGAAACTTAAAATCCCTATTATATAAAAAGGTCAATTGTTCCTTTGTATGAGAGTTCTGTAAATAAATAAAAATTGAAAATGACAGAAACAGTGGTTTTCTTTAAAACTGCATGGTGCTTAGTTGCTCAGTCGTGCCACCTCTTTGCGACCCAACAGATTATAGCCCTCCAGGCTCCTCTGTCCATGGAATTCTCCAGGCAAGAATACTGGAGTGTGTTGCCATGCCCTTCTCCAGGGGATCTTACTGACTCCAGGATCGAACCCAGGTCTCCTGCATTGCAGGCAGATTCTTTACCGTTTGAGTCACCAGGGAAGCTCTAAAACTGCACTCTCTCATAACTAACAGATTATAGATAGAAATAAGCAAAAATCAATCAGCATTCCTCTCCTAACAATTTAAAGTCCTAAGTCCAGTCCTAAGTTTAAACTTCACAAAAACGTATCTCAGGACTTATAGAAACAGCAGTGAGCGGCCCTGGGGACAATCCTCCACTAGAGGGAGACACTGTAACAGACACACACACAATCAAGGTGTGCAGGGGGCACCCCAAGACCAGAGAGAAATGAGCCAGAGGCCACCTTAAGCAGAAACTACGGGAGCGCAGGGCTACGGGTCTGCCGCCAGAGGGCAGCAGCTCCTCCTCACGCTCCCGCCCCACGTGGTTCTAGGGCACCGCTGTCTGCCTGGGGTGGCGGGTGACCTGCAGAGGACTGAAAGCGTGCCATCAAGCTCACTAGTTTATTAATGTGGTCCTCCCGCAGGACCACCTACCAAAACCTGGTAGTGACTTTCATTTAGAACGGCTTCTCAGCAAACCACCAAGGCCAAATACCAACCCCAAGGTGGGAATGTGAGGGGCAACAGGCAGTGTGAACAAGGGGCAAGGACTTGATGCAAGCTTCTGATCTACTCTCTTACAGGGAATTCCTCATTAATGAGTAACAACTGCAACCCAGAGCCTATCTCTAACGGATTTAATAATGAATCTCCAGCACCCGTCCGACTGGAAACACACATGCTGAGCACTGTGGTGCGCTTCCGGCCACTTAAGAGCATCATAGACTTGTGACTGCTCAGTCTTGGGCGGCTAAACAATATTTGTCCAAGTTAAGGCTCAAATGCTCGGGGTAACCTATGGTTAGCACACTAGTCTCCCTGTTATCTATAAACCAGACAAATCGCTCCGGCAACACAGAAAAGCCACTCACCACCACCCAGGAAAAAGCTATCAAAAGTGTCAATACTGGTTCCCATGGAGTCGCGGTAGAGTTATCCGAATTGTATCAAATTAAGCACAGATGGCACCACCATTTCAGCTCTAGAAGCAGACACTGAAGCTACTACCATCATCGGAAGGACTTTGCTTTCCGGTAAGCTACCGGCACATTACCAGAAATGACGCTGGCAGTCGGCATCGTTTATAGAGAGAACAACATGGAATCAAAATCTCTTCCAACCTCCCTTTTTCACCTTCATCCTTAATAAAAACATCCAACAGCAACAGCTTTCACTCTGATCCGTTCTGCATCGATCTACGACTTTGAGCTCTAGCAGTGCAGTAGGAACGTCCCAGCCATCGCGTCTAATCAGCCTCCACAAAGTTCCAGCACAAAACAGAACCACGGTCCCATGCCATGATTTCCAGCGGCAGTGTGCAGGCAGCTCCCGCACTGTAGCCCAGGGAAACTAGGCCAGGAGCCAGGAGAGCGCGTAAAAGGAGGGCATGGGGATAGGGGCGGAGGCTCCCTACCCTAAACCCGCGAGGCAGATCACACAGGATTTTAACTGCACTGAACTCAACACCCTGCCACTGAAGCTGGAGATTACCCAGGCTGCTTCCCTCATAGCTCAGTCAGTACAATCTGCCTGCAATGCAAAAGACGCAGGTTCAATCCCTGGGTCAGGAAGATCCCCTGGAGAAGGAAATGGCAACCCACTCCAGTATTCTTGCCTGGAGAATCCCAGGGACAGAGGAGCCTGGTACAGTCCATGGGGTCACAAGAGTCAAACACAACTTAGCAACTAAACCACCACTTCAGCTGCAGGTACTAGACTTGCCATGCAATGGATCTGCCTTAAAGGATTTTAAGTGGACTCAATGGCACCCCACTCCAGTACTCTTCCTAGAAAATCCCATGGACAGAGAAGCCTGGTAGGCTGCAGTCCATGGGGTCGCGAAGAGTCGGACACGACTGATCGACTTCACTTTCACTTTTCACGCATTGAAGAAGGAAATGGCAACCCACTCCAGTGTTCTTGCCTGGAGAATCCCAGGGACGGGGGAGCCTGGTGGGCTGCCGTCTATGGGGTCACACAGAGTCGGACACGACTGAAGCGACTTAGCAGCAGCAGCAGCATTCCAAATACCAGACCTCCAGAGAGTCCAGTGCTGTTTTTCATCACTGCCTCCCCACCCTTGGGTCCTGAGTAACAAGTCTGCTACCCCTTGGTTGGGGTAGTCCATTACCAGGCTTCCTCTATGGAACCAAATCTGGGTTCCCCATCACCCAATTCCCAGTCGCCCTGGTCAGCACAACAACTTAAAAGGGCCACCGGACATGCACTCCTGGTGACCTCGAGTCATCAGAGCTGAGGATGCCCATGGGCATGGATGAGTTCTAGAATGACCACGGTTCTGCCGGTAGGAGCCAAACCTGCACTCAAAGTCATTCGTTCTGTCGGGGTACCAGTCGGAAGTGCCTAGACCTCTGTGGATTAACTTTAGAGACAGGCATATGCCACCGCAGTATTTCCCCACTTATGGGGAGTTTGAGTGCAAGTGTGGGTGGGCAGGTGCAGTCACAGGGCAAGTGGTTCCACCTCTTCCTGTCTCCCCACCAGCTCTCAAGCGGCCACAGGGGCAGGAAGTAGGGCGCAGCAGAGACAGCGTAGCAGGCAGGACACAGGGCAGAGGGAAGTGGTGGGAACATCACTGGGCCTCCCATCACCCTGCAGAAACATGGTGACTAGTAGTCAGCAGTTATGTGGCGAAGGACTGGGGTAGGGCAGGGAGAGCCTTGCCCCCTCGGCCAGCGGGACGCAGGGACGTAACACGAGGAACACCACCAAGGAGCAGGCAAACCACTGACAGCAAGCCTGGCTCCTTCTAGACAGGCACGCGCGGGCGCTGCAGGCAGGAACACCGCCAAGACTGCGGCGGCACCACAGTTCCCCACCCTCCACATGACAGCCGCAAGGGGCAGGCGGGGCTGGAGTTGAGTGTGACTGGGAAAACCTATCTCCATTAGATCCAGACACGGATTGTCAGAAGATTTCATCCTTCTAAAGGACAAACCAAAGAACACAAAACTAATAAGCAAACACAACAAATCTAAATCAAGCCCCAGAGCTCTGCTCAACAGAGTCTACAGTACAGAACTGGGACTCACCGGGGCCCTGCAAGGTCAAAACTATCTCCGTTCTAACACTAAGAGTCTTCTCTCACTGTGTTACCAGTGTACAGTGGCGGTTTCCAGAGGCTTCAGGACACAGCTGTTTGAATGCAGCTGCTTCCCACTAAACCACACATTTAAAAGATACACAAACACAAAACAAATCCACTCTGCCCACCAATGTTCTAGCTTTGGAATATATGGTTATTTTCTGAAGAAAAATGTGTATTAACACATAATGGGTGTGTTAAGTGAATAAAAAATTTCTAAATGTTTTTACTCTCTTATATGGCAAGTGAAAGTTCTTCTGAGTCTTTCAGAAGAGTTTACAGGGATCCTGAGACCAAAAAAGTTTGAGAACCACTGCTCTATCTAATTTTTTTCCCACAGTAACTATGGCTCTCTCAAAATACACACATACACAATATTACCATTATTTTATCAAGGACTTCACAAGCTCCACTGATTATATAAAAGGACGGAGAAGGGAACACTAAGGCTTCTAAATCATCTTGTTTTAAAATCATGGAACTCTTTTACATAATAATAAAAGTGGAAATCAAATAGTCAAAGTAGAAAATAAGTTGAAACAAATGAACCTGTGTATATCAAGCTTAACCACAGAAAAGAATTATTTTAGAGACTTTATAACATGATCATACATCCCTAGTAGGCTATATCCAAAGACAAAAGGGACTATAGAGATATCCTAAAGAGAATTCAGTAATCATCATGTTAATAGCTGGAGAAGGCAATGGCAACCCACTCCAGTACTCTTGCCTGGAAAATCCCATGGAAGGAGGAGCCTGGTAGGCTGCAGTCCATGGGGTTGCTAAGAGTCGGACACGACTGAAGCGACTTAGCAGCAGCAGCAGCATGTTAATAGCAATAATATTGACAGGCATTTTTATTTTTTTAATTATTTATTCTTTTGGCTGCACCAAACAGCATGTGGGATCTTAGTCCCCCAACCAGCGAGAGAACTTGTGCCCCCTGCAGAGGAAGTGTGGAGTCTTAACCACTGGGCTGCTAAGGAAGCCCCTTGACAGGCCTTTTAAAACTTGGAAGGATAAAGACAGTAAGCAGTATGATAATGGTATTATGGCTAGTTTTTTAATAAGTTATTATCTCTTAGAATACATAAGCATTTACTGATGAAAAGATATCATATTTGAGATTTCCTTTAAAACAATCCAGTAGAAGTGTGGGGAAGCAAGAGGGAAAGAGTCGAGATAAAAGAATTGTCAGCCGTGCTTGTATCTGTTGAATCTAGATGCTGACAATATGAAGGCTTACTACATTAATCTACTTGTGAGAGTGTGAAATTTATATAATTAAACTTTTAAACTATATAGATCAAAAGTTAAACATGCAATTTGGAAATATCATAGCTGAACTTTTATTTTACTGAACACTACCAAGTCCAATTTTATCATGAAGTTCTTTAGTAGGAGGACTTAGCATGTGGTTTACTTAATATACACACACAAATGTGAAAACTTTTGTTAGCAATTTTCCTATTTTAGAAATCATGTTTTTAAAAATGTGTTAAGGGATTTCCGTGGTAGTCCAGTGGTTATGATTTGGAGCTCCTAATGCAGGGGACATGGATTCAATCCCTGGTCAGGAAACTAGAATTTCACATGCCAAGGCCAAAAAATATGTGTTCAAACTTTCACTGTCTATATCCTCATCAGGGAAAGAAAGCAGAATAAGATCTAAGTAATCTGTCTCAACATTCCTAAAGGCCTATTTCTATGAAACCAACAATCGAATTCTAATTTAAAACCATTTAATCTAAATGACTATAAAAAGAATTTGATACAAGAAACAATATCACAAATCTCTTCTGTAGTACTGACTCTGTGTTTTTTCACATGATAAAGTTGTGACTAAATGAGTTTTGTTCAAGCGTACTTTCTGTATGAGTATTTCCCTAAATGGAAAGGCAAAGATTGTTTCTCTAAATCAACCAGAATGGTGATAAGCCTCAGCTATAAAACACTTTAAGGCAAACACTGTTTAGTAGGCCCAGAGCCACACCTAACCCTAACCCTGATTAGGTGTGGCTTATCCCCTTTATCAAGGAACTGGAGGCCAAGAAAAGCTGCCTAAGAGCTAGGCTGTGCCTGGTCTATAACCTCAACGAAGTTTCCTTTGCTGGTCTGTGCGCATGGAGTAGAAGGCATGGAAGCTTCCCTCCTGCCAATCCATATTCCAGCAGAAAAACCTGAAACAAAGCATAAATGTATAAAGGTCATGGCTGAACATTTATTCTGGAAGAATAGGTAAGAGCTATTAACAGTTGCTACTTTGCAGGGATCAGAGTTGGGGAAAGAAGTTCTTATTTTACATGGGTATGCTGCCTATAGTACAGCTATACCTCAGTATCCGTGGATGGATTGCTTCCAGGAGCCCCCACGTATATCAAAACTCCAGGACACTCAAGTCCCAAAGTCGGCCCTCGACACCTGCAGGTTCTGTCTGCATCCACGGATTCAAGCAAACGTGCCTGAAAATTCTGATCTGCAGTTGGCTGAATTTACAGACACGAAACCCACGAATGGGGATGAAGGGCAACACTATATAATTACTGGAAGAAATCTGCATAAAAGTGGACCGAAAGAGTTCAAACAAATGCTGTTCCAGGATCAACTGCATGTATTTGTGTATGTGTCCATATATAATGGACATGAATTCAAGCAAACTCCAGAAGACAGGGAAAGACAGGAAGCCTGGCGTGCTGGAGTCCACGGGGTCACAAAGAGTTGGACATAACTTAGCAACTGAATAGCAACAACACAAAAGGATGTTGAGTGATAAAGAACCTCAGACACAAAGAGTTACTTACTTCTATACAATTCCAAATGTAAAAAAATACAAAAATGTGAAAAACACGTATCACTAGAAAATCAGGATAAAGTTTCCTCCTAGAGAAAGGTAGCAATAAAGACTAGAAAAGAATGGAAAGTTCTAGATCAAGATAAAATAGTCTTCTCCCTATTCCTCCTGCCAAGGACAGCTAAAAACACAGGATATTATATATGAAACACACATATGAAGACTAAAAAGTGAAGCAAAGGCAGACCACCACCAAAAGGAGCTGGGGCCCCAAGGAACTACACACACAGCAGTGAGTTCTCTGGGCTTGTGTTTTGCCTTAAGTAGCCTGGACTACGGAGAAGGCAATGGCACCCCATTCCAGTACTCCTGCCTGGAAAATCCCATGGGCAGAGAAGCCTGGTAGGCTGCAGTCCATGGGGTCGCTAAGAGTCGGACACAACTGAGCAAATTCACTTCCACTTTTCACTTTCCTGCATTGGAGAAGGAAATGGCAACCCACTCCAGAGTTCCTGCCTGGAGAACCCCGGGGACGGCGGGGCCTGGTGGGCTGCCATCTATGGGGTCGCACAGAGTTGGACACGACTGAAGCGACTTAGCAGCAGCAGCAGCCTGGACTAGTCAGTTCTTCGAACCAGGTGGCCAAAGTATTGGAGTTTCAGCTTCAGCATCAGTCCTTCCAATGAATATTCAGGGTTGATTTCCTTTAGGGTGGACTGGTTGGATCTCATTAGAAAAGACCCTGATGCTGAGAAAGATTGAAGTCGGGAAGAGAAGGGGACGACAGAGGATGAGATGGTTGGATGGCATCATCGACTTGATGGACATGAGCTTGAGTAAGCTCTGGGAGTTGGTGATGGACAGGGAGGCCTGGCATGCTGCAGTCCATGGGGTCGCAAAGAGTCGGACAAAACTGAGCGACTGAACTGAACTGAGCCTGAACTAGAGACTAAGGTAGAGAAGCTGGCAACCTAGAGACAATGAGAGCACACCAAAAAAATTCCCCATGAAAACTTGCTCCCTCTAGCCAAAGGACCAGAAAAGGGGCAACTCAGTAAGCCAGAAAACTTTACAGACAATAACTGCTGCTGTAATCCAGCCAAACAGTACAAGAAAAACTTCAACCCTACCACTAACTCTGACACCAAGGACAAGTGGGGAGCAGAGATCAGCTAATTCTAGTTCTAAACTAACCCAATGATATTATCAAGCAAGTTTATGAAGAAATGAGGATTAAAACCGAACCCCAAATTCCAAAAGAGAACTTTTCAACTTTATCATGCATACCTCGGTTATATGATCAAGTTTTCTTGAATGTTTTATTTTTTCATAATTTAATGTCAATATCCTATATATCTACTATCTACCCCTCCAACTTTATTTTCTTGCATTTAAATGGTAGACTGCTCTAATAAAAAAAAAAAAAAAAAAAAACACTGCATTACTGAATATAAGGACAAAAGTAACTTGTACAATAGCTAATTAAGTAGTTTTATTACTAATGAAGCTGGGTTATTTCCACATTCTGCCATGTTCTTTTTCTCTGTGAACTATTCAAGTCCTTCGTCCAGCTTACTAATTGGAGTCTTAACAATAGAAAATAATCCAAAAAGTTTCAGCGAAAGATTTGAACAGATACTTTACCAGAGAAGCATCTGGTGCTTCTGATGCTAACCTGGAGAAGTTAGCATCATGAAAGCAATGCAAACATCATTAAGGAAATGCAAATTAAAATCACAGTAAGTTGTTGGTAACTACACAACAACGTGTCTGTATTTAAAGCCACTGAATTACACACTTAAGAATGGTTAGGATGATAAATCTTGTTAAGTATGTTTTACCACATTTAAAAAATGTTTAAACCACAGTAAAGTACCACTGGACTTCCCTGGTGGTTCAGCAGTAAAGAACCCATCTGCCAATGCAGGAGACACAGGTTTGATCCCTGGTCTGGAAGATCCCCTGGAGAAGGAAATGGCAACCGACTCCAGTATTCTTGCCTAGGAAATCCCATGGACGGAGGAGCCTGGCGGGGGCTACAGTCCATGGGGTTGCAAAAGAGTCAGACACGACTAAGTGACTAAACAACAAGATACCACTACATACCTATTAAAATGAAAAAAACAAAAACATACATACTCTTATCATACATTCAGAAATCCTATTCCTAGGTATTTGACCTAATAAAGTGAGAACTTATGTTCACACAGAAATCTATATAAATTTCATGTGTAATTCCCCCAAACTTGAAACAAGCAATTCCAAAATTCCACAACTGGGGAATGGATAAACTGTGGCACATTCCTACAATAGAATACCACTCAGCAATTTAAAAAAAGATAAGACTACTGATATATGCAACAATGTGAAAAATCTCAAATACATTATGTTAAGTTGAAAGAAATCAGACTCAAACAGCTACATACTGTTTAATTCCATTTGTAACATTCTGGAAAAGGCAAAACTATTCGGATGGTGCACAAGTAATTGCGGTTTTTGCATTGTTGAAATTTGCTGTTTGATGCTGGAATACATTCTTAAATGTGGTTACATTATACATCATTTTAATGCACATTTCTTGTTGGTTTTTTTTTTTTTTTTTTTTTGCTAATGACATTATTTTAGACTATGGAGATGATGTTAGACAAAAAGCAAATTTGAGCGATCTTATTTGAGTACAAAATGGGTCATAAGGCAGAGAGAACTCACAACATCAACAACGCATTTAGCTCAGGAACTGCTAACGAACCTACAGTGCAGTTGTGGTTCAAGAAGTTTTGCAAAGGAGATGAGAGCCTTAAAGATACAGGAGTGTAGTAGCCAGCCACTGGAAGGCGACAACAACCGAGAGTCATCATTGAAAAGGATCCTCTTACAACTACACAAGAAGTTGCCCAAGAACTCAACAACATTCTACATTCATTTGGCATTTGAAGCAAAGTGGAAAGGTGAAAAAGCTACGTGGCTGCCTCATGAGCTGACCGAAAATCAAAAAATTATTATCATTTTGAAGAGTCATCTTCTCTTTTCCTACACAACAATGAACCATTCCTTGATCAGATTGTGATGTGCGATGAAAGGTGGATTTTACATGACAACTGGTGATGACCAGCTCAGCGGCTGGTCCAAGAAGCTCCAAACCACTTTCCAAAGCCAAACTTGCACCTTTAAAAAAGAGTCCTAGTCACTGTTTGGTGGTCTGCTGCCCATCTGATACCCTACAGCTTTCCTAATCTCAGCATAACCCTCACATCTGAGACGTATGCTAGGCAAATCAATGAGAAGCACCAAAAACTGCAAGGCCTGAAGCCAGTATTAGTCAACAAAAGGGCCCAATTCTTTTCCGTGACAACACCCAACCGCATGTTGCACAACCAACGCTTCAAAAGTTGAAGGAATTGGGCTACAAAATTTTGCCTCATCCACCACGTTTACCTGACCTCTGGTCAACCGACTACCACTTCTTCAAGCACCTCAACAACTTTTTGCAGGAAAAATGCTTCCACAACCAGGAGAAAGAAGATGCTTTCCAAGAGCTCGTTGAATCACGAAGCATGGACTTTTATGCTACAGGAATAAACAAGCACTTTCCACTGGCAAAAAACATGTTGATTGTAATGGTTCCTATTTTGATTAATAAAGATATGTTTGAGCCTAATTATAATGATTTGAAATTCAAGGTCTGAAACCACAATTACATTTGTACCAACCTAATACATATACAGAAACAGATGAATGGTTCCAGGATCTGGAGGTAGAGTTGACCATAAAAAAGCATGGAGATATTTTGAGTAGTGAAAGAAGTATTCTATATCTTCTTGATTGTGGTGGCTATGTGACTGCATGCATTTGTCAAAAACTCACCGACATTAAATAAGGTCAATTTTACTTTAATTATACTTGGAGGGAAAAAGATCAAAAGATTTTCTACAGTAGTGACTAAACAGATGTAGGAGACAAGAATAGGTAATGAGAAACGAGAAACAGGAAATAAGAAAAGGTAATGACATGGAAAAAAGTTGGTTCTCTCTCTAAAATGTGGTCTAATGAAGTTGTAGACTGAAATGTATCGCAGTGAGCACATTTATTCCATCCAACCACATTGCGAGGAATTGTGGGAATCATCAGTGCTGGTCATCCAATGTTTCCGGCATTCTACTTCCTGGGCATGTGGCAGGACTGCACTTCCCTGTCACCTCTGAAATCATACATGGACATGTGACCTTCTATGGTCAATGCAACATGAGGGCTAGCAATGGGCATCACTTACGGATAGAAGGCTTTGGGCACCGATGAACACACTCCATCACACCACATGCTCCTGCCTCAATAACTGTGGAATCAAAAACACGGTCTCCCATCTAGATCCCCAGGTGATCCAATTTAGGAGCATTTCGAGATGTGATCGGAGAAGGCAATGGCACCCCACTCCAGTACTCTTGCCTGGAAAATCCCATGGACGGAGGAGCCTGGTAGGCTACAGTCCATGGGGTCGCTAAGAGTCGGACACGACTGAGCAACTTCGCTTTCCCTTTTCCCTTTCATGCACTGGAGAAGGAAATGGCAACCCACTCCAGTATTCTTGCCTGGAGAATCCCAGGGACGGCAGAGCCTGGTGGGCTGCCGTCTACGGGGTCGCACAGAGTCGGACACGACTGATGCGACTTAGCAGCAGCAGCAGCAGCGAGATGTGATGTCAGTGAGAAACTTCAACCTTTTATTGGTTTAAGCTGCTCAGGTTTGGGGGTAGTCTGTGACTAAGACATAACTTACCGTTTCCTGTTTCATCAAGAATCTTAGCAGATTCACAAAACTAAAACAAACACAACTACCACCAACACAGAAATTCAAAGAAAACTCTTTCCACCATCTTTCCATGCTCTCAAGAGCATTAACAATGCTGAAAAGAAAGACCAACACTAGGTCCTTATCAGGCCATGCTCCCAAGTCATCATCTTGTTTCTGACTGTGATGATGAAGCATGCTTACACTGGTGAATTTCCAATCACTGATGATCACAGGGCTGGGAAAATTGCAGTGAACCTCACAGGCAAGTTAACAAGCGTGGAGTGACCAGCCCCAGATTTGGAAGTGCAACTCGAAAACCTAGAAAAATGGCAAAATAACCTACTTCCATTCTGTTAGCTTGGTTTCATTGTCCTGACCACCTCAGCTGGCAGGAGGACCATGAAGAAACAAGAAAAAACACACAGGAGAGAAATCCTGGAATTTCTTTCCTAAGAGAGTTTAACATGTGCAAATAAAATGCCTCAAAGGGAAAAGGGGGGGGGGAGCAGGGAGGGAGTCAAAGAATAATCTATTTTGTTTAGTAGGATCAATTCTACCACCTGAAACTTCAACAGAATAACAAGGCCAACAGTACAAAAGGAGAGCTAAGTGTACAAAAGATGCAGCCTGAGGCCCTTCACTAAAAATGCAATGTGGTGGAGTAAGGCCCCACCAAATTTACACGCAATAAAATTACAAACCTTGTTCAGGCCAAAATAAGATCAATGCACTTTGCTGGTTATGAACACAAACCTACCTAGAAATCAAAGCTCTGCAAACCTACCTAGGAAAAAAAAAGCTCTCAGTGGTTTTCAAGGGCAAACTTTTGTTAGATCCTGTGGTGACTTTTGTTGCTTTATTTGAATACTTAGTATCTTCACAATAGGAAACCAACCCTGAATATCATTGGGAGCACTGATGCTGAAGCTGAAGCTCCAATACTTTGCCCACCTGATGTGAAGAGTCGACTCACTGGAAAAGATCCTGATGCTGGGAAAGATTTATGGCAGGAGGAGAAGGGGACAACTGAGGACAAGATGGTTGGATGGCATCACTGACTCAATGGACTTGAATTTGAGCAAACTCTTGGGAGACGGTGAAGGACAGGGAAGACTGGTGTGCTGCAGTCCATGAGGTCGCAAAGAGTCAGACACAACTGAGAGACTGAACAACAAGTATCTTCACAAAGCATGCTTTTTTAAAGTTTCTAGCCCAGTACCTAGCTCAATTAAGTTGCTTTGAATGAAACCTTCAAATCCTGAGTGACCGAGCAAGGAAACAGCCTAGGAGATGAAAGCGAGAGGGAAAGCCCAATAGTGTGAGAGGTTATCAAGTCAGCACCCATTTAGGGCTAGCCTATCCCTTTAGTTTTTTTAGCCAACAATCCAGTTCACCACATACATTCTAAGTATCTACTCTAAGGAAAAATACAGACCAACTCATGGCTTTGGGTACATCCTAACTCTTAAACCATCATCTACCCTGAAAGCTCTTTAAGACTTCAAAAAGTTTCCACTTTCCTTCTGGTGATAAACTAGTGATAATTTTAATAAACAATGGTTTAATATACTTTATTTTTTTAGAACAGATTACATTTACAGAGAATGTGGGAAGACAGTACAGTGTTTCCATGTACCCAGTACCCCTATTACTTACATCCTACATTAGGATGTTACACTTCTATTACATTAGGATGTTACTTTCATGACACTTAATGAACCCATACTGACACAGTATCATTAACTAAAGTCAACAGTCTATTCAGATTTCCTTGATCTTTACCTAAAGTGATTTTTCTGTTCCAGAATCCACATTACATTTAGTTGTCATGTCTCCTTAGGCTCCTCTTAGCTCAGGGAGTTTCTCAGACTTTGCTTGTCTTTGACAACTTTTACCATTTCAAGGAGTATTGCAGGATGCCCTTCTATCAGAATTTGTTCACGGTTTTTGCTCATGATTGGAGTGGAGCTAGGTATCTGGGGAAGGAAAATCTCACAGGCAGAATGCCATTTCATCGCATAATATCGAGGGTACATATTATCAACATGATTTTTGTGACTGCTAAATTTGACACTGATTCACTTGGTTGCAGTAACAAGGGATTTTCAATATCTGATTACCAACAAAAATCTTATAATTAGTAGTGATGATTACAGTAAACAATTATTGAGAAGTATTACTCAGGACTTCCCTGGCAGTCAAGTGATTAAGGTTCCACGCTTCCAATGCAGGGGGTGCGGGTTCGATCCCTGGTTGGGGAAATCCCACATGTCTCTTGGCAGGGCCACGAGTATTACTCAAAATATTACAGCCAAGATCAGGAGTGCGGCTACATAAACTGTGGTACAGTCAGTACTTGGAATGTCTATTTGTTGTTGTTCAGTCGCTCAGTCATGTCCGACTCTTTGCGGAATGTCTACAGTCCCTTAAAAACAGCAAATTTAAGAACTATATGACAATACAGAAAAATGTATAATGTTAAATAAGCAAAGCACAAATTTAAAAAATGAATACACATTGTTCTTCCAACTAGGTAAGAAACCTAAAACAGAACACACACACAAAAAAATGACAGCCACTATAATTGGTTAGATGAGAATATGGGTGATTTTCTTCTCCTCTTTGCCCCGTTTCTACTGTTTCATTGCTACAACTATAAAGAAAAAAATACTGAACTAAAATTTTGTGGAAAACACTTCCTTTTTGACTGTAGAAGTATACATACATATATATACTTTTTAAACGTGGATTTGGTAATTAGGCCTTGAAAACAGATCTAAAATTCCAATCCATATATCCCAAAGCTTAGTTATTTCTTATCTGTTCAGATTACAGGTCATTACAAAACCAACCTTCACCTGCACTACTGCTCCTAGAAGCCCCAAAACTAGTTTCCAGCCTGAAAACTACTACTAGGCTTGAGTTACGTTCTGTCAGTGAGACGCTCTTCTGTGGGATCAGAAGACGGAGGGAAGGGGCTTTGCCCAGCAGTGGGAGAATGCAAGTTCAGCAGCAGAGGCAGTAACTCCTAAGTGTCAGCAGGAGTGTGCCAAGTATCAGTCTGATTCCTCTCAGCTCCAAACTTACCCTTCAGTACTACCTGTTCAGTAATAAGGCACTGACTCTTTTAAACAGGCCTCAAAAAGGGTTTGTCAGCAGAGGGTGCTGGAGGGACAACACACGAGGCCTGGAGCACACCTGCTCCTGCTGCACTCTCATTGGGTTTGCCAGCTTGTCACAGCCCCACTGCTAAGACGTCAACACACTCCAGGCCTTGCACCCTAAGCGGTACCCTAACTCTCTGCATGTCTACCCACCTACCAACCTTGGGTTTCCTGCATGCACCCTGGGGCGGGGGTAGGGGGTGGAGAGTGTTTCCTGCTCACCCAGAAACTGTGGGCTAGCTCTGGCGTAGACAACTCCGTACTTCTCCTATGCAGCCTGAACCACAGTCTTCCTATCTGCACTTTCCCTCAGGCCCAGCGTACCCCTTACAGTAGTCCTGGCATCTTTATAATTATTCTCTTACCACAGCTTAATAATTCTTTCAACTTCTTCTAGTTAAGTTACTGTGTTTTCAGTCTCCTCACTGGATCCAAAGTACAAAGAAAAAAGTAGATTTAAAGAACCAAGTGAAAATTTTAAGAACTGAAAAATACAGGGAGTCTGGGCTCATTCTTGGGTTCAGGCTCAACAGGAATGATTGTCTCAAGAAAAAGCACTTGGATTATTCTTTGTGGTGATCAGTTGGAACTGCTTTTACCCCAATGAAACACCATTTTTACCATGGAAGAAAAAAAATAGCCTGAGAGACTACAGTTACTCAGACAGGTATGTGGCAGGCACTGTCACAAAAGAATGAAATGAGTCTAAGAACCAAAGAAACCAACTGACAGTATTTGCTGCCAGTAACAAAACTTTCAAGCAAAAATTAGGATTTTACAAAACCTGTTTCCACCACAATAAGCATGACAGTTTCCCTAATATCTAAAGCCCTTCTGAGGTAAGTGGTGACTTTAATCAATGCGACTTTTATATTATACAGGAAAACACGTCAACATTTGGAAGATTTGCATAACTTGATCCAACAGCTACCAAATGATCAATACATGATGATACAAAGCCATGTGTAAGTAAAAGAAAATGGATTTTTTAAAACAGCTTTCCTGAGGGATAACTGACATACAATCAAAGGCACTTAGAGGAAACCACCTGATATGCTTGACACTGGTAAAACTGTTACCACATTCGAGATAATGAACAGATCCATCACCACCAGAATTAACTCAGGCCCCTTTGTAACCCTCCTTCATCTCTCATCCTTCTCTCACCCATCTCATTCCCACTGAACTGACTGTTCTCCACAGCACAGGTAACCGTCTTGTCTTGCCATGTAATTTATTACGTGTTTATTTTATGTTCTCCCCTCCTCCTTTACCAACCCAAAGACAAGATCGCAGGCTCTGTTAAGGAAGGGATTTTGTCTCTTTTGTTACTCGCCTACTCCAGGTGCATAAAATAGTGCCTGGCACTATTTAACAGCTGCTCAGTAAGCACTTGTCAAATAAGTGCATGTACGTCTGGCTGTAGGCATGCCAAAGCACTGACAGCTGATCTGTGGCAAAAACAATGAAGCAGACATTACTGGAAGCAGAGATGAAAGACCATGTGGTTCTAGAAAGACAATAACTAGCTTCTGACAACTTCCTATCCTTTGAACTCATTGCTTCCAAATCTAAGTCATCTCAAGGTTTTGCCATACTACACAACATGATCAAGATGATACACTTTAGCTTCATCCCTTCCCAATGAATACAATTCACAAAGCATTAAAATAATTGCTTTGGCAGTCCATAAAAAACTGCTGATAAGATTTTATACTATGTTTGGCTAGTCTGAGCAGTAATTTAGAAAAATGAAAAAGAAAAACATCAGCTCTATGTATCACTGGGCTGAAATAAGAGCACTCTACTATGGCAAAATGTTTAATATCTTAATGAGAATTTCATACATCAATACTTGCTTGCCACATCCATTCCAATATTGCAGTGCTTTTCCTTTTTAAAAATACATACCCTTTAGCAAAGGACAGCATTTTTCCTTTGAAACTGAAAAACCTCAGTGTGTCGCATAATCAGACTCCTAACTGACAAAATGAGCAAGATATAAGATCTTCTCAAACTCTGACGTTTAAAGATGTAATGAGAGAGCAGTTTACCTACCTAACAGAACGTCTTTCAAAAGTGGAATCAATTCTCTTACACCCTGCCCCTGCTTTACCAACTAGGTTTACATAATATTCTAAATGCTATGTTGTCATTTCAACAACTTTCATAACATCTTCACTAGGAGTGTATTTTGTCTCAAGAAGCTAGTTTCTTTGCTCACCCCTAAAAAGCAACTCATCTGTTAATATTTTACCATGAAATTACAAAATTTAGTCACATCTTCAGGCTCCACTTCTAAATCTAGGCTTTTTGCTACCTATACCACATCTGCAATTACTTCCTCCACTGAAGTCTTAAACCCCTCGAAAACAACAACGGTTGAAATCAAACTCTTTCTTCTAAACTCCTGTTAACGTTGATGTTTTTACCTCTTGCTGTGAATCACAAACGTTCTCTTTTAAATTTTTTATTTATTCTTTTAATTGAATGATGGTTGATTTACAATGTTGTTCTAGTATCACAAATGTTCTTAATGGCATGCATCTACAATGGTGAACGCTTTCCATAATGTCTTCCATTTACTTTGTCCAGATCCATCAAAGGAATCATTACCTCCACGGCAGCTTGCTGAAGACAGAAGATGAGTTGGTTAGATAACATCACCAACTCAATGGACATGAATGAGAGCAAACTCCAGGAGACAGCGGAAGGACAGGGGAGCCTGGCATGCTGCAGTCCCTGGGGTTGCAAACATTAAGACATGCTCTTACGACTGAACAACAACAACAAACAGCAGTTACAGGCTTAAGAAATTTCTTCTTAAATAAGACTTTGATTTTCAAAGTCAAAATTATCAGTACTTTTTGATTCACTGGCTACAGAATGGATTTTGTTTGTCAGTGGGTATGAAAACAACATTCATCTCATTGCACATGTCCATCAGAACTCTTCGGTGATCAGGTACATTGTCAATGAGCAGTAATATTTTGAAAGGAATCTTTTTTTTTTCTGAGCAGTAGGTCTCAGTAGTGGGTTTAAAATATTCAATAAACCATGTTGTAAACAGATGTGCTGTCATCTAGGCCTTGCTGTCCCACTTACAGAGCACAGGCAGAGTAGAATTAGCATAATTCTTAAGAGCCCTAGGATTTTCAGAATGGTAAATGAGCAACAGCTTCAATTTAAAATGACCAGCTACATTAGCCCCTAACATGAGTCAGCCTGTCCTTGGAAGTCAAGCACTGACTTCTCCTCTCCAGCTATTAAAGTCCCAGTTGGCATTTTCTGCCAATATAAGGCTGTTTCATGGATACTGAAAATCTGCTCTTCAGTGTGACCACCTTCAAGAATTATCTCAGCTGGATCTTCTGGATATCTGGCTACTTCACTTTGCACTTCACTGTTAAAGAGACAACTTCTTTCCTTAAACCTCATGAACCAAGCTCTGCTAGCTTTAAACATTTCCTCTGCAGCTTCCTCCATTCTCTCAGCCTTCACAGAACTGAAGAGAGTGAGAGCCTTGCTCTCAGTAGGCTTTGGCTTCAGGGAGTGTGATCAGCCTGGTCTGATCTCTCCAGACCACTAAAGACTCTATTAGCAATACAGCTGCTTCTCTTTCTTGTCATCTGTAGGTTCACTGCAGCAGTACTTTTTTCAATAACTTTATCTTTGCATTCACATCTTGGCTAGCTGGAGCAAGAGGCCTAGTTTTCAGCCTATCTTGGATTTCAACATACTTTCCTCACTAAGCTTAATCATTTCTAACTTGTGATTTAAAGTGAGAGACAGGCAACTATTCTTTCACTTGAACACTTAAAAGAGATCATTACAGGGTTATTAAACAGCCTAATTTCAATGTTGTAGTGTCTTAGGGAATAGCGAGGCCCTGAGGAGAAAAAAAAAAGAAATGGCAACAGCAGTGAGTGGTGCAGTCAGAAAACACATGTTGATCAGTTAAGTTTGCTCTCTTTGTGGGCACAGTTCATGGTGCCCCAAAACAATTTAATAGTAGTAAATCACAGATCACTATAACAAATACAGTAATAATGAGAAAGTTTGAAATACGGAAAGAATTACTAAGATGTGACACAGAGACATGCAAGTGAGCAAATGTTTTTGGAAAAACAGCACCTACAGACTTAGTCCAGGGTTGCCACAAACCCTCAATTTGTTTTTTAAAAAGATCATTATCTACAGAGCTCAATAAAGTGAAACACAATATAATCAAGACACGCCTGTATTATGAGAATGATGATAAGCCTGTTGGTGCAAAAATAAGATTTAATATACTGAACACTTTAATACAGAACAATTAATATAAAAGGTCAAAATCTGGCAAATAATCAATTTTCTAATAGAATTTAGGGTTTTTACTACAAATATGAAACATTCTGAGCATATAACATCATATATGGTACTACTAGGGAAAAGCAACAAGCATTTTTAAAAGAGATGAAGAGTTAACACTATTTGCTGGTTGGTATTTCAGTTACAATCTGTTCATATTAACATATTAAAAAAACAGATAAGTAAACAATGTCTTTGGTGTTATCAACAATGAGTGACAAAATTTAAAGATTTTTAAAACTTTTATGTTCTTTATGTTTAGCCATATTTTCCAAATCTCCCACAGAAAGAAAGTTTCTTTTATAATCAGATAAAAACCCAACCGCATTTTTTTAATTTAAGAAATAACCTATAATAACTCATTTAGCAAACAGAAGTTGCTTCCAAGCTTTTTGGTATCTTCACTTTATCATTTTATCATGAAATCGTCTGTAATCCTCCCGCTCTTTCCAGCCTTTTTTCAAGTTAAGTTTACATTAACTTTGAAAATTTCAGAAGACTTCCAATTTGGAATTTTGCAAAATTAGGCGTGAGAAGTATTAAAAGTCACTTTCATTTCATGGCTAACAGTATCATAAAACAAATGCAAACTGAAACTTGGCCAATTATGTAAATGATTCATCTTATAAAAAGAGTGACAAAAATTCAGTTATCTCAACACTGGACACAAGGTGAAAGTGAAAGTCGCTCAGTTGTGTCCAGCTCTTTGTGACCCCATGGACTACAGTCCCCCAAGCTCCTCTGTCCATGGAATTCTCCAGGTAAGAATACCGGAGTGGTTAGCAATTTCCTTCTCCAGGGGATCTTGCCCACCCAGGGATCGACCCCAGGTCTCCTGCACTGCAGGCAGATTCTTTACCATCTGAGCCACCAGGGAAGACACAGGGTATCCACTTTTAAATATCTAATTTAAACAGAAGTCTAAAATATCTAACGTAACCATGTAGTCAGAAAGGCCCAAGTTTGAATCTTGCCTCTGACATCTGTCACCTGTTATGACCCTGGCAAAGTTACTTAATCATACTAACCTTCAGTTTACTCATCTGTGAAAAGAGAATGCTACTCACCGAAAAGTGTTTGTGTGTAAAACGTGAGTTGTGTGTAAAATGTTTAGTGAAGGACATGCCATACATCAAGCCCTCAGTAAATGTTAGTTATTTCAATAGAGAACAGTGTTTGAGTTAGTACATAAACATCATTTACACTTCATGCTGATTATAATTTTACACAGAAAAGAAACAAAAAAGTGCACTAAGAAGCACACTGAAAAAATGTCTTCCACGATTCCACACAGACTTTGAGATTCTGCAATTCCTGAATCACCATTATCGTACTCTAAGGGTATGCAGGTACTAAGTGCATAAGCTCGAGGAATGAGAACTTAATAAAACATGCCGGTATATATCAAGTGATAAATCAATCAACACACGTATTACTAGGTTGAGTCATTAAAATGTGAACCCAAAAGGATGTATGGATGTAGACAGAAATTAACACACTAGGACCACCTGTCAAAAAAAAGTCATTCTTAATTGCCTCAGCAGTTTCACTTGACTGTTTCCAAAGGAGTCTCCTGTGGCAATTACCTTTCACACACAGTACATAATAGAAACAGCCAAAACACAATGAAAGTAAAACTATTTGTAACTAGGATATCTAGGTTTAAACCTTTCTCTTATTCGGGTGTGAAGCCTGGACAAATTATTAGGATAACTAAAGTAACTACCAATAACTTCCACATCTGTAAAAGTTAATAATACCTACCTACTCCACAGGGCTCTTAGTAAGATCAAATGTGAAGGCATGCAACTATGCTTTATAAATTGTCAAGTATAACATGCAAATATCATTACAGCTGACGTTCCTTTATTATCCAAGGAAAGACTTCTTTAAAAAATGATACATTGATCCCCTCCACTCATTACATATATGGACAATATATTTTACACCACTAATTATTGCATATCACGACAGTCCTCAACGATCTTCATCTAAAATCACCAAGTCACAATCTGAAAGCCTGAAAGACGCTTATCACATCCCCACATAAGATATCTCAAACATAAATGTATCTTCACTGATAATCGAAACAAGAAACAAGTTAGTAAGTTCATCTATACATTCACTATTCGATAGACTCTAGAAACATAAAACTGCTTAAAAACAACCTAACCACCTTCACTGAATAAAGCAAATGCATGTCAATAGCCATAGATGTTCAGTTGTGTCTTCACTTCTGTATTGTGCTTACGAGTCAGCTGGTGTCGAAGCACACGCACTCACCAGGAAAAAAAAACTAAAAACCAACACACACACACACACAAACTCTGCTTATCGGTGTCAGGGGCTGAGCATAAAATAAACTGCACCAAACAAAAGGAGTCTCTTCAGAGCCTTCCTGCTCCGAATAACCTCGCTGGGCCTGCTCCTTCCTCGTCTGCAAACAAATTACCGGTGGGGGGCACGCAAGCAAGAGGGCGAGGTCTTCCAACAGGGGTCCACTCGGCCGTCACCTGGCGAGGTGTTTTTCGCAAAGTTTCAGAGTCAACAAAGAAGTTTCGTCGCGAAGGGGTCGGGTCGCTCGAGCGGCCGGGCGAAGCGACGGTAAAAGACGGACAAACCCGAGGGCGGGGGTGGAGAAGGGCGTAGAAAGCGCCCCCTCAGACTTCGGGCTGCGACGACCGCGCCGTCGCCCCCTGGGACCGGAGCGATGGAGTGGGGGGGCCCCGCAGCCCGACGCCCCCGGCCCCCGGCCCTCGGCCCGCGCGGGCGGGCGGGGGAACGGCTGGCGGCGCCGAGGGGTCCCCCCCGGGCTCCCCGCCGCCCCTCGCACCCCGCTGCTCCGCGGGGCAGACGGCCCGGGCGCTGGCCCCGCCGCGGTCCCGCCGGCGACGCGGTCCCCGCGAGCCCCCGACCGCAGCGGGGGCGCCCTCCACCCACCCCGCCACCTCACGCGCCGCCCGGGCCCCGCCGCCCTCCTCGAGCGCCGCACGGAACCGGCACGGGCCCGACCCGAACGCGGGCGCAGTGGGCGGTGGCCGCGGGAGCTTTGCGGGACGTTCTACCCCCCCCACTCCCTCCACAGGCCGCGGGGTGGCCACCGTCGTGGGCCGCGGGCCACTTGGGCTTTGTCCAGAGGGCTGCGCGGCCGGAGAGGCTGAAACCTTAGAAGGAGCTGAACTCTAATGACACCGAGGTGGGGGGCGGGGGGGCGGCGACAAAGAAGGCACGGAGCCAAGAGAGGAGGGCCGCGGGAGCGAGCTCAGCACCCGCCGCCGGACGGCGGGGCACCACACCGGTGGACCTCGGGGCTGAAGAGCTAGCTACCTGGGCGCCTGTGAGAAGACGAGTTCTGCGCCCGGCTCCCCTTGCCTCTTCCTGCCCGAGACTCCGGTGCCGCGTGTCTGGAGTCGGTCCAGAAACAGGCATTTTTGTTCCGCACCTGTGGGCAGTTCTGATGCACGTTTTGAGGAAGTGCTAAAATATCGTTAATATGAGAAAGGCAAGTCCTAACTTTATCAAGATCCCTCCCCCAGGAGACTTGACTGGAAGGACCGCTTCGAAAAACTGCTTAGGCTGGAGGCTGTAACATCCGCCTCTAAGGGAAATTGGTTCAGACTGTGAAGTGAAAATGCCTCCTGCTTTGTAACTAAGGGGGCTTCCATGGTGGCTCAGATAGTAAAGCGTCTGCCTGCAAATGGGTTTGATCCCTGCGTCAGGAGGATCCCCTGCAGAAGGAAATGGCAACCCACTCCAGTACTCTTGCCTGGAAAAGTACATGGACAGAGGAGCCTGGTGGGCTACTGTCCATGGGGTCGCAGAGTCGGACACGACTGAGAGACTTCACTCACTCTCACAACGCCCCTCCCCCCATAGCTGAGGTGCATGTGAAAGGAATAAATCCAGTGAGCCCTGAGGCTTGCATCTTCCCATACCCGGAATGCTAAATTCCTTGATAACCTGATCTTTGATGTTCAGACCGTGTGTTCCCTTGGTTGCAAACTTCTATATAGCCTGACTTCCCCACCTGCCTCCTTGGAGCAGTTTTCTCAGAGCTGGTGAGATGCTATCTCCGTGGCTCCAAGTCCTAAACATTCCCACCAGGTAACTACTTTCAGATTGTGATTACATCTTTTTACTGGACAAGATGTACACAGGGCTTGATACATTGAGCCATGGATGTTTACCTGGCCAGAGGTGAATTGCTTCTGCCTGATGAAAGACAGCCCTGCCTCCATCAGCACACACTTTTCCTCACTGTAATTCCTGCTTTTTACTCTAAAGAACTGTCATATAACATTGTAAATCAACCATACTCCAATTAAAAAAAAAACCAACCTATTTAGAAAATACAAGTTATGTCACCATCTTTGAATTGCCTGAGTAGAGCTAGAGATGTCGGTAATCCCAAGAAAATATATTTTAAAGACTATGCAATGAATTGGAAAAATAAATTCAAGAATGCTGGCAATACTTTGGAGAAGACAACGGCACCCCACTCCAGTCCTCTTGCCCAGAAAATCCCATGGACGGAGGAGCCTGGTGGGCTGCAGTCCATGGGGTCGCTAAGAGTCGGACACGACCGAGCGACTTCACTTTCACTTTTCCCTTTCATGCACTGGAGAAGGCAATGGCAACCCACTCCAGTGTTCTTGCCTGAAGAATCCCAGGGATGGCGGAGCCTGGTGGGCTGCCATCTATGGGGTCGCACAGAGTCGGACACGACTGACGCGAATCAGCAGCAGCAGCAGCAGCCACATCACTCACTCACTCTGCTTCCTGCAAGCCTCATCAATCAGAATGAGACTTAGATAAAGATAATGGAGGCCTTCCAGAAAGACAGAAGCCTTTGAAGACTAATGCCATTGATTTTTCCAGTCACTCATGTTGCCCAAGGTGGGAAAGAATTCAAATTCTTGACGCAGTAATGGAGGCTCACTAGTGTCAAGAGCTGACCTTGAGAACTGAACATATTTAAACTTTTCCTTAAATATGTTTGGACTATATTCTCTCCCAAGAAACTGTATCTGAAGGAGGCTCATACCCCATTCCCCACCCCTCCCACCAAACGTGGAGCTGGCACATCCCCTGTAAGGCCTGTCACAGGGCACGTCTCCCTCAACTCAGACCAGGGGAGCAGTTCACCACCACCAGTTCAGACCCAGACTCAGGTGTCATACAGCAAAGGGGGAGGGGGGATTCTGAGAGGTAGACTTTGAGATTTACTGAGGGATGTGCTAGTGGTCTGTCCGCAGTTCTGTGAACCTCCAGGCAGTAGAACAGGGTTAGGATTGGAGGGATGTATGTGGTGTGGGTGGAGGGCTCCCCGCTTTTGTCTTTACCTTTCTGTGGTGCTCTAAGGAAAGTTACTTCAAGAATTAAGAACTGCCCCAACGTTTTTTCATTCAGCCTTTGGAGTTTAAAGATGAGAGTAATCAACCAACATCTGCTGAGTCCTTACTATGTGCCAGGCAGTGGTCCTTACAACAGGGCCTTTGAAATAAAGTCACTCAGACATTCGATGCAGTTAACCATTGACAGGAACCCAACTAAGCTGGTAGGCAAAAGGGAGAAGTGTACTGTTGACATGAACAAACTGTGACAAGTGTAGTGGTCCAGTGGGCCTCCGAAACTGCTGAAACTAGAGTCCTCTCTCTGCCCACACCCCTCAGCTCTGCTTCGTTCTGTACATCAGCTTCTTGCTGTCAGACCAGCTTCCGTCACATGGCTGGGGACTGATAGCTCTCAAGGCCATATCTTCAGCTTCACCATCAGACAGACAGGGTGACGCTGTCAAACCCCAAGTCAGTAATTCTCAGGGAAGGACAGTTAATTGGTCCAGCGAGGTGCACATCCCTGAACCCAATGATGAGGGTCTGTAAGAATATGTACGCTGCCATTGAACTCTGTTACTGAAGTGCAGAAAAAGCATTTCCCAGGAGAAAAGGGAGAACAAAACTACAGATTGGTGTTATAGTTAGAATTCTCATTGTTTTCAAACAAGGACACCAAGATTGTAAAGAAATATGTTCATTTGCCACACTTTTATCTGAGGAAATCAATTAGAATTCATACAGCATTTCACCCTGAGAAAAAGTTAGTCAAAAGAGACACTGAAAGGTATAGCATATATGTGGTTCTAGCCTGAGTTTGTGTGTGTGTGTGTGTGCGCGTGTGTGTTTACTCTGCCATGAGAATACTATAGTAATTCTGGGTTTCCATGTAGCAATGAAATGAGCAACAGAGCTTGTGTGGGAAGACAACAGTATAAATTTTCGAGCACTAACTCTAACACACTAACAATAACAGTAATTAACCCTAATCCCTATTATGAATGAACATTAATAGCAATCGTGTGAAGAAAATATTATACCCATTTTATAAATGAGGAAACTGAGACAGTTGGTAAATAACTTGCTTTTGGCCCTATGTAGAAGAGGAACCAAAATTAAAGCACAGGTCTCTCTGACTCCAAACCTCTGATTTTTAAACCTCACCTGTTTCCCATTAACAGCCATACTCTTAACACTGCCATTACACTCTCAACTTTTTATCATGAGCCCATGTTTATAGAGAAACCCAAGACTTTGCAACAGTTGCACAGAATTGCTGCTGATACAGTAATTAAGCAAAATGCCTTGCTATAAGCTTAACATTATTAATGTCTACAAATTACTGAAGGCAGTTTATGACATTGTCTTAACATTACACTCTCCTTCCTCCCTGTTTTCTTTTTCCTCTTATTTCATCTTCCCTTCCATTTTTCTATTCCATTTCTCTTCCTTTGCTGTGATGAGACAGGACAGTAATATGGGCAAGAACATGGGTGCTGAAGGGAGAGGCATGCAGGTGGCAGAGAGAGGGGAAGACTGGTGGGGTTGGACAATTTATCACGTTGAATAATGAAAATCAGATTTTCCATTGTTGGAGAAAATGCTAACGTGGAAAAGGGGAAGGCTAGGAAGAGCCCTGAGCCTTGGATTGGAACTATAGGTATCATTAGGAACTCATTTTTAAACGTATAAACAGATATAAAAATATATACAGTTGACCTCTGAACAATGTAGGGGGTTAGAAGCACTGACACGTCCCCTCCACGCAGTCCAAAAGCTGACTGTAACTTTACAGTCAGCCCTCATATCTGTGGTCCCACATCCTTGGAGTCAACCAACCTCAGATCGTATAGTACTATAGGACATATTTATTGAAAAACTCCAAGTGAACCCATGCAGTTCAAAGCCATGTTGTTCAGACCTCAAGTGTATATGTATGTCTACAAATATGACATGTAATACATATCAGATATTAAGTACATATACTAGTAAATATATATTATGTAATGTTATATATATGTTATATATATTTCTTAGTTCTGTCCCCTGAGAGAATTTCCATGCAGTGATGTCCCAGTAGCTATAAGCACACTAAAAATACAGATTTTGGTCTCTAATACCATGCTCCACTAAAAGGAACCAAGACTGTATGATACCATAATGATAGACACATGTCATTATACATTTGCTCTAACCCATAGAGTGAAGTATAATGCAAGTCATGGACTTGAGGTGATTATGATGTGTCAATTCTAGCAAATGTAGCAAATATATCTTGGGGGAATGTTGATAATGGGGGGGCACTATACAGGGAAGCCTGGTGTGCTAAAGTTCATGGGGTCATAAAGAGCTGGACATAACTTAGTGACACAACAGCCACATGCATGGGTACATGGAAATCTTTGTACCTTCCTTTCACTTTCTCTGTGAACCTTGCTGCTGCTGCTGCTGCTGCTGCTAAGTCGCTTCAGTCGTGTCCGACTCTGTGTGACCCCATGGACAGCAGCCCACCAGGCTCCGCCATCTGCCATTTCCCTATGGCAGATGGAGGAGCCATTTCCTTCTCCACTGGAAATGCTTTACTCAGAGAATAAATTACTATAGACAAAGTCAGCCACACTAGTCACTCTTACATGCTTGCGTGCTTTCCTGAAGGAGCAAAGAGGCAGGTTTCAGCCATCAGCACTATCGTGAGCACCCTGGGTCCTTAAGCAGCTCTAAAAAAACAATAAGGTTCAAAATTTTCAAAAAAAGATTTATATGGGAAAAAAGGAGGAACCAAGACTCTGAAGAAATGTCAAATTTTAGGGCTGGAGCAGGAAAACTAAAGATAAGCCTAGAACATTGTGGAGAAACTAAGGAAATGCTCAAAAATTGACAGGGTTATGCTAAAAGAATATAGGAGCTGGCTCAAAGAGGCTCCCACTTGCCACGCTGGAACAATTTGAACATGAAAATACATACTACAGTGACAGATTATAGGCTATTGAATAAAACAAGAATCCATGAGCTCATTGTGATATAACCCAGTAGGGAGAGAAAAAACTTCTTCCTCTGTAGTAAAACACCACCCAATAAGTATAAAAAGGAATGGTACAAACAGAAAAATCACTTACCAACCTGATAGTGGTTCAGACTGGAGTTGTCAATAAAGGTTAAGAATGGGTCAAGTTTCAATGAGGAAGAGCATTTTAGCATATTACTGCAACATTTCCCAATCATTAAAAAGAAAAATAATAGCTTTACAGTGACTATACCAACATGACTAGATGATCAAGGTTACTGTCATCAGCTATGGGAAAGACTGACATAATGAGAAAATCAAAGTTTATCAGGAAGGCACGCCTGAGTCTGAGAATAAGGACACAGCCAGTGGAATCGAGTTGAGTGCCAGTCTACAGGCCTGTGTTCTCTTAAACTCTCAAGGACATGATAGACAGAATGACTGACGAACAGTTCCAGATTGGAGGAGGCAGAAGAAACATGACAGCTAATCACAATGTATGAAAATCCTGGACCTGAAGACCAGAAAAGACATTTTCAAGACAATTAGCAAAACTGAAACTTGAATAGGTTCTTTGAATGATAGTGTTATATCGGTGTTGATTTCTTGACTTCTTGAGGGGTCCTCGTTTAGAGAAATGCACATTAGAGTATTTAGGAGTGATGCAGAATCAAGTCTGAAGCTTGTAGTCAAATGGTTCAGAAAAAGACTAAATGTGTGTTTGTGTGTGCAAGTGTGAGAAAGAGAGAAATGTTAAAAGCTGGTGAATCTGGGTGAAGGAATATGGGAGCTTTTTTGGAATGTACTTGCAACTCTTCTGTGAGTCTGAAATTATTCTGAAATAATTTTTTAAACAAAAGTTGCTGAGTTCTGATAGACCTGTAAAGCAGTGGTTCTCAAATTTGGGGAATCTCAGTCATAAGCACCTCTGACAATCTGACAAAATCTGCGAGCTTTTTTCCCAGAAAAATTGCATAAACTCAAAATGTTGCATACAGTTTCTGAGAGTTCATGGATACCTTCAAGTCTATGCGGAAACCTCAGATTAAAAGAGTTTCTCATAAACCCACACACCTACGGGCACCTTATCTTTGACAAAGGAGGAAAGAATATACAGTGGGGCAAAGATAGTTTCTTCAATAAGTGGAGTTGGGAAAACTGGACAGTTAGGTGCAAAGGAATGAAATTAAAATAATTCCTAATGCCAAACACAAAGATAAACTCAAAGTGGATTAAAGACCTAAATGTAAGACCAGAAATTATAAAACTCTTAGAGGAAAACATAGAACACTATGACATAAATCACAGAAAGATCTTCTATGACCCAGCACTCAGAGTAATTGAAATAAAAACAAAAATAAACAAGGAGGGCCTAATTAAACTTATAAACTTTTGCACAGCAAAGGAAACTATCAACAAGGTGAAAAGACAACCCTCAGAATGGAAGAAAATAATAGCAAATGAAGCAACTGACAAATTAATTTCTGAACTATACAAGCAGCTCATAAAACTGAATACCACAAAAGCAAACAACCCAATCAAAAAGTGGGCAAAAGACCTAAACAGACAATTCTCCAAAGAAGACATACAAATGGCTAATAAACACATGAAAAAATGCTCAACGTTGCTCATTATGAGAGAAATGCAAATCAAAACTACAGTGAGATACCACCTCACACCGGTCAGAATGGCCTTAATCAAAAAATCCGTAGACAATAAATGCTGGACAGGCTGTGGAGAAAAGGGAACACTTTCGCACTATTGGTGGGAATGTAATTTGATACAGCCATTATGGAAGACAGTATGAAAACTGCTCAAAAAGTGGGAGTAGAACTACCATATGACCCAGCAGTCCCACTTCTTGGCATATATCCTGAAGAAATCAAGATTGAAAAAGGCCCATGTACCCCACTGTTCATCACAGCACTGTTTACAATAGCTAGGACATGGAAGCAACCTAGATGTCCATCATCAGATGAATGGATAAAGAAACTGTGGTACATATATACAATGGAATATTACTCAGCTGTAAAAGGAATGCATTTGAGTCAGTTCTAATGAGGTGGATGAGCCTAGAGCCTATTATACAGAGTCAAGTGAGTCAAAGAGCAAAACAATATATATTAACGCATATATATGGAATCTAGAAAGATGGTACCGATGAATCTATTTACAAAGCAAAATGGAGATGCAGACAGAGAACAGACTTGTGAGCGTGGGCGAGGGAGGGAAGAAGAGGACGGGACGAATGGAGAGAGTAACACGGAAGCATATACACCATATGTAAAATAGACAACCAACAGGAATTAGCCGTATGACTCGGAACTCCAATCGGGGCTCTATAACAACCTAGAGGGGTGGGAAGGGGTGGGAGCCGGGAGGGAGTTTAAAAAGGGAGGGGACACACTCATGAGGGGGCTGACTCATGTGGGTGTATGACAGAGGTTGACACAGCATTGTAAAGCAATTTTCCTCCCATTAAAAATAAATATGTTTGGAGGGGGAAAAAAACACAACACTTCTCATTTAAAGTATTGAGAAAAATGATGATGTTCACTTCCCCTTTCCAAGAATATAGCAGGCCAGGTTATTTAGGACAACAATCGAAAATACTTGATAAAATATTAAAAATATATTTCTAAAACCACTGACATATTGACAAAAATAGTAACGCAACTAACAGGCCAGAATCTGAGGACCTGATGTAAATGGAACACAGCCGTGACTTCTGCTCTACTGATATAGGCAAACTTTGAACTTGTGTATTGACAGATTCCAGGGGCAAGAATAACATCAAAGCCCAGAGCCTGCCCAAGGGAAACAACTATTAAAAGACCTTCTACCAGGATCCTCCCTCAAGGCCCACAGAGCTGCTATCTCAAAAGGAATAGTGAACCAAAAGTCAAGCCCTCTCGGAAAGTTCTAGGAAAAGTTGGTTTTGCTGAGCCTTATGAAAATTGTACCCATGAACCAGCCCTGGCATGGATTGCATCTCAAACTCATGACACCCCAGTGACCAAATAATCTCAAGCAGTAAATGTCATTGAAAATGATCTTGTACTGCTGGGACCCCTAAGTACCTGGCAGAAGCAAACACAAATCCTCTTGGGGGGAAAGTACTTGCTTTCTCACTGCCTTAGTCTGCTAGGGCTGCCCTAAAAGAATACCACACATTGGGGGCTTCAACAACAGAAATGTGTTTCTCACAGTTATGGAGGCTAGAAGTCCAAAACCAAGATGCCATAAAGGTTAGCTTCTGCTGAGGCCTCGCTCCTGGACCTGCCAATGCAGACCTTCTCTGTGTGTCCTCACATGACCTTTTCTCCGTGATCATGCGTGTCTGGTGTCTCTCTTCCTGTAAGGACACCAGTGCTATTGGATGAGGGCCCTATCCTTATGACCTCCTTTAACCTAAATTACCTCCTTGAAGGCTCCATCTCCAAATACAATCACACTGAGGGCTAGGGCTTCAACAGGTAAATTTTAGGGAGACAGTTCAGTCCATAACACTAGCCTTCAAAGAACTTTCACAAATGGATTTACAAAGAAGTTGAGCTGCACATTAAACATGACCAAATATATGTGTAAAGAAGAACAGACAACAGATTACAGAACCCATCCAACAAGGACTTCAGGTATGGGATTACCAGACAAAGATTATAAAGAACCTGGGGGGGGGCACGATGGGGAGGTTCAAGTGGAAGGGGACGTATGTATACCTATGGCTGATTCATCCTGATATATGGCAGAAACCAATACAACACTGTAAAGTAAATATCTTCCAATTGATAATTTTTAAAAGATTATAAAGAAATTATACTTACTTGGATCTTTTCTTAAAGTGATGAAACAATTTAAAAATAGCAATTTTATGCCAGAATTAAATCTTTGCTACCATTTAAACATACAATGAGAAATTTTATTTATCAAGAAATGAAGGTAATAATTTTTTAGGGTATGCACAAGCAAAATCTTTAGAGAATTTTGCACTTAGCATAAATGAGGCTACATCTGTCCTTGTGCATTTGGAAGTCTGTGGCCTTGGATCTTCAACAGCACTGCCTTCACCCACCCACCCATCCCCAACCACCCGCCTTTCATTTATTGATGTTTCCCTTAGGTCAACACAGGCGTGGACATGTAGCAGTAAGTCAATAAATACTGGCTGAATAAACAAAGCATAATTTTCCAGGAGATATTTTTTGTTGCTGAAATATCAACATGTATATGAATGCCTCTCTTAGCAAGAGATTCATTTATATGGCAGCTGAAACATCAGCTGAGCAACAATGATGTATTAGGTTTCTGTGTCTGTACTTTTATATCTATTCTCAGTAATGAATTCAATTTCAGTGCTTCAGACAGTCTCAACAAGGAGGTACATTGAATCAAATCAAATCATCAAAACAAAGTACCATGTGTTTCTTATCCCTAACACATTCAGATACAACATTCACATAAAAATTACTTGCAATTTAAGCCAAAATGTTACTGAGATGAAGGCCCTCAAGACCTTTTTTTTTTCTGCACATTTTATTATGAACATTTTCAAACGTACAGACCTTGGAGAAGGAAATGGCAACCCACTCCAGTATTCTTGTCTGGAGAATCCCATGGACAGAGGAGCCTGGCAGGCTACAGTCCACGGGGTCGCAAGAGTCAGACACGACTTAGTGACTAAACCACCAACCAAATGTACAGAAAACTTGAAGGAGTAGTGCGATGAACACCTATATGCTCTCAGCCTAAATTCAACAATTATTAACATCTAGTCATATGGATTTTTTAACATAAATTTGTTTGCTCGTTTATTTTTGGCTGCACTGGTCTTCACGGCTGCCTGTGGGCTTTCTCTTGCTGCAGTGAGCCAGGGCTACTCTCTAGTTGCAGCGCGTGGGCTTCTTATTGAGGTGGTTTCTTTTGTTGCAGAGCACAGGCTCTAGGTTACACAGGCTCAGTACTTGTGGCTAATGGGCTTAGTTGCCCTACGGCATGTGGAATCTTCCCGGACCAGGGATTGAACCCATGTCCCCTGCATTGGCTGGTGGATTCTTAACCACCGGAACACCAGGGAAGCTGAAGCCATGTATTTTAACCATAGCGTTTTTCTGAGTCATTTGAAAAAACGTGAACAACTTTCTCCCTAAGCACTTTAGCATGTATCTCCTACAGCTAATGTCCTTTAAAGCCAATACCACACCATAATATCTAGAATCTAAAGTCTCTATAATTGTCCCAAGAATGTCTTTTATAGTTTTGTTTTGATTTTTTCTAACAAGTATCCAACTGACCTTCATGCATTGCTGCTGGTTTAAGCCTATGTAGTCTCTCTTAATCGAAAATGGTCCTTGTACTTATCATTTTCCGATGACAATGCCTGTTGGAAAATCACAGGAAAGTTGTTTTATACAATATTCTTCATTCTAGATTTGTCTGATTAATTTGTCCTGGTTTCATTTAACAGTTCCCTTAGCCTCTGTTATTTCCTATAAACTGGAATTTAGCCTAGAGACTTGGTACAACTCAAGTTAAGAATCTGCCTGCAATGCAGGAGACCCCGGTTCAATTCCTGGGTCAGGAAGATTCACTGGAGAAGGGATAGGCTACCCAGTCCTGTATTCTTGGGTTTCCCTTGTGGCTCAGCTGGTGAAGAATCTGCTTGCAATGTGGGAGACCTGGGTTCGATTCCTGGATTGGGAAGATCCCCTGGAGAAGGGAAAGGCTACCCACTCCAGTATTCTGGTCTGGAGAATTCCATGGACTGTATTGTCCATGGGGTTGCAAAGAGTCAGACATGACAGAGAGACTTTCACTGTCAAGAAGAATGTCTCAAATATGATGTGTTTTTCATATGGTAGCACATCAGGAAGTCAGAATATCAGGTTGGACCATGATTACTGTTACTGAGTTGAT
This sequence comes from Okapia johnstoni, assembly GCA_024291935.2. Classification (NCBI taxonomy): domain Eukaryota; kingdom Metazoa; phylum Chordata; class Mammalia; order Artiodactyla; family Giraffidae; genus Okapia; species Okapia johnstoni. The sequence continues at coordinate 100,138,647 of CM044313.1, forward strand.
AAGTTGGTTGAAGTAATAGTTACTGAGTCTCACCATTCGTTAATAATCAGTGGAGTATGGGCTTTCCTCCTGGTCCAGTGGTTAGGACTCTGTGCTTCCAATGCAGGGGGCTTGGGTTCGATCCCCAGTCATGGAACTAAGATCCCACATGCCTGTGGCACAACCAAAAACATATTTTTATTATTATTATTTAGGCTGTACTGGGTTTTCCTTGCTGTGCAGGCTTGTCTCTACTTATGGCTATCAGGGGGTACTCTTTAGCTTGATGTATGGGTTTCTCTTTGCAGTGCCTTCTCTTGTTGCAGAGCAGAGGCTCAAGACCACAGGCACACGGGCTTAGTTGCTTCAGGGTATGTGAGATCTCCCTGGACCAGGGATCGAACCCATGTCTCCTGCATTTTGGCAGGCAAATTCTTTACCACTGATCCACCAGGGAAGCCCCCAAAACTATTTTTTTTAAGTAAAAACAAAATCTGTGGAATAAAACATGAAAGCTACAGTCCTTTATTTATACATTTTTCACAAGTAGGACAACCATGTTTTTAAATTATTCTTTTAATTTGAAAGTGCATGCTATCCTTAAAAACATTCTCATTGATATTCACAATGACAAGTGTATTTTTACAAAATCTCCCAAGCTCTTTATTAAAAACTCTTCTGTAATTTTCCCAGTGAAAGACAACCTTGTTCTGTTTGTGTCAATCTCCTAATACTTGCAAAGAAAGAGTGAAGAAAGGAAAAGAAAGAGAGAAAGAAAGAAAGGGAAAGGAAGAAAGGAGAGAGAGAAAAAGAAAGGCAAATCACTGTTGACTCCTACAGGTCTTCCCAAGGGACTGTCTGTGCACGTGATGTAACTGGGCCTTGAGCGTTCCTTCTGAAGAGACCAATGGTAGAAAAAGAGAAGTTGAGTGTAAGTCCCACAAATTTAAATTGAGTTGCCACTTCTGACCTATTACTCAATGAAGCAGCTAAAGGAGATGCTCTATGTGGTACTATGGCCACAAAAGCTAACCCACATGCCCCTCGATGATTGTAAAAGAGCAGAATGTGAGGAGGACCACAGAGGATGTGGCACAACAAAGGATTCTGTACTCTCTGCTGTAACTTCAAACAAGTCAGTAAGTCCTGGGCAAACATGGCTGAACCCTGGGATGAAGCAAAGTGTCAGCAGGCGAGCTGGTGGCTAACAGAGACCAGAGTCCAGTACAGTCAGCAATTGGCGCAAGTTCTGAGATTGCAAATAAAGCCAGGAAGGAGGCAGAATATGACATTCCCTCATTCTGCCAACATAGAAGACACAGTGCAAACACCTGCCCATACATTTCCTCTTCAGTAGGTCTCCCTTCCAAAGCCAAGTATGATTTCTGAGGGGTAAATACTGGGCTTGTCCACCATAGGATTTCTGAGTGCCTTTAGTCTACTTAAATGTGTTGAGGATCCACAGAGGGGGATATGGTCACCAGTGTTGTTCATGCATCCTTAATCACCGAACTCTTCTCAGAGACCATCTCACACAGCTGGAGTACCTGGGCACGCACTCTGCAAAATGCTGAACCATACAAGCCCCAAGAGCCACAAAGATAAATGGACCAAGAGGTCCACCCGTGAGAGTAGAAAAGCATCTATGTTGGCCATGAAAAATTCCACATCTAGTGGATCCTTTAGCCTAGGAATTTCATGAAACCCTGCTGGGTATCCCGGCTATGTCAGATTACCCAGGCTGGCAATGAATGCCATCTCCAAGGGTGGATGGATGATGGGCTGTTCCGTTGGAGCTCACTGGTTCAGCTCCAGAATGTTCCAAGTGCTCCACAGCAGGCAACAAGCTTTTTTCAGGAGTGAACTCTGAACGTCTTAATGTTCTTGCCTTGGGAAGATGAGTGTCATGGGCTAAAGGGTGGCCCTCCAAAACACATCCTTGGAACCTGTAAATGTCACCTTATTTAGAAAAGGTCTTTGCAGATGTAATTAAGGATTTGGAGATGAGATCATCTTGGATTATCCAAGTGTTAGTGAAAGTGTTAGTCACTCAGTAACGTCCAACTCTTTGCAACCTCATGGACTATAGACCACCAGGCTCTTCTGTCTGTGGGATTCTCCAGACAAGGAAACTGGAGTGGGTAGCCATTACTTTCTCCAGAGGATCTTCCTGACCCAGGGATCGAACTCAGGTCTCCTGCACTGCAGGCAGATTCTTTACCATCTGAGCTAGATTATCCAGGTGGACCATGAATCCACTGGCAGGTGTCTTTATAGAGTGAGGCAGGGGGAGATCTGAGACTCACAGAGAAGAAGGCCACGTGAAGATGAAAGCGGAGACTGGCAGGGCGCAGCCACAGGTCAAGGAACACTAGCAACGGCCAGAAGTTGAAAGACACAAGGAACGATCGCTCCTCAGGGCCTCCATAGGAAATGTTGCCCTCCCAACACCTTAATCTCAGACTTCTCAACCCCAGACCTGTGAGAGATGAATTTCTATTGTTTTAAGACACCCAGTTTGCCGCAATGTGCTACAGCAGCCACAGGAAACTAATATGCATGCCTCACCACCCATCTGAACCTCAGTGTTGACTTGCTAGCTCCAGGGGCTGTAACCAAATCTCCAGGGTCAACCCCTCTGCCATGTGTGGTTACATGCAGCCTCCAGAGGCAGCTCCCAGGGCCCCAAGGGACGGTGATCTCTTTAACTGATGAGTCTGCTGAAATATGCATTTTCCTCTGATACTTTGGATTCTAATCTGAAATTGTGTAGTTGCCCTGAAGTGAAGTTCTTCCCAGAAATTTTTATCTTAGGTAGTATGGAGCCCAAAGGAAACTTCAGGGATTATCTGGCACCCCTCACTCCCTTATTTAAGGACACCATTAAGCTCTTAAGCTGAATTTCTTGTGTTGTCATCTTGTATGCCTTCATTATCATTAAACATTTACTGAGCATTTATTTTGTGAAATATGTTTTTTAAACCCAAAAGATAAGCCCGTCTGGTATGTCTTAGACCTGATTCCTGTGCTCAAAGGTTATCACTGAATTAGGATAACTATCTAGTTTTAAGGGCATCTCTGGTGGTTCAGACAGTAAAGAATCTGCCTGCAAAGCAGGAGACCAGGGTTCAATTCCTTAATCAGGAAGATGCCCTGGCGAAGGGAATGGCAACCCACTACAGGACCCTTGCCTGGAAAATTCCATGGACAGAGGAGTCTGGTGGGCTACAGTTTGTGGAGTTGTAAAGAGTAGGACACAACTGAGCAACTTAGCGTGCGTGCTCGCACACACACATCTAGTATTACTGGGAAAAACACTTTTTACAACTTCACTCGGGGAACCCATGTCATGATTAGCATTCTGACTGCTTAGATGTAACTCTGGGGTCTAACTAGAATTTCTACATTTCTTAGGTTCTAAATTTCTAGATTTCTTAAGTTTGAAGTCTTTCTTTTTGCACAGACTTTAAGCATATGACCACACATACATGTTATCTGTGTGTGTAAAGCTCTTCATCCCCCCTTCTGCTAGCAACAAGATCTGCCTCTCTTTCAGAGAACGGCTCCTTCTTCACTCAAAACTCAGAGTTTTAGGGGACCTGCCAGGCTCCCCACTGGCCTATGCCCCACTTTCTCCTCTGCCCCTGGGGAGGGCATGCAGTCTAGGCTGAACCAAACACACACCCTCCTGGTGCCCACGAATGACATGTTTCTTTTGCTGGCCCCTTCAGTCTCCTCATCACCACCCTTCTTCACCCTAGTCTGCAGCCAGGTGTCAGACACTTCTGCTGACATGGATCCTAGCGATACACTTAATTTCATTTTTTTCACCAATTATTCAGAAACTCTAAAATAATTTTTTGAAAAAAATAATATTTAACATTGACCAATCACTTGCTGAGTGCCAGGCACAGTCCAGTGAACTTGACCCATATTAACTCATTCAGTTCTCCACAGTCTGAAGGGAACACTCGGGTTCAGTGAGTTACCCAGTGAAGTGGCGTCACATGGCATCTAGAGCCTGTGTCAGTAACAACTTGTGAGTTCCCAATTCACAAGAGACTCTGTGAGTCCCCATCAGAGGTTCCCTACGCCCTGTATCTCCGAGTTCAGATGGGTGTTTAACCTCACCCAGCTCCCTCCCTTTCTTCCCTGTGATGCTTCAGTCCCACTTCTCCTGGGGTGGTCCTCAGAGCTGCCCCCCTACACTGACTGCACAGTCACTCCCTCCTTAACAGGACCACAAGGACTCCTCTCCTGACTATCTCCCATCTAGGTACTCATTGAGACCCTGAATGTACAAACTGACGACAGCCAGGCCGTATATAACAATAGAACTCTGTCCACAACCTGCTGCAAATAGCCAGGGAAGCCAAACCACAATCACTACAGCAAGCAACCCAGAACTGTCAGCATCCCTAATTTTTGGCCCCGTTTCCAGTGCAGGACCAATCAGAGAACGCCAAATAAGCAATCCTAGCCAATCATACAGGATGACACCCCCCCACCCCACCCTCTTAGGCAGCCTCCAGTTTCCCCATGACAACAGCCTCGGATCAGGGCACACCTGCGGGCTTCCCATTTTCTTTTTTAGTGCTCGGCCACTCCTCCCCATGTCTTTGAGCCTCTGCCAAACACAGGAGGGTGGCTGACTGCTCCATCAGCAAGCTCTGGATAAGCAGCCTTAGTTTTTCTCATTTGGGCGATCTTTGTTATGTCCACCTCTTCTCGGTTAGCCTGCCCTCACCTCCTTCTGTTGATGCCCTGACGGCCCCTGCCCTTCAGATAACCTTCACCACTCTTTGAGGCCTGGGTCCCCCCAGTCTCAAATCTGTCCCGTTTCTGCACGAGTGACCCAGTCTAAGAAGCGTCAGGCTTTTCCTGCAGTGACTCATCAATTGCCTCCTCAGGCCACACGATTCCGCAGGCAGGTGAGACCACCAATCACGGACTGACACCCACCGAGCCTCATTTTAGCCCCAGATCCCAGCGAGCAGTTGCCATAGCGATAGATGCAGCGGGTGGGCGGGAGGGCGGCTCGCTGCAGCCAGCCCACTTCCTCCGGGGCGACTGAGCTGGTCCACCTCCGTCCTCACCTCCTCCCCGCCCGCTACCACGGAACACAAAGGGGCTGGGAGTGGTGATTGTGCGTGCGGAGCACTCTAGGATCCTTGGCTTAGCAACATCCTCTAGGTTGGCTGTCAAAGGTAGGCGTCGCTTGGTTGTGCTGTTTAGGCTGTGTTGCTTAGCAACGAAATAACAAACAACGTAAATCGAATCTCCACCGAGTCTGAGCGAATGCCCTGTTTACGTGGACGCAATCTCAGCGCGCATGGTCGAGGTGGGGATGGGGGCGTTCTAAACCTTTTCAAATGGAGCATACAGGCACAGGGTAAAAACTGCGCAGAGCTTAAGTGCAACGTCTTGGAAACTTGTAACTTGGGCACCCAGATCAAGACAGAATATTTCCAGGACCGCTTAGAATTCACTCCTTCCTTCCCAGTCAATGCCCACTGCCCTGCGCATGGGTGGGATTTCCATCACCATCCATTTATTCTGCCTGTTTATTATTATTACTATATATTTCAGGTGTACAGCATTGCAATTCGACATTTTATAATTTTTATCCTCTACAGTGAAGTGCTGCAAATCGCTCAGTCGAGTCCTACTCTTTGCATCCCCATGGACTATACAGTCCATGGAATTCTCCAGGTCAGAATACTGGAGTGGTTAGCCTTTCCCTTCTCCAGGGGATCTTTCCAACCCAGGGATGGAACCCAGGTCTCCCGCGCGGCAGGCGGATTCTTTACCAGCTGAGCCGCAAGGGAAGCCCTAGACACTAGAAGGTGATCACCATTATAAGACTAATTAACATCAGTCACCGTACAGCCGACCCCATTCACCCATTTCGCTCACTCCCAACCCACTTCCCCTCTGGTTACTGCTAATCTGTATCTGTGAGCTGGTTTTTGTTTTATCTTGTTTTTTTTTTTTTTTTTTAAGATTCCACATATGAATATTTGTCTTTCTCAATCTGCCTTATTTTTTCCCCACCAGTCACTTCTGAGCCTGAGAGTTAGGGCATCCCAGGGACAGGGGGGCCCAGACAGCTCACTGCATCTCGACCGCAGACATTAGAAGTGTTTCCCCCAGACGGTGTTTCATTTCTTTCCAATTACTTCCCTCTTCTAATTTAAAAAACAACTTATTTTGAAATAATTTTAGACATTACTGAAAAGTCTCAGTAATTGTACAAATTCTCATATACATTACACCCACGTTCCCAAAATGTTAACCTCGTCTTTGCCATTCTCTCTATCCAGACAGGGATAATTTGGATATAAGTGTATACATTAAATACATACTTTTTAAATATGTATAATATAAACCACTTGAAAGTAGATTGTAGACATGTTACCTCTTTACCCCTAAATACTTCACTATATGTTTCCTTTTTTTTTAAGGACACTTTCTATATAACCACAGAACACTTATCAAAAAGAAAAAATTAACATTAGTACACCATTGTTGCATAATCTACAGACCTTATGTACATTTTGCCATTAAGAATATCCTCTTACTAAGTTGCCATTTTTTGAAATTATTTTTATTATGGTAAAATATATTACATTTTACCCTTTTAGCCATTTTTAAGGGTACAGTTTGTGGCATTAAGTACATTTCCTATGTTATGTAACCATCACCACTGTCTTAGTCCATTTGGAATGCTACAATAAAAATAAAAATACCACAGGCAGGCTGAGTGGCTAGAAACAGAAATCTACTTCTCACAGATCTAGAAGCTGGAAGTCACTGACCAAGGAGCTGGTGAACCTGCTTTCTGTTTTACAGACGGCCATCTTCTCACTGTGTCCATTAGTGAGACACTTCAATATTAGACACGTCTCAGGTGTCCAACACTTTGACCACCTGATGTGAAGAGCTGACTCATTGGAAAAGACTCTGATGTTGGGAAAGATTGAAGGCAGCAGGAGAAGGGGGCAACACAGGAGGAGATGGTTGGATGGCATCACCGACTTGATAGATATGAATTTGAGCAAACTTTGGGAGTTGGTGGTGGACAGGGAAGCCTGGCATGCTGCAGTCCATGGGGTCACAAAGAGTCAGACACGAAAGAACACCACCACCAATCCATTTCTAGTACTTGCTCGTCATCCTAAACTGACACTCTCTACTGATTGAACCATGACTCCCCATCCCTGCCCCCCCCACACACACACCCGCCGCCCCTGGTAACCACTGTCTATGCTGCCTCTATGAATCTGACTCTTCTAAGTAAATACTTCATAAAAGTGGAATCACACAATATTTGTCATTTTTTGGCTGGATTATTTCATTAAGCATAATGTCCTCAAGGTTCATCCGTGCTGTAGCATGACTAATGTCCTTCATAAGGAAAGAAGGAAAAAATGTTTTTTCCTGGTCCAGGATTCAATCCAGAATTCACATTGCATTCAGTTGTCACGCCTCTTTAGTCCCCTTGAATAACGAACAATTGCTTAGTCTTTCTTTCTTGTTCATGATATAGATACTTTTGGAGGATGCAGGCCAGCTGTTTTGTAAAACGTCTCAATTTGATTTGTTTGGGGTTTCCTCCCAGTGAAATTCAGGTTTTGCATTTCGGGCATGTTGTGTCCTTGTGTTGCAATTATATCAGAGCCACCTGTTGTCACTTTGTCTCACTATTGGTCACATTAACTTGATCACTCGGTTAAGATGGTGGCCAGGTTTCTCCACTGTGAAGTTATAGTTTTCCCTTTTGTAGTATCCTGTGGGGAAAGAACTTGAGACCATCTACAAATCCTGTTTCTCATTACATTTTCACCTCCCATTGTAGCATACATTAATGATTCTTCCTGAAAGGATTGTTACTATGGTAGCTCCAAATAGTATTGTCTAATCCTACTATCCCTTCATTAGTCAACATTCTACCATAAGGAAGCACCCCCCTCCTCCGTATGTATTTATTTTTTTATTTACATAATTATATCTGTGTGCACTTGTGGATTCTTACTTTGGGTTATGCTTATAATAGAATCAAGGAAGAATAGTTATAATTTAATAATATCATTATCTCAGATTTTCCAATAGGAGCTCTCCAAGCTTTTGTCCTTCTGATACGTTCCTCAGATTCTTTGACGCTTCCTCACTGTCTGGAAGAATAATACTTGGGGGGCACGTCTTGTATCTTTTCTGCCTGAACCTTGAAACCAGCCGTTTCTCTATGGAGTTTTGATTCCTTTTAATGGAGAACAGTATTCCGAACCACCAGATTTGGGCACTAGGTAAGCATCAAGTCCCTCTTAGTGGGTAGAATGGGAGATGCCAGCATTAGCTATATGACACTTAGCTTTTACAGATGACTTCTCACAGTTCTGGTCCTCAGTTGACTGCTGAGCTACAGATATTAAAAATCATGAGTTCGTTCTAGGAATTGGACTAGAGGTGACTGATTTTCTTTTTTTCTTTGGCCTAAGGGCATGTGGGATCTCATTTCCCTGATCAGGATTGAACCCATGCCTTCTGCACTGCAACTGAGAGAACTTAACCACTGGACTGCCAGGGAAGTCCCTGATTTTCTTCATTTTTAATGTATGTGTATTCATGTTTTCAGGCTTCCCAGGTGGCTCAGTGGAAAAGAATCCACCTGCCAATGCAGGAGACCTGGGTTCCACCCCTGGGTTGGGAAGATCCCCTGAAGAAGGACATGGCAGCCCACTCCAGTATTCTTGCTTGGAAAATCCCATGGACAGAGGAGCCTGTCAGCCAACTGTCCATGCGGTCACAAAGAGTAGGACACAACTTAGCGAGGGACGAAACAAAACAAAACATTCCTGTATTTATGTCCCATTGCTGCTGTAACAAATTACCACAAACCATTTGTGATCTTCCAGTCGTGGCGATCGGAAGTATGAATGGGTTTCCTGGCCTGTAGTCAAGGATTTCTACAGGCCTAGGTTTCCTTTGTAAGCTCTAGGGGAGAATCTTTCCTTGCCTTTTCCACCTTCTAGAAGCCATTTGCTGGAGAAGGAAATGGCAACCCACTCCAGTATTCTTGCCTAGGGAATCCTGTGGACAGAGGAGCCTGGTGGGCTGCTGACCATAGGGTCGCACAGAGGCGGACATGACTGAAGCAACTTAGCATGCATGCATGTATGCCTTGGAGAAGGAAATGGCAACCCACTCCAGTGTTCTTGCCTGGAGAATCCCAGGGACGGAGGAGCCTGGTGGGCTGCCGTCCATGGGGTCGCACAGAGTCGGAGACGACTGAAGCGACTGAGCAGCAGCAGCAGCAGCAGCAGCAGCAGCAGCAGAAGCCATTTGCATTCCAGCCTCCCTCTCTCCCCCCATCCTCCGAGCTGGCAATCGCATCTCTCCATCACTCCAGCCTCTGATCTGTCCTCTCGTTTCCTCTGACTCTAACTCTGCTGCCTCCCTCTGCTCAGCACCACAGTGGTTGTGCTGTCTCCCCCTGGATGGTCCAGGGTAACCACCCATCTCAAGATCCTTAATTAATCACATCTGCAAAGTCGCTTAGTTTTTTGCTTTGCCGGAGGGGTTGGGGGTGGGGTAGGGTTGGCGGGACCTTTAGCAAATGTACAGATTGTCGGTGGGCGTCTTTGGAGGCCCATTGTTCTATTCCGTGTCTTTTATGTATTGTCATTAATAAATAATGAACACAAATTATTGTGGTGATAAAAAACGGTTTTAAGAAAGAAAGACCAGAGAGACAGCTGCCCTCTTGCTCCTCCTTCAAGTCTTGATGAATCTGCCACCAGCTCCTGAAGCATCCAGCCACCTGGAGGGCGGCAGAGACAGCAAGCTGTGACAACTTGTGACAAGGGGGCCCGAGCCGGCCTCAGAGGCAAAGCCCCAGGGTCACCGCCGGGCTGAATGACCCCAGACCCGGAGAGGCTCTCCTTTCAACCCCCAGCTCCCCAGTGGCCCCCTCTTCTCCTGTCCCAGATTCATGGCTGGCTAGCATTTTAGAGGCAAACTCAGGACCCTGCGGGGCGCCTGGGACTGGGTTTCTATCTGAGTGGCTGGGTTGCGAGCGCAGAGGGGGGAGTTGAACCCGTCCCAGCGCACTCCGTGCACAAGGCGTCTACACGCGTCTACACTTCTGTCTCCCTAAGCAACCCCACGGCTGGCTCTACTGGGTCCAGCCGGCCCGGCTTGTGTCCCACGTGATCCCGCGGCCCCCAACAGGCCCCCACTCTAGCTCCAGTCCGCCTCGCTGCTGCTTTCTCCGCGACCCCCAATCCGGAGTGCTCTGGACGCTGCTGTTTGCTTTTCTCCCTCAAACAAACATTGTCTTTCCGTGAACCTCCCGCCCCCGGCCGCCCCTTTGATTTGAGCCGGTCCGGCTGGGAGAGAAGGGAGGGTTCCACTGACTCGGCGCCCCTTTCCCTGCGGGCCTCCCCCACTCCCGGCCGGCCCTCGGGGGGCATCGCGCCCTCCCGAGGACACCACCCCCCTCGGCCCCAAGGCGCCCGCGGGTCTCCTTTCTGCCCCGCAGCCGGGGGTCGGCAGCCACCCCGGAGGGACCCGATCCAGGGGTTGCCGCCGCCACCTGCACCCTCAAGAAGCCCTTTCTGGACTGGGGGTCCGGTTACGGCTGGTTCCGGGGGTCTCCCAGGATGGCTGGGATTGCGCCTGGAGTCAAACGCCTTCGTTAATGTCGCTGCCCCCCTTTCCCGCGGACCGCAGCCCCTGGAGCTCGGCTGGGGTGGAGGAGCCCCCTGTACCGGGCATCCTGCCCTCCAGGGGACGCGGCTAGAGGCTCCTCACCCACCCTCTGCCGCCCCCAACCCCACTCGACTCCACCCCACCCCGTGGGGGGAAGAGAGAAAAGGGAAAAGAGAGCCTTGCAGAAAAGGTGACCAAGAGCAGGAGGCTGTTTCTAAGGCGATTTTCTTGCACTTAGAACTGTTACACTATGTACATCCCTCCAAGGACCAGACTACACATCTTCAGTGCTCAGAGGACAATTATATTCAACCTCTTTCCTGAGACATAACTCACATAACCATGCCATTCATCCACCCAAGTGTCCACTTCAGCGGTTTATACCTTCACAGAGTTGTGCCCTCACCATCACCATCAATTTTATAGGATTTTCCTTCCTATGAAAAGAAATCTATACCCATTAGCAGTGGCTTCCCCCATCCCTCCTTCGCCCCGCCCCCAGCCCCTGGCAACCTCTAATCTACTTTCTGTGTCTACAGATTTGACTTGTTGTTCAGTCTCTCAGTCATGTCCCACTCTCTGCGACCCCATGGACTGCAGCACATCAGGCTTCCCTGTCCTTCACCACCTCCTGGAGTTTGCTGGAACTCATGTCCATTGAGTCAGTGATGCCATTCAACCGTCTCATCCTCTGTTGTCCCCTTCTCCTCCTGGACCTTTTATTTAAAGGAGATCATATAACACGTGATCTTTCGTGGCTGCCTTCTGTCACTGAGCACAATGGTATCAAGGTCCATCGATGCTGTAGCATGGAATAGCACTTCCTTCCTTTCTATCACCAAATAATCTTTCCTGGTGACTCAGAAGGTAAAGAATGTGCCTACAATGCAGGAGACCAGCATTTGATCCCTGGTCAGGAAGATCCCCTGGAGAAGGGAATGGCAACCCACTCCAGTATTCTTGTCTGGAGAATCCCATGGACAGAGAAGCCTGGTGAGCTACAGTCCATGGGGCTGCAAAGAGTTGGACACGACTGAACGACTAACACACACAGAATATTCCACTGTATGGATACAGAACCTTATATTTCTCCACTCATTAGCTGATACACATTTGGATAGTTTCCACTTTTCGGACATTATGAATGATGCTGTTATAATCATTGATTATACATTTTTGTGTGGACTTGTGTTTTCAGATCTCTTGGCTATGTTCCCGGAAGTGGAACTGCTGGGCTCTATGGGAACTCTGACATTTCAAGGAACCATCAAAGACCTGATTCTAGATATCTGGGGAAGACGAAGGTGGGGCAAGTTCAAAAAGCAGACGAATAGACCTGCAACAGCACAGAATAAATGACCTTCCAGGTGTTGACAGAGAGCCTCCTATATGGAAAGCCTACTCTATGGGGACCTACAAGAGGAATAGCTCACTAGACTGAGAAGCATAAGACTCGGGTCAGGGAGGACTCTGTCCAGTGTGGGCATCCTCCCCCTGGTGTTGGGGAGGGAGGCAGACACCCCAACTCTCAGCTGTCACCCTTTTACACACAGAGAGGGCAGAAATCCATAGGAATGCTCAGCAGTGCCTGGTTGGAGAGGGGGGTACTGGTGAGAGCATGGGGAAAGAAAGCTGAAAGCTGAAATAATATTTGCCTCCACCTCCAGGAGACTTTGCAGCAGGGCCACGGCTCAGCATGGGTGAAAGCCCAGCCATGGGAGAGCGCTTGATACACTTGGCCTTGGGAAAAGGAGTACCGGAATTGGGGAGATGGGCCAGGGGGCGAGGAGGGGGAGACAGTCCCGGAGGGCAGATTGAGACCTGACTCGGATGCCACACTAGGGAGTTTGAACTTGAATCTTTAGGTCCCAGGAGCCACCCCAGGACTTGGAGCTGGACAGGGTGGTCAGCCCATGACCTGGAGCCCAGCCTTGGGAGGAGAAGAGGGCAGGGGGGTTGCCATCAGGAGAGAGGGCAGGAAAACATGGGGGCAAAGACTCGGGAGGGAGGGTGGGGAAAGGGACAAGGAGGCAGATGGGGACTGACACAGCTGGGGGGGGGGACAGAGAGCCACCTGAAGTCATGAAGGTTTAATCGTTTACTTCCCAGGGAGAAAGAACAGCTGCGATATAGGCAGCGCCCAGGGCACATACGGTCCGGGTGGTGCTAGTGGCAAAGAACCTGCCTGCCAGTGCCGGAGACACAAGAGATTCGGGTTCGATCCCTAGTTTGGGAGGATCCCTGGAGGAGGAGATGGCAACCCACTCCAGGATTCTTGCCTGGAAAATTCCACTTCAGAGGAACCTGGTGGGCTACAGTCCATGGGGTGCACGGAGTCGGACACGAGTGAGCGCACACTCACACAAAGTCTTTAACCGTGTGTTTCTTCCAATTGAGCTACAATAAGAAAACAGCTTCGGATGAAAACTCAGCTTCTTCTGGTGTGGGACAAAGTCTTCACTATGCATCCGCGTCGAGGGGGTGGGAGTGCCCATTACATGGGGCACCCCCTTCAGTGGCACACACAACACCCCAAACCCATGCCCAGCCCCACATTTGCAAACCCCTCCAGGCTCCTCCTGAGCAGCTATTTAAGGGTCACCTTCGGGTCAGCAGAAATGTGAAAAGAAAATGCTTGTCTCCAGAAGCACGCCTTTCCTCCCTTCTTTCTGCGTCCGTCTGTTTCTGCGCCTCTCCTCGCCGCTCCCCTGCTCGTCTGCAGGCACTCAGAAGCCCAGCTGCCCAGCATCTCTGCAGCACCTCTTCCCAGGGTGCTGTCATTTCTTCCCCAGCACTAAGGTTCAGGCACAGGTCGGGGGCTGCAGAAAGGACCCCTGACTCAAGGGATCAAAGGAAAAAACATTCCCTAAGGATGGATGAAGCCATAAAAATCTGGGCTGGAGGCAACAGAGGAGCAAGACAAAGCCCTTTCCAGGATGCCGAAGCTCTTGCTAAGATTTGAAGCACGCTTTATTATCCACCCTTGGGGGTCAACTTTGAGGTCACGGAGGACTGCTAGTGCAAAGGCTTAGCATTGGAGGGGAGCGTGATGAACTTGGTGAGGGAGGGTAATGGGGCAGGTGTGGGGGCAGTCCTCAGCTTTGGTGTTTTTGCGTGGTGCTTTCTTCACAGGGAATTTTTGGAATTGGCCCAAACTAATTCCAAAGCACTAATTTGTGCTAGGTCACTTCAGTCGTGTCCGATTCTTTGCAACCCCATGGATTGTAGCCTGCCAGGCTCCTCTATCCATGGGATTCTCCACGCAAGAATACTTGAGTGGGTTGGCATTCCCTTCTCCAGGGGATCTTCCCGATCCAGGGATCAAACCTGCATCTCTTATGTCTCCTGCACTGGCAGGCAGATTCTTTACCACTAGCACCACCCGGGAAGCCCAGACTGCAGAGGTGGTCAGATGTTGGTATAGCCCTGCTCCTCACCCAAGCATTCCTCCTTAGTGCCAGAGTGTGACAAGGGTTGGCAGCCCACAGTGATGAGAGGGCCAAGTCTGAGCGGGGGGCACAAAGATTATCTCAGCCTTCTCTGCACCTTCTGCTCCAGGGGCCTTCCAGCATCACAGTGCCAGTTCACTTTTATGTTCAGCTTTGCCCGCATCCTCTTGGGAACGGGATCTCATCATTATTGCACAACATTGTGAAATGTTTAGACATCAGGAAACCTAAGGGAGTTGACATACAATTAGATAATAATAGTACATTTAAAAATAGCTGACGGATTCGCATTACTTTTCTCTCAGTTGATGGTTAAACTCTCTGTAAAAATTGCAGGGTCAGATTTCTCTGGCTCTTCTATGAGTGGTTTCTGATAGTTTTAAATAAGGATTAACTGCATCAAAGCTGGAATGAATGCAAGCTTATGATCCAAAATAGATCTTTAGTTTGATTTCATCCAGGTTACAGTTTCAGAGCTGAGAGCTAATTTAATTCATGCTTACATGAGCTTTAAATGTTATTTCCAACAGTGTGGTGCCCTGGGACAGTCATGGGCCCGCAAACAGGGTCCTGAGTCCTCCCTCCTTTGCAGTATGATGTTGCTGCTCTTCCCTAAATCAAGAGAGGAGACTTCTTTCTCCACCCCTTTGACTCTGGACGGATCTCCTGGTTTACTCTGGCCAATAGAATACAGCAGAAGTGACTTTGAAGGAGCCAGGCCTTCAGAGGTATTGTAAATTTCAGTGTTGTGAAACAGCCAGAGACCATGTGGAGAGAAAAGCCCATCCTGCAGCCCAAACAAAGTCCTGGGATGTGAGGCCACCTTTGGCTCTAACCTCAGCATCTCCACCAGCAGTCTGACCCCACGGAGACCAGAAGAAACTTGAAAAACAATACCTTGTTGCTTTAAGCCATTAAATTTCAGGGATGTTTGTTACACACAACAGATAACAAATACAATTAGCATCCTAAATGGTGTCAGAATGCAGTCCTTTTCTATAAAAATAGACCTCAATCCTAAAAACATTTCCCTGCTTTCCTGTAAGGTAAAGTAGCGTTTTCACCTTTGAAAGAAAGAAAGCTAGCAAGCAGAGTCACTCAAGAAGGTCTGTGCCTTCTGGTTTGAATGCCAAAATATAATAATATTTATCCATTTTTAAAAATTAGGATTTATTACTCAGGCTAAGAGCTATTAATTGTTGTAGTGAAAGTGAAAGTGTTGGTTGCTCAATCATGTTAGATTCTTTGTGATCCCACTGACTGTAGCCTGCCAGGCTCCTCTGTCCATGGGATTTCCCAGGCAAGAATATTGGAGTAGTTTGCCATTTCCTTCTTCAGGGGCTCTTCCCGACCCAGGGATCAAATCTGGGTCTCCTGCGTTGCAGGGAGATTCTCATACCATCTGAGCCACCAGGGAATAGTTAGGGGGAAGGAAAAGTAAATTGGTGAATGGGTTCCATGATGGCCCATTCACTGTTTTGCTGGCTTCCAACTTGAAGGTTTGGAACCTGCCCTCCTGGCACCTGACTTTGAATGTGCAGAACTGGACTGTCCCTTTCTACCCTCTTTCCACGCTGACACCGTGCTGGTAGATAATGCACCTTCATCCTGACACTGTGACCTTTCTCACTTGCAGAAAGTTAAATTAAAATGCATCTCCCAATAACTGGTTCATTGGCCAGATAGATGCACAACATGCCAAATGCTGAGAGGCAGGAGTTTACAGCAGAGAAAGACTTTATTCACGAGGCAGTCAAGTGAGGAGAGGGGAGAACAAGTCTTAAATCTGTTCCTCCCAAAGGCGAAGGGCTGGAGATTTTATGAGATAAAGAAGGAGGCTGGCCTGACGTGTGCAGAGAGATGATTGGAGGCAAGAAAAAGGTGACGTAATTGGTGTTCTACGAAGGCGTAACTGAGTTGCGTACTTCTTTATGGGATGCATGTTCAGGATATGTCAGTGTTAGCCTTGTATAAGGGTGGAGTTCTTGGCTCTCTGACCTTAAAAGTTCATACTTTTGACTTGAAGGCTCAATTGGAGGGTTAGTGGTCCCACCCAGTCTTAACTGATTCAAATTTGGAGAGCTGTCCTACTTCTGAAAAACAACTTAAGCGCCCATTACCATAGTGACACCATGGGTCGGAGTTGTCATTCAAAGGGCGTGCTAAAGCAATCTTGTGACATACTGTCTAAGCTACATGGAGCTTGGGGGAAGCACAATTTAAAAGAAGAGTTTAAAAAAATAAATATATAAAAACAAATAAAAGAAGAGTTTAAAGCGAGCTATGTCAGTTAAGACAGGTTAGAGAATGTTACTTATTAAACAAGTTACAGCTTAAGGGATGTAAGTGAAGACTGCTTCCCCTGTTTTGCGATTTCAGGGAGAACCTCTTTGCTCTTTCACTGAAAAAGAAACACAGGATGATAATACACCTTTCATGGGATTCTCTTGAAATTAAGGACTTTGTTAACAGAATTTATTCCGCTGTTCACCAGAATACCGGGCAACAATTACTTAGAGAAAAATATCCAGGTAAGGAATTACTGCTATATATTTTATATTTGTCTCTGTATACATTTTAAATTATTTTAAATGTACATACTTTAAAATGCACATTTGCTTTCGGTACACCGCTCCGTGCATTGTATCATATGTGTAGACGTGTATCCACCACAATCAGGATAGAAAACATTTCCAACAACCCAGAAAATCCCTTTGGATGCCCTTCCATGGTCAAACCCTCTCCCAAGCCCCAGCCTCTGGCAACGACTGACTTGTTCTCTCTTCCTATGGTCTTGCCTTTTCAGAATGCATAGCGTGGAATCATGTACTGTGTAATTTTTGAGACCGGCTTCGTTCACCCATTCATATGGAATGAAGCCTCTATATAAATCCGAAAGGATAGGATTCAGAGGATTTGCGCTTGGTGGACACGCGGGTGTTGGAGAGAATGTCTGGAGCTTGGAAGTTCATTGCCTGCCCCCATGCCTTGCCCTGTGTATCTCTTCTTCTGACTGTTGATTCCTAATACACCAGTAATCTTGTGAGTAAGTGGGTTTCACTGAGTCCTGTGAGCTGCTCTAGAAAATTAATGGAGCCCAAGGAAGGGGTCACAGGAGCCTCTGATTTATGGTCAGTTGTTCAGAGGTACAGGATACAACCTGGACTTGGAATTGGCATCCTGAATTGGAAAGGTCGTTGGAACCTCCAGTTTGTAGCTAGTTGATCACAGTTGTAGCACAGGTTTCCATTGGAGTCTGAAGTGGAGAGTGGTCTGGTGGGAGAGCCCTTTACCTATGGAATCTGCTTCGATCTCCAGGTAGACTGAGTTGAATTCTTGGACACTCTACGGGCACCCAAGAATTGCTCGTTGATACGGGGAGGCATCCACACACAGATGTGCACACACACATTGGGACTGGGCCCAGGAACCCTTTGCAAGATGTGTAAATAATATGTTCCTTTTTTATGAGTAGTTGAGTGCAGTTCAGTTGTTCAGTCATGTCAGACTCTTTGCCACCCCATGAACTTCAGCATGCCAAGTCTCCCTGTCCATCACCAACTCCCGGAGTTTAGCCAAACTCATGTCCATTGAGTCGGTGATGCCATCCAACTATCTCATCATCTGTCATCCCCTTCTCCTCCTGCCTTCAATCTTTCCCAAATTCCCAAGCGAAAAAGGACCATTGTTTGTTTATCTGTTCACTCATTGAAAGGTATTTGTGTTGTTACCAGCTTGGGGCAATTATGAGTTGAGCTGCTATAAATGTTTCTTTACTTAGATTCATTAACTGTAATGCTATTTATTTCAAAACTACTTTATCAGCATAAATGTGAAACTGTAGTTTATGATAGTTAATTTTATTTGAAGTGTTTATTTTAGTAATTGGGGGGGGTTAATTAACATTTCTTCAGCATTCACTTTTTCAAAATAAATATATAATAGTTTACTAAATAACTACCATGACTTACTATGGGCTTCCCTGGTGGCTCAGATGGTAAAGAATCCGCCTGCAATGCAGGAGACCCAGGTTCGATCCTTGGGTCAGGAAGATCCCCTGGAGAAAGGGAATGGTTACCTCCAGCATTCTTACCTGGAGAATTCCATGGACAGAGGAGCCTGGCTGGTTACAGCCCATGGGGTCACAAAGACTTGGACATGACTGAGCAATATCTTTATGACTTACTATGTCCCTACAAATTACGACAACTCAAGGTAAAGATCAAGTCTATATAATGCTCCTGCTGCTAAGTTGCTTCAGTCATGCCCAACTCTTTGCGACCCTATGGACCATAGCCCACCAGGTTCACGCTTAGTTGTACCACATGGTACAAGATATTTAGTAAAGGAAACAAGTGATTAAACTTAAAATGACTCACCATGGGGCATCTACCATTATGCTCCTTGTGATGTCATAGAACATGAAATTCTTCAAACAACCTATGAAGACTCTTGCCAAAAATGTTTAACCTGAACCTCATCAACCCTCTAAACTTACCCTACAGTTTATAGGAAATAGAGGGGAGGGGAGTTAAATGTACACTGGATTAGTTAACTATTGCTGAGTAACTAATTACCTCAGACCTGAGCTACTTAAATAACAATGAACAGGGATTTCCCTAGTAGTTCAGTGGTGAAGACTCTACACTTCCAAGGTGGGGGACGCAGGTTCGACCCCTAATCAAAGAACTAAGATTCCACAAGTCACACAGCAGGGCCAAAAAAAAAAAAGTAGTCTGCAACAACAATGAACAGTATCTCACACAGTGGTCCAAGAGAAGACAAGGAGAGAGTCACAATGTCTCATATGATCTAGTCTCAGATGGCACAAGCTCTCACTTCTGCCATATTCCATTTGTTAAGAGTGAATCAATGAGGATGGTGACTGCAGCCACAAAATTAAAAGACACTTGCTCCTTGGAAGAAAAGCTATGACATGTTTAAACAATGTATTAAAAAGCAGAGACATCACTTTGCTGACAAAGGTCCATATAGACAAAGCAATGGTTTTTCCAGTAGTCATGTATGGATGTGAGAGTTTGACCATAAAGAAGGCTGAGTGCCAAAGAATTGATGCTTTTGAACTGTGGTGTTGGAGAAGACTCTTGAGAGTGTCTTGGACTGCAAGGAGATCCAACCAGTCCATCCTAAAGGAGATCAGTCCTGGGTGTTCACTGGAAGGACTGATGCTAAAGCTGAAACTCCAATACTTTGGCCACCTCATGCGAAGAGCTGACTCATTGGAAAAGACCCTAATGCTGGGAAGAATTGGGGGCAGGAGGAGAGGGGGATGACAGAGGATGGGATGGTTGGATGGCATCACCGACTCAATGGACATGAGTTTAAGCAAACTCTGGGAGATAGTGAAGGGCAGGGAAGCCTGGCACGCTGCAGTCCGTGGGGTCACAGAGAGTCAGACACGACTTAGTGCCTCAACAACAAGGATAGCCCACACTCAGGGGAAGTTCTGTCTTCTGAGAATCAAAGGATTTGTGAACATATTTGAAAAGCGCCACTGGGGTTATTTTAGCTTGAAAGAGAGAAACTAGAAGCAATATGTGAATCCTGATTGGAACCTGAATTTCTTACAAAGTCATAGAAGTTATTTTGAGGACAATTATGCTTAGTGAAATAAGTCAAAGATAAATACTTATGCTATCACTTATATGTGGAATCTAAAAAGTAAAATACATTACACAATATAACAAAAAAGGGGAGGGGCAAGCGGGGAAAGGGATTAAGAGGTACAAACTAATATGTATAAAATTAAATAACAGGGAAGCCTTGCGTGCTGCAGTCCATGGGGTTTCAAAGAATTGGACACAACTCAGTGACTGAACAACAACAACAAAAATAAAATTAATAAGCTACAAGGATATATTGTACAGCACAGGAAATATAACCAATACTTTATAACAGGTATGCTGCTGCTAAGTCGCTTCAGTCGTGTCCAACTCTGTGCGACCCCATAGACGGCAGCCCACCAGGCTCCCCCGTCCCTGGGATTCTCCAGGCAAGAACACTGGAGTGGGGTGCCATTGTCTTCTCTGGTGCATCTTACTAATATAAGCTTTAAAAAGCTGGTGTTGCTATATTAATATTACTCAAGTAGACTTCAAGATAGAGTTTTGCCAGAGATAAAGAGACCTATTTTACTACGATCAAAAGATTGTCAATAGAAAACCATAAAAATCCTAACTGTGTGTGCATCTAATAAAAACAGCTTTAAATACAAAAAGTCAACATTGACAGGAATGAAAAGAGAAACAAACAAATCCACAACAACAGTTGGTGAAGGCCTCCCAGGTGGTACTAGTGGTAAAGAACCCGCCTGCCAATGCAGGAGACATAAGAGATGCGGGTTCAGTCCTGGAGTGGAGAAGATCCCCTGGAGGAGGGAATGCCAACCCGGACTCCAGCATTCTTGCCTGGAGAATCCCATGGACAGAGGAACCTGGTGGGCTACGGTCCACAGGGTTTCAAAGAGTTGGACACAACCGAAGCGACTTAACACACATAGTTGGTGAGACTGACATGAACATCTCTTTCTCAGGACATTTATCTACCGAGAAAAGAAGTAAACCAAAATTAGTAACAGTATCAGTTCAGTTCAGTTCAGTCGCTCCGTCGTGTCCGACTCTTTGCGACCCCATGAACCACAGCACGCCAGGCCTCCCTGTCCATCACCAACTCCAAGTCCACCCAAACGCATGTCCATCGAGTCGGTGATGCCATCCAGCCATCTCTTCCTCTGTCGTCCCCTTCTCCTCCTGCCCTCAATCTTTCCCAGCATCAGGGTCTTTTCAAAGGAGCCAGCTCTTCGCATCAGGTGGCCAAAGTATTGGAGTTTCAGCTTCAACATCAGTCCTTCCAGTGAACACCCAGGACTGATCTCCGTTAGGATGGACTGGTTGGACCTCCTTGCAGTCCAAGGGACTCAAGAGTCTTTTCCAACACCACAGTTCAAAAGCATCAATTCTGCGGCACTCAGCTTTCTTTATAGTCCAACTCTCACATCCATACATGACCACTGGAAAAACCATAGCCTTGACTAGACGGACCTTTGTTGGCAAACTACTGTCTCTGCTTTTTAATAAGCTGTCTAGGTTGGTCATAACTTTTCTTCCAAGGAGAAAGCGTCTTTTAATTTCATGGCTGCAGTCACCATCTGCAGTGATTGGAGCAAATTTTTTATTTTGGAGGCAAAATCAAAATATCTTAATACACATGGTTAATACACATAGTGACTTTAAAAATTTTAGTATGCGAGTCAGGAATCTGGGAGTGGCTTAGCTGGGTGGCTCTGGCTCAGGGTCTCTAGGTTACCATCCAGATGCTGGCCAGACCGTGGTCATCTGAAACTGGATGGGGCTGGAGGATCTGCGTCCAAGATGGCCCAGGCATCTTGTTTTATCTCTGTTGGAAGGAAGTCTCCATTCCTTGCTGACTTTGGCCAGCAGCCTCGGTTCTTCACCACATGGGCCTCTTCAGAGGGCTCTTGGCTTCTCCCAAAGCAAGCAATCTGATGGTGAAAGAGATAAGCCATAAAGATCAGTTAATATCAGAAGTGATGTACCATCACTTCTGCCATGCGCTGTTGGTCAGACAGACTAACCATTGTGAGGGGAAGGTCTGGACAGGATATGAATGCCAGGCAGGAGGGAACTCTGTGTGCCAACTTGAAGACCACCATGGTCCACCAAAGATTTGTATCCTTCCCACGTGCAGAGTACAATCAGTGCCTCCTAAAGTCCCCAGAAATCTCACCCAGTGATAGCGTCTGCTCAACGTCCACAAGCTCAGTGCACAGCAGGTCTGGGTGTGATCATAGTTCCTTACATTCAATTGCTTCATTCCAGTTCTTCTTGCTAAGTTATCTGCTCCACCCCACCCATCTCTGTATTGGCTAGCTCAGGCTACTGTAACAGACTGGAGGCCTTAAACAGCAGACAATTATGTCTCACATTTCTGTAGGCTGCAAGTCTAAGATCGGGGTATCAGTGTGGTTGAGATCTGGTGAGGACTCTCCCCCTGGCTTGGAGCTGGGTTTTTTAAAAAAAAAATTTTATTGCCTTTTTACCATATCCTCACATGGAAGAGAGAGAGAACTAGTTCTCTGCTCTCTTTACAATCCTATCACGAGAACCCCACCCTTGTGGTCTCATCTAAACCTAATTACCTCCAAAATCCCCACCTCCAAATACCATCACATTGGGAGTTAGGGCTTCATAATGAACTTTAATGGGCCACGGATATCCAGTTTGTACACCCTGCCCTACTTAACATACAGTGGGACAGACACAGAATAACCATTCTAGACAATCCTGCTCAAAAAGGGACAAGATGAGAGCATGGAGCAAATGCTGGTCCATACAGGTTCCAAGCCAAGCAACTGTTAAGTTCCTTAATTTATGTCTCAGGGTTTGGGAACCATACTCCAAGGCTCTGGACAGGTATACATATAGCTGAGTCCCTTCACTGTTCACCTGTAAACATCACAATATTGTTAATTGGCTAATCGGCTATGTGTGTATGTGTTAATTGCTCAGTTGTGTTCGACTCTTTGCGACCCCCTGGACTGTAGCCCCCAGGCTCCTCTGTCCATGGAATTCTCCAGGCAAGAATACTGGAGTGGGTAGCCACTCCCTTCTCCAGGGGATCTTTGTGATCCAGGGATTGAACCTGAGTATCCTGCATTTGCCGTCAGATTCTTTACCATCTGAGCCACCAAAGACTATACCCCAATACAAAATAAAAAGTTTTTTTAAAAAAGGGAGAAGATGAGAGTATGAAGCAGTTGCTGGTCCATGAAGATTCCAAGCCAGGCAAATGTCATAAGCTCCTTAATCATGTCTCAGGGCTTGGAAACCATACTCCAAGGCTCCTGACTGCCCTCTGGGCTCTTGGTCCTTCCCTGTGACTCATCCTTCCTTTTTCATGAAGGTATCATGTGTTAGCAGCTGGGGAATATTCTCAGCCTGCTTCTTGTCAATAGAACTTTGAGGGTACAAAGACCTTCTTTTATTTTGCACTGCCTCTGTCCCTTTCAGTCCAAGTTGGTAATGATTCTGTGCATATAATTCTCACAAAAACTTTATGGATTTTCTGCTAATCTCCACGGGATCTCCTCCATTAGACAAAGGCAACACGCCCCAGTCTCTTCGAGATGAGATCTTCTCCACAAAAACAGGGCTTCTGAAGACAGCTGCGGAGCAATGAGCTGAAGCTTCTGAGAGCACTAGGTAATTTTTTGGCTGCACCGTTTGACATGCAGGATTTTAGTTCCCCGACCAGGGATTGATCCCGTGCCCCTGCAGTGGAAGCTCCAAATCTTAACCACCAGAGAAGTCCCAAGGGGCACCACCCTTTGATTGCGAGGGTCTGTGAGTGTCTCAGACCGTTGGGGCTGCTGTAACAAAACACCACGAACTGGGTAATTGATGAACAACAGATATCTAATCGCACAGTTCTGGAGGTTGGAAGGGTTGAGACCAGGGTGCCAGCTTGGTTGGGTTCTGGTGAGGGCCCTCCTCCAGAGTGCAGATGGCTCCTTGTGCTCTCACATGGTGAAAAGGGCTAGAGAGCTCAGTGGGGTCTGTTTTATAAGAATGCTAATCCCATTCAGGGGGCTCCACCCTGTCAACCACAAATTGGCACTGGGCATGGTGCTTGCCAGGTTTCCCTCATAGCTCAGCCGGTAAGGAATCCACCTGCAATGCAGGAGACCCTGGTTCGATTCCTGGGTCAGGAAGATCCCCTGGAGAAGGAAAAGACTACCCACTCCAGTATTCTGGCCTGGAGAATTCCATGGACTCTATAGTCCATGGCGTCGCAAAGAGTCGGACACGATTGAGCGACTTTCATTTTCATGGTGCTTGCCATCTACCTCCTCAAGGATTAGGTCATGTACCACTGTAGCTGCTGACCTCCAACACGCCTGAAGGGGTTCAGGGTGGAGAGCAGAAATGAGGCACTCTGTGCTCCCAGAAAACTGGCAGGACAGGTCTTCAGATAATCAGATATTCTCAGGAGCTGACTTTATGAGCCCAATTTTTGTATCTCCTCATATCTGCTGCTGCTGCTGCTAAGTTGCGTCAGTCGTGTCCGACTCTGTGTGACCCCATAGACGGCAGCTCACTTCTCATATCTAGAAAAGCACTAAAATCCTTCATGGCAATGACTGTTTCTCATGACTAGCAGAAGCTTCACGAGACCAGTAGAAATGTTATAAAAAGTAAACAGGCTTGATCGCATGTATTCTCAGTTCAGTTCAGTTGCTCAGTCGTGTCCAACTCTTTGTGACCCCATGCACTGCAGCACACCAGGCCTCCCTGTCCATCACCAACTTCTGGAGTTTACTCAAACTCATGTCCATTGAGTCAGTGATGCCATCCAACCATCTCATCCTCTGTCGTCCCCTTCTCCTCTCACCTTCAATCTTTCCCAGCATCAGGGTCTTTTCAAATGAGTCAGCTCTTCGCATCAGGTGGACAAAGTACTGGAGTTTCAGCTTCAGCATCAGTCCTTCCAATGAACAGTCAGGACTGATTTCCTTTAGGATGGACTGGTTAGATCTCCTTGCAGTCTAAGGGACTCTCAAGAGTCTTCTGCCTTCACCTAAATCATACATATACTGACCTTCCCCCCTGCCTCTTTGGAGCAGTTTCTCAGAGCTATCTGAGGTGCTGTCTCCCAGGCTGCAGTCCTCATTTTGCCCCACATAAAATTTAACTTGAAACTCTCATGTGCATTTTTTAAGTTGATCTAAGCACCTTCCAAACGCCACATCTCCTAATGCCATCGTGTTGGGGGGTTGGGATTACAACGTAGGAATCTAGGGGAGACCGGAGCATTCAGGCCACAGCAGTGAGGCACTTTTAATCTCGATAGAGGGCTTTTTGTCTGATAAAAGTTCTCTGGGGGTAGGGCTTTATGTCTTTCTGAAACCATTCAAAAATGACTTACAGTCACCGTCTAGGGTCTATCACTGGACCATGGTTTTTCTGGCAGGGCTTTGGATTTGACCTTTTGCTTGGAAGCCATTTCTTGATTCTAGCATAACTTGTCTTCTGGCCGAGCTGAAAACCATCCAGTCTGAGCTCCTTTCTGCTTAACGGCCTTTCCATTCATTTCTCTCTCCCCCTGACATCTTATTATGAGTAACTAGCGGAAACCATAAGGGAACTATAAAGAAAGCTGAGCACCGAAGCATTCATGCTTTTGAACTGTGGTGTTGGAAAAGACTCTTGAGTCCCTTGGACTGCAAGGAGGTCCAACCAGTCCATCCTAACGGAGATCAGTCCTGGGTGTTCACTGGAAGGACTGATGTTGAAGCTGAAACTCCAATACTTTGGCCACCTGATGCGAAGAGCTGGCTCCTTTGAAAAGACCCTGATGCTGGGAAAGATTGAGGGCAGGAGGAGAAGGGGACGACAGAGGAAGAGATGGCTGGATGGCATCACCGACTCGATGGACATGCGTTTGGGTGGACTCAGGGAGTTGGTGATGGACAGGGAGGCCTGGCGTGCTGTGGATCATGGGGTCACAAAGAGTTGGACACGACTGAGTGGCTGAACTGAACTGAACTGAAGTGGAAACCAGGCAGCCCTGGCTCCAAATCTCCTTGACTAGATCACGAGCCCACTGGGTGCGTTTTCCTCTGTCCATGTGACTGTAGGCAATGGCATCACCAGCATCTCCTTCCTCCAGTTTCCAACAACACTTCCCTTACTTTCCTGCCAGTTCTCACCTGAGTCTTTAAAGGCCTTGGCTCTTTTTTCAAAAATTTACTTTTTTTAAATGATTGTGTTAAAAAATAGAGGGCTTCCTGGTGGCTCAGTGGTAAAGAATCCACCTGCCAATGCAGGGGACACGGGTTTGATCCCTTGGCCAGGAAGATCCCACATGCCCTTTAGCAACTAAGCCCGGGCGCCACAGCTAATGAGCCCCCACGTACTGCAACTACCGAAGCCCGAGCACCCTAGAGCCCGTGCTCTGAAACAAGAGAAGCCACCTCAATGAGAAGCCCTCACACACAGCAAAGAGTAGCCCCCAATTGCTGAAATCAGAGAAAAAAAACCCATGCAGCAGCAAAGACCCAGCACAGCCAAAAGTAAAAATAAATAAAATTATTTCCAAAACTATATATTTATTTATTTGGCTGTGCCTGGTCTTAGTTGCGGCAACTTTGATCTTCCTTGTGGCATGCAGGCTCCTTTAGCCGAGGCATGAGAACAATTAGTTGCAGCATGTGGGATCTAGTTCCCTGACCAGGGATTGAACCCAGACCTTCTGTGTTAGGAATGCAGAGTCTTAGCCATTGGACCTTCCCTTGTGGCTCAGCTGGTAAAGAATCTGCCTGCAATGTGGGATACCTGGGTTTGATCCCTGGGTTGGGAAGGTCCCCTGGAGAAGAAGAAAGGTTACCCACTCCAGTATTCTGGCCTGGAGAATTCCATGGACTGTATGGCCCATGGGGCCGCAAAGAGTCGGACACAACTGAACGACTTTCACTTTCACTTCAGCCACTGGACCACCAAGGAAGTCTCAAGACCTTGACTGTTTTATTTACAGCTTCTTCGAGGGGCTGCAGGCTTTCACCAATACTCTCAACAAAGCCCACTGCCAGGTGCGAAAGCCACTCCCACATTTTGAGTTTCTATCACAGGACCCCGCCTACAAATGGGTACTCTCTATGCTACCAACTTAGCAACGAACTGTGCGGCTTAAAGCAGTGGAAATTATTACCCTGCAGTTTCTGAGGCTCAGGTATCTGAGTGGCTTAGCCAGTGGTTCCCGTGCAGGGTCTCCTAGGAGGCTCCCGTCCAGACATTGGTGGGTGTTGCGGTCATCTGACACTTGACTGGGTCTGGAGAATCTATGCCCGTGAGGCTTTCTTTGCTATGAGGGCCTCTCCATGGGGCTACTAGTGACTTGGCAGCCGACTGCCCTCAGGAGCAAGTGATGGGAGGGAGGGAGAAGGAGTGAAAACAAGACGGAAGCAACCACGTGTCTGTTGTAACTTAATTCCAGATGAGACAGGCATCACGATTTCTGTATTCTACTGGACCAACCCTGTCCTGTGAAATCCCAGAAGTATTATGGGTCATTTTGGAGGCTGATGGCCACATACTTATTTAGGGGTGAAATGTCATGTTGCCTATAACTTATATACTTCTGCAAAAAAAAAAAAAAACGAAGCAAACTTAGTAACAATACAGTTAAGCCCCTTCATATGAATCTTCCAGCTGTAAACCTCAAAGATGAGAATGTGCACTCACATGCCCAGTCATGTAAGTTAGTTCACATGTCTGATGTACACTGGGTTCACTCAGTTCCTGGAATTTTGGGATGTCATATGCATGCATCCTCTGCAAGTGATTGGGCTTTTGTGTACTTTACTGCGCAGTACTGTATAGTGTACGGTAGTGCAGTATCTTTATTTCAGGCCCAGGATGTTAGAAGCAAGCGTAAAAGCAGCGGAGATGTAGCTTGGTGATCACGTGTGGGTGAAATCGCAGCTGGCCCCATCTCCGGTTGCTGGTAATTCTTCACTTCTTCTCCCTCCTCCAATCAGTAACCCCTTCTTGCCTGTTCTCTTGATGCCAGCCCCTGCATGCCAGCTGTTATACTGCACCACTGTACTTTTCAAGGTACAGTACGGTAAGATTTAAAACGCTTTCTTTATTTTTTGTGTTTGTTTTCTAGGTATTATTAGTGCGAAAAGTATTATAAACCTATTACTTGCGTGCTCAGTCACTTCAGTCATGTCTGGCTTTTTGCAGCCCTACGGACTATAGTACACCAGGCTCCTCTGTCCATGAATTTCTCCAGGCAAGAATACTGAAGTGGGTTGCCATGCCCTCCTCCAGGGGATCTTCCCAACCCAGGGATCGAACCCAAGTCTCTTCTATCTCCTGCACTGCCAGTGGATTCTTTACCACTAGCGCCATCTGGAAGCTCCTGTTAATAGTACAGGACTATACAGCTGATTGTGTTAGTCGGGTACCTAGGCTAACACTTTGGACTTGTGAACAGATCTCACTTACAAACGTGCTCTTGGAATGGAGATCCTTTG
Organism: Okapia johnstoni; assembly: GCA_024291935.2. Taxonomy (NCBI): domain Eukaryota; kingdom Metazoa; phylum Chordata; class Mammalia; order Artiodactyla; family Giraffidae; genus Okapia; species Okapia johnstoni. Next base: position 100,166,862 of record CM044313.1, read on the forward strand.
TTTGTAGAGGTGTTACTGTATGTGATGCTTTGTGATCCCATGGACTGTAGCTCGCCAGTCTCCCCTGTCCATAGGATTCTCCAGGTAAGAATACTGGAGTGGGTTGTCATGTCCTCCTCCAGGAGAGCTTCCCAATCCTGGGATCCAACTGGCATCTCCTGCGTTGGCAGGCGAGTTCTTTATCACTAGCGCCACCTGGGAAGCCCCAGGGGACTTCCTGTTATTATATCTAAATCTATGGGACTTTATTGAGCTTTTCTTTCTACTTTTTTTACATATTCCCATATTTTCATACTAAAAAGTGAGAGAGAAAAAAAGGCAGTTTAGGTTTTCTGTGTGGGGGTGACCAGATGGCTTAATGGTTCAAGAATCATCTAGAAACCAGCTTTCCTTTCTACCCAGCCTTCCGACATTCAGCAGCAAAGCCTGCCCTGCACGGAGGACTCAATGCTTTCCCAGCTGGCTACCTGCAGCTGCACACAAAGTGGGACGGGGGTGGGGGGGGCTGAGTCAGCAACACGGCCCAGAAATAGGAGCAGACGAACTGCAAGACGCTCTCCCCCAGGTATTCCTGGGAGATGTTCTCAAACACACCAGCACTTTTTCTGATTTTGCTCCTAAATTTCTTTAGAGGAGCAGTTACACGGAATACTTTTCCTGACCTTGCCTTCAAGGTCAGTGTTGATCCCGGGGCTTTAGCAGAGTCAGCGGTCTTGTTTAACTTTGCTTTTGCCCTGTTTGTTAATTCAGCTTGGGTTCACTCAGTTCCTGGAATTTCGGTCCTGATTTCATAATAATAAATAAAACAACTTTGGAGGGATAACCAGCTGTGACTGTTGAGTCACAACTCTAATTTATTAAGGAACTCTGTGAAATCCTAGTGTTCAGTAAGAGTTTCTATAAGACTAGAATTACAGAAGAAATTCTTTTTAGAGTTAAATATTAACTTGTGATCAATTTTCCAGAGGCGTTTGGAACTGAAATTGGTGAAGGTGAAAAACTGCCCTTTGGGGTGTTGCAAGAAGTTTGTGCATTTTAAGATAGAAGCAAACATTTATGTTTAGAGTTGACCCTTACTTTGTTCTGGGTGATGATACTTTGGTGACTTCTTTTACTTATTCAGATAGTTTAAAAAAATACCTACACATTATTTTGGAGAAATCCTGAGGCAGTGAAATAATTCAACTGCAGATGTTTCAGACTGGCATGTGAAGGGTCCTGTTTAATGGTAAACTGGTGTATCTCTAGCAGGACACCTTTGCAGTGGGGAGGATCAGAAGGGTACCAGCCATAGGGTGATGGTTTGCTAGCTCAGCTATATTCCCCAGGATTTCTTGTCTTGTATGCTTCCAGTTTGATTGAGCTATTGAGTCGTGTAGTCGTGTTTGACTCTTTGTGACCCCGTGGACTCTAGCCCACAAGGCTCCTCTGTCCACGGGATTTTCCAGGCAAGAATACTGGAGTGGGTTGCCGTTCCCTTCTCCAGGGGAATCTTCCCAACCCAAGGATCAAACCCACGTCTCTTATGTCTCCTGCACTGGCAGGCGTGTTCTTTACCACTAGCGCCACCTGGGAATGATCTCTATTGAGCTATGCTGCTGCTGCTGCTGCTGCTAAGTCACTTCAGTCGTGTCCAACTCTGTGCGACCCCATACACGGCAGCCCACCAGGCTCCCCCATCCCTGGGATTCTCCAGGCAAGAATACTGGAGTGGGTTGCCATTTCTTTTTCCAACGCATGAAAGGGAAAAGTGAAAGTAAAGTCGCCCAGTCGTGTCCGACTCCTAGCGACCCCATGGACTGCAGCCTACCAGGCTCCTCCGTCCATGGGATTTTCCAGGCAAGAGCACTGGAGTGGGTTGCTATTGCCTTCTCTCTATTGAATATAAGGGATATTTTATCCTGAGAGTTGCACCTGCCTTCCTCCAGCCAGGCTTTCCTTGCCAAACATAAAATCATGGAAGGTTGACACTGGCATGGGCTGAACAGATTACCTAGTTCAGTTGGGTCCTAAAGTTGGTCCATCATTAAGACTCATCTGGGAAGTATATTTTGAAATATGGTTTCCCTAGTACCACCTTGGAAGATTCCAGTTCAGTATATCTGAGCTCAGGACATCTGAATTTTATGAAGTCCTTAGATGGTTAGAATGGTCAGCTAAGTGGGTTTGCTGGTCATTGTAGTTTTCAGTGTGGTCTTTGGACCAGGAGTACTAGCATTATCACCTAGAATCTCGTTTTGGACACACAAATTTCTGCACACCCTCCCCTACTCCGCCTTGGACCTTCTGAATCAGAGGCTCTGTGTTTGGGGGCCTGGAACTCTGTGGTTTAACAAACACTCCAGGGGATTCTGATGCATGATAAAATTTGAGAACAAAATTGAGTTTAATCCCTCATTTCATAGTTAATGAAACTGAGTCTAAAGAGAAGGGACACTTGTTTGGCTTAATATAAGGAGATGAGTCACTCTTTCCACTTTTTGGAAACAGTGACAGAACTTTATTTTCTTGAGCTCCAATACCACTGCAGATGGTGACTGCAGCCATCAAACTAAAAGATACTTGCTCCTTGGAAGAAGAGCTATGACCAACCTAGACAATGTATTAAAAAGCAGAGACATCACTATGCTCAGGAAGGTCCATATAGTCAAAGTTATGGTTTTTCCAGTGGTCATGTATTGATGTGAGAGTTGGACCATAAAGAAAGCTGAGTGCTGAAGAATTGATGCTTTTGAACTGTGGTGCTGGAACTGTTGGTGTGGTGTTGGACTCTTGAGAGTCCCTTGGACTGCAAGGAGATCCAACCAGTCAATCCTAAAGGAAATCAGTCCTGAATATTCACTGGAAGGACTGATGCTGAAGCTGAAGCTCTAATACTTTGTCCACCTGATGTGAAGAGCCAACCCATTGGAAAAGACCCTGATGCTGGGAAAGATTGAAGGCAGGAGGAGAAGGGGACCACAGAGGATGAGATGGTTGGATGGCATCACTGACTCAATGGACATGAGTTTGAATAAACTCCAGGAAATAGTGGCCAGGAAAGCCTGGTGTGCTGCAGTCCATGGAAGTGTAAAGAGTTGGACACAACTTTGTGACTGAACAACAACAAGAACAAGCAGAGGAGAAGAGTAAGCAGCCTCTTATGGCACTCAGGTATTTTGAAGAGAGAATACTCACAGCCTTTGTCTTGAGAAACCTCGGGTTGCTACACTTGTGAAAGGAAAGTTGTCATCAACTAGAATATAATACAGTATAATATAATAGAATATAATATATATAATATAATATATAGTAGAATATAATCCAGTGACCCAGTTTGTAGTACAAGATGCCAAAGGGATCATTTTTTTTAGGAGTGCCTATTAGGGAAAATCAAGAGCTGTAGCACTAAGGCAAGCTTCATGGCGAAGAATTTTAAAAGCTAGAAAGGATTTGCACAAATGGAAAGAGAGAAGGCGGCTCTCTCCCCAAAGTGGGAAAACCACAAGGAGGAAAAGGCAGAGAAAGGAAAATTGCAGCCAGGCTTAAGTGGAAGGTGCAAGTTGAGACAAAGAGAAAGCTTGTGGGCTGGATCCTGGAGGTTGTTTTAGGAAAACAGGTGGGAAAACAGTAGCTACAAACCATTCTGAATGTAGTTGCTGTTCAGTCAGTCATGTCCATCTCTTTCCGATCCCATGAACTGTGGCATGCCAGGCTTCCCTGTCCTTCACTCTCTCCCAGGGTTTGCTCAAACTCACACCCATTGAGTCAGTGATGCTATCTAACCATCTCATCCTCTGTTGCCCTCTTTTCCTCTTGCCTTCCATCTTTCCCAGCATCAGGGTCTTTTCCAGCGAGTTGGCTCTTTGCATCAGGTGGCAAAGTATTGGAGCTTCAGCTGAGGTAGGAGTAGAGGTGTATTTCACATTATAAGGCTGTCTTATAAAATCTAAATCGGCCACACAACTTTGCTAGTTTCGGAATGATCTGGAGAAGGTTTCCCAGGTGGTAAAGAATATGCCTACCAATGCAGGAGGCATGTGCTCGATCTCTGGGTCAGGAAGATACCCTGGAGTAGGAAATGGCAACCCACTCCAGTATTCTTGCCTGGGAAATCCCATGGATAGAGGAGCCTGGCAGGCTAACTGAGCATTGTGCACATTGATCTGGAGGACACTTAAAACAAAACAAAACAAAACAAAACTACTTTTAAGTATGTGTCAATTTAGCACTGGGTTGGCAAGTTTGGGCAAGACATGCATAGAGCTTCGAATATGAAATCCATCATGTTAATTAGTGTTAATAAATAAGAAGTCACTAATGATGCTTGGAGAGCAAAACTTAGCAAAAACAGGAAAAATGATGCCTAATCTGTCACATCTAATCCTTCCTTGTAAATGGTACTTACAAGATGCTTAGAAATAGTCTTATAGAAACAATTTTGTGTTTCCATGGAAACATATGCTTGTGTAGAGGTTACCCTCCAGGCTCTCTGATTTTTGTCTTTCAGTGTATGGGAGGTATTTTACAATTAGTAAGTTGTATGGAAACGACAGATAAGTAAACTGACCTTTGCCTCTGTCTTGTGGGAAAAAAGCCAGTTTTGCCTTCATCTGCATTTTCCTTTTAACATTCCTTTACTCCACATATGGGTGGACTTCCCAGAAACTTTCTTTTGAACTAGTTTTAACATGTGCCTGGTGTTCTCATTAATTCATGAATATTGTAAAATCTTCAACACATGTCAGTTTTATATCTGTGTGAACATTGTTTTCCCTTTTTTGAAAATTACTCTTTAACAATCAGATTAAGTCTCACAAACCTTATTGCTGCAGGCTTTTTATATTATTGACTCATCATCCCTCTGTGGAAAAAAATGTCTTATGAAAAAGGTTACCCTTCATCTGAATTCACAAGTTTTCCAATTAGAAGCATCGTACTTAGCAAGGCTCTGGTCTCTCTGGCCATCAGATCTTGGATGAAATTCTTATGGCGTCAAAAGAACTGCTGTTCCTTTTCCCTCTGCCATTTATTTTCTTGACCCTCATTCCTTCCTGTTTTGTTTCTCAACCTTCCTCCGTGGCCAGTTGCTTTGGTTATCACACTCTCAGGTGACCTGAAAAAATGCGGAGTAGAGGCAGAGGGCGGGAGGTCAGGTATGAACACCCGGTCACCCACTTTTTAAAACAGCCTAATTTAGATTTATAGTAAAGAAGCCACAGGCGAAGAGGGACGACAAAGGATGAGATGGTTGGAGGGCATCCCAGATCCAATGGATGTGAGCTTGGGCAAACTCAGGGGGATAGTGAGGGGCAAGGAGACCTGGCGAGCCGCAAGGTCCATGGGGTCGCAGAGTCAGATACGACCTAGCCACTGAACAACAACAAAGGAGTCACAGGCCTCCAGAACCAGGCACACATGTAAACACATGGGCTCGCGGTCTTCATCCTCCTGGTCGACCTCCCTCCCTCCCCCGTCCCTCCTCCCTCCAGGCCTCCCCGCCCCGCTCCGCCCTCCGACTCTGGCCTTCCCGGGGGCTGGAATCCTGGACGGCCACTGGCCCGCCGGGATCCCGCCGCGCTTCGTCACCGCGTCCACTTCCGTCTCGGCCGAAGGCGCCTCCCTTTCGGCTGGTCCCCGAGCGGCTCCCCTGGGTCCCGCAGGGCTGCGGCGCTGCCCTCTCCGGTCTGATCTCCTCCTCCTCCTCGCGGGGCGGACAGCGCTCTTCAGGCGGCCAGAGGAGGTAAGTGTACTTTGCTGACCCGAGGACTGCGCTGCAGGTCGGCGCTGCTCGTGTGTGCATGCGCGCGCAGGAGGCAAAGGAGGTCCCTGGCATATGTGCACAGGGCATGAACCGATCCAGGTCCACTCTCAACACCTGCTTTCAGCAAAGCGGGACATTGTCCCTTGCAGGACCACCACTCTGCCATCCTGCTTTGAAGTGTTTTCTTATGCTATAGTTTCACCATACATTTTGAAAAGATGGTTGAAATCATACTCTGCATAAATTTGTAATTTTTATTTTCTCCCATGAAACACCATGTCACAATCTTTGCCTTTATTCCATTAAATACTCTTCGTGACTGTTCCTACCGTTGAACATTTTGGTTGTAAAGTTCTTACTACTAATAGTATGCGGGGGAGAAATGAGCATACCTGTGTCCAGTCCTTTTTTCACACTTTGAAGCATTTATGAAGGAGTGATGGAGAAGGGCATGGCAACCCACTCCAGTATTCTTGCCTGCGAAATCCCATGGACAGAGAGGAGCCTGGCGGGCTGCAGTCCATGGGGCCACAAAGAGTCGGACACGACTGAAGCGACTTAGCGCGATGTTAAAAGAGATTGGGGCTGGTCTAGGAGTGTGGCATCCCGGGTACTGCCTGGCTCCTGCCAGCAGAGACTGTACAGTTCCCGCTGGCCCACGTGTGTCAGGAGGCGAGGCCCAGGCCTTGCCGACACCGGGCCCTGTGATTTAGGGCCACTTGCTGATGGGAATGCCACCTGTTGTTTTCAAAGCCCATTTAAAGTAAGGTGGTCAGAAGTGAGCCTTGTGGGTATCAGGGGCAATGCCATCTGGGCCTCGCCACAGTCCAAGAAAAGGCCAAAGGCAGGCATCTGGCTGCCAACTTCACAGGCCAGTCTAGCCCCATCCCATCTCGTTTTCTAATGAATGTTCTCCAGACTGTGTAGCCTCTGGAAGACGCAGCCCTGACTGTGCGTGTGCGTTAGTCGCTCAGTCGTATCCGTGTAGCCCACCGGTTCCTCTGTCCAAGGAATTCTCCAGGCAAGAATACTGGAGTGGTTGCCATTCCCTTCTCCAGGGGATCTTCCAGACCCAGGGATCAAACTCAGGTCTCCTGCACTGCAGGCAGATTCTTTACTGTTTGAGCCACCAGGGAAAGCCATGATTACTGAAAAACAAAAATAACTGGAAGAGTTGATGTTCACAGAACCATCTCTAAGGGTAGAGACTGAAGACTGATTGCCATGCAAGTTCCAATGTTTACCCATAAAGGGAGCCCCCCAGCCTTTCCCAGCAGCCACTCGTGGTCCTGTAACATTCTTCAGTGTTGCTTTCGATGCCTTTGCAGGGGTTTCCATTTCTAAATCTCTGAGGCTGCTGGCACTTTATTCCTTGACTTCTTTGCTAGTTACATTTCCCTCGATGCCCATCTGCTTCACTCATCGAGATATGCTTCTCTGTCTCTTTTAGAGAATCTTCATTGCTTTGAGAACTGTGACTCCCAAGTTATTTAAATCCTTGGGAGTATGAAAGCAGGAACCCACACTAGCTTTACCACCCATTTCTCTCACCTTCTGCCCTCCAGTGAGAAAAGGAGAGTGTTCAGTTACACAGTTAAAGGATACTTTTCAGCGAAAGGCAAAATCATGACTCTAATACAAACATGAGCATGTGCTAAAGATTCTGTTTTCATTAAAGAGGGAACTAGGTAGGTGTTATAATTGCTTCAGAAGAAGAAGTCAAGAAGCACACATTCATATGGGGTAAAAGAATGCCTCTGGAAGGTGCATCTTAGGGGAGGGAGGAGGGAGGATACAGCAGCCCCTTGGACTTTGCAGATGGAACACCCCAGGGATCTCTGTGGGTCTGCTGCTGCTGCTGCTGCTAAGTCGATCGAGTCAATCGTGTCCGACTCTGTGCAACCCCATAGACGGCAGCCCACCAGGCTCCTCCGTCCCTGGGATTCTCCAGGCAAGAATACTGGAGTGGGTTGCCATTTCCTTCTCCAATGCATGAAAGTGATAAGTGAAAGTGAAGTCGCTCAGTCGTGTCCGACTTTTCGTGACCCCATGGACTGCAGCCTACAGGCTCCTCCATCCATGGGATTTTCCAGGCAAGAGTACTGGAGTGGGGTGCCATTGCCTTCTCCCTCCGTGTGTCTAGACTTGTAATTTGATGGAGACATTTGCTATGTGAAGGAGGACTGGAGGGTGTTAAAGAAAAAATTAATCATTCGTGATGCTTGTTAAAAAACGGTAAGGTAGAGTTATTCAGGACCATTGTGATAGCTGTAGGGACCAGTCCAGTGGGATTTTGCAGTAGGAGAGAGGCAAGGGGCTTTAACTCTGAATATCAGGAAAAGTGGGAATTTCTAGCCAAGAAGCAGAGTAAGGGTCAGTGGATGAAAGCAAGGGGATTCTGGCTTAAGCTGACCTAACAGGATTCTTGCAGAGGACAAGCCAGGGTGAGCAGACATCCCCTGGGGGGTGGTGGAGAAGGAGGAACTGAATCAGACATGGAGAGTGGGGCCTAAACCAACTTAGCCCGGAGTCTTACTAACACTGAACGAAGCCCAAAGTCAGAGCCTGGCTGAGAAGAGCGTTCAGAGAGTCCTGACTGGAGTCGCATCAGGGAGAGCATCTTTGTCGAGGGATGAGAAAATCGGTCTGTACAGGGTGGCTCTTGCAGTTATTCACAGTTGTGTGGGATCTTGCATGGATGTGGTGGGCGGATCGTGGGCTTCAGTGCTGCATTTTGGGTGGCCTTGCCAAAAAAATGTGCCCCTTGGGGTGTCCCCTGCTGGGACCTGCCCTGGCCACCGCTGGTCTCATAAAGAGGACTCTGACTTCTGGAGGCGTCCGTGGTGAAGACCACAGATCTGATCGCAGCGTGGCTGGCACATGTGGCCAAGCCCACCTGCCATGATCCAGAAAAGCTCTTCTCAGCACGTTTTATGAGGCCCCCACCATAGGTGTCAGCCCACAGTCTGATCCTCTTACAGGAGGAAGCCTTATCACTCACCATGACCTTGCAATGTCATAGGAGGAACTCGGTGTTTCAATGGATAAGTAGCACACCCTTCTGGGCTGTGTGGTTCCAGTCCTGTTCATTGTATTTGAGCTGTTCTGCAACTCTGTGAACGTTGTGGGTAGCCGATAGGTTCGTAAATTCTGACCTGTCTGGTGATAAACTAACTGGCTTCCTGGGGAAAAACCGGTTTGGTCTCCATGTACAGTTCATCTCAAGATCCCTCTCCTGGGCAGACATCTGTGCTTTTCCCCTTAGGCCCAGTTACATCTGCTTTATTTCCTCTTATTACACAAGTAATACACAAGCCTTAACATGAAGTCATTTTGATAACTCTTCGGGAGTCATAATAGTTTTCCTTTGTTTCCTGAAAATTATGTTGTAACAAATGTGTACTTGAGGGTGGGGTGGGGGAAGGGCCCAAATCCTAAAGTGTCTGTGCAGAAAATTTATGTCTAGTACAGTCAGTTGAGCGTCAAGGGCACATTTCCCAAGGCTCTTGCCCACAGAGAAACTGTCTGCCCTGCCCGCCGTGGCCTTGGGCTGGGGCGCCCGGGCTGGGCTGGGCTGCTATGCCACGTGAAGGCTCTGGCAGGAGTCCAGCCTGCGTGTGTGGCATGGCCAAGCCTTCGCTGGCCACCAGCCCTTTCTGCAGGAGAAAGACCTTTCACGATCAGCCCAGAGAGCGGCTCTCTTGGCTGAAAACATTCCTTTCAGAAAGTGGATAGCGGTGGTAAGTCAAGTAAAAAGATTCTGATTCGAGGTTGCTTCATTTCTGCTGTCTTGCATCCTCATTGGACTGCCCAGGTAACAAACCAGCCGGAGGAATTGCTTCTCAAGAAATCGTGTGCACTGGGACATGAAATTCACTGCTATTGATTGCCCTGACTTTTCTTACTAATTGTTCTTCTATAATGTAGTTTACGGAAGCAAAGCTGTGAAAAATACAGTCAGATTTTTCTACGATCCAATGACTACCTCTGTATTTTTTCTGATTTCCAGAGCTCTGCCTACTGTGCAGTCTTGTTGTTGTTGATGATTTTAGTCCGACTCTTTGCAACCCTGTGGACTATAACTCGTCAGCTCTGTCCGTGGGATTTCCCAGGCAAGAATACTGGAGTGGGTTGCCATTCCCTTCTCCAGGGGATCTACTCGACCCAAGGATCAAACCCAAGTCTCCTACATGGGCAGGTAGATTCTTTCCTACTGAGCCACCAGGGAGGTCATCAAATGATTAACTCTTAATTTCTCTTTCCTTAAAATTTATTTATTTCTAGTTATGAACATTTAGAATCTGGTAGAAAGTACAGGATATAATGTAACAGTCACCTATAGTTACATGACCCAGATTTAAGGTATGAATATTTTGTCCTATGTACTTGAAACCAAAGATTAAAAGAAAACAATTTTGTTTACTTATTTGATTTTGGCTGTGCTGGGTCTTTGTTGCTGCATAGGATTTTCTCTAGTTGCCGCGAGTGCGGGCTCCTCTCTAGTTGCATTGGGAGGGCTTCTCACTGTGATGGCTTCTTGTTGCAGAGCACAGGCTCTAGGGTGCTTGGGTTTCAGTAGTTGCAGTCCATGGGCTCAGTAGTTGCAGCTCCTGGTCTCTACAGCACAGGCTTAGTAGTTGTGGTGCATGGGCTTAGTTGCTTCACTGCATATGGGATCTTCCTTGATCAGGGATTGAACCTGTGTCTCCTGCATTGGCAGGCAGATTGTTTACCACTGAGCCACCAGGGAAGCCCCAAATCAAAGCTTTTTAAGGAAATAAGATGTAGCAAATACAGTTAAAACCAACAGTCTGCATCCCTTACCCCCTGACAGTAACCACTGTGTAATGTGTGGTGTGTTTTATTCCCATGTGTTACACTTTTCCTCCAGTGTATTTGTTAATGGAGTATTATTATTTGGAGGTCTAAGTATTTATTTAGCATCAAAAAGCCATTGTCTCTTTATAAAGCATTAGATTTCGAGATTTAACGTTTTGGTACATGTATATGGAGTTTGTTCACTGAACTTGCAGTGTCCTTTATAAGAATGGATTAGCTTCCTGCAGCTGCTGTAACAAATCACCGCAAACGGGGTGATGTAAGACAACAGAAACTTACTCTCTCATTGTCTGGAGGCCAGAAATCTGAAATGAAGATGTTGGCAGGGCCATACTCTTCCTGAAACCTGTAAAGGAGAGTTTTTCCTTGTCTCTCTCCTGGCTTCTGGTGGTGGCTGCGGTCTTTGGCATTCCTTGGCTTGTAGATGCCTCACTCCAATCTCTGCCTGTGTTGTCCCGTGACTGTCTCTCCTGTGTGCCTATATCTGTACCCAAATTTATTTCTCTTCTAAGGACACCAGTCATTAATTATATTAACACCCACCCTCCTCCAGGATGTTGTTTTTCGGTCTCTCAGTAGCGTCTGACATTTATGACCCCATGGACTGCAGCATGCCAGGTTCCCTGTCCTTCACTATCTCCTGGAATTGGCTCACACCCATGTCCATTGAGTCAGTCATGCCATCCAGCCATCTCATTCTCTGTCATCACCTTCTTCTCCCGCCTTCAATCTTTCCCAGCATCAGGGTCTTTTCCAATGAGTTGACTCTTCCCATCAGGTGGCCAAAGTATTGGAGCTTCAGCTTCAGCATCAGTCCTTCCAATGAACATTCAGGGTTGCTTTCCTTTAGAATTGACTTCCTTGCTGTCCAAGGGACTCTCAGGAGTCTTCTCCAGCACCACAGTTCGAAAGCATCACTTCTTTGGTGCTCAGTCTTCTTTATGTTCCAACTCTCACATCCGTACGTGACTACTAGAAAAACCATAGCTTTGACTGTATGGACTTTTGTCAGCAAAGTAATGTCTCTGCTTTTTAATACACTGTCTAGGTTTGTCATAGCTTTTGTTCCAAGGAGCAAGTGTCTTTTAATTTCATGGCTGCAGTCACCATCTGCAGTGATTTTGGAGCCCAAGAAAATAAAGTCTGTCACTGTTTCCATTTTTCCCCATCTATTTGCCATGAAGTGATGGGACCAGATGCCATGATCTTAATTTTTTGAATGTTGAGTTTTAAGCCAGCTTTTTCACTCTCTTCTTTCACCTTCATCAAGACATTCTTTAGTTCCTCTTCTTAACCTGGTTGCCTCTGCAATGACCGTATTTCCAAATGAGGCCACGTTCACAGGTTCTGTGGGTTCAGACTTGAACAGTATCTTTGGAGGGGGACATCATTTAACCCATGACAGTGAGTGAATGACAGTGTATCCCATTCTTCTCCTGATGGTCCTTAGATTGCTTGCATAGGTTGCTTGAAATTGTTGCCACATCTTGATGGGAAGAACAGTCTTGCACATCCTCTGTGGGTGTGCGCGTGTGAACACATACACACATGCATGAATTTCTCCAGGGAACACACCCTGTGGGGGATTTCTGGGTTGCAGAGTGCGTTCATTGTTGCCTTTGCTGACCTGCTTCCCAGTTTTTACTCCCTTCCTCCTCCTTACATGGGCATCATCTCTTGGTGCTAAAAGACTTACTGCTGATCTGCAAGAGGTAAAATGGTATCTTGTGTTGTTCTTAGTATAATTTCCTTAAATACCATTGAGGTTGAATATATTTTCATATGTTTATGGGCCATTCAGATATATCCTGTTGTGAATTGCCTGTTCATATCTTTGGAGCATTTTCTATTGAAGTTGTCTTTTTCTTGTTAATTTCTAACAATTCCTCATGTATTTTATCTGGATACTAACAGCCTCTGCTTTGAAAAGAGTAACTTCGTTTAGTCTGTATCTTGTTTTCCTCACTTTTTTTTTTAATGGAACCTTTTATCTTACAGTGTTTAAAATTTTAGTGAGAGTTTGAAAGCTTTTTGTTGTAGAACATCTAAAAGGTGTATAAAAGTCCAGAGACTGGTACAGTTGACACTCCTGAACCCCTCACTTCCAGCACTGTCAGAACTTGGACAGTCTCTGCCTCCTTCATGGCCTACTGGGAAAGCCCCAGACTTCTGTTCATTTTATTAGTATGTGTGTTAGCATGTTGCTATAAAAGATAGGACCCATTAAAACTGAAACTATTGCTGATATAATACTATTCCTCTTTCCCTTCCTCCCCCACCCATTAAAATGTTTCTCAATATCATCAAATACCCAGTCAGTCAATTTTCTCCAATCTTTTTCAAATATTTGTTTACTTATTTGGCTGTGCCGGGTCTTAGTTGCAGCATGCAAACTCTTAGTTGCAGCATGCAGGATCCAGTTTCCTGATCAAGGGATTGAACCCAGGCCTCCTGCATTGGGACTTCAGAGTCTTAGCCACTGGACCACCAAGGAAGTCCCCTCAGTTTTCTCATAAGTGTTTTTTAGACTTGGCTACATCAGCACCTTCTTGCACTTAAAACAGTAGACAGCACTTCAGCACTGCCCATGAAATCACCAGCAAAAAACCACAGAATTACAAAAGACATGGCTCTAAATAGACCACGAGAAGGACACTTGTTTATAGCAGGAGAGCTGAAACAGGAAGTGAGAGCACAGCCTTGTTCAACCTTGGCTGGGAACGTGCATTTCAGTGGCTCAGATTTTTTGCAGCTCTACACAGACCTGCAGATGACGCACAAGCCCTGCAAGTATTGATTTTGGCCTTCCAAGTAAATGTAGCAAGTAGGCAAGTTCATGAATATAGAATCTGCAGATCATGAGGTTCGACTGTGTATGCTGATCACTCTCAAATGCATGTCTTCAGCTTGGCCCCCTGCCCCCGACTCGTGTGTTGTCATCCAAGTGTCTGCTCAGAGTGTCTCATAGACATTTCAAACTCTCATGCCCCAGACTGAAGTCCTGGTCTCAAACCTGCTCTGTCTCACTCTCCCCTTCTCATTGAGACCTTCTGTCCTTTCCTGGTTGCTCAAGCAAAAGACCTAGTCACCACTGACTCTTTTTGGTCAAGCACCCTGCCCATGCCATCTGTCAACAAAACCAATTGGCTGAACCTGAAAAATCTCAGCCCCTGACTTTTCTCACTCTCTTCTCCATTACCCCTCTTGCAGCAATAATTTGGCTTTTCCTCCTTATGAGATGGGAGCTATTGGAGGATCCTGGGAAGAGGAATATCCCCCACCGCCCTCCCTGATCTTTCTGTTCCAGTTACACTGTTCCTTGTTGTTCTTCAAAAACTGGAAGAACGGGGACGTCCCAGGTAGCTCGGTGGTCAAGAATCCGCCAGCCGATACAGGAGACACGGGTTCGATCCCTGATCCGGAAATACCCCACATGCCACGGAGCAACTAAGCCCGTGTGCCACAACTATTGGGTGTGTGCTCTAGAGCCCAGAAACCACAACTACTGAGCCCACGTGGGGCGCCTCCTGAAGCCCACACGTCCTAGAGCCTGTGGGCCACAAGAGAAGCCGATGCAGTGCGAAGTCCGCACACGCAAGTAGAGAAAAGCCCGTGCAGCAGTGAAGACCCAGCACAGCCAAACACACGCACACACACACACACACCCCCACACACACACACCAAAAGCAAGCCAAACTTGTATGCTGATCACCTAGATTCAACAAGTGTTTGCAGTTTGCCATAACTGCTTTATGTGTCTATATGTGTGTCTGTGCACGTCTGTTTGATGACTAGTTGAGGATAAACTGCAGATATTGATACTTCATCCCCTACTTGAACATACATCTTCTAAAACTAAGAATGTTCTGCATAACTCTCACACCGTAGAAATTTAATATTAATTCATAGTATCAGCTATCATCCTTACTCATTTCCTCAGTTGTTCCCCAAGTGTCTCTTATAGCTCTTCTTTTAAAAATAATTTTATTTAATTCATTTATTTATATTTGTTACTTATTTATCATTTTATTTCTCTATTTTACTTATTTTTGCTGGGTCTTCGTTGCTGCTTGGGCTCTTCTCTAGCTGTGGAGAGTGGCGGCAACTCTTTGTAACGGTGTGCAGGCTTCTCATTGCAGTGGCTTCTTCTGCTGTGGAGCGCGGGCCTAGGGAGCGCGGGCTTCGGAGTCGAGGTGCCTGGGCTCAGTAGCTGTGGTTCCCGGGCTCTAGAGCGCAGGCTGTGTTGTGATGCACGGGCTTAGTTGCACCGAGCCATGTGGGATCTTCCTGGGTCGGGGATTGAACCCGTGTCTCCTGCATGGGCAGGTGGATTCTTTACCACTGAGTTACCAGGGAAACCCTATAGCTGTTCTTAATTTGGAACTGGAGTATAGTCAAGATTCACACAGTGCATTTGGTTTTATTTCTCTTTAATCTCTTCTAATCTCCTGCTGGCTTATCCTTTGTTTTTTCTTTCCCATTGATTTCTGAAGTTAGGAATGTTTCCCTCTCTTACATTCTGTATATTTGTCAGTTTTTTTCTGTTTCCAAATTTATTAGCATAAAGTTGTTCATACTCACTATCTATGAGTTTTAAAAGGAAAAATATGTACTTTTTTCATTCCCTGTGCTATTATGTTGTTGCTGTTATGTGACTTTATCATTCTGTCCTTTTTCCTGATCTGGTTTCCTGGAGATACACCTATTTTATAACTCTTCATAAACACTCAGATTATAATCATTTTCTGTTTTCTTCATTGTTTATTTTCATCTCATTATTTTCTTCTTTGGGATTTATTCTGATTTTCCCCTCACTTTTTTTTTTTTTTTTTTTTTTTTTAAGCTGAGCTTTGGTGCACGTGGGATCTTAGTTCCCTGACCAGGGATTAAACCCAGGCCCCCTGCAGTGGAAGCTGAGTCCTAACCACTGGACCGCCAGGGAATTCCCCTCTCTCACTTCCTGAATTGGATTCTTAGCTTATTTCTGTTCTTTCCTCTTGCCCATTACATGTGCTTGAAGAGGATCAGAGAATGCCATCCTCAAATATGGCACTTGAGCATATTGATTATTTTGAGCTGAAGGCAAATGAGAAATAGCAGATGAAAAAAGAGTTGTTTTTCACTCCCACTTTCTGCTTTTCTGCCTAAAATTAGGCCATAACTCCCCTGCCCCCATGAGAGGAGCAACTCTTACCACCAGAGATGAAGAGCTGTCACTGAGACGAGTCTGCATAAACAAACTGGGCTCAAAGATCCTTATCTTTTTATCAACTCCCCATGTCTTTCCTGGTCACATCTCCACAATTGATCACCCTTTGTTAAAATGGTATATAAGCTGTGTGTCTCTTTTCTGCAAAGCCCCTGTGTACTCATTAAAAATATTAATAACATGTATGCTCTCTCTTCTGTTACTCTGCCATTTTTTTAAAAGGAAAGGTTATTGAAGTATGATATATTCACTCCTTTTAAGTGTACAGTTTAATTGATGCTGACGTATCAAACTAGGTAGCCACCACCAAAACCAAGACACAGAACATGTTCATCACCCCAATAAGTTCCCTGTCCCTTTGCAGTCAATCTTCTGGCAATAGTGATTTAATTTCTTTCTCTATTATTTTACCTTCCCTGGAATGTCAGAGGGGCTTCCCTAGTGGCTCAGCGGTAAGGAATCTGTCTGCCAATTCTGGAGATGCGGGTTCAGTCTCTGGACCAGGAAGATCCTTTGGAGTAGGGGCTGGGTGCCTACCCCAGTATTCTTGCCTGGGAAATCCCATGGACAGAGGAGCCTGGTGTGCTGCAGTTCATGGGATCGGGTTGCAGTCGTACATGACTGAGCATGCATGCACATACTCTTGTATTTCCAGTGTTTGTAATGGGAGTGGATTCTGATCAGCCTTAATCTTATTATCCAGAACTAGAAGTGATCATTGATATCTTGCCTGAATACACTTCCCTGGTGGCTCAGTGGTAAAGAATCTGCCTGCCAGTACAGGAGATGTGGGTTCAATCCCTGGGTCAGGAAGATTCCCTGGAGAAGGAAGTGGCAACCCACTCCAGTACTCTTGCCTGGGAAATCCCATGAACAGAGGAGCCTAGTGGGCTACAGTCCATGGGGTGGCGAAGAGTTGGACACAATTGAGCAACTAAACAACAACATAGTTAAAATTAATTTTCTCTGTACTCTTGATTTTAGTTTACTCATTGTTTGTAAGCTTTGGCTTTGCACCACTCAGAGTATAATGCCTGTTCTCTCTCTGCAGCCTGACTTGAGTATCTCCAATGGCGAACGAAGCTCGTCCCTGTCCGTGTGACATTGGCCATAGAATAGAGTATGGAGGGCTGGGGCACGAAGTTCAAGTGGAGCACATCAAGGCTTATCTCACCAAATCCCCTGTGGACGCTGGCAAAGCTGTGATTGTCATTCAGGATATATTTGGCTGGCAGTTGCCCAACACCAGATACATGGCGGACATGATTGCAGGAAATGGATACACGTACGTATGAAATTCTGTAGGTTTTTTTTTTTTTTTTTGGCTTAAATTTGTGTAAATTTCTGTCTTTTGTTCCCTTCAAAGGAAACAAAACCAAAAAACCCTGACTGTGTTCTGATGTACACTATCTGTTTTCTTATCTCACTGAAAAGAAAAAAGGAGGTGAAGTTGCTCAGTCGTGTCCAACTCTTTGTGACCCCATGGACTGTAGCTTACCAGGCTCCTCCATCCATGGAATTTTCCAGGCAAGAATACTGGAGTGGGTTGCCATTTCCTTCTCCAAAGCAATCTTTCCGACCCAGGGATTGAACCCGGGTCTCCTGCATTGCAGGCAGATGCTTTACCATCTGAGCCACCAGGGAAGCCCTTAAAATGGAGAATGTCGCTGCTGCTACTGCTGCTAAGTTGCTTCAGTCGTGTCCAACTCTGTGCAACCCCATAGATGGCAGCCCACCAGGCTCCCCAGTCCCTGGGATTCTTCAGGCAAGAACACTGGAGTGGGTTGCCATTTCCTTCTCCAGTGCATGAAAGTGAAAAGTGAAAGTGAAGTCACTCAGTCGTATCCAACTCTTAGCGACCCCATGGACTGCAGCCTACCAGGCTCCTCCGTCCATGGGATTTTCCGGGCAAGAGTACTGGAGTGGGTTGCCATTGTCTTCTCTGGAGAATGTCATATGATAGCCAATATCCAGTGGAAGCCAACTGCTCCCAACCCAGTCTCTGGGCTTTAGATCCTCCTTGTTTGGCTGGCCGTTTAGACCTGCTGGATGCTGAGAGAGTTATTTCCCCGTGTGGGACCCCACACAGACATTGGTGCAGGACACCTGGGGCAGAAGTCAGCAACTCTGAAATGGACCCATTACTTGGCTCCTGAAGCATCTCTACCTGTGTCAGCTTTCACACGCAGGGTGCCCATGACTATCCTGGTCTAAACACAAACTGTCATCATGTCAGAGTGAGACCTCCCTCGCCTCCCGAAGGTCATCTCTCAGTCACATTGTGTAGCCATGACCACCTTTGGTGAATGGTGTCATCCGTCTGCTCCTCACCACCCTGGTGTTGGTAGTAGCTTCAGTAAAGCTTCCCTGAGAGCTCAGTTGGCAAAGAATCTGCCTGCAATGCAGGAGACCCCGGTTTGGTTCCTGGGTCAGGAAGATCTGCTGGAGAAGGGGTAGGCTACCCACTCCAGTATTCTGGGGCTTCCCTGGTGGCCCAGCTGGTAAAGAATCCACCTGGAATCTGGGAGACCTGGGTTTAATCCCTGGGTTGGGAAGATCCCCTGGAGAAGGGAAAGGCTACCCACTCCAGTGTTCTGGCCTGGAGAATTCCATGGACTTTATAGTCCATGGGGATGCAGAGTTGTACATGACTGAGTGACTTTCACTTTCTTTTCAATAAACCTTGGAGGAGAGAGGGGAGGGACCCTTCCTTCTGTCCAGCTTCACTAAGCATAACGCCCAGCAAGCCCTGAGTGTGGTGCACTCTGATTCCCTTTGTTTTCCCAAAAACAGGAGCTTCAAACCAAAGGGAGTGCCTGCCTCGTTTTCCTACAAGGAGAAACCAATTTAAAGGACTCATGCCCACTCACACGTGATGTGGATTTTGTGTTGACCGGAAGGAGGGTCTTCATTTGACTTTTCCCCTTTTCGTGCCCAGATGTGTGCTTAGTTGCTCAGTCGTGTCCGACTCTTTGCGACCCCATGAACTGTAACCTGCTGTGCTCCTCTGTCCAGGCAAGAATACTGGAGTGGGTTGCCATGCCCTCCTCCAGGGGATCTTCTTGACCCAGGGATTGAACCCAGGTCTCCCATATTGCGGGCGGATTCTTTACCAGCTGAGCCACCAGGGAAGCCTCTTGAAGATGAGGCAGCTTAACTCTCCAGGGGGCTACACCAGTAGTAAACACAACAGCCAATCCTGATTGCCTTCTGGCTTGGCCAGACCCTGGGCTAGGGTGGGTCCTGGGTGATTGCCCTTAATCCTCCCAACAACTCTGCTGAGGCAGGGCTGTTGCAGTTCTCACTTTGCTGGTCAGGAAACTGGGGCATGAAGGCAGAGGTCTCGGGTGCCCTAGGTCACCTGCTGTGACCAGGAGACTGGATAGGATGGAGGCTTCTACTGCCTCAGTTCAGTTCAGTCGCTCAGTCATGTCCAACTCTTTGTGACCCCATGGACTGCAGCACGCCAGGCCTCCCTGTCCATCACCAACTCCCAGAGTTTACCCCAAGCTCATGTCCATTGAGTCGGTGATGCCATCCAACCATCTCATCCTCTGTCGTCCCCTTCTCCTCCTGCCTTCAATATTTCCCAGCATCAGGGTCTTTTCCAATGAGTCAGTTCAGGTGGCCAAGGCATTGGAGTTTCAGCTTCAGCATCAGTCCTTCCAATGAGTATTCAGGACTGATTTCCTTTAGGATGGACTGGTTCAGGTGGGTCCATTAGCTGGAGACAGAACATAAAAATTGAGTAAAGATGCCTGTGACCTACAAAGCCCCTTCATACCTTGTCTATTTTCCCTTCAGAATAGTCTTCTGAGGTTGGGTGGTGCATGGCACCATCTCTGTCAGATCAAGAAAAAGAGGCTGAAAGTGATTAAGTGACTTGTTAAGGTTCCAGGGGGGCTTCCCTGGTGGCTCAGTGGTAAAGAGTCCACCTACCGATGTTGGAGATGAGGGTTCAATCCCTGGGTTGGGAAGATCCCCTGGAGGAGGAAATGGCAACCCACTCCAGTATTCTTGCCTGGGAAGCCCATGGACAGAGGAGCCTGGTGGGCTACAGTCCATGGTGTCGCCAAAAGGCAAAAAGTTGGACATGACTTCATGACAACATAAGGTTTCAGGGCAGAATGGGGCAGTACTGGGGCCTGAAGTTAGATTCATCTGACCAGATTTCAGTGTTCTTCCTCCCACCCCACCCCCCACCCCTGCAGGAGGAGGAGCTGTGTTCCTCTGTCCATAGCCGTGACCTTTACTCTAGGAACTGGGTCTCTGGCTGGAGCCACGTTGCCCAGTCTCTGGGCTGATGCTCGTGGAAGGTTGACATGCTTGACATGACCATGGCAGGCTGACGTGGACCCCACAAGCCATCTTGTCCGCTCCTCAGGCCTTTTAGACCTGCCCAAGACCAGACCCTCCAGGCAGGACATTGTGCCCCGTTGGCCTCTTGGGCGGAGGCTGAGAAATTGCTTGGTCATGGTGACTGGACCGCTCAGAGGTGTGCCCGCTGGCCTGAGGATAACTCAAAAGGCCTGCTGAGAGGTGTGGCTCCCAAGGGGTAGGTGCCACCCAGAACCTTTGTCCCAGGCGTCACACCTCGTGGGCACTGTGCTGAGGCAGGCGTTTCAGAGGGGTTGGGCTCTGAACAGGCTGCTGGCGGCCATGCACCTTGGGTTGTGAAATCCGAGATGCTCTGGCCTGGGGCCAGCTGGCCCGTTTGCAGTGATCACAGTCTGCCCGGTGGCCACTGCTTTCTCTTTTCCTGTGGTCCAGAACCGCCAGCACGGCAGGTTTCATAAGGAAGGTAAACAGACACCAAGTCCCAACAGCTCTGACACTAAGACGGGTGGATCTCCTATTTTACAGAACCATTGTTCCAGACTTCTTTGTCGGGCAGGAGCCTTGGCACCCCTCTGGGGACTGGTCCACCTTCCCGGAGTGGTTGAAGACAAGAAATGCCAGAAAGATTGATAAGTAAGTTTACAAGTGTGTCGCCAGCCGGCGTGGCAGTGTTGGCGGCACCTGCAGGGACCCAGGAAGCAAGAGGCTGGAGGGTGGGGAGGGTCTGGCTTCTCCATCACATAGGACCTTAGAGGCCACTGCTCACAGAGTCCTTCCTGAGGCAGGAAGGCAAGGTCTATGCAGCATAGGGTTAGAATCCCACAGGCACCTTGCTGCCAGTAAGCTCACTTGCTTTGCCTTCTGGGAAATTCTTCATGGCAGGGATGCTGAGGGAGCTTTCTTGAAGTCCCTGGGGTCCCCTCTCCCGTGGGCTCTCGGGGGCCATAGATCAAATACTCCTTCCTCCCCCTCGGGCTGCAGAACTGCTTGAACCAACGGGCAGAGAAGAGAGACTCGAGAAAACCTCAGGCCTGCGTCTGCTCAGCCGATCGGTGCTGCCCTCCCCCAGCGATCCTCCCCGCCTCCCTGGGGAAACTGCGGGTCTTTAGACTAGACCCGCCAGACCAGGGCTGCTATCTTGCCAGGGTCCAGGGAACTGTGGGAAGAAAGGTGGGGGGGCGGGAAATCCCCCAGATTGCAGCCTTTCATTTAACTGGCTCGAGCCAGTCCAGAAGCAAGGACCAGAGTGCTCGGCTGCCACTCGGATCCCTTCTCTATCTGAAGGGTGAAGGACGGAGCAGGGAAAAGAGGCGGGATGTTCTCCAGGGCCAAGCTCCTCCTGAGTAAGAGACCTGAGTCTTGGGCAAGGGGCTTCGCTAACCCCTAGCCCTCATCTCCCATCATCGGACTTTCTCCTGCCACGCACGTGAACCTCGTGTTTGATAAGTTGCCCCCCAAGCCCAGCCTGGGGCAAGTGCCAATAACAAGGCTCGCTCTGCCTGTGGCCGCCTGGTCCCAGGACTCTCCGCTCCTCTAGAGCTGACCCCAGGGTGCGAGCCCCTCTGTCCCCTGACCCGGGGGACCCCGCGCTGACTTCTGCCCCCAGTCCACAGAGGCCCGAGAATGGAGCCGGCATCAGACAACGGCATCAGACAAAGGTGTGGAGATGGCATCCTGAGGATACCTTCTGAGCTGTGGGTCAGCCTTTGCTCAGAGTCAGAAGACACCCCCCAGCCTATCCGCTGTCCGCTCCAGCTCCTCGGCCCCGCCTCACTCCCCATGCTCCCCGGGGTTCTGGACACACCCTCTCTGGGAGCCTGTGTGGAGCAGCCATGCTCTATGGCTCAGGCCAGGGTCTCCCTTGGGCCCCTGCACAGTCCTTCAGGCCGAGGAGATGCTGCAGGCTGCCCTGGGAGCTCCCCGCTTGCTGGAGCGTATCAGCAAGTAGTAACAACCTCAGGGTCTCACTGTGGGGGAGACCAGGGCCAGCGGCTCCCTTTGGAATTGCCTCGAGGGTGTGAAGCACCTTGTCTTGTGTCCCATCCCGGGAAATCTCACTGCAGGGGTACGGAGGCTCGACTCCTTCACCCCAAGCTGGGGGACCCTCAGAGGTCACTCCAGCTCCAAGCTCCCTGAGGAGCCAGTTGAGGCTTTTGTAGAGACCGTGCCACACCCCACTTTCAACTCCATCCTGCTCTCTCCCTTCCCCAGGTAGACCCCGAGATCACTGGGGACCCAAGCTCCCACACATTTATCCATTTCCAGGCCTCCCTCCCAGGGATTCAAGCTGCAAGCCAAAGAAACACAAAATAAGCAGAAAGTTAAGAGTAAATTAGAAGTTGAAACACAAGAAAACCCAAGAGCCTGGGATGTGACTGTGAAATTCAGCTTTGCATGTAGGGGTGGGCTGGAGAGACTAGTTAGGACATTTTGAGGAAGAGCCCGTGGGGCTGTCTCCTGTTTGTGAGCTCAGATCTGGGTGGTCCTTTCTGGAAGGCATCAGAGCAGCCCAGAGGGAACCTTCCACAGGGGATAAGGAGAACTGCACCTTTTCAATCAAAATGAGACAAAATGCAAGCACTAATTTGGAAAATAGACTGAAGTCCTTGTGCCTGGTCAAGTCTTTTGTTTGAAAGAAACGTCATCTTGAATGCTTACTGCTTAAGCAGCCGTGGGATTTATTGGCTGACGGAACCGAAAAGAGGTAGTTTCTGTCTCTGAGCAAAGGCTGATCCGTAGCTCGGAAGGTATCCCCAGGATTCGACCTCCACACCCTTGTGTGATGCTGGCTCCGTTCTCAGGCAGCGTTTGCCTCTGGATGACAAGATGGCTGCAGCAGCTCCAGCCTCCTGTTGACTCTTTTCCTAGCAACCCAGCAAAACTCTCATTTTGTCCTGATGGTTATGACTGGGTCACAAGTCCATCCTTGAATGAATTATTGGGGCCAGAGATTGCTTGTGCTCTGACTGGCCAGGCCTGAGCCACATATTGCACTCCTGGAACCAAGGCCCCCAAGGTATATGGACCGAGCATGGGGAAGAGAGGTTCCTCTAAAGCTAAATCCTGGTGTCCCCGGCAAAGTGGGCAATATTCGCAGCAACAAAAGCAAAGATAGGGTCACTCGAGTCGGTTAAAGATTTTATACAGAAATGCCCTCTTCCTTCTTGTCCCCTCCAATTAAGGCATTTATTCTTAAGATCAGAGCATTTGAGAAAAACCCAAATGATGAAAACAACTGCTTATTCCATTTCATTTTGCAGAATCACTCAATTACTGCTCTTCTAACCTTGTGAAAACTACTTGCACCCAGAATGTTATGATACAAACGCTTAAATATGTTCCAAGATATCTTACGATTAAAGGAGAGAAAAAAGTGCAAGAGAATTGTTTTCTCTCTCTCGTTCTCTCTCTTTTATTCTTAATTGCAAACAGACAGCATTTCTTTCTTATCAGAACAAGCAGAACTTTCTGGGCAGGCCTTGCAGCCCTACCTCCATTTTGGCATCTTGCGTCTAGTTGAAAAAAAGCTGTATGAGTTCCAAACGGCCAATTTGCAAATGAGCCATTTGCAAGAGGAGGGCCGCTGTCCCTGGTCCCCTCTGGCTTGCCTTGTCCTTGTGGCTTTCCCAGCACCGCTGGGCTCCTGGTCACCAGAGCAAGGAGGCGGTGCAGAGTTAAAGTGTTGGGCAGGGAGCACGAAGGTGCCCGGTCAGACCGAGCTGGGGAGCTGCCTCCTGGTTGCGACTGGGCCCTGCTGGGGGAGGAGAGAGAGGAGCTGGAGGTGCTTTCTGGGGCAGGACTTGGATCAGGCCCTTGAGCTGAGCTGCGGTCGTTGGCTTTGACTCCGAGGCCGTGGGAAGCTGTTGCTCAAACTCGTCCAGTGTGTGCCACCCTGTCGGGTGGTTGGAAGAGGCTGGGCTTGGCAGGGAGACATCCCAGGGGATGGGGCACTGGTTACTCATCAGCTGGGCAGGAGGACAGAGCTCTGAAGGAGGGATCTCAGAGCCTCCGGAAGAGCTGCTGACGAAGCCCTGTAACCATTGGCACTCGCTGCCCAGCTTGCTTCCAAGGGGCCTCATGATACCTTTTTTTTTTTGGTGGGGAGGGGTGGGGGGCTGTGCCATGCAACTTGCTGGATCTTAGTTCCCTGACCGGGGATTGAACCCAGGCCCCGGCAGTGGAGGTGCTGAGTCGTAACCACTGAACCACCAGGTTATTCCCCTTGGATAACTTTCCTTTCTGTTTCTTAGAGAGTTCGATGCAGTCTTGAAGTATCTGAAGCAACAGTGTCACGCCAAGAGAATTGGCGTCGTGGGATTCTGCTGGGGTGGAATTGCCGTTCATCACGCGATGTTGAAATACCCAGAACTCAGGGCAGGGGTGTCCGTCTATGGTAAATCTGCCTTGTGTGTTTTTACACGGTGAAAACTGGAGGGGGTGTTGACTGACAATGGCCGCAAGCCTCTTCCCCAGCTGAGGGTCCCGGGTGTAACACAAAGCCCAGTAGTGTAGAGCTGTCGTGCAGAGACA
The DNA here is from genome assembly GCA_024291935.2 of Okapia johnstoni. NCBI lineage: Eukaryota > Metazoa > Chordata > Mammalia > Artiodactyla > Giraffidae > Okapia > Okapia johnstoni. The sequence goes on from CM044313.1 coordinate 100,191,521, forward strand.
GCTGATCTTAAGGAAACGGTTTTAAAAATCTGAAGCTAGAGGCGGATGTATGTTCTATCTGACCAGAGGAAACAAGGTCCTGACAGTGTGCCTTTGGGAAAACCCCCTAACCCAAGGTCTCAATTTTTTTCACCTAGGATGAAGGCGATAATGTTTCTTTTCACGATAATGGTTAATATCAAACAATATCGTTAGCCACAGCTTTGAAAAGATTTTTTTCCAAAGATATGAATTCTCAACTACTCACACATGCGTGCCCTTCTGCACACACACACACACACACACACACACACACACACACACAGGTTTCCCAGGTGTGCTAGTGGTAAAGAATCTGCCTGCCAATGCAGGAGATGCAAGAGATGCAGTGTGATCCCTGGCTTGGGAAGAGCCCCTGGAGGAGGAAATGGCAGCCCACTCCAGTATTCTTGCCTGGAGAATCCCATGGACAGAGGAGCCTGGTACACTATATAGTCCATGGGGTCGCAAAGAGTTGGACACGACGGAGTGGCTGAACACACATACATGAAGAAAGGGAAAACCCACTCTAAAATGTAAATGGCAACATAAACATTTCATCCAAATAGACCAAAGGTATCACAGCAGTACATAAGAACGTTGCTATCTGTGTACAGAAACATTTTAGTTAGGATGTGAAACATTTGACTTTGGCTTACTTTCGTAGTTGTATATTCCCCAGTTATGCTAGAGATTCTTATTTAGCTTAATGGTTCCTCACTGTGGTATTTTCACTTACTTTTAGGACTTAAAAAGCCCTTTACTTATAACTTACACAAAGGTGTTAGCAAGTAGCTAGTTGCTGCTGTGCCCAAGGGGGCTGGCCACCCGGGTGCTCCGGAGTGGACTGCTCGCTTGCGCCCCCTCGTGGCCGCTGCTGCGAAGTGCCGACTGCGGAGCCGGGCTGGTCTCGGAGCCCTGGGGTCTCTCAAACGGCGGTCCAGCCACCCAACCTGGCCTTAACAGGATAGTGCAGAAAGCATGGCCCTCTTTCCCATGACTCCTTACTTTCTAGAGAATAACTGCAGCTAAAGGGAGGCTCTCCAGGTTACGAAGCTTTGCTACAGAAAACGGGGAAATTTTATCTCCTCCCTCCTAACCAGGATTCCCCATGACCACCCTTGAGTCAGGCTCCTCTGTGAGTCCTTTGCCTGGGTCCCGACCTTGGGCTCTGTCCTTGGCCCACTGGGTCAGTTTAGCAAGAATCCTCCACCCTTGATACGTGATCAAACTCCTCATGTCCCACCCTTGATGTCTTGTCACCCTGGCCTGCCTCCAGAAAGGAGAAAGTGTTAGTTGCTCAGTCCTGACTCTGTGACCCCAGGGACTCTCCATGGACTGTACCTCTGTCCATGGGATTCTCCAGGCCAGAATACTGGAGTGAGTTGCCATTCCTTTCTCCTGGGGATCTTCCCAACCCAGGGATCGAACCCGGGTCTCCGGCATTGCAGGCAGATTCTTTACCGTCTGTGCCACCAGAGAAGCCCTGCCTCCAGTGAAGGCTTTGTCAAATGCTGTCTGGCCAGAATCCCCTTTCCATTTGGTCCCTTTGTGACTTTCCCTCCACCAGTGCTCACCTTGCTTTGTTGTCAGTAAATCCCTCTTGTCCTTACAGTGTGGTTGAGTCTGGTCTCCCTCCCCTGCTTCAAATTCTCATTGAATAAAATCATCCATGTCACCTTTAACAGGTGCCAGAATAATCTTTCCTTAGAATTCCTCTTGGGCTTCCCTGATGGCTCAGTTGGTAAAGAATCCACTTGCAATGCAGGAGACCCTGGTTTGATTCCTGGGTTGGGAAGATCCCCTGGAGAAGGGAAAGGCTACCTACTCCTGTATTCTGGCCTGGAGAATTCCATGACTGTACAGTCCATGGGGTTGCAAAGAGTTGGACACGACCGAGCAACTTTCACTTAGAACTACTTTTATTTCAAAATGACAATGGATTGCAAAACTTTTACAGATTTTCCTGTAGGACTGAGCACACCCACAGTTGTCTGAATCCGTGAGGATTTTGACTAAATGATCTCTAAATTTCTGAAGGCACTTAAAGCTAATTATCATAGGTGACCTTCTAGGACCTGGTGCTGTTCTCAGGGACTTCATACTCTTGGTCTCACTTGAGCACAAATACCCTGTCAAACACTGAAGTCAGAATCCCGGGGCTTGAGTAGACTGCGAGGAACTTCCAGAACAGCACTGGTCAGCTGGTCCAGGTTAGAAAGTTATCAGTTCTTGGTAAGCAAAGGCACTCCCCAGGAGGGGGCATTTTTCAGGCTGCTCTGCCTCTTCACCAGCCAGGCAGCCGGCAAGGCCTGCCATCATCGTTTATTGGCCTGATTCCTGGTGAGTGGGGTGGAGAGAAGGGAGAGCTGACTCAACAGCCTTCTCTTTGAGCCCAGTTGTATAGGCCAGGCCACTTCTGTGGAGCTGCGAAAAAAGAAGAGAGAGAAAACCCCCAAAGCACGTTTTCCTTTGAGAAATCAAACTCACATCATTTTCTGTGGCTCTTGTACGGGAATCACAGCCTCGTATTGTCCCTTCTCCAGGCATCATCAAAGACGCTGAAGACGTGTACAGTCTGAAGAATCCCACGCTGTTCATCTTTGCTGAAAACGATGCTGTGATTCCTCTCGAGCAGGTAAGCTGGCATCTTGTTTAAGAGGACGACTTGACATTTTGGGAAGATATCCCAAAGGATTCATGTGTTGCTCCAGATATTTTTCAACATTGAAATTTTAAAATTGGGTTTTATTTGAGGGGGATTGTAACCCCCAGACTTCTGCTGGTACAGAGGCTCCTGGTCAGCAGGCCCTGCCTCCCTGTTTCCCATGTATAACCAGTTACCGTAAGTTCTCTGTCCTTAAAGACATGGCTTTGTTAAATCCAGTATGTTGATAAGGAAAAAGCGGAAGGGAACTGTGGTTCAAAGCAGTTGTTTAGAAGTTCCTGTGGTTATTCACAACCCTTGTTGTTCGGTTGCCAAGTCGTGTCCGACTCTTTGGGACCCCATGGACTGCAGCACGCCAGGCCCCTTGTCCCTCACCATCTCCTGGAGTTTGCCCAAGTTATATCTATTGAATTGGTGATGCCATCCAAATACAATACATTATATTACAACCAATGCATTATATTAATGTTGAATATACATTTCAAACAACTTACATTTGAATCTATTGAAGTACAGATTAAATCCACTGAATATTGTATGGTCAAATAGATTGAAGTATATTTTGAGTAATATGTAAATATATTAGTATAACTTCAAAATAATGGATGTATCATTTTTATCAACATAACTGCTCTGAATTCTCTCCTTTGCCAGAGGTTAGGATGGTGTCAGTTATAAAATTAAAAGTGAAAACTTCATTCTAGCTCTGGCGCTTAAAACACGTTAAAGCTTAAAAGACATTAAAGCTCTTTGATGAGCATTCAGGGAAGGTGTGGAGAATGGAACATATTGCTGGAGGGTTAACATCCTGTCTTCATGGCATCTTTTGCCAACCAGGTCTCTTTGCTGACTCAGAAGCTGAAACAGCACTGCAAAGTGGAATATCAAATTAAAACGTTTTCCGGGCAGACGCATGGCTTTGTGCATCGCAAGAGAGAAGACTGTTCTCCTGAAGACAAGCCGTATATTGACGAGGCGAGGAGGAACTTACTCGAGTGGCTGAACAAGTACGTGTAGCCACGCCCGAGGGCAAAGTTTCTCCAAATAGCTCTCATTCAGAAATGTGCTTTGAAATGCTTAGATCATTTTACTTTCCCTTTACAGAAAATAAATCAAGGAATCCTGAAATTCATTGTGTCATTTGAAACACGAATTCAGAAGGAAAAGTTAATGTATGAAATACTTTCATTTTTAACGTGTGCCCAAAATAAGATTTTTAACAGGTCAGTACCTGAAGAATTTGGGTGATAGAGTAATATCCTAACTATTAGCAAAAAAACCTAGAGGTCTCCAAGGAACATCCGACTGCTCGGGTATGTTCTTCCTGGCCTTGAATTGAGCACATTCTCTAGAATAGCTAAATTGGCAAAACCATGAAAAGCATGAAATGTAAACTCAGGTAGAGCAAAAGCCCACCTTCACTGTACTTTTATCTGTCTTTACAGAAATGAATGTCATGATCATATACATATTGAGATTAAAGTAGGGTTCCATTGAACTAATTATATAGAACTTATTAACTTGATATTTTGGGGTTTTGAATCTGTGGCTTTTTCTAAAATCTAATAAACAATGGATGAGAGTTGCCATCTGGCTGTATCGCAAAGCAGTGGTTTTTCAAACACGGCCATTTTTGGGCCCCTGGGGTTGGAACTGCATCAAAAACTGCTCCTGTGTTCAACCAGGAGGCTGGTGGTGTTGAGGGTGAAGCTTCAGTGTTTACGTTGAAATTCATTAAAATGAAATCAAAGCCAAGGGACTTCCCTGGTGGTCCAGTGGTTAAGAATTCACCTCTCCACGCAGGGTGGGTGTGGGTTCAATTCCTGGTTGGGGAGCTGAGATCCCACATGCCTTGTGGCCCCAAAACCAGAACATGAAACAGAATATGGTAACACATTTAGTAAAGGATTTAAAAAATGGTACCCATTAAAAAAAAAAAAAATCAAAGCCAAGCCCTGGCTCCTCAAGAGCCGCCCCCCGAGTCTAGCCTCAGTAGCCACGGGTGGCCACAGCTTCTGAGTTTTTGCATCTGTCGCTTTTCCCACGTGCTGTGGCCGCACCCTGCTGATGCGGAGACCTGCGGCCGTCCTTCTTGGCTGCAACCTGGAGACTCTCCACCCGGCAGCCCTCGGGGCTGGAGCAGTCAGCCCTCCCTCCCTCCCACTGCCCCTGGGGTCTGCAGACACTGAAGGCTGCTTGTGTCCCTCTGGGGACCTGGGCCCTGCAGGGGGTGCTCCTCACCAGCTGGGGGAAGGGGGCTTGCAGGGGTCTTGGGCTGCGGGTGGGCAACGTGCAAGGCCTACTGGGCGATTTCTTGGCAGGGCTGGGGTTTTGGGGTGGGGGGAAATCGGGGCCCTTCTCTTCTAGAAGACGGGGAGCAAGACGATCCCTCCACCCCAGGGAACCCCTCTTCTTCCCGGGCCTGTAGGGGCCCAGGGAGGGGGTAGCGGCTGATTAAAGCTCTTCCTGTAGGGGTACCCAAGGGACCAGGGCTGGAGGGCTGGAGGGCCGGCCCCTCTGGAGAGCGAGGGGGCCAGGGAGGGGAAGGGGGGCTCTAGAGCATCAGGAGGGGAGCTGGGAGAACACAGGGTCCTCTGAAGTCGCCGAGACCATGCAGGAGCAGGGATACCACAGAGAAGTGGGGCTGTGGAGAACCGAGTTTGGTTTTGGTTCAGCCTGGAATATCAGGTTTTCTTGGGCTGCAAATAACAGAAAGCCCCACTAAAAAACAGTGGCTAAGACAGTCAAAGCTACGTTGTTTCTAGTAGTCACATACGGATGCGAGAGTTGGACCATAAAGAAAGCTGAGCACCAAAGAATTGATGCTTTTGAACTGTGGTGTTGGAGAAGACTCTTGCGAGTCCCTTGGACTGCAAGTTCAGTCAATCCTAAAGGAAATCAGTCCTGAATATTCATTGGAAGGATTGATGCTGAAGCTGAAACTCCAATGCTTTGGCCACCTCATGTGTAGAACTGAGCCATTAGAAAAGACCCTGATGCTGGGAAGGATTGAAGGCAGAAGGGGACAACAGAGGAAGAGATGGTTGGCTGGTATCACCGACTCGATGGACCTGAGTTTGAGCACGCTCGGGGAGATGGTGAACAACAGGGAGGCCTGTCGTGCTGCAGTCCATGGGGTCGCAGAGTGGGACACGACTGAGCGACTGAACAATGAAGAGAGTGATGGTGAAGTCTCCCCCAGACACCCTTCACGGACCAGGAGTGGCTCAGGGCCTTCCTGATGTCAGGATGTGGTAGGTGCCTGCGCTCTGGGCCCCTCTCCTCCAGGCCTCGCGGGGAGTGAGGGAAATCCTGTCAGTTTCTGTTAGGAGGGAGCTCTCAGAACCCAGCCCCTTCTCCCCCCAGCTGTCTTCCCGCCGTGAAGGAGGCTGAGTGAGCCTGAGTTGAAGGGGGTCCGTGGTCAGGACTGCTTGGCCCCCGCCGCACCCCAGGGCCAGGCCCAGTGAAGGAGGCCTCCTGGTGAGTGGGCAGTAGAGGGGCCCCGTGAGTATCTAGGGAATCGGGAACCAACTGCCAGGTGGCTGTGCCCCACGTGGGCAGAGCGGGGTGTGCAACAGGATGAGTGAGGTGGGTGGGGAGGGGTCCCAGTGTCCAGGCCCCAGGGTGTCAAGCCCCTGTATGGCTTTGGGAAACTTACCCTAATGCTGACCTCTGGTGGTGGTGATTTAGTCGCTCAGTTGTGTTCTCTTTGTGACCCCATGGACTGTAGCCCACCAGGCTCCTCTGTCCACGGGATTCTCCAGGCAAGAACACTGGAGTGGGTTGCCATTTCCTTCTCCAATGCATGCATGCATGCTAAGTCGCTTCAGTCGTGTCCAACTGTGCGACCCCATGGACAGCAGCCCACCAGGCTCCTCTGTCCACAGAATTCTCTAGTCAAGAGTACTGGAGTGGGTTGCCATTTCCTTCTCCAGGCATGAGATAGGGGTCAGCCAAAGCACAAGGGATGTAGATAAACCATTTGGAACTGGAAGATAAAAAGGCAACGTGGTACCTAGAAGAGGTGCTTTTCCTGGAAAGAATCAAAAGCATGTGAACACCACATCTACGAGTTTGTTCATAAATCACATAGTTTCTTTCAACCAAAACCCTCCAGGAACATCCGTGGTTCACTTTTGAGGAGTGGTTTAGTCTTCATTCAATCACAAACCCCTTCACGTAAGAGACTCTGGTTCAAAGCAAGCTGCTGGATGTTCTTCACAGGCTGGAATCCGCCCTTGTAAATCAACTCATCCAGATGACTAGGTCAAGACAGTTATCTGAGTGGGTCTGTGTCTGCACTGAAACCAAACTTGAAATCGATGCATTCTGATGCTGCACCCAATAGGTAGTAAATTATAACAGAGCCACTTCAGAGTCCATTGCAAGATGAGATACATACTAGGTTGTATGTTTATCAGGAAGAACGATGTTAACGCTCACTGTTAAGTTTCCTAGCGAAACCACCAATGCATTAACATGGAGCAAACACAACGACCCAACAGTTAAGACTGGCCAGCATCCAGTTTCCTAGGAGAAACTGATGGCTCCAAACCCTCTTCCCTGGTGGCACAACAGTGCACTTAGTCACATCCTCTTAAGCAGCATGCTTTCAGAAAAGCAAACACAAGCCAGCAGAGGGCAGACCACCACGGGGAGAGGGGACCCCAGAGACGTCGGCCAGGGTCTGACCCCGCTCCACCACATGCTGGGCTGGAAGACACTGCCCATTGAGGCCATTTGTAAGATGTGAACGGTAAGCAGCCTTTCTCCGTCACAGGGTGGTAACAGGTGAAGCCTCTGCCAAGGGCCATGCCACTCTGAGCCAGTACTGTTCAGGTGCCAAGTCACGCTGATTTGCTTCTTGACCCCATGGACTGTGGCCCGCCAGACTCCTCTGTCCATGGGCTTCTCCAGGCAAAAATACTGGAGTGGGTTGCCATTTCCTCCTCCAGGGGATCTCCCAGGCCCAGGGATCAAACCCGCAATAAGTAGATCTAATTTAATACCAACCTACCCACACATGGTAACTGCAAGCTGTTTCCTTCCACTCAACCCTTTTTTTCTGTTCCGCTCTAACCTTCACTTGTTTTGTTCCTCTGAGAAAATCCCACCTGGCTTCTGGATGGCCTTCTAAGCACCTGAGGGTGGCGCCAGTCTGTGCCCACCCTGGCCTTCTCTGCACGACGCTGGCCAGGGCTCTGTGTGGAGCCAGGCCAGGATAACACAAGGGGACTGTGTGAAGGTCACCCTGTTAGTGCCAGTCTCGTCAGCACTGTCAGACCACCCCAGTCAGCATCACCCAACAGCACAGAAGACAGCCCAGTCATGTGCTGGATATTCCTCTCTGAAGCGTCTCCACAATCAAAGATTCACCCATTTAGACAGATGCAGCACTTAAATAAGTTTAATAGGACCAAGCCCATATTCCTCAACGTTAAAGTAAATCTTGAGAGTAAACCGAACGTTTAAAATGGTTAAACAGGTCCTACATTAAAAAAAAAAAACTCAAACCCCTTCAATTAAGGCATTTGATGAATGTTATAGTGAATGTTTGTTAACTTGAAGAGCAGAACATAAAGGTTGTTTCGAGTTCCCTTTAATACAACAAATACAAAACCCTGTGAGATCATACCTCTACACTTTCATGTCTCTGAACAAGTGAACTATGGTTACCAAACAGCTACTGTTGTCACAGCATCCACTAGTGTCTATATAGGACGGAACAATAAATAGCTGTAGATGCAGCACAAGACACCCCTTTATTGTCACAGCAGTGGATCTTACTCCTCATTTTACTCTAAATCCTCTCTTTACTCTTCAGACTCTCCAGGTTTACGGATGTCGTCAATCTTCAAAATCATTCTAACCATTTGTGTTGCAAGAGAGATCTGTTGCTTTTTGCCGATCAAGGTTTCTATGACATGTTGATGTTTCATATCTGAAAAACACAAATTCACGATTCTAAAACAGCACACTCCCATCATTAATGGAAAGTGAAAGTCGCTCAGTCACGTCTGACTCTTTGGGACCCCATGGACTGTAACCCGCCAGGCTCCTCTGTCCCTGGGGATTCTCCAGGTAAGAATACTGGAGTGGGCAGCCATACCCTCCTCCAGGGAATCTTCCCAACCCAGGATCGAACCCAGGTCTTCTGAATTGCAGGCCAATTCTTTATTGTTTGAGCCACCAGAGAAGCCCGTTATCATTAGTTCCTTGTTCCTATTCATGAATCAGAGTAAAACTTAAAGACATACAACTTTCAAAGCCACTAGTCCCGGTTACGTTTTCAGAAGAATACACTTCCTTCCCAGGATTTCTGGAGTGGGGGCCTGGTTACGGAGCACTGTGGGGGACAGGGAGCCCTCTCAATGACAGGGGGAGTTTCTCAGTGACTTGCTAAAGAAGGACTCATTCAGCGACTTCTCACCCCACAAAGTTCCCTACGCCGTCAGTTAGTAAGCCTGAAGCAAATGAGATCAGACGGTGTCTGACATGTAAAGTTGCTTCACCAAAAACCCAGACATTCAAGTTAAAGAAATGTAAATTCTGACAAGAAGTTGCTGCTGTTACTAAAATCCAGAACACACCTGCAGTTCTAAGTGAAAAAAACCAGCCGTCAGATTCTGTGGTCAAGACTGAGACAGAACCTCAGAGACAGAACCCCAACTAGTACAGAAGCTGGGGATTCACCAGGACCCCCATCCCAACATGCCAGGGCTGTGCTACCTTTTCAGCGATGAATGATGGAAGTGCTACAGAAGTCACAGTACCTACTATAAACACCCTATGATTTATGGGACACACTCACAGAATCAGCGGTAAACTGGAAGTCCATTTTAGAGCTGTTTTATATGACACACAGAAGCCACACTGACAGACATTTATGTAAAAGAAATGAGATGGGAATGATTTTCCACAATGGAAGTCAACTTTGGAATAAATACTGCACTACAGTTTTTTGTTGTAGGTTGCAAAGACCAGCATCCTAACAATTCCCCAGATAATTATATCAAATACTATAATTCAGGACCTGGGTACCTGAAGTGTGTTCAAGAATTAAAAAAGCCAGGACCCGTTCACGGTACACATTATACAGCAAGTACTTCCTCAGTTTAGGTCAGACCGCAGCCCAGCGCCTCACCGTTGGTCCCCTTGTGCAGACAGTCAATCCCGAGGGCGGGGTTCACCTCCTTCACTTGTCTGGCCCGGACCTCAGTCATGGTCTGGATGGGGTTCATGCCGCTGTTCTCGGCGAGCGCCATGGGGATGACCTCCAGTGCATCGGCGAAGGCGCGCATGGCATACTGCTCCAGGGTTGGGCACTGCAAGGGCACAGGGTTACATCAGCGCACTTGACAGAACCCCCCGCAGCTATTAGGGGACATTACAGAATGACATCCTTGGACAAACTAACTCAGGACGAGTCCTCAGAACAGGCTGTCACATGAGTGTTGCTACAGGGCAAGGACGGAGAAGGTACACAACGTCAGAAGTCAAGAAAGCCAGTCTTCCCGCTGCACCTTCAGTCACGTCTAAGTAATTCTCAATTCCAGGTAACACTAAGTGTGCAGAGATCTGCGTCAAGGCTGGAGTCTGGAAAAAGGCTGACACACGCTGGTCTGTAGTAACCCACATCCACAGGCACAAGGAACAGCTCAGATCAAAGGCCCGGAGTCCAGCCTGCCGCACACCACACGGTCACACAGGCGCTCACCTTGTCGGCCTCCTGGCTGACGGCCAGGGCGCAGGAGATCTCTGCAGCGCCCCCGCCGTACACCACGCGGTTGTCCCGGATGAGGTTGCGGATGACACACAGAGCGTCGTGGAGGGAACGCTTGGCCTCCTCAATGATCTGTGGAAAGCAACACTGCCTAAGTTAACGCTTTCTATCTTCATGCTACTTTTCCTCCCTACAATGCAGTAAGGGAAAAAACTTCTAGAATCCCGGGCAGCCAAGGACTCACGCCAGGACATATGACCAAGTGGTGAAAGGGGTCAAACAAAAAAGACAAAGCAACACCCTCACAATGAGTCTTCCTCATCGTGATGCGCCGGAAACCCATCCCTGGAGAGTGGAGAGTGCACCCATGCGCCTTCTCAGGTCCCCGTTTCTACCTGACACCGAGGAAAGGCAAGTGTGCCCTGGAGGCCCAACGGTGGAACATGGTCTTCAGTGTCTTACACTGTGACGAGACCTTCTTTTTGGGGGTGGGGGTGGGGTAGTGGTGGGGAGGGGAAAGGCCCGCACTGCATGGCTTGAGGGATCTTAGTTCCCTGACCAGGGATCGAGCCCAGGACCCAGCAGTCAAGAGCAGAGTCCTAACACCGGACTGCTAGGGAATTCCCGAGGTGTCCCTGCTTCTCCAAGAAAGATGACCCCGTCCTTCTTAAAGTGTCCCAGCTAAACACATTATGCGAAAAGCCCAATCACATTTCAGAATCAGAAAAAAATGCAGGACAAGTAAGTGAGTCCTCACCATCTTATTTCCTCCTCTGATGAAAATGGTGACAGCTCTGGAGTTCTTACACTGCTCGATGACCAGCATCTTGTCTTTGGTGGTCCCAAACGAGATCTCTTTCACAAGACCCGCAAAGCCCAGCTTCTCAGCTGTGAGCTCTGAGAACCGAGGGACGATGCGGCCGCCTGTGGCGATGGCGATCAGCTGACGGAAGGAAGGGAACAACCAGCGTGGTGAGTGGGGAACTCTCAACACCAGACCACAGATGGGCCGAACGTGACCCACGGCTGCCGTGCTCCCTAGAACCACTGCCCAATTCCAGCCCAAGGATCAGGGTCCAGCCCAATGCCTTGTTCAGGGAACAAGGTTCTGAAGGGCGGGCGACCTGGCGCTAGGACCCTGCACACACTCTCTCAGCTCTCCCTTTCCCCCTCCCGTGAAGACCAACTAGGCCGTGTCTGTGGGGCCACAGACCATGTCTGGGCAGCTGAATGTTTGTGAGGCTGACAGAGAAGTGCACAGCTAGTCCCCCATCTCTGAGGGCCAACCAGACAGCAACGAGGAGAGCACCTGGCAATGCCACACCAGAAACTCACGTACAAACAGGAAGAAAGAGTCTAGCATTTTCCCCTCGTGCAGCTCAGCCTCTAGTCTGTGGGGCCTCAGCACACCGTGGGAACCACAGCAGGGGGAAGTCACAGTGGCTTCGAGCAGATACGCTCTGCGAGCTCAAGCCCTGCACGCAGTGTCCTTGCAGGGGGCCTCCTACCTCAATTTCAGGTCCTCCGACCCAGCGAACCGCCGGCAGGTCATTCTGGAGAAGTAAATGATTCGCTTCATCGTCAAAGCCCCACTGACAAATAGCTAGGTTAGCACCAGTTTCTTTAATCTGGGAAAGAAATGCCACAATCATGTTAGCAAAAGTATTCTTTGCGCTCTTCTATTGGAAAAAAGATTAAAACCTAGGCGAGAAACATAGTTGGGTGTGTGGGTGGGAGTATTAAAGGACAGAAAAGAGAAAGAAATACACAAGTGGCTATGTCCTGGTCAGCTCTAGTTAGTTTAAACCTCACTAGAAGCTGTGGTAAGGCACACCTGCCGGATCATCTCTTCAAACTTCTCCTTTTCGTACTTCTGAAGGGCTTTAAAATCTTCCACAGATGTCACATCCAGCTTATGCTTCGTCTTTGGTTTCGGTGGCTCAAATGGACACGTGAGGATTGCAATCTTAGCATCTTCCACTTGCTTCAGGGAGAGACAGAAACGTATGAACTACCTGGAGGGCTCAAGAGGGAAAAGCCTGACGCCAAGGAGGCACGGCTCACCTTGGGCATCTGCGGGTGACTGAAGTCCTTGTCCACGATCACGCCCTTGATCAGCTTGGTGTCCTCCAGCCGCCCACCCACCTTGCCTTCTACCTTGATGAGCTCGAAGTCAACGTCCCTGCGCTGCATGTCGGCCACGGTGAGGACGGCGTTCACGGCGATCTCGGCCATTTGCCGGTGACAGCTGTTAACCCTGAGGGGACACACAACACTAACCTTTCATGTCCACTCAACAGTGACTGCAGCCACAAAGAACACGTGCTGTGAAACTCAGATGACATGACATACTGTGACCCACAGGTTATCATATAGAACTAACCATGTTCAGTGTCCCCAGGGAAGAATGTCACCACGACCTGTACTTTCAACAGTCTGGGAAGGGACACTTAACCTGGGTCCAGGGACCCCAAAGGGAGTCATAAACTGGGATGGGAAAAAAATTATTAATAACTGAAATGTACTATTTTCTTCCATTATGAATGTACATTAAGAGACCACTAACGTATGCCAAGAACCAAAAATTTACCAAGACCACTACTTTGTAATACCACTACCACTTTCAAGCCAAAACAGAACAGGGAAGAGATGAAACCACCAAGGAGAAGCCAATCTTATCTATAGGAAGTGCACCACTTAACATCTGAAGAGACTGTTCGATAATTTCACATTTGATTCTGAAAAAACCAAAGGCAATTGTAGCCCTCCAAATACAGTGCCTGAAATCTAAGTGACCTGGAAGAGATAGCCAAGAAACTAAAAATATCGTGTGTCCTAAGTAACTGACATACAATGTTCTGCTTTATGTTGAGTGTGTGTATCTGGCCCTTGTCAGTCCATCTGCACGTTTTCCATAGTAAAGATCTATACATACTGAAGTTTTCTAAAGACTTGCAAATAAAGCTGAGTCAACTTAGAATGCAGTAACAACACAGAATGTGTGCATTTCAAGAAAGGGTAATGCCTTCCTTCCAGGAGAACCAGAGTGCTGTATTTGTGATGGAAGCCACCCCAGGCAGTCAGCCCTGCCCAGGAGTGGTCTCGGCTCAGACCTGTGACAAGGGGACAGCTGGCACCATGGAGGACAGAAGGAAGCAAGTGTCTCTGCTGCACTTGCCCTGCCCTCTAAGTTGAGCCCATGTCATCCTTTAGGGCACAAATTTAAAAACTTCCCAAATTGATGTGGATTAAGACAAACCATGCAATAAAGTACCTTACATTAGGTTTTTACACTACATTTTAACAAGAGCCCTTAAGTCTCCACTGTTGTTCAAGTTGAGTGTGTCCCGTGGCTGAGGCGGCTGAGTGTCCAGGGGGCAAGAGCTGTCTTGTGTTCCCAAGACTCAGCAGTAGGCCTGGCAAGTGATGAGTACTATGTAAATGTTAACAGCAGCCAATGTAAGACAATTTCGAGACTGCCCTTTCATACTAAACTCAAATTCTGGATTGTTAAATTCCTTGTTTTGAATGAATAAGGAGCAGAACCTCTCCACTAAAATGCTTCCTAGCAGAGAAATGGTACAAAGTGTTAGAAAAAATGAGTACTTCCCACTTGTAGGACCCTTTCCTACCCTAGCCTATCCTGCAAAATAAAGAACTATACAGCTTACAAAACCTATCAAGAGGACTTAACCAAACCTGGAAATCCAGCCTCCAACAAAAACACGAAATGCCCATGTTTATACCTGCAGTAAAGAGAAAGTAAACCCGAATAACACAACCAGAAGGCAGCTCATTACATCAGAATGAGGCTGCCGTGGATAATTCTGAGCTGTCTTTAAGACCCAGCACACGATCACCGCCTCCTGCATGAACGCGCCCGGCAGCCCTGCACTGTGCACGCACACTTTGGAGCCCAGCGTGGTCTTCGCCGTCTGGATCAGGGGCTCGGTCTTCTTCATGTCGACAAGCACACTGTCGCTGATCTTGTCCAGGTGCTCGATAGCGATGCGGGCGGCCTGCTCGTAGCCGTCGGCGATCCTGATGGGGTGAATGCCACGGTCCAGCAGCTGCTCAGCCTCTTCCAACAGGGCGCCAGCCAGGACTGCGGAAGAGACAGCACACGTGGCTCAGGAAACCGCTAGAACTCAAAACACATGAGATGCTGTCCTGGAAATAAGGTTCCCGATTTAAGCTGAAAGTGTCTCAGAGATGGAGGCCATCCCTAAAAACGGAGCCTCATATTTTGGTTCTAACAGGTACCCCTCGCAGATGGATGCTCAACTGTCAGTGATGTACAGGATGCAAAGAACGTAATACACAAACATTTTTATAAGGGAAAAAAAAGTTCCTGTTTCCTAGGCCAAGGATTTCTATGCAGTGAAATTTCTGCTGGCGTTACACAGTATTAAATAAAACTTGTTTACTATCCCTCCCCCGACCTGTTGCCTTCCCCTCTCATTTTAGCATCACAAAAGTAAGTTTGAATATTGCTGCATTCCAAGTACATCCAGAACAGTGTTTGGTTCCCAATGAATGTATAAAATATTTGCTGAGTAAATTAATTCAAAGTTCAAATGCAGAAAAAGTAACATTGAAGATATTCATCTCATCAATCCTTACAAACTTAAAAAAATTTCAAACATTCAAAAAAAATTTCAAGAATAGTACAATGAATACTAGTTTACTTATTAATATTTTGTTGCATTTGTTTTCTTTACATACGCATGCTTTTTCTGTTCAATGATTTGAAAATTAGTTGCAGAAATCAGACATGTCACTCCTGAGTATTTTAACACTCAGCTCCTAAGGACAAGCATGTTCTCCCGCATCGCTGTAACATGACTGACACACTCAGGAAACCCTGATGTTGGTAAAATACTAACACATGACCCAGAAACGACCCGTGTCTCAGACATCCTGCAGAGCCAGGACAGAGGAGCCCAGCCCAGCCAGGTTCCACACAGGAAAGCTGCTGCCGCTTCTCTTGACTCCCTGAATTTAGATGGGCTGCCTAACTACTTCCCATCCCCTTCCTGTTCTTTCATATTGACACTTTTGAAGAGCCCGGGCCATCTGTCTTGTATCATGTCCTTCCACATGGATTTGTCCGACTGTCTCCCCATGATGTGATTCAGAATAAACACTCAGCAAGCGTGTTAGGCCTGTAACATTCTTTGCAACCGCACAGATTGCAGCCCATCAGGCTCCTCTGCCCATGAAGTTCTCCAGGCATGCGGACTAGATTGGGTAGCCATTCCCTTCCTCAGGGGTATCTTCCCGATCCAAGGGGCAAATCCAGGTCTCCTGAACTGCAGGTGGATTCTTTAATGCCTGAGCCACGAAGGAAGCCCTTAATATTAAATAACTCCTCTCAAATGAGAAAGGATATTTTGCCTTTTCTTACCAACCACTCCCGTGGTTCCATCTCCAATCTCATCATCCTGTGATTTGGACAGTTCAACCATCAGCTTGGCAATCTGGTGGTCAACATCCATCATGCTTAAGATGGTGGCACCGTCATTGGTCACAGTCACGTCGCCATCTTTATCCACCATCATCTTATCAAGCCCTAAGAGACAACTGTGTTTAAAATGACTGAGGGAAAAAAACAGAACCTACACTAAGCCTATAAAACAGTTACCCTGACTTCTTGACCCAGTACCTATCTAGGAGTTTATTACAAATAACTCAACATACAGGAAAGAATATCTCCATGAAGACCTTTTTAGATTGGCTAATCTAAAGCAAAACATTGGAACAATTTAAAGATGGCTAAAACCAGAGAAACTGCAAAAAAAAAAAATTATGGAGCATCACTAAATGTAATATCACAAAATATAATGTTGCAAAAGACAATAGCTACGATTTATAAAATGCTAATGAAATTATGTTAAGTGGAAGAAACACCCGACCTAAACTTGGATGTAGCATTATGACTTTAACTGCAGATGACACCACCCTTATGGCAGAAAGTGAAGAACAAAAGAGCATCTTGATGAAAGTGAAAGAGGAGAGTGAAAGAGTTGGTTTAAAGCTCAACATTCAGAAAACTAAGATCATGGCATCCGGTCCCATCACTTCATGGGAAATAGATGGGGAAAAATGGAAACAGTGGCTGACTTTATTTTTCTGGGCTCCAAAATCACTGCTGATGGTGATTGCAGTCATGAAATTAAAAGACGCTTACTCCTTGGAAGGAAAGTTATGACCAACCTAGACAGTATATTAAAAAGCAGAGACATTACTTTGCCAACAAAGGTCCTTCTAGTCAAGGCTATGGTTTTTTCAGTAGTCATGTATGGATGTGAGAGTTGGACTATAAAGAAAGCTGACTGCTGAAGAATTGATGCTTTTGAACTGTGGTGTTGGAGAAGACCCTTGAGAGTCCCTTGGACTGCAAGGAGATCCAACCAGTCTGTCCTAAAGGAGATCAGTCCTGGGTGTTCATTGGAAGGACTGATGTTGAAGCTGAAACTCCAATACTTTGGCCACCTGATGCAAAGAGCTGACTCCTTTGAAAAGACCCTGATGCTGGGGGCAGGAGGAGAAGGGGACGACAGAGGATGAGATGGTTGCACTGCATCACCGACTCAATGGACATGAGTTTGGGTAAACTCCAGGAGTTGGTGAGGGACAGGGAGGCCTGGCATGCTGCGGTTCATGGGGTCGCAAAGAGTCAGACACGACTGAGTGACTGAACTGAACTGAAGGTCTGGGATACATCCTAAACACCTGACCATATTAGGGGGAGGATGCCCCCCTCTGTCTCCTAACTTTCTGTAAACAGGTTGAATTGGCTATTTTATGTTATACAACTTTTGTTAAAAAACACAGAATGTTAAGTTTCTTACCATTTGGTCCAAGTGATGTTTTCATTGTATTTGCTACAGCCTTTGCTGCCATTATATGAGACTAAATGAAACAGAAAAAGCCAATATTCAAGTTAGACATAACTTTAAGTTAAGAACATATACCCGATGGCTGTAAAACTCACTTATGACATAGCTTCTATTCTCTAGAAAAGGCAGCAGACAGGTCCATATCTACCTGTGAAAACGGCACAACTACTGGGTTAGAAGACAATTCCTGTGTAAAAGAACAGAACCAAGCGCTCTGGGTTCTCTCTATAACCCTCAATGCATCTATGAGGCAGGTTCTCCAGGCCCATTTTACAGCCAAGAGCAGGGACAGCCTGACCCGAGAGGTCGGGCAGGACAACCGCACAAAGCTAACTTCATGTGAGGAGTCCAGCCGTCAACACACAACACCCTGAACTGTCACACCATGGTTTACTGCACACTCCTCTCCCCAAAGGTCCAGTCAGTACACAACCCACAACCAAGAATCACCCACCAAGGGGGTCAATGCTGAAAATAACAGCAGCCCGAAAGCATCCTTTTTCCTTTCCATACATAATTACGCTCATATTCCCTCCAAATACCTTGTTTCCTGTCTTCCTATTTCTGCTGTCACCAACCTAACTGATCCACCACACCATACAGATTTCTAGGGTCTCTCATCTCACTGATCCTTCCGATTTATCCTCCACCCAGCTAAGTCAACCATTTTTCCAAACGTGCTCTTTTCCTCAGTCCCCAGCCTTTAAATAGTCACCAGCACTCTGACTCTCAAGTCTGTAAGCTCCAGGTGTTCTTCAAAGTCTGAGACCTCACTCTGTTCTAGTGAGGGTGGCCAAGGCCTGCTCCCCAACACGCCCTCTGACCCCCGAAGCCTTGATGCACTGAAGACCTCCGCTCATTAAATCCTGACCAGTTTACAAAGAAGTTCAAAGGCATCAAATGCAGTGTTCTGTGAGGCCTTCCCTTGTCACCCCATCTCACAGGTAACAAGACACAAGGTTCCCTACGTTTGTAAAAACACTGGTTATCCTTAAAATATATCTTTGACTGATAGGTCTGCACAATTAAATATGTAAAGAATAATGACTGCAGGTAGGTGGTTCTTAACCAGGGGCAAATGTGACCCCAGGAGACATCCCTGGTTGTCACAATCAGGGAGGGGACCAGAGAGGGTGGAGGCCAGGGTGCTGCTAAGCATCCTGTACAGGACAGACCTCACAACAAAGCAGGATCAGCCTCAAGGCTGCGGAGCAGGCTTTAGACCACTGGCTGCAGAGTCAGAGAGAGAGGCAGGTTTGAACCCCGATTCTGTTCTTTACTAGCTTTGGCGCCACAAAGCCTGCCTCATGAGAGCGAGATTACAAAGATGTGGCAGAGGCAAAATCAACTGTAGCTTCTGTTATACTGGTATTTTGGGCGCATGTATTGTGTGTTACTTTCTCTGCTGGTTGCTTCCCATGAAAAATAGAACTGAACATGTAACACAAGTGGCTTGAGTACCTACCACTGGTCAAAGGCTGGGTGGCCACTTCTTAAGTCACCCCATTTAATTCTTGTCCTCCGCTTGACAGGGGTGTATTGCCCCCACTGGGAAAAGAGGTTGGGAAAGGATGTGTAACTTCCCCTAAGTCAAACAGTCCAGGACAGACTTGTAGCGCTTAACTTGTAAAACCTCAAGACACTAAGGGATACCTCAGACCTGAGGACACACCAACTTCATGGATTCTACCCCAAATGCCACCTCCTCAGGTACAGTTCTACTTAAATTTTGATTCTGTCCAAACCCCCTTCAATGGCTCCCTCCCATCCCTGGCAACAACAACATTGTCATGTCCAGGCACTCAAGAAACTTCCACGTTTGTGAACCCCTGCAACTTAAGACTATGCTGCTAAAATCAGACTGCTGTCTCCTCCTCCAAGGTGCCACGCGTTCTCCTGCTTTTGCTGTTCCTCTCCCTAGCAGCTAGCTCTCTCCCACTCAGAACATTGCTCCATCCCCGACCAACAGCTAATCCTACCCAAAGTAATAAGGACCCCCTCTGACTTTTTACCTGCACGCACGCTCTCCTATAGCTGGTGATTCAGGTCACACACTGCCTTGTACTACGGTTATTGGTGACCACTTTTCCCTCTTGCAGCTGTATTTCCTTCCTTAAAAGTGTACGTTTTTAACTTTTATGAGACCACACCCTGGAATATGCCATGCATAAAGGGCTTAAAAATGAAATTACCCTATCAGTACCTAAACCTTTAGGATGCCACGACGAAAATGGGCCTCATTTCCTTTGAGACCGTTGCAGGGAACCGACTGAAGGTTAAGAGCCAGCATCCTAACCTGCTAAGTGACCTGAGAACACCTCCCCACCCTTGCATCCTACAGACGAAAACACCGTTCTGAGTGCCTGCAGGTTGCAGAAACCAGCGGGAACGCGTCCTCACCGCCTGAGAATTCAAGCCGCCCCACCCAACTCTGAAGAGCGCCCGCGGGCCACCCTAATTCCCAAACGAGACTAAAGGCTTATACGCGATTTTTCCCAGGCGCGGGGTGAGGGACTGGAGGCCAGAGGGGGCTCCCGCAAGCTTCCCCCGGCGCACATGGCAGAACCCCTCGGACGTGGCGCAGGCGCAGAGCCACCGGCTTCGGCCGCCTCCCCTCATCCCACCGCCAGTGCGGCCTGGGCCCGTTACCTTGAGGGCCTCAAGCCCCATAAGACGAGACTTGCGGTCCTGATCCTTGATAATGAGGAAAGGACGGCCATATTCGTCGAAGGCGAGGGTCCCCACGGACGCCATGATGCAGCAGCAAGAGTTACTCTCACTCAACCGGCGGAGACCACGCCGGAACCCAGAGCCCGCCTTCCTCTCGCGGGAGGGCCCAAGAGCTCGCGCAGGCGCAATGCAGGCCGCCCGAGACCTATTTCTCACCTGAGACTAGTTTAACGCCAGACAGTACCTTCTGGAAGGAACGGCCTTCGGAAACTTCTATCATCCCGGAAGCTGGGGGTGGTGGTGGAAGTTTGAAGTCACGGACGGGAACTTTAGAATCCAAAAGCCAGAAATCGATGTAAATCTGACATTTATTATAGCTTTAGAGTTGGCTGTTTCTTGATAGTGTTTCCCAACGAGGAGCTCATTTACTTAGAACCTTATTTCCTCCCTCGTTCCTCTCCCGGCTCTGGGAAAGTGGTAGAGCCCACTTCCGGTTTCCTGGCTGCTGGAAATCTCGCGATGGAGGGAGGACGAGGAGGTGAGGCGGGCCGCGCGCCGCGGGCTTTCTGGGGCGCGGGCGCGGCGTGGAGCGCGGCGTGGGGCTCGCGGTCGGTCCGCGGAGCAGCCCGTCCGAGGTGGGCGCGGCGGGGCGGGGACGCGCGGGGGCCGGTTCCCGGGCTCGCGGCCTGGCGCTCGGCGCTCAGTGCTGGCGCCTGCGGTGCGTGCTGGTGCCTGGCCCGGGTTTCTGACGGCCCGGAGCTGTTCTCAAGCGCCTTACGGCGAATAACTCGTTCAGTCCGGCACGATATTCCGAGATGCGGGCGCTGGGGTCCCGCTGTTCGGGGCGGGGAGTCACAACTCTGCTGCTCTTTCTAGCTGCGTCTTTGGGGAAGTGGCCTGTCTGCAGCAGTGGTTCACCAAGGCATTCTTCTTTTGAGAATGTCCCTTTTCCAATACAATCCGCTGCTTTTTTCAACTTTACGCCACTTGGCTTTTATGAAAAACCTACATTAGTACCTCTTTTTCCCAAACTGAAGTCCAAAGAGGATTTCACTCTCCTCATAAAAGGGGACAAGGGAAGCTGCTTTCTGAGTTCTGCAGTGGGCTGTACCCGGGGGCAGCACTCCCCTCAGGGCCAAGAGCAGCCGGCGGGGCCCATTCGCCGGGAACCACACTCGGCATCCAGCCGCCGCAGCGCTGAACGCTGTCCGTTAGCGCCTGTGCTCGAGCTGGGTGTGTTGTGTGCATTCCTTAGCAAGACGCGCCGTCAGGGAATTGCTTCTTCCCTCGGTGCCATTCAGCTTGTGAAAGGTTTCACGGAGACCCTGTACCCGTAGGTCCAGCTGAAATTCTGTTTCTACCCACACCTTCCCGGTCCCATCGTTGGGATCAACGTTTCTTCCACCTCCTCCGATGTTCCCACAGCGTTTGGTACACGTTAGAGCATCTCTGACGCCGTGTAACTGTCTCAACATAACACCATTCACACAGGCTAAAGGGTGCGCTGGAGACCAGGAGCGCTGTATTACATCTTTTTGCTGGTTAAGTTGGAGACAGAGTTGTTTGGGTTATCTGACTTGAGTTTCTCTAATCAGCTACCTGTTGGGTTATGCTGACTAGAGAAACGGACCCTTTACCGTCTGATCTACCAGGGAAGCCCAAGTAGAGAAAAGATTCATCAGCTGTTAGTTGGAAAACAAAATGTGGGCTGTCCATACAGTGGGATATTATATAATATGTTATTATATATTATTATATATAATATATAGTTATGTATTACATTATATATTATAAATATTACATTAATATATATTATATATAATACTGTATATAACAATATAATAATATAATGTATATCATATATATTGTTATATATTATGTATAACAATATAATATATAGTATAATGTTATTGCATTATGTATATTATATATTGTATGTAATATGTATAATATATATTATTTGTTTTATATATTAATATATATTATAGATAATATATAATTATATATATTATTATATGTTAATGTATATTACATAGATAATATGTAATTTATATATAATATATATTAATATATATTATATGATATACTGTATTATACATTATATTATTATATAGTATACATAATATTGTATATTATAATTAATTACAATCTATAATCTATAATTATATAATATATATTTTATATATACTATATATATATTATATATTATATATAATATACAAGAATTTGAGCAAACTCCAAATTTTCTAATATATAATATATATTAATATATAAACATATAATTATATGATATATAATTATATAATATATAATATATATATTAATATATAAACATAATTATTATATATAATATATATAATTATATAATATATAAAATGTATAAATTATTATATATAATATGTTAATATATGTATTATATATTTTATTATATATTATATATATAATATAATAATACATGTATTATATATTTTATTATATATATAATACAATGGTGATGGTTACACCTATCTGTGAATCTACTGAAAGCCTTTGAATTAAATGGGAAAATTGTATGATACATGAATTATGTCTCAATAAAGCTTTTAGAAACTATTGATCCCCTCCATACCTCCTGATGATAGTATGGCTCAGTCACTAAGTCATGTCTGACTCTTTGTGATCCCATGAACTGCAGCACGCCAGGCTTCCTTGTCCTTCACTATCTCCTGGAGTTTGCTCAAATTCTTGTCCATTGAGTCTGTGATGCCATCCAACCGTCTTATCCTATGCCATCCCCTCCTCCATTATAATAATGGTGGCTAAAAGTCATCACTTTCTCTGGCTGTGCTAAGGGCTTTATAGGCATTGTTTATTTAACTGTTGCAGTAACTCAGTGAGGATAGTATTATTTTAAAATCTTGAGGGGAGGAAACTTGGCCTTAGCAACAACTCATCTCTCTCTCTCTCTCCCTTTAAGTCTGCTGCTATGTCGTGTCCGATTCTTGCAACCTCATGGACTGTAGCCTGCCAGGCTCCATGGGATTCTCCAGGTAAGAATACTGGAGTGGGTTGCCATTTCCTTCTTCAGGGGATCTTCCCGACCCAGGAATCGAACCCTGGTCTCCTGCATTGCAGGCCTATTCTTTACCAGCTGAGCTATGAGGAAACCCCAACTCATCTCATGCTACACAACTCTGAGTTCTGAGACTCCAGAGCTGTGTGACTGAGATCTTTCTGGTCACTGTCCTCTACAGCTGAAACACCTGCAGAAGGACTTCTTCATATGAGGCAAGGCAGATGTGCCTGCCTTTAAAAAAGAAAAAAATCAAATGCACTTCCATTAGCATGTTAAGTTCCTCTGTGCAGTGCTGAAAAGTATGAATGAGACTGTACTTAAAACTCTTGCTTTCTCTCAAACACCATCGCTTTTCTAAACTTTACTTTTATTTTACCTCCATCACTGGCACCACGAGTAGACTTCTGTTATTGTTTCTGAGCTGGTCGTCTGCCATGACAGCAGTTGTAAAACTCACTTTAGGAAACTTCAGGCTTCAATAACAAAGCCACTGAGCAGAAGATGCTGCGGTGAGTCAGCTGTGGGCTTCCGGTGTGTTCTGTGTCCACGTTTGGGCCTCACCCCAGTTGCGACAAATTACATCTCATGGGCTTCCCTGGTGGCTCAGGTAAAGAGCCCACCTGCCCATGCAGGAGATGTGGGTTCGATCCCTGGGTTGGGAAGATCGCCTGGAGGAGGAAATGGCACCCACTCCAGTATTCTTGCCTAGAAGATTCCATGGATCGAGGAGTCTGGTAGACTTCAGTCCGTGGGGTCGCAGAGTCAGACACGACTGAGTGAGCATGGACACACCAGGACGGTAAGCAGAAGTAAGTCCATGTCCTGATTCCCAGCACCTGTGAGGACACTGCCTGAGCCACTCGGCAGATGTGATTGAGTGAAGGACTTCAAGATGCGAGGCTTATCCTGGCCTGTCTGGCCAGTGTGCTCCCAAGGAAAGGATTCCTAAGAAGGAAAGGAGAGCAGGGGTGTCAGAGGAGGTGTCATGTGGAGCCAGTGGCTGGACTGGTGTGGGGGGCCACTGGCCGAAGAGTGCGGGCAGCCCTTCCTACCCCAGGGCTTCCAGAAGGGACACGGCACTCCCATTCTGTTTCAGAATCTGACCTCCAGGACTGTACTTTTAATAAGTGTGTATAGTTTTTTAACCAGCCTAGTTTATGGTAACTTCTTATCGCAGCAGTTTAGGAGACTAAACACAGTGACCTTTTGAACAGCTTACTAATGCCTAAACTGTGAACACTAATGTCTTCACATGATAAGACTCTTTGTCCGTCCTTACTCCATTTGTCTACAGATTCCCGTGGTTTTGGTTTTTAGCACCTCCGTTAGATCGAGAGCTGATTCAGGGCAGGGTGGTCTTGTCCCAGTGGGGTTCCAGCACTGTGCACTGTTGTGCATGCTCTTCCTGTATCGCCTTGTCTCATCCTCACAAGGATCCCATGATCCCCACTTTACAGATGAGACTGAGGTTCCGAGAGGTGAAGGGTCACAGCTGTTAGTAAGGGGTAGAGCCAGGGTCTGACCTTGGCACGCTCTGCAGCTGTGCCCTTACCCTCTGCTGTGCCCATCATTAATCCATTTCAGAATTAATTTCAAATAAATTTCAACGTAAAATGTGAGATCCTATTATGAATACATTCTAAAGCATAAAACTCAAGAGGAGGATGTTTAAGGTACCATTTATTCCCTTGGTAATCAGTGATTAGAGTTTGTTTTATTCTGTACTGTGATAGCACTGAAATGAGTATTTTTTGGTCCTTTATGGATCTGCTTTAAAAATCTCCTTATAACCATGACTGTTTAAGATTTTTAGTAAAACCAGAATTTTGTCTCCTCTATTAACTTCAGAATTGAATTTATACCACTAGATTTTTGATGCCTGACCAATTTTGATGTAGAATACTTTGCTCCTGTTTGAAATAGGATAATGATTAGACATCTTTATGCTTACTATGGAGTTTTGTTCTGAACCACAAGAACACAGTGCATGGTTAATATTTGTATTAATGGATTGTTATTTAGTTGCTAAGTCACGTCCAAGTCTTTGTGACCCCATGAACTGCAGAATGGCAGGCTCCCCGGTCCGTCACTATCTCCTGGAGTTTGTTCAAGCTCATGTCCATTGAGTCGGTGATGTCATGGGTACTGATTCATAACGGATACTGATTCATAAATAGATTTGAACACACTGTTTTCCGGGGATGACTCTTAGGGGGAAAAATCAGTATATTGGAAAGAAAAGATTTCAGTCTTCCATTAGTATTGAATAATTTTCTGTTAAACACTAGTTGATGGACTCTAGAACTCATTGTGGAATTCTACATTTGTAGTTCCAATTGTATTGAGCAAAATTAGCCTTTAAAAAGCACGAGTTTATTTGTTAATAAGAACTTTGGGGGGAGAAACACTACCTTGGATTTCTGATTTGATGTTTCATATATCTTTTTCTGCTCTCAACCCAGGGACACACCCAGCAACACTTGAAGAAGAAAGGCTGTCAAAATGTGTTGCACCTGCAAGTCTTGAAGCCAACAGTTTGAAGAAAAGCAGCTGGGGGGTCTTACTTACTGGCATTGTTGGGGGAACGCTGGTGGCCGTGTATGCTGTGGCCACACCATTTATAACACCAGCCCTCCGAAGAATTTGTTTGCCTTTTGTACCTGCAACTACGAAACAGATCGAAAATGTTGTGAAAATGTTGCAGTGCAGGAGAGGACCTCTGGTGGACATTGGTAGTGGTGACGGACGTATTGTGAGTTATGCAAAAACGTTTTAAGTTAATGTTTTTTTAGGTTTTATGTTTTAAAATTTCGGTTTCATATTTCTTATGAGGCTTATGCAAAGCCTTGTTAAATCGATAGCCTAATAGTCATTTAATTTTGTGTTTGTTTGGCTGAACTACTAAGTCCTTCAGCAGGACTTCGGAATTTATTTTTCTCAGATTTAATTGTTCTTAAAGGGGAAAGTGCTCTGGATGTCTGGTAAAAAGGAACAATCAATTGATGATTATGAAATTGTCCATTAAAAAATGTAGGCCAACAGAAACATGTTAAATCATGTAGTTTGACTATTTTACGTTTTTTTCCAAGGACGACTCCTTGGGGAAAAAATCAGTGTGTTGGGGAAAAAATTTTCAGTCTTCCATTAGTATTGAATAATTTTCTGTAAAACCCTTTAATTGGTATTGAATTAATTCTGCTTATTGTGGGTTCAATCCCTGGGTTTGGAACATCCGCTGGAGGAGGAAATGGTTACCCACTCCAGTATTCTTGCCTGGAGAATTCCATGGACAGAAGCCTGGAGGGCTACAGTCCATGGGGTTGCAAAGAGTCAGACATGACTTAGGGACTCAAGAACAACAACAGCATAGGTAGGGAGTTTTCATGTCTTTTTCTTATCTTGAACATGTCCTTTCCCTGCAGGTGATTGCAGCTGCAAAGGAAGGGTTCACAGCTGTGGGTTATGAGTTGAACCCCTGGCTCGTCTGGTACTCCAGGTACCGAGCTCGGCGGGAAGGGGTGCAGGCATCGGCCAGATTTTACATCTCAGACTTGTGGAAGGTACGTATGACAGAGGCCCTGCTAGAGTACTCCACCCCCAAACATAATGCTTTGTGATTAGTGTGAATGAAAACCAAATTAAAAGAGAGAGTTAAATAAAAGTGTGTATCTCAGCATAATGAAATGTGAACAGCTTTTAAATTGATAGATTTTACAAATCAGCTCTACTTTAGAGTAGAAACTTAAGATTTATAACTTAAAGATCATGTGACTTCCAAGACTTTATTTACTCAATTTAAAATGTCTTCATTTCTCTTTTATTATGTGGTGATAAGATTTTTTTTATCTCATTTGTAAGTTTTGTACTTCGTCATACAGGCATTAACTTGTTAACGTCATTCTTGGTAAATAGTAGTTTTGTGTATGGGTATGAGTGTGTTTATGTGTGTGTGTGTTTTTGTATATGAATATGTGTGTCTGTGTTTGAGATTGTATGTGCGTCTGACTTTGTGTGTTTATGTGTGTGTATATATGTGAATGTGTGTGCTAATGTGCGAGTGTGTGTAGGTACGTGTGTGTGTACATGAGACAGAAGTAGTGCAGGAGGAAAGAAGACCCACCAGCCATGCTGTGATGGCTCCTTTGTGTCTTCATGAAGTATAAGATATTTCCAAGTTTACTTGTTCTCTAAAAAGTGCCTGGTAATTTTTGCTTTAGGAATGCTCCATAAAATGCTTTTTCTTAAATAAGAATTTTCCTTGGTAATATTGGCATCAGTAGCTTATAAAAATTCACTTGTTTTGTTTGCATTGTTTTTTGTTCCATTTATACGTAAATGATCTCTCTATAGAGTAAATAAAACTTTTATTGGGTAATAAGAATTTTGACTGGCGAAGCACTTTTCCCCCCAGTTTTCCAGCTAAAGACCATTTTATTGCCATTTTTACTTAGTGTTTTAGAGAGGAGGAGGGGAACCGGAATTCTAAGGATGGCTCCACGGGAGAAACAGGTGGTTCTGAAAAACCTCTAGTTCTTGCTAAGCTTGTTTCATGTAGAGTAGTGTAGAAAGGGGGCCAGGCTGAAGATGGCCCAGGCCACCAGGGTGACCACCAGTGGTCACTGGTGAGTCCCTGCCTTTCTGACCATCGATCTGGGTGGCCCTGTGTGGAGAGTGGCTATGAGGATGAGCTGGGATAAGTTCTGGAGAAACTTCTGGAAAACTATAACAGGTGAGCTAACACAGGTGAAAGTGTTAACATGGGAAATCTTAAAAAGGGCCACTCTTTGTGAAAACCCACTATTTTTTTTTAACTTTCTATTTTGTATTGGGGTATATATATTGGGATATATTTGCTGGAAAGGATTGAAGGCAGGAAGAGAAGGGGTGACATAGGATGAGATGGTTGGTTGGCATCACCAACTCAATGGATATGAGTTTGAGCAAACTCCGGGAGGTAGTGAAAGACAGGGAAGCCTGGCATGCTGCAGTCCATGGGGTCGCAAAGTGAGACAGCTTAGTGACTGAATAACAGTATCAGATTAACAATGTTGTGATAGTTTCAGGTGAATAGCGAAGGGACTCAGTCATACATATACATGTATCCAATTTCCTCCAAACTCCCCTCCCATCCAGGCTGCCACCTAACATTGAGCGGAGTTCCTTGTGCTGTACAGTAGGTCCTTGTTGGTTATCCATTTTAAATATAGCATTAGGTAGGTACATGTCCATCCCAAACTCCCTAACTGTCCCTCCCTGGTGGCAACCAGAAATTTGTTTTCTAAGTCTGTGAGTCTCTTTCTGGAAAACCCACAATTTTTTGAAATGGGAAATTGCTACTCATTTGAAATAAAGCTTGAGCTGATGTTTGGCTTTCCAGAATTAATGTGATTGTTTTCTCCCTTCCCTTCAGGTCACTTTTTCGCAGTACTCAAATGTTGTTATCTTTGGTGTGCCCCAGATGGTGAGTACGCCCTTCCTGCCACTCGAGTGTCTTTTTCTAGGTTAAGAGGGGACTGTTGGCCCGAACAGACCTTCTCTCTCTGGCCTGCTCCCCCATGTGCAGAATGACCGATTATTGGTTTAACAAAGTACTTTAGGGCCTTAATAGTTTAATCATAAAAGATTCAGTCTTGTAGTTTAAAACTTCTGCTTTAGATGAAGACCTCAGTGATCTACCTAAGTCCTAACAGTTCGAGTCGAAAACTGCTTTATGAGCTCCTGGTGTCTAATGAGAGTGGGTTTTCATGGTTGCTTACTTATTATATCTAGCTGAAATCACTTGGGAAAGTTAACGGGAGGGGGCTTCCCTGATGGCTCAGTGGTAAAGAATGTGTGTGCAATGCAGGAGACATGGGTTCAATCCCTGGGTCAGGAAGATCCCCTAGAGAAGAGAATGACAACCCACTCCATTATTCTTGCTTGGGGAATTCCATGGACAGAGGAGTGTGGCAGTTTATAGTCCATGGAGTCACGAAGAGTTGGACACAACTGAAGCAACTTAGCACGCACCCACGAGCGTTGACTAGTTTCCGTTGACCTCAGTTGGCTGATTTGAATTCTGACTCTGTACTTTCAAAAGTGAAAATGCCGCAGCATTGGACTGCCAATGCTCCTAAATTTAGCCTTTGGAAAGATGACCAGAATGGGAGGCTTTCATTGTAATTGTTGGTTTACAGACTGTAGAAAGAAATCCCCCTTCACTTTTCAAGCTCTATAATTGTAGGCATAATAATCTGGCAAATATTGGTTGTTTGCTGAAATGCCACTAAGAAAGTGATACGGTTTTTATTTTAAAAAAAAAAGGGCTTTTTTTGTTGTTATGCTTTCTTATTCATATCTTAATTTTTTCTTAAGATATCTCAGTGCTGGAGAAATTTTTTTGCTATTAGAATTTTCAGTGAAATGCTTTTTTCTCTTTTTTTTTTAAACAGTATTTAGAAGTACTTTTCGTTATTTTTGAAAGTGATAGGATTCTGTACGTTCGTAATTCTCAGCAAGCCTAACATGAAGATGAACCTGCGTGTCTACACTTATGTTACAGAAATGAAAAGAGGTAGAAAGGCATGATCTCTGATCATTAAAAAAAAAAAACAAAACCCTATTGGGTATCATAGAATTGCTATGGAATCAGATAGTTTTTTTCCTACGTATTATGAAGTTTGGGCCTTCTTTTGGGATAATTAGCATTTTGAAGCAAAGAACGTTAATTTAAAATCCGTGCCTTACATAAATAGAAAGCTGACATTTATTCCTTGCTGTCTTAAGAGGCCCGGAGGTGCTGTCCCAGCAGGGGGCAGCAGTGGCCTTCTGCGGGCTCCAGCTCCTTGGGCTTCTCACCACGTCTGAAGTGTAGTCAGTTTTGGGAACTGTTCACCCAAGGGAAGAGTGTTATTTTGATAAATACTTTTGTGATTATGAGCCATTCTTCTGTACACAGAGAAACCTTAAATAAGGCACTTGCAGCATTTCACCGTTCCCAGGAGGAAGGGAGCAGCTGAAATGCACAAAGTGCCCACGTCCCCTGGCATGAGAGGGATTCTGCCAACCTGATGTCCTCCACGCAGGGGGACGGATCAGGGCGCGGAGGCTCAGTTTCCTGGGTGGAGGTCCCTGCTTTCCGCCCTCCCCAGGCCTCGCCTACGTGGAGACAGTGAGAGGAGGGAGGGGCTGCCGGGGGAGTCAGGGGGCTAGGTTGGCTCTTGGGGGTCCTGTGGGCGCTGGAAAGTTCTTTAGGCTGTCTGGGCCCATTATGCCGTCTTCTGTTAGAATGCATTTCCCTTCTCCACCCACTGGCCAGTGTCTTGGCAGGAGCTCGGTGGCTGGACGGAGCCAGCATGGCAGGAAGGCTTTCCTGTGGCTCCTGGGGCACTCGTGGGCCGTAAGAAGCCGGAGGAGGCGTTGGGAGCATCAGAGGGCTAGATCCCTGTGTTACATGCTCTTCCCCTGCTTCCGCTGCCAGACTGGCCGTCCCTCACAGCTCTGCTTCTGGTGCAGGACTGGCCATCCCTCACAGCTCTGCTTCCGGTGCGGGACTGGCCGTCCCTCACAGCTCTGCTTCCGGTGCGGGACTGGCTGTCCCTCACAGCTCTGTGCAGTGGCACTCGGCTTACAGCGGCCCAGGCCTGCATCATGCGTGTGTGTCCGGGGTAGCAGGAGTGATAGTGCCATTGGACCTGGCCAGGCCAGTGCCTGGATGGGAGATATCCATGCTTACCATGAACTCACGCGCCAGGAGTGCGAGACAGATGGGTTGTGTCCTTGTTGAAAGCCCTCCCATGACTTTGTCCTGCTTTAGTTCAGTTCAGTCGCTCAGTCGTATCCGACTCTTTGCGACCACATGAATTGCAGCATGCCAGGCCTCCCTGTCCATCACCAACTCCCGGAGTCCACCCAAACCCATGTCCATCGAGTCAGTGATGCCATCCAACCATCTCATCCTCTGTTGTCCCCTTTTCCTCCTGCCCCCAATCCTACCCAGCATTAGGGTCTTTTCCAATGAGTCAACTCTTCGCACGAGGTGGCCAAAGTATTGGAGTTTCAGCTTCAACATCAGTCCTTCCAATGAACACCCAGGATTGATCTCCTTTAGGATGGATTGATTGGATCTCCTTGCAGTCCAAGGGACTCTCAAGAGTCTTCTCCAACACCACAGTTCAAAAGCATCAATTCTGCAGCGCTCAGCTTTCTTCACCGTCCAACTCTCACATCCATACATGACCACTGGAAAAACCATAGCCTTGACTAGATGGACTTTTGTTGGCAAAGTAATGTCCCTGCTTTTAAATATGCTATCTAGGTTGGCCATAACCTTCCTTCCAAGGAGTAAGCGTCTTTTAATTTCATGGCTGCAATCACCATCAGCAGTGATTTTGGAGCCCCCAAAAATAAAGTCTGACACTGTTTCCACTGTTTCCCCACCTATTTCCCATGAAGTGATGGGACCAGATGCCATGATTTTAGTTTTCTGAACGTTGAGCTTTAAGCCAACTTTTTCACTCTCCTCTTTCACTTTCATCAAGAAGCTCTTTAGTTCTTCTTCACTTTCTGCCATAGGGGTGGTGTCATCCGCATATCTGAGGTTATTGATATTTCTCCCGGCAATCTTGATTCCAGCTTGTGTTTCTTCCAGCCCAGTGTTTCTCATGATGTACTCTGCATATAAGTTAAGTAAGCAGGGTGACAATATACAGCCTTGACGTACTCCTTTTCCTATTTGGAACCAGTCTGTTGTTCCATGTCCAGTTCTAACTGTTGCTTCCTGACCTGCATACAGGTTTCTCAAGAGACAGGTCAGATGGTCTAGTATGCCCATCTCTTTCAGAATTTTCCACAGTTTATTGTGATCCACACAGTCAAAGGCTTTGGCATAGTCAATAAAGCAGAAATAGATGTTTTTCTCCAACTCTCTTGCTTTTTCGATGATCCAGCAGATATTGGCAATTTGATCTCTGGTTCCTCTGCCTTTTCTAAAACCAGCTTGAACATCTGGAAGTTCACGGTTCATGTATTGCTGAAGCCTGGCTTGGAGAATTTTGAGCATTACTTTACTAGTAAGTGAGATGAGTGCAATTGTGCGGTAGTTTGAGCATTCTTTGGCATTGCCTTTCTTTTGGATTGGAACGAAAACGGACCTTTTCCAGTCCTGTGGCCACTGCTGAGTTTTCCAAATTTGCTGGCATATTGAGTGCAGCACTTTCACAGCATCATCTTTCAGGATTTGAAAGAGCTCAACTGGAATTCCATCACCTCCACTAGCTTTGTTCATAGTGATGCTTCCTAAGGCCCACTTGACTTCACATTCCAGGATGTCTGTCTAGGTGAGTGATCACACCATCGTGATTATCTGGGTAGTGAAGATCTTTTTTGTACAGTTCTGTGTATTCTTGCCACCTCTTCCTAATATCTTCTGCAGCGATAATAAGGCCCAATCTTCCATCTGGCCTGGACACCCGGCCACTCCCAGCTCTCTGCACACTGGCCCTGCCCTCCTCTTGGCTCCTGGACCACACTGTGTGGGGCCGTGTCCTCCCCGAGACTCCAGTCCCCCCAACTCTGGGCCTGGTTAGTGAACGTCTGCTGACCACTCACAGGTCAGATGTCTTTTCCTCCAAGAAGTCATCCTTGATTGCCCTGTGCGATGAGCCCCAAGACCACCCCGAGACCGCGATTTCCAAAGCTTGTTCCCTTCCATGTGGACATGTGACTGCGCTTCTCCTGTGATGGCTTTGGTGGCATTGGCCGTGTGCACTACACTCTGAGCTCAGGGACAGGGCAGACCTGTTGAGCTCTCTGTCAGATTCCCAGCTCCTGGCTCAGAGTGATCACCTAGGAAATGTTTG
The DNA here is from genome assembly GCA_024291935.2 of Okapia johnstoni. NCBI lineage: Eukaryota > Metazoa > Chordata > Mammalia > Artiodactyla > Giraffidae > Okapia > Okapia johnstoni. Next base: position 100,224,396 of record CM044313.1, read on the forward strand.
TTAAACGAATGGATGAATATGGTATAAACATGTGAGTTAAGTACACTCTTCCTCTGGGCTATTAAGTTTCATAACTTCAAAGGATGACTCATTTAATTTTAGTTACAAATTCTGTTATGAATCTATGAATGAAAATACTGTCTTGGTGTTCTGATAAAGAAACAGGATTCATGACCATGAATCCTTCATTCAATCATTCATTAAACAAGTGTTTACTCAGGGTCCACTAAGCATCAGACCCTGTTCAAGTACTTCAGTGAATAAAGAGAAAAAAGAAAACATCCCTGCCCCAAGGTATTTACATGCTAGTTGGGAGAGCAGGTATTCAGTGAGACGTCAGTGTAGCCTGTGTGGTACAGTAAGGGGGGGTCAGTGCTGTGTGCTCACCAAAGCGTGAGAGGGAGACTGTCCTTGAAGAGGGGACGTTGGAGGTGAGGGAGAGCCATGCGGCCATGTCCGAAAGAGCTCTCCAGTCAAGGAACAGCCACAGCAAAAGGAAAGGTGCTGAGGGGTGTGTCCCTGAGGGTCCAGAAGCAGCGAGGAGGTGGGTGTGATGGGAGGGGGTGAGCAGAGGTGGCAGGGGAGAGATACGGGGGACCAGGCGGGAAGGACAGGGCCTGTGGTGGGGAGCAGAGGGTGAGGGAGATGCTGGGAGATGGGTCTGAGCTCTTGCAGGCATCTAGGCCATCAGTGTGGGGAGCCAGTGCCAGGGTGGAGAAGCTGGTGACAGGCGGTCAGACTCTGGATGTTTGGTGAGGACAGAAACAACAGGGTGAGCTGGCAGATCCAGTGGGGGGCACCCCGAGGTGTCTGACCTGAGCTGCTGGAGTGTGCTGAGCTGGGAAGCTGCAGGCAGACTGGGTAGGGCGGTAGGGTGGGGGGGATCAGGAATTCCTCATGGCACATGCAATCTAGGACACGTGTGGGTTGACACATGTAGGCATGTCAGGTGGGCAGTGGCCCATGCCCAGAGCCTGGACTCAAGGTAGGGGGCTTATGGGGCATCAGTGCCCAGGAGCTGAAGCCAAGGGGGGCTGAGATCACCTGGGGAGGGGCCAAAGCCCTGCTGGACCTGAGCCCTAGCCTTGAACACATGAGGGGCCCCCAGCAAAGGACTCAGAGGAGTTGGGGCAGAGGAGAGGGAGGTTGCGTGTCCCAGGGAGGTGGGAGCGACCCAGTGGCTCAGAGCTGCAGATGGGCCTGGCTGTTTTGTGTCTTTAGCTGGTTTCAACTTATGTTTAAAGTTTTGAAGAGGTAGTTAGAATAGGATGAGTTCATGTCACTTTGAAACATACGATTATATGAATAATTTTAAGTTTCATTAGGCAGACATGACACATCACGGCTTCTCTTTGTGTAAGATATCAAGACCCAGGTTTGTTGCATATTTATGTGTAATTTAGTCCCGTTAATTTCTTATGATTGAAATAGAGCCTTTCATTCATAGGTTTATCTTGACTTAGCATATGACAGTCATTTGGAAACAAAAGATCTGTAAAAGAGAAAAGAAAAATAGTAATCTGAATAAATTTACAGTTGTCCTTTTTATGAACAAAATTACCATAAGAAACCCCTGACATTTTGGAAAAACATATTGTCTTATTCTTTGCTTATTTAATTTTCCCCACAAGGAACAAAACTTTTGCTTTTTTTTTTTTTAAATAATCTTTCGCTAGCTGTTAGAAGAATAAAAATATTCCATTCTTAGTGGAATTTATTCATTGTTATCTCGGTATTGATTCTAATAAAGAAGCAGAATTTTGGCTCACTCCAGCCACAGGTCATGTAGAGGAGTTTTTTTCCAAACCGCTTTTTAAAGACACAGGTGAGGAATCAAACTGCTGTAGAAAATTTGTTCGTCTTAATTTAATGGATTAATTAATTAATTTTTGTCTGTGTCGCGTGTTCATTGCTGTGCTTGCGCTTTCTCTAGTTTTCGCGAGCGGGGGCTACTCTCTAGTTGTAGTGCCCAGGCTTCTCATTGCAGTGACTTCCCTTGTTGTGAGCACAGGCTCTAGGTGTGCAGGCTTCAGTCGTTGCAGGTCACGGGCTCAGTAGTTGTGGTGCATGGGCTTGGTTGCTCCATGGCCTGTGGAATCTTCCTGGATCAGGGATCAAAACCTGTGTCCCCTGCATGGGCAGGCAGATTCCTATCTGGCACATACAGTCTGGGACACGTGTGGGTTGACATGTGTAGGCATGTCAGGTGGGCAGCAGCACATGCCCGGAGGTCTGGGCTCAAGGTAGGGGGCTTGTGGGGCATCAGCGCCCAGGAGCTGAAGCCAAGCGGGGACTGAGATCACCCAGGGAGGGGCCAAAGCCTTGCTGGACCTGAGCCACCAGGGAAGTCCTACTTGATTACTTGTAAAGAGAGTAGCTTTTGCACAGGTCTTGGTCTCTGAACGTCACTTCTCACTCAGAGGAACCAGGAATGTTTGAGAAGTGGCTGATCCCAGGCCTGGGAAGGGAATGTGTGAAAGCCTGGAACATTTAGTTGAGTCTGAATGTGAGGAAGCACTCAGAAGGTTCGGTCAGGGCACATGCACAGGAGAGAAGCCAGCTTGAGGGGCTCCCGATGACCAAACTGGACAACTTGAGTGTTGGAAGAAACAAGGACGACAGCGGATCATAACCCGTTAATGAATCCAGGAGTTCATGCTTACAGTGATGGAGAGAACAGGGGAAAGCTCTTCCTTGAGATTCTGACTGTTGATCTGAAAGGAAGGATGGACTTGGGAAGTTGCTGCTTTCAACCTGTATAGTGAAATTGACTCAGGCAGAGTCATCAAGAAAGCAGCACTCAGTGGGGGACAGTTAGACGAGTAACAAGACATTTGCATCTTCTCAAGGTGTCTGCCCACAGTATCGTGTTCATTTTAAAGGAGGAATAGGAACTGCACTGTGGAGACACTGAGATACCTCCTTAGCCGAGTGGTGTGTCACCTTCAAAGCGGAAGGACCCCGAGGGCTCAGGACCGTGGAGTGTGCGAAGTTCACAACCCCTCTGCTGGGTCGTTGCCTTGGACGCACATGCCACTCATCACAAGCAGACACCAGAGGAACCCGCCTGTGTTTTTTTTTTTTTTTTTTGAGTTAAAATTTTATTTGGGGGCAAAATGAGGACTGTAGCCTTGGAGACAGCCCCTCAGATAGCTCTGAGAAACTCCTCCAAAGAGGCAGGGGGTTAGGTTAGTATTTATGTGATTTTGGTGAAGGAGAAATAGTTACAGTCAAGCATATACATTTTTTGCAGAAGGTTTCTGCTAGTCACGAGAGACAGTCATGAGACAGTCATCATCATGAAGGATTTTAGTGCTTTTTTTAGGTGTGAGGAGATACAAGAATTGGACTCATGAAATCAGCTCCTGAAGATACCTGTCTCTCTAAAGGCGTGTCCTGCCAGTTTTTCACCAAGCACAGAGTGCCTCATTTCTGCTGTCCACCCTGAACTCCCTTCAGGGGATGTTGGAGGTCAGCAGCTGCAGCAGCATGTGATTTAACCCTTGTAGAGGTAGATGGCAAATGCCAGTTTGTAGTTGACAGGGCCTACTCGTCTTAAATTCGACCATCCTTTGGGAGGCATTTCGTGACCATTTCATCTGACGATGCTAGGAAGGCTCATTCCAAGGGCCAGCGAAGATTTCGCAGACGGGTCACTCTGCATGCTCTTACTGGACTAGGTCTATCAGCAGTAACCAAAGGGCTCTGGACCAGCTGCCTTAATCTGTCATGGTCCGTGCAAAATTCCCTCTGTATCTTCCCATATTTAGAGTTACACCATTACAATCATTGATCATATACAGGACTATATATTTGATCAACTGCTCCCAAGTCGACTGGCCTGTGTTCTTAAAGGAGGTTTTTGTCATGAGAGACAAAGAAAGGCGAGAGATTGTTCCAGGTTCAAGGAACCATTACAGCCCTATGCAGTGTGCGACCCTGGACAAGGGGACAGTGTGAAGGACATTCCTGGGGCATTTGATCGGGTGCTGTTGGGATTATTGTTGTTGGAATACAACGTTAAGTTTCCTGAATTTGATAACTGTGCTGAGTGAGGCTCTTTCTCAGAAAACACTGAAGTACCAGGGAGTAAAGGGGCATGTTGTAGGCAGCCTGTTCTCAGATGGTTTAGAAAAAGTGTTCTGAGAGAGGGGGGCGTAGAGCAAGTCAGATAAAGCAACTATGACAGACTGTTGAAAACTAGTGAGCCTGGTTGAAGGGGTACAGTATCTTTTTGCTCTATTCTTGTGTCCTTCCTGTAAATTTGAAATTATTTGAAAATAATAAAAGAATAAAGTAGAAAAAATATATTTAAGAGGTGAAGATGGTAATATATTTTTAGGATCTGAAGATCAAATTTTAAGTGGCTATTAATTTGCTAATGTAACCACAGTGTCAGTACTTTTAGTAAACAGTAAAACTCTTTTTTCACAGATAGATTACTTATAAAATTATGTAAAAGTGATACGTAAGAGAATTTTACTTTTCCTAAGTTATGTTGACTATAAAGGCTTTAATTATTGGTATATTATGGATATCTTTTTAAAAGAATTGTGAAATGTTTGATCATATTTCAATTTGGTAGAATATGTATTTTTTTCATGGTCTAATTCTACCGTATTTCATTAGTTAGGAAAGTGGAAATTTGTGATAGCACATTTGCTAAAAATGACAAACCTTATATTTGATGATAGAAGATAGTCTTAAAATGGTGGTTCACATGACTTCTGTATTTTGGTGGATTGTTTGATGATGGATTGTCGCCAGGAGTGGTGTTTTTTTACAGTCACTAATTTGGTGCAGATATTTTCAGGGACACAGATACAGAAGGACACTGGGGAGTCCCTTCCTGTGACCCCTCGCTCCCTGAAATGACGGCTGTTCTTCTCCACAGATGGCGCAGCTGGAGAAGAAGCTTGAGCTTGAACTTAAGGACGATGCGTGGGTCATTGCTTGCCGGTTCCCCTTCCCGCACTGGGCCCCGGCGCAGGTCACAGGGGAGGGGATAGACACGGTGTGGGCCTACGATGCGAGCTCTTTCAGGGGAGGAGACGGGAAGCCCTGAAGATCCGTGCGCTTCCCGTCGGTCGTTCCCGTACAGGCTCTACCCACAGTTCTCTGAGGTGTTGGAGTCTTTGATCTTCTAGAGACTTAAGGCTGTGTCTTCAGCAAAGATTATATTTTTCACCGCTGTGGAATGAGAAATGACAATTACTTTCCCTGACTTTTGGAGAAAATAAGCAGAAGTTGAGGCCAGCAGGTAGATGAAAAGCCCCTTTTCACAGTGTATGTTAACAACTGTGCTCACCACTCTCCATGCACTTGGACGTGAGAAGATTCGAGTAAACTGTGCTCAAGTTGATGGCTGGGAAAGACGTTAGCAGCTCTGCACATTGTGAAGGATATGATTTGACGCCACAGATGACAAGGAATAATTTTTAAAGAGGGAATGTGTTGTAAATGCTTGCTGTTTCCTATAACTTTATTCATACTTTAGATTTATCACTCCTTTTTTTTTTAATTTTTGTACTTCAGGACAAGATTAATTTTCGAAAGGTTTAGAGAAGTGTTATATTTTATAACACTTTTTTTGGAATAACTTTTCCCAAGGCTATTGGATTACTGTATTTTGTCAATCTAAGATGTATACGTGTGTGCAAATCTGTGTACGTATATACACATTTTAACATTTCTGAATCGTGACATACCTTCCAATTGTGGTGTTTTGTAACCTAATCGGCAGTGTGGTACTTCATGGCACAGTTGTATGTCAGCCGCTGTTGGCAGAGTCCCAGATTTGATGAACTGTGGTGTTCAGAGAAGATACATGCTGTGGTGGAGTAGTTGGTATTGATTTGATAGTGAAATAAGCCATCCGGGCTTTGGTAAGGCAGATCTGGGTTCAGAGCCCCGCTTCCGCAGCAGCAGGGCCTTGCACAGGTGGCTCGCCCTTAGTTTCCTGAGCATCGCTGTCGTTGGGATGGTGATGTGCTGAATACGGGGCTGGGGACCGACCTGCAGAACTCTCAGCATGGAGTCTGTGGCCTGTAAGTGGTGTTTATTATTTCAGACACTAAAGAAAAGCTTGTTCACAGAAACTGCAGATTATTTCTGCTAGTCATCTCTTTATTTTATGAAAGCAGCCATTTATTTAATATTTCTCATTTGTGAGAAGAGACTTAACTGATTTAGATAAAGACACGTCAAGGAAAACCTTTGAATGTTAGTAGATAAACTTCACATATCTGGAAAACGAATATTGACTGGTGGCTCACACAGTCCCCATGTATCACAGAAAGGAATTAAACTCCCAGTAATACACCTGAAACCTGAACACCAAACCATCTTAAGAGGTTTTATAAAATGAGATGGTTTGCATTTTTAACTAAACTGATAAAAATACACTCACTTTGATAATCTTCACTTTCATGAGCAGCAGCTGGGGACTCATTCATTCAACAAATGCTTATTGACTGTCCACTATGTAATAAACTTTTCTGATTCAATGGTGGGTGACGTGCAAGTCCCCAGATCTTACGGGGTTTATGTTCTAGAAGAGAGACAAACAGGTGAGTGAAAGTTACCATGTGTGAATTCTCCGGAAGACGTAAGCGGTGTGATGGTGTAATGAGAAGCGAGTGTGTCTGGGGTGAGAGGGTAGGATATTGTGGACATTTGTCAGAGCGTATGGCAGAGTATGCAGAACATACGGCAGGAGTCTCCTGAGGTCTCCCAGGCGGACGGACAGACCAGAATGCATCCCTTGGTTGTGTGGTGTGTCTTGTCCCCACTGCGGCCGTAGCACGTTTGTTGTTCAGTTGCTAAGCCCTGTGTGACTGTTTCAAGCCCATGGACTGTAGCCCGCCAGGCTCCTCTGTCCATGGGATTTCCCAGGCAAGAATACTGGAGTGGATTGCCATTTCCCCCTCCAGGGGATCTTCCTGACCCAGGGATCAAACCGCGTCTCCTGCATTGGCAGGCAGATTCTTCACCACTGAGCCACCAGGGAAGCCCTCAGGATACCTTGTTAAGTGATAAACCCATGTTGTTCTTAAGCTGCTTTCACGTGGGTGCTGTGTTTGCAACCTCAGCAGTCTGGTGGGGACAGGAGGGTTGAGGCTGTACCTGAAGGAGGGAACGCCTGCTGGCAAGGTTGGAAGGTGTGTCTGGAGTGTCCAGAGGGATGACAAGCCCCCAGGAACTCCCACCCGCTCCCAGAGTAGCGTTTAGGAATCGTACCAAGTCACAGGGTCAGTGACCTTGGACCCGGCCTTCACAGCTGACGTCCCATGAGAGCATCCTGCTCTTGGGGATGTGGGCAGCAGAGCCTCCGCTGTATCCCTGCCCCTGGGGAGTTCTGTTGGGGGAGAAATGAATTCTCAGGCTTGGAAAGGACTTGGGGAAAGGAAGGGAAGAACTCACCTTGGACTGCCCTTCTTGGCAGGTAGAGGAGCTATTTTATGGGCTGCATGTTTGTTTCCTATGTTGAGATCCTAACCTCCCCATTGTGTTGGTATCAGGAAGGGGGGCCTTGGCTTTAGGTCGTGAAGGTGGATTTGTGCCCTGATAAAAGAGACCCCAGAGTGCTCCCTCGCCCCGTTCACCACAGAAAGTCACAGCCGGAAGAGGGCCCCCACCAGACCCCGCATCAGCCAGCACCTTGATCCTGGACTCCCCAGCTTCCAGGACAGTGAGAGGTAGACGCTTGGTGTTTCAGCCTCTTTCTGTGATATCCATCAGAGCGGCCTGATCTGACCGAGACCAGCCAGCGCTGAGAAGAGCCACGCCAGCTGTACCCAGACCCGTCTGGGATCCAGCCAACATTTCCTTGGCCCCGGCGAGGAAGGGAAGTGAAAGGGTGAAAGGGAGCCTGGTTTCAAGAGGACCCTTCTGGGAACCTGCCAGGAAGGGTGGGAAACCAGCCCCCTGCCCTGATGGGCAGGGCTGAGTAAGCTCCCTGTCGGTTGGAAGCTGTGGGTGGACGCTCTTCGTGAAGGCGGTCTTCCTGGGAGGGGTCTTCTCTGTGGATCTCCCCTCCTGATGCTCACGGGGGAAGCTTTGAACACAGTTTGTCCCTGGACTCATATGGGTGATAGAACTGGAAATAGAAAAAGGAAGAGAAAAAACATCTCTAATAAGCAGAGTGAATTCTGGATGGTAAAGGGTCTTGAAAACACATCCGAAGAGGCGCAGTTCCAGAGGTGGTGATGTGGCCTTCCCTGGTGGCTCAGTGATAAAGAATCCGCCTGCCAATGCAGGAGACATGGGTTTGATCCGTGGTCTGGGAAGATCCCACATGCCAAGGGGCAGCTAAGCCCGTGTGTCACAACTGCGGAGTCCACATGCCAAGGCTATGAGCCTGCGTGCCTGGGCCTGTGAGCCACAGAAGAAACTACCTCTATGAGAAAGCTGCGCACCGCGATTGGAGATTAGCCCCTGCTGGCTGTAACTAGAGAAAGCCCACACACAGCAACGAAGACCCAGTGCAGCCAAAAAATAAATAAATTTATATTAAAAAATATGAGGCTGTGGTATTTACCTTGGATGAGAGATGGTTCGGGGGAAAGATCTTTCAAAGTTTGCAGGGTTGCCAAGCAGCAGCAGAAAGGAAAGTGACAACACAGCCATACGGTTTCCATGCATTCAAAGTATCCTGTACTCATCTTCAGGGAGGTGGTATTGTATTTATTTTTCCTTTTTAGCCAAGGCTGTGTGTGTGTGTGTTCATTAACTTGCTCAGCTACAAACTGCTCCGGTGTGTGTGTATGTATGTATGTATGTGTGTGTGTGATCATTAACTCGCTCAGTTACAAATTACTCTGGTGTGTGTGTATGTGTGTTTCTGTGTTTCTGTATGTATGTGTGTGTGTGATCATTAACTTGCTCAGTTACAAATTACTCTGGGGTGTGTGTGTATGTATGTTTATGTGTGTATGTGTGTGTGTGTGTGATTAACTTGCTCAGTTACAAACAGCTTCAGTGTGTGTGTATGTATGTATATGTGTGTGTGTGTGAATGTTCATTAACTTGCTCAGTTACAACCCACCCCGGTGTGTGTGTGTGTGTGAGATCATTAACTTGCTCAATTACAAACTGCTCTGATGTGTGTGTATATATGTGTGCGTATGTGTGTCTGTATGTATGTATATGTGTGTGTGTGTGTGAGTGTTCATTAACTTGCTCAGTTACAACCCGCCCCAGTGTGTGTGTGTGCGTGTGTGTGTGTGAGATCATTAACTTGTTCAGTTACAAACTGCTCTGGTGTGTGTGTCTGTATATGTGTGTGATCATTAACTTGCTCAGTTACAACCTGCCTCGGGAGCTCAGGGTCTTACTACAGTTGGCTGCTTCTCTGCAATTCGACCTGTTCCGTGGCTCCGAGGTGTAAACTGGGGTCATCGGGTGGGAGCTGGACAGATGTGAAGCTCACACTCAGGATGAAGTCCTTTCAGGACCTGGTGAATTGCTGGTCACTGGAGACGCTGGAGCTGAGGCAGGCTGGCCACCAGGTGGAGATGTTGCAGAAGAGGTCCGTCCTCCAGCAGACTGAGTGCTGAGACGACCTGGGCTGATGATGAGTTCCCCAGTCCTGGCAGGGCCGCCTGCATCCTGTCTGCCAACCTCTGGGGGTCTGGGAGGCATCTAGACAGCCTTCAGCCGTGAAGGCGAGCCGCACAACTCCACAGAACTCAGCACCCCAAACACAACTACCTTGGGATGTGCTGACAAGGTAGTTGAAGTGTTGGGGTGCAGACGAGTGAAGAGAAATGTACCAGGTCTCCAGCTGGGAAACATGCAGGACCACAGAAGGAGCTTGGAATCTACAACCCATCAAGGGCTCAGCTGGAGAGAATGTGGTCGGGTTCACTGGGCACTGATTAACCCGGGGGACTGTTTCTGAAGCCTCTGGTGGAAACAGGTCACTAACGACGCCTCACTCCCTTCTGACATCGCCTGACCTTGGGACCTTGTCCCAGGAGCAGCCTTTTGAAGACCAGGAACCCCCCAACCCTTCCCCAGCTTGTCTGACCAGGCTTGGCATCTGGGAACTGGTAGGAGCTGAGCTGTAGAGTTTTGTGTTGAGAATTTTAACTGGGGAACAGGAAGATTGGGGACTGCAAAGTGGGAATTCAGGTCAGGAAGTTGAGGCCAGAGGACCTTGGAGAGGTGTGAGAGACAAGAGGCAGGTTTCTCTCTGGTCAAGGGCTCAGTGCAGGGGGCTGGCCATGGTCCTGGAGGTGGAGAGGGGGTGGGAGCTCCTACCAGATGCCTGCCCTCGACCACCGACCGCCAGGCGGCTGGAGGAGCTGTCACTGTCCCTGGGATGTCCCAGCTCCCTCATTGGATTCAACTGAGTGTTGGTTCCTTGAAGAACTCCATTTAGGAATGGGGTTATTTTGTGACGATTGAAAATACCAGTTGTCATGGTGGGTATTAAACACAAAAGAAATAATTTTCCCCAAAGATACTGCAAGTTGTATTATTGTTGTCATTTAGTCCATACGTTGTGTCCGACTCTTTTGCAACCCCATGGACTGTAGCCCCCCAGGCTCCTCTGTCCATGGAATTTCCCAGGCAAGAATACTGGAGTGGGTTGTCCTTCTCCTTGGGATCTTCCTGACCCAGGGATTGAACCGATGTGTTCTGCATTGGCAGGAGAGTTCTTTACCGCTGAGCCACCAGGGAAGCCCACAAACTACCTACTTAGATGGAAGAAGTAGATATTTGTATAAATATAAGAAAATTTCCATCTAGGTAACACAATATAGTTGAGACAGAAAACTTTAGTGGTCTGGGATCCTCTTGGGCAGGACTCTGTCTCCCTTTAGAGGGGAGTGTTCCTGTAAAAACACCAAGTTATGATTGTGTTGGAGTCGTCCGACTTGTGACCCTGTGGACTGATGCAAATTGAACATGAACAACAACAACAAAAATCACGTTGCCTTTTCCAGGTGAGGGGGATTAGATGTCTTTTTCTAACTTAATATTATGGTGTGAATGTTATCCGAGAAGGATGGATAAAACAGTAGCTCGTCAATCACTAGCTTCAATTCAAGGATGCAAGGGAGGAATCAAGTGATTTTTCTTCTCTGTAATATTGGAGGATGAGCAACTGGACAGCCAGATTATTTTTCCTAAGAATGAATGCAAATGTCAGACGATTTTCACAAAAACTCCATCTGTATCCCAAACTTGGTGGATGCATTCACGTGGTGAGATCTCGTAGGGTTTGCTATAAATATAGCTTTGCTGTGTTGTCCATGCAGAGCGTGACAGCTGAAGAAGGGACAATGAGTCACGGGACACCAGGCGAAATGCCGATTCCGAGTAGCTGGTAGTTAGCAAAATCGTGAGGCGGGTGAGGCTGATGGTTCCTGGTCTTCCCTTTACCTCCCCCTGCGTGGACCTTGTCCCAGGATCTAATCCTTTACCCTTTGAAAGAAAATAATATATTTAAATTTTTATTTGTTTTCAAGTGGACCGTTTTAAAGTCTTCATTGAATTTGTTACAACATTGCTTCTGTTCTACATTTTGGTTTTTGGCTGTGAGGCATGTGGGATCTTAGCTCGACAACCAGGGATCGAATCCACACTCCCTGCATTGGGAGGCGAAGTCTTAACCCCTGGACCTCCAGGCAAATCTCTACCCCCCCTCCCTTTTTTTGCACATTTTTTCACACTTAAAATTTTTTTCTTTTTTTAATAATTGAAGTATAGTTGGTTTACAATGTTTTAGTTTCAAGTGTACAGCAGAGTGATTCAGTTGTACGTGTGTATATATTTTTTCAGATTCTTTTCCTTTATAGGAATTCTTTTTCAATTATTACAAAATATTGAGTATAATTCCCTGTGCAACACAGTAGGTTTTTGTTGTTTATTTATTTTATATACAATACTGTGTATCTGTTAATACCAAACTCCTAACTTATCTGTACCCCTCATCGCTTAACCCTTTTTTTTTTCGCACCTCTGCTTTTAAGCGTTGTATTTTCAGATATTTGTATTTTGTTAAGGAGAGCGTTTATATAAATTTGAATTTTAGTAAGGCTGAAAGAGATGAATTTGTAGTGGAGACGTGTCAGATTCCTTGCTTCCGCCTGCCCTTACCCCAGTCTAACCTAAACCATTCAGTTGGTGTGTTCGTGCAACTTGGAAACCAGAGCATCCACAGAAAGAGTCACTGGTACCTGCGGAGACTCCCTGGGCTGCCCAGACAGGCAGCTCGATGCTGCTGGAGACTGCCCAGGGGAGAGTAATTTATACAAACGGCATGGGAATGCTGCTCTAGGGGAACCTTATAGCCACGATGAGCTCCTGAGGGCTTGCACTTGCTACCAGCCTGGGACAGCGCAAGCCCTGGGTCATTGCAGACGCTGCTGTTACAATTTCTTGAAATACAACAGAAAGGACTCCACGTTGAGAGCCACATCCCTTCCAGCTGAAGCTTCCAGTTCTACTCTCATCATTCAAAGCTAAGCTCCCCTTGCAGGAAAATCCAATATGAACCAGCATGACTTCCAGTTCCTTCTCTCCTCTCTGCACCAGTGGTCTGCCAGCTAACTGGTGTTAGAGCAACAGGTATTGCTGCAGTGCAGGGTTTTGTCAGGTGTAATGAACAAGAGGCAGAATAGCATGGTTTGCTTCTATTTATGTCATCGTGGGGCATTCACACACTCACACAGACACACATGCATATCCTACCTGAAGTAATCTATGAATATATGAGAAACTGGTAGTAGCTTTTGCATCTCAGGAGGGTGGGTGGCATTTGGAACTTGATGTATGAGGAAGACGTCTTTCGTTACATATTTAAAAAAATATATATATATATATATATATTTACATTTTACCATACATATAACTTTTTAATAAAAATTTTAATTTTACAAGTTCATACACATTGATTAGCTCCTATTCACATACCAGACACCACTTTTTAGAGCTCATTGGAGAGAGAACAGCTCAGCAATGTGGGACTGAAGTGTGCTGGGCTGTTGCAAGACTCCTCTCTCCACGGGATTCTCCAGGCAACAACACTGGAGGGGTTGCCATTTTCTTCTCCAGGGGATCTTCCCAACCCAGGGATCGAACCGGTGGTCTCCTTCATCTCCTGCATTGGCAGGCAGATTCTTTACCACTGAGCCAGCTGGGAGGCCCAAGCTGGTAAAAAAGAGCAGAAAATCGGAGAACTGGACCTTCCAGGGCAAATCTACTGGCTGTCAGAGTCAAGCTTTTGTGAAGATGGAGAACTCAATTTCAGTGATTTGTGTTGGTTACATACTGTTTGTGATTTTTTTGTTCCATCTTCAGGTTTTTCCTTCTTTCCACCCTGTTACATGTCTTTATCATAAAATAAAAGTGAGAAACATACAATTTGTGAGATTTTAGGTCAGCAATCCCCAATATTAGAGATGAAGACAGGAGGCAGTGGATTCAGTGGGCGAGGAGAGGGGGCAGCCCTGGGCAGAGCCTCCCCTTGCTGGACCAGCCCTCCTCTTCCTCCACCCCCCGGCCACTGGAGGTCGCGTCCAGCCCCTCCTCTGCCCTTCATCCTCGTTGTCCTTTCCCGCCGCCTCGGGAGATGGCTGCTAACTTCTAGAACAGGTCATGCCCAACTGGCCCTGTCGCTTTCTCTTTTGTACCGTCTGAAAAAGGACATCCTGGGTAGATTAGCAAGTGTCACGCACGAACAGTGCTGAATGGAACGTTTAGGTTATTGATTCTAAGTAACCATAACTCCTGTCTGAAGTGTTTCCTCTGTGTCTAGGAAGCCCCAATGGCACGATCCCGGGGCTGGAGGTCCGCTCCCAGCCCTTCAGGAAGCCCCATTTACCGTGGACACCCGTGTTAGAAATGCCTTCCGTAAACCTGGCTGAAACCTGGCTCCCGGGCATGTCCCATGCACTGGTCTAATTTTACACCCTGGGGACCACCCTGAACACATCTAGGGCTGCCTCTGTGGGCTGGAGCTTCAAAGATTTGAAGGCTTGTCTCCTGTCCCTAGTCTATCTTCTATTCTCATAGTTCTTGGTAAAAATTAACTTCCCTGGGCTGGTTACTGCCCTCTTCAGAAGCTAGATTCGGTGTGATCTTTCTGAAGTGTGGTTGCTGGACCCAGACATGGCCCCAGGCATGGCTGGATCAGCGCAGAAAACAGACTCCTTTGTTATCTTCAAATTAGCTGAACACACGACACTCTCACTCATATGGACTTTTTAGTTTTGCTCCTTAGTCATGATCTGTCCCCAATTCTACAAACCACATTCATGGAATTAAAAAAATTTTTTATTTATTTATTTTAATTAGAGGATACATTACTTCATGACTCAGGGAACCCAAAGCCAGTGCTCTGTGACAACCTGTAGGGATACTGTGGGGAGGGAGGTGGGAGGGGGGTTCAGGAGGGAGGGGACACATGTATAGACCTATGACTGATTTATGTTGATGTATGGAATTTTTTTTTTGTGACCCAAGTGGGTTTTCATTTGTGAAGCCAGTGAGTAACCTTAGATATGGTCCTTTTGAAATCTTTTATCGTGTTCGATTTGCCCACCTGCCCGGGTGTTTGAAGGCACCGCTGGATCCTCATCTCCGCATCCGTCATCTGGTTGCCCCTGTGCCACCCGCAGCTGCGACAGCCACGCCTTCAGTGTTCGCATCCACCCTGGGTGAAGGGAGCAGGCACAGCCTCTCAGTGAGGCAGAACCCTGAAACCTCCCCTCCTGGAACCCGCGTCACCACCCGGGCTCTGTCGCTGTGTGCCGGCTGGGAGGGCAGTCCGGGCATATCTTCAGTGGTCGGTCCATACGTATTTGTTGAATAAACGGGCGAATGAAGGGTGTTGGGAGGCTGGGCCCCTGGCCCCCGTGTCTTACTGAAGTGCTCTGTTTTCCTTTATCCCAGTGGTGTTGGCTTCCTGGTTAAAAATGAAAACTCGCTACCCTGCCAGGGTTCATTCCCAGCCATCCACACTGTCTCCTGTAGTTTCTACTTTTTCTTTTTGACTCATTTTTTATTATGTGCTTTCTCTCATTTTTCTTTGAGAAAAAACAGGTTAACCGAGGTGTAGTTGATATTCAACCCTTTCCCCCCCAACAAAATGCAGGACATATTTGATGTATACAGTTTGATGAGTTTGGATACGTGCACATACCCGTGGAACCATCACCACAGTCGAGGTAATAAACATGCGTCACCTCCAAGGGTTGTCTCCGGTTCTTCTGTGTTTTGTAGTTTTTGTTTTGGTGGGAAGAACAGTTACCATGAGGTCTGCCCTCCTAACAAACTGTGACGCGTAAAGTACTGAATTGTTCACCCCAGGCACTGTTTTGGGCGGTAGACTCCTAAAATTTACTCGTCCTGTACAACTGAGACTTTATACCCATTGAACACATCTCCCCTTCACCTCTCCACCAAGCTCTTGGCAACCCCCACTCTACTCTCTGCTTCTGGGAGTCTGCCTCTTTTAGATTACTTACTAAAGTGGAATCATGCAGTATCTGTCTTTCCGTGCTGCAACAGTGTCCTCCGGATTCATCCGTGTACTCACACATGGCAGGGATCTCTGCTTCCTTTTTGCTGGGGTGTATAAACCTCTGCCCAATTCTTTTCTGAGGTTCAGCCCTTGTCAGCCTACAGTTTCCTGAATCGACCTTCCTCCCCTTTTCAGGACTAATATCTGCACACTGCCAAGAGATCGCCATCTCTCTCCTGTTGTACACAATTTCTCCAACATCCCCAGGGATAAAATCATTTCTGGACAATATTTTATTCTAACATGGACTCATTAAGAGCCGTTAACTCACCAGGCTGTCTCTCTGTAGATTAAAAAAGCCCTAGTTGGATTACATTTTGCTATCCATTCTGTTTTTTAAAACTTTTTCTTTTTGCGTTTGATGACTATAGAATTCTCACAATGTTGGTTTCTTCCTGAGTAAATGAGTCTAAATTTGAAATTTCTAATGAAGAATTTTTTATTAGTATAATCACTAATTGAGATAAGCTTTACCTCTGTGAACAATTTTTCATTTATAATATCTCAGTGCAGGAATCTAAGTATTTGGGGAGTGGTGGATTCTGAAATAAAACAATGGATTTCACATTTACCACGTGATTCTGTTTGTATTTACAATTTACAAATCACTTTCTGGGTAGTGGACTTCCCAGGTGGTGCTATTCCAGGTAATAATTTTTTTTTTTTATCTCTTTTCTCTCTTTCCTTGGACCCTCACCTTCATCTTACTTTTTCTTTTGTCTCTTGCATCTTGGAACCTGGCATTTGCTGTGTCCTCTTTCTGTTCTTGAAGGGGTCTTTTCCTTCCACATTTTAATGTTTCCAAATATAGTTTTTGATCTCGAAATTCACGCTGTAACGAAGCCTCTTGTTGTTCTGTTTTGTTCGAATTTAACTAGGTGTCATCTTGTTTCTTCATGTTTTATTTCGTAGCCTGTCTGCTGACGCAGCATCACTTTTGTTTCCAGTAAATGAAAGGAAAACATTTCCACCCACTTAGTAGTTAGGCAGAGAGAAGGAAAAAAAGCCTGAGTGCTCAGCAGTTCTCTGAGATAAGTATGTGGTGTATTTACGTTTTATTCTGTTTCACTGTTTGGTTCACAGGTCAGTGTTTTTGTGTCTTCAGTAGTTTGGTGATTGTCTGTTAAGGTTTTTACCTGATGCTTTTTAAGACATGGATTTTGATCCTATTTAAAAAGAGTTTCCATTAAAACAGAAAGTTCTCATTTTTTTTTTCAAGCATAAAGAATTACTTTGCTACAGAATGCAGTGGATTATGTTTAGAGCAATAGGGACAAACAAATATTTCAAATTATCCATATGACTATTGGTCAAATCCTACAAACTGCTAAGCAAACATGCAAATAATTCAGACTGACTATGATGAATTCTGTCCCAGAAGAAATGAACTATTGCTAGAATTAAGACAAGGAAGAGGATCTTACTGCTTGATTTGTATGTGGAGGGAAATGATGGACGATGGTGATTTGCTATTTACAATTTTTCCCCACAGCAGGAGAAAGTTTCAAAGTGGGTTCGATATATCTTTTTTTTTCTTTCAGTTTTCAATCCTTTGTTCAGAAAACCCAGTATTCCAGCCTACGGAAATAGAAATAACTTCCCAGGGTAGGCCAATAGTGGTACCATATAAAAGAACCGTATAGAATGTTTTGACCTAATGTTTTAAGGTGTTAATGGTAAAATATTAAAGCTATCTGCATAAAAAATTGCAGTATAATTTATAGAAAATGAAAACCCTTTTTAGTTTACAGGGCTGTAGTTTTGACAAATACTTGCAGGTCACATAATTACCACACAATGAGATATAGAATAATCCCATTATCCACAAAATTCCCTTGTGCCCATCTGTGGTCAGACCCTCTCCCAACGCCCGCTTCCCGGCAGCCACTCGTCTATTTCCTGTCCCTCTATTTTCCAGAATATCCTGTAGATATTACAGGATGTAAGGGCTTCCCAGGTGGCACTAGTGGTAAAGACTCCACCTGCCAATGCAGGAGACACAAGAGACGTGGGTTTGATCTGTGGGTTTGATCCCTGGGTTGGGAAGATCCCCTGGAGTAGGAAATGGCAACCCGCTCCAGTATTCTTGCCTGGAGAATTCCATGGACAGAGGAGCCTGGTGGGCTACGATCCACGGGGTCATAAAGAGTGGGATACCCCTGAGCGACTGAACACATACAGAATGTAAACCTTTGAGTCTGGCTGCTTTGACTTAGCATTATGCATTTGAGATTCATCTGTGTCGTGTGTTTATTAATCTTGATTGCTGAGTAGGGGTCTGTTGTATGGGATACACCTGATTTTAGCCTTCACCAGTAGAAAAACATTTGGATTTTTTTTGCAGTTCTTGATGGTTATGAATAAAGTCACTGTAAACATTTGCATAGTGTTTTTTTTTTTTTCTTTTGAAGACAACTGTTTGTTGAAGTTGGGTAAATACCTAAAAATAGAATTGCTAGGTGTATGTTATGTTATAAGAAACTGCCAGGCTGTGCGTATATTAATATTGTCCATGTTCCCACTGGCAGCTTTGGAGAGTTCTGGTAGCTTGCCGTCCTCATTAGCACTTGGTTATCTGAGTTTTCTCCCCTCACTCAAATGAGTTTGTACTGGTTTCTTATTAGAGCATTATTTTGTATTCTTTTTAATGATGTCACGGGGACCATCTTTTCATAATCTTATCTGCTACCCATAACACATCAGTTGTTTAACCAAGTGTCTATTCAGGTATTTTGCCTGTTTTTAAAATTGGGTTGTTTGTTTACTTATTACTGAGTTTTGATAGTTCTTTATATATTTAGGATACAAATACATATGAAACGTGTTTCATCAGATATTTGTTTGCCAATATTTTCTTCTAGTCTGTGGCTTTTCTTTTTCCTTCATGTAACAGTATATTTTGCAAAGCAGTTTTTAGTTTTGATGAAGTCCAACGTAATCTTTTATGAGTTGTACTTTCATGTCACATCTAAGAAATCTTTCCTGAAGTCACAAAGATTTTCTCCTATGTTTACTTTTAGATGTATTAGAGTTTTAGGTTTTATGTTAAGGTCTATGATTTATTTTGGGTTAAATATTGTGGAGTAAGGTATGGATTAAGGCTTATTTCTTTGCCTGTGAAAGTGTGAAAGTGTTAGTTGCTCAGTCATGTCCAACTCTTTGTGACCCCTTGGACTGTAGCCCGCCAGGCTCCTCTGTGCATGGAATTCTCCAGAAAGAATGCTGGAATGGGTAGCCATTTCCTTCTCCAGGGTATTTTCTCGACCCAGGGATTGAACTCAAGTCTCCTGCATTGCAGGCAGATTCTTTACCATCTGAGCTACCAGGGAAGCCCATTTCTTTGCATAGTTGTGTGTATGTGTGTGTTAGTTGCTCAGTCCTGTCTGACTCTTTGCAACCCCATGGATTGTAGCTCACCAGGCTCCTCTGTCCATGGAATTCTCCAGGTAAGAATACTGGAGTGGGTTGCCATGCCCTCCTTCAATGGATCTTCCAACCCAGGAATCGAACCCAGGTCTCCCGCATTGCAGGCAGATTCTTTACTGTCTGAGCCACCAGGGAAACCCTTCTTTGCATTAGGCCATTCAATTATTCCAGCAGCATTTGTTGAAAAAAATTGTTCTTTCTCTTTTGAATTGTCATTGCATTTGTGTTGAAAATCAATTGACAAAATATATGTGAGTCTCTGGACTGTATTTTCTTCCACTGATTTATCTATCTGTCCTTTCTTTAATTTCATACAGTCCTGAGGACTACAGCTTTATGATAAGGTTCAACTTTGTTCTTTGTAAAAATTGTTTTGGCCATGTGGTTCCTTTGGCTTTTCCTGTAAATTTTAGAATAAGCTTGTCGATTTCTACAAAAAGGGCTACTGGGATTTTGAAGGACTTTTCATTAAATATATAGGTTAATTTGGGAGAATTGGTGTCTTAACAATATTGAGTCTTCCAGTTCACGAACACAGTATGTCTCACATTTGCTTAAGTGTTTACATTTTTCATCAATATTTTGTGTTTCCGGCGTACTGTTCTTGCACAGATTTTGTTGGATTTGTACCCTAAGTATTTCATGTTTTGGGGTACTAGTGTATATAATGCTTGAAAGATGTCAGTTTCCAATTTTTTTTATTGCTAGTACATAAAAGTACACCTCATTTTTGTATATTGACCATGACCTTGGTAAACCCGCTTATTAGCTGTTATGGCTCCTTTGTAGAGTCTTTGGGATTTTTAATGTACAGAATGTTTTTTATTTTGGTTATTTCTTTGTTTTAACATTCAAGGAAACCTTTTTATTTTGTATTGGGGTATAGCTGATTCCCTGGTGGCTCAGATGGTAAAGAATCTGCCCACAATGAGGGAGACCCGGGTTCAATCCCTGGATTGGGAAGATCCCTGGAGAAGTGAATGGCAACCCATTCCAGTGTTCCGCCTGGAGAATCCCAAAGGCAGAGGAGCCTGGCAGGCTACAGTACATGGGATCGCAGAGTTGGACACGACTGAGTGACTAAGCATGTACTAGACTTTTATCAGATGTATAATTTGTAAATATTTTCTCCTATTCTGTGGGTTGTCTTTTCACTTTTTTTTTTGAGTACTCTTCTCCTGTAGGAGGCCACCTTCTCATTGTGTGCTTACATGGCCTTTTCTTTTTCCAGGTGCGTAGGGACAAAAAGAGAGGCAGGGAGCGTGAGAACTGTCTCTTCTTTTTTGAAAACTATTTATTTGGCAGTGTCGGATCTTAGTTGTGACTTGTGGGCTCTTCCATTGCGGTGAGCGGGCTCTTCCTTGTGGCCCCCACCCTTTTCTCTAGTTGCGGCATGGGGGGCTCTGGAACCTGTGGGCTCAGTAGTGGTTTCGATCTTAACTTCTTTCAACAATGTTTTATAGTTTTTCATGTTCAAATCTTGCACTTTTTTCTTAAGAGTGTTCCTCTGTATTTCTTTTCTATGCTATTGTAAATGGAATTGCTTTCTTAATTTCCTTTTCAGATTGTTCATTGTTAGTGTGTAGAAATGCAGTCAATCTTGTACTTTGCAACCTTTCTAAACTTGTCTGTTAGCTGTGATAGTGTACTTGTGAATACCTTAGGATTTTCTCTGTACAAGATCATATCATCTAATCTAGATATTTCAATTTCTTTTTCTTGTCTAATTGCCCCGGTTAGAATGTCCAGTACAGGGAAATGCTAGACTCATAGAATGAGTTTGGAAAATGTTCCCTTCTCTTCTATTTTTTTGTAGATTTTGTGAAGGGCTGACATTAATTCTTCTTTAGACATTTGATAAGATTCACCAGTGAAGCCATATGGTTACCTGATGCTTTAGAAGAAAATAAAATCTGTTTTATTTTTACATACATACTATATTTAGGTTTAGGGCTTCCCTGGTGGCTGAACAGTAAAGAATCTGCCTACAATGCAGGAGACCTGGGTTTGATCCCTGGGTTGGGACAAACCTCTGGAGAAGGGAAAGGCTACCCACCCCAGTATTCTGGCCTGGAGAATTCCAGGATTGTATAGTCCATGGGGTCACAAAGAGTTGGACATGACTGAGCGACTTCCACTTCACTTCACTTCAAGATAAAGCAATTTAAAATTTCTGTTGTTTCCAAGCCTGTTATAGCTGACATTTTGTTCTTTAAGTAATTAATTGTGATTTAACAAGGGTGATTTGATCTTAAGAGTTTAAGTAACATTTGTGGTTAAGAGATTTGGTACCATCATGAATCGAGGAAGATGAACATGAAAATATGATCCTAAGAAAATTTGCTAATTGCCAATTTGATGATTTCACCTTATCATTGTCTCTCCTTTAAACAAAACTAGTTACAAAGAAAATATTCTTAGGTGAATAAAAATGTGTCCTTTCCTATGTTTAAAAAATCATCAAAAAGTTTAACTTTATTACCCCCCAGTTCAGAGAATTCTAAAGCACTCTTCAGTCTGAAGGATGTTCTTAGAGGTGGAAATAAAGGAAATGGTGCAACATACAGCACAGCGAATGAAAGTCTCAAAGTGAAAAGCCTGTAGTGAGATTAATCGTCAATCACTTTGCAAGGTCTAATTCTTCCTGTTGCATTTTCTTATTTTGGCCCAGTGACACATTCAGTGAAGGATCATGATTTTATGCAATTAATTCCATGACTATAAGTACCGAAAAGGAGAGGTTATTAAAACTTGGGAGACTTCTGACTTCTAGTAAAACCATTAAAAAGGAACTAATGTGATAATAAAATGAAAAGCAATTCAAAACTTATCAGCCTAATAAAAGAATATTACCAAATATCTTACTGTAATAAAGATCTTTGAAAATGAAACAAAGGAAAAAAAAAAAGCTCACCAGCTCAGATTAACAATCTGTTATGATGGGCTTGGCTCTCATTAAATCAGCCATGATATCTTGAAGAGGGTATTTAATTACCAAGTGATTTGTAACCAGATTCACTGGAGAACTATAGGAGGAATTGTAAGCATGTTGACCTCAACACCACACACAAAGTCTAGCCACAAACATTGTCTATATTTGGTACTAACTGCTTTTTCTGTGATCCAGACAGAAGCAGTTCTTGCCTCTGCAAGGCAGTGAATTACACGTACGATGCATTAAAACAACACCATCATGCCAAGAAGGACAAGGTATTTCATCTCTATGAAGGGAGTTTGAAGTCAGGAAACACACTGTGGCAGATGGCAGTACATACAGGTCTCTTCCCTTCCCCACTGTAGAAGTGGAGGGGAAGAGACGAGAAAGTGTCCACCCTTGGACTCTAATCCCTGACCGCAGAAGAAAGACTGCCTTCCCCGGCGGAGATCTGTGCCCGTTTCATCTTGTTGCCACACAGGACTGGAGAGGAGCCTCTGAACAAAATGCAGGTGATCAGAGTCACAGAGATGTCAGGCGCCCTCCTGCTCCAACAGTATCCAACCCTGCATATTCACTGGAACGACTGATGCTGAAGCCGAAGCTCCAGTCCTTTGGTCACCTGATGCGAAGAGTGACCAAAGTGGAAAAGACCCAGATACTGGGAAAGATTGAAGGCAGGAGGAGAAGGGGACGACAGAGGATGAGATGGTTGGATAGCATCACCGACTCGATGGACATGCGTTTGAGCAAGCTCCAGGAGATAGTGAAGGACGGGGAAGCCTGGTGTGCTGCAGTCCATGGGGTCACAAAGATTTGGACGCGACTTAGTGACTGAACAGCAACTCCTGCTCCAAGTGTCTGTGCTGCCCTTAACATCCTTACGGATTTCTCTTCATCACTCTTTCATTCCTGTTCCATGTCCTTCTCCCTCATCTCCTTTTTTCAAAGTTCTCCTCCTCCCAGGACCCCTAAGTTACTTCTGGGTGCTGTCGACTGAAAACAAATGCACAGCCTAAAAGCTGTCAGTTAGGTTTTATCTGGGGAAATTACTGAGAACTGTGGCCAGGAATGTGGCGTCTCAGGTAGCTCTGAGGACGGCTCCAAAGAGGAAAGGGAAGAGCCAGGATACATAGGAGTTTTGGTGAAAAAAAAAACAACCCTCACAGAACGTCAAAAGATAGCTGCTGATCACAAAACCCGGATATCTCAAGTTAACAATTTTAGTGCTTTTCTACATAAGGGAAGATACACGAGTCTGGCTCATTGAGATCACTCCTCTGATGTGCACCTTAACCATCTGTGGTCAGTATCCTGTTTATTTCCATCCTGAACCCCCTCAGGGCGCACTATCAGGCGGCTGCAGTGACTGATGGCTTGATGACTGCAACATCCTTTGTTTACTGAAATGGCTCGTGACACTCTTTGTCCACAGGGTCTCAGAAATCTCACTGTTTTTGACTCCCCTCTCACAAAAACCATGCTTATGAGCTTTTCCATAGCAATCTCCAGTAATTATAAAACTGGAACAGACTTTAAAAAAATTTCATCGAACCCTCAGGTTAGGTGAGAGAGAACCAAGAAAGTGTGCCCCGATTACAGAGAAATGGCTGGACTGGAGTGGGAACATAGGGTTCTTGGAGCTTCCTAAATGCCTGATGAGTTAATTCACACCAGGCTGGTCACAGCAATGCTGGTGTGTTGTCCAGTCTCTAACATGTTTTTTCAGAAGTGTATGTGCTTAGTCGCTCAGTTGTGTCTGACTCTTTGCGACCACGGGCTGCAGCCCACCAGGCTTCTCTGTCCATGGGGATTCTCCAGGCAAGAATACTGGAGTGTGTCGCTATGCCCTCCTCCAGGGGATCTTCCCAACTCAGGGATAGAACCCAGGTCTTCTGCATTGCAGGCGGATTCTTTACCATCTGAGCCACCAGGGAAGCACCTGGTGTTTCTCAGAACTGTTTCAGAAGATGTTTTTTCAGAAGTGTGTAGAGCTATGAAATTAAAAGGCTCTTGAGTGTCCCTTGAACTGAAAGGAGGTCAAACCGGTCACTCCTAAAGAAAATCAACCCTGAGTATGCATTGGAAGGACTGATGCTGAAGCTGAAGCTCCAATACTTTGGCCAACTCATTGGAAAAAGAGCCAACTCATTGGAAAAGACCCTGGTGGTGGGAAAGATTGAAGGCAGGAGGAGAAGAGGACAACAGAGGATGAGGTGGTTGGTTGGCATCACAGATTGAATGGACATGAGTTTGAGCAAACTCTGGAGATGGTGAAGGACAGGGAAGATTGGCGTGCTGCAGTTCATGGGGTTGCAAAGAGTTAGACACGACTGAGTGACTGAACAACGTAGAGCCATTGGATGAATCCATATGGTACATCTTCCTGAAGCATCAATTCAACTAGAACTGATACTGGAGAAAAAAAACATTAAGGACTGTGTTGATTAAGCTGTTGTTTCTCAGCTCCCCCAACCATTCTGTGGTCAGTGTGTTGGTGTTGGGCTGAGTGTCTGCAACCTTGGTTCAATTTCCAAGCCGCTCCTTTTAAGACACTGCCAAAAGGGGGCGCCAGAGGGTGGCTGCTAGGCTGGAGGAGGAAGAAGGGTCCTCCTCCTCACGGCTTTTTCCTGTTAGTGACCACCCAGTGACTGACTGCCTGCTGACGGTTCCTTACCCCGCAGCATCCGATGTTGCAGTAATAACAGCTGCAGTTTTTCCCAAGTGCATACAACCCATTTCATTGATCCCCTTAGAAACACCCACACTGCTGTTCATGTTTCTGCCCCAGAGACCTTCATCCCCTATGGAACTTGCCTCTCTGCTTTTAGGGTTTAATGATCCCAACCTCTTCCTTTTGTTTCCCAGCCCTGGGGTGTTTAGTTGCTTTCTGCATTACAACCTCTGGGAACCTCAGTTCAGTTCAGCTCAGTCGTGTCTGACTCTTTGTGACCCATGGAATGCAGCACGCCAGGCCTCCAGGTCCATCACCAACTCCCGGAGTTTACTCAAACTCATGTCCATTGAGTCGGTGATGCCATCCAACCATCTCATCCTCTGTTGTCCCCTTCTCCTCCCGCCTTCACTCTTTCCCAGCATCAGGGTCTTTTCCAAGGAGTCAGTTCTTCTCATCAGGTGGCCAAAGGATTGGAGTTTCAGCTTCAGCATCAGTCCTTCCAATGAATAATCGGGACTGATTTCCTTTACAATGGACTGGTTGGATCTCCTTGCAGTCCAAGGGACTCAAGAGTCTTCTCCAACACTATAGTTCAAAAGCATTAATTCTTCGGCACTCAGCTTTCTTTATAGTCCAACTCTCACATCCATACATGACTACTTGAAAAACCATAGCTTTGACTAGACTGGGAACCTCACCGTCCCCTATTTGCATTTTTTAGGTCACCAATGCTTGGTTATCAAGCTTTTATGTTAAATTCTCAGTTAAAATAATGGGCGTGGTTTCTTTACCCTATCGGACTCTGAGTGATGTAAGTACTTCAGTCTGTATTTACGATTATATTAAGTACAAATATCTGTGGAGTAGAGCACAGAAATTATTTACATTTAAAAGACAAAAGAGGGACTTCTTCAAAGGAATTTGGCACTCTTTCAGAAATGCCTCCTGCATTTCCTTCCAGATACCTTCCTTATCTTCTATTAGGGGTACCCTAGTGAGGAAGTCTGGGAAACATTTTAATGAGTTATTCCTGAGGGCTTTTTAATGCCAGGAGGGGGAACTTCCAGAGACTAAGACTTCATTTAAGGAGTTGGAGCAGGCAGTTTGACTGGGAGGATAAATTTTAGCAGTGCTGTACAAATTTTACCTCTGAGCAAGCCTTCAATATTTCCCAGCATCAGGGTCTTGAAGGCAAGAGGAGAAGGGGACGACAGAGAATAAGATGGTTGGATGGCATCACCAACTCAATGGACATGAGTTTGAGCAAACTCTGGGAGATGGTGAAGGACAGGGAAGCCTGGCGTGCTGCAGCCCGTGGGGTCTGCAAAGAGTCGGACACAACTGAGCAATGGAACTGAGGTAAAGTCGTACTGCGATGATGAAAAGAGTATGACTTTAAATGGCATTATTCAAGTAATGATCAAAAAACAGCAATGGGTTGCTATCAGAAGCAGTTTTCCTGAACTCTGCATAAGTGCTGAGTCACTTCAGTCCTACTCTTTGTGACCCTATGGACTGCTGCCCACCAGGCTCCTTAGTCCATGGGATTTTGCAGGCAAGAGTACTGGAGTGGGTTGGCATGCCCTCCTTCAAGGGATCTTCCTGACCTAGGGATTGAACCCTTGTCTCCTGCATTACAGGTGGATTGTTTAACACTGAGTCACCGGGGAAGCCTTCCTGAACTCTATAAAATTCTAAGAAAGTTTTAGCTCTAGCTGAGTGGCCCATCCCATATGGGCTGGGTAGTTCATGCATGAATCAGAGCTTAACCAGCCCTTGGAGGTGGGATAAGCTGCATCTTCTGATTCAAGCCAGACCTAAACTAGCAGCTGTGGTTTGTTCTGTTCACTGATCAGTGAAGCTTCTCTTTCACATTGGAACACCCCTGCATATGCTTGGCAGGCTGATGGTGTCTTGTTTGCAGCTCCCAGAGAAGACATAACCATGGAGCATCATCCTTCTTGAGCAGACTCCCAGTGTTCTTCTTGAAGTAAATAAGGCAAGAGAACAGCAAGAGAGCAGACTCATTCTTGAGAGTGTATCACACATAAAATTGCTCATAATGCAGTTTAGTGTCTGGAGATAATAATCAGTTTTGCATTTCTAAAGTTGTAACCACGTGGGATGGGAGTGAGTGGGAGGGAGGTCTCAAGGGGAGGGTATATATATATATATATATACACACATATAGCTGATTCATTTCCTTGTACAGCAGAAACTAACACAACATTGTAAAGCAATTCTATTCCAAAAAACAGTTGTAAACACAATGGCAATGATGTAAACAGGTACATAGCCTCCTTGTCCTCCAAACAGAAAACCAGGGCTTGGAAATTACACTGTGGTCAAAAGCAAAGAAATGTCTAGCAACAGTTGGGTAAGATGTGTGGAACAGGTTGGGATCAATGAAGCTGCACAAGTGAGTTTGGGTCGGGTCCATGGACCTTATGGAATCTAGATGAAGCTTTCTTCTGCTGTTAAGTGAGTAAATGGCGTGAATATGAATGACAAGATAGTCTTTATGGGAAGAGAACTCCAAAAAAAGGGCAGCTTGAGAAGAAGACCCACTCTATCCCTTTGCCTGATTAAGGTGTAGAAGTAGAGAATGGAATCTGTGTTAGAAGAATTATCCACATATATGAAAACATTTTTCTATGTTAACTGCCAGGAGCCTCCTAAAATCATGGAAACACAGACTACGAAGCTCTGACATGCTAGGCCTGGTTCCGTAACACAGAGAAATCCTTCTGTAGTTCCAGGTCATTTTTTTTTTTTTTTGGATTCCGTGGCTCATATCCTCAAAAATAACCAAGCCTAGAATAAATTCACCTGAGAAACAAAACTTAAACACAATCCAGATAATTCACTTACTGCATTATATTCTTAGAAATGAAAGCCATTTTCTCTCCAAATGGGTTTCAAGGTCCTCTCATTCCATGAGATGCTCCTGAGAAGTTCTGCAATGAAGAAACCCATTTTAACTTTCGATCCATTTTTTTTCAACTTTGTTGGAACACAGAATTCTTTTTTTTTTAATATATTGTCTCTTAAAATTCAGTGGAAACTGCATTTTAAAGATTGGGAGATGGCCTAAGGTATTCTCTCCCATATAGAACCACAGATGAAGACTGGTGTCTTCTTTTTTTATGTATATTTATTTATTCAACTTTTGGCTGCGCTGGGTCCTCGTTGTTTTGTGTGGGCTTTCTCTAGGCGAGTGGGGGCTATGCTTGCTTGTGGTGCGTGGGCTTCTCATTGTACTGGCTTCTTGTTGTTGAACACAGGCTGTAGGCACATAGGGCTTTGGTAGTTGCAACCTGCAGGCTCAGTAATTATGGCTCATGGGTTCAGTCGTTCTGTGGCATGTGGAATCCTCCCTCAGCCAGGGATCTAATCCAAGACCCCTGCACTGGCATGCAGATTCTTACCTGCTGTCTCATCAGGGAAGTCCTGGTGTCTTCTTTTTGCATGCAGTCTTTTGGAAAGTTTATTTGCGCTTATTCTCAGGTGTCGATCTAAAAAAGTGAGTCTGATAATCCTAAGGACGATTGACTATTATTTTCGCAGTCTCATTCCCTGGGGGCTCAGATGGTAAAGAATCTGCCTGCAGTGCAAGAGACACAGGTTCAGTCCCTGGGTTGGGAAGATCCCCTGGAGAAGGGAATGGCAACCCACTCCAGTATTCTTGCCTAGAGAATTCCATGGACAGAGGAGCCTGGTGGGCTACAGTCCATGGGGTCTCAAAGAGATGGACACAACTGAGCAATTAACACTTTGACTTTTCCAGGCACATAGTAGGATTGGAATTCTCTTGAAATTAGGTATGGCCATGTGACTCAATGTGGTCAATAAAATATGGACAGAATCATTAAGATTTAGTGCATCAATTACTATACTCCCCTGGTGGCTCAGATGGTAAAGAATCTGCCTGCAGTGCAGGAGACACGGGTTTAATCCCTGGGTTGGGAAGATCTCCTGGATTAGGAAATGACAACCCACTCCAGTATTCCTGTCTGGAGAATTCCATGGATAGAGGAGCCTGTGGGGTCCCAAAGAGTTGGACATGACTGAGTGACTAACACTTTTTTCACTTTCACTTCTTTCTACCATAACGGTTCCAGATGGTGTTGTCTTTGTCAGACCCTGCTGCTGCTGTTGCTAAGTTGCTTCAGTCGTGTCCGACTCTGTGCGACCCTATGGAAAGCAGCCCTCCAGGCTCCTCTGTCCACGGGATCATCTAGGCAAAAGTACTGGAGTGGGTTGCCTTTTCCTTCTCCATTGTCAGACCCTATCTCTTAGCAAAAATGACATGGAGCAGTTCCTGCTCTGTGCCCCCTACTGGCCAATGCATAGTGAACAAGTAACATGAGAAAACGAATTCTATTTTCTAGCTGTGGAAAGAAGGCAATGGCAACCCACTCCAGTACTCTTGCCTGGAAAATCCCATGGACGGAGGAGCCTCGTGGGCTGCAGTCCATGGGGTCACTAAGAGTCGGACACGACTGAGCGACTTCACTTTGACTTTTCACTTTCATGCAATGGAGAAGGAAATGGCAACCCACTCCAGTATTCTTGCCTGGAGAATCCCAGGGACGGCGGAGCCTGGTGGGCTGCCCTCTGTGGGGTTGCACAGAGTCGGACACGACTGAAGTGACTTAGCAGCAGCAGCCGTGGAAAGTGTGGGTCTTTTACTTACTGTAGCATAGTTTATCTTATTCTGACTGATACAGAAATTGCTACCAGGAGTTGGATGCTAACATAGCAGGAAAATTACAATTTGTCATTGGCTTGAAGGACAAGTCGTAGGCAGTGAAGAAACTGTGATAATGTCTGGAAAGATGACAATCCTTGTTATGCAGGTGCAAACATTTTGGTGAAACTGTTGCCCAGAGTTATTTGGAAGGCAGATTATATGCCTAATGAAGTTGCAGCTAGAAAAAGATGCAGAAAGACAACGCAGTTGACTCTTAGACAACCATGAATTGTGGAGTACTGTAGCATTTACTGTTGAAAAATACCTGAATATAAGCGGACCTACACAGTTCAAATGTGCGTTGTTCAAGGGTCAGCTGTATTACTGACATTTTGGTTTCCATTGGCTGTACTTGACAAAATATTGTAAGAAACAAGGTCAGAAAAGAATTAGCTGGTTTCCAAGCAGGAGTTCATGGAAGATTTGAGGCTTTGCAATACTGAAAAAGCTGACTGATTTTAGACTCCAAAGAGCAGAAGATAAAATCGAGAAAACCTCTTAGTAATAAAAAGGAATTAAATCTGAGTCTTGCAGCCCAGGGTGTGACCTCTGTGCCTACTGTTGAAAACCATTCAACCGATTATATTTCCTTGGCTATCACACCGTTATTAAAACCTCTGCAAGGTTTATTTCATTTTGTATTTATTTTTATTTATTTATTTTGGCCATGCCATATGGGATCTTAGTTCCTGACCAAGGATTGAACCCATGCCCCCTGCACTAGGCATGAAGAGTCTTCACCACTAGACCATCAGGGAAGTTCCAAGACAGGTCTTGAAAATAACTGGTTGTGCCTGTTGGCACATGGAGTTTTCTGGAATCAAATAGATAAAAGACTGATGAAGTTGTTGCAAGAAGTATACTTCCAAAAGATCACCAGGCCGGATTAAAACTGGATTGAAATTAAAATTGTTTAGGACCCTTGAACCCTAAATGTTTAGATTGGGAAGTGGGCTGAGTAAGCCATACAGCTCCCAAGCAGAGCATGTGCCCTGATGCTTACTTCAGATGGGTCAAGGACGCATATGTGAAGCCGAGGCCCGTGGAAGGTGAGGATTAAGGAGGGTTCGTGCAGGGAGCATATACAGGGACTAATGTCCCCCACCCCCAGGGTGGACCTCATAGTACTGGGTTGGCCAAAAAACAAAACTTTTGGCCAACCCAATATTTGTCCAGGGGATTGCAGGACTGGTGAAGACCACTGTCTGTTATATATCTCCTATTCTCCCTCTTTCCAAAGAGAAATGTTTGTTGGCATTATCTGTTCCTTGTTTCCTCTTTGTAAATTGGGGGGTCTGTGTCTTTTTATTTTGTAAGTCTCTAGAATGAGAAAAGCCATATCTGGGACCACTTTAGTTGCTGTGTACCACCTGCTGTCACGGGCTGAACTGTGTCCCCCAAAATCAAATGTTACAGCCTTAACGCCCAAGGAGACTCCACTCAGAAACAGGAACTTTAAAAGAGGGAATCAAGGTTAAGGTAGGTTATAAGGTGAGGTCCTAAGCTGATACGATTTGTCTCAGGGGCAGCTAACCCTGCTGATACCACGGCTCTCCTCCAGAGCTGTGTGAAATAAACTTCTATTGTTTAAGTTCCAAGTTGGCGATATTTTGTCACACCAGCTGGAAGAGCCTAATATACCTTTGGTTGAAGGGACAAGCGTATATCACCCAGAGGTGCTGGATCAGTGACTGGACGGGTTTTTATGTTGTCCTTCTTGGGGAGGGAATAAGTGAATTTTGCCTAAAGGAACAAAACAGAGCTGACTGGCCACCAGAGAGGCAGATTACCATTAGGACTCTTCAGCCATTAAGATGGTACTTCCACAACCCCTTGAAGATTGGCATGGTCACGTGGCTCCCTTGGCCAATCAGATGTGAGTAGACGTGATCTGGTGTTTGTCTAGGCAGAGTCCCTTAAGAGCTAAAGCGTGATGTGCCAACCCCCCTTCACTCTGCCACAACATCTGTGATGTTCCAGATGGTAGAGTGTCAGCCTGTGTCCCTGAATACTGACAACACGGAGCAGGGTCCCAGCCAATCCATAATAGTCACGAGCAGGGTGAGAAATTATGTTTATGGTCATTGAGATTTTGGGGAGTGTTTATTACTGTGGCATAACCTAGTCTATCTTGATTGATGTAATCAATAATATGGGTATGAAAAATCTCCAAAATTCTCATAGAAAATATGATTGTGTCATATGAGGAATTCAATACATCAGAGCTTATCCTTCGTTAGATAAAGAAGTGGAGCTGACATTGGAGCATGCCCATCCATCACTGCGCTGTCCTCTGTCTTCAAAGGTGATGCTGCTAAATGACTATAGGAAGAACATGTTTTAGGTTAATTTGTCAGTAGTGGTAATGGATTCTCTTATAACCATTCACTCTTCTCCACTCAGCTACCTCTAGGAAAGCAAGGGTTATATGTCATCAGAACAGTTGGGGCCTCAAATCCACCGTGTCAGTTCCATTCACTTTGTGCTGCAATAAATGGGCACCACCAGTTGACAGCAACAAGGCGGAATCGCCAGGGAATCCTCAGGTCCTGTTTAGCTTAAACATGAATCAGAAACCAGGAGCACGGGGCAAGGTATGACCAGCTACAGATTGCAGACATTTGCAAGGTCAAAGTATAGTGACCTGAGGAATATCTGTTGTATACCTTTGTGAATAATGAGCTTGCAAGGAAGTTTTACCACATGCATTGCCAATAAGTCATCAATAAAACTCTTAGAATGTAGACTGGTGTGTTGTTATAATAGGGATTAAGACTAGCTGAACACATTCTGTGGAGTAGAATGCACGGTTGTCTGTTGTATGGTAGGTTATTTGCTCTCTAACAATGCTTCAGAAAGCAGAAAACTTCAAGGGTATGTGTGTGTGTGTGTGTGTGTGTGTGTGTGTGAGTGTGAGAGAGAGAGAGTGAGAGACAGAGACAGAGAGAAGAATCTGGAAGAAGGAAACTTTGGGGAAAGATTGCGTATGAGGTTGGAGGAGGAAATGGCAACCCACTCAGTATTCTTGCCTGGGAAATCCCACGGACAGGGGAGCCTGGCGGGCTACAGTCCATAGGGTCACAAAGAGTTGGACATGACTAAGTGACTGAGCATGCATGCAGGCATATGAGGTTAGAAGGCAGAATCGTAGTCTTCAGTCAAAGCATCATCCCTGTCTCCCGGAAGCTGTCTTTGGCCACATTCTTCTCAACAGTCCTATGAAGTGTGACCCTCCTGCCTCTGCCCACAGCTAATTGTCCAAGGACACTCTTGACCCAAAGAGCCTAGAGTCTCTCTAGAGGCAGAAGTTGTGAGAGATGAAGCTGGGAGTTGAGCTGACTGAGCAGTCTTGCCCCTCTGGAAGGCCTGTGGTGACAGAGGGAAGAGGAAAGCGAGCTGCAGAGGGGAAGGGCTGGAGACCAAGCCTGGGGTCCCAGGGGCTGGCTTTGACGAACTTAAGGACGACCCAGCATGCTGTCCTGTCCTTGACGAACTTAAGGACGACCCAGCATCCTTATGTATGAGTTTCCTGCGGCTGCTGTAACAAATGACCACAGACTAGGTGGTTTAAAATAACAGAAATGTAGACTGCAGAAGGAATAGGCTACCCACTCCAGTATTCTTAGGCTTCCCTTGTGGCTCAGCTGGTAAAGAATCTGCCTGCAATGCAGGAGACCTGGGTTTGATCCTTGGGTTGGAAAGATCCCCTGGAGAAGGGAAAGGCTACCCACTCCAGTATTCTGGCCTGGAGAATCCCATGGTACAGTCCATGGGGTCACAAAGAGTCGGACACGACTGAGCAACTTTCACTTTCACACTTTCACTAGCCTTTCAGAGTTCTGGAGGCCAGAAGCCCAAGGCCAAGGTGTCAGCAGGGTTGGCTCCCTTCGAGGTCTCTGAGGGAGGGAATCAGTCCAGGCCCCTCTCCTGGCTCCAGGGGACGGGTGGCTGTCCCCGGCAGTCCCTGGCGTGGGGCTGCATCTTGCCTGTCTCTGCCTCTGCTGTTACGTGCATGCTCTCCGTGTCTCTTCCTACTGCCTTCTGTCTGTCTGTCTCTATGTCTCTTCTCCTCTATTTTTTTATTTTGAAAGATTTTTTTTTTGATGTGGACCATTTTTTAAGTCTTTATTGAATTTGTTACAATATGGCTTCTGTTTTATGTTTTGTGTTTTTTTGCCCCTGAGACATGTGGGACATCAGCTCCCTGACCAGGGACCAAACCCTCACCCCCTGCATTGGGGAAGGCAGGTTCTTAACCACTGGACCACAGGGAAGTCCCTTCTCCTCTCTTTATAAGGACACCAGTCATACCGGAGGAGGGCCATTCTAATGACATCACCTTGACTTGATCCACATCTGCCAAGACCCTGTTTCCAAATAAGGTTCATTTACAAGTGCCAGGGTTCAGACTTGAACACATCTTCTGGTTGGGGTGGGGGGGACAAATTCATCCCATAACGCCTTGTGTGCATCTTTTCCCTTACGCTTCCTGGACGTCTCTCTGTCTCTTGCAGTGTCACCTGGGTTTGCAGGGAGGGGGACCTGAGGCAGACCTTGTGGTCCTGGAGGCAGAGCAGGTGTAGGGGAAGAAGTGCTGATGTGAGTTACAGAACACCCCCCTCATCTGTGTCGGGAGGGGATGTGTGATCAGGAGCTGAATCAACAGAATGACTCACAGGAGAGCTGTGTGAGTCTGTCTATCTCTTGACCCCACAGAGGTGGACAGACAGGGTTAGAGCTACTGGGACTCTTGCCTTTGGAAGAGAGAGAAGCCCGGCTCCAAACTGCTTAAGTAAAGAAAAGGGAGGTGGGATTACTGACACGAGTAGCTGGGAAGACGGGACACTGTGTATTAAAGCAGAGTAAAACATAGCCAGTGCTCTGTTATTGGAAATATCAAAAAGAGCCAGGAAATATCTTATTACATCTAGAAATGAATAATAGCAATAATAATCATTTAAAAGTGTATATTTGAATACACTGTTGAATGGCCAATTTTTAAACTAAATATGACACAACGATTACTTCAATTATACATAATATTACAAAAGTCTAAAAAAAGAAAGGTTTTTGCTGAAATAGAAAAGGTTTCAGGAAGAGTTAAAATACCAGCTATTATTTGTCTGATGAATTACATTAGATATTTATCACAGGTCTGTGGTTGTAAAGAGTGACTTGAAGCTGGAATTTTTCAGGGCTTGTGATTTGAAACCCAGTCTCAGTGTTACTGGAATTCAAATTATCACCATTCCATGGAGGGCATCCATCAGTCGTCCAGTCTCTAGACAAGGATGAGAATGGTGACAAAATTTAAAGAATGTGGATTCTATTCCCAAGTAGTCAAGGTACCTGTTTTTTTGTTCATTCTTTTTTCATTAGAGGTAAGATATGAGAACAGTGAAATCAATCTCTTGAATTTATCAACCAAATGACAGTAGGAACTTCAGCTCAGCAAGATAAAAAGCATGGATTTGAAATTTAAGTACTAATCCTACGTTGGACTAGAACAGGGAGCATGTAGGTCTCCATGCAGTTTCTACCTCATCTTTGGGATATAAGGAGAGAGTGTCAGACAGTGTGAATGGATGTAGACAATTATTCTCAAAAGAGTGAATGAACATTATTCTAAAATGCTCTAACAAGAAGGTCAAAGTCCTCATCTCCAATTCGTTTTCAATTTCAAGAAAAATGCAAAACAGAAAGAGAGGAAAAGGGAAGCAAGTATGTTGTCCAGTTTGTTGATGCGTCAGTGGCCTTTCATGATGATTATGTCATCTGATTAATTAGTAGTTTCTTTTTTGAAATATGTGCACATGATAGAATATTCAAGAGGGAAAATGTCTTTGGGGTAATATAGCTCTACCTTCCACTCCTGATTCTTTCATTTTTCCTTAAAGGTACCCTTGGTCACTGGTTTCTTATGTATATATATACCTGGCAATCTTCTTTGTATTTACTACACAAATGGTAGCATACAAGATAAACTAATTTGAAATTCTTTTTGTTGCAGATTGGCACACATGGATCCATGAAGCACTGTGCTTTTTTCCCCCCTAAAGTTGGAAATGGCACACTATCATATAGATGCATCATGATATTTTAAATTATCCACTATTTATATATATTTTTAGGTCTTTTGTTATCAGAAATAATGTTTTTTTTTTGTGTGTGTATACATTTATGAGTATGCCTGTAGGATACATTCTCAAGATAAATGTGTCAGACCCAGGTCAGTAGGAAAACAGAAGCCAGTCCATGTAGTTCTGGTGTTAAAGATTTTAATAAAGGGAGTGAGGGCTTACACATCCTTGGCACACCCAGGTCAGTGAAGATTAAGTAAATGTTAGTCTCTGAGTCATGTTCGACTCTTTGCGACCCCATGGACTCTAGCCCGCCAGACTATGGAATTCTCCAGGCAAGAATACTGGAGTGGGTTGCCATTCCCTTACTCCAGGGGATCCTCCTGACCCAAGGATCGACCCGGGTCTCCTGCCCTGCAGGCATATTCTTTACTCTCTGAGCCACCGGGGAGCTAAGGTTAGAGAGGATGCAAAAAGCAGTCTCAGGTTGAACCTCTAAGTGGGTGGTCCTTACAAGCTCACTGTAAAACTGCTGTAAGCTCCCAGAAGCCCTCACCAGGGACCCCACACTGTAGTGCAAGGTGGTGGTTCTCAAGAGGCTCCAGTAGCAAGCCTCAGGCCCTCTGCCCCCAGCCTGGCTACACCTCTGAATGCAAAACAGTGGTGGCCCCCCCCCTTCTCTTATCCGCAAGGGCTTCTCATTGGAGGAGTAACTCAGAACCTGGGCGGGGCTTCTGGGGGATGTAGCTCCTCCCTTTTCTTTTATGATTCAGAGACTTTAGAAGGTGGTGATGAAGAGTTGACAACAGACCGGCAGGTGCAAGCAATGTGTAAGGAAGTGCCGGGTTGATGTGTATGTGAACTTTATTTTTTTTTTTTTAAATAAATTTATGTATTTTAGTTGGGGGCTAATTACTTTACAATATTGTAGTGGTTTTTGTCATACATCAAAATGAATCAGCTCTGGGTTTACATGTGTTCCCCGCCCTGAACCCCCCTCCCACCTCCCTCCCCATCCCACCCCTCTGGGTCATCCCATTGCCCCAGCCCTGAGCATTTGTCTAGTGCATCAAACCTGGAATGGTGTTCTATTTCACATATGATAATATACATGTTTCGATGCTATTCTCCCAGAATGTCCCACCCTCACCTTCTCCCTCAGAGTCCATAAGACTGTTCTATGCATCTGTGTCTCTTAGTCTGTCTCGCATATAGGGTTATCGTTACCATCTATCAAATTCCATATATATGCATTGGTATACTGTATTGCTGTTTTTCTTTCTGGCTTACTTCACTCTGTATAATGGGCTCCAGTTTCATCCATCTCAATAGAACTGATTCAAATGTATTCTTTTTAATGGCTGAGTAACATTCCATTGTGTATAAGTACCACAGCTTCCTTATCCATTCGTCTGCTAATGGACATCTAGGTTGCTTCCATGTCCTGGCTATTATAAACAATGCGGCGATGAACATTGGGGTACATGCGTGTCTCTTTCAATTCTGGTTTCCTCGGTGTGTATGCCCAGCAGTGGGATTGCTGGGTCATATGGCAGTTCTATTTCCAGTTTTTTAAGGAATCTCCACACTATTCTCCATAGTGGCTGTACTAGTTTGCAATCCCAGTGTAAGAGGGTTCCCTTTTCTCCACACCCTCTCCAGCATTTATTGCTTGTAGACTTTTGGATAGCAGCCATTCTGACTGGTGTGAAATGGTACCTCATTGTGGTTTTGATTTGCATTTCTCTAATAATGAGTGATGTTGAGCATCTTTTCATGTGTTTGTTAGCCATCTGTATGTCTTCTTTGGAAAAATGTCTGTTTAGCTCTTTTGCCCATTTTTTGATTGGGTCGTTTATTTTTCTGGAATTGAGCTGTAGGAGTTACTTGTATATTTTTGATATTAATTGTTTGTCTGTTGCTTCGTTTGCTATTATTTTTCTCCCATTCTGAAGGCTGTCTTTTAACCTTGCTTATAGTTTCCTTTGTTGTGCAAAAGCTTTTAATTTTAATTAGGTCCCATTTGTTTATTTTTTTATTTCCAATATTCTGGGAGGTGGGTCATGGAGGATCCTGCTGTGGTTTATGTCGGAGAGTGTTTTGCCTATGTTTTCCTCTAGGAATTTTATAGTTTCTGATCTTACGTTTAGATCTTTAATCCATTTTGAGTTGATTTTTGTGTATGGTGTTAGAAAGTGTTCTAGTTTCATTCTTTTACAAGTGGTTGACCAGTTTTCCCAGCACCACTTGTTAAAGAGATTGTCTTTTCTCCATTGTATATTTTTGCCTCCTTTGTCGAAGACAAGGTGTCCATAGGTGCGTGGATTTATCTCTGGGCTTTCTATTTTGTTCCATTGATCTATATTTCTGTCTTTGTGCCAGTACCACACTGTCTTGATGACTGTGGCTTTGTAGTAGAGCCTGAAGTCATGCAGGTTGATTCCTCCAGTTCCATTCTTCTTTCTCAAGATTGCTTTGGCTATTTGAGGTTTTTTATATTTCCATACAAATTGTGAAATTATTTGTTCTAGTTCTGTGAAAAATACTGTTGGTAGCTTGATAGGGATTGCATTGAATCTATAGATTGCTTTGGGTAGTAGACTCATTTTCGCTATATTAATTCTTCCAATCCATGAACACGGTATATTTCTCCATCTGTTTGTGTCCTCTTTGATTTCTTTCATCAGTGTTTTATAGTTTTCTATATATAAGTCTTTTGTTTCTTTAGGTAGATATATTCCTAAGTATTTTATTCTTTTTGTTGCAATGGTGAATGGTATTGTTTCCTTAATTTCTCTTTCTGTTTTCTCATTATTAGTGTATAGGAATGCAATTTTAATCATGACTGCCTAATTGCTGCTCAGAGAGGCTGTACCCATTTACATCTCCAGCCAAGAGTATAAAAGAGTATTTATAAGAATGCCTCTTTCCTCACATTCTTGCCAACACAACGGATTCTAAAAAAGATTTTAACTTTGCTAACTTGATAATAGAAAATAATATTCTATTGTAGTTTCTAACTTGTATTTTTAAATGATGAGATTATTTTTCATAGTTTTAAAAACCAGCTTTTCTTCCTGGGTTGGGAAGATCCTCTAGGAAAGGAAATGGCAACCTATTCCAGTATTCTTGCCTGGAGAATCGCATGGACAGAGGAGCCTGGTGGGCTACAGGACATGGGGTTACAAAGAGTCAGACACGACTGAGTGACTAACACGCTTGTTCCTCCTGCGACGAGTCTATTCATATCCTTTGGCCGTTTTTATATTATGCTCTTGCACTTCTTCTTACTGATTTATAGGAGCCTTTTGTCATGGTGCTACAAACATATACCAGTACTGGTTTCTTTTTTGCTGTGCATACAATTTTAATGTTCTTTGTCCAGATTAAAAAAAAATCTGCTATTTATAGCTTTCGGATTTTGCATCATACATAAAAGTCCTCCCCTACTCTGAGAACATAAGGGACTTTGCCTGAATTTTCTTCAGCAAAATTTATAAATTTTTAAAAAATGTAAAGTTTGACCCACTTGTGATTTATTTTGCTACGACAAGTGTCACAGGGATCCAACTTAGTATTTTCCACGTGGATTAAAGGCAAGCAGAGAGTTCTAGATTAAACGGTATTCTCTCTAGAAGTTGTGAATTACAGACATCCCACCGGCAGGCTCGGGCAGCCCCAGGTTGGGTTGGGCAGGCAGAGGACGGGGAGAGACAATTGGGGGTTGGGGCAGAGCTGGAGGCAGAAGTGAGCTCTGCAGAGTCACAGCTGGGAGTGAGACTGGCCGAGGATGGGGCTGGCGATGCGAGGAGGGAGCAGATGGGTCCACCGGAAGGATGCTCCTCAGCGTCAGCCCAAGGAACGGGGCTGTGAACAGGCAGTTTCAGTCACTGTGTTTTGGGAAGACTGGCCGGGCGGGGGATTGAGGGGAGGGCAGATGACACAGCAGGGGGAGCCTGGGTGGACGTGCCCTCCCAGTGCCAGGCTCAGCCACCGACTCGGGGCTGCCTCCTCAGGACAGAGACAGAGGAGCTGCTTGCAGACAAGGGGCAAGTTTCAAACCAGGACTCTCAGGTGCATCCCTGGAGTCAAGAGCGCAGCATCCCAGGGTGCGGGAAGGCTGCAGGCCCGGGGTTCTGTTTCTGCTCCTGACTCAGCCCCTGAGCACTTCGCATCAGACCGAGCATCCTTGCGGGATCCATGGCTCAATAATGAGACAATATATTTGGTGTGGTGTTTTCGCTGTGCCAGGGTGTAGGTGGGTTCCCCACTCACCATCTCCTTGCATCCTCACCTGCTGTCATTGGGCTTCCCAGGTGGCACCATGGTAAAGAATCCGCCTGCCAATGCAGGAGATGCAAGAGACGGGGGTTCCATCCCTGGGACGGGAAGATCCCCTGGAGGAGGAGATGGCAACCCACTCCAGTAATCCTGCCTGGAGAATCCCACGGACAGAGGAGCCTGGCGGGCTACAGTCTGTGGCGTCGCAAAGAGTCGGACACGACTGAGCGACTGAGCGCACACACAGCAATTCTGCTACTACTGGGAAAGGTAAGATTGGGATTGGGACAGATTGGGGAAACTGAGGCTGAACTCCCTCAAGGTCACAGGGAATTGAACATGGTAATGCGGGTCTTGAGAAGAGTGTCTCTGAGTCCAGAACTGAGCTCTTAACTGCCCTGAAGTTGTGTCTGTGACTCAAGGTCAGCTGATGTTTCTGTCTGCTCTTGGTTAGATTCATGTACATGTATAAAGTGTTCCATTATAATTAAAAATGTACCTAGACATTGGGGTGACACATTGTACCTAGACATTGTATGAGAATGGAATTGCTGACATACATTCCAGTCTGAGTGAGTCAGTGCCCCCATAGATTTCAGTAACTTCTCCGGGGCAGGCATCCCCTTCTTCCCAAATTGCCTTTTCCCAGCTTCTCACAGATGCCAAGCTTTCCTTCAGAGGAGACAGGGCTTTCATGAGAGATAAGTTTTGTACTGAAAGCTGGATGGCTGTGTGTCCTTCTGTGCCCTTCACGTGTCCTCTGCAGGGCACATGAAGCAGAGGTTTGATTATTGTTTTTCTAGAATAAAGGAGGAGAAAAGGTGGCTTTTAAAGCAGTGGTTAGCTTTCACATCCACTCGCTATTTTTGTGCAATTATTTGATAAGAAAACCAAAGTTATAGGATTGACCGTGTTTCTATGAAAGGGAGGGAACCAGCAGTCTCGCAGCCCTTTCTCGGCAAACTCTGACCCTCCCTTTCACTAGCAGCGGGCTTCTCATGGTCTGGAAACCAGGGCTGGCTACTGGGGCACCAGCCCCAGGGGGTGGTACAGGGTCCCCCGCTTAGAAGGTCTCTGTGCTTGGTTTAACGCTCCACTGTCGCTGTGTTAAAAGTTTTGCATAAGGAACCTTGTGTTTCCTTTTTCTCATGTGCATTTATTTTTGGTTGCATCGGGTCTTTGTTGTGGCACACGAGGTCTTTCATTGCAGCATGCAGGCTTCTCTCTGGTTGTGGCGCCCTGGCTCAGTAGTTGTGACCACTCAGGCTTAGATGCCCTGGTGGCATGTGGGATCTTAGTTCCCAGACCAGGGATCAAACCCGTATCCCCTATGTTGGGAGGCAGATTCTTAACCGCAGGACCACCAGGAAGTCCCACCTTGCATTTTCTTTCCGCCCTGGGTCCTGCAAATTACTTACATGTTCTGCCTGACGTGACGTGGTGAGGGGGCCTTGCAAAAACCTGGAATAGAATACTTTACTGACCTCCAGTGATGTCTTGCATTCTCCCAGGTGCAAGGAGCCAATCTGCTAAGGTTTTATGTGGGCTGCTGCCTGCGTCTCTCTACAGGCACCACTGAAACCTTTCTACCCTCTGCCCTGCTGTAACCATCCACAACCTGTAATTAAAGTAGCAGCGCTGTTATTGAGAGAGATGGGAGAACCAAGCTCGCAACTAGGACCTTTGCCCCAAACTCGCAGTTGTTTATCCTCCGAGATTCTGTGAGCCTGTCTCCTTGGGGCTCTTCATATCTTGTGATATATGGTACCTGTCCATTAACACAGGGAGAATTTCCAGGCGGATCCTGTTTCTCCTGACAGCCTGGCACCAGCGACGGCACTTAGGTGAATGGGGTTTCAATCTGGTTCATGTTAAATCATTTGTAGAAGCTCAGGAGATAAAACGTAAAACAAACTCGTGCTTGTTGAAGCAGAGATGCCTCCACTGCTGCATCCCACCTGCCCTCCCACCTCTAGGATCCTAGGGAGAAAAGCTCATAAGCTCCTGGCTTAGATCCATGTATGGTCCTTCCAGTTTCAAAACCTAAGCTTACTGATACCTAAGCATTCCTCAGAGCACAAAAATTACAGGAAGAGTGAAAAATTCTCTATGGTGAAAGGTACTGCAGAATATTAAAACAGTTCAAGGGCACTGTTCAGCGGAACAAAGGAATTGGAGAGAAGAGGCCACAG
Source organism: Okapia johnstoni (assembly GCA_024291935.2). Taxonomy (NCBI): domain Eukaryota; kingdom Metazoa; phylum Chordata; class Mammalia; order Artiodactyla; family Giraffidae; genus Okapia; species Okapia johnstoni. The sequence continues at coordinate 100,266,275 of CM044313.1, forward strand.
GTGTCCCAGGACGGAGTTTCCCGACCTCTGGGATTTAAGTCCTGATGATCTGAGGTGGAACTGATGTAATAATAGAAATAAAGTGCACAATAAATGTGATGTGCTTAAATCATCCAGAAACCCTCCCCTCCCCAGGTCCAGGGAAAAGCTTGTCTTCCACAGAACTGGTTCCTGGTGCCAAAAAGTCTGGGGACTGCTGAACTAGGATATTTCAGCTTAGATACCCCTATAGATTCCTCAGGTCTTGAGTCTCTAGTTTTTCAGTCTTATCATTGTATTCCTTCATTTACTTCTTGTAACCACCCCATAAAGGAAGGTAGTGGGGTACGTTGATCACGTGACTGGACCAATGAAAGAGCCCGCCTCAACCCCTAACCTTTTAGACTCCTCCCACTCTGAAGCTGGGCTTGACCACATGACTTGCTTTGACCATTGGGAAGTAGAAAATGGGAGATTGTTGTGCTCTGCACTATTAGTCAGGGTTCTCTGAAGAAATAGAACCAATAGGATATACATTGATATAGAAGCAGGAGTTTATCAGAGGAATTGGCTCACGTGGTTACGGCGGCAGCTGAGAAACCACACTGTCTGTCTCTGCAAACTCAAAAACCAGGGGAGCTGATGGGGTAATTCAGGCTGAGTCCCAAGGCCTGAGCCCGGGGCGGTGGTGGTGATAACGGGACAAGGTCAGTCCCATCTGAGTCTGAGAGCCGGAGCACCCGGAGAGCCTTTCTCCAAGGGCCGGAGAAGTCGGGTGTCTCAGCTCAAGCAGAGAGAGAGAGAGAATCCACCTTTCCTTTACCTTTTTGTTTCGTTCAGGATTTCAGATGAAGCCCACCTGCCGTGGTGAGGACAATCTTCCTTACTCCGTATACCGGTTCCAAAGCGACTCTTCTCTGGAGGCGCCCTCACAGACGCGTCAGAAGCAATGTTTTCCTGGCTCCGTGGGCATCCCCTAGCAGGGTCAGGTCAGTACACAAAACCAGCCATCACGGGCTGTGCCGAAAACTGCCGCTGTCTCCTCCTCCCACGCCCCTCCCCTTCCGTCAGCAAACACTCTCCACCCATTTTTGTTGTTTTCTCATGTATTTCCCTCCATAACTCTGAACAGGATGCTTTTACTACTGTTTCTTCACTTTCAGCATAGATTACAGTTTTATTACTGTTGAAGTTATATTATGAAAATGCAGGACTTAGCTGTGTTACTGATCACACAATCCTCACATGAACATGTTTCCCTTTCTCATATCTCACCTTAAAATGCTGAACACATTTTGTGTGTGTGTAATTCTCTTTTTCTCCACATTCAGGGATGGATGGGTTTAGAGATCTAGTGTTGTCATAATTTTAGCTGTGTAAATCTTGTTTACAAGTGAGACACATTATATCTCAGTGATTATATTTCATTTCCTGTTCATTTTTTTGGTTCCTTCTCCTGGAAGTTGTTTTCTTCTCTCTTTTCTGTGTTTCTTCATCTTTCTCTGTCTCTCTGATCTTATCTTTTCACACTCTCAACTAGTTTTTTCCCCCAACTTTTATTACAGTTTTCCATAAGGTAAACTCAGATAACTTCTCAGATATTTGTTTGGATAAGCTACTGAGATGTTATGGTTTTCCTCCCCCAGGTTCATTGAGTTGCAGTTGACATGTCACATTGTGTAAGTTTAAGGTGCACAACATGATGATTTGATACACTTACATGTGCAAAATGATGCCCGCAGAGGTTCATTAATACCTCAGTCGCCTCACATAATTGCCATTTAAGAATTTTATTCATTCTTAATTGGAGGATAATTGCTTTATGATACTGTGTTGGTTTCTGCTATGCACCAGCATGAATCAGCCACAGGCATATGTACGTCCCCTCCCTCTTGAACCTCCCTCTCACCTCCCACCCCAAAAACAGCGAGAATGTTTAAGATCTACGTCCTTAGCAAATTTCATGTATATCCTATCAAGTGTAGTTGACTGTAGTCACCACGCTGTACATTAGGGCCCCAGGACTTACTCATAATTGGAAGTTTGTACCCTTTGACCAACTTCTCCTCATTTGCCCTACCCCAGCCAGTCCCTAGCAGCCACCATCCTTCTCTCTACTTCTGTGAGTTCTGCTGTTTTGATTCCACATGTAAGTGAGATCAGACAGTATTTGTCTTTCTCGGTCTGACTTATTTGATTTAGCGTAATGCCATGAAGTTCCATCCATCCACCCATTAATTTTGTAGCAGAAGGCAGGATTTTTTCTTTTTTTAATCGGTGATTAACAGTCCATTGTGTGTGTGTGTGTCTCTCTCTCTCTCTAACATCTTTATCTTTTCATCCATAGACAGACTCTTAGGTCGTCTCCGTATCTTGGCCACTGTGAATAATGCTGCAGTGAAAGCAGGGGTGCAGATACCTCATCAAAATATTGATTTTGGGAATTTCCTGGCGGTTCAGTGGTTGGGACTTGGCATTTTCACTGCCGGGGCCTAGGTTCATTCCCTGGTCAGGGAACTGGGATCCCGAAAACTGTGAGCTATGAAAATACAGTTTGAAAACTGTATTTTCCAAAAAAAAAAAAAAAAAAAATCTTTTCCATTTTCTGTGTATTTATACCCAGAATTAGAATAGCTGGATCGTATGATAATGTGGGTTTTAATTTTTGAAGAATCTGCATACTGTTTTACATAATGTACCAGCTTACATTCCCAACAGCAATGCACAGGGATTCCATTTCTACACCCTTGCCAGCACTCTTCTAGGAGTCTTACAGTTTCAGCTCTACATTTAAACCTTTAAAATCCATTTTGAGTTAATTTTTGTAAGTGGAAAAAGATAGGGGTTCAATTTCTTTCTTCTGCTTGGGATTATCCAGTTTTCCCAACACCATTTAAAGAAGAAACTATCCTTTCCTCATCAGGGTTCTTGGCTCCCATGTTGAATATTAGTTGACTGTTTATCTATGGGTTTATTTCTGGGCTCTTGATTCTGTTTCACTGGTCTATTTGTATATTTTTATGCCAGCAGTGTCCAGTTTTGATTACTATGGCTTTGTAATAAAGTTTGAAAAACCAAGAAGTGTGCAACTTCCAGTTTTTCAAGATTTCTCTGACTATTCAGGGTCTTCTGTTGTTCCATACAATTTTTTTTCTATATCTGTAAAAAATATCATTGGAATTTTGATTACATTGAATCTATAGATTGTTTTGGGTAGTGTGGCTATTATAACAATGTTCTTCCAATCCATGAACACAGGATATATTTCTATTTATTTCTGTCTCCTTTAATTTCTTTCATTGTCTTGTACTTTTCAGTATATACCTTTTTGGTGTAAGTTTATTCCGAATTGTTGTATTGTTTTTGATGCTATCATAAATAATATTGTTTTGTTTATTCTTTTTCAGATAGTTTGTTGTTAGTGTATTGAAGTGCAACTGATTACTGATTTGTTCATTTTGTATCCTGCAGCTGTACTTGAATTTATTAATCCTAACAGCTTTTTGGTGGTCTTTAGGATTGTCTCTATATAAGATCATGCAGTCTGAAAATAGAGACAATTTTACTTTTTCCTTTCTGATTGGAATGCATTTTATTTCTTTTTCTTACCTAATTGTCAGTCAAGATTTTGTGGTTGTTTTCCATGTGGGATTATTATAGCAATACCTGAGTGACAAAGAGGCTTTCCTCGTATGTCTGGAGATCTCTGGCTGGTGGCTCACTTTTAAGACTGGAGCACTGACGATAAGCGAAAATACTCTGTATGACTTTTAATACCTTTAGACCATGAGCTTTTTGCACCTTGTTTTCTGTCTGTGAATATCCAGTGTCTTCCAGTTTATAGGCTGTGGGAACCTGAATAGAATCTGTATCCTACTGTTGTGTGAAAGTTGTGTAAATCTTAATTATGTTGAATCGGTTCATAGTGCTTTTCAGGTCTACTGTATTCTTCTACTTTTTGGTATATTCATTCTATTAATTTTTGAGGGTTGGATATTGAAACTCCAGCTAAAAATCTTAATTTATCTACTTAAAAATAATTGTAATATATAGTGGAACTGTAGGTGACTTTGTTCTTTATTTTCCAAGTCTCCTGTAAATGTGTTGTCATGCTTTCATAACTTAAAAAAATAGATAAAGCAATTTTCTGCCCCCACCCCCAAAAATGAAGCACTGGAAAGGGACCTGAGACCCTGTGTGCTTAGATGGGGCTTGGAGACTTTATGGTGACTGTGTGGGGGACATAGCCAGTTCACGGGGAGCCTCCAAATGTCAGTGTCTGTAGATCTTGCTATGGTGCCCCCATTTTTCCTGGGATGTCCTTGTCCCACTACCGGAATTCTACATCTTACTTCCTGCAATCTCATGAATGTCTCTCTAGCATATCCTCATATGGCAGGAAGAGTGAGAAAGCTCTTGTGTCTCTTCTTGTAAGGGCAGTAATCCCATTCAGGAGGGCTCCACCCTCAAGATGAAATCATCTACCAGAGACTCCCCCTCCCAACACCATCCCTTGGGGGTTAGGATTTCGACATATGAATTTTTAGGGAGCCGTTAACATGCAGCCCATAATGCATCATGAGATAGAGAGTCAGATGTGGTACTGCTGAGCCCTGAGAGTGCTGATGTGAGCTCACCTCTCATACTTGTCAGGAGGAGCTTCCCTGGCCTCCTTGCCTCTTCTTTCTTTCCTGACCCAGAGGACTCAGAGCTGGATTTAGTGATCAGGAGAAGCAGCACAAGCTGGGAAAGAGATAAAGGGCAGCCCCCCTCCTGACTGCGGCAACCTGACCTAGGGCAGGAAAGAAACCTAAACTTGGAATCAGTGTTTGAATTTTGATGCTTATGTGGGACTGGATATTTAAAATGTGGAACTGAACTTTTATTTTGTGATTAAGGTCTTTTTAAAGTTTTTAATTTAACAGTGGCCAGAAAGTTGAGGTGACTGAGTTTTTATCCAGGAGTGGAAGAACTTGTCTATTAGCGGTTTGAAAGGGAAAATGAGAGTAGATATTAATAAGTTTCAGTTGTTTTGTGATTATATCCCAGAATCTGAATCAGTCCGTTTAGTTCAGTCACTCAGTCGTGTCTGACTCTTTGTAATCCCATAGACTGAAGCATACCAGGCTTCCCTGTTCATCACCAACTCCTAGAGCTTGCTCAAACTCATGTCCGTCGAGTCGGTGATGCCATCCAATCATCTTGTCGTCTGTCATCACCTTCTCCTGCCCTCAATCTTTCTCAACATCAGGGTCTTTTCAAATGAGTCAGTTCTTCGCATCAGGTGGCCAAAGGATTGGAGTTTCAGCTTTAGCATCAGTCCTTCCAATGAATATTCAGGACTGATTTCCTTTAGGATTGACTGGTTTGATCTCCTTGCAGTCCAAGAGACTCTCAAAAGTCTTTTCCAACACCACAATTCAAAAGCATCAATTCTTCGACACTCAGCTTTCTTTATAGTCAAAGTCTCACATCCATACCTGACTATGGAAAAACCATAGCTTTGACTAGATGGACCTTTCTTGGCAAAGTAATGTCTCTGCTTTTTAATATGCTCTCTAAGTTGGTCACAACTTTTCTTCCAAGGAGCAAGTGCTTTTAATTTCATGGCTACAGTCACCATCTGCACTGATTTTGGAGCCCCCCATATGAAGTCTCTCAGGGCACTCAGGGCCGGTGCACTGGCACGACCCTGAGGGATGGGGTGGGGAGGGAGGTGGGAGGGGGGTTCAGGATGGGGACACATGTACACTCATGGCTGATGCATGTCCATGTAATGCAAAAACCACTACAATATTGTAAAGTAATTAGCCTCCAATTAAAATAAATGAATTAAAAAAAAAAAACAGAGTCTCTCACTGTTTCCATTGTTTCCCCATCTATTTGCCATGAAGTGATGGGACCAGATGCCATGATGTTCGTTTTTTGAATGTTGAATTTTAAGCCAACTTTTTCACTTTCCTCTTTCACTTTCATCAAGAGACTGTTTAGTTCTTCTTTGCTTTCTGTCATCTGCGTATCTGAGGTTATTGATATTTCTCCCAGCAGTCTTGATTCCAGTTTGTGCTTCATCCAGCCCAGCATTTTGCATGATGTACTCTGCATATAAGTTAAATAAGCAGGGTGACAATATACAGCCTTGACGTACTCCTTTCCTGATTTAGAACCAGTCTGTTGTTCCATGTCCAGTTCTAACTGTTGCATACAGACCTGCATACAGATTTCTCAAGAGGCAGGTCAGGTGCTCTGGTATTCCCATCTCTTAAAGAATTTTCCACAGTTTGTTGTGATCCACACAGTGAAAGGCTTTGGTGTAGTCAATAAAGCAGAAGTAGGTGTTTTTTTGGAACTCTCTTGCTTTTTCGATGATGCAGTGGATATTGGCAATTTGATATCTGTTTCCTCTGTCTTTTCTAAATCCAGCTTGAACATCTGGAAGTTCACGGTTCACGTACTGTTGACGCTTGGCTTGAGGAGTTTTGAGCATTTCTTTGCTAGTGTGTGAGATGAGTGCAATTGTGCAGTAGTTTGAACATCCTTTGCCATTGCCTTTCTTTAGATTTGCGATGGAAACTGACCATTTCCAGTCCTGTGGCCACTGCTGAGTTTTCCAAATTTGCTGGCATATTGAGTTCAGTACTTTAACGGCATCATCTTTTAGGATTTGAAACAGCTCAACTGGAATTCCATCACCTTCATTACCTTTGTTCGTAGTGATGCTTCCTAAGGCCCACTTGACTTCACGTTCCAGTATGTCTGGCTTTAGGTGAGTGATCACACCATCGTGGTTATCTGGGTCATGAAGATCTTTTTTGTACAGTTCTTCTGTGTATTCTTGCCACCTCTTAGTATCTCCTGCTTTTGTTAGGTCCATACCATTTCTGTCCGTTATCGTGCCCTTCTTTGCATAAAATGTTCCCTTGGTATCTCTAATTTTCTTGAAGAGATCTCTGGTCATTCTCATTCCATTGTTTTCCTCTATTTCTTTGCATTGATCACTGAGGAAGGCTTTCTTATCTCTCCTTGTTATTCGTCGGAACTCTGCATTCAAATAGGTATATTTGAATCTGAATAGTTCATCCTAATAGCTACACTTATCTGAGAATCTTTTTATTTTGCCCTTCCTCTGAGAGGATGAAATTCTAGGTTATTATTTTTTCATCACTTCAGTGATACTATCCCACTGTCTTCCGACATCGAATGCTGCTGAAGAGGAGTCTGTGTCTCTGTAACTGTCATTTGTGTTTCTGAACATCTCATGAAGAGACACTGACGGCTTCTGTTCCAGACTGTCTTTTTAAGGGTATTTATAGAAAAAAGCTGCTTTGGGAGATAGATACGGTGTCTTCTTCTGGAGCCACAGGTAGGTTTGTTTCAGGATCTTTAACTCTCCTGCGTGCATTGAGTTTTTTTTTTTCTTGTTGATTGTAGGTGTTTCTCATTGATGTTGTGAGCTCAGCTTTGCCTTTTTTTTCTTGGAGCATAGGGAGTACCATTCAGACAAGAAGTTTACCAAATGTAAGTAAATAATCACTTTAATGAACTTTCCTGGAGTGTTTAATTTTATTTTAAGGTAATGTAATTAATACTGGAGTTGCAGTTGTTATAATAATTAACTGTTGATAATTCCATTTAATAGCACTGATTTTAATTTTAACAAACACTGTCTATGTTTACTTCTCAACATTTATTTGAATACTTAGTCTTTTTTTCTTAAACTTAGCTCATCCAGCCTTCCTTATCATACACTCTCTTGGGACTTGCAGATCGGTGGTATTGCTATTCCTAAAATTTTACAGTGATTCCAGTCCCATTTAATGCTTCACACACTTTCCTTTCCCCTTGCTCATGCTAGATATGTTACATTTCCCATTTTATGACTTTTCACTTCTTCAAACTGGCCTTTATTGCTTGAAGTTCCACATTGTAATTTGAAAAGTAGAACACTAAAATATCTATTTCTGAACAGTCTGCTAACTACTGGGCTGTAATTGTATTCAAAATTGATAGTTCAGGTGAAACTTTATTTTATTCAACTTGAGAGGTATTTTTGTAGCTGATTATTCTTGCTTATGGCTTTACCTAGAGCTTTTATTTCACAGTTACATTTTGTACCATGTTAAATATTTTTTCATCTATTTTTCACAAAGCTAGATAAAAATGTTAACAAAAGACATAAAAGCCATATGTTAAACCCAGAATAGTATTGGAATCAGAAATGATAGAGTGCATCATCTTACTTTTATTGTTTTCTGAGATTTATTGCTGTGGAGAAGATTCAACCCAAGACGATGATGGCTAATACAGTTAGACCAAATTTTCAAATATCTAAAATTATTGCGCTAAAACTTCTTTTATATGCTAACTGGAAATGAAAAAGAAAATACGTTCAGATAAATGTTCTGAGGTAGGAAAAGAAATAGCAACCATACAGATGAGACAAGTCTTGCTTGTTATCTGTGTTAGATTGGCTGTTCTCCTACTGAGAGCTGTTCCATCATTTGAGTCCTTCTTCCTTCAGTGATAACCCACAATACATTGTCACCCCAGGGAAGCCAGGAAGCTCTGTGCAAGATGGCAGAGAGTTACTGCAGTTCTTTTCCTTCCCCATCATCAACCTGGGTCCCTGGATTCCTCGGGATTCCCTGGGCTGGCTCTGTGGCCAAGGGAGCCGGGAACTTCCTATTTATGGGTGGTGGGTCCACATATTTTATCACATTCTTCAAGGGGTCCATGACCTTCCAAATGCCAAGAATGGAGTGTAAAAGCATCTCTCTTTTACAAAAGACTCTCTTAGAAATTATTTTGATTATTACAAAAGGGCTAATGGGTATTTAAAAGCAGAAATATCACTTTGCAGACGAAAGTCTGATTAGTCAAAGGGATGGTTTTTTCCGTAGTCGTATATGGATGTGAGAGTTGGACCATAAAGAAGGCTATGCGCCAAAGAATTGATACTTTTGAATTGTGGTGTTGGAGAAGACTCTTGAGAGTCTCTTGGACAGCAAGGAGATCAAAGCAGTCAATCCTAAAAGGAAATCAACCCTGAATACTCATTGGAAAGACTGATGCTGAACTCCAATCCTTTGACCACCTGATTTGAAGAGCTGACTCATTGGAAAAGACCCTGATGCTGGGAAAGATTGAAGGCAAAAGGAAAAAGGAGTGGCAAAGGATGAGATGGTTGGATAGCATCACTGACTCAAGGGACATGAATTTGAGCAAACTCTGGAAGATAGTATAGACTAAAGGAGCCTGGTATGCTGCATTCCATGGGGTTGCAAAGAGTTGGACAAAACTTGGCGACTGATCAACAAGCAAAGAAATTGATATTAAGCATATTATTAATAATATGTTAGTGTTAGTATAATAATATGAAAAGTGTTAGTCACTCAGTCGTGTGTGACTCTTTGCGACCCCCTGGACTGAAGCTCACCAGGCGCCTCTGTCCATGGTATCCTCCAGGCAAGAATACTGGTGTGGGTAGCCATGCCCTTCCCCAGGGGATCTTCCCGACCAAAGAATCCAACCCGTGTCTTCTGCTTTGTGGGCAGGTTCTCTACTGTCTGAGGTACCAGAGAAGTCCATTTTCTAGAAGCGAGTTTATATTCATGAGGTCAACTAATGGTGGCAAGAAATTGGCACCTAGCTGGAGACTGTGGCTATTTCAGCACAGAGGAGGGTGTGAGGCTTGTGGGGTTCCCCCCTGCCTGCCCACAGGGCACTATGATGTCTCCCGGGGGCCCCCTCCCCCACTCCTATCAGATCCTCAGGGCCAGGGCAGGTTCTAGATTCCCATTTCTAAGCCGGGCCTCGGGCATTGACGTGATACTCTCATGGCTTCGTGCCATCTTTTAGAGGATGAAGAGACTTCCTGGAACTGGTGGGTTTCAGGACCATCCCTCACCCCTGGACAGTGAGATCTGTCCTCTGAGACCAGACGGAGCATCACTATCATCGACCAGAAAGTACCGTGGCCTCCTCTTGCTTATAGGAGCACCCAGGCCAATGACACCCCAGCATTCGAAAGACACTCCTGTCCTTCAGGAGGGGTGACTGGCCCAGCTTAGTCTGTGTCATCCAAACATGTTACCTTTATGCACAGAGATGAGGAAACCAAGAATTTTGCTCCGTGTGGAGATAGCTAGGAAAGAAAAAGCTATAGGGAAGGGACTTTCCTGGTGGTCCAGTGGCTAAGACTCCCAATACAGGGATTCCTGGTTCAATCCCTGGTTGGGGAACTAGATCCCACATGCCACAACTAAGACTGGGCGAAGCCAAGTAAATAAATAAATACTGAAAAAAGACTACAGGGAAAGTATCAGGAGCTTGAAGATTATTATTAAGAGTTGATTTACGCTTATATTAGTTAGTGTTAGTTGCTCAGTTGTGTCCAACTCTTTGCAACCTCATGGACTTATGAATAGCGATAATTAATTTACATTTTCACAGTATTGCAAGCCCACATTACTTCTGGATCATTAAAACGCAATGATCGTTTGACTAAGTGGTTGATTAGAAAAGTCACATATATTGATACAGGTACAGAAAGTGCTACTGGATATACATCCACTAATTACTTGGCCAGCTACAGTCCATGGGGTCGCACAGAGTGGGACACGACTGAGTTACTAAGCACACACACACACACAATGGATATGTGCTATTTCCTATCATCAGAAAAAGAACCCCCAAAATATAAAGCACAGACTAGGGAGGTGAGATCTCACTTTTTTTTTTTTTTTTTGAGATTTCACTTTTTAATCCCTGCAGCTCACTTGGGGATGGTTGCTGTCAAAATCCCTTGGCAAGTGGCAGGCTTCCTGTTACCCCACTTCCCTCTCCCAACACTGCTTCCTTGTTTGAGTAACTCTGGGCACACCCGCACAGTACCCCTTGTTAGGACAACACTGTGTGGGAGGCCCAGTGGAGAAGACTTCACCCGTGCTGCACCCCAACCCCATCTTACTCGAGCAATCCTTTGAGAATTCAGATGCTTGCTGGAGCTCATAGCCACCCTCTTTGCTGTTTCAGTAGCATACTGATGGGGACTGAATTCATGCTTTCCATTCCAGGCAGTCTTAATACCCTGGCTAGACTCCGTGGTCTGGCCCAGCTCCCAAATCCATGCGCAAATCAATCTCCATGGCTGGTGGATGCAATAATCTGTTTGACTTTAGCCAGGCAGGCACGGTCCTTGAGAGTGTTTCGGGGAGGATGGAGTCAGGCTCCCAACCACAGAGTTGAGTGGTGGGAGAGGTTTGTAAAGGCTTGAGGAGTCTGTGCCTTGAATAAAGGGAACTGGTGCTGGGGGAGGGAAGACATGGTGGATGTCTACTTCACTGATCTACTTCACTGGCATAGTTTCCAGATTTTATGTGCTTTTCAGATGGCTGGACCAGATACTTGCAGACTTCGGTGTTTTCATTTCTTCATGACCTTTTCCTTCAAATGGAAGGTGTAAGTCTTATTTTGTTTTTCCGAGACCTGGGAGAAACTGGATAGCTTCACAGGTATAGATGTTGTGTTTGGGTTATTCAGTTAATGACAGAGCAATGGGGTTTCCCTGGTGGCTCGGTGGTAAAGAATCCACCTGCCAGTGCAGGAGACGTAAGAGACCCAAGTTCGATCCCCAGGTTGGGAAGATCCCCTGCAGAAGGGAATGGCAACCCACTCCAGTATTCTCGCCTGGAGAATCCTATGAACAGAGGAGCCTGGCAGACTATAGTCCATGGGGTCATAAAGAGTGAGACATGACTGAGCACATGCACGTGTGCGTGCACACACACACACACACACAATGCCTCTTGTTATATAGAACAAGGCCATATGTAAAAATTCTATTTCCCCCTTATATCAGTTTCTAATAAGCTATTTCTTATTAGTGATGCTGTTAAATTTTATTTACCTCACTGCAGTTCCTATTCTCTGTCTTTGTCTCTGTTGCTTGGAAGAAGCCAAATCCAAGCTTGTACTGAAGATTTATAACATTTCAGGTTCAGATTCCCATCCCCTTCCCATTAATTACAACAAGACACTTGTAAAGGGATGTTAATATTTCCATTTCACAGAAGTGGACCCAGAAAACATGGGACATGTCAAGATGGTCCCTCATTAGAGAGAGAGCTGTGTGTTCGTTAGGGTCACACCAGCTGCTGGCCAAGCAGACCTCTAAGTCTCAGGCATTTGTTTCTCACTCATGGGACAGCCCAGCGGGGGGTTCCCAGGTGGTGGGTGGCGTTTGTCCCCCGCGCCTTCTGCCTTGTGCTTCTGCTGTTCTCTGGGACCTTGGAGCACTCAGCATGTAGCTGGCATCCACACACAGTCAGGCCTCTTCATTTTTCTGGAATCCCACCTTTCCCTTTATGGCCCAACTTTAAAGAAGGCTGAGCCCTGAAGAAGTGATGCTTTCAATCTGTGATGCTGGAGAAGACCCTTGAGAGTCCCTTGGATGCAGGGAGATCCAACCAGTCCATCCTAAAGGAGATCAGTCCTGGGTGTTCATTGGAAGGACTGATGTGGAAGCTGAAGTTCCAATACTTTGGCCACCTGATGTGGAGAGCTGACTCATTGGAAAAGACCCTAATGCTGGGTAGGATTGGGGGCAGGAGGGGAAGGGGACGACAGAGGATGAGATGGTTGGATGGCATCACCGACTCAGTGGACATGAGTTTGAGCAAACTTGGGAGATACTGAAGGGCAGGGAAGCCTGGCTTGCTGCAGTCCATGGGGGCTGCAAAGAGTCGAACACAACTGAGTGACTGAACAACAGCAACATCATCTTTCCCCATGAATATACTCTCACACGGTGACTTTCATCTTTTCACGTTGTCTGGTAAACAGTGCCATTAACAACATTTTAAAAAATGAAGTTTGTAAAGCTTAATGTAGGTTTATTGTGTCTCTCAATTTTTAATTTCCAAACAATAGCAGAGAAGCCATATATTTTTCTCACTCTCAAATATTAGCCTTGTATTTCCCTTTAGCTTTTTTCTTTCAGTAAAACTGCATTTCTTGACAACATTTTTGTTTTTTTTCATCGGTCTCTTCTCCTTTCCCACCTCAAGGGTTGCTTCTGTAGGTGTTTGGCAGTTGCCTGGCTCAGCCAGGCTCCCGTGGAGAATGGATGTTTCCTGGCTCTTCTGTGTTACCGCTCAGGCTATTAACAGCTCCTTAAATGGACTCAGCTTTCAAGTCACCGCTGGCCTTTTCAAGGTTGTTGGCCACGGGTGGGGAAGTTTCTAGCCCTTTCTAAAGCTCTCTGAACCTTGTTTGGCATTTAGCTGCTTCTCATGCAAGTCCTGGGATCCCCTGGTGGCTCAGATGGTAAAGAATCTACCTGCAACGGAGGAGACCTGGACTTGATCCTTGGGTTGGGAAGATGCCCTGGAGAAGGGAATGGCAGCCCTCTCCAGTAGTCTTGCCTGGGAAATCTCATGGACAGAGGAGCTTAGCGAGCTACAGTCCATGGAGCTGCAAAGAGTTCAACTTGACTGAGTGGCTAACACTTTCATGAAAATCCTAGATTGGTTAGGGAGAAAAATTTCTCCCTAGTCCTGGGGTCAGGACTTCAAACAGAAATGTCTACAGTGCATTATTTTCGATTCTTTCTTAGTGAGTTATGCTGAGGCCCAAGATGAGAGGCCTGAGATTTAATAGCCATGGAGGATGAATGAACAAAAGGGGATGAAAAGTTACAGGTGACCCCACCAAGTGACTCCCTGTTATTAGCTCCATCCCAGGACCAGGTCAAACATCATACTTGGGCTCTGCATACCTTTTCTCCAAGACGGTCATTGTCACTCACGTGCTTACAAGAAGGACCACTTTGCCTGGTTGTTCATGAAGCTGGGCTGCTGACCGAAGAGGTGGCTGAGCTTTCTGCAGCCCCGCAGGGACACTGACTCACTCTCCCCATGGCCCCACTGGAGGCAGAAGGCAGCGGTGGCCGGGGAAACTCCTTTCTTGAAATCGAGAATGTGACATGGGCTGAGCTCAGAGGTTTAACTCCACCCCTCTGTCTCTGCTTGGTGTGCCCTCTGACTGATGAGAGGTGGGCTATTCCTCAGGGAGAGAGCTTGGTCAGGAGGTCTACCTTGCAGGGACTTAAGTGAAGGCTTTGTTGTTTTTTTAAGTCACTGAGTCATATCCAACTCTTTGCAACCCCATGGACTATAGCCTGCCAGGCTCCTCTATCCTTGGAATTCTCTAGACAAGAATACTGGAGTGGGTTGCCATTGCCTTCTCCAGGGGATCTTCCCGACCCAGGGATTGAACCCGAGTCTCTTGTACTGGAAGGCAGATTCTTTACCACTAAGCAACCTGGGAAGCCCAAGTATAAGGTAGGTCTGATAGTTCCCTGGAAATCCCAAAAGTTGAACCACAGGGTCACTGGGATAAAAACAAAAAAGCTCTTGATGACATGGATGTGTGTGTGAAGCAACACTTAGCTGCTCAGTATTGTTTTTCTAGTTGTTCTGTAAGATACTTCTTAACTCATGGTAATTACTGAATTTCCTAGATCCTCAGATATCACTGATTGTAAAATGTGTTATCAATTAAATAACAGTAATTTTGGTATGATGAGAACAAAATACTATTGCTTAAAATGTACTGTTTGCAAAACACATTCCAAATTTTATAAATGATAAAATGTGATGAAATGGTAATATTTTAGCTCAAGGAAATATGTTAGAAAAGATTTTCTGCTCTAGACTAGAGCAACACCAGCTCTGTAGGTAGTGGAAGAGGCTTTTTTTTTTTTTCAGGTTAGTTATCCCTTTTCCCGCAGTTTGGGGTCTGCAATTACAGGAGCAGGCAGAAGCCAGTGGCTCTAGTAGTGAGGCTCCCGCAGGGCGATTTGTGGCTGTAATTTCTTGCTGTTGTCTGTTCTGCCACCCACCTAGCTTGCACTGAAACCTGCTGTGAGCCAGTGGACCCCTAGGGAGTGAATTTGCCGGAAGATAAATTCCCCTGTCCCTGCCTACCTTTGAATGCTATTGTGGAAACTGAATAGAATACAGATCACCCCCAAATTGAATTCTGTGTACCTGCTCTGCTAAGTAGAAAATTGCATATCAAATAGGTTCCTGGACTTGGCTCTGTCTAGACACAAAACTTGCTTTCCGTTTTTAATGTTCTCGGTCATTCAGGCATATGACACCCGTTTGCCCCAATCATTTCAGGATCTCAGGCATTTTATCTGGGGGGAAGTTATCACTGCCTACTGACAGTCCCTGTCTCTGCCCTACCCGTGGTGTTCTTGAGGATGCTGTGTTTATCTCTGTTACAGCATCAGCAGCCTCAGTTGACACTGCTTGGATGTAGGGACTGGGTCTCATTTTTATCATAAGTGTTTAGTATTAGTAGTAGCACACATCATGGTGCAAGAAATGCATATTAATGCATGAGGGCAGGGAGAAATGGCTGGCATTAGGACCTCTAAAGATTCTTCTCACATGGACTTATCCCTGAAAGGCAGCCCAGTGCTCCTCTCCTTCTGTGTAGAGCACGTGGGTAAGATGATAACTAGTGTCTGATGGGTGTTTTATGATAATTTTCTCCTTGACGTAACTCCTCATTCAGCCCTTTGTTTCCTTTGAACACTAGTAGGTGCCTCTGTAGAGGAAGCTACAGAGCCTGGTTATGCTATTGCAACTGTGGCAGTTATGTTCAACCTCCAGGCGGCAGCACATTCTGCAAAGCAGGAAGGCAGATGCCAACCACAAAGTGAAAATGCACAGACACTCAAGTTCCATCCAGGATCAGTGCCAGTTGTTGGCAGAATGGGTGTCTCCAGGCTAGGGATTATTTGGGGACCATCAAGAAGACCAAGGATGGTTCCCTCACTGGTGTAACAGCGCATCAGCTTTGTGCTTTGCTCCTTTGAGGTTGGAAACCTTTCATTTTCAAGTGCATGCTCAGCCACTTCAGTCCCATCTGACTCTTTTTGACCCCATGGACTGAAATCTGCCAGGCTCCTCTGTCTTTGGGATTCTCCAAGCAAGAATATTGAAGTGGGTTGCCCTGCCCTCCTCCAGGGGATCTTCCTGACCCAGGGATGGAACCCACATCTCCTGAGTTTCAGGTGGATTCTTTACCTGCTGAGCCATCAGAGAGTCGTAAGTAAATTTACCTCCATGATAGGGATGTATGTGGGGCAGAGCATAAATTGAATGTCAAAGAAATTAAAACATGAAATCTGAGTTTTGTCCTGAGATGGCATTGCCAAGAGGAACCTTTGCTTGTGTTCTGAGACTTGTGAGACTCCCTGGACAAGGACCTGGGGGTGGAGACTGAGCTGTTTGATTGGCAGGAGACAGAATCCCAGATAAGTGCCCTCCCGCCCCCGCCACCACCTTGATTTTTCTCTCTGGATCTTGTGGTTTAGTTATGCATTTCTCATGGCTTCCTGTAGGAGTGATTTTCCCTGAGGGGTGCTATACTGTGGAAATTGGAGGGGGCATTTTTGGTTGTGACAGTGATGGGGAGTGTGCTAAGTCACTTCAGTTGTGTGTGACTCCTTGTGACCCTAAGGACTGATAGCCCACCAAGCTCCTCTGTCCATGGGATTCTCTAGGCATGAATAGAAGGGCCTCTGCTCTTGACAGCATTTAGTGAGCATGGCCCAGTGACACTGTGTCTTGCAGAGTATGGGGGAAGTCCTGTCTATGGAAGGATTGCCCGGTGTCCTGCCAGACTTTCTAATGTCCCAAGAGACTTTCCTATGGCTGAAAATGCCCTCTGTTGTCCTCAAGCCACGGGTGTATCTAGTTCCTGGATAATGCTGACCTGGGATGCCTTTTGTAGCTACTGTTTTCTTAATAACCTTCTGTATAGGTCTCCCAAAGAAATTTATCCGTGATGTGTCAGGGACCAAAAATATATATAAAAGAAAATCATTACAATATTTCACGTGAGATTGTGTAGATAATGAAAAGTTCCTTTTTTTTTTTTTTTAGTAGTAGTTATGGCCGTTCAATTAAACAGTCACTAAATAACAAGGAATTCACCAGTATTTCCAAATGCATCGTCTTGGTGTTTGTAGCTCACCATATGTTTGAAGTATGACATAATCCTTATGGAACACATTCAATTTGTTGCTTCCCAGTTTCAATAGGAGCAGTTATATCTGTCTCTTTTTAGACAAATTGTTAATGAAAAGGTAGCAGAACAATCATTTTCTTGTAATATGCAATTCTGTCTCCTTAAATACAGGAGCCTGACAGAGCCATCCAGCACTCTGTGCTTTCTTCTGTCTGCAACTGAACTCTCTCTGACCCTCGGAAGCTAACAACTGGAGCAAAAAGGGAAGAAGGGGGGAAGTTAGCTAAACATAAACACTCAGCTCTAATACACGGAGTCCCAAAAGTTGAATGGAAAGTATATTTTACCTTATGTTTTCAGATAGTGTGTGAATAATCACCTTCTGCTGCCAAATCTATTCTTATTGATTTTAAAGTATCTCAAGATGTAGGGGCAGTGTTTGGAAGAGAGTGAGACTGTCTGAAAGATTGAGAATTTAGAGTCCCGAGTTTTTCTCTCTTTTAGTGGTGAGTCAGTGCTGCTGATAACGGCACAGGTGCATGGTGGTCCCTCTTTCAAGAGACCCCATGGATTACACAGTCCACGGGAATTCTCCAGGCCAGAATACTGGACTGGGTAGCCTTTCCCTTCTCCAGGGGATCTTCTCAATGCAGGGATTGAACCCAGGTCTCCCACATTGCAGGCAGATTCTTTACCAGCTGAGCCACCAGGGAAGCCCAAGAACACTGGAGTGGGTAGCCTATTCCTTCTGCAGTGGATCTTTCCAACCCAGGAATTGAACCAGGTTCTCCTGCATTGCAGGCGGATTCTTTACCAACTGAGCTATCAGAGATGTCCTCAAGAGACCCATGCAGGAGAAAACAAAAAGATTACCATCCATCCAAAACAAGCGTGTGATTTGACCGCATTTTAGTATTTATTTACTGTATTTTCTTGAATAGAATAGAGTTGAATAGAATTGAACCAAGACAGTTTTACATCCCATTCTAAAAAAATAAAATATTCAACTATGTCTTTAGAACATAGTGTAGAATAGTGACTGCTGGTGTTTATTGAGTGTTTACTCTCTGCTACTCTGTACCACGGTTATCAGCTGACCTCATCAATGATGGGTAGTTGGTCATGATTATCACCCATGCAGAAATTGATGCAGAAATGTGAGTCAGAGAGGTTATGGTTGAATAGCATCACCGACTCAATGGACGTGAATTTGAGCAAACTCTGGGAGATAGTAAGGGACAGGGAAGCCTGGCGTGCTGCAGTCCATGGGACTGCAGAGAGTCGGACATGATTCAGTGACTGAACAAAGACAAAGAGATCACTCAGCAAGTTTGTGTCAGAGCCAGCTTTTACAGGCAAGAAGGCAAACTGTAGTCAAGACACTTAACCCTACATGATGCCATGTGACAGCTGAAGATTGCTTCACCCAGTAAAACCTTGTCAATTCAGACTGCTTTGGAGATCTGGGAAGGAATGATCTGAATGACAGGATGTTTGAAAAGAAATGCAACCTGACATCTCCAAGAGATGCGTGTAAATTAAATACAGATTTTAAAATTAGGCAAGAAGTCTTGACAATCTCATTTTATTGTAAAGGAAAATATTTGGTTTTTAAAATACTGAAGCATTTAATTTGAAGGGTCTTGATGCTAAGTGGGTGCTAAGTTGCTTCAGTTGTGTCCGACTCTTTGTGACTGTGTAGACTGTAGCCCACCAGGCTCCTCCATCCATGGGATTCACCAGGCAAGATTTCTGGAGTGGGTTGCCATTTCCTTCGTCAGGGGACCTTTGTGACCCAGGAATCAAACCCTCCTCTCGTACATCTTCTGCATTGGCAGACAGGTTCTTTACCACTAGCGCCACCTTTTGTGATTCTAATCCATGTTTTTTCACAGTAGAAATCTGAGCTATTCGCCTGTTGATTACACATAGTGCCTTGTGGACCATGGAAGGGCCATGCAGATGTGTAAGTTACAGATGGTGGAATCTTTGAGAATGTAGACTCCAGGCTCAGGGCCAGATTCAAAGGCTTGTATAATGTCCCAGGGTTAAAGACTAGGTGGATCAATAGGTATTCAGCAGCCCTTAGCACAGAGAAGGGGCTCAACTGATGCAGATAGTCATCACTGCTACAACCAAAAAGAGGACTCTGGGCTCAGGAGTGAGCTGGAGACAGATACCACGGCTAACCACCCTCCGTAGTGCATCAGATGTGTGCAATCCTATTGAAGGAAGTGAGTCTGGAAGGGAGATGTGGCCAACCCTGGACAGCCTCCGGACAGTGTTTGGGCTCCATTTCTGCTCGCAGTAGGGAGCAGGGATGATGCTGGTGTGAAATGGTAGGATTTAGGGAGTGATCTGATGGAGGTATTGCACTCATCTCTCACACTAGTAAAGTAATGCTCAAAATTCTCCAAGCCAGGCTTCAGCAATACGTGAACCGTGAAATTTCAGATGTTCAAGCTGGTTTTAGAAAAGGCAGAGGAACCAGAGATCAAATTGCCAACATCCACTGGATCAACGAAAAAGCAAGAGAGTTGCAGAAAAACATCTATTTCTGCTTTATTGACTATGCCAAAGCCTTTGACTGTGTGGATCACAATAAACTGTGGAAAATTCTTCAAGAGATGGGAATACCAAACCACCTGACCTGCCTCTTGAGAAACCTGTATGCAGGTCAGGAAGCAACAGTTAGAACTGGACATGGAACAACAGACAGGTTCCAAATAGGAAAAGGAGTACATCAAGGCTGTATATTGTCACCCTGCTTATTTAACTTATATGCAGAGTACATCATGAGAAATGCTGGGCTGGAAGAAACACAAGCTGGAATCAAGATTGCCGGGAGAAATATCAATAACCTCAGATATGCGGATGACACCACCCCTATGGCAGAAAGTGAAGAAGAACTAAAGAGCCTTTTGATGAAGGTGAAAGAGGAGAGTGAAAAAGTTGTCTTAAAGCTCAACATTCAGAAAACTAAGATCACGGCATCTGGTCCCATCACTTCATGGGAAATAGATGGGGAAACAGTGGAAACAGTGTCAGACTTTATTTTTTTGGGCTCCAAAATCACTGTAGATGGTGACTGCAGCCATGAAATTAAAAGACGCTTACTCCTTGGAAGGAAGGTTATGACCAACCTAGATAACATATTTAAAAGCAGAGACATTACTTTGCCAACAAAGGTCCGTCTAGTCAACGCTATGGATTTTCCAGTGGTCATGTATGGATGTGAGAGTTCGACGGTGAAGAAAGCTGAGCGCCACAGAATTGATGCTTTTGAACTGTGGTGTTGGAGAAGACTCTTGAGAGTCCCTTGGACTGCAAGGAGATCCAACCAGTCCATCCTAAAGGAGATCAATCCTGGGTGTTCATTGGAAGGACTGATGTTGAAGCTGAAACTCCAATACTCTGGCCACATCATGCGAAGAGTTGATTCATTAGAAAAGACCCTAATGCTGGGAAGGATTGGGGGCAGAAGGAGAAGGGGACAACAGAGGCTGAGATGGCTGGATGGCATCACCAACTTGATGGACATGGGTTTGGGTAGACTCCGGGAGTTGGTGATGAACAGGGAGGCATGGCTTGCTGCGATTCATGGGGTCGCAAAGAGTCGGACACAACTGAGTGACTGAACTGAACTGATGGAGGTACAACAGAGACCTTGTCCGGAGGTCTCTGAGAAAGGAGACCAGAGTGAGACAAATGCTCACGGTGCCTGTCAGAGTGCCCAGGTAGGAGGCCCTGGAGGCTGGGGCACATCAGATCCCCCAGTCTGTGCCCCCCACCATAGGAGACCACATGGGTCACAGGGCCTGACCTCCTGCTCATCAGTAACCACTCATAAGTTTTCTCCTCAAGTTACGCATAGCGGAGACTACAATGGCCTCGTGAAACAAAGGGTTTAGGCCACTTGACAGTTGTATTTCTCCTTGTGAATTTGTAAGTCTGGATCTGGGCTTCCCTGGTGGTTCAACAGTAAAGAATCCACCTGCCAATGCAAGAAATTTTGGCTCTATCCCTGGGTTGGGAAGATCCCTTGGAGGAGGAAATGGCAACCCACTCCAGTATTCTTGCCTGGAGAATCCCATGGACAGCGGAGCCTGGCAGGTTACAGCCCATGGGGTTGCAAAGAGTCGGACACGACTGACTGACTAACATACACACAGGTTCTGTTTATTTACTCCAGGTAGAGACTTGGGGACATTTTTCACTCTCCTCTTCCTCCCATTCATTGGACACCAAGCCCTTGGTGAAAGCTCTTCTTAAATATCACTCACAGCCCTGGATCTCTGTCTGTCACCTCCACTCAGAACTTGGAGTTGGTGCCCAAGTACAGGGGTGGCCTTTAGCTGGTCCCCTCACCTCTTTTGTTCTTTTCTGTCCCCAGCACAGTCATGCTGTATGTTGCTGCTCTATAGATTACTTACCATCTCTACTTCCTGTGCAAGGAAGTAACATGACCAGCAGCAACCACCTAACCCACAGAGCCCACAAAGCCTCTTCTGTGACCCCGTCACCTGCACGGTGAACTCCTGGATTCATAGTAAAGGATGCTTGTCATCTGGCCCTTGACTTTCAAGTACCTTTCCCATCTTACGATGCAGCTACTCCACCTGCCTCTCTGCCCCGGTTTCCTGAGAAAGCTGTGCATTTGTGAGTTGGTTTTGTTTTTAAACGCACCTCTGTGCTTTTATACCTGTTGGGGATGCCATTTCTCATACCCCATCTCGTTGTTTGCTGGTTGAATTCAAGTTCACCCAGGCTTGGTTCAAAGGGGCGTGCGTATGTGCTCAGTTTCTCAGTCATGCCCAGCTCTTTATGACTCCATGGACTGTAGCCTGCCAGGCTCCTCTGTCTGTGCAGTTTCCCAATCAAGAATGCTGGAGTGGGTTGCCATTTCCTACTCCAGGGGATCTTCCCAACTCAGAGGTCGAACCTCCATCTCTGGAGTCTCCTGCATTGACAGGCAGATACTTTACCACTGAGCCATCTGGGAAGCCAGCTGGCAGACATTCCTTTCTCTGTGTGTTTTCATGGTGACAGAAATGCACTTGTATTCACACTGGATTGCACTTGTTTCTCTTCCAGCGGCTTATGTAGTCTCTGAGCTGCTGGAAGGCAGGCCCTGTGCATTGCTGTGCGCACTGTGGATGGCCCTGGTGGTCACTGGATGGAGGGAGGGATAGTGGCAGGACTTGGGAAATGGAAGGGGTGGCAGTGTACCATAGATGGGGGGCATGAAGAAATTTTAAAAAAGAGTCAGAATCCATGAGCTGTAACAGCTCAGGACTATGTGATTGACTTTTATGTGCCATAGAACCTTGCCCCATTGCCGGCAGTTTTGGGAAGAGTCTCAGCCCTAATGCTTTAAGCACGTTGCTGTAATTCCACTCTCCATAAAGTGGTCTTTAAATTGTGTTTTGAGGCTGGGAAGTGCAGATCAGTGACATGCTTAACTGTACAGCCACAGCAAAATGGGAATCTAGACCTATCTGTATGCAAACACCATGCTTCAAGTTCATCATTGTTATTAGGAAACGGAAATACAGCCGGAGCAGAAACCTCTGTATTTCCCTCTGCCTGTGTTGTGTTTTTGTCAGTGGGGCTTCTGAAGGACTAGGCGTTTACGAATCCATTAGAATGAGCAATTTTATATCCTAATGTAAAATTAAAGGAATTAAAGGATCTGCCTGAGAGATAACACTTGTTTAAACCTCTATTAATATCTCTCTTGGTTTTGTTGCCTAGGTTAGTGATATATTATTGGAGTAGAAAATGTCCCAGTCGTATGTATACTTTCTAAATCTCAGTGTATTTTTTTTTCTGACAAAGTGTAGAACTGATTTTCTTCTCTTCTGTCCAAAATATAAGATGTAGGGAAAACAAAACTGTACGTAAATGCAAAGCATACTATACTATTTTTTTTCAGTTCTTTAATATTATTTTTTAAAAATCTCATTTGCATCATCACATTGTCTATTTTCCAAAGATGTATGCTCTTGGATTCTTCCAGCTCTCATCTGTGAGCCCATTAATTCCTTTTCCTTAAGCCTATCAAGCAGTATTTACTGTGGTGTTTACCAAGGCCTCTCCTAGGTTGCGTGGGATCCGGGGCAAATAGTCTTTGTGAGCCCTCTGGCCATGGGGGGACTTCCCTGGTTGTCCAGTGGTTAAGAATCCACCTTGCAATGCAGGGGACGTGGGTTCAATTCCTGGGCTGGGAACAAAGATCCCCCCGTGCCATGGGGAAACTAAGCCCATGCGTCACAACTCCGGAGCCCACACACCAGAGCTTGAGAGTCTGTGCACAGCCATGAAAGAGCTTGCATGCCACAACTAAGACTTGACACAGCCAAATAAATAAATAAATATTTTAAAAATGCATGGCTCCATGGAGGTGTACTGATTTATCAGTGAAGGTTTAGAATCACGTACAGAAGAGATACTGAGGAGCTTATTTTCTTTTTCCAATCAGTGAACGTGAAGGTGCTTCCTCCTCTCCAGGCACCATCCCTATCTGTTCAAGTCTAGGGACCATCACTGCGTCATGTTCATGGCCCAAGGCACCACTTCCTGATCATTTCACACCCCCCACCTTGCTGTCACACACAACACGTGGCTCTTTGGAACCTGTTTATACTGAAACAACACAGTTCATCTTGCCTGTGCAGTTTCCTGGGGCACTTACCGAGGGCTGGCCACACTGTATCACTCACAGTGGACATCGTCCCTTCAGCCGTCCGGGAACACTGGCTTCCAGGGACAATCTCAAGGTGTTACTGTGCTTTGTCAATGATGGTTACAAAGGCAACCCTTCCTCAGAGGATGCAGTAATGCTTGGATGATAACTTCTTTGTTGTCGTGTTCAGTATGCTGATTTTATAGCACAGGGTAGAACAGGACATCTTCTGTGTCTTGAACTCTTTAGATGCTCATCTCTGCAAGCTTCGATGTGCTTTCTTGCAGTGTCACTCACAGCTTTCTACTCCACAACCCAGGGGCCAGGCCGGGGAAGAGGAGTGGTCTCCTGGCTCAGAGAGCATCTGTCCCTTATCCTATACTCACCTAGAAAAGTACAGCCGTAAAGGATTTCCTCTAGATTTACTGTTATTTCTGTAAAAATGTCAACCTGAAGGTTTGCAGATAGTCTCCTGAGTTATCCCAGAGACAATAAACAAGGTATTCTCCCATAACTGGGAATCTCGACAAATCCTGAATTGTCCAAGGGCCCAGTAGTTGATAAAAATTTCATTCTTATGTCCTGGCCATTGTACATGTGTGTGTATACGAGTTATTCTAAGTGCTTAGTGGTTCTCATAATTTACTGCACCCATTTGTGAAGTGTGTGTTGATGTTGATTTTATTTTTCCTTTGTGAAAAGATATAATAATGGATGTAACAATTTTCCAAATGGATACTCATGGTGAAGGAGGCTCTGTGTGGGGGGTGGGGGCGCAGGAAGTATATGCAATGCTCTGTTGCTGTTGTTCAGTTGCTCAGTCGTGCCCAACTTCTTGTGACCCCCTGGACTGCAGCCCATCAGGCTTCCCTGTCCTTCACCATCTCCCAGAGTTTGCTCAAAGTCTTGTACATTGAGTTGATGATGCCATCCAGCCATCTCATCCTCTGCAATGCTCTGTAGTTTTAGCCCAATTTTGCTGTGAACATAAAATTAAAAAAAAACTTCACCTAAGGAAAATACTGGCTCAGAAGAGTGTGATGTCACCATGTTAACAGAGGTGGGAGAGGATGTTTTAAAGTCAGATGGCGCATGGGGCAATGATATGGAAAGTCCTAGGGGGAGATGGGTGCAGCCACCTCTTTGGACTGCCGGACATATGACCTGGAGACTGTGGGAGAGTTGGGGTGACCCCCCTGCCCGCCAGGGTAAAGGATATCTGCCACCACCCCAGCAGCCCCTGGGTGCTAAGGACCAGAGGCAGCACTATAGTTGGAACACAGATGGGCAAAAGCCAATCCACAGACCTACGCACCTGGCTTCAGTCCAAGGGTTAGCAGTGACCCTTCGTGAGCTCAGAACCCTGAACTTGCCCTGTGTCTGACACGAGTAAGAATCTCCAAAATCAGCACGTCAGCGCCATTCTGGCAGCCTGTGTGGGTGCTCAGTTGTGTCTGATATGTTGTGACCCTGTGGACTGCCAGGCTCCTCAGTCCATGGAATATTCTAGGCCAGAATACCGGAGTAGGTTGCCACACCCTTCTCCAGGGGATCTTCCCGACCCAGGGATTGACCTGTGTCTCTTGCGTCTCCTACGCTGGCGGGCATTCTTTACCACTGCTCTGCCAAACCTTTGAGACCAATATGGTACCACCTGGTGGGAGTCATCTGCTGGCCAGGCTGCCCTCCTGGAACCAAAACCCAGTCAGGACTGAAGACAACCCACCAGCATGAGTCCACTTGCTCCTTGGGGCATCTGGTCGACCCATTTTCAGAGCACAGAGTCTGGAAATTAGACACGTTTGCCCCTCTGGTAGTGGAGGAAGCCTGTGCTTCACTCCCTGTATCTTTTCTCCACCAGCAGTTGAAGCATGAGGGGTCGATACCAGCTGCATTAGGTCCTTCCTGAGATCCCCTCACAGCCTTGGACCACTTTCCTGACTGGCCTGGTAACTGTGACTCATCTGGTCTCACTGTTAGATTCAGAACTGCCCTGTACAGCTGTGCAGGTTGTGCACTGCACGGTGGTGCCTGTTCCCAGGAGGCGCCACTCACATCACAGACCGTTGAGATATTTTACTACAGCAGATGGCACTAAACTGTCTTGTTCTAAAAAAGATTGGTGTATTATGATGAATTTTTTTTTGATAAATGGAAATCTTGAAGAAGGGGGCACCTTTTAAGAATTTTCAGGAAATAGCCATATGGGCTAGCAGTGCCTTGGACTACAACCTGCCCACTCTCTGCTGGCCAAGCTGTGGAGGCACCTTCATTTTCCCCTGGTTAGCATCATTCATTCATGCATTCATTTATTCACTGACAGTTATCCAGTGCCCACTATGTGCCCAAACCCTGAGAATTTGGGAGGTTTTGTGAGCAGTTTGGCCACATGTGGGGGGGGGGGGATGGCCCGTTGTCTAGTGGCCCAGGTCCCCTTGGGCATGTCCAGTTTTGGCCAGCAGACCATGAACAGGAAGAGCAGCGTGTGACTCTGGACCAAGCAGTTGAGAAGAGGTGTTGCTCCCACCCCTCTTCCCATCTGGGTGGGTGCACAAGCCTCAGTGGCCTGTGGAGGCCAAGCCATGGAGCTTGGCCTGTGGTCACACAAAGTCCTAATGAGCACAGTTGACGTGAGCATGGCTTCCTTGTCAGATGGACCTGGATTCAAGCCCTAATGTTGCCACTCATTGGCTGTGCGGCTTTAGTCTTCAACCCCAAAGTCCTATTTCCTCACCTATAAAATGCACAGAACAATCCCCCAGCACCTCCATGGTTGGGAGGAACACAGGGTGTGACACACACATACAGTGTGAGAGAAGGCACTCAGCGAATGGCCCACACGTTGCCCCAGGGCTGAGGTGTCCGCAGTGATTAAGGCTGTGGGCTCTGGACCAGGCAGCTTGGGCCTGAATCCTGGGTCTGCTCTTCTGGGCTGTCTTGGGGCCGTGACTTACTCATCTGTTAAATGGGGGCAGCAGCAGTCCCTGTGTCATAAACAGGTTGGGAGGATGAGGTTGAATGGAGAACAGTGCTGGGCACAGGTAAACACTGGGTGTAGTGGGCTGAGTGGTGGCCTCCCGAATGGTAATGCTAATCCACGAACCCCTGACAGTGACATTTGGAAACAGGGTTATGGCCGACGTCATTAAGTTGATCTTGAGACTAGATCATTCTGGATTATTCGGAGGGGCCCTAAGTCCAATGACACATGCCCTTGTAAAAGGCAGAAGAGGAAAAGGTAGACCACAGAGAAGAAAGCCGTGAGCAGACAGAGACTGGAGTGATGTAGCCAGAAGCCAAGGAATGCCGGTAGCCCCAAGGTGCTGGAGGAGGCGAGGAGGGATCCTCTCTAAGAGCCTCTGGAGGGAGCTTGGCACCTTGATGTCAGATATCTGGCTTTTAGGACTGTGAAAGTATCCATTCCTGTGGTTTGTATTTTTTTATGTTTTGTTGGAGTATAACTGCTTCACAATGTTCTGTTAGTTTCTGTTGTACAACAGTGTGAATCAGCTATCAGTTCAGTGCAGCTCAGTCACTCAGTCATGTCTGACTCTTTGCGACCCGCATGGACTGTAGCACGCCAGGCCTCCCTGTCCATCACCAACTCCCGGAGTTTACTCGAACTCATCTCCATCATGTTGGTGATGCCATCCAACCATCTCATCCTCTGTCGTCCCCTTCTCCTCTGCCTTCAATCTTTCCCAGAATCAGGGTCTTTTCCAACTAGTCAGTTCTTCGCATCTGGTGGCCAAAGTATTGGAGTTTCAGCTTCAACATCAGTCCTTCCAATGAATATTCAGGACTGATCTCCTTTAGGATGGACTGGTTGGATCTCCTTGAAGTACAAGGGACTCTCAAGAGTCTTCTCCAACACCACAGTTCAAAAGCATCAATTCTTTGGTGCTCAGCTTTCTTTCTAGTCCAACTCTCACATCCATACATGACTACTGAAAAAACCATAGCGTATGTATACATATATCCCCTCCCTCCTGAGCCTCCCTACCATGGCCCCTCCCACCCCACCCTGCCTCTCTAGGTCATCACAGAGCACAGAGCTGGGCTCTCTGTCTTATACAGCAGCTTCCCACTAGCTTTGGAAAAGGGAATGCCAACTCACTCCAGTATTCTTGCCTGGAGAATCCCATGGACAGAGGAGCCTGGCGGGCCACAGTCCATGGGGTGGCAAAGAGTTGGACACGACTGAGCAACTGTCACTACTACTGCTGTCTCCCACTAGCTGTTTTACACGTGGTAGTGTATATATATCAGTGCTACTCTCTCAGTTTGTCCCACCCTCTTCTTCCCTCCTTTGTGTCCATAAGTCCATCCTCTACATCCATGTTTCTATTCCTGCCCTGCAGACAGGTTCCTAACTCTCCTCAGTGTCCCCAGAGCCCTGGGAGAGGCCCTCCTGGAGAAGGAGCCAGGGACCTCACTGCACCTGTGTTTGCCGACCCACTGGGACCGCAGATGATGAGGCTGGTGGTGGGAGAGGCTGTTCCTCGGAAGGAGACCTGGGTTCTGTTAGAAAGGGGATGACTGCTTAGTCATCCAAATGACAGATGTCAGTTCCAGGACATGAGTCCCATTGGAGGGAGGTGGGTGGTGGATTCCTGGGGTCCGGGTGAGGTCACAGCTTCCCTGGGAGAGGCAGAGCCAGAGGGTAGTTGGGGAAGCAGGTGAGCACACCTGGGCCCTGACTGCCTGGGTGGGATCAGGAAGGAGGAGGGTGTGGACGTGCAGAAAGAAGAGCCCTCGGAGACCGCCTCACCTCCCATAGAGGACTGGAGAATGTGCTGGAAGAACCTAGTGCCCTGGAGTCACCTCTCACGGAGGTTTGAAGGACCTAGCACACTGGAAGGGCAGCACCTTGCGGCTTTAGCTTCTTGCTCCTTGAAGATGGAGACTGCTAGCCCTTACCTGGCTCCCTTTCTGTCTGTAGCTGAGAGTTTCAGGGGTGAGATGGACATGCCATCGCAAGCAGCAGCTGCTCTGCTCTGCACGCGCAAATGACGCAGGTGGGCTCCCCTTTGTTCTCATAGCTGGGGACACTGGTCCCCAGAAAGGTCCTGCCTGGACCATTCAGGGAGATGGGGTGACAGCTGGGGACCACAACCCTCCCAGGACCCGTCCTCCTCCGTGAGCCCTTCTCATCCCTCCCTGAACCCCTGGAGGCACCTGGTGTCTGGGTGAAGACGCTGGGTAGGTCTCATCACCTTACCGATTTTTTTTTTTCCTCTGGCAGTTCTGAATTCATGGATGCCCGGTCACCTGCTTACAGAAATGGAAACTTGGTTCATAGAGTGATTTAAACCCCAGACCTGAGGATTACGTTCCAGGAAATCGTGGGGTGAGGGTATCTTTCCATCTGGTTTACGGCCTCCTTCGCTGAGCGGCTCTGCCCTTGGCCTCGCCGAGGTTTTATAACTGGCTCTCATTTCGGGTCCGGCAGAGACACCCTCTGGAGTCGTAGGGAGAGGATACCGGCCCCCAGCTTTCCCTGTGAGCGGATCTTTTCTCTCGCCTGATACAACAGTCATAAGCAAGACTCCAGTAAATAAATCGTTCAGTTCCCACCGAAATTGCCTATGCTGGAATTTGTGCCTTTTAGATTCACATGAATGATGACTCGGACAGAGCATCCTTTTATGTGAACCCAGATGATTCCAACCCAGATAGTAGAAATGTGAGAAGCCTCAGCGAAGTCTGTTCTCTGGGTTATAAATTCCTTTTCTCTCTAATGCCTTGGCCTTATCTGGAGATTCTCTTGGCTGTGCTTTCTTCTTTCATGGCTGTCTCTTTATTCACCCTGTTCCTTCTTTTCGGGAATTTTACTAGTTCAGCAGCTGCAGCTGAATTGAGCCAAGAATATTTGCTAGGGTGGCCGAGAGATGGTCTCACTCCACCTCTGAGGCCGTCTCTCCCCGGCACACTGGTGCCCTTCTGTAACTCTGTCCTTTTCAGAATCAGCTCTGCTTGAGCTTAGTTTTTTAAAAAAAAAAGTCAGCGAATGTCAGAACAATTTCAAATGACTGGGTTTGTTCACCTTTCTTTAGCTGCCCTTAAAATCGCACCCCTTTCCTAACAAACTTTCAAAGTGTGTTTTTTGGCTGTGTCTACAGGATGTTTTAAAAGGTATTATTATTATTATTATTATTATTTTTAATGCTTTTATGAACCCTGGGGTGCATATAGCTTTAAAAAAAAATTTTTTTTTACTAAATAATAATACCTTAAATAAAAGGTATTATTATTTTTTTTAACAAAAGAACAGTGCAACCAGATGCATTGTAAAATAGCCTGTGCACTTGAAATATCAAGCCAGAGGTTTTGTTACTGGAGCCTTGGAAATAATGCTGGGGTTCCGATGAAATGGAAAAGTAACTGGTCATTCACACAGTTCTCAGAACTTGTGCACTTTGGGGGCAGTTAGGGCATTCTTTGGGGCTTCCTTAGTGGTCAGTTGGAAAGAATCCGCCTGCAATGCAGGAGATGTGGGTTCGATCCCTGAGTCAGGAAGATCCCCTGGAGAAGGAAATGGAAACCCATTCCAGTACTGTTGCCTGAACAATTCCATGGACAGAGGAGCCTGGTGGGCTACAGTCCATGGGGTCGCAAAGAGCTGGACACGACTTAGCAACTAAACGACAATGGCATTCTTCATAGAACCTAAATCTACCTTGGGAGTTGTAATTGAACTTGAAAACACCTGAGGCTAAGGTTTCGGGTATGCAGAGGGGTAAACAGAAGTCAGATTTGGGGAAGATAGGGTCAAAAGGAGCTTAGAGAAAGTGGGGTGAAGGGAAAAAATATGTTGTAATGGCAGAGAGAGCCCCAACCTTATCAGCTATGATGATGCAAAGATAAAATAAAAATTAAGGCTGAAACAAAATGACTCTGAAAGTTTTAGAATTAATTGAAAAGATAATGTAGCAATATTCATAAATTAGAACTTGAAATGAAAAGTGTTAAGAAGGACAGAGACAGAAAGTTTATATTAATAAAAGTGAAGTTGTACCAAAGAAATATAACAGTTTTGACGCTGTAAACACCTACTACCACAACTTTTTTTTTGTTTTTAGTGCCCCTCCCCCATGTCAACATCCTCAATTCGTTTAGTCCTTTTCAGTTCCTATTAAAAAAATTAAAATTGAAGTATTTTTATTTTTTAAAAAAGATGCATTTATTTATTTTTACTTTTAGCTGTATGGGGTCTTCACTGCTGCCTGTGGGCTTTCTGCAGTTGCTTTGCACAGAGGCTGCTCAAAGCAGTGGTTTCTCTTGTTGTGGAGCACAGGCTCCAGTAGTTTTGAACATGGGCTTAGTTGTTCTGCTGCATGTGTGATCATCCTGGACCAGGGATTAAACCCATGTCCTTTGCATTGGTAGGCGGGTTCTTTATCACTGAGACATCAGGAAAGCCCCTGAAGTAGTTACTTTTAAAAGACCCTGAGGGATTTTCTGGTGATAGGCTTACATACCTTACTATTGTATACAAAAAATTTTATTATTTTTGTATATATACCCTGCAAAAACGTGTGCTAAGTCGCTTCAGTTGTGTTCAACTCTTTGTGACCCCATGGACCGTAGCCCGCCAGGCTCCTCTGTCCATGGGATTCTCCAGGCAAGAATACTGGAGTGGGTTGCCATGCCCTCCTCCAGGGGATCTTCTTGACCCAGGGATCGAACCTGTGTCTCTTACGTCTCCTGCATTGGCAGGCATGTTCTTTACCACTGGTGCCACCTGGGGAGCCCTGTATACATGCCTTATTTTTGTATAATTAATAGTCCATGGATCAATTTGACTTATCTCCTCTTAAATTCCAGTGTCTACTTAGGCTTAAAGTAACCTGACGATAGGGCCATTATCTTGCCACATCTTTGAAATATTTACAGCAAAGTTTCTTTGAAAAAAGAAATTGACCAACTTAGAATTGAAGAAATTTTAACACACTGCTCTTGTAATGGGGAGAACTATGGCCTTAAGATATGCTTACATACTGATCCCTTGAGCCTCTAAATACCACCTTACTCGTGAAGAGTCTTTGTAATAAAGTGAAGAATCTTGAGGTGAGATTCTTTGGAATTACCCTGGTGGACTCTAAGCGCCATCACAACGCCATCACAAGAGTCTTTGTAAGAGAGAAGCAGAGGGGAACTGGAGACACAGAGGAGGAGGCGACATGAAGATGGCGGGAGAGCCTGAAGTGAGGTGGCCTCCAGCCAGCGTGGGCAGCCCCCAGAAGCTGGAAGTCGTGGACAATGGATTGTCACTAAGGGTCTCAGGAGGAAGCAAGGCCCTGATGACATCTTGATTTCAGACTTTGGTCTCCAGAACTGCGACAGAATAAATTTCTCTTGTCTTTATGCAGGTGCATGGCAGAAGCCAACACAGTATTGTAAAGCAATTATCCTCCAACTAAACAAATACATTTTAAAAAAGAAAAAAGAATTTCTGTTGTTTAAAGCTACTAGTGAAAGTGTTAGTCTCTCAGTCATATCTGAGTCTTTGTGGCCCCATGGACTGTAGCCCGCCAGGCTTCTCTGTCCATGGGATTTCCCAGGCAAGAATACTGGAGTAGGGTGCCTTCTCTTCTCTGGGGAATCTTCTCCATCCAGGGATCAAACCTGGGTCTCCTGCATTGCTGGTGGATTCTTTACCTTCTAAGCCACCAGGGAAGCCCTTAAAGCCAGTAAGTTTGTGGTAATCTGTTATGGCAGCCATAGGAAACGAAATTCTCAAAAATGCACAGATTAAGAAAAATAATAACTAATTAGAATATCAAGGATTTGAAAAATAGAATTAACTCTACACCAACTGACTGTGCTCCTTTTTAATACATATATAGAAAAATTTATTAAAATTGACCATGTCCTATGCCACAAAGGAAATGTGCAGTTTCCCAAGTTGAAGTCATCGAGTCTTCATTCTTTTGGGGGCAGTGCAATAAAAACAGCAACCACCCACAAAAAGATGGACAGAACATCCCCTGAGTGCATTGGGAGATTAAAAAATATCTTCTAAATAATTCATGTTTTAATGAGAAAATCAAAATGGAAGTTATGGTACTTAAAAGCAAATGTCTACCCGAGCTGTGCATATAAACTTGTGAGATAAAACCACAGTGTTACTCAAAGGAGAATTTCGAGCTAGGAGTGCATTTATTAGAAAACAGTAAAGATTGAAAAGAAATTAGCTAAGCTTTCTTAGCTGTAAAAAAAAAAAAAAACCTGTAAAAAAGAACAGCAAAACAAATCTAAAGAGAGTAGAAGGAAGGAAATAATATAGATTAGAGCAGAAATTAATGAAGTAGAAAACCAGAAAGTCCAGTAGCATTAATCAATAAACAAAAGCAAGTTATTTAAAGTGATTAAGAGAATCAGTGAGTTTTGGACAGGTGTGATCAATAAAAAAGGAAAAATATAAATAAATATCATGAGGAAACAAGATCTATAGTTGTAAATATTTTTGACTCAATATTTTGAAGAATTAAATAGCTTTATACTAATACTTTAAGTAGCTGATATTGAAAAGTTCCTAAGATACAAATAATCAAGATTGACCCAAGAACAAGTAGTGAAACAATCGTAAATGGAAATGATAGACAAAGATCAATAAGCAAGAGGAGTTGCAGAGTCGGACATGACTTAGTGACTGAACGACAAAACCAAGTCCATACTGTTTAATAGATGTGCCGTGTGCTGTGCTCAGTCGCTCAGTCATGTCTGACTCTCTGTGACCCCAGGGACTGTAGCCTGCCAGGTTCCTCTGTCCATGGGGATTCTCCAGGCAAGAATACTGGAGTGGGTTGCCATGCCCTCCTTCAACAGACCTTCCAACCCAGAGATCGAACCCAGGTCTCCTGAGTTGCAGGCAGATTCTTTACTATCTGAGCTACCAGGGAAGCCCCAATAGATGAATTCTACCAAATTATCGAGAAGATAACTTAGATTCAGGGAAACTATTCTAGAGTATAGAAAAAGATGGAAAAAAGACTTCCATAGCCGTCCAGTGGCTAAGACTCTGTGATCCCACGGAAGACCTGGTATAGTCAAATAAATACACGAATAAAAATATTAAAAAAAAAGAAAAAGAACGCTTACCAAGCCATTTATGAAATGGGTAGAAGAAGTGGGTAGTAGAAAACCTGCTATCAAAACTACACAGGAATAGAATAAAAAGCCCAAAAGGCTCATTACACTTATGAATGTATGTGCAGAAACCATAAAAATGTTAGCAAATTGAATTTTACAGTTTGTTAATAGGACAATACACCTTGAGCCAGTTAGGGTTGCTTCAACCAAGAATATTTATCAGTGTGGTTAATTGCCTGAAATTAAAAGAAAAAACCCCAAGCCTCCATGATTTTCATAATAGATGCTAACCTCCCTCCCCTCACCCACAATAAATATTCATTCACCGCACAAATCTTGAGAAAACTGAATAGAAGGAAGCTCCTTGAACTAATAATAAAGAATATATGCCAGAAAGTCATAGGGTTCCCCTTACTTAATGATGTAACAAAATTTAAGTAGTTACTGCTCCTCAGTGTTGTAGCTACAGTTCAAGAAAAGAAATAAAAATTTTAAAGGAAGAAACAGAACTGTTATTATGTTCAGATGTTATAACTGCTCAAGTTGAAAAATCAAAGGAACCACCTGGTGAATGATGAGTACCAATAAATTAGTGTAGCAGAAAGGCTGAATGTAAGCTGAGCATATAAAGAGCTTTAATTTTTCTTTAGCTAGCAATAAGTAGTTAGAGATTACAATTGAAGAAAAATGATCTGCTTCATAATAGCAGTGAAGTATGTTAGATACCTGAGAATAGACCAGTGGCCCCCATGCCAGGGGCATAGCCAGTTTCCTGCCTTCTTTACTAACAACCTCAAATTATGTTTCTGTTGGCAAAATTCTTAAAAAAAAAAAAAAACAACTTGATCTCTCAGCATGCTTTGTAGCTAGGGTTGCCCATGTGATAATAGTCACATACTCCAGGAAACATAGGCAGAATTCCATGGGAAGGCATTCCTTACCAGATAAGAAGAGAATGTCACCTTCTTCCTGCCTGGAGTAAACAAAAAATGCTAGGAGGTACAGCAGCCTTCTTGTGATCACAGCATGAAAGCTTCCTGCTGGGGATGGTGGATAAAACAGCAGAAGATGCTGTGTTCCCTGATGATTTCCTGAGGCAAAGCATTGGCCCTGGACTGCCTTGGGCTTGTTGGAGAGAGGTGGAAAGGAGGAAGTGGGGGGCAGGGGAGGGGAGAGAGGGAGGGAGAACCTCACTTGTTATAGTCACTGGTGTTTAGATTTTCTCTGCCTCACAAGTGAACACATCTCTAACTGATACAAAACCTAAAAAATGTTAAAACCTAAATGAACAAATCCATAAAATTTCATAGTAGAACATGAAAGGTAGCCTAAGAAAAGGAGAGCTGTACTATGATCCCGAATGGAAAGATTCTACATGGTAATGAGGTTGTTATTGTTGTCATGGAGTCGCTAAGTTGTGTCTGATTCTTTGCAACTCCATGGACTGTAACCCGCCAGGCTCCTCTGTCCCTGGGAATACTGGAGTGGGTTGCCATTTCCTTCTCCAGGGGATCTTCCCGACTTAGGGATCGAACCTGCATCTCTTTTGTCTCCTGCATTGGCAGGTGGATTCTTTCCCACTAGCACCACCTGGGAAGCCCCAGGCCCCTCCTGGACAGCACAAGTGATTGCTGTCTTACCAGGTGAGACTTCATCTGAACTCTAGTTGGCCGTCTGCTCGGAGAAGGTATATTGAGATGTCCCTTATAGGCTTGCCCCCCTCTGTAAGAGCATCCTATCTCGAGAGGACCCCTCCTTTAGGTCCTCATCCAGATCACCAAATCGAAGCCCAAATCCTATAGGTGGTTCTTTCTAACACCCTCTTCCTGACCATCCCACCCCCCAGTTCTCCACAGTGCATTGTCCCTCTCCTCACAATGAGTAATAAATGTGACTTGTTTATCAGAAATTCACAGTATATTTCTGGTGGCTTTGCCTAGAGGGCACTGACAATACATGTATGTGAAATATATGAAATGGAAATTAAAAGTGAGCTAAAATATATAATATTAAAAATAGCATATTCCTGTTTATTAATGGTATGAAACTTTCTAGACCGTTTCTTTCTGTTCTCATAAGAGTACATTAAGAACTTTGATGACGTTCAGTTGCTAAGTTGTGTCCATGGACTGCAGCATGGCAGGTTTCCCTGTCCTTCACTGTCTCTTAGAGTTTGCTCAGACTCATGTCCACAGCCTTGTGTAACTCAATGAAGCCGTGTAGGGTCACCCAAGATGGATGGGTCATGGTGGAGAGTTTTGACAAAACATGGTCTACTGGAGAAGGGAATGGCAAACACTTCATTATCCTTGCCTTAAGAACCCCATGAACAGTATGAAAAGGCAAAAAGAACTAAAAATAGTAATATAATCAAATATTCATTATGAAAGAAATCTGGTTTACTTTGTTGTGATACAGTGATCTGAAGGCTAGATTCTAAGTTCAGTTTATTTTGACAAGGGTTTTAATGTTGTCTTAGCTGCGAGTGAGATTTTCCAAATATAGGTAGATCCAAATGGTTGTGCTTACTAAACCATGAGATTCATAATTTTTTCTTGACAGTGAAATTTTTCCTTAATTGAACTTTGTCTATATGATTATGTTAGTATATTTTTAAAAAATAAAAATTACAATGAAAAAGAAAAAATTATGAACTCATATTTTTAAAATTCCATTAAGATACTTCTAGGAAAAAGAGAAAACTTACATGTACATAATAGTTTTTTCCCCACAGTGGCAGATAGTATCATTAAATTTTCTGCTCTTAAGCCATAACTTCTGCAAATTTGTCAATGACTTTTTAAAAATTTGGTCGTGTCTTATTTATATGCAATTCACCATATAGCCAGCTTTGTTAATCTGTTTTCATTTATCGTTAAAGAATACCTCTTTATCATTTAATCACATGAAGGAAGAGTCACGTTGAAGGTGTTAATAGATGTTTGACAAAGATTTATAAAAATTCCATTTTACAATAAATTCCAGAAATTGAGTTCCTGTCCTTGGTGAAACATTTTAAAAAATCACATCTACCAGTTATGCAATTGAAAACATGTGGAATCAAAATCCATTAAAAGTATTCTTTTGTAAGTCTCTTAAACAAGATTAGAAAATTCTGTTTTAAGTGTGCAGATAGGAGAGTTCAGTGGATGATGTATTATCTTGTTTGGGGCAGTAAAGTCATGTAATAATGAAGACATTTCCATTTATCTGTATTCAGAAGCTCTCTGTGTAACATGGCTCTTTCATACCCATTTAAAAAATGTTACTTTTACTTTGAAGGGATAGATGGAATGTGTCTAGTTTTCCAAAAGTATGATAGCAGGATACATACTCGTGGTTTTTAAAGTCAAGCCAATTGGGAAAACTTACTTTTTTGGAGCAAGTGCCGTGTAGCCGACCTCTTTATATATGACAACTGTGGCGAGCACTTTGCCTTCGCTAATCAGTCTCTGTGAGGTCTCAAGAGGTCCTCGTGGACCTTATTTCATTGCTCATTCTGCTCTTGGAAGGAGAGTCATCTCCACGTCTCTAACTGGGCAGATACAACTGTATTGAACCACTAGACCCCAGACAGGAGCCCTCGTGTAGGGGCACTGGCCTGACCTCCCCAGCATGTCCACCCACCTCTCCTCATTCCAGGTGACCTTGGGATTGTCCATCACTGGACCCAGTGGGGCCCCCAGGATTCACCTGTATTTCACACTGGTCACGTGGCCTTGAACAAGTCACCCATTCTCTGGCCCGAGTTCGATGACATGAAGACCATCAGTCAGAGTGCTTCCTGGGGCCTCTGAGTGGATGAGATGGAGCCAATAGGGAGACAACTCAGCAAGTAAGTGTGGCTTAAATGCTGGGCCTTTATGATTCTTTAGAGACAAGAGAACAAGGTCACTGTCGTAGCAGAGAGTGTAGAGGACAGGGAGGGGAGCCCAGAGGCGTGAAGTCAGCACTTGGCTGGAGGATGGGGCCTTTCTGCTTCTTGGGGGAATGTGGTGTTTTATGGGGTCCCAGCAGGTGGGTTAGGTTTAGTTGGTAGGGATTGAGGAGAGGAGCCTTCCTCTGAGTTGAGCAAAGCAGACAAAGGAATTGAGGTGGAGAAGGCAGGCTGCCCTCGGCAATAAGATGGGGGAGGCTGTCTAGACCAGGGGACGTGGCCACGGTCTCTTAGTAGACCCCGAGATCCCCCCGGGAGTCAAAGTCCCTGTGAGCCCCCCGGTCCTTCCGCTTCTCCCACAGCACCTTCTTACATTTGGTGTGTTGGGTTAAACTCTTCTTTGTCCGCGCACAGGGGGACAACCGGCCCAGTCCCTTCCTCCGTCCTCTTGTGCCTGCGCTTTAGCTGTACCCTTGCACATGTCTGATTTGTCTATCAGGGCTTAGTGAGCTTGCTTACTTAGAAAGGGATGCTGAATGACGATCTTTAAATTATTAATGATTTTAGCACTTTGTGATTAAAATGCTCATTTTCTCCGTGAATTTCAAGCACACATATATCACAAATACAGACAGAATCTATTTTAATGAATAACATTAAAACACTCAATTCCAAGTAATGAGGTTATTTCCATGTCTTGGCTGTTAGTTCATATCTGACTCATTCACTTATTTATCCACTCACTCACTGAATACTTTTGCCCCCTGCTTGGAGTAAAGGATTAATACAGCTTTGTAGATGTAACTTCCATCCATTACATTGAGACAATACCTCTACACCTGAGTGGCACCTCAGTCCATCTTTTGGAAGGTATTCTTTCTGGCTGTGTTATTTCATAATACCTAAATTTGAGCACCTGCTGACTATTTAGGAAAATACTCTGGGATTCAGGAAAATACTCTAGTGTGAAAGGGGATGTTTCCTAGGGCATAGCCAGGAGAGACAAAGAGAGAAATGACTTGCTTGTGTAATTAAGTTGGAGGGATTTGAGGTTTCTGAGGGCCAGGGAAGTCTGGAAGAGAGGATATGGGAAAAGTGAAGAGGTTTTATGGAAGATTGTATTTTCCAAAGATGGAAACCCACTCCAGTATTCTTGCCTGGGAAATCCCATGGACAGAGGAGCCTGGCGGGGTACACTCCATGGGGTGGCCAAGATTCAGACATGACTTAGGGACAGTATGGGCATGAGCGCCATATGACCTCCAAGGCTAGGTCATAAAAGTGCCATGAGATTCTACCCTGTTCTCGATGTACTCTTGCTCTGGGAACCTGGTGGCCATGTTGTGAGGAAGCCCAAAAGAGTCCAGGTAGACAGACCACATGGAGAGACCACATGTGTAGATACTAAGATCCACAGTCTGCTCAAGTTCTCAGCCAGCAATTTGCCTTAACCACAGGAGAACTTATGCGAAGAACTGACTCATTGGAAAAGACCCTGATGCTGGGAAAGATTGAAGGCAGGAGAAGGGGATGACAGAGGGCGAGATGGTTGGATGGCATCACCGACTCAATCGACTTGAATTTGAGTAAACTCCAGAAGTTGGTGATGGACAGGGAGGCCTGACGTGCTGCAGTCCATGGGGTCACAAAGAGTCGGACACAACGGAGTGAGTGAACTGAACTGAATGAGGCATATGAGTGAAGATGTCTCAAGAAGATTTCAGTCCCCAGCTATTAAATCACACCCAGACTCTGAGGTGTCTCAGAGGAGGTCCCAGAAATCCTGGAGCAGAAAAAAATTGTTCCTGTTGTGCCCTGTTTGGTTCCTGATCCCTAGAATCTGTCAACATAATACATTAAAAATATTTTTAGAGACTTCAAGAGAAGTTTCTGAGTTTGCAACAAAATTGAGAGGATGGTAAAGAGATTTCCCATATTTTCACTGCCCTAAAAATCTGTTATGATCTACCTACTCATTCCTTCCTATTCCCCCACAACACCCAACTCCTGACAATCACTTTTTACCTGACTTTTCCAGGATGTTATAGAGTTGGAATCATACAGTATTTAGCCTTTTCAGATTGGCTTCTTTCACTTACTAACATGCATTTAACATTTCCCTATGTCTTTTCATGGCTTCATAGCTCATTTCTTTTTAGTGCTGAATAATATTCCACTGTCCCTTATTCATGGAATGAATAATATTCCATTCCATGTATACATATCCAGGTATATGTCCTGAATATACCGTGATTTATTTATTCAGCTACTGCAGGACATCTTGGTTGCCTCCTAATTTTGGCAGTTATTAATGAGGTTTCGATAAACATCTGTGTGCCAGTTGTTGTGTGAGCATAAGTTTTCCACTCCTCTGGGAAAATACCAAGGAACATGATTGCTGAATTGTGTAGTAATATTATATTTAATTTTGTAAGAACCCACCGAACTGTCTTCCAAAGTGGCTGTACCAGTTTGCATTTCCACAAGCAGTAAATGAGGTTCCTCTTGCTCTCTCTCCCTCCGTCTTCTTTGCTATATAAAAATGGGTTTCAAACACACGATTAGGAAACCAAATAGTACAGGGGGCCATGTAATGAAAACGGGCAGCGCTTTGCTTGGGTGCCCTCCCGCTAGCTGAATGCTTCAAACAGAACTGCTTTGAAGGGTTTCTATGTTTCAATCTCATGGCGGTTCCTCCATGTCTCTCAACAAAGCACTGACCTGGCTCTCTCCTGATTTATCAATTCTGAACACTATCTACTGGCTTCCTACTCAGAGAGATGGGGTGGGGTGTGGGAGGAATTCAGCTCTCCCTTCTTCCCCATCCCAACAGCTACATCATGTACTTCATTCTGCCCTTAACTGTGTCACTCTAAATAATGCATTTAAACATCTAATTTCTGTTACTTCAGCTGCAGAAACCAACACCCTGTCTCTCACTCCCTTTCTTTCTCTCTCTCTCCTCCCACAGAGATGTTTCATTACCTGGATTCAAAAGGAAGATCAAACCCGTTTATGTACAATTCCTCTACAAGGACCCCTGCCAGGCATCATTCTTTCTACTGTGATTTGCAGTAGAGGTGCCCTGGCTGCCAGATGTCATAGGCAGGCAGGTGCTGCTTTCCTGGGGTTTTCCTCCCAGCTTGGCATTTTGGGTCCTTGTTTCATTCCTCTTTCAGGGGTCCCTCTCCAGATGCTCCCCAGCTTCAGGTGTGTCCTATGTTTATGCCTGCCAGAGGCTGATGATTCCCTACTGGGAAATGAGCTCAGCCTCACCAGCCTGTTGCTTTCCTGGTGGCTCTGACCTGATAAAGTCTCTTTATCAGGGCACTAATCTTATTCATGAGTGCTCCACCCTCATGACCTAATCACCTTCCTAATGCCATCACCTTGGGGATCAGGATTTCAACAAATGAATTTTAGGAGGACACACACATTCATTCCATAACAGTGTCGATGTCATAAAAGACAAAGAATGGCTGTAGGACTATTACATATTGAAAGATATTAAAGAATCATGGTAACTAAGTACAATACCTGAGCTGGGTTGGATTTTGTAATGGAGGAAAAAATTCTCAGACGTTATTTTTGGGTTAGCTGATAAAACTGAAATAAGAAAAGCAGATTGGATAAAAGTACTGTTTCCATCTGGAGATTGATAACTGCTGTGATTATGTAAGACAGTAAGTATCCTTACATTTAGGAAATACAGAAGAGATTAGGATTAAAGGGCTATGATGTAAGCAGTCTTTGTTCAAAGGGCTGAGAGAGTCAGAGAGAGTTAAAGATGATAAAACAAATGAAGTAAAATGTTATCAGTCAGAGATTCAGGGTAAATGGTGCATGAGCATCCTATGTACTATTTTCATTCCTGCCACTTTTCTGTGTGCTTGAATTATTGCAAATAAAAGGCAAGAAAAAGTGAGCAAGGGACAAAAAAAAGACTGCAGGAAACATTCATACACGTCTTTGAGCCCTTGAGTCAGTATTTTTTGGGGAAAATTCTCTGGATTCTTGGACATGGAATTGCTGGATCAAAAAATAGTCACACTAAACAAAATTTGGTTGATATTACCAAATTGCCAGGCAGTTTTTGCTGCTCCGTATGTCTTAAGATAAAATGTGGTTGAAATTAGCGTCACTGATGTGGGCTGAGGACATCACTACCAAAGGGCGTGTTGGAGGCTTCTTGGGCATGGGTCCCATGTTCAAAGCCCATTTAAGCACCTCACACGCCTACAGTGGAGCAGGAATCACAGGAACAGTCCTCTCGGGTGTATTGATCTATCTGGGCGGCCGTAAAAGAGTGCCACAGGCTGGGGGGCTTGAACAACAGAAAAGTATCAGCCCACAATTTTGGAGGCTAATCTCTGACATCAAGGTGTCTGCAGGGTTAGTCCCTTCTGAGGGCTGTGAGGGAAGGATCTGCTCCAGGCTTCTCTCCTGGGTTTGTAGATGACTGTCTTCTTCCTGTCTATTCACATCATCTCCCCTCTGTGTATTTCTGTGTCCAAACTTCAAGTTTTTCTAGGGATGCCAGTCATATTGGATTAGTGCCACCCTGGTGGCTCAGGTGGTAAAGAATCTGCCCTGCCTGGATTCGATCCCTGCATTAGGAAGGTCCCCTGGTGGAGGGCATGGCAGCCCATTCCAGTATTCTTGCCTGGAGAATTCCATGGACAGAGGAAACTGGTGGGCTACAGTCCATGGGATCTCCAAGAGTTGGACACAACTGAGCAAATGACTCTTTCACTTTTCAGTGACATCACTTTAACTTGATTACCTCTGTAAAGACCCTGTGTCTGAATAAGGTCACATTCTGAGATACTGGGTGTTGGGACCTAACATATGGCTTGGAAGTGATGGGCCCTACTCCACCCATAACAGCAGGGGTCTGTGTGCTCTTGAGCAGTTCTTAAGTTCTTCCAGGCTTACCTCCCATCTGCCTTGAGCCCTGTGTCTGGACTCCCATCTATTTGGCTGCACAGCTTAGCTTCTTTTTCATCTAGCCTTGCTCACACTGGCAGCTGGGTTCAGGGCTTGCTCTCCTGGCTCTTACCAGGCGTTCTCTTCTGGTAGCCACCCCCAGAACCACTGGTGGAGAGACCCTACAAACTGTGAAAGAGTTGAGGGTTGCACAACTCAGTTGGTGGCCAGAGACAGGAGAGAGAGATGAAGCCTGCATCTCAGTGACATCCCACTTTTCTCAGCATCCTCTCTGCTGCTGGAAATCCATCACTCATTACTGTTTGTGAATACGATGTATGCTGAATATGGTTTTCTGGTTGTGAATACAATTCCACCAGCACGTCCTATTCCTTCTGTTCATTGTACCCCATCTGCTAAACCCCTTCTGGGCACAAGGCAGGAACTCTGTTAAAGGCCGTAAGAGACAAAGAGGGAATCAGACTCAGGACA
Source organism: Okapia johnstoni (assembly GCA_024291935.2). Lineage (NCBI taxonomy): Eukaryota > Metazoa > Chordata > Mammalia > Artiodactyla > Giraffidae > Okapia > Okapia johnstoni. The sequence goes on from CM044313.1 coordinate 100,309,375, forward strand.
GCATCATCAGAAGATGGTGGACTCGGGAAAAGACACACGTGCACATGCAATGTCATGTCATCAGTGGTGAGGGTCTGCTCCAGAATAATCCTGGGATTGAAAGATGCAGTGGCCCATCCTCTTAAGAACAATTAGTGTAAAAAAGAGCTGGAGCCTCTGAAACAGCATGGGCCAGCCAGTAAAGGCTCTCACCGTGAATCATGTCGTAAAGCCTCTGATTTGCACACGAGGCCCTGTGTTGCCTCTTAGCTCTTGGTAAACTTTGATTGAAAACAAGCTGCGCCGAATCAGAGGGAGGCAGCTCAGATTTCGAATGGCTTCATTTCCTTTGAGGCTTCTCATTTTACACCAGAATTCTGATGATAACTCTTAGACACAACTACATGTCCCCATGGGCCAATGAGCAAGTCAACAGTGGATTTTAGGGGGCGTGTCTATGCACACTCCACTCTTTGCAGCTCCCAGGATGCTCCAAGTGTCCTCATCCTAGAGCTGTCCTGTGGGTATTGCTGCATCAAAATATTTTCTTTCAAATTGAAAATCCCAGTAGCTCAAAATCACCCAGATGTAATGAACCAGGTGAAAATCTGATTTAATACCTGTCTTCAAACCAAGCACTGTGGGGAGGAAGGCAGGGGCTGGAAATTCTTTCAGGATGGAAAAGGAAGCCAGCAATCCAAGGCAGTCACTCATCCAGACAGCAAAGGATAGAGTGATGATACATCCAAGGCCAAGATGTCACTCAGGATTTCAGGGGGTCCTCCTGGGGGGCTCTTATCAGCCCTGGAAATGAAGTTATAGAAACTGGAATCACCTTTCTGTCAATCTTAATCCCAAACATTTTTCCTTCCCCTTGCCTTTGCCTCTGTATGGGGCTGCATAGTGTCCCCCCTGCCACCCCAGTTCATGTCCACCTGCAGCCTCGGAAGGTGACCTTATTTGGAAATAGAGTTTTTGCCATTGTAGTTAGTTATGATGAGGTTATACTGGAGCAGGGCTGGAATATGAGTGTCTAAGGCTAATCCTCATAAGAAGAGAAGTGGGTGCTCAGATAGGCAGGGAGACTGTCCTGTGATGGTGGGGGCAGACTCTGGAGTGACGCATTTAAAAGCCAAGGGATGCTAAGTGCTGCTGACAACATCATCAGATGCCAGGGAGGGGCAAAGAAGAATCTCTCCAGAATCTCTAGCTGGCACACGACCCTACTGGCACCTTCGTTTTGGACTTCTGGCCTCCAGGACTGCAAGCTAAAAAAATTTCTGTTGTTTCCAGCCGCTCAGGTGGTAATCATTCTTTTTGGTATCTCTAGGAAAACAATGGGGCTTCCCCGATGGCTTGGCAAGTAAAGAATCTGCTACAATGCAGAGACACAGGAGATGTAGATTTGATCTCTGGTTTGAGATGAGGAAATGGCAACCTGCTCCAGTGTTCTTGCCTGAAAAATCCCATAGACAGAGGAGCCTGTGGGCCACAGTTCATGGGATCACAAAAGAGTGGGACATGACTGAAAGACTAAGCACACACACGCACAGGAAAATAATGTGTGTGTGTTAGTTGCTCAGTCGGGTCTGACTCTTTTGTGACCTGGGGACTGTAGCCCACCAGGCTCCTCTGTCCATGGGGTAGCTATTTGGATATAGTTTAAAAGATCAGAAACTTCCTTTTCTTATTGGATGCCTGAGGGGAGGTCTTGTTTGCAGTCACAGGTGAGTTGTGGAGCTGATCACAGCGGGGTTGGGGATCAAGGCTGCTGAACTGTCAGGTCTGTTTCAGAGGTGGAAGATTGTTTTGTCTTTCTCTTGTTTGAGGGCTCGCTGGAGCTGAGACTCCAGTGGCTTTTCAGTCATGTGAGAGAAGCAGCTACTCAAGTATTTAATGAGGTTCTTGGTTCCATAGTGAGTGCCATGGGGTTTTTCCTGGTTTCAGGAGGAGGCTAGATGGGCAGATATGTGTGTAGTTTGTAGAACAGAGGTGCGCAATGCAGAGGTGAGTGAGTACTTTCCAAGTCAGGAGAGGGGGACGTACCATCAGCTGAAGGAAGTCAGGATGGGCGAGAGGGCACAGGGCCTGGGGAGGCCCTGTGGGTGCCCGACTTGCCAGAAGAGATGTTGAAGGATTGTCTTCCTGTCAGTTTGCCGACTCATTCGAAAAGACCCCAACTCTAGGAAGGATTGAGGGCAGGAGGAGAAGGGGGTGACAGAGGATGAAATGGTTGGATGGCATCACCTACTCAATGGGCATGAGTGTGAGCAAATTCCGGGAGATGGTGAAGGACAGGGAAGCCTGGTGTGCTGCAGTCCATGGGGTTGCAAAGAGTCAGACACGACCAAGTGACTGAACAACAGCAGTTTGCAGGATGGGTCAGCTGAGGGGGAAGCCAGCAAATAAGGAAGAGGTATCCCCATGGACAGCTGGTGTCCCTAAGTTCTGTGCTGTGACAAAGCTCTGCCAGCTCCAAAAAATATCACCAACCAGATGGTCCTGGCTGCCGAAAAGCAAATGGGGCCCAGAACCTTGCCTCTCAGGGTTCTGAGTTCTAATTCTCAGTCTACAGTTGCAGAAACTGAAACTGACTTTTTTTGTGCCTTCATTTCCTTCCTTAAAATAATAAATCACCCACTGTCACATCCAGTTTCAAGTGGCACATAAATGATCATAAAGCAGGCTGGAAATGTAAATTATCCAGAAATGATAAATGGTGAGTCCCAGGATCCTGCCAGCCTGGCAGTGTCTTCTTTCTGCAAAGCTTTCCACTGGCCTTTCCCTGAATATTTAGACAACAAATAAGTTTCACTTTTTTTTTTTTGGTTGAACGCAAGCTTGAGCTCCTCCATACTGAAGTAAGGATCCTGGTTTGTTTCTCCTAGTCAGTTGTCTTTTTTTCTTTGGTGAGAGGAGGGTGAATGTTGTGTTAGTTTCTGCTGTACAATGAAGTGAATCAGCTACACGTGTATGTGTGTCTCTTCTCTCTGGGACCTACGCCCTCTCCATTTCCTTTCTGGCTCCCTCTTTGAGGACAAATTTCCTGCATCCTTGAGCCCCTTGAAAGTAACAAGGAGTGTAGCAGGATTGTATGCATATAAGTTGCCATATTTTGCAGAATTAGACTCTGCAAAGCTTCTGTAGTCAAGAGAAGCTACAGAGGTGTGGAAAGACAAATGTGAACCCCTGTGAGGTGGGGTCCTGAATGGGGATTGTGCCATGGGTATCACCATAGGACTACCATCATGCTCATGGCTGGGTGCCTGATTTAATTTTGTTGTCATTGATGATGGTGCTTTTATTTTTTCCTTTTTTAAAAAATTTATGTGAAATTTACTTAACAAAGTTTTTTTGGGGGACAGTTTTTGCAAATGTTCAAATCAAACCAGATGAAGAATACTGTATTCTAATGTGATATCATTTTGTCAAAAATATATGCAAAATCAATGCCTGATTTAAAATTTTTACATAAATTTAAATATTGAAACAACAATTTTATTTAAAGAAATATTGTAGATTATGAAATGCAAACTGAAACTCCTCACTAGGGAAAGTGTTTTTTTAAAGAAAAAAAATTCAACATTATTGCAACTATGAATACTGTGAAATGTTGTTTCTTATTTAAGTGGATTCACTACAAATGAATTTTATTGGAGTGTAAAATGCACCCCTTTTAAATATACCTATTGATGACAAATACATATAACTGATGGTTTTCCCAGGTGGCACTAGTGGTAAAGAACCTGCCTACCAAAGCAGGAGATGTAAGAGATATGGGTATAGTCCGTGGGTTGGGAAGATCCCCTGGAGGAAGGCACGGCTATCCACTCCAGTATTCGTGCCTGGAGAATCCCATGGACAAAGGAGCCTGGCGGGCTATAGTCACAGGGTCTCAAAGAGTCAGACACGACTGAAGCAACTGAGCACTCACGCACATACGTTTGATAATCACTGCCACCGGCTTCCCGGGTGGCTCAGTGGTAAAGAATATTTTTGCCAACGTAGGAGACGCAGGTTTGATCCTTGGGTTGGGAAGATCCCCAGGAGAAGGAAATGGCAACCCACTCCAGTAGTCTTGCCTGGGAAATCCCATGGACAGAGGAGCCTGGTGGGCTATAGTCCATGGGGTCATAAAGTGTTGGACACGACTGAGCAACTAAACAGCAATTGTCACTACTGAAATCAAGAAAAAGAGCATTCCACCACCCTCACCTGAAAATTTTCATTTGCTTTGCAAACTGTTGCCTCTCTCACCCCTGCCCCTTGGCTATCACTGTGGATTAAGTTTTAAAAGTGAATGATTTCATGGCGTTTAGTATATTCACAATGCTGTGCAACCATCACCTTCATTTATTTCCCAAACAATTTCAGCGCCCAAAGAGGAAACCTCGTACATGGAGTCGTGGCTCCTGTTCTCCCCTCCTGTGCATACCCAGCACCCACCAATCTGCTTTCTTTTTCTATGGATTTTCACGTTCTGGACATTTCATGCAATTGGAATCATACATTCTTTTGGGCCAGTCTTCCTTCTCTCAGTATAACAATTTTGGGTTTCATCTGTGTTGTATCAGCACAGATGTAGCTCGGATATATTATAGGTTTGGTTGCGGACCACTGCAATAAAGTGAATACTGCAATAAAATGAGTCACATGATTTTTTTGGTGTCTCAGTGCATGTAAAATGTATGTTACATAACACAGTAGTCTATTAAGTGTGCAGTAGCATTATGTCTAAAAAAACAAGGCACATACTTTAACTAACAAAAACGTTATTGCTAAAAAAATGCTAAGAATCATCTAAGCCTTCAGGTTATCCTAGTAATAGCATCAAAGATCACCGCTCAGAGATCACTGTAACAAATGTGGGAAAAAAGTGTGAAAGTGAGAATTACCAAAATGTGGCACAGAAACACAAAGTGACTAAATGCTGTTGGAAAATTGGTGCCCACAGGCGTGCTCAATGCAGGGCTCCACAAGCCTTCAATGTGTGAAAAATGCAGTATCTGCCAAGTGCAAAAAGTGCACAAAGTGAAGTTCAATAAAACGAGGTATGCCTCTACTTCAAACCTACTTACGACTGAAAGCGATTCTGTTATGTGGTTGGACCACACTTTGTTTATCTGTTTATCTGGTGATGGGCATTTGAGCTAGTCCCATTTTTTGACTATTGTGACTACCATTGGTATGAATATGTGTGTAGGCATATACATTTATTTGAGTGCTGGGTTTCAATTGGCGGGGGGATATACCTAGAAGTGGAATTGCTGGGTTATACGGTAACTTTGCATTTAACTTTTTTTTAATTCTGAAAACCAATTTCTTTATTAACAGTTATTTTTAACTTTGCAACCTTGTAAAGGTAACAAGTAGGTTAAACATTAACTAGAAGAAAAGCCAAATTTGACTTATTCTTCAAGTTTTACAAGAGTTTGCTAATCACAATGAGAAAAAAATTACCATAGTGATGACGCTTATGGCTAGGACTCTGGTTCATTGAGCCTAGAGTCCTGCCCTTGTGTGTGATACCAGTGGATAGTTTACTGCTGAGTAAGTTTGTTCTACTTTTCAACAACCATAAGTATACCAGGAGTACAGCCAGAAGATATCCTAAGTAATATCACCGTGAAAGCTCAGTAGCTTCAGTCATGTCCGACTCTTGGGACCCTATGGACTGTAGGCCACCAGGCTCCTCTGCCCATGGGATTCTCCAGGCAAGAATACTGGAGTGGGTTGCCATTTCCCTCTGCAGGGGATCTTCCCCACCTGAGGATCGACCAGAGTCTCTTATGTCTCCTGCATTGGCAGGCAGGTTCTTTACCACTAGCGCCACTTGGGAAGCCTGAAGAAACCTTAGCAGTTATCAAATCCAAAGTCCTATTTACAAATGTTGTGACTAGTTGATTAACAACGTTGTGTTGGTTTCAGGTGTACAGCATAGTGATTCTGTTATGCATATGCATGTATCCTTTCTCAAATTCTTTTCCAATTTAGGTTATTACAGAATATTGACTAGAGCTCCCTGTCATACACAGTAGGTTCTTGTTGGCTACCTGTTTTATATGTAGCAGTGTGAATGTATTTATCCCAAACTCCCAGTTTATCCCTGGGTACATTTAACTTTATGAGGTTACCACTGAACTGTTTCCCACAGGGGTGGTCCCATTATACACGCCCACCAGCTATGCTCACTCTTAAGGTAGCTTCTACCCTCAGGGTCAGTCCAGTGCCCCCTCTACCTCTGAGAGACCCCAAAGTGGGCACCTCCTTAACCCCACGGCCTCTGATGCCTCACTTACATCACCCTAGTCCCACCCCGTCATGCCGCTGGTCAGGCCTGTTCTCTCCACTGAAGGGCCGGTTGTCAGTGATGGAGAGGAGGTTGCACAAACCCCTTGCTGGCTTGGGAGAAGGTCTTTTTAATTTCCCACATGTGTGTTCAAACACCTGCAAGGTTTATGCAACAGCTCTGGGTGTCAGGGTGTATCAGAGGGGTTTCCTAGTGACAGGGAGGCCCATCCTGAAGTGGGCCAGGCTGGGGCTTCTCCAACTGTAACAGGAACCCAGCCACCTGGGATCCTGTTAAAATGCAGGGTCTGGCCCTCTGGGTGCAGGGTGGGGCTCAGATCCCATTTGTCTAACAAGCTCCCCAGGGGTGCTGGTGCTGACAGCTGATGTTTACCCTCCAAGTCTGAGTCCATGCCTGCGTGCTTAGTCGATTCAGTCATGTCTGACTCTTTGTGATCCCATGAACTGTGTGTAGCCCATGAGGCTCCTCTGTCCACGGAACTCTCCAGGTAAGAATACTTATCAAAGGCCTGTGAAAGTTGCTCAGCCGTGTCCGACTCTTTGCGACCCCATGGACTAGACAGTCCGTGGAATTCTCCAGGCCCGTTCCTCTCTCCGGGGAATCTTCCCAACCCAGGGATCAAACCCATGTCTCCCACATTGCAGGTGGATTCTTAACCAGCCGAGCCACAAGGGAAGCCCAAGAATAATGGAGAGGGTAGCCTATCCCTTCTCCAGGGGATCTTCCCAACCCAGGAAGCAAACCAGGGTCTCCTGCATTGCAGGCAGATTCTTTACCAACTGAGCTATCGGGAAGCCCTTAGCAAAGGACTAGAAAACAAGAAAAAAAGAAAAGAAAAGAAAAAAATCATTGGCGCCTCATGTCACTGGTAAAAGAGTGAGTTTGCAGTGGGCCTCTGGGTCTGACTGCTTCTTCCATGTCTCACATGGATGCTGTCATCTGTTGGGGAGCCCCCTCTGACCGCCGAGCCTCCCTGGTCTGCCCCCCTGGTCCATGGCCCTTGGGGATGAGGCTTCATCTGCGAGGGAAGCATTGAATTTGCTGTTGCGGGTCGGTGGACCCATCTGCACAGACAGGAGGTGGGGTCTGTGAACGATTGGCATCCCCTTCTGGAAACGCATGGTTAGAGTGGGTGGGGGAAGGGGAGAGTGGACATTTACTGAATGAAGAAACAACACGTGGAGGAGCGATGGGAAGACTAACCAATGGGCGCCCATCAAATAGTGGGCGGGGCACATCATCCAACTGTACCTCCAGGCACCAGACGATCTAAGACAGGAGAGTCTTCTTAAGGGACCTACTTCGACAAGGAAAAATAGGAAGTCGGTTGTATTAATACATTGGGAATGTCCCAACCTTTGGCAATTTGCTTGACAGTATTTCTGTTTTCTATGAAATTGACCTTCGAATTTCCTTCAAATCAGTTCAGTCTCTCAGTCGTGTCTTACTCTTTGCAACCCCATGGACTGCAGCACGCCAGGCCTCCCTGTCCGTCACCAGCTCCTGGAGCTTGCTCAAACTCATGTCCATCGAGTCAGTGATGCCATCCAACCATCTCATCCTCTGTCATCCGCTTCTCCTCCTGCCTTCAATCTTTTCCAGCATCGAGGTGTTTTCCAGTGGGTCAGTTCTTCACATCAGGTAGCCAAAGTACTGGAGTTTCAGCTTCACCATCAGTCCTTCCAATGAATATTCAGGACTGATTTCCTTTAGGATTGACTGGTTTGATCTCCTTGCAGTCCAAGGGACTCTCAAGAGTCTTCTCCAACACCGCAATTCAAAAGCATCAATTCTTTAGCACTCAGCTTTCTTTATAGTCCAACTCTCATATCCACACATGACTACTGGAAAAACCATAGCCTTGACTAGATGGACATTTGTCAATAATGTCTCTGCTTTTGAATATGCTGTCTAGGTTGGTCATAGCTTTTCTTCCAAGGAGCAAGCATGTTTTAATTTCATGACTGCAGTTACCACCTGCAGTGATTTTGGAGCACCCCAAAATAAAATCTGTCAGTGTTTCCATTGTTTCCCCATCTATTTGCCATGAAGTGATGGAACCGGATGCCATGATCTTAGTTTTCTGAATGTTGAGTTTTAAGCCAGCTTTTTCACTCTCTTCTTTTACTTTCATCAAGAGGCTCTTTAGTTCCTCTTCTCTTTCTGCCATAAGGGTGGTCATCTGCATATCTGTGGTTATTGATATTTCTCCTGGCAATCTTGATTCCATCTTGTGCTTCATCCAGCCCAGCGTTTCGCATGATGTACTCTGTATACAGTGTACAGCATTGATGTAATCCTTTCCCAATTTGGAACCAGTCTGTTGTTCCATATCCAGTTCAAACTGTTAATTCTTGACCTGCATATAGATTTCTCAGAAGGCAGGTCAAGTGGTCTGGTATTCCCATCTCTTAAAGAATTATCCACAGTTTGTTGTGATCCACGCAGTCAGAGGCTTTGGCATAGTCAATAAAGCAGAAGTAGATATTTTTCTGGAACTCTCTTGCTTTTTCAATGATCCGGTGAATATTGGCAATTTGATCTCTGGTTCCTTTGCCTTTTCTAAATCCAGTTTGAACATCTGGAAGTTCACGATTCATGTACCGTTGAAGCCTGGCTTGGAAAATTTTGAGCATTACTTTGCTAGTGTGCAATATGAGTGCAATTGTGTGGTAGTTTGAACATTCTTTGACATTGCCTTTCTTTGGAATTGAAATGAAAACTGACATTTTCCAGTCCTATGTCCACTGCTGAGTTTTCCAAATTTGCTGGCATATTGAGTGCAGTACTTTAATGGCATCATCTTTTAAGATTTGAAATAGCTCAACTGGAATTCCATCACCTCCACTAGCTTTGTTTGTTGTGATGCTTCCTAAGGGCCACTTGACTTTGCACTCCAGGATGTCTGGCTCTAGGTGAGTGATCATGCCATCATGGTTATCTGGGTCATAAAGATCTTTTTTCATGTGAATTGCCTTAGCTTACCTTATGTTGTGTCAGTGCTTCATAACTTCTTTTCACCTCATGGTATGTGCAGAAAATGACAGCATTTTTACCATCACTGGGGTAATTAGAGGCTGCTGCCCATCGCCAGAGATGAGGGGTCTGGACTCAGTCCTGGGACTGGGGAAACCAGACCCCACAACTGTCTTTAAACCATTTGCCAAAAGCCACTGAGCTATGGTGCCCCACCTGGGAAGCTCTCTTTTCAGGGGCTGTTTCAGGATCAAAAATCTTTATCTTTATTAAGAAAATCTGCACTGAAGTATCAATATTATTTATTAGTCAGACAGTCATGCATGCAGTCAATGTCTGTATTCTTAAGGAAAAAGTCTTTATCTTGAAGGAAAACGATAACCAGCTTGTTCACGGAAGTGTAGTGACTACACCAACATTTCGTGCTAATTTTTTAGATTTGTCCTTCATCCAAATGCAAAATCCCCAATTGCTTTATTTTCCACTGAGTCTAGTTCATCCAAGCAAGAGTTAAGCTATAATGAAGAGTGTCTCCTCCTTGCTTTGGCCACTTATTGCTTCTAGATGGCTTGTTATATGAAAAATGTTGACACACCCATGTGATGCTCACCGCAGAAGTGGAGATGGTTCCTGTGGTTAGATGTAATATCTATTCATTGGTTTATAGATCCAGGACACCACAGAGAGTTCCATGAAACCACGTGATCCAGGAGGCCTGGAGTTTGTATGATAAATCAGAACTAACTGGAGAATGTCCCGGACTATTATCTGTGCTGCAGAGAACACTTCCTCTCTGGAAAGGGCACAGTAGATCTCCTTAGCAATCACTTTTGTTTTTGTGGAGGTAGAGGTGGAAAAGGATGGGGTGTCGGGTGTCAACACCATGGATCCCCACTTCTACAAAGTGAGATACATCCTGGGAGTGGAGCAGGCTTTGGTCTTGCTAAGTCTTGGATAAAGTTAGCTTATTGGGGGAAGTGGGAGGACCAAAGGAATAGTCACTAAATGTCAAAACTACCCATCTTCCCAAACCAAGGAGCAAGAATCATCAGATGCTCATCAGGAGAGTCATGACCGTAGGGTAGAAGGAGTGAATAATAAAACAGCAAAGACTTGGGGAAAGGCTACATGCCTTGAAATAAAATAAAAGGTAAAAAAAGCAAGAGGCAGCTCCTTGTTCTCATCTCCTAATGTCCCTCAGCGTTGGGAAGTGTCTTTGGAGCCTGTTGAGGATGCAAGGAATGTTTGCTGAATGAATAAATAAATGAATCCAAACATTCCCCTCCACCGCTTGTCCACAGCCTGGGAAAACATCTCCCAAAGCAGAGGCTAAAAGTCTAAATAGATTCAAGTTCAAGAACAAAAGTGACTATTAGAAATGTGAAATACTTTAAAACTTGAGAAAAAGACTGTGTTTAAATCAAATGTCACACAACATTATTAATCAGCTATACTCCAATATAAATTAAAAATTAAAAAAATCAAAAGTAATTTAATAACAACTTGGTGAAGTAGTGGAATGATCACCAGGTTGGGAATCAGGAAGCCTGCGTTCTGCACGACATATTTTTCAATTTGATACATGCCATTACAAGGTGTTTTTGATCAGTAGGGAAGGGAAAGAATATTCAATAAATGTTGTGAGGAAAAGTGGTAAGGAAATAAGAATATCGCCATAGGACAAGTTATACCACACAACTAAATAAATTCCAGTTGTATTAAAAAATCAAGTGAAAAAGTGATAAAAATAGCAAGCTGAAGTAAATAGTATTGCATACTTACTGAGTTCCTCAGTTCAGTTCAGTTCAGTCGCTCAGTCATCTCCGACTCTTTGTGACCCCATGAACTACAGCATGCCAGGCCTCCCTGTCCATCACCAACTCCTGGAGCTTATTCAACTTCAGGTCCATTGAGTCGGTGATGTCATCCAACCATCTCATCCTCTGTCGTTCCCTTTTCCTCCCACCTTCCATCTTTCCCAGCATCAGGGTCTTTTCTGGTGAGTCAGTTCTTTGCATCAGGTGGCCAAAGTATTGGCATTTCAGCTTCAGCATCAGTCCTTCCAATGAATATTCAGTACTGATCTCTTTTAGGATGGACTGGTTGGATCTCCTTGCAGTCCGAGAGGCTCTCAAGAGTCTTCTCCAACACCACAGTTCAAAAACATTCATTCTTCGGCACTCCTAGTGGAAGGAAATTTTTGTTGAAACTATTTTGGGGTTAGTGTTGGTTTTAAGAGCTCTAAAATATTATTTTTCTTATTTTTGTTCAAACTTTTTTTTTTTTTTGGATTTGTGAGGAAATTGTATTTGTAAGATAAACTGAGAAATACGCAGGTAATACGCAGACTATCACCCATTTTGACTAGATTCCCATAATGCCAGTGCCACCAGGAGCCAGTGGTGGGTCCCTTTCCAGATTCTTTTGATATAAAATGTGTCACACCTTGTAAATGACTCAGAGACTTGTAGTGTTCATTCAGTGTGGTGCCTTGGAGCGCTATCCATTTTAGTGCCCATCAATCTATTGCTTTCTTTCTAACTGTTCCACTCAGGATATGAAGACAAATAGGGAAGCACCTTGAAAATCCTGAGGGAAAGTGACTTTGCGCTAGAATAACAGTGGAATTCTATGCCAAAAGGAGGCATTTTCCGATGCGCAAGAACACAGTGTGCTTCCTAGCATTACTAAAGGGTGTGCTCCAAGAGGAAGAAGCAAGCAAGCAACAAAGTGGGAGGAAATGGAGTCCCCCAGACATTTAATATTCCTTGTTGTTGTTTAGTCACTAAGTTCCGTCCGACCTCCTGGACTGTAGCACGCCAGTCTCCTCTGTCCTTGGGATTCCCCAGGCAAGAATATTGGACTGGGTTGCCATTTCCTCCTCCAGGGGATCTTCCCGACCCAGGGATCGAACCTGAGTCTCTTATGTCTCCTATATTGCAAGTGGGTTCTTTACCACTAGTGCCACCTGGGAAGCCCCAGAATAATGAATGACAGAGAAACCAGGAAGTCGATGTGATAATTCAGTTAAGAAATGCTGAAGCCTTAGCTCAGACCAACCTTTCAGACAAGAAGTACTGGAGTGGGTAGCCATCCCCTTCTCCAGGGGATCTCCCCAACCAAGGGATCAAACCCTCACCCACTATGTCTCCTGTATTGCAGGCTGAGTCTTTACCCACTGAGCCATTGGGGAAGCCACCATTGTTCCTTAGCCCTCTCGTTATATAGTTATTGCTCTGTCTGTCTCTCCATCTCTCTCTCTCTGCTTCTCATATTTCCTGTTTCCTCTCCTCTTTAGAACCCTTGCCCCTCATCTGAAAGTGTTGAAGTTGCTCAGTCGTGTCCGACTCTTTGTGACCTCATGGACTGTAGCCTGCCAGGCTCCTCTATCCATGAGGTTTTTCAGGCAAGAATACTGGAGTGGGTTGCCATTTCCCTCTTCAGGGGATCTTCCTGACCCAGGGATCAAACCTGGGTCTCCCACACTGCAGGCAGACTCTTTACCATCTGAGCCACCAGGGAAGGCCCCACAAAGCCCTCTCCCTTAATTATACCAGGCAATCCAGTCCTCTCTTTATCTCCCTGGCCTGCCCTGGTTTCTCCCTGGAAGCTTTTGCTTCACTTTCCTGATTTGTCAAGTCCCTCTATTGGAAATTCTTCCTCCGCCCTGCTGTACTTCAGGGTCATTTAACATCATGCAGGCATTTAAGTCCAGGCACTACTATAAAAAATGACTCAGCTACCAGAAGCCTTTCTCTGAGTAAAATTGGCTTGCAGATTTATTTTCTATGTTGTTTTTCTGTCTTCTAACTTATTATTTTCTACTTTTTTCTTTAATAATTCTTTATTTAACTTTCCTTTAGCTTGCTTTGTGTCCCTCCACCTTTGTGAATTGGACACTTAATCCATCAGTTTCCTTCTCTTTGCTTTTCTTCTTCTCTTTTAATGGATAGAATGCAAGTGTTTTCTGCTAAGTTTGCTTAGCTCTTTCCTATGGATTTTTACCTCTGACCATTTCATTATTGTTTTCCAGATGTTATGTATTTCAGTTTGTCCACTTTCTTTGACTCAAAGGGAACTTAAGGGTATTTTTTTTTTCCTTCTAGGTGGAGAGATTTTGTGTGTTTTGATTTGATTTTCAGTTTCTGGCTTTCTTTCATTGTGATCATAGAAAGTTTTCTGTCCTGTTTTTGCTTTCTGGAGATTTTGTTTTTGGCTTCAGTCCAGTTTTTATGATAATTTCATGGGCAATTCAATTGAAGACATTTTCTTTATTTTCAGAGTGTATGTGTGAATATATTTGTGTATACACAAAAGCTTCCCTGATAGCTCAGTTGGTAAAGAATCCGCCTGCAGTGCAGGAGACCCCGGTTCAGTTCCTGGGTCAGAAAGATTCGCTGGAGAAGGGATAGGCTACCCACTCCAGTATTGTGGCCTGGAGAATTCCATGGACTGTATAGTCCAAGGGGTCGCAGAGTCAGACGTGACTGAGTGACTTTCACTTTGTGGGCTTCCCTTATTGCTCAGTTGGTAAAGAATCTGCCTGTAATGCGGGAGACCCAAGTTTAATTCCTGGGTCGGGAAGATCCCCTGGGGAAGGCATAAGCTACCCACTCCAGTATTCTTGGACTTCCCTTGTGGCTCAGCTGGTAAAGAATCTGCCTGCAATGCGGGAGACCTGGGTTCAATCCCTGGGTTGGGAAGATCCCCTGGAGAAGGGAAAGGCTACCCACTCCAGTATTCTGGCCTGGAGAATTCCATGGATTGTATAGTCCATGGGACTGCAAAGAGTCGTACATGACTGAGTGACTTTCACTTTTCAAACCAAAATTATTTATTAATTATTTACTTAATTACTTTATTAATTATACATTTTGGTCTCCATTATCTTTTGGGTTTAATGGTGAATAAATCTGAAGCCAGACAGATTTTTTGTCTGGATTTTTTTTCTTCTTTTAAACTCCAAAAATTTTACTATGATTGAGCTTTGGTATTAACTACACTAGGTCAACTATTTTTTTTTCCTGGTACCCTTTTGATTTTGCAGATTAAATTATTCTTTTTAGATTTCATGAGCATTTTGTGGACTATATCATTAAATATTGGATTTTTCATTATTGCTTTGGGTTTTTTCAGGATTCAATTCTGTATATGATTATTCTCCTTTACCTGCCTTTCAGATATATCATTTTTTCTTTAACAAGAGTAGAAAAAGCTTTTCTGTAATTTTGTTTTCTAAAGTTCATGTTTCTCATTATTATTCTTTATGTTTCTTACTGAGTCTCTAGAGTATCTAAACTCATTTCTGTTCCTTTAAGTATTTTTTCTTTTTTTTTTTTTTTTGGAGTATACTAGCTAGTGTTTTATTTCTTTCTGTTGAATAGTCACATCTTGTTTAGGTTCCTGTGTTTCTGATTTTCCTTTGTAAGACCAGAAACCATCCCCAGGAGAAGAAATGCAAAAAGGCAAAATGGCTGTCTGAGAAGGGCTTACAAATAGCTGAGAAAAGAAGCGAAGCAAAAGGCAAAGGAGAAAAGGAAAGATATCTTCGTTTGAATACAAAGTTCCAAAGACTAGCAAGGAGAGATAAGAAAGCCTTCCTAAGTGATCATGCGAAGAAATAGAGGAAAACAATAGAATGGGAAAGAAAATTCAAGAAAATTAGAGATACCAAGGGAAAATTTCATGCAAAGATAGGCACAATAAAGAACAGAAATGGTATGGACCTAACAGAAGCAGCAGATATTAAGAAGAGGTGGCAAGAATACAAAAAAGATCTTCATGAGCCAGATAACCATGATGGTGTGATCACTCACCTAGAGCCAGACATTCTGGAAAGTGAAGTCAAGTGGGCCTTAGGAAACATCACAATGAACAAAGCTAGTGGAGGTGCTGGAATTACAGTTGAGCTATTCCAAATCCTGAAAGATGATGCTGTGAAAGTGCTGCACTCAATATGCCAGCAAATTTGGAAAACTCAGCAGTGGATACAGGACTGGAAAAGGTCAATTTTCATTCCAATCCCAAAGAAAGGCAATGCCAAGGAACGTTCAGACTACTATATGATTGCACTCATCTCACATGCTGGCAAAGCAATGCTCAAAATTCTCCAAGTGAGGCTTCAACAGTACATGAACCGTGAACTTCCAGATGTTCAAACAGGATTTAAAAAAGGCAGAGGAACCAGAGATCAAATTGCCAACATCCGTTGGTGCATAGAAAAAGCAAGAGAATTCCAGAAAAATATCTACTTCTGCTTCATTGACTATGCTGAAGCCTTTGACTGTGTGGGTCACAACAAACTGTGGAAAATTCTTTAAGAGATGGGAATACCAGACCACCTTACCTGCCCCTGAGAAATCTGTATGCAGGTCAAGAAGCAACAGTTAGAACTGGACATGGAACAATGAACTGGTTCCAAATTGGGAAAGGAGTATGTCAAGGCTGTATATTGTCACCCTGCTTATTTAACTTACATGCAGAGTACATCATGTGATGTAGCACATGGATGAAGCACAAGCTGGAATCAAGATTGCATGGAGAAATATCAATAACCTCAGATATGCAGATGACACCACCCTTATGACAGAAAATGAAGAAGAACTAAAGAGCCTCTTGATGAAAGTGAAAGAGAAGAGTGAAAAAGCTGGCTTAAAACTCAACATTCAAAAAATGAAGATCATGGCATCTGGTCCCATCACTTGATGGCAAATAGATGGGGAAACAATGGAAACAGTGAGAGACTATCTTTTTGGGTTCAAAAATCAGTGAAGATGGTGACTACAGCCATGAAATTAAAAGACACTTGCTCCTTGGAAGAAAAGCTATGACCAGCCTAGACAGCGTATTAAAAAGCAGAGACGTTACTTTACTGACAAAAGTCCATCTAGTCAGTTATGGTTTTTCCAGTAGTCGTGTATAAAGGTGAGAGTTGAACCATCAAGAAAGCTGAATGCCAAAGAATTGATGCTTTTGAACTGTGGTGTTGGAGAAGACTCTTGAGAGTCCCTTGGACTGCAGGGAGATCCAACCAGTCCATCCTAAAGGAAATCAGTCCTGAATATTCATTGGAAGGACTAATGCTGAAGCTGAAACTCCAATACTTCAGCCACCTGATGCAAAGAGCTGACTCATTGGAAAAGACCCTGATGCTGGGAAAGATCGAAGGTGGGAGGAGAAGGGGACGACAGAGGATGAGATGGCTGGATGGCATCACTGACTCAATGGACATGAGTTTGAGCGAGCTCCAGGAGTTGGTGATGGATAGGGAAGCCTGGCCTGCTGCAGTCCATGGGGTCGCAAAGCGTCGGACACGACTGAGCAACTGAACTGAACTGACTGCCCACCTCCCATCTTTCACAGCTGCTGCTGTAGATGAGGGGCATGCCTGTTGTAATGAGGGGTTGATGCTCTCTGCCCAGGCGGTGTGTCCTGGTGGCATTTTCTGGTCGCGCCCTGTCCTCTCTCCATTCTCTGTGCTTTTCCTCTTCCTCTCTGCAACTTCTGCTCAGTTTCAACTGCATTCGCCAGAGTTTACAAATAGTTCAGTATTCATTGATGATACTGTTCTCCAAATTTCACTGATAATGAAGTTTCTGCATTGTGTTGGTAACGCTGCTTGTTGTTTTATGATTTTAAGGAGGAAAAAGAGTTGCCGACTTAATCATGCTTGCACTTGAAGTCCATCTATGTTTTCTTAAATCTTTATGATTTCATTTTGATGTACAACTAAGCCATCAGGCATTTTTTGTGTGTATGTGAACTTGAGGTCTGATATATTTCTTTTCTAGTTGTCCTAATATTTTTTGTATTGAATAATCTGACTTTTGTTCCTTGGTTTGAAATGGTATATTTATCATAAGCTACAATCTTGTATTTACTCCTTGTGGAATGTGTTATTATGTCTATTCCTTTTTAATACTGAATATTTATAATCTGCTTTTTGTGTCTGCCTTTCAGAATCTATTTGCTATTTTGCTGTTCTTCTAGATTTACTCCAGTAAGGTATATTTTGAATCTCAAAAATGGGAATACAATATGTATTATATTCTGTGTTCATTGAAATATGGAATTCTTTCAATAGTAGAATAAGAATTTCTTTCTTTTGAAGCTAATATTATATAAATCATAGTTTGAGAAATGCTACTCTGATATTTTAACAGTAAGCATCATGCAGGCTGTTGGTTAAAAAGAAATCATTTAAAAAGAAGTATTGGTCTACTCTTGTGTTTTCCAAATTAAAAAAAATTCAGAAAGGAGGTTAAATTTAGCACCTATTGAGAAATAATCATTTTCTTTCCTTGATCTGCTAATATAATGTAGTATGTCCAGAATTTAGTTCTCACTAGGAAACATTTATACATTCCTATTGTAAATTATATGTATTCAGGGAATATTATTATTTTAATGTATTTCTAGATTTTATATAATAGGATTTCTGCATCTATGTTTGTGAGACTTGGTTTGCAGTTATCTTTGTCATGTCTTGATTTAAGGTGACTCAGGCTTCTTAAAATGGAACACTTCTTCCTTTGCTATTTTCTGAACCAGTTTTAATCCCATAGACTTTATCAGTTGCTCAAGAGTTTGCAGTAGCCTGCTGGGGAAATCATGTATCCCCCTGTGTCCTTGGGGGCTGCTCTTTGACATAACATTCAATATCTTCTGCAAAAATAACAATGGTGCCAGTCACTGAACTGCCAGGGTCAAGTGCACCAATTCAAGTTATTGGAGGGTGTGAAGTGTCTTAATTTTTCTTAACTTCTCTATCTTCATCTGAACAAACAGGCGTAATGACAGGATCTACATCATAAAGTTGATGGGCAGATAAACTGAGACAGTACCGATTGAGACAGCCAACGAGTATCTGACACCAGCAAATGCTGGATAAACGTTAGCTCTGTTCTTATTATTGATCTGTTCAGATTTGCTCCCCTTTAAAGAGCAAAGTCTTTAGTAGATAGACTATTTCTAGACAATTAACGATTTCAGTTCAGTTCAGTTCAGTTCAGTCGCTCAGTCGTGTCTGACTCTTCGCGACCCCATGAATCGCAGCACGCCAGGCCTCCCTGTCCATCAGCAACTCCCGGAGTCTACCCAAACCCATGTCCATTGAGTCGGTGACGCCATCCAGCCGTCTCATCCTCTGTCGTCCCCTTCTTCTCCTGTCCCCAATCCTTCCCAGCATCAGGGTCTTTTCCAATGAGTCAACTCTTCGCATGAGGTGGCCAAGGTATTGGAGTTTCAGCTTCCACATCAGTCCTTCCAGTGAACAACCAGGACTGATCTCCTTTAGGATGGACTGGTTGGATCTCCTTGCAGTCCAAGGGACTCTCAACACCACAGTTCAAAAGCATCAATTCTTCGGTGCTCAGCTTTCTTCACCGTCCGACTCTCACATCCATACATGACTACTGGAAAAACCATAGCCTTGACTAGAAGGACCTTTGTTGACAAAGTAATGTCTCTGCTTTTTAATATGCTGTCTAGGTTGGTTGTAACTTTCCTTCCAAGGAGTAAGTGTCTTTTAAATTTCGTGGCTGCAGTCACCATCTGCATTGCGAGTTAAATGTTTATTACCATACAATCATCTATAGTATTTGCTTATGATTATCAAAAGTAGTTTCTGTATCTGTGGTTGTGATTCCTTTCTAATGCTTAATAATGTGTATTTGTGCTTTCTGCCTCATTTTTCTTGATTAGCTGTGTTTGAAGTTTGTTTATTTTGTTGGTCTTCTCAAATATTGGATTTATTTATCAATGGTATTTTTTTTCTCCTCTATTTCATTAATTTCTATTTTTACTGTGATATTTTTACTCTTGCTTTCTCTGTTTTGCTGTTCTTGATATTTTTCTAGTTTCCAGAGTACATTCCTTACTTCACTGATTCCTATTCCTTTGTGTTTAATGATAAAAGCAGGTAAAGTTAGGAATTGCTCTCTAAGTGCTAACAGTTAATAGAAAGCAGGGGTTGGCAAACCAAGGTTATGGGCCAAATCCAGCCTGCTGCCTGTTTTTGTAAATAAAGTTCTGCTCGACACATGCACATCCTTTCATTTCTGTGTTGTGTATGACTGCTCACACTACCATGGCAAAATTGAGTAGCTGCATGTCTGTGTGTGTGACTTAGCACGCACAGACATCCATGGGTTTCCCTGGTGGCTCAGACATTAAGGAATCTGCCTGCAATGCAGAGGACCCAGGTTCAATCCCTGGGTTGGGAAGATCCTCTGGCGAAGGGAATGGCAACCCACTCCAGTATTCTTGCCTGGAGAATTCCATGCACAGAGGAGCCTGGCCGGCTACAGTCTGTGGGGTTGCAAAGAGTCAGACATGCCTGAGCGACTAACACTTGACTTGGCTCTTGATAGACAGCCATGGCCCACAAAACCTAAAATATTTATTGTGTGGCCCTTTACAGAAAAAGTTTGCTGGTCTGTAATATAGAGCACTCTGTAGTTGTTCAAATATAATTTTGTCATTGTTTTTATTTTCTAAGTGGTCTGTAATTATAGACCCCACATGTCATCTAGGGAAGAGTGTTAATTTTCATGTGGTTTGAATTCTCTTGGTTATACTTTTGTTAATTTCTACTTTTATTGCATTTGGCCAGAGAATAAAACTTCTTTTTCCTTTTCTTTATTTTAGATTTACTGAGATTTCTTTTGTGGCCTTGAAGTATGATCAAGTTTTGAAAATGTTCCAAAGATATGGAAAAAGGATGCATAGTCTCTGTAGAAAACAAAATTTGATATTTGGTGACCTTATTCATTATGCTATATAAAATCCTAATTCTTTTGTCCACATGAAAATTAAAAACTCAAGATAAAGCTCTGGTGGTGGTGTTTTGTCTCTTCTAATTCTGAGAGCCCTGGTTTGACTTTTTGTGTGTGTGTGCTCAGTTGTGTCCGACTCTTTGAAACCCCACGGACAGTAGCCCACTAGGCTCCTCTGTCCATGGGATTTTCCAGGCAAGAATACTGGAGTGGGTTGCCATTTCCTTCTCCAGGGGATCTTCCCAACCCAGGGACTGAACCCATATCTTTTGCATCTCCTATATTGGCAGGTGGTCGTTTACCACTGAGCCACCTGGGAAGCCTGCTAGTTTGAGTTATTTTGATGCTAAGTTATTTATGAACATGCGTGGGTGCAAACATGGCAGAAACATAGACTGAAGAGCACCCGCCTGCTGGAGCTTCTCTGGGGACTCCCACCACCATGGCCACATGACCTGCTCGGTGAGGAGACGATGTGGCCCCCAGCCCCACTGCTGCTGCTGACCCCGTGCACGCTCAGCCAGCCCCAGTTGCAGCCCCTGGTGGCTGATCACAAATGCAGACTGAGCCCAGCTGAAACCTGAGATGAACTGACCAGTTGAGCCCAACCCACATCACCAACTCAGAATGGCGAGCTCAACAAATAATCTCTGTTTTAGGCCACTATATTCTGGCATGGTTGGCCCCATAGCAAAGACTATCATGTCCTCTGGGGATTTTTGTTTTCCTTTGATATATAATAACTCTCTTTATCCAGTGATAAATCTACCCATGTGTTCTATTTTAACCATACTGTTTGTTTTGCTTCATTTTAATTATGTATTTCTGTGGATATCTAACGTGTACACATGATGATTTGATATACATACACATGGGGTTAGGTCTTCCCTGGTGGCTCAGACAGTAGAGAATCTGCCTGCAATGAGGAGACCCAGGTTCGATCCCTGGGTTGGGAAGATCCCATGGAGAAGAGAATGGCACCCCATGCCAGTATTCTTGCCTGGGAAATCCCATGGACAGAGGAACCTGGGGGGCTACAGTCCATAGGGTCGCAAAGAGTCAGACTAGACTGAGTGACTAACACTTTCACTTTTACTTTCATACATAGTGAAATCAAAACTACAGTCAAGTTAATGAACATGCCATCTCCTCATGAAAGTTTTGTTTTTTGGTGATGATGTGCACCCGAACTCTATGGTGGATAATCTCTGAGAGCCTTAGTCATATAATCACAGCTAAGTGACTTCTGACAACAACCAGTGAGTTTGGAGAAGCGCCCCCCAGCCTCGGTTTAGCTTGATGTGAACCTGAACGTAGGACGTAGCTAGCCCACGCCAAGACCCCTGACCCATGGAAATTTTGAGATAGTGTGTGTCGTTTTAAGCAACCACATTTGTGGTACTTGTTACACAGAAATAGAAAGCAATTATACTTCCATATTTCTAAACAAAACGGCTTTTGTTTCTATTCATGGAACTGTTCAATTTGTGTCTCCTGTATTACTTCTTTCCCTGATGGGTGAAGAGTAGCTCCCTCACAAGACTCGATTTCCTCCTTGCATTTCTACCCTGGTAGAGTCTTAAACAGTGCCTGGCCCAGGCTACTTGATTTCATCATTGCCCCAAGGATGAGTCTTAACTGGGTTTATTAGCTGAAGGCCTTCCCAGTCTTATCTTTTACTGGTTAGAGATGAGAAACAGTTCTATTTTCTAACCTGCAAATCGTGAAATTTATGGCCTCTCCAAACTCTTTCGATTCTGCTTGCAAAATGGCCATTTCTTCTATGAGCTTGTGTCTTTCTTACTGTGCCTTGTCAAAAACAGCCATTAGCAAATAGCCAGCATTACCAACATTCCCCTTTCCCACTAAACCCACAAGTTCATTAGTGCCACTCTGAGCTTCCAAGATGATCTCAAGTGACAGTTTTATCAAATGCTTCACCCCTGCATAAAAAGCCTTTACTATCAGGTCTTTTTTTTTGATCATCTGCTGCTCCACCTGAGGACTCACGCACATATCTTGGGTTTATTACAGTGGCACCTTACTTCCGGGTATCAGTCTTCGACTTGTTCAGCTCTTTTGCCATAATGTCAACATCAAAAGCAAACCACCAAACTGTAACTTATAATAGCAAAGCTTTATGCATGCAGAAGTGATGGGTGGGTGGGGATCTGCTCCATGAGTCTGCTTCATTCCAGGATCCAAAGCAGCAGTTCCTCTCTGAGAGCAAAGTACATGGTAGTTTCATGCCATAAATCTTGCCCAGGAATCGAACCCAGGTCTCCCGCATTACAGGCAGATTCTTTACCAGCTGACCCACAAGGGAAGCCCAAGAATACTGGAGTGGGTAGCCTGTCTCTTCTCCAGTGGATCTTCCTGACCCAGGAATCAAACCGGGGTCTCCTGCATTGCAGGCAGATTCTTTCCCAACTGAGCTATCAGGGAAGCCCTGTTTTTTTTTAAAAATTATATTTATTTGTGGGCTGTGCTGGGTGTTCGTTGCTTTGCAGGCTTTTCTCTAGTTGTGGCAAACATGGGCTACTCTCTGGTTGTGGTTTGCAGGCTTCTCGTTGTGGTAGCTTCTCTCATTCCTGAGCACTGGCTCTAGGGTGCTTGGGCTTCAGTAGTTGTGACACGCGGAGTCCCCGTGTCAATAGTGCAGTTCCCCGGTTCTAGAGCACAGGCTCGGTAGTTGTGGCACACCAGCTTAATTGCTCCATGGCATGCAGGATTTTCCTGGACCAGGGATCGAATCCCTGTCTCCTGTATTGGCAGGTGGATTCTTTACCACTCAGCCACCAGGGAAGCCCCATGCTGATCATGAAGCTTTTGCTTGAAAGGATCACATATCAGCTCTGCTCACATTGTACTGGCCGAAAAAAGTCATATGGCCAAGTTTGTTATCAATGGGACAGGCATGTGTAATACTCACTTGGTGGGGGGCAGCACTTTATCCCGACATAATAGCCAGAGTTAACAGACTGAGAGAAGACATTTGTAAAAGACACAATTGATGGATAATTAGTTTCTAGAATATTTAAGGAACACCTGTAAATCAGCAAGAAAAGGGCAGGAAACCAACAGAAATATGGCAAGGGGCAAAAAGAGGCAATTCAGGGAGGAGAAAGCTAACGGGTTGTAAGAAATCTCATTAGCCATCAAAGAAATGCAAATTAAGTCAAGATATCCATCCAACTGTAGAAAGCTACAGAGTTGGAAAATATCAAATATTGACTTGAACATGGGGAACCCTTTGAATCCTGCTGGTGAGAGTGTGTAGACTGAAACAGCTATTTGGTTGATTAATTTGGGAGGAATAAGTGAAGTGGGCATAGACAGAGGGAACTGCCTGGAAAGTTCTAGCTCTATGGGGTTACTATCATAGAAGCTGCCCACTTTCCCCCCTACATCCTCATCCAGTACTTGGGTGATAAGCAGAGTCCATTGTACCAGATCAAAAGATCTAAGAGGCTGGGAGAATATCTGATTTTCTCACCATTGCTTACCCTACACCATGCACAGCATACCAAAGGTGGAAACTTTGTATGTGGTTAGTAAATAAAAGCATGTTGGGTTTTTTTTTTTTTAAATTCCATTATACCTAGTGACTTGCCTCCTCTAGGGCAGAAAAGTATGGACTTGCCAGGGTATACCTGCATTGTCTGAGGACTCCTTTGGGATCTATTTTGGGCTGAACTGTGTCCCTCCCTCTTTCTCTCTCGATTAAAATGTTAAAGTCCTGATTCTCAGTGTGACTGTGTTTGGAGATGGGGCCTTTGGGGAAGTAATTAAGGTTAAATGAGTGTGGAAGACATAAGAGACCTGGATTCAATCCCTGGGCCAGAAAGATCCCCTGGAGAAGGGAATGGCAACCCACTCCAGTATTCTTGCCTGGAAAATCCCATGAACAGAGGAGCCTAGTAGGTTACAGTCCATAGGGTTGCAAAGAGTCAGATACGACTGAAGCGACTCAGCACGCACTCACGAGGTTGCAAGAGTGGGGCCCTGATCTGATAGGGCTGGTGTCTTCATACGAAGAGGAAGAGACGTGCAGAGGTCTCTCTTTTTCTCTGCATACATGCACAGAGAATAGACCAGGAATAAGGGGGCTATTTGCAAGCCAAGAAGAGAAGCTTCACCGGACACCATTCTTGACCACACCTTGTTCTTGGAGTTCCAGCCTCCAGAACTGTGTGAAAATTAATTTCTAATGCATAAGTCCTTCAGTCTGTGGTATTCTGTCATGTCAGCCCAAGCTGACTGATACAGGATCCAAGGTACCATCTCATAGAAATCTGCCTCCTTTGTTGAATTTGTGCTTCCTCACCACAAAGTATAAATTAAACTATATTGTTGTTGTTTAATCACTAAGTTGTGTCCAACTCTTTGCGGACCCAAGGACTGTAGCCCACCAGGCTCCTCTGTCCAAGGAATTCTTCAATCAGGTCTCTCCTATTGACCATAATTTGCTGAAATAGAAATAGATTTGGGGAAGCTTTCTATTTGAGGTGGTTGGGAACTTGATGACACAAAGTCCACTGGTCTGTCTTAGCCATGGTTTGAAATGGTTGGATAGTTTTAAGGCGTGTAGCTCTTTCAGAGGGGAAAGGGAGTTTTCAGATCACCTCCTTCGTGGCAGTTTAAGTCATGGTTGAATTGAGCAAACATTATGTTCAGAAGCGCTCAAGGCCAATCTGAAAAAAAACGGGAGTTAAGTATTTTTAACATTGTCTTAAAAAATAACCCTGGGTGTGCCAGGCCCATGATACAGCAGTTCTTTGCCTGATTCAGGGATCAGGCTCCTCTCCTCCCTGGTGGCTTAGACAATAAAGAATCTATCTGCAATGCAAGAGGCCCAGATTTGATCCCTGCGTTGGGAAGATCCTCAGGAGGAGGAAATGGCCTATAGTATAGGAGGAATACTATAGTACTATAGTATTCTTGCCTGGAGAATCCCTTGGATGGAGGAGCCTGGTGGGCTACAGTCCATGGGGTCGCAAAAAGTCAGACGTGACTCAACAATTAGCACTTAAAGCACCCCTCTCGGTCAAGGGCAGCTGCTGTAGCCTTTGGTCCTGGATGCCCCTGATCCCGTCTCCTCTGAACTCAGAGTGCTTGTGTGTGTCCCTGTGTCTCCCACCAGGCGTGCATCACCTGGACCCTCTCCTGTAGATCCAGATGTATTGAGGGTGAAGCTGGGCTTCTATCTTTTTAGCAAACCTCCTAGTGATCCTGAAGTACACTGGAATTTGAGAACAACTGGTGTATCACGTGCTAACACTTAATTATGTTTTGTTGTGTTATTCTTGACTTAGGTTTCTTATGTTTTAGCAATGAATTCTAAACCAGTTTTCCAATCCTCTGCGGGCAGTAATACAGCTTGATTTTCCATTTATCCCACATAGCCCTGTAACAGGCTTGGAAGAGGCTCTTAGCAAAGGCTAAATGCTATCAGATAACTGGCAAGACTCATGAATGAAAGCTCTTTTCTTTGTTCAGAGAAACCCTGCCTTTCTTGTGGGTGCTGGTCTTTGGTCATAAAGTTCTTAGCTGTTCCCTTAGATTCCATTTTTGCTACTTCTGAGTCCATTTCCCCATCTCATCACCTGATGGCACCCAGACTGTTCACAGACATCAAGCGTTTCTTCTTCTTCTCCTTTTTAAAGTTTATTTATTATTTTTGGCTGCACTGGGTCTTCTCTGCAGCATGGGCTTTCTCTAGTT
Source organism: Okapia johnstoni (assembly GCA_024291935.2). Classification (NCBI taxonomy): domain Eukaryota; kingdom Metazoa; phylum Chordata; class Mammalia; order Artiodactyla; family Giraffidae; genus Okapia; species Okapia johnstoni. Next base: position 100,335,139 of record CM044313.1, read on the forward strand.
GTGGCAAGCGGTGGCTACTGTTCATGGTTGTGTGTGGGCTTCTCATTGGGGTGGCTTCTCTTGTTGCAGTTCTCGGGCTCTAGGGTGCTTGGTCTTCATTAGTTGCAGCTTTTGGGCTCAACAGCTGTGGCGCAGGGGCTTAACAGCGCCACCGCAGGCATGTGGGATCTTCCTGGACCAGGGATTGAAGCCGTGTCCCCTGCATTGGCAGGCAGATTCTTATCCAGTATGCCACCAAGGAAGTCCCTGGGCTTCTTTTAGGTGGACTTGAGCACCCACCTCTGGAGTGGTCATCCGTTGGCTCTAGTAGCCAACTCTGAGATGCTAGGACAGAGAGCACCTCTTCTTCAAGCTGCCCACTGACCAGAGCTCCGTCTCTCTCTGGTGACCTTTGGTGGGCCCAGTCCAGCGGTGAGCTGTGCATGGTTCTGCTTGGACATTGTCTTCCAACTGTGCATCATTTGGGGCTGGGGGAGGCTGTGGTCACTAACCAGGATAAAAGTTGCTGCCCTCTGCACTCCTCATCCTATAAAAGCCTTGGTGGCCCTATCCTCATGATCATGCTCCTGGAAGCACAGTTTTCTTCAGGCAGCCCTCACTAGGCTCGGCATGGACTCCCACACTTTACCCATGAAATGCAGAGTTTGGCCAGTGACATTCCCTGTCTGTCTCCAAGTTGTGTGTGGGGAAGGTAGCCTTCCAAGAATGTTCTTAACCTGCCCCGAGAGAAGCCATGGGCTGTTGCCCCTCAGGATCCTCTGTCCTGGGTTTCTCCAGGCAAGGATACTGGAGTGGGTTGCCATTTCCTCCTTCAGGGGATCTTCCCGACCCAGGGATTGAACCTGCATCTCCTGTGTCTCCTGCATTGTCAGGCAGAATTTTTTTTTTTTTACCCCTGAGCCACTGTGAAGCCCTGATACATGTATAAGTATAACTGAATCACTTTTTTGTGCACCTGAAACTAACACAACATTGTTAAACAGCCATGAAAGAAAGAAAGTGAAAGCCGCTCAGTCGTGTCTAACTCTTTGTGACCCCATGGACTATATAGTCCATGGAATTCTCTAGGCCAGAATACTGGAGTGGGTAGCCTTTCCCTGCTCCAGGGGATCTTCCCAACCCAGGGATCGAACCCAGGTCTCCCACATTGCAGGTGGATTCTTTACCAGCTGAGCCACAAGGGAAGCCCAAGAACACTGGAGTGGGTAGCCTATCCCTTCTCCAGAGAATCTTCCTGACCCAGGAATTGAACCGGGGTTTTCTGCATTGCAGGCGGATTCTTTACCAACTGAGCAATGAGGGAAGCCTGTTAAACAACCATACTCCAATATAAAATAAAAAGTTAAAAAAAAAAAAGAAACACACACTTAAGTAGCCTTGGGAAAGTGTTTGTTGGCCAGCTTACCCAATATTCAACAAACCTTTCAAGTGACAATTAGTAGAGTAAAGTAAACAGTTCTTCTGGGACAAAGTTAATCTTGCCATGATGCTTTGTAGTAATGATATATCATGTTTGAGTTTCCTTTCAGATTAAATTATGACCAGGGAATATGAGACAGAGGTTTCGAAAACAGGGTAGGTCAAGTGAAGGGGGAGGGTCTGGCCCTGGATTCTGCAGAACATGGAGCCAAGGCAGATGTTAGAGGAAGCTTTCTCTTTGGGGGCTGGAGGATGGGGATTAAAGTAGCGAGTAAGCATGTTGTCCACCACAATCCTAAGAGTCAAGACACGACTTAGTGACTAACCCCCACCACCACCACCAGGCTAGGGAAACCAAGTTCCGAAAGGAGTGGCCACTTGGAGAGTCTGCACAAGATGCAGAATAGAACACAAAGGGCCACAGAGCATGCGGTCTCACCCGTGGGTCCATGGGTGGGGGCAGCTCTACAGTCTTCCCAGTGCTCTTATGTACATGAGTTCAATTGATCTTTCCAACATGCCCATGAGGTAGTTGGGGCAGGAGATGTTGTCCCTGTACTGGTTAGCTTTTGCTGTGTAACCTCACCCTGAGTTATTGATGCTCATGGATGGTTGTTCATTTCATTTGCTGCTGTGGGACAGGAGTCGGCTTGACTTGTCAGGAGAGGGGTGGCAGGACACATGTGGCCCTGGTCCACGCATCTCTCACCTTCTTTAGGGGCTGGAGCCCAGGCATGTCTGTCCATGGTGATGGCAGAAGTTCAGGAATGCGGGTTGCCATGTACAAGACCTCTTGGCTTAGGCTTGGAACTGGTGTCCTCTTACTTCCATTGTATCCTATTGACCAAGGTCAGTGGCTAAGTCTAGAGTCAGACTGGAAGAGTGTTGCTAATGCACTTGGCAAGGGTGAGGATGCAAGGGGAGTGAAGAGTTAGGCCATTGGTGCATCAACTACTGTGCCCTGTTTTATAAATGCTGAAACACAGGCTGAGAGGGGAAGTGACTTCCTCAGAGTCTACACCTCCTTGATAAAACATGCCACCTGTCTATCTAACGCATTCTTAAATAGCCCATATGGGAACAGAGGGTTGGCTGTGGTTCCAGTACAGTGCCTGGTGGCAGTGAGCCCTTACATAAATTCTCCGAAAAAATAAATTCAATTAAAAAAAAAAAAAAAGCCTCGGCTGTCGCAATCTGATTTCCTGGTTGAATGAAATGGCTTTGTTGTTCAGATCCTTTGGGATGAAATGTATTTTACATGAATTTATTTCAGAGATTGATTACAATTCCCCCTCCATTTGGTACTGCGGGTGGTATAATTGGAAGTTTAGATGGAAAAGACAGAAATGACTTTAAACTATTCACGTATCCCCCTAAAATTTGCAGAAGGGTAAAAATATAGGAGACTTTAAGTAAAATAGGCTGCGTTAGGCTCTTTTTTAACTATCTTCATTCTTTTCTGACATCCAAGCACATTGAGTTTTTTAAATCTGTTTATTTTGAGAAACCAACTCAAAGGGCTTTGGCTGCTTGCTGTTCATTTCACTTTACAATTTCTGCGCACGTGGTTCTCGGAGAAACTTGAAGCTGTGCTCGATCGCCACCACATGCCACTCAAGAGGAACCCCCTCGTCTCTCTCTGTGCCCCTTGCCATCAGGGGTGGAGATGTCGGGTTGTTGCCCAGTGCTTTTCACTCACTCAAAACCTATCAGAATTGCCACTTCAGAGGAATGTCTTTGGGGATTTGGGCCAAACGTTTGACACCATAGCATTCTTAGTGCATAGGGTCTTCCCTGGGGGCAGCCACTCCAGTTATAGCTAATGGACATAGGAAAATATTTGGAAATTTTGACTTGAGAGTGAATCTTAACCTTTTCAGAGGTGGAGCAGGCTGGGGGAAATGATTCATCGGAAGAACATCTCATGTGACACTTGGGTTTTGGGCTGAAGGCCCTGGGAGGGGGTGGCTCTTTACCCAGGGCAGTCCTGGGGCAGCCATGGCCACATTTTTGGCTTCCAGACTTGCGGGACTCCATGTTGGCTTCCTTGGTGGCTCAGACGGTAAAGCGTCTGCCTGCAATGTGGGAGACCTGGCTTCAATCCCTAGGTCGGGAAGATCCCCTGGAGAAGGAAATGGCAACCCACTCTAGTACCCTTGCCTGGAAAATCCCATGGACAGAGAAACCTGGTAGGCTACAGCCCATGGGGTCACAAAGAGTCGGACAAGACTGGGTAACTTCACTTTCACTTTTCTCTTTCATGTTGCATTAGAGGAATACTAGTCAGAATCCTTTAGTACCAACCACAGCCACCAGCATTTGGTTCTTGGGACCCATAATTCTCCTTGTCCATCTCTTCGTTGCCACACCTACTCTGGTAATACTCACCATGGTTTGGAATATATCTCATGGGGGGTGGGACCATGTTATAGCACAAGCTTGCCATTTGCAGCTTGAGTTCTGAACCTTTTGCTTATCCTGTCTTCATTTCTTATTGCTTCTGACCTTCCCATCTCCTGGCATTGGAGCTTTCTGTCTTGTTTCTATACTTTCCCTTGGGCTTAAGGCTTTGCCCATTTTCCTGACCATGACCTTGCGCCCCTCCCCATAATGACTCTGACCTCCCATCCTTATCTCTGCTGCTGTTGGTCACCTTGCATTTCCATCCCCACTCAATTAGCTAGGGGACTCTCCTGAAGCAGGTAGGAATTCTCACTAGGCCTAATGTGCCCAGGTCTAGTGAGGGACAGCTGGACATCTCTGATCTTTCTTGTCCAGAAGCCTCTTACCGCAACATCCTTTCTTACATCTCAGAACCCTCTCTGCATCTTAGCTGTGCACACATGCCTCATTATCTACACTCATGGTATCCTGAGCATCTATTCGAGCTGCTCACACGGTATTGTAGTTATGCATTTTTAACCACTATATGTCAGCTGCTTCAAGTCAGCCACTGTGGCTTAATAACACCAGCTGTTACTTACTGAATGCCCTTCATGTACTGTGAGGGTTCATTTTATGCACCAACTGTGCTGGACCATGGTACCCAGATATTTGGGTACACATCTGAATCGACATTGCTGTGAAAATATTTTAAAGACAAGAATAACATGTAAATCAGTAGACATTGACTAAAGAGGATTACTCTCCGTAATGTGAGTGGACCTCATACCATCAGTTGAAATCCTCAGGAGTGAATGGACTGACTTATGAGACTTCCTTGGGAGTCCAGAGGTTAAGATTTCATGCTTCCACTGCAGTGGGAGCCAGTTTGATCCCTGGTCAGGAGACTAAGGTCCCACCAGCCATGTGGAACAGTCAAGACTGACTTTCCCCGAGGAGGCAGAATTCTGCCTCCAGATGGCCTTTGGACTCAAGCTGCAAGATCATCTCTCCCTTGGGGCTCCAGCCTGCTAGCTCACCCTGTAGATTTAGGATTTGCCCCACAACCCTGTAAACCACATCCTTGAAATTAATCTCTCTTTCTTTCTCTGGAGACCCTGACTAACTCACGGTTTAAGTACTGCATTTAGGACCAAGACACATATCATCTCACTTAGCTCTCACAACAGCCTCTTGAGGTGAGTATTATTATTCCCGTTTGACAGGTGGATAAAGTGAGTCTCAGAAATCATGAGGAACTTGCCTAAGGCCATATAACTAGTAAGCAGCAGAGAGATGACTCAACCTGAAGCTCCTTCGCTAGAGTCTTCCTTTTGTCTTGGCATCTTCATGGCTCATCCAGCGCAGACACCTGGTAGGAGCCTGGCAAATATTTAAGTGAATGAAAGAAATCAAAGGTGTCCCTCTATTTGGTTACGTCTTCCTTCTGCAGAAAGTAAGTTAAAAATGTTACAGACAGTCCATATAGCCTGAGGCTTTGTACCATATACAGACCTATAAAATCGTGATCCCATAAATGTGGTGTCTTCATCTAGATAGACATGTGATAAGGAATCAGAGGGGGTTACAGAGGGTGTTACCTGTGTCTTCCAACCCACCTGTGCTGGACATGGTGGACTGGCACTCAACTGAACTGAACCTATTCTTTGTTAGATTTTTTCGTTATGGTTTATTACAAGATATTGTGTATGGTTGATTATAAGCTATTGTGCTCTATAGTAAGTCCTTGTTGGTTACCTATTTTATATGTAATAGTGTATATATTTTAATCCCAAATTCCTAATTTATCCCTCTCTCCCTTCTCTCCCCTTTGGTGACCCTATGGTTTGCAGCTATTTTTAAGATGGTTTAGTTTTCTTACTGTTGTTATTTATTTTGTTTTCTAATTTTTTTAAAACTTACAACATTTTTGAATTAAAGTTTAGTTGATTTACTATAGTTAACATGTTAGTTTCAGGTGTACAGCAGAGTGAATTCAGCTGGCATCTTGTTCTGGGAGTTATTCCAGGAGCACCGGCTCTATCACCCAACCCTTCTGACAAGTTTTTTATGTACTTGGTTCCATATAACAAGTTGTGTTCTGCTTGAAATAGTGCTTTGTATTGCGTGTAAATGAATGTGCCCAATGCGGAAGATTTAACAACTGTAGAAACGAGTGGTTGCTCTGACCGTGGGCTCATTAGAGGATTTTCTGTGTTTTGCTTGTAGGTACAGCTAACATTTGTCTGTGGTCATTTGCCCCAGTCATTAGAAGAGTTGGGAATGGGAGGAAACCTATAAAGAGAACTTTTACCAAAGTGACTGGAATATGAAACAGCCACATCAGAGAGAATAACAGTTTGCTAGATCATTTCTTGGGGGTGCTTTCTCTAAGTTTCACTATTGTTGATTCCTTTGTCTCGAAATCTTCTATTCCCTCTGTTGCTCTTTTATCCTTGAAGGTCTACATTCTTTTAAGTCAGTTTATTTGGAGCTTTCTGCCCTGTGAATATTTCTATTAATATATAAGCCCCTCGTATAGTCAAGGCTGGGGCTTCCCTGGTGGCTCAGTGGTAAAGAATCTGCCTGCAGTACAGGAGACCTGGTTTCGATCCCTGGGTCAGGAAGATCCCCTGGAGAAGGGCACAGCAACCCACTCTAGTATTCTTGCCTAGAGAATCCCATGGACAGAGGAGACTGGCAGGCAGCAGTTCATAGGGTCGCACAGAATTGGACATGACTGAAGCAACTAAGCATCAGCAGCATAGTCAACGCTGTGGTCTTCCCAGTGGTCACATATGGTAGTGAGAGCTGGACCATAAAGAAGAAATGTGGTGCTGGAGAAGATTCCTGAGAGTCCGTTGGACTGCAAGGAGATCAAACCAGTCAATCTGAAAGGAAATAAACTCTGAATACTCATTGGAAGGATTGATGCTGAAGCTGAAGCTCCAATACTTTGGCCACTTGAAGCAAAGAGCTGACTCATTGGAAAAGACGCTGATGCTGGGAAAGACTGAGGGCAGAAGGAGAAGAGGGCATCAGAGGATGCGATGGTTGGATGGCATCACTGACTCAATGGACTTGAACTTGGCAAACTTCGGGAGCTGGTAAGGGACAGGGAGGCCTGGTGTGTTGCAGTCCATGGGGTTGCAAAGAGTCAGATACAACTGGGCAATGGAACAAGAAGCTCCTCACTGTTAACTTCTGAATTCAGGAAAATTACAGCAGAGCCAAAATCATGGACTTCTTTCTCTCTTATGCCACTTCATTCCAGGCCAGTGTTAATGCTATTTTAGTTTTGTCATTTGTCAATTGAAAAAGGAGTAGAACAATCACTTTTACATTAGAGAATTGCGTTATAGACATACTCAAAACTGTGAAATTTTGGCTGTATCAGGAACCTTGGCCATCAGATGGAGTCTGTTCCTCTCTCCATTTTAAACTTAAAAAATATTTTTTAAATTTTATTTTTTGGTCATTCCATGTGGCATGTGGGATCCTAGTTCTCTGACCAGTGATAGAACCTTCGCCCCCTGTTGTGGAAGCTTGGAGTCTTAACCGCCGGACCATCAGGAAATTTCCTTCCCCATTTTAAAGATGAGTAAACTGAGGTCCAAAGAGATGTCCAAGGAAATGCTTCAAGCTCACAGGGTTACTTGACAGAACTTGACTCAGAGGAGGGGGGGGATGACTTTAAGAAGAGTTCTTCCCACCATGCCACAGGGCTGCACTCATAGAAAAGGCTTGGGTTTGATTTGCCAATTTGTTGTATTTGAGCATGAGCACATAATAAGGGAAAGATGCAGGTTTTTTACTGTCTGTTTTTACTACGCATACATGCATTAACTGAGATGATTTCCTAAATAGAATAATGTTTTCTAATCTTAGGAAATGGCATATGGGTGTTCTTTTTGAGCAGGACTACTGCAATGCTAAAATCATACATAAACATTTGCTGAATATTTAATATAGATGGTTAACTTCTAGCCATTGATTTTGGCTGGTATTAATTATCATCATTATTTACTTAAAGAGCAACAGAGACATGGAGGATAGTTGAGGAGAAGTCAAATATCATTCTAGCAGATCAAGGGCGAGCTGGCTCCATTCCCTCTGGTTATGGTCCAAATGTGCCAGAAGGTATGTAGAACTGAGTTAACCAGAGAAAAAAAGCATTCCAAGGGGGTGACCACTGAACCCATAGCAAGTTGCCCACGGTTCAGTGAACTTTGCTGAATTTTTAGAAGATGAGAGTTTAATGAATTCCAGATGGGGAGATGATTAGTTCTGCAGAGTTTTAAATCTTCTTTACAGAGCATGTAGAACAGCACTGTATTTGGGTTGGTTCTTTGGAGAAGAAGAATTAATAGGATGCGTGTATATACAAAAAAGGATTTCATATAAGCAGTTGGCTTATAGGATTTTGGAAGCTAACAGGTTCCAAGATCTGCAGTCAGCAAGCTGCAGACCAAGGAGAGTTGCTAGGGAGCTGCCAGGGCTGTTCTGATCTGGAGCTCATTGTTTAGAGTCAGATGGTCGATAAGCCTGTGTAGAAAGAGACCAGAAGGAAAGAACTCTGAGAAATGGCAGCATTTAGGAAGGAGTGGAGATGCAGAGCTAGCATGGGATCAGAATGGTAGAAGCAAAGTCAGAGGAGTGTGGCGCTGGAGAAAATAAGGAAGAAGGAGAAAGGAGTAATGTGTGCTGTCCTGCTGCTAACTGTTGCTCAAACCATCCTTGCCTTTGGGAACATGGTGGTCCCTGGTGATCTGGAAAGAGCCATCCAAATGGAGAATTCCAGAAGGAAGTCAGGCTGGAGAGGGCCAGGGAGAAGGGAGCAGAGAGCACCTACAGAAATGGGTGATAGATGCGCAGGAACCCTGGGTCTATTCTAGCTACTTAAGGACAGGTGCAGCGCATGGTGGACCCATCAGAATGGGTGCAGGCTGGTAGAGACCCAAAGCCTTCGGACTGATCTCAGGCCTGACTGTGGTTCTGATGGACACGCTTTCCAAATAAAAAGGCTGGATGGACGTCTAGGTTGCTCCCATGTCCCGGATATTGTAAACAGTGCTGGACAAATTGAGGGAGAGAGAAGGTGGGACAAGCAGAGGATGTAACATTAACATATATACACTATCAGGTGTAAGATGGATAGCTGGTGAGAAGTTGCTTTGTAGCACAGGGAGCCCTGTCTGGTGCTCTGTGGTGACCTGGAAAGATAGGATGGGGGGAGGAGAGGGAGGTTAGGGAGGGAGGGGATGTATATATAATTATGGTTGAGTTTCACTGTTGGATGGCAGAAATGGGGCTTCTTGGGTGGCTCAGTGGTAAAGAACCCATCTGCCAATGCAGGAGATGCAGGAGCTGTGAGTTCAATCCCTGGGTTGGGAAGATCCCCTGGAGGAGAAAATGGCAACCCACTCTAGTATTCTTGCCTGGAGAATCCCATGGACAGAGCAGCCTAGTGGGCTACACTCCATGGGGTCACAGAGAGTTGGACATGACTGAATATACATGCACACATGGCAGAAACTGACACAACACTGTAAAAATTAAAACAAATTTTTTTAATTAAAAAAATAGGGGGAAAAAGGCAGGATAGCTTGTTTGGACAATACAGTCTGGCAAAAACAGATGAAAATTCTGGAACATGTGGTTGCTAAGGAATAGTCCATCCCTGGAAGGATGGCAGTTCACTGATTCACTTGGTACAGTGTACGATGGGATGAGAATCCAAGATAATGTCAACGTCATTTGAAAGTGACCTGAAGTAAGGTTTCTTAACAGTCACACCTCTGAAATGCAGGTATTTTAATCTTTAACCTAATTTGCAGCACTTCTACAGAAAATTATTAGCTATCAAGAATAAAATGCACTGAAAAGATGAAGCTTTATATGTATTTTAGATAAGGTATAAGTTTCAGCCAGCAAGACACTTCCATTAACACGAAAAATAATGGCCTTTTTCAACAAGATGACTGTGAAAAAGAAAAAATGTAGACAGTCAAATGATTTATTTCCCCATCCATACTGAGTTTATTCATGGGGAGATTCACCTTGTGAACTAATAATTTTCTGGGCTAAGAAAAAGCAGCAGGCATTTTTCTTTTGAGGGAATGCCCCCCCTCCTTTTTAATAGCGGGTTTCTTTTGGTCTAAAAAAAAATTATCTAAGTCTATGGCTTTGATATCAAGGAAAAGACTTCTTTCAATTGCTTTAACCTTTTCCAAAAAGTGACCCATTGGGATAAATGTTCTCACGCTGAGAATCAAGGTTTTCTCTGATAGCCGAGTGAGAACAGGAAGCTGAACACTTTCTTGAAGTGGTTGAAGAAAAATTCGAGATCTCAGACTGAAGAAAGGAACTCTTTTGAAAGGTCAAGTTTAAGACCTGTACTTTAGGCAACTTAAAAAAATAAGGAAAACCTCAGTCTCATGTCAGATGGGGAATGACACCAGAACAGGGGACCAGGTCAGAGCTAGAGACCCAGGAGGCAGCTAAGAGGAAAGGTGCTGCCTGATGATTTCTTTCCTTGGGGCACGCAAAGGACCAAATTCCTGGAGGTCAGTTCTAGGGAGGAGGTGTGGGCCAGCACAGGGGCAGGTCTGGTGGCAGGGTTCAGAGTGCTGGGGGTCAGAGTTCAGTTCAGTTCAGTTGCTCAGTCGAGTCTGACTCTTTGTGGCCCCATGGACTGCAGCACGCCAGGCCTCCCTGTCCATCATCAACTCCCTGAGTTTACTCAAACTCATGTCCATCGAGTCGGTGATGCCATCCAACCGTCTCATCCTCTGTCGTCCCCTTCTCCTCCCGCCTTCAATCTTTCCTAGCACCAGGGTCTTTTCCAGTGAATCAGTACTTCGCATCAGGTGGCCAAAGTATTAGAGTTTCAGCTTCAGCATCTGTCCTTCCAATGAATATTCAGGATTGATTTCCTTTAGGATAGACTGCTTGGGGTGGGGTTGGAGTAGCCAGAGCTGAAGTTACATCATCGAGATTCCTGGATTTCTGATTAGAGATGCCAGTAATCCCCTCCTTCCCTGCCTTGGGTTCTTGACAGTGATGCTCAAATATCTCTGCTCAGGGAGCAGGTGCCCCGTCTTCCCTGCCCTCCAGCCCCTTCCTTTGCTTCTTCACAGTTTCCTCCCTCCTGCCTTTCAGCCCCAGCCCTGCACTCATGTGGCGTCTGGCCTCTTGCACGTGTGGTGGGTTTAGCAGCTCATATTCTGTCTTGACTCTGACTTGGGCTCATATTCATTTCCCAATCACATTCTCTCTCTTCTTGGCTGTTGTTACCTACCTGTACCTTCTGGACCCTGTCCTAGGCTAGGAATGATTTTTAAGATTTATATATATGCCTCTCACATGTCACTGCCTGAATGGTCATTCATGACAAAACCATATTTCACTCTTGGCTTCCCTGATAGCTCAGTTGGTAAAGAATCCGCCTGCAATGTAGGAGATCCCAGTTCAATTCCTGGGTCAGGAAGATCCACTGGAGAAGGGAAAGGCTACCCACTCCAGTATTCTTGGGCTTCCCTTGTGGCTCAGCTGGTAAAGAATCTGCCTGCAATGTGGGAGACCTAGGTTCGATCCCTGGGTTGGAAAGATCCCTTAAAGAATGGAAAGGCTTCCCACTCCAGTATCCTGGCCTGGAGAATTCCATGGACTGTATAGTCCCTGGGGTCGCAAAGAGTCGGACACGACTGAGCGACTCTCACTTTCACTTTCCAGGTGGTATGTTACTCCAGGAGTGTCATGAATTCCAAAGCATCTGTAATCCTGCAAAGGAATCAGTCTCTGGGGATTCAGGTGTATGAGTGGAGATGAGGGAAGGAGGGCTTGGGGGCACAGGCTATATGACCCATCCTGTACACATATCACACCCAGAGCTCTTCCTTCCCAGGGCAGGGACTGACCCCGGTTACACAGGCTTCCCTGCAGGCAGGTTGGCCATGGGACTAGCAAGAAGTGTGGGCAGAAGCGTTGAAACCATCCCACGTGACTCTTTGGTCCCCTGTTCCCTGCCTGTGGCCACCTTGCTGGACATGCGCTCTGAATGCATACACAGCTGTGAGGTGTGGTAGCACCGCTGACTCACACTAGACTCCCTGAGCAGGAGCACCTTCGTGATGTGAAGCCACCCCAGAGTCTGGGTTTTCTTGAAAATGAAAATGTTTGTCACTCAGTTGTGTCCAACTCTGCAACCCCATGGACTGTAGCCCACTAGGCTCCTCTGTCCATGGAATTCTCCAGGCAAGAATCCTGGGGTGGGTTGCCATTTCCTCCTCCAGGGGATCATGCTAACCCAGGAATCGAACTGAGGTCTCCTGCATGGCAGGCAGATACTTTACCTTCTGAGCTTGTGTGGCATCATTTAGCTTGAACTCATTATTTAGCTTGAACATCATTAAGCTCTTCACTTTCAAGGTCTTTTTAGGAAATTTAAACACAGCAAGGGCATTTTCCTATGACTGACTGATTGGCACATTCAGCCCCTTACTGCAGCTCACGATTTGGGATTTGGAAATCCTGAGCCATGATGTCCTTGTCCACGTCCCCCATGACCTGAGCTCCAGCACTTGTGGCCATGATGGGCACTTTATAGAACCTCAATGGAAAAGCAGCTTGTGTCTCCTATGAGCCCTTGATTGGACCCTCATTTGGTTACATGTGCCCTTTTCCTTTTTAACGGAAATGCTGTGTTTATACACGTATTTCTCAGCAGAGCGAAAGCAGGTTGGGATGGAGCTTAAGGAAGGTTCTTTGATATGAATGGTCTGCCCAGGAACAGATATCCTTAAAGGGCGGGAAGTCCGAGGCTGGGCTTGATGACTTCCCACCTGTTTCTCCCCAATTTGAGGACCCAGAATTCTGAGAATCCTATTTGCCTCTATTGGCTTCTGGGTTCTACTCACCTTGTGGAGAGGAAAAGAGCTTTGGTTGGGGTTTGCCTGCTTCATGTATAGGAACCATCAGGGAGAAACCATTCCTGACTGTATCTATTTTCCTGTCCAGCTCATCTCCTTGGGCATGACTTTGAATAATCTCCTTGAATATCCCTTGAATAATCTCCTGACTTCGGTAAGCTTCTCCTGTTGAGTCCATGGGGGTGGCTGCAGCTGTCTTTAGCTTGAGTGGCTTCTTCAGAGCAAAGGTAACTTGTCCTAGACCCTTCTCTGTGAAGCTTACAGATACACTTCAGTTCAGTTCAGTTGCTCAGTCACGCCCAACTCTTTGTGACCCCATGGGCTGCAGCATGCCAAGCCTCCCTGTGCATCACCAGCTCCTGGAGTTTACTCCAACTCATGTCCATTGAGTCAGTGATGCCATCCAACCATCTCATCCTCTGTCGTCCCCTTCTCTTCCTGCCTCCAATCTTTCCCAGCATTAGGATCTTTTCCAATGAGTCAGTTTTTTGCATCAGGTGGCCAAAGTATTGGAGTTTCAGCTTCAGCATTAGTCCTTCCAATGAATATTCAGGACTGATTTCCTTTAGGATGAACTGGTTGGATCTCCTTGCAGTCCAAGGGACTCTCAAGAGTCTTCTCCAACACCACACTTCAAAAGCATCAATTCCTTGTCACTCAGCTTTCTTTATGGTCCAACTCTCCCATCCATACATGACTACTGGAAAAACCATAGCTTTGACTAGATGGACCTTTGTTGGCAAAATAATGTCTCTGCTTTTTAAAATGCTGTCTAGGTTGGTTATAACTTCTTCCAAGGAGCAAGTGTCTTTTAATTTCATGGCTGCAGTCACCATCTGCAGTGATGACAGACACAGGTACCGTGAAAAGAGATGTAAGAGATTGGTCATGCACATCTCTTGGGCTCTTTTTGATCCATTTGGGAGCAGAACAATGGCTCAGTGGTAAAAAAAAAAATCCTCCTGTCAATGCAGGAGACACAAGAGACTCGGGTTCGATCCCTGGATCAGGAAGATCCCCTGGAGAAGTAAATGGCAACCTGCTCCAGGATTCTTGCCTGGAGAATCCCATGGACAGAGGAGCCTGGTGGGCTACAGTTCATGGGGTCACAAAGAGTTGGACACAACTGAGAGCATACACACAGACAAGTCTGAGGCATTTTGGGCTGGTTTGTCTATCAACATTTTGTTCCTTAGTGCTTGTGACAGCAACTCTCAAACCAGCCGCACAAGACATTTATTGAAGAAGCATTAATTGGTTGGCAGGCCCCCTGGTGCTCATCAACCTTTTTTATGAACTAAATGAAGGGTTATCTCCCTGCCCCTTAGATGCTCTGACTTCCCTTAGGCAGGAAGAGCCTCGAGGCTGATGCCAAGATTGTGGAGGCCAATGCTGTCACCCTGATTGCCAGCACCAGGCAAGCAAAGACCTCCAAGTTCTAGGTTCCATGGGAGAGGGGTGTTTAGTTCAATTGCCACACATCTTCCTATGGGCAAGGGTCCAGGCATCATGTGATTCATGCGTTCTCTTCCTGCAAGCGTGGGGACGTTTTCTTAAATGTTTCAATCATTCCACCTATCTTGAATACCTTTAAGGTCACCATACAGAGCTCATTTCTAGCAGCCAACATGATAATTAATAGGTCATTAATTGCACTTATAGGAACATCTTTGCTATTCTGTCAAGCCTTGTTTGATGATAACAGAAGTGCCTGCAGTAGCCACCCTGGGGTCTGGGTTTCCTGAGCAGATCACCAGTGGTCCACAGTGAGCTCTTGTGCTCTTGACAAGGATGCTGGCAGCACACTTCCATCATATGGTACATCTGGAGTATTTTAAAGAGAAATCCAGAGATAGAGATGGTATCAGGTGAGCTGAGCCCATGCTTTCAGCTCTCTTTGCTATTGTAGGTGACACCAACATGAAGAGCAGCAACTAATATAGAGTTTTGTCACTGTTCCCCATATCTCATGTGTATCATCTCATGTAATTCTCACAATAACCTGGCAGAATTGTCTTATTATCTCTTTCTTTCAGGTAAGGACACTGAGGCTCCAAGAACATCTATACTTTCCGAAGGTCAATAGGTAGTAAGTGCAGAGATGCTGACCTGAAATAACAGTGTCTGAGCTCAGGAACCGATGTGCTTCGGGATCTTTCTCTCAGAGTAGGGATAAAATGGTATATGCCTCACAGGGCTGTTGGAGGATTAAATGAGTTAATCTATGAGAGGATTCGCTCCCCAGCCAGCTCAACGGAATGGCTTTCTGTGAAGGTTTAGATAACAATCTTTGTTTCCAGAATTTTTTTCTTTTTGACCACATGGTTTGCTAGTTTGACACCGTTCGCGAATGTGGGAAATGTTCCTTAGTGGTAGAGGATTTGGGAGAAGGTGGATGGATGGGGAGAACCCACTGAAAGTGGCGTGAAGACATGCCTCATCAGGGAACACTAAATGAGATCGGGGATCTTTAAGCCATTGCTGGCTAGCTTAGTTCTCACCATCTTTATTTGAGTTTCACTTTGCTAAGTACTGTCCATCAGTTTTTGAATATCGAAGTTATCTGAGGTCATTCATTCAAGGCAAACTGCTGAAAGTAAAAGCGAAATCAAGAAGAACCCTGGGGCTCTGAAGGCTTTTCTTAACTCATGGCCATTTTCCGCCTTTAAAAGCACTGACTTGACTTTTACAGGAGCCTGTAGACTAATCTAACAGAAAATGGAAACCACGAGCATGGTCATTCCCTTAAATATTTTATACTGTGTTCGGATGTGCATTTTTCAAAGATCATTTCCTTGACATTTTCTGGGGGTATATTTCTTGGGAAATAAAATAAATATGTTTGGTGGATGCTCATACCAATTTATTTAGAGCTATAAATAAGATAAAGATACCTCCTGTCATTTGTACTAAAAATATATATATAAGAATTAGAGGAATATCTGAGGAGGTTAGGGCAAAGAACTAATAATACTGTTCAGGTCATGCCGAGGTTGGCTGATGCTTTAAGCAGTTTTAGCTGATCCTCAAGTGAATTATTCTTAAGAATGGACAAGAGAGACCCTTTGGCCAAAGCATGGGCCAGAGACAATGCCCCAGGCCAGACGTTTCATTAGGAGCCACTGAGTGAAAGAATCTGATATTCTGGCTTTCCAGGCTATGAACATTGCACAACCTCCCCAGCTGTTCACTCGATTATCTGGTAGCTATCGCTCTGAATGTTTCCCTGGTGCCGGGAACAACACTTGACAGGTAAGAAATCCAATCATTCCGTTTGGAGCCTGTGAAAGGCAATCTCCCAGCAAGGAATCTATTCATGTGAGGAATCTATTCAATCATTGCATTGCTGCTGTGGGAGATATGATGGAAATGGTTCTCCTCGGGGAATGGCTGGGGAAGGGTGGAATATGCAAGAACCACAGGCAAAGTATGTTACTTTAGGGCGAGAGAGTGTGTGTGTGAGTGTGTGTGTGTGAGTGCTCGGTTGTATCTCTTTGTGATCCCATGGACTGTAGCCTACAAGGCTCCCCTGTCCATGTCCTCACGTCCATTTCCAGGCAAGAATACTGGAGTGGGTTGCCATTTCCTCCTCTAGGGGATCTTCCCAACCCAGGGATTGAACGCACATCTCCTGCATTGGCAGGTGGATTCTCTATCACTGAGCCACGTGGGAATCCCTTAGGGAGAGAAGAGGCACCAAGTCTGGGTTGGACAGGGAAGGCTGCAGAGGGCAAAGGGGCCAGATCAGGGGTCCAAAGGAAGGGAGGATGCTACCTGGGTCTGGTATCCTTGAGGGCAAGGTATCCATGGCAACAGGAGGGGTGGCAGGATAAAAGAGAGCACTTTGAAAGACAATACTTTGGCCACCTGATGCGAAGAACTGACTCATTGGAAAAGAACCTGATGCTGGGAAAGATTGAAGGCAGGAGGAGAAGGGGACAACAGAGGATGAGATGGTTGGATGGCATCACTGACTCAATGGACGTGAGTTTGAGCAAGCTCCGAGAGTTGGTGATGGACAGGGAAGTCTGGCATGCTGCAGTCCGTGGGGTTGCAAACAGTCAGACACTACTGAGTGACTGAACTGAGAGTGGCTCCATCTGACCTTGTGGAGGAGCAGGAGGGAAGAGAAGCTTTCTAGGCAGCTTGCATTCAGGCTCTAGCCCTGAATCTCCAGGAATTCAGTCTCAAAGGCAACAGGAAGCATTAGGTGATTTTTAAAATAAATAAAATCAGATATGAAAAACCTCAGAGGAAAACAATCTTCTAAAGAACTCTTTTGTAAATCCTTTTAAAAATGAAGGGAATCTTTCATCATATAAATGCAGTGAAAATGGTAGCTTTCAAATTCAATTATCTTGTAAGTTTCAATTTTATATATCACTTGCTTTCCTGAACTAAGTGAAGTACAACTTCATTTTGTTATCCCATCACTAAAGTAATGGCATCCTGAAAGAGAGACAGGGTGTGCAGAGAAAAGGGGGAAATAATATTTAGTAGAAGAAAGAACAGTGCTGTCAAGTACTTCTTTTGAGTTTCATCTCAGAATAGAGAAAAAGATTTTCATTTTTATGTCAGTATAAGGGTCCAACTCATTCCAGAAATTTGGAACCTGTTTTATTTAGAAGCATTGATATGAAGAAAGATATAATGGTGATGGTCTATGAACCTGAAACTCATGGGCTGGTTTTTAGGTGACTTACTAGCTGCCATCCCCTTCTTATTCCCAGGAGATTCCTCATTTTAAAATCATAGCTCAGAGTGTGCTTCAGAATCCTCCTGAACACAGTGCTCTTGGGCAGTCACTCCCAAGTGAATTTGCAGTTAGATGGAACCAATTTACTTCCTGGCTTTAACTATAGTAAGAGTGGTTCTCAGGTTTTCCAGGTGACACTAGTGGTAAAGAATCCACCTGAAAATGCAGGAGACACAACCCACTCCAGTATTCTTGCCTGAAAATCCCGTGGACAGAGGGGCCTGGAGGGCTACAGATCATGTGGTCGCAAGGAATTGGACACGACTGAGCAAGCACACACGCATGCACATGCACGCAAGAGTGGTTCTCACTCTAGTGGACATCAAAAGTCTCTGGAAGATGTGTTTCAACATAGGAAGTGGGCTCCAATCCCTCTGATTTAATAGGTCTGGTGAGGAGGGCCAAGATTGCTGTTGATGCTGGTTGAGTGGGAACACACTTTGAGAACCAACTATCTTAGGGCTTCCCACGTGGCGCTAGTGGTAAAGAACCCACTTGCCAATGTAGGAGATGCAAGAGATGAAGCTTCCATCCCTGGGTTGGAAAGATCCCCTGGAGTAGGAAATGGCAATCCACTCCAGTATTCTTGCGTGGAGAATCCCACGGACAGAGGAGCCTTGCAGGCTACAGTCTAGTTCAGTTCAGTTCAGTTCAGTTCGGTTTCTCAGTTGTATCTGACTCTTAGCGACCCCATGGACTGCAGCACGCCAGACTTCCCTGTCTGTCACCAACTCCCAGAGCTTGCTCAGATTCGTGTCCATCGAGTCAGTGATGCCATCCAAACATCTCATCCTGTCATCCCCTTCTCCTCCCACTTTCAATCTTTCCCAGTATCAGGGTATTTTCCAATGAGTCAGTTCTTCACATCAGGTGGCCAAAGGATTGGAGTTTCAGCTTCAGCATCAGTCCTTCCAATGAATATTCAGGACTGATTTTCTTCAGGATGGACTGGTTGGATCTCCCTGTAGTCCAAGGGACTCTCAAGAGTCTTCTCCAACACAACAGTTCAAAAGCATCAATTCTTTGGTACTCAGCTTTGTTTATAATCCAACACTGACATCCATACATGACTGCTGGAAAAACCATATCTTTGACTAGACAGATCTTTATCAGCAAAGTAATGTCTCTGCTTTTTAATATGCTGTCTAGGTTGGTCATAGCTTTTCTTCCAAGGAGCAAGGGTCTTTTAATTTCATGGCTGCAGTCACCATCTGCAGTGATTTTGGAGCCCCCCAAAATAAAGACAGCCACTGTTTCCACTGTTTCCCCATCTATATGCCATGAAGTGATGGGACTAGATGCCATGATCTTAGTTTTCTGAATGTTGAGTTTTAAGCCAACATTTTCACTTTCCTCTTTCACTTTCATCAAGAGGCTCTTTAGTTCTTCTTCACTTTTTGCCATAAGCATGGCATCATCTGCATATCTGAGGTTACTGATATTTCTCCCGGCAGTCTTGACTTCCAACTTGTGCTTCCTCCAGCCCAGCATTTTGCATGATGAACTCTGCATGTAAGTTAAATAAGCAGGGTGACAAAATACAGCCTTGACATACTCCTTTCCCAATTTGGAAGTAGTCTGTTTTTCCATGTCCGGTTCTAAGTGTTGCTTCTTGACCTGCATACAGGTTTCTCAGGAGGTAGGTAAGGTGGTCTGGTATTCCCATCTTTTGAAGAGTTTTCCACAGTTTGTTGTGATCTACACAGTCAAAGGCTTTGGAATAATCAATAAAGCAGAAGTAGATGTTTTTTGGAATTCTTTTGCTTTTTCAATGATCCAGTGGATGTTGGCAATTTGATCTCTGGTTCCTCTGCCTTTTCTAAATCCAGCTTGAACATCTGGGATTTTATGGTTCACGTACTATTGAAGCCTCGCTTGGAGAATTTTGAGCATTGCTTTGCCAGCATGTGAGATGAGTGCAATTGTGCGGTAGTCTGAACGTTCCTTGGCATTGCCTTTCTTTGGGGATGGAATGAAAATTGACCTTTGCCAGTTCTGTGGCCACTGCTGAGTTTTCCAAATTTGGTGGTGCACTGAGTGCAGCACTTTAACAGCATCATCTTTTAGGATCTGAAATAGCTCAGCTGGAATTCTGTCACCTCCACTAGCTTTGCTCCTAGTGATGCTTCCTAAGGCCCATTTGACTTTGCATCCCAGGATGCCTGTCTCTAGATGAGTGATCTCACCATCATGGTTATCTGGGTTATTAAGATCCTTTTTGTATAGTTCTCCTGTGTATTCTTGCCACCTCTTCTTAATATCTTCTGCTTCTGTTAGATCCATACCATTTCTGTCCTTTACTGTGCTCATGTTTGCATGAAATGTTCCCTTGGTATCTCTAATTTTCTTGAAGAGATCTTTAGTCTTTCCCATTCTGTTGTTTTCATCTATTTCTTTGCATTGATCACTGAGGAAGGGTTTCTTATCTCTCCTTGCTATTTTTTGGAACTCTGCATTCAAATGGGTATATCTTTCCTTTTCTCCTTTGTATTTTGCTTCTCTTGTTTTCTCAGCTATTTGTAAGGGCTCCTCAGACAACCATTTTGCCTTTTTGCATTTCTTTTTCTTGGGGATGGCCTTGATCACTGCCTCCTGTACAACAGGGTAGCAAAGAGTCAGACAGGACTGAAGCAACTTAGCACACACATGCACATCTTAGATTTTAGAACAACCATCTACAGATGGCAGCTCAATTTTCCACTTTAGGATTAGATGGGTGAAGAGAGTAACTGTTCAGAATTCCCTTACGTTTTCTCACATTTCTTTCTTCCCTTTCTGTGTGTGCGCTCAGTCATTCAGTTGGCTCCGACTCTTTGCGGCCCTGTGGACTGTGTAGTCCTGTTCCTTGTAGTTCTTCCCTTTGATCTTCAATGAGAGGCTTTACAAACCTATGACCTTAAGTCGAGAAAATGTCCAGGATACTCAATTCTTGACATTTCAGTGATCATAGTACCTTAGCTAGAATGTAAGTTAATGTTTTAGAATATGAAGTGGGTAGTTTCAGAATATAAGAAGAGCTTGTGGGTTGAAGAGTAAACCAAAGAAGAATGTGTTAGAAATTTGGGAGAAATTCCCAGGTTTTACTCCAGATCAAATGTTTCTACCAATGGTGTTGCAACTGGTTATTGGAAGTTGAGATGATGTTTACAACAACAGAGGGTAACTGTTTCCTGGAGCTTCTCAACAAAACACCACAAATTGGGTGGTTTAAACAACAGAAATGTATTGTCTCACAGTTCTGGAGGCCAGAAGTCTGAAATCAAGGTGTTCCTTGTGGGAGGATCTTTGTGTCCAAATTCCCCCTTTTAGAAGGACACAAGTCCTTTTGTGTTAATGCCCACCCTAAGGACCTCACCTTAACTAGTTACATCAGCAATGACCGTATTTACAGATAAGGTCACATTCAGAGGTATGGGGCTGAGGTGGGGGGAAGGACTTCAACTCATGGAGGGGCATAGTCCAACCCTAATAGCAACCTTGAGTTTAGTTCCTGCTCAGACTTTGTGCAGGAGACCCGGCCACCATGAGGAGCCACCAGGGGCCAACTTGGAGCTGTGGCACTCACCCTTCTCTCACGGGCTCTGGTGATTGGCCAAAGTGCCACGGTATGTATCTGGGACATGCTTGTGACCGTAAATATCCTAATACGTGGGAAGCCTAATTCCTTTCACGGTCTAGCATTGTCCTTTGTCTGATACCATCTCAGGCTGGAAGATCAATTCTGAGGCTGGAAGAAGCATTACTTTTAAAAAGGCAGGACCTTGTTATAGCTGATACTGTAATTAAGAGATTCTATTAACCCTCAGCTTTCAAGACAAAGGCTTGGCTCTTTTGAGTCGAGATGTCTGCTTGGGGCCGCCAGGGACGATAACAGCGGTAAATCTGTCAGTGGCTGCCAAGTGTCTGCAGGGGACACGGTTACCCGAGGCGCAGCTCTGATGCACGACGGGCCTGCCAAGGCCAGTAACTCAGCTTGTGTTTTGATCTGAGGGGCCGTTGCTTAGCTTCATGGGGTGAATCGTCCCCTGTATCTGTCAAGAGTATTGCCTCTTGCATTAATGTGTCTCTAAAATTTTAAATGCTACCTTTCTGCTTCTTGGGTAATTATTGTAGACAAGTTTGAGGCTTATTGTGAAAGCATGGTTCTCAGCAGGACCAGATTCCACAGAATGTTGGTGGGAAGTGTGCTTGGGTTTTAACTCCTGGTGTCCCCTGGACCACAAGGAGATCAAGCCAGTCCATCCTAAAGGAGATCAACCTTGAAAGTTCATTGGAAGGACTGATGCTGAAGCTGAAGCTCCAATCCTTCGGCCACCTGATGCGAAGAGCCGACACACTGGAAAAGACCCTGATGCTGGGAAAGAGTGAAGGCAGGAGGAGAAGGGGATGACAGAGGATGAGATGGTTGGATGGCATCACTGACTCAATGGACATGAGTTTGAACAAACTCCAGGAGATGGTGAAGGACAGAGGAGCCTGGTGTGCTGCAGTTCATGGGGTTGCAAGGAGTCAGATACGATTGAGCAACTTTCATTCACTTTTTCACCTCGGCTTTACCTTCTTTGCTTTATTGTCTTGCCTGTTTTTATAGGAATTCTTTTTAGAAATGGCCATAAAAGTGTGGCAATAGATGAAGATCTACCAAATGAGAGCGAGCACAGGCTATTTATTCTTTACTTACTCTGGCGAGGGACGCAGCCACCTTCACTGGGTTTTGGCAGACACCCAAAGGCAGGCTGGGGGTTGAGGGAAGTTTCCAGGGAAAGGAAAGGACGACTTCAGGTTGGCCCTGATCGAGGCTGTTGGCCTGGGGAGAGGGGAGGTGGGCTAACATAGGAAGGGGGGCCTCCTATGTGATTGACTAGGGAGGCATATTCATCTTCTTTGGGGGATCCTAGACTGAAAGTGGGGACAAAAATTAGGGAAGCTGTCAATTATTAACCAAGTCCTGGCTATCTTTGGCTAATTGTTATAGGGCTATTGTCTGGCTTCTGGAATCAGTCACTAGAGATGTGGTTTGACTTCCTACACTACAAGTCTTGACTTAAAGAGCAGGCTGGCTTCGTAGGCTGGTGGCTGCAGGCTGTAGGTTGGAGTTCTGTTTTCATACATGACCTGGCCACTGTCCATTTATATATTCAGTCTCTTGAAAGCAATCATTGGCAACTAGTTGTGTCAGTTAACTTTATTAAAATGCCGTTGAGTCCTATTATCTTTCCTTTTTTCATCAGACCATTTTCAATCTGTCGTCAGTGAAATGCAATCCAGAGAAATTCACATTTCCACCAGTATGTAAACTGTATGTACACAGTATATACACAGTATGTATGTTACATACACAATGTATAACAGTGGAAGTCAATCCCTGCCTGAAACTGCATGTTAAAGGAATAGATATCACTATATACAAACTGTAGTCATCATTCTTATGAATGGAATTTTTTAAAGGAGAGTAATTTAAGTTACTAATGACAAAATGATTCTGTAATGATATTTCTGTCATAGGTTAATTTTAACACCATTTTAACTCTTAGGTGTTAAATGCCATTTACTAAAAGAGTGACCCACTTGTGTTTATTTAAGGTTTTCTTGTAGGACACATGTACACTGGGGCCTCAGAAAGACCACCTCCACCCTGCCAGTGAGCCTACTGGTCCTCTCCTCTTTCTTTGACCCACTAGGCCTTCCTCACTCTCTTTGGGGCTTATTCAATATTCCACCTTTGAAATCGCACATCACTAGCTCCTGTGTTCCTCCACAGACCCAGAAATCTTGTCAAGCATTATGTTTTATAGCATGTGGTCCCCAGTGGCTCAGCTGGTAAAGAATTTGCCTGCAATGCAGGAGACACAGGAGATGTGGGTTTGATCCCTGGGTCAGAAAGATCCCCTGGAGGAGGAAATGCAACCCACCCCAGTATTCTTGCCTGAAAAATCCCATGGACAGAGGAGCCTGGTGGGCTACAGTCCAAAGGGTCGGAAAGAGTCCGACACGACTGAGCAGCAGCGTGGAAACAGCAGGTATTAACTTTTTTCGGCTGTAAATTTCCAACTCTAAATTGCATCTACAGTCCTTTATCAAACCACACATCCTCCCCAAGTCCCCTGCCACCGAGCTTCTGTTTCAGGCCACTTGCCAGCCTGCTGATTGGCTGCCCTCGGGCCAGGTCCTCACTGGTCTGATGGAGTTAATCACCGCGGAGGGGATGCAGAAGGGTACTTTCAAGGTAATTTCTTCCCCGACTTCCTTCTCCAAAGGGAATGGATCCAGACACTTCTGCTAGAGTCTGCATTTCAGTAGGGAAGGGCATCAGCTCATGGAAAACACGTGCTCCAGGGAGAAGACAAATGAGGATGCATTTCAGGTCTGGAAATCAGCAGTGGAGATTCAGGTTCTGTGCTTGACAAGAGCTGAATGCTGGCAACGGCAGCAGAGCCAACGTCCTTCGGAGCCAGCATCCTCTTCTCTGTAAAGCGATCAGAGGAAAGTGCACAGAAACTGAATTCTGGATTCCTACAGCCCTGGAGAGAAGGCCACAGGGGCATATGCATAAAATAGTGAAGGACATTTAATAGGGAAATGGCCGACCACTTGGCTTTTAGATTCAGGGGGCATTTGGAACTTTGAGGGATGGAAATTAGACTTGAGGGTATTTGTCCATTTGTGTAGATGATCACAGGACTTCACTTCAGTTTGCTAGGTTCCCTATAGAGCTCTTGTTTATGGAGAATGATTGGTCCATTTAGATCCAGTTTGTACTTTAAACCACCCCTCCAGGGCAGACGTAGTGCTGGTTTCGGGAGATCAGATATCTTGTTGTATACTTCAGGTGCCCCCTTGTCGTGGATGAGATCCTGTAATACAAGAGGAACACCTATGTTTTGCTGAGGATTCATTCATATGGAAATCCCTTCTGGAAGTTTCCCGTGGCATAAGCCTCTCTTTGGTCATTATAGCACTCAATTGAAATTTTAAATCCTGATGTTCTTCGTTGTTCATCCTCCTGTACCGTGGAGAAGGTAATTGGCTGTGAGCTATTCCCTCATTACTTTTGGCAAATTAGGAGAATTCCTTCAAACCAGCCATAGGTGAGTGCAGAAATTCCCAGACAGAGTTAATAAGCTGTTCTCCTCCTGTGTGTTCTTTCTCCCCATTTGGATCCTGCTGCTGGTGGCGCCAGCATTGGCAGGAGAAAGAAATATGATGTTTGGCTAATGGCTTGAGAAGGGGAGGGGAGGACTCTGGGTCACCTGTGGCAAAACCTATTTTGAGCTGAGCCAAAGGAGATTAATGCTGTCAGCTGCTTGATTAGCATTGCCACTTGCCTGGCTCTCAACTTCAAACTGTATTAATTCCGAGAGCACAGCTTGCTTGGCGTTGTCTGGTTCACGTTTGCAACTCACCTTGTCAAGTCGCAGGGCGGTGGGCTGACTGGAGGGAGAGGCTGAGACTCCTGCAAGGCTGCTTGTGTCTTTTGTTTGCTTTTATGACAAGGGCTTTCAAAATCAGGTTAAATGGCTTAAGCTTGAGCCTGCAAAGTAATTGGTACTTTGTGTCTCAAGTTAAACCTCTTTTTAGCAAAGCGTTCTAGAGCGAGCATCTTAAATCTATTCAGATGCGTGCATGCGTTTATTCATGTGGGTGTCAGGGAATTTCTTGCCGAGATAACCTTCCTAAGCGCCTCACTGTGGTGTGAATTGGTGATGTGCTCCTATAGCCAGACGTCACCTGTGCGTGAGCTTTTAAATGCTCAGTGTACTGTCTCCGTTGGCTGGGAATCATCTGGGTTCAGATGTTCTGCAGGTCAAAGTGTGACTTAGAACAACTTAAACATTTTCCATCCCATTTGCCAATAGACCAAAACTACTTCTGCCTATAAATTCTCTCTTTCTAGTTCTGCAGACTCACTTTCCTACTTGTGGGAGACTGAAAGCCTGGTAGGTTCCTGAGCTTTGTAGCTGGATGACTTCAATGCCATTTCTGGCAGTGTTTTTTTAAGTACAGAAAGCACTGTGGGTGAGTTGGAGTAAATCACACATGCTATCATTGAATCATAAAATCTGAATTTTAAAAACCTTTTGACATGTAATACCAACTTTTCATTTAGAAAGTTTGTTGTTGTTCAGTTGCTAAGTCATGTCTGACTCTTTGCGACCCCGTGGACTGCAACATGCCAGGCTTCCGTGTCCTTTACCATCTCCTGGAGTTTGCTCAGATTCATCTCCATTGAGTAGGTGGTGCTATCTAACCATCTCATCCTCTGTTGTCCCCTTCTCCTCCTTCCCTTGATCTTTCCCAGCATCAAGGTCTTTTCCAGTGAGTTGACTCTTCGCATCAGGTGGCCGAAGTATTGGAGTTTCACAGTTACGCCAGTTTTATACTCCAGCCATTCTTGTTCTGAAATTCATCGGACTTGTTGTTTCATAATCCTACCCAGTAGAGCCCAGGGAAGTATGGGCTTCCCTGATAACTCAGGTGGTGAAGAATCCGCCTGCAATGCTGGAGACCTGGTTTCGATACCTGGGTTGGGAAGATCCCCTGGAGAAGGGAAAGACTACCCACTCCAGTATTCTGGCCTAGAGAATTCTCTGGACTGTATAGTCCATGGGGTCACAAAGAGTCAGACACGACTTAGCTGCTTTCACTTGCACCCAGTATATAGGAAAATTGTTTTGTGATTGTTCTAATGTGGGTTTCTCTGATGACTTTTGAAGTTAAACAGACTTTTCTAGTAAACACATGTTTCTTGGCTTTTTGCTCTTTCTTCCATTTCTGTTTAGAATTGCCTGTCAATGTATTTTGCAGTTCCCCTGTTCATCCTCTCTTCTTCAATACAATGAAATAATCATATGAATGATAAAGACATTATGCTTTCTTAAAGTTATAACGATGTAGCCATAGCTCTTTAAAAAAAATGCTGGGTCCAAAACATGGTGTATGAACCTGGTGTCTCTAGGAACCCCGTGTATCCAAACCTATCCTTCTCCTTATAGGTTTTCTTCTCTGATCCTATTTTTCTCTGTGTTTGTCACAGGTAGTTTCATGGGTGATTCTCTTTTTCTTGTTTTTTTCTTGTTTGGCTATCTTACCAAACTCTCTGATATTTCCCATTAAACCACACATGCCTGGCCATTTCAGGTGACACTAGTGGTAAAGAACCTGCCTGCCAATGCAGGAGATGCAAGAGATGCAGGTTGGATCCCTAGATTGGGAAGATCCCCTGGAGGAGGAAATGGCAACTGACTCCAGCATTCTTGCCTGGAGGATCCCATGGACAGAGGAGCCTGGTGGGCTGTAGTTCATGGGGCTGCAAAGAGTCAGGCATGACTGAGATTAAGCACATGCACACAGACAAAGAAAATCTTCCTCTCCTGGCCTTTAGCATCAATAGATTAGGGTGGTCCAGGCCACAGTTCTCTTTCTTTCCTGGTCGAGATCTCCCACCTCTCAGGCAGCCCCTACTTCCCAGGGTCAGACTGTGTCGCTGTCACGGGATGGATGGAGAGCTGTGCCTTCAAAGTCTGCGCAGGAGGCTGTGGGCACTGAGAAGCATCAGTTCTTCACTGATACAGTCACTAATCCTTGAGGGACTGCCACACCTAGGCCCTGTTCTCCAGGCTGACAGGGAAGGCTAGGCCCTTGGAGCCAGGGTGGGAAGGGGTACAGTGGCTCCGCGTGGAAGGGTCAGGGACAGCTCCACGAGAAGATGCGGCCGGAGGGAGATGGGGGAGACAGCCATGTGGATATTTGGGAGTGAATGTTTGACATAGAGGGAGCAACAGGTGCCCAAACTCTGAGTGGGAACAGGCAGGGGATGAGGAAGAGTAAGGGATGAGTTTGGAGAGGTACCCGGGGAACGAGACCATGGGAGGCCTTGCTGGACATCAGATGGACTTTGACCTTTGCTCTGGGTGAGATGGGGCATCAGTCGAGTATGAGAAAGGGGGATGTGATTTCACTTGGTTTGCAAAGGAATGACTTGGACTCTTGTGCTGAAGATGGATTGTTGGGGAAGAGAGGAAGTGAGTGGGAAAGTAGGGAGACCAGGTTAGGAGGCCGCTGCACTAATCCAGGCCAGGAACGATGGAGGCTGGGGCAGGAGGGAGCAGATTAGACCAGAAATATCCATCATCTATGTATTTACTTATATCTATCTAAATAAATGTCTAAATATCCAATATTTTAGATATTTACGGTACCCAGTCTTTTATACTGGACAGAATGGATGTCCTGGATGGGTTTTATTTTCTATTTTAAATATAATTTTCATTATTGCAAAGGCCGCAAATAAATATCCTAGGAAGTTAGAAAACACAGGGAAATAAGAATAAGCAAATAAGAACAACTAATTCCTGTCATTCAGAGAAGATCACTTTTAATACCTTAGACTATGCTGTTCTCTGTGTGTGTATCATCTGATGTATATTTTGGTATGACTTTTAAAGCCCAAATAAGATCATCTTACTCATGCTAAGAGTCAGGAGTAAGGTGCTTTTTCAGTTAGTAACATCACCTTTCCATGAGTGAACATTTTTATTTTATGCCATACACAGTCCCTATTCTGATTTTTTCACTTGTGCTCAAATGTCCAGTTCAGTTAGTTTGTTCAGTCTCAGCCCCAACCCAGGACCACTCACCAAATCTGGTTGTTGAATCCTCGAGTCTTCTCCACTCAGACACAACTTCCCTCTTTGATTCCACAACCTCAATTTGCTGAGCCAGCTGAGCATCTTTCCTGCAGGCTGTCCACTTACTGGATTTGTCAGGTTTCTCTCTCGTGATGCCATTGGACTTGATCTTTCTTCCCTCTATTTCCTATAAACCAGAAGTTAGTTTTATAGGATTAATAGATCCTAGATTAATAGATTCATACATTTTTTTATTAAAAATCATCATAGGTGATGTTGTGACCTCATTCTGCATTGGGATACATGATGTCTCATGACACCATTAGTGAGTTTGACCAGTAGATTCCAATGATAATGGCTTGATTCCTCCATTCTTCCATGGTAAAATTATTGATAATTATTGGTAAAATTATTTCTCCTTGACATGAGGAAATAATCTCTGTGTTGCTATTGATACTTGGGTCTTATGAACATCCAGTTTCCATCAGTCATACCCAATAGTTTTCATATCATTTGAATATCCTTGCCTGGGCCAATGGCTTTATAAAAGTTTGCAGAATGCTGAGTTTTGCATTCTATTATTCCTTCTTGTTGTTATCTGATATTCTTCTGTAAAGCAGAGCTTTCTTTCATCAACCCGATAATTGATTTCTCTGAGATGCTATTTTTACTGGGAAGGCTTGATTAAATGCTTAGTTCTCTCATTTTAATTGCCAACTTCAAAATAAGTTACCGCGAACTGACATAAGAAAATTTTCTTGATCTCTCTCTTTCATTATCATTATGGACTCACCTGTTTTCACTGATTCATTGTGTTTCAATCCATTGTTATTGAGATTCTTTTTTTGTTGCTCAAATTGTCACAAATTTGGATAGTGGGAACTCCTATGTCAAGTCAGTGCTCAAAACTAGAAAGTACAGGCTACATTTCATCAAAACTAAGGCATTATTCATTGTGTGTTACAGCATTATGTAACATTGAAAAATTAGATCATAACCAATAGTAGGAATTGTCATTGATTATAAGATAAATCCTGATTTCAGAGATGTTAAAAGGTGAATCTTACATTCAATGCAACATCCTATTTTAAAATGTACAGCTTGGTGGCTATAGTTAATAATTGTTGTTGTTCAGTCACTAAGTCGTGTCTGATTCTTTGAGACCCCATGGACTGCAGTACGCCAGGCTTCCCTGCCCTTCACTAACTCCCAGAGTTTGCTCAAACTCATGTCCATTGAGTGGATGATGTCATCAAAACATCTCATCTTCTGTCACCCCATCTACTCCTACCTTCAATCTTTCCCAGCACCAGGATCTTTTCCAATAAGTTGGCTCTTTGCATCAGGTGGCCAAAGTGTTGGAGCTTCAGCTTCAGCATCAGTCTTTGTAATGAATATTCAGGGTTGATTTCCTTTAGGATTGATTGTTTTGACCTCCTTATTGTCCAAGGGACTCTCAAGAGTTAATGACACTAATTAAATATTTGAAAATTGCTAAGAAAGCAGATCTTGAAAGATTCATTATAAGAAAAAATTCTGTTTTTATGTATGATGGTGGATATTAACTAGGCCTATTGAAGTAATCATTTTGCAATATTTGCAAATATTGAATCATTATGTTGTACACCTGAAACTGATATAACACTGTATGCCAATTACACCTTAGTTTAAAACCCATGAATTCATATTGATAGTTTTAACTTACAGCAATAATAGTAAGTGGTAAGAAACAGTTTCTTTGATTTTCATAATTACATAAATACACCTTTCCTCTGACCCTAGAAATATGGATTCCTAACATCATTGAATGAGTTTCCTCTGGCTGCTGTAACAAATTACCACAACTTGGCCACATCAGTTCAGTTCAGTTCAGTTGCTCAGTTGTGTCTGACTCTTTGTGACCCCATGGACTGCAGCATGTCAGGCTTCCCTGTCCATCACTAATTCCCAGAGCTTACTCAAACTCATGGCCATCGAGGTGGTGATGCCATCCAACCATCGCATCCTCTGTCATCCCCTTCTCCTCTTGTCTTCAATCTTTCCCAACATCAGGGTCTTTTCCAGTGAGTCAGTTCTTTGCATCAAGTTGCCAAAGTATTGGAGTTTCAGCATCAGTCCTTCCAATGAATATTCAGGACTGATTTCCTTTAGGATGGACTGGATCCCCTTGCAGTCCAAGGGACTGTCAAGAGTCTTCTCCAACACCACAGTTCAAAAACATCAATTCTTTGGTCATCAGCTTTCTTTATAGTCCAACTCTCACTTCCATATATGACTACTGGAAAAACTATAGCTTTGACTACACAGACCTTTGTTGGTAAAGTAATGTCTCTGCTTTTGAATATGCTGTCTAGGTTGGTCATAGCTTTTCTTCCAAGGAGCAAGCGTCTTTTAATTTCATGGCTGTAGTCACCATCTGCAGTGATTTTGGAGTCCCCCAAAATAAAGTCTCTCACTGTTTCCATTGTTTCCCCATCTATTTGCCATGAAGTGATGGGACCGAATGCCAAGATCTTAGTTTTCTGAATGTTGAGTTTTAAACCAACTTTACCACTCTCCT
The DNA here is from genome assembly GCA_024291935.2 of Okapia johnstoni. Lineage (NCBI taxonomy): Eukaryota > Metazoa > Chordata > Mammalia > Artiodactyla > Giraffidae > Okapia > Okapia johnstoni. Next base: position 100,365,814 of record CM044313.1, read on the forward strand.
CTTTCACTTTCATCAAGAGGCTCTTTAGTTCTTCACTTTCTGCCATATGGGTAGTGTCATCTGCATATCTGAGGTTATTGATATTTCTCCCAACAGTCTTGATTCCAGCTTGTGTTTCTTCCAGCCCAGCGTTTCTCATGATGTACTCTGCATATAAGTTAAAAAAGCAGGGTGACAATATACAGCCTTGATGTACACCTTTCCTGATTTGGAAGCAGTCTGTTGTTCCATGTCCAGTTCTAACTGTTTCTTCTTGACCAGCATCCAGATTTCTCAAGAGGTAGGTCAGGTGGTCTGGTATTCCCATCTCTTGAAGAATTTTCTACAGTTTGTTGTAATCCACACAGTCAAAGGCTTCAGCATAGTCAATAAAGCAGAAGCAGTTATTTTTCTGGAACTCTCTTACTTTTTCGATGATCCAGTGGATGTCGGCAATTTAATCTCTGATTCCTCTGCCTTTTCTAAATCCAGCTTGAACATCTGGAAGTTCATGGTTCACATACTGTTGAAGCCTGGCTTGGAGAATTTTGAGCATTACTTTACTAGCATATGAGATGAGTGCAATTGTGTAGTAGTTCGAACATCCTTTGGCATTACCTTTGTTTGGGATTGGAATGAAAATGGACCTTTTCCAGTCCTGTGCCCACTGCTGAGTTCTCCAAATTTGCTGGCATATTAAGTGCAGCACTTTCACAGAATCATCTTTCAGGATTTGAAATAGCTCAACTGGAATTCCATCACCTCACTAGCTTTGTTCATAGTGATGCTTCAAAACACATACACAATAGAAAGTCATTCTCTCACAGCTCTGGAAGCCAGAAGTCCAAAACAGTATCATTGGACTGCAATCCAGGTGTCAGCAGACCTGCGCCCCTACTGGGGATTCTAGGAGAGCATCTGTTTCTGGCTCCCAGTGTAGGGTGGCTGCAGCCTTCCTGGCTCAGGGCTACATCACTCCAGTCTCTGCTTCTGTGATCACATCACCCTCTGTGTGTGTGTGTCAAATCTCCCTTTGCCTCAATCTTATAAGGACACGTGTGATTGCATTTAGGGGCCACCTGCATGATACAGCCTAGTCTCCCCTTCTCAAGATCCTTAACTTGATCACCTCTGCAAAGTCATTTTTTCCCCTTTAAGTGATATTCTCAGGTTCCAAGGATTAAGTTGCTGTTCTCTCTTGGAGGACCATTATTCAACCCATAACAATCATTCCTATAGTTACTTATTACTTGATCAAGCAGTGCCAAGTGAGCAGCTATAAGGTATCTGTGCACTTATTATTGCAAACTATAAAAGTACTAACTGAAGTTTAAATTTAATATGTCATTTTTTGGTCCCTAGAATTAAACCTTTAAAGATGTGCATTAAAAGTGCTGTGTTGCAAACTCACTTGAGAAAAATCCTTTCTCTATGTTTAGATTCGTTTGTCTCAGTTTGCCACCAATATCAACAATTCTGAAAAGACTCATTTAAAAACTAGGAGATGTATTTTGTGATTCAAGGTATCTTTTACCAATTCCTTAACTGGGGTCAAGGGGGCTAAGCCCTCTTGAGGGCAGCTGTGATGTGAGACAGAACCTCTCTGTTCTGGACTCAGTGGGTGCTCCACCTCTGCACAGCTGTGGGGGTTCCTTCTGACCCATCTTCAATGTGTTCACCAAGATGTCTTTGTTCTACTCTCCTTTGTACCCTTGCCTCCCCTTTCTTTCTTTTGCAGCACTGTTGCCTTCTTTCTGAACCATCCTGTTCATTCTCCAGGGGTGGGGAGACATCCCTGGAGACTCTTCCAGCTTCCTCTGTACCTAACATGGTGCAGTGCTTGCAAAGATGCTGATAGTGAGATGAGATGGGATTAGGGAACCACTTGGAACTTGGATCTCCAACTAGGATGCAAGTAGTCTGCTCACTTTCCAGGTCATCTAGAGCTGAGGGCGAGGAGTCCCTGTTTTTGCTCAGGAGAGAACAAGGCCTCTCCTATTTTCAGTCTTTTTGTATTTGTTGACTGTGCATCTTGGTTCAACAAACCTAAGTCTTCCTGAGAGAGGCAATATAACTCAAATCTTTTTTCCCCCCAGCTTATTTTGATTGTGTGACTCAGAAAAGGAAATAAGACTACTAAAAGAAGAGGATAATTTATGTTATGGGAACTCTGGTTATTACTGAGACACTCTTGAAATTACACTGTTACTGCTTTTAAATATTAATTCTATTTCCTGAAAGAATGAGCTAAAGAATTCAAGCAATTCTAAAGCACATGGAGGGGAAACTAAGTTCTCAAGAAAAGAAAATTGCTAGAAGGTGAAATATGCAGTGTGACAGCACGCATACCTTATATTGTTATAAATGCTTCAGACTGTTTAACATCAAACTGTAGGATGTGTTTTGACAGAGCATAGTAGTTTGAAGACACGACAAGTGATTAATGTAGTACTTAGCGGGATAGTTTCCAAGGAAGGAATTAGATTTCTTAGATATAGAAGTGGTTGAAGGTGTGTATTAACTTCTTTGGTTCAGTGGGATAGCATCTGTCAAATTGAAATCATTATGGAATAAGATTTGTTCTAGGGAGTTGAGAGAGTTAAAATTCCAAGGTAAGTTTCTTTGATTAGAATGAATCCAGGAATCAGCTAAGCAGATTACTAGGTGCGCATGATAGAAATATAGATAGAGGATGGTTGGATGGCATCACCTACTCAATGGGTATGAGTTTGAACATATCCATTGGTGATGGACAGGGAAGCCTGGCGTGCTGCAGTCCATGGGGTGGCAGAGTCTAGCCTGAACAGTGATAATGATGGTAGAAACAGATAGGGCCAGTCACCACCTTACAGTCATCTTTCATGGTCATTTCTAAGCCACCTTTCTTGTTGGAAGTCACTCTTCTCCCTCATCCAACCTTGAGGTCTGTGTGGGTCCCAGCTGTATCTATTAAAGGGCAGGCACTTTGACCAGGAGAAATATCAATAACCTCAGATATGCAGATGACACCACCCTGATGGTAGAAAGTGAAGAGGAACTAAAAAGCCTCTTGATGAAAGTGAAAGAAGAGAGTGAAAAAGTTGGCTTAAAGCTCAACATTCAGAAAACTAAGATCATGGCATCCGGTCCCATCACTTCATGGGAAATGGATGGGGAAACAGTGGAAGCAGTGTCAGACTTTATTTTTTTGGGCTCCAAAATCACTGCAGATGGTGATTGCAGCCATGAAATTAAAAGACGCTTACTCCTTGGAAGGAAAGTTATGACCAACCTAGATAGCATATTAAAAAGCAGAGACATTACTTGGCCAACAAAGGTCCCTCTAGTCAAGGCTATGGTTTTTCCAGTGGTCATATATGGAAGTGAGAATTGGACTATAAAGAAAGCTGATGACCAAAGAATTGATGTTTTTGAACTGTGGTGTTGGAGAAGACTCTTGAGAGTCCCTTGGACTGCAAGGAGATCCAACCAGTCTATCCTAGAGGAGATCAGTCCTGGATGTTCATTGGAAGGACTGATGTTGAAGCTGGAACTCCAATACTTTGGCCACGTCATGCGAAGAGTTGACTCATTGGAAAAGACCTTGATGCTGGGAAGGACGGGGGGGCAGGAGGAGAAGGGGACGACAGAGGATGAGATGGCTGGATGGCATCACCGACTCGATGGACATGAGTTTGGGTAAACTCTGGGAGTTGGTGATGGACAGGGAGGCCTGGAGTGCTGTGATTCATGGGGTCACAAAGAGTTGGAGACGACTGAGTGACTGAACTGAACTGAACTTTGACCTGAATTCAAAGGTTGGCGATTCACGTTGCTAGCTACAACAGTTGGTCTGGGGATAGCGCTATTAGAATTTTGAACAACTGCCTGGGTGATCTGGCAGCGTGGCAGGAGCGGGTCCCATGGTCCCATATTGTCCAGAGAGTCATCCCTGCTCTTTGAAGCCTGGCACCACCCACCCAGCCTCCACCGCCAGCCTCCACCCTCCTCCCTGCACCTCATGGGGACATGGATGCCTTCTCTCCTCTGCAGCCACTTCCTGTTGTCCTCGACGCTCCAGCAGTTTTTATTTTCCATTATGTGACATTTTTTTAAAAAAGGTTTTTAATTGATGTATAATTAATTTACAATGTTGTGTTATTTCAGGAATATAGCACAATGATTCAGTTATACTGTGATTCAGTGTGTGTGTGTGTGTGTGTGTGTGTGTGTGTGTTAGTCACTCAGTTGCTTTGCAACCCCATGGATTCTAGCCTGCCAGGCTCCTCTGTCCATGGAATTCTCCAGACAAGAATACTGGAGTGGGTTGCCATTCCCTTCTCCAGGGGATCTTCCTGACTCAGGGATCAAACCCGAATCTCCTGCATTGCAGGTGGATTCTTTACCATCTGAGCCACCAGGGAATCCCATATATATATATATATATACGTAAACTTTTCTGATTTAGAATATATATATACATATATGTATATGTATATATATATTCTTTTTCAGATTCTTTTCCCTTATGGCTTATTACAAATTATTGAGTATAGTTCCCTGTGCTATATATCAGGATGTTTTATATATTGATTTTCTCATGAGATTTGGAGAGACTTTAGGGCAGGAATCACATCTCCTAAATGCTGGATTTTAGATAGTGGAGGCCAGGTGAGGGACAGGTGAGCATCTGGGGTTTCCTGCCAAGGGGGCAGTTTTTGTGAACCCAGGGTATAGGAATAAACACAGTTGGAAAATATTAAATGTAACATTTCTATTTATTTTTCCTTGAGGTTTTAAATTTTTTTCTGGATATAAGGTATATCATATACATATCATGTACATGTATAAACATATTCAACACATATTGAGAGTTCAATTTTCCAAAAGTCTTAAAAGATAAACTGTGAGATCAAGAATCATTGGTGACTATTGGTTTAGACTGTCATTTCCAAATTTTGGGGAACAACAACCCACCACAAGGATTGGGGGTCACATGGTGATGCTGCAAGAAAGTGGGTGGATGTGTACCGACTGGGAGAAAAGTTGGAGCAAATGGTTTTTACCAAGGATCCTGCAATGACTTCTGATGCTTGCAATTCTATTCTCATTCATTAAAAATGCTTGTCGAATGGGAAAGAGGTCCAAAAGGGAGGGGACAAATGTACGCGTATAGCTGATTCATTTTGCTGTACAGTAGAAAATAATGTAACACTGTAAAGCAACTATAGTCCAGTAAAAATTAATTTTAAAAAGTGCTTGTCTCACTCTGAACCCCCTACATTGACTTCAAGCCCTGCAGTGGGGGCCACACCCCACAGTTTGGGACCCGCTGGAGTGGGTAGGGAGGGAGAAGCTTGGAGGGGGGGTAGGATTGGGAGTCTTGAGCTGTGTCTCCTGGTGAAGAGTCTGTAAAGATGCATCTTCCCCAGGAACTCAGTCCTGGGACGCCCTGGACTCTGAGACCCTGGAGGAAAATGCATGATGCTTTGTGTGGACGGTGAGGGATGAGCCCCTAGAAACATGTGGAGGACAGCTGGAAGGTTGGTGTTTACTAGAAGGAAAGCTTGCTAAGAAGGTGTGGACCAGACCGTGCTAAATCTTGAACATCAGGTGAAGGATTTTTGGACGAGATGGAGGCGGTCCTTCATCGACACTAATAAGTCGTATCAGCCTTTCCACTGTCAGTCACTTGAGAAGTATTACCATAGATTCTTGCTGGCTGAATCTGCAGGCCTTGACTAACTCGATTTCAAGCTTATACCACGGGGAGGTGGGTCTCTTTTGCTTCGTCCCTGTTTTGGAGTAACAGTGGGGGAGGAACCAGAACCGCCCAGTCACTATGGGGAGCAATTTCACAGAAATGGATTTGCCACCAGCAGACCCAAGCCCTCGAGGCTGGGCAGGAAAGCTGTGGGCACTTGCTTATTTTGCACCTTGACCTTTCTCCTCCAACTGGGGATGGGTGGCAGCTGAAAAGTGAAAGTGTTTGTCGTTCAGTCGTGTCTGACTCTGCTACCCCATGGACTGTGACCCACCAGGCTCCTCTGTCCACAGGATTCTCCAGGCAAGAATACTGGAGTGGGTAGCTGTTCCCTTCTCCAGGGGATCTTCCTGACCCAGGGATTGAACCTGGGTCTCCCACATTGTAGGCAGATTCTTTACCATCTGAGAATGGAGTTTCAATTCTGTGTGAAATTAATGCCTGGGCGTGACCTACTTCTGCTTCCTTATCTATGGTTCTTTCTATTTTTTTAAGAAGATTTTTTGGTATGGACCATTTTTAAAGTCTTTATTGGATTTGTTGCTTCTGTTTATGTGTTGGTTTTTTTTGGCCGAGAGGCATGTGGAATCTTAGCTCTCCGACCAAGGATCGAACCTGCTCCCTCTGCATTGAAGGGCAAAGTCTTAACCACTGGACCTCCAGAGAAGTCCCTACTGTTCTTTTGGCTTCCCTGGTAGCTCACCTCCCTGCAATGCAGGAGACCCTGATTCGATTCCTGGGTTGGGAAGATCTGCTGGAGAAGGGATAGGCTACCCACTCCAGGATTCTTGCCTGGAGAATTCCATGGACATAGCTACAGTCCATGGGGTTGCAAAGAGGCAGATGCAACTGAGCAACTTTCACAAGACAAGTGATTGCAATAAAATGGCAGAAATAGAAGTTTCCTCACAAGATTTCTAACAGCCCCCAAAGGCCTGCTCTACTTTTAAACCACCCTGGGCTGGGCTATTGTTTTATTTGATGGGAAATAGAGCTTAGCTGCTGAGACATCCTCTCACCCCCAGCTTGAAGCAGTGATGTAAAAATATTATTCCGTTTTGGGCTTCACCAGGAATGTACCTTTAAAGCAGACTTAAAATCATTGTGTAGTAATAACTTGTGTGGCAAACCAGGTGTGATCTTGAGGCTTTCCAAAATGAAAGCCTTGATGTTGAAAATTGGATCCTATTGATAACCTGTCTGACAAGGCTGGAGGGGAGGTGTTTGAATGGGGTCTTAATGTTCTAGTTTTCATTAACTAGTCACTGTGGCAGGAGTTTATTAAATTGCAAATCGGAGACTCGGTTTAAAGTGCTGGCTGTGATCCAATTAATATATTCATTTTTAATAGTGGGGCCCCAGGCTAGGAAAGGACACCTGCTCAGAAAGGCACGTGTGAGTTCTGTCTAGGTCCCAGTGCCTGCGTTTTGAGTTTAACCTGGCACCTTATTGTTTAGCCACTTAGTCGTGTCTGACTCTTTGTGATCCCATGGACTGTAGCCCACCAGGCTCCCCTGTCCATGGACTTCTCCAGCAAGAATACTGGAGTAGGTTGCCATTTCCTCCTCCAGGGTGTCTTCCCTACCCAGGGATCGAACTCGTGTCTCCTGCATTGGCAGGTGGGTTCCTTACCACTGAGCCACCAGGAAAGCCCTCACCTGGCACCTCAGTGCTCTGCTTGGCACTAAGGGTGCTTGGCCAATGCCCTTGGATTCACCTCTGATAACTTCTCAGAGGAAGGCAGGGGGAGACAGTGTGAGTTTTGCTCTTTTTGTGGTCCTAACGATTTCTGCCATCCCCAGGGTGGAGAGTTTCTTACCAGTTGACCTTCTGATTAGCCAGGGGAGGTCTAAAGTGTAGTTGGTATTGATTGGCTTTGACTTTTGAGAAATAAGACAAAGGTGCTTTCTGCTGATGGCGAAAACTAATTACAACACAGAACCACTGGGCTTTCAGCATCTTAAACAAAGCAATGCCCTAAGGTCTCCTAGGAAATCACGTGGAATCGAAGAGCAGAGGGAGAAATCAACGTGGGGAGAGGTCCTTTTCATGCCCTGTGCTTCTTTGACATCTGATGTGAGAATGCTGTCGCAAGACTGATGTATTCCTTGTAATTATCTTCCTTTGGTGACACAGGATAAGTGGGGCAACTGTGTTCACGCCCAAGGCATCTACAGGCGGGTCTTGGTGTTTCTAAGCACCCCCCAGTCACATCAGATTGGACTCTGCATTAATGAGAAAGCTGTGCTTGCCTTCCTATTTCCTGCAGAAATGTCAAAGATTACTCACCTCCCTGCGGCAGAGCTGAAATGGAATCCAGTTCCCAATGGACAGCTCTGATCCCTGTCAACCTTCTTCTTTGCTTCCAATCCCAATGCCCCCTAGAAATTTCCCTTCTGTCTTCTGGGTCCGTTCTGGCTTTGGCTGACAGCTTGCCTGCTCACTCAGAAGAGGTGGCACAGGGGACCTAAGGGGTGCCATCTGTTCCGACTTCTCAGCTTGCCCCCAGGGTCCGCGTCCATCTCCTCGTTTGCCTGAGATGAACATTCCCAGTGGAAGAACTCCTCCTCCCATTGTCCTGCTGGTTTGCACCAGGACGCCCTGGCTGTTTCCTGCCAACCCTTGCCTCCTAACTTCAGGATGTGATCTGCCTTGCCACAAAGTCAGGGAACATGTGGATGCCCCAGGAACTGATGAATTTCCTAGATGACTCCACGTTCCATCTGCCTGGTTGGCAACGCTATGCTGATCCTGCCCACCGGGTGTGAAGGGACCTTCATCTTGTTCTTGAGGCCCAGTTCCCACGTGCACCCCAGTCTCACCCACCTGCCCCGGCTTTGTTCCCCAGGCCTCGATGTTCACTGTGATAGCACACCTGTGAACCCTGGTTTTCCGAGCCAGACACTCTGCTTTGCTCTTGGAATCCATTCTAGATTCTGAAACTCCTCCTTGGTCTTGGGAAATGAGTGCCCCTCTTCCCTCATTCTAGCAGATTCCTCTCCATCTCTCCAGATTGACTTCCTGTGTGATGAGCAACACAGTTCCCTCCCAGAGATGTCCATGTCTGAATCCTCGGAAATTGTAAATATGTCAGGTCACACAGAGAAGGGAAATTCTGGCTGCAGATAGAATGAAGCTTACTAATGGCAGTCAACCTGATCCCTGAGCTGATCTGGGATTGACTGGGTGATCCCAACGACATCCTAAGTGTCCTTAAAAGCGGGAGCGGATGCGGAAGAGGAGGTCAGAGGGATGCTATGTGAGAGGGCTGGACCTGCCATTGGTGGCTGGCTTTGAAGATGAGGGAAGGGGCTCCAGGTCAAGGAGGGCAGGCGGCCTACTGAAGCTGGAAAAGGGGAGGAATGAGCTTTCTATTTAGAGCCCCCAGAAAGGATTGCAGCCTTGCTGACATCTTGATATGATTCAGGGAGACCCACTCTAGACTCATTTATGACCTTCAGAATTGTGAGTAAATAGGTACTTGTAAATTGCAACTATATTAAATTAATTGTAAATTACAGTTGTAAATCTGTGTTGTTTTAAGCCTCTGTGCTGTGCTGTGCTTAGTCGCTCAGTCATGTCTGACTCTTTGCGACCCAATGGACTGGAGTGCACCAGGCTCCTCTGTCCATGGGGATTCTCCAGGCAAGCATACTGGAGTGGGTTGCAATGCCCTCCTTCAGGGGATCTTCCCAACCCAGGGATCGAGCCCAGGTCTCCTGCATTGCAGGCAGATTCTTTACCAACGGAGCCACCAGGGAAGCTAACTTGTTACAGCAGCAACAGCAAACTCATACACTTTCTCTCACTGCCCAGCTCCCTGGTCCAACAACTTCTGCACCTCCCCACTCCGACCACATGCCTGGATCACGCCTGTGACTCCCACTGTTCTAGCTCATCCTCACTCACCTTGGTGAGCCCTCAGCTGAGAGCCTGGCACGTTCCAGGCGCTCTGTGTGTAATTCACTCACCATCTCATTCAACCTGCCTTGTGCTGATGCCAGTGTCTTCCTCAGTTGTGAGCTGGCCTGAGCCAATCTGGGTGAAAATGGGGAGGCCCTGGGGGTTTGGAGCAGGTGAGCAGGAGGGAGGCAGGTATTGTCCCATCTTCCTTTCCCCAGGCTGCAAGCCTCGCCTTGCAGCTAAGGCTCTCGCTAGGGCCATGAGGAGCAGGACCTGCCTTCTTGCAGCAGTTCAGGGAAGAGCCACGGGCCCACTGGGCTCTGGACCAAGTGTCTGCTCCTCCGATACAGGCTGCTGGCTCTCTCATCCCTGTGCCCCCTTCCTGCATGTGTCCCCCCCAGCCATTAATCTTAAATGCCATCAATTTCACACACACACACACACAACCTTCAAATAAGTGAAATAAGGGATTTGAACAAGTATTTGTACACCGATGTTCACAGCAGCATTATCCATTATTCATAATAGCCAAAAGGTAGGAACAACCTAAATGTCCATTGCTAAATGAATGGATAAACAAAATGTGGTCTAGACAAACATGGCTGGGTTTGAGAGAGACAAGGTTGACGTGGATCGGGGGGATATTTTGCAGGAGGAGTCAGCGGGGTTTGGTGACTATTTGGGAATGGGAAGTGAGCTAGGAGGAAGGAGTCCAAGGTCATGACCAGGTTTCAGATGGCAGAAGGCATGCCATGTGTATTCGTGTCGTGGGGCTGGGTCACAAATGACTCCAGGCTTGGTGGCTTAAAGCAACAGATTCATTGTGCTACAATTCTGGAGGCTGGAAGTCCACCAGCAGAGTGTCAGCAGAATTGGCTTCTTCTGGAGGCTCTGACAGAGAATCCTCTCCACGGCTTTTTCCTTCCCCATTTCTGGTGTCACTGGCAAGCCTTAGTGTTCCTGGGGAGTAGAGACATCCCTCCAGTCTCAGCCTCTGCGTCCCTGTGGCCTTCCCACTGTGTCTCCTGTCATTCCCTTACGAGGACGTCAGTCACGGGATTTAGGGTCCAGCTTGAATTCAGGAAGTTCCCATCATGAGGCTCTTAATTACATCATCAATGACTCATTCCAAATAAGGTTACATTCTGCTGGCTCAGATGGTAATGTGTCTGCCTACAATGTGGGAGACCTGGGTTCAATCCCTGGGTTGGGAAGATCTCCTGGAGAAGGAATTGGCAACCCACTCTAGTATTCTTGCCTGGAAAATTCCATGGACAGAGGAGTCTGGTGGGCTACAGTCCATGGGATGGCAAAGACTTGGACATGACTCAGCGACTTCACTTTCACTTTCACTGATATTCAAGATGGACGTCTTGGGACTTCCCTGGTGGCCCAGTGGTTAAGAATTCACCTTGCAATGCAGGGGCTGTGGGTTTGATCCCTGGTCAGGGAACTAAGATTCCACATGCTGTGGAGCTACTAAGCCCACAAGCCACAACTACTTAGCCACGTGCTCTGGAGCTTGTGTGCGACAACTAGAGAGTCTGTGCACCTCAACAAAAAAGATCCTGCATGGCGCAATGAAGATCTTGTGAGCCACAACTAAGACCAATGAAGCCAAATAGATAAAGAAATACTAGAAAAGAAAATAAAAGAGCATGTAACTTAAAAAAATGATGGACGTGTCTTTGGGGGGATGCCATTCAACCCACTGTATCATCTGAACAAAATAGAGAACACCAGTGAGGAAGGAGCTGGGCAGATAGAGGCAAGTTTTACTTTGGGAGCATGTTGAAGTGTCTGTGGGATGTCCAGGTGGAGGAGTGTGGAAGGTAGGAGCTCAGGAGAGGGGTTTGGGTATCGTTATCGATGTTGGGTAAATGAGAGTAGGTAAGCTCTTTCAGCTTCCCTGGTAGCTCAGTTGATAATCTGCCTGCAATTCAGGAGACCCAGGTTCGATCCCTGGGTGGGGAAGATCCCCTGGAGGAGGGAAAGGCTACCCACTCCAGTATTCTTGCCTGAAGAATCCCATAGACAGAGGAACCTGGCAGGCTACAGTCCATGGGGTCGCAAAGAGTTGGACATGACTTAGTGACTAAACCACAAGCTCTTTAAAGGAGAGAGTGGACCACAAGAAAAGCAATGACTAAGAGTGAATCCTTGAAGAATGACAGCAATTAGGGGGAGGGAGAAGAGTCAGAGTCCACCAAGGAGCGGTCACAGGGGTAGGAGGAAGCCAGGAGCATGTCCTGCTATTGGAACAAGGGAATAGAGAATTTCAAGGAGAGTCGTCAGTGTCAAGTCTAGTGGAGAGGCTGACCAAGACAACTTCTGAGTTCTAAGGCACCCAGGTCATCACGTCTGTGAGAACATGAATTAAAGAGAGCCCTGCCCTTTCTCCTGCCTTGTCTGATGAGGTGGGGAGTTTGTTTCTATGATGACAGTTGTTAGTAATGGGCAACACAATGCACATGACTGGGCATGACTCAGCCGTGAGTAGGATGCTCTGAATTCTACTTGAAGCATTTGAAGTTTAAGATAATTACCTTAGTTGGATAGGGGGGGGAAGACTCTGAATGGATCTGATTTCCCCTTACTTCTTCTGGACCGCTGCTCTGACTGTGAGGATATTTCTCACAAAGTTTTAAGGCAGTGGTCTGGTGTGCCCTAGTTGATCAGCTGTGGTTGGTTCATCCAGTCCCAAATTGATTGGCTGCGTCTCAAGTGCTTTTGTATCTTCAACTCCCTTTGAACTTGTTTTCCATACTCTTCAAGTTCATGGTACTTTCTCTTTCCCACTTTTGAAAGAACCAGAAATCCTGTTAATTATGAAAAGTGAAAGTGAAAGTCGCTCAGTCTGTCTGACTCTTCTCTGGGATTTGGGTGGGAGTGTGCATGGAACAGAGAGCAGAGCTGGGGTGGCTCTTTGAAGGCTGAGTCAAGGCTGAAGCAGGGAGGGATCCCAGTACGCGGGTCTGTCATTTGCGATAAGGAAGGCGACTGGGGGCAGATGTCATGTCTTAGGTAGCTCAGGCTGCTATACCAAAGTGCCACAGACTGGGGGAAACAGCAGAAAATTTTTCTCACAATTCTGGAGGCTGGGAAGGCTGAGATCAGAGTGCTGGCAAGGTCAGGTTCTGGTGAGAGTTATTTTCCTGGTTTGCAGAGTCTGCTTTCTTGTGTCCTCACCTGGTGGAGAAAGAGAGTTCTGGGCACCTCCTCTCCTTATAAGGACACTAATCCCATCACAGGGGATCCACACTCATGGTCACATCTAAACCCAATTACTTCCTAAAGACCCCACCTCCAAATACCATTACAGCAGAGGCGGGGGTAGGGCTTCCATGTATAAATATGGGGGAAGGGAACACAAACTAGCACTATGTAAAAGATCCTCCAATGCTGGGAAACCCAGAGGACTGTTTCTCCAAGGCTTGTACTTGCCTTCTGCAGCCTTGCATGCTGGATTAAAAAAATATATTTTTTTTAACTGTAGTAAAACATAATTTGGGCTTTCCTCATAGCTCACTCAGTAAAGAATCTGCCTGCAATGCAGGAGACCTGGGTTCGATTCCTGGGTTGGGAAGATCCCCTGGAGAAGGAAATGGCTACCCAGGCCAGTATTCGTGCCTGGAAAATCACATGGACAGAGGAGCCTGGTGGGCTACAGTCCATGGGGTTGCAGGAGTAGGACACTACTTAGAGACTAAACCACCACCACCAAAACATAATATGGGCTTCCCCGATGACTCAGCTGGTAAGGAATCTGCCTGCAATGCAGGAGACCCAGGCGATGCGATGCGGTTCAATCCTCAGGTGGGGAAGATCTCCTGGAGGAGGAAATGGCAACCCACTCCAGTATTCTTGCTTGGAAAATCCCATCGACAGAGGGGCCTGGCAGGCTACAGTCCGTGGGGTCACAAAGAATCAGACACGACTACACACAAGGTACAAAACATAATATGGAGTGTACTATTTTAACTATATTTATCTGTACAGTTCAGTGGCATTAAGTATATTCACATGGCTGTGCAACTCTCGTCATCATCCAGCTCTCGAATTTTTACCTTCCTAAGCTGAAACTCTGTCCCCATTAAACACTAAGTCCCTACTCCTAGATGGTGCTAATGGCAAAGAACCTGCCTGCCAGTACAGCAGACATGAGAGACCTGGGTTTGATCCCTGGATGGGGAAGATCTCCTGGAGAAGGAAATGGCAACCCACTCCAGTATTCTTGCCTGAAAAATTCCATGGTCAGAAGAGGCCAGTGGGCTATAGTCCATGGGGTCGAAGAGAGTGACTGCGCACACAGACACTCCACCACCCCCACCCGGCCCCGCCCTGGCCCCAGCATCTACCAATGTGCTTTCTGACTCTATGGATTTGACTATTCTAGGTATCTCGTACTGCACGCTGGATTTTAGGGTTGGCAGCCTCAGGGTACCTACATATTCTACAACAGAAGTTTCAAGGACTGTGTTAGAACTGAAGTTTACATGGAGCTGGGCTTGAGAGGAAGAGAAGGGGCGCAGGAGGGCGGAGCACACACAGAGAGAAAGGACGAGGTAGGAGACAGCAAGAGAGAGAGCTCTCAGGCTCCTCAGTCACTTTCTCCTTCCAAGCCGTGGTTTCTGAAAAATCTGGCAGTTCAGTTCAGTTCAGTTCAGTCGCTCAGTCATGTCCAACTCTTTGCGACCCCATGAACCGCAGCATGCCAGGCCTCCCTGTCCATCACCAACTCCCGGAGTCCAACCAAACCCATGTCCATTGAGTCGGTGATGCCATCCAACCATCTCATCCTCTGTCATCCCCTTCTCCTCCTGCCTTCAATCTTGCCCAGCCTCAGGGTCTTTTCTAATGAGTCAGCTCTTCGCATCAGGGAGCCAAAGTATTGGAGTTTCAGCTTCAGCATCAGTCCTTCCAATGAACACTCAGGACTGATCTCCTTTCTATTTATAAACACCCTTGAATGAGGTAGTTTTGGTGTCTAGTTCCTTGCTGAAAGTAAAAAAGAGGGGGTGTTGCCTCTTCATTCTTGCAACGAAAATTGTTTCTATGATGTATGCTCTTTCAGCAAATGTTTGCTGACCTCTCACTGTACAGCGCCTTCTGTTGCATTCTGGGGATAAAATGGTTAATAAGACACAGTCCTTGCCATAGGTGGATGAACCACAGTCTAATGAGAAATGCACACAGGCAAAGAGAGCAATACAGTCCAGCATGAGAAGGGGTCAGCAGAAGGGGTGCAATCTTGGCAGGCTTCCCAGAGAGGGTGAGATATTCAGTGGGACCTTGAGGGTCAGTAGGAGTGCAATAGCTGGGGCAGGAGGGGAAGTGCTGGGTGGAGCTCTCCAAACATAAGGGCATTGTTTGAGACACAAGGGCATTTTGGGCTGTGAGGCTGATAGTCTCAATGGCAGAGAGGTTTTGTTCTATTACCTACAATTCATGCTTATATAACAAGGGTCAGTTTTTACCCTGAATCCTGGCATTGTGGACCGTTTAGCTGTCCTAAATGTTATGAACCAGTTTTAATTAAACAAGTTATTCAGATGATACCTGATGCCCATATTAATAGGAATTTAAAAAACCATTAGAAAGAAATTGCTGAAGACTTCTTTGTGAAAGATTGGGGTTTAGAAGGACTCTGTAAGAAACGCACTGAAGCTGTTTTTCCATGTTAAAATGTCAGCCTAGCAATCATGGCCATATTACTTCACTTTATGTATATTGGAAATATGTGCTAAGATATTGTTATGCTTATGGTCATTAATGATTGATCAAATATTCTTCGTTAAAAATATTCTTTCTTCCAAATTCTGTGCTGTTGCTTGTGACGAATGCTATTTTTCCTTCCAAGGGAATAAAACTTTCCTTGTCTTAATCTCAGCCAGTCAAGGACTTTTGTCACTGCTAGTGGTCCCATTCAAATGCATTGATGATTATAAACAGCCAAATTGCAGAGACCAGTTGGCAATACCTGACCAAGGCCCACCTGTTTTGGAACAGGGCTCCAGGCTCAATTCTCCATGCTCCTTCTTTGGTCATCTCTCAGTTCCACTCCCTTCCCCCCTCCAATCATTATTCTGTTAGTTTCCTAGTTAATGGAAAAGACCTGATTTGTTTTTTTTTAAACAGGAAGAAGCTATTAGTGAGAACTATGACTGTGCTGATGGAGGGGCTGGCTGACTGAAATTCTTTGATCATCTTTAACAGCATTAACTTCTAGCCCGAGAAGGGCCCCTTGAGGTGGCCTCCACACCACTTGCAGGGATTCATGTTGAACTTTACCACAGCGATCGATGTGATGTTGGCATGTTATCAGTTTTCTCAAGTGTGAAATTTGGAGATTAGATTTGATTATCTAAGAGGATTCCAAGCCTAAACTTTTATTGATTCTTTACCATCTGGGGAATGAAGAGAGGAGAGAGAGAGAGAGGTTGAAGAGTTTGCCTGACTCAACACAGCTACTAAAAAGCAAGACTCTATCCTCAGAATTGTAAACTCAGCATTCTTTCAACTTTCAAAGGTGTTTTTTTAAAATATACATTTATTTATTTTAATTGGAGGCTAATTACAATATTGTAGTGGTTTTGCCATACATTGACATGAATCCACCACGGGTTGTACATGTGTTCCCCATCCTGATGGTGCTAAATAGCTTGAGTAAACTCCTGTCTCAGGCCTTCTTTTCATTGTTATTCCAAACACAATTCAAATCAATATTTGTCAGCTACAAAGGGCAACACGAGAAAAATGATTTCCTTAAAGGTCCCTGGATGATCAGCCCACGTCCTGATGAAGGCTCTAATTAGAGCACTCACGGGCTCCAGTCTGCTAGGACCACATCTGTCTCTCTCTTTGCCTGGTGACTTTCGTATTTATAATAGATATGTTTTCAATATTCTTATCTTAGTAGCGTAACAATATGGGTTAACCCAGGTGTTCCTGGAGAAGATGCTGAGATTTCATCACAGGCCGGGAATCACATACAGCTCATCCTAAATGTTTTGGGCACCCTGAGGGAAACTGAGCTGCTGGGTGAAGGGGCGGGGTCTGAGGGGATTAGAGCTTGCTGGCTGGGGTGGTTTGAAGGAATTGGAGTGGGCCGGGCAGGAGCCATCAGGAGGTCATTGGGGATGTGAATTTTGCTCCAGAAAATTTGGATTTCTCTGCACAGAAAGCTGTAATAGTTTGGAATTTGTGAATGTGTGGTGGAGGAAGATGGAATCAGTTTTGTTTATGTTGACCTTTTTGAGCAGAGACCTGAAGGGTCACCAGGATTTCAGGGGCGATTCCAAACTTGTGTTTGGAGGGTCCCCGCATGGGCCCTTCCAGCCATGTCCCTTCTCACTAGGTGAAGCATCTTTGCAGAAAAAGTAGTGGCCAACTTTCTCCCCTCCTCTGCTTCTCTGACCTTGTGCTGGTGTCTGAGGCCTGGGATTCCCAGTCCAGTCAGCGCCGAGTCCTCTCCTGGGCTCCTGGTGTCCTCCTCAGGTTTGCCCTTCGGGGAGGGCCCACCCCCTGGTCCCAAAGGTGACTGAGATTTGAGTGGTTTCAGGAGCAAGGAGTGGTTAGAGCTTGGTTGTTTGGGCAGGTGTGCCCATGCCCACATACCAGATACTCATGGGTATGTGTCTACATACCCATGAACCACTTTAAGAAGTGAAAGGAATTTTAAACTGGAACTTGGCCTTCCAGGTCACTTGAAAGTGTATTTGACAACATAGTAGAACAGAAAATTACTTATTTAAAATTTGTTGACTTGATGAATAATTTGGCACATTTAGACATCAGCCACTTAGACCTCCATTGATGACCCTTAAAAGGATAAAGGATTGTCAGATGAGTTTTCATGCTTTTTAAGTTCCAGTTTGTGTGTAAACAATTGATGTGTCTATTACAAGTGCTCTCAGCTAGGCGCTAGATTTGATTCTTCAAGATCTCTCTGTCAGTATGTGTTTCATCAGCATGTATAGTTTCTATCCAGGCTGGAAAGTTGTGGGTGGTGGTTTAGTTGATAAGTTTTGTCTGACTCTTGTAACCCCATGAACTGTAGCCTGCCAGGCTCCTCTGTCCATGGGATTCTCCAGGCAAGAATCCTGGAGTGGGTCACCATTCCCTTCTCCAGGGGATCTTCCTGACCCAGGGATCCATCCTGCATTACAGGCAGATTATTTACCAACTGAGCCACCAGGGAAGCCCCACTTGAAAATTAAATAGTCTCAAATAAAACAGACTGGATCCGCTCGGCAGCCTGTGTTCTCATCCTGCCCTGCTGGTAGAACATTGCAAGAATTAGTGTGTTACGCGTCAGGCTGGTTCCTCTGTCAGCTCCCTGTTCCCTTTTCCCCCTTTTCTAGCTTTACTATGATGTCTGCATCTTGGGAATTTTCCTAAAAATTTTGTGGTGAGAGAAGGGCAATGAAGGTAACAGCTGGCATTGACTATGGGCCAAGACTTGCTCTAAATGCTTAACGTATTTAGGGCACCAATACAGAATTTGTGTGGCTCAAGTCAAAATGAAAATACTGGGCCCCTTCTTAAAAAATAATTAGGAATTTCAAGAGGATGACAGCAGATCTTAAACCTAGTGTGGACCCTTGTATGCATGGGGGGATGGTGATGGGAGGCCAATGTGTCTACTCAGGTCACAAGCCCATGAAACCCACGTGTTGTGTATTCATTCTTTAATACTCATAAGAACATTCTGAGGAATTACTGTCCCCATTTTACAGATGGGGATGCTGAGGTCCAGATGGAAATGCAGCACAGCTGAGATTAGAATGCGGGTACTCTTGGGTCCAGGTTTCCCAGGTGGCCCTAGTGGTAAAGAACCTGCCTGCCAATGCAGGAGACATAAGAGATCCAGGTTCTATCCCTGGGTAGGGAAGATCCCTTAAAGAGGGCATGGCAGCCCACTCCAGTATTCTTGCCTGGAGAATGCCATAGACCGAGGAGCCTGGCGGGCCATAGTCCATAGGGTCGCAAAGAGTTGGACACGACTGAAGCGACTTAGCACGCATGCATCCTTGGGTCCAGAGTGATCCCTTAAGCTGCCCCTCCAGGGAGGAGGGTGCTGATGCCTACAGCAAGCCTTCAGTAAAGCCCCTCAGTTGAATGGCTGGACTCTTCTTCCCGAGTTTCTTTTCCAGCATTCCTAGATGCTCCTCCTTTTAGCTCCGAAGATCACAGTGTCCATTATGAAAACAAATCCCAAAGCCAAGAATAAACTGATCCCCCCACCCCAGTGACTTATTGACCATCTACTGTATTGTAACTTAAGCATCCTCTCTAGGGAATCTCCTCCTACAAAACACACACAAACCAATAGGGGTAATAAGGTTTTAAGACAACAAAAATCAATCTTGTCTGTCCTAGGAGAGATTTTACTGCTATGAAAATCAGATTTTCACCATACTGTTATAGGAACAAAATTACATTTCCTTTAAAATATTCCATTTATTTTTGCCCATTTATTCACTCTTATGCCCATTTATTCACTTTATTCACTCTTTCCCCCCCTCAGCCTAAATTTGTGAGTTTTTATTCTAGATGGTTCCAGATTCCAAGCCATCACTACAATCAAGAGTCTTTATTAATCCATTTTTATTCACTTGCTGTTTCAGTACACTTAACACATAGTGGAATGGTCACTGCAGACATGCCTTCACCAGTTTTGTGAAAATGAGTGCTTTCCAATGAGTTTTGCCAAAAAGTTCATCTTAACGTCAACGGATATTTTTTGGTGAGTGAAAAAATGTGATATGCCATGCTTTGGGAGGGCACCTCAACAATACTCCTAAAGATACTTGAAGGAAAGCCAGACTGTTATTAGAGCAAACAATTGATTAATTTTGCAGCATTCTTATCAGAAAACTTTGATGTTAAATGTGTCTTCTGATGAAGTTGGACTTTGAAGTAAGTCATTAGAAAAACAACACTTGAAGCACCTTTCCATGGCTAATCACAGGACACTAAAAGTGTATCTTATATTTCCAAACTTCCTTCCCAACTCTCCTAGTTCCCAATGAAAGTGTATCTATAAATTGCCTTGGAAGTTGTACAGGAAGACAGAGCAAGGATGGAAGGAGAAAGGAAATCTCCTTGGGAAACTTTAGAATAAATTAAATAGATCTGATTAGTGAAAGAAGACAGCTACATTTCAAGGAGATGCTAAATGTTTTGCACAAATCATTTTATGTTGATTAAACAGTACGCTGTAATTTCTTCTCTAAATTGAATGGGCTACATGAAAAATGGTGTCTGGCCCACCCTGAACAATAACTTCTCTCTGTAGACCTTTACTGCGGATTGAGAATTTGAAATTAGATGAAGCAACAACAATGCATGATGTTGCTAAGCAACCACTATATGTCTGTTAGTAACAGAGACTCCAAATGGATCTGTTTTGGGCTACATTGAGAGAACAATAAACTAATTACCTGGGGCAAAATTAAACAAATTTTCAAGAGTTGAACTTACGCCAGTGTCATTTTATTCACATAATTGTGCCAAGGAGAGAGAGTCTCATGATTATGCAACTTCGTGAGTTGGGTTGTAGCTCTTGAATCAGTCACACAGTGGCTTGGAGAAGTGGCTGTGGTTTGGGAGGGTGAAGATGATGAAAGGCGATCAGGAACCATGGGCACTCTGTGCTGCGGGTGGTCAGTGGGGTCTTCACAGTTGTCTGGGGCTCTTTGTGGATACAGATTGCCTCCCCAAAGCAGAGATGGGTGAAGGTTCTAGTTCTTGTCCTCTGTAACCTCATTACCAAGGATTGACCATGAAAGCAATCTCAGAATCCATTCAGCCACCAAACAAGCTTTCTTTGGCAAAGAACATGAAGCCTGTCCTTGGAGGCTCAGGGGAGGCTCCATTCTGTACCCTTAGACTCTCTGAAGGTCAGACCACACAACAGAACCCATAGCAATTTCGTGGAATCCAAGACTTGATAGGGTTGCAGGTGTGGTGTCAGACTCTTGTACACTGCACTGGCCAGGCTGTCACACACTGCTCGTATCTGGGCAGGGGTGCCTGGAAAATATGTCGAGCTCCCAATTCACAGACCTTGAGCATCACTCATTTGCTGACACTCTTTGTGCTAATTAACAAACCCTCTGCTATAGTAGAGTGGATGCTCGAAGGCTCTGCCTTATAGGCTTCTGAAAGGATCTTTCAGATATGAAGAAACTAGCCCTGGAGCGTAGATTCCTGATCAGGGTGTTTGAAATGTTGATGAACTGCTTCTGGATTGTCGATGAAAACTGCTTCTCACACACTTGTGTATTTTACCAAATCTAAGACACCATCACCTGTAAGGCTCGCCACTATTTTATCACAAAGAAAATAAAACAGATACAATGCCTCTCAATCACTTTAATATTTTATTTTATATTTGTTGAAATAACATTTTAGATTGACTTAGGTGTTTGTCACATGTTGAGCATGTTCATAGTGTATTAAGAAGGAAAATATAGGTGAAGAATTATTTGAAGTTTTCCTTAAAAAATTTCCACATCCAAAATTTGACTTTTTTCGATCACTTTCTTGACTAAGAAAGTCTTTTTTTTTTTTTTTTTTAAGCCCAGTGCTATTCTTTGTGCCGTCCGGGACAGTGACAATGCTGGCAACTTTTCTTAGAACAACCAAAGCCGCTGGTGCTAGCTCTTGTCTGGCTCTGTCATCTTGCAGACCCAGCAGGGATGAATCTGGGTGATGTAGAAACTGAAGTTTATAAAATTGGGGGAGGGAGGCTTTAAAAAAAAAATCACAGACACAAAATTAAGTATGTGAAAGTGAGAGTGTTAGTTGCTCTGTTGTGTCTGACTCTTTGTGACACCATGGACTGTTGCCTGCCAGGCTCCTCTGTCCATGGGATTCTCCAGACAAGAATACTGGAGCGCGTTGCCATTTCCTTCTCCAGAGGAACTTCTTGACCCAGGGATGGAACCCGGGTCTCCTGCATTATAGGCAGATTCTTTACCTCTGAGTCACCAGGGAAGCATGATCATGATTACTTATTCAGAAGGAAAAAAAAATTACAATTTTGCATAGTCAAATTTTGTGATCAAGAGCTGACAAATACCACAAACAGTAAAAAAAAAAAATCATTAATTGACCACTTGGTCCTCCTTACATCTTTTTTGGCTACATGCCAGTGATTTCTCCGTTACATTGAGCTACATAATCAATCAATCAAATTCACTTCAGTATGAGAAGCAGATTTTGTCACTGAGACCATTGACCCATTTCCTTGCTCTGGTTCAGTTTTTCCTGCTATTTCATATGAGACTGCCAGATTCTATCAGGACAACATGCTGTAGTTGCACTAAGAAGCCATCTCACATATTGGAACATATAACTTCACCCATGGAGACATCTATAGTACTTGCAGTTTGCAGCACTGTTCCGTGTGTGTCCTCTTAAAACAGAAGACCTCTAATAAGTTGTGTGGTTTTCATAGAAAGGCAAGGTTTGCTTCTAGTTGTATGCATGTCTTTGTCGAGTTTCTCTACAGAAGAGCACTTTCACGTGGATTTAGATTGATGATAACTGAGCCCTCTGCTTACAATGCTACACCTTTGATGACTGGAAGAAATTTGCACAGGCTAGCTTTTAAAAATATATTTACTGATTGATTTGGCATCACAGGGTCTTAGTTGTGACATGTGGCATCTTTAGTTGCAGCATGCGAACTCTTAGTTTCCTGACCAGCAATCCAACCCAGGGGCCCTGCATTGGGAGTGTGGAGTCTTAGCCACAGGGCCTCCAGGGAAGTCCCTAGACTAGCTTTTGGCTCTGTACGTTTCTGACAATGGGCAAGTTTGGTTTCTCCTGCAGCCTCTCTCCTTGGCTTGTAGACCCCTGTCTTCTCCTTGCATCCTCACATGATCTTTCCTTTTAGCACATGCATCCCTGGTGTCTCTTCCTTTTCTACTAACGATATAAGTCCAGTTGAATCAGGTTTCCACCCTTATGACCTCATCTAACCTTTGTTGTTGTTCAGTCCCTAAGTTGTGTCCGACTCTTTGTGGCCTCATGGGCTGCAGTACTCCAGGCTTCCCTGGCCTTCACTATCTCCTGGAGTTTTCTGAGACTCATATCCACTGTTGGTGGATGGTTGGTGATGCCATCCAACCATCTCATCCTCTGTCATCCCCTTCTCCTCCTGCCTTCAATCTTTCCCAGCATGAGGAGTCAATGAGTCAGTTTCTTCGCATTAGGTGGCCAAAAGATGGGAGCTTCAGCTTCAGCATTAATCCTTCCAATCAATATTCAGGGTTGATTTCCTTTAGGATTGACTGGTTTGATCTCCTTGCTGTCCAAGGGACTCTCAAATCTTCTCCAGCACCACAGTTCGAAAGCATCAATTCTTTGGTGCTCAGCCTTCTTTAGGATCCAACTCTCACATCTGTACCTGACTACTGGAAAAACCATAGCTTTGACTAGATGGACCTTTGTCAGCAAAGTGATATCTCTGCTTTTAATAGGCTGTCTAGGTTTGTCATAGCTTTACTGTCAAGGAGCAAGCTTCTTTTAATGCCATGGCTACAGTCACTGTCTGCAGTGATTTTGGAGTCCAAGAAAAGAATATCTGTCACTATTTCCACTTTTTCCCCTTCTATTGCCATGAAGTGATGGGATTGGATGTCATGATCCTAGTTTTTTGATTGTTATTTTTTAAGCCAGCTTTTTCATTCTCCTCTTTCACCTTCATCAAGAGACTCTTTAGTTCCTCTTCCCTTTCTGCCATAAGGGTGGTGTCATCAGCATATCTGAGGTTGTTGATATTTCTCCTGGCAAACTTGATTCCATCTTGTAATTCGTCTAACTCAGCATTCCACATGATCTGCTCTGCATAGAAGTTAAATAAGCAAGGTGATAATACATGGCCTTGATGTACTCCTTTTCCAATTTGGAACCAGTTCATTGTTCCATGTCCGGTTCTAACTGTTGCTTCTTCACCTGCGTACAGATTTCTCAGGAGGCAGGTAAGATGGTCTGGTACTCCCATCTCTAAGAATTTTCCATAGTTTGCTGTGATGCATACAGTCAAAGGCTTTCTTGTAGTCAATGAAACAGAAGTACATATTTTTCTGAAATTCCCTTCCTTTCTCCATGATCCAACAAATGTTTGCAATTTGATCTCTGGTTCCTCTGCTTTTTCTAAATCCAGCTTGTACATCTGGAAGTTCTTGGTTCACATATTGCTAAAGCCTAGCTTGGAGGATTTTGAGCATTACCTTGCTAACATGTGAAAAGAGCACAATTGTACAGTAGTTTGAGCATTCTTTGTCAGTGCTTTTCTTTGGGATCAGAATGAATACTGACCTTTTCCAGTCCTGTGGCCACTGCTGAGTTTTCCAAATTTGCGGGTATATTGAGTATAACACTTTAACAGCATCATCTTTTTGGATTTGAAATAGCCCAGCTAGAATTCCACACCTCCACTAGCTTTGTTTGTAGTAATGCTTCCTAAGGCCCACTTGACTTCACATTCCAGGATGTCTGACTCTAGGTAAGTGACCACACCATCATGGTTATTTGGATCATAAAGATCCTTTTTGTACAGCTCTTCTGTGTATTCTTGCCACTCCTTCTTAATCTCTTCTGCTTTTCTTAGGTCCTTGCTGTTTCTTATTTATTGATTTGGATGTGTTGGTCTTAGTTGTGGTGCCCATGCTGTAGAGTGTGTGGGCTCAGTAGCTGTGGCACTTGGGCTTAGTTGCTCCAAGGTCTGTGGGATCTTAGTTCCCTGACCAGGGATTGAACTTGTGTCCCTGCATTGCAAGGTGGATTCTTAACCACTAGACCACCAGGGAAGTCCCTATTTGTTTTAAATATAATGTCCAAGGTTTTCAATTGTACTTATTAGGATCATATCTATTCCCTTCTTGGAAGGAGAAGTCTGCCCTGCAGGTTTTGATAGCAGTAATTTTGATGTTTGCTCCTTTGTAGGCCAATGGCAAAGATGGAAGCAAGTCAAGGGTGGGAAAAGGTGAAAAAAAGTCTTGAATGCAATACAGTATATTATGTAGCCTGTCGTGAGGACTTCCTTGTGGCAGGCCATGCAGCAGGTAATCTCTCAGTTATCATACTTTAAAGTTCCCCAGAATTCTGGTCTCCTCACTTCTGTTCCCAGTCTGAAAGTATTAGCATCAGAATGATATTAAACTTGGCTAATGAAGCTGTAATAATTTGGCTGCCTGATGCAAAGAGCCGACTCATTGGAAAAGACCCTGATGCTGGGAGAGAGTGAGGGCAAGAGGAGAAGGGGACGACAGAGGATGAGATGGTCAGATAGCATCAACAGTAGCATTCAATTGATTCAAATAAAAAATGTACAAGTTTTGTTTTCCTTAAGCCTGTCAGTCCCACCAGTAAATCTTATTGTTCATTTTATAAATCCAGTGGATTTTAGCAATCCTATTCAAGGATGCTTTTATTAGTGTTCCAGTTGGACAGACAAAACTACTTTAAATAATCAGCCCCGTTTACAACTTGGTTAATTAAATTCCTTTAAACATTTTTACTGCATTTATAAATATAATATATTTTATCTCTTCTTTGTAGTTGATATAATAAATTAAACTTATAGGTGCAGTAAATTTCAGCTTCTCTTAAGCATTCCAACACTGTTTACAAATCTAGCCAAACTCTCTTAAACCTTTCAGCTTAAAATCTCAAGTCTAAAATAAAAGGCACATTTTAATGGAATCACCAAGAGAATTCATTGCTTCTGATAGAGCAGATTACCCCTAAACACTTTAAATACCAAACATACACATTGTTAACATACAAGCCTTTATAGTCTAACCTTCTCTTGGGAGCCGGCTAGTTTTCTGATTATCAGAAACTCTCAGGTTTTTTTAGGCAGGTGATGATGGCCTAACCAGATGAGACGAGCAGATCTCAAACTTAACACTGCCCCCTATATGGATATTTAGTAAACAAACAGCTATTGTCAAGTGTGTGAGCTCAGTGAAGTCCCACTTCTCTGTCTTGTGGGTGGTCTGACGATGTTGTAGGAACATTCATCTGAGGAAGACATGACATCATCTTCCAGACTTCTTCCAACTTGATGGCTGGACATGGGCATCTTAAGTCATCAAGCGTTGGTGATATTACTTACTGGGTTCTTCTATCCTATTCTGAAGTTCTTCTATCCTATCCCTATTCATGGAATTGTAACTACCACTTTACTTAATCACATAACTTGCATACCACTAATTTCACTAAGCAAAACTCTTTTCAGATTCTTTTATATTAATTAAAAAAGCCTTGGGTGTTGATGGAGATTTGGGTGGCTGAAGTTCTGGGTGTAGCCTCCTTGGTATATAGTAGGCATGTTGGTGAGAAGGTTGACCACAGGCAGGGGTTCTCCATAAAGTCACTGACTATACCTAAGATATGACTTCAACTGTTGGGTAGCACTGTATGCTTCCCAGGTGGCACAGTGGTACATGCCTGCCAATGCAGGAGATGTTAGAGATGCGTTTGATCCCTGGATCTGGAAGATCCCCTGGAGTAGGAAGTGGCAACCCACTCCAGTATTCTTACCTGAAGAATCCCATGGACTGAGGAGCCTGACGGACTACAGTCTCTAGGGTCACAAAGAGTTGGACACGACAGAGTGACTGGCACTTTCACTTTCGCACCCCTCCAACTGATACATCGAGGCCCTAATCCCTGGTGCAATGGCATTAGGAGGTGAGACCTTTGGGAGGTAATTGGGTTTAGGTTGGGTCCTGGGGGCAGGGACCTTAAGATAAGATTAGTGTCTTTATAAGAAGAGATAGCAGAGAGCTTCCTCTCCCCAACCTTCTCCTCAATATGAGGACAAAGGCATGGTATGCAAGCCAAGAGGAGGGTGGTTACATGTGGGCATCTTGATCTTGGACTTCCATCCTCCATAACTATGAGAAAAAAGTACCTGTGGTTTAAATCACTCAGTCTATGACATTTTGTTATGAGAGCCTGCTGTTGTTTTTTAATCACCAAGTTGTGTCCCATTCTTTTGTTAACCTATGGACTATAACCTGCCAGGCTCCTCTGTCCATGGGATTCTCCAGGCAAGAATACTGGAGTGGGTTGCCATTCCCTTCTCCAGGGGATCTTCCTGAGCCAGAGACTGAACCCATGGCACCTGCATTGACAGAGGGTTTTTTTTTTTTTATCACTGAGCCACCAGGGAAGTCCTATGAGAGCCTGAGTCAACTGATATGCCATTCTAGTAATAGGGGGATTCTGATCCTGAACAGGGAGAGGTTTCTCTTTAAGGGAGTTTTGTATGGGATCCTTGCCCTGGATGCCAATGTCTTCCTGTGCTTCAGGTGGACATATGGAGCCTTTTGATAATCATTGGTAGGGGAACTATAAGGACTCCTAGACCACACCGTTCAAATGGGAAAGCCTTGCAGTCCTTGTCCTCTGGGCTCAAGTTAACTCGCACCAGTTACTGAATTAACCGTGAGTTGAGTGAAGCCCTCAGTCTCACTGAAAGTGCATCGACTTCCTCCCCTACGGGGTTAGATGTTACATTTCTTTAGCTCTCTTAAGTAGTTTTAATGGTTTCTATTTTCCTTAGTGAACCATGAACTTCCAGATGTTCAAGCTGGATTTAGAAAAGGCAGAGGAACCAGAGATCAAATTGCCAACATCTGTTGGATCATCAAAAAAGCAGGAGAGTTCCAGAAAAACATCTACTTTTGCTTTATTGACTATGCCAAAATCTTTGACTGTGTGGATCACCACAAACTGTGGAACATTCTTAAAGAGATGGGAATACCAGATCACCTTACCTGCCTCCTGAGAAATCTGTATGCAGGTCAAGAAACAACAGTTAGAATCAGACATGAAACAACAGACCGGTTCCAAATTGGGAAGGAGTATGTCAAGGCTGTATATTGTCACCCTGCTGATATAACTTATACTCAGAGTACATCATGCAAATGCTGGGCTGGATGAAGCACAAGCTGAAATCAAGATTTCTGGGAGAAACATCAATAACCTCAAATATGCAGATGACACCACCCTTATGGCAGAAAGCAAAGAAGAACTACAAAGCATGATGAAAGTGAAAGAGGAGAGTGAAAAAGTTGACTTAAAGCCCAGCGTTCAGAAAACTAAGATCATGGTATCCGGTCCCATCACTTCATGGCAAATAGATGGGGAAACAATGGAAACAGTGAGAGGTTTTACTTTTTTGGGCTCCAAAATCACTGCAGATGGTGACTGCAGCCATGAAATTAAAAGATGCTTGCTCCTTGGAAGAAAAGTTATGACCCACCTAGACAGCTTATTAAAAAGCAGAGGCATTAGTTTGCCAACAAAGGTCTGTCTAGGCAAGGTTATGGTTTTTCCAGTAGTCATGTATGGATGTGAGAGTTAGACTATAAAGAAAGTTGAGCGCTGAGGAACTGATGCTTTTGAACTGTGGTGTTGGAGAAGACTCTTGAGAGTCCTTTGGACTGCAAGGAGATCCAACCAGTCTATCCTAAAGGGAATCAGTCCTGAATAGTCATTGGAAGGACTGATGCTGAAACTGAAACTCCAATACTTTGGCCACCTGATGAGAAGGACTGACTCACTGGAAAAGACCCTGATCATGGGAAAGATTGAAGGCAGGAGGAGAAGGGGACGACAAAGGATGAGATGGTTGGATGGCATCACTGACTCGATGGACATGAGCTTGAGCAAGCCCTGGGGGTTAGTGATGGACAGGGAAGCCTGGCATGCTGCAGTTCATGCGGTCGCAAAGAGTCGGATACGACTGAGTGACTGAGCTGATACTGATACTGATTTTCCTGAGTAGAATTAGCACACAATTCCTTCCTCTCATTTGCATCCACAGTGAGCCTCACCCCGCTGCCTTGAAGCCAATCTCATAGAAATTCTTTTTTTTTTTTTTTTTGCTGTTTTTCTCTTTAACATTAATTATGAAAGATTGATCCATGATGCTTTTGAACTATTGTGCTGTGGAAGACGCTTGATAATCCCTTGTACGCAAGGAGAACAAACCAGTCAGTCCTGAAGGAAATCAACCATGAATATTCACTGGAAGGACTAATGCTGAAGCTCCAATCTTTGGCCACCTGATGCAAAGAGCTGACTCATTGGAAAAGACCCTTGGATTCTTTACAGAATTGAAGGAATATGCAGCCAGTGGGCCTCAGGAAAAGCGGACACGTGAGAGTTCTGAGCGCTTAGAAACCTGAGCTGCTAGGTCACCCTCTAGAGCCTGGCTGTCTATCCCATGATGACTGAACTCCAACTTCCTTCTCTCCAGGGTGTCTTCCTCACAGTCAAACCCCCAGGAAGAAAACTCTTTTTGACCTAACCGTGGTCACACACTAGACTGTGGGGATAGAGTGTGGCAGGTCCTCTAGCAGGGAAACACAGTAGAGTTGGATAGCTCCCCCAAAGGAGAGGCTATGGTAGTTGAAATAAGCGTTCATTTCTCATGCTTTCCAAGCCGGGAGTTGCTGGTGGGGCTTCACTGGGACTCCCTGCCCTTGTCGACTCTGTTTCCCAGAGTCTCTCCTTGCATTTGGCAGCTGTGGGCCAGAGAATCCTGTTTGTTCTCTGGCTGGTCTCACTTCTCTGTATTGAGTGGAAAATCCTTGAATATCATTTGAGTGTTGTTTTCAACCTTACCGATTTTTGCAGCACGGATGTAGATTTTTCTTTGTCATCTGATGCTAATTTTGAGAAGGGATTAAATTCAGGGCTTGAATCATATGAAACATAGGAGATATTTCTGGGGCAGGTTGGCAGGGTTTGTGCATGGGATGGGAGGAGTTGAGAAAGAAAGAAAATGAAGGAAGTTGAATATAGCAACTTTTGCCAAGTAAGGGAGCACATTAACACATTTTGGGCAAAAGAGAGACAATGGGTAGAGTTTTAAACCTGAGGGATGGGATGGGGAGGGAGTTGGGAGGGGGGTTCAGGATAGGGAACACATGTACACCCATGGCTGATTCATGTCAATGTATGGCAAAAACCACTACAATATTGTAATTAGCCTCTAATTAAAATAAATAAATAAAAAAAAGAACAAAACAAAACAAAAAAAATAAACCTTATGGGTTTGGAGGAATCTCATGGCCGATGCAAATGTGGGCTGGATTGCTGGACCTCTGTTTCACTTGGGCCATGGTTTTCTGCTCATGCTTTTACTCTCACAGGTTTAGTTTTCACAATCTGCTTCATTTTTCTCTGCAATCCTTTGTGCCCTCCTTGGTAAAAGTAATAGTAAAAATGACAATAATTATAATTTTTCAGGAGCTTATGTACCGGACACAGTTAGCACTTGCAAATATACATTTAACTTAATTTTCAGACCAGCCTTGCAAGGAAGATCTATCCATATTTCACAAGGTGAGAAAACTGGAGCTTTGTCAGGTTACTGTTCAGTTCGATTTGGGATTTTGTCATCAGCTTCCACTTTGTCTACAAAGGTCCATCTAGTCAAAGCCGTGGTTTTTCCAGTCATTGTGTATGGATGTGAGAGTTGGACCATCAAGAAGGCTGAGTGCCAAAGAATTGATGCTTTTGAACTGTGGTGCTGGAGAAGACTCCTCAGAGCTCCTTGAACAGCAAGGAGATCAAACCAGTCAATCCTGAAGGAAATCAACCCTGAATATTGATTGGAAGGACTAATGCTGAAGCTGAAGCTCCAATCCTTTGGCCACCTGATGCGAAGAACTGACTCACTGGAGAAGACCCTGATGCTGGGAAGGTTTAAGGCAGGAGGAGAAGGGGATGACAGAGGATGAAATGGTTGGATGGCATCACTGACTTGATGGGCGTCAGTCTGAACAAATTTGGGGAAATAGTGAAGGACAGGGAAGCCTGGTGTGCTGCAGTCCATGGGGTCACAAAAAGTTGGACATGACTGAGCAACTGAACAACAGCATCAGCTTCCACAACTGCCTGGTGGCAGCTGGCTGGGGAAGGAGGATGGTTAAAGGGCTGAGAGGAGTCTGCCTACCCGACTGAGATCTTGGCTCCATTATATACAGGTTGTGTAAAGTTTCAGTATCTTAACCACTCTTGGCCTCAGTCTTAACCACAGGCCTCACCTGTAAGATGAGGATAATCTCAGAACTTACCTAGCAAAGTCATTGTGATAATTAAACAAATCCAGATATGAAAAGCACTTGAAGCTGTACATGGTATGTAATGAGCCCAATGTAAACATTAGTGGTTGTTGTTCTGTGTCCCTGTGTAGTTTATAGATGGGGGCTTTTCTGGGAGTCAGGGCAATTAACTAGTTGTGGGATTTGGAGGCAGGTCATTTTGCTCTTTGATCTTTGACTTGACTGTGGAATTAGGAGGCAGATGAAATATTCTCCAAGGGCCTCTTAAGCATTAGTCAGAATGAATGAGGGGCCAGGGTGTGTTTTTACAGTGCCTGATGTCCATGACATTTCCACAAAAGGGTGAAAAGCCACAAAGAGTGTCTTCCAAGTTCAGCCCACCTGGCCAGGCCTTCTGCCTAGAAATGTCTCTTGCTTATGGAGGCCAAACAGGATTAGCCGCATCCAAGAAAGCCTGGAGTTCACAGGTTGTGAACTAGGGCTCCTTGGAGTGGGCTATTGAGAGCAATGGAGCCAAGTGCAGGGTCTTCAAGAACGTGGCAGCAGAGATGATTCAAAGACACACACTTTCAAGGCAAGAGTCCTTACTTTTCTATAAACCCTGGATCCCTTTGGCCGTTTGATGAGGCCCATGCATGCCTTTTCTGAATAATGTTTTTAAATAGAAGAAATATGCAGGACTACAAAGAAAATAATTATGGTAAAATGCAATTACCAAATATGCATATATAATTACATATGTATAATATATATGTATAATTTGCTGCTAGTGGTAAAGAATCCACCTGCTAGTACAGGTGATGCGGGTTCAATCCCTGAGTCAGGAAGATCCTTTGGAGGAGTAAATGGCAACCCACTCCAGTATTCTTGCCTGGAAAACTGCATGGGCAAAGGAGCTGTTGGGCTATAGTTCATGGGGTCTCAACAAGTCGAACACAACTGATCACGCACACACACACATAATTGGTATATGTGTATGTGTATACACACACACACACACACACTCTCTCTCTCTCTCTCTCTCACACACACACACATATTTGGTGATTTAGTGATATATTTGGTGATTTATGGGCTTCTTTACTATCATATTAAATAGCAAGCTCCAGCTCTCACGGCAGGTCTAACAGCTACCTAAATTTTGAAATAGTGATGAGAGTAAATATTTTCAGACACCGGCACAACCTTAATGTGATGTGAAAATACCTATGATTTCTCTCAGTGATAAAGTCCTTGAGACTACTGTGGTTTGCTGCCTGCATTCACATTTGAAGGAAATGCTAAATTTCAGTTAGAGGTTAGTGAAAATAAAGATGTAATTTTTTTCCCAGTCCAAGTTTATAGATCCCCTAATTCATGTCACCCCAATAATGTCTATGATTCTATGACCCAAAGGCAGATGCATAATGATATACAGGTTGGGAGGTGTGCCAGAGGCTGGGAAAGAAGAATTTCTCAATATTCTTGAGACACAATATTCTTGATCTGTCTGTTGGAAGGTCTCCTAGAGAGGGTGGAGATGAGAAAATCCCTCTCATAAGGGCCAAACACTCAGTGTAGAAGCAACTTTTGTGTATAAAGGGTTAAGAAGCACGACATTGTGTTCTTATGCGCATGCACATGAAGTAAAGTAGGCGAGGGTTGGCATGGGTCATCTTTGGCATGATTTTCTTTCAGAGATTCTTGCAGACAGGCTGGGGTGTGAATTTCCTGTGAAAGTGCATTAGGGTTAAATATGTAAAAATGCTGGCTTATCACCCACAATGCAATGGACCAGTGGGATGATTTAGTGCTAGCTCTCAATGGCACAGTTAAGATTTATGTGGATAATCACCCTGATGGTGGGAATGATAAGTTCTCACATTTATTATTTGCATATAGAAAGGTCTTTCATGAATTCTCTGGGTTCTCACAATTCAATGCTGTGCTTGAGAAGAAGGTGAAGAGTTTTTAGATTTAGTTAGCGTACTAGAGAGGTACATTGAGAGGGTATAACACATCAATAGTAGCCTGTGTATCAACGCTCTAAAAGAAAAAATGGAGGATATTTGTTTTCTGACATAGGCAAATCTGGTGTAGACACAGGAATCTGAAGTTTTAGTGCAAGCAGTGAGCGTATTCTAGGATGTCTGCATGTTGTTATTTGTTGTTCAGTCGCTAAATCGTGTCCAACTCTTTGCAACCCCATGAACTACAGCACGCCAAGCTTCCCTGTCCTTCACTGTCTCCCAGAGTTTGCTCAAATTCACGTCCATTTGAGTCAGTGATGCCACCCAACCATCTCATCCTCTGTTGTCCCCTTCTCCTCCTGCCCTCAATTTTTCCCCGTGTCAGAGTCTTTTCAGTTGGTTCTTTGCATCAGATAGCCAAAGTATTGGAGCTTCAGCTTCAGCATAGGGGATGTCTGCATAGGGGCCATCATTTCTGGATATTTTTATGGCTTTCCCAGCACAGATCAGTGGAAAACAGCCAGTGGGACCCAGACTTCTGAGAGGCTGTGGAATTAATGCAAAGACTTGCAAGTCTCTCTCTGCATGTGTTCTACATTTTTCCCACCACGAGAGAGTTCTCACTAAATTTCTTGGTCCTCAAAAAGGATCTTTGCAAAAGTTAGGAACTAACTATTGCTCTGGAGGCTAGGCAATTACTTCCACAGAAATGTGATTTCAAATTTATTCTCAGCCAATTTCAGAAGCCATCAGCATGTTCAGCCTCTCACATAACACATTTCAGAAGTATGAATTTTATGAAACAGCATACTTTGTTTCATACACCAAACTTTATTTTCTTATCTTTTTCATTTCTTTCCTAATAAGTCCTCTTTAAAACACACTAGTCTCTCAGTTTTTAAGTTATTTCAATATTATTCTAAAACTTATGTTCCTAGATCAACTTGAGTTTGTAGCTGAAAACTGGCCATAGAAGTCTCAGGCTGCAGTAGTTTCTAAAGGAGCCACCACATTTAAATTTGAGCTCAAATTACATAAAGCAAGGGAAGAGATGTAATAAAGGCTTTTTGCTTATCTTCGAAAAATAGAAGATGATGGGGAAATTTATCAGAGAAAGCAGCCAATCTGTATCATGTGTGTTTTTTTTTTTTTTAACTATTTAATTGGACAGAATTTCAGATGTCCAGAAATATTTGATAAGTGAAAATGGCACAAAGAATACCTGTGTATCTATTACCCAGATTCACCTATTGTTAGTTTGCCACCGCATTTGCTTTGCAGGCATGTGTGTGTGTGTGACGTGTGTTGTTGTTTTATCTGAACCACTTGTAGGTAAGTTACATGCCCTACATGTGTCCTTTTCTCTTGAGGTGATTCCTTTACATGTCAATACATGTGGTTTGTTTTGTTTGTTTGTTAATTTGATCTGATGAAATCTGGGGGCCAAATGGGATTCTGAGACTATCCTAAAGGGATTAGTGAAAGATGCTTTTAGAGAGTTCTTTTCTCTACCATGGCAGTGGCCTACTTATAAGTGTAGCAGAGACAAGCATCAAGTGGCCAGAAGGTGGAAATGAGTGGCCAGGAGGGTTTTGAAGGTGTGGAGCGGCCTCAACGTCCTCAAGTTCTGAAACTTGGCAGCTGCCCTGGAGGTCCAAGATAAGAGTTCATAACGTTCAAAAGAAATTTTCTGTTTACGATTTGATCCCCAACCCAGGGATCGAATCTGCATCTCCTCTAGGCCAAACAGTTGCAGGCAGATTCTTCACCACTGAGCCACCAGGAAAACCAATCTGGAATAGACAAGCAATAAGTCAATGCCCTGATGGCCCCACAGTTACTTCATTCTTAAGACATTAAATTTCCTTTTGGAGATCCATTTGCTCTCCAGTGTTAAAGGTCAGCTTGATAAGGAGTGTTAGACACACTAAGGATAAAGGACAGTTCATGGTGAGTCTTCAAGGTCTTTTCCTCATCAAGTATGCTCGCAAGCGTGTATGCTCAGTCATGTCCAACTCTTTGCGAGCCTATGGACTGTAGCCTGCCAGGCTCTTTTGTCCATGGGATTTCCCAGGCAAGAATAATGGAGTGGGTTGCTATTTCCTTCTCTGGGGGATCTTCTCAACCCAGGGACTGAACCCACGTCTCCTGTGTCTCCTGCATTGCAGATGGATTCTTTACCATTTGAGCCATTGGGGGAGCCCACCAGAGTTGCCTATGATATAGAAGCCAAGAATCTCAGACTTGAGAACCATGCTTGCAACCCAAGGACTCTCTGCCCTACATGCCTTTGTTCTGCTATGGATAAGAAGATTTTAGTAGGAATTCTACATCATAGGATTAATGTGGGGATGGTCATTTCGAGGAAGTTATGAAGTGGGAGCCTTAGCATAGCATACTAGGACCCAGGTCTCTGGTTGAGGGGAGGGGTTGGACTGTGTAGCAGCCTCGCACAGGGACCTCATGTAAGATAAGAAGTGCACTTTCAGAATTGGGTTTCTTGAGGAATCACTCAGCAGGCTAGCTGCTGTACAGGTCTCTGTACTTCTAAACAGAACCAGCAGATTCAGCAGGCTCTTGCACAATGGCTGGCTACCTGTGGTTGACTGTGGGAGCCAGCTGGTGGTCAGGGGGACCCACGGACACGTTCACATCGCTAGGTTGGTCTTAGTGATGTGAAGAGGTCAACAGTTGTGGAGAATGTCATGACAACACCTTCTGAGGCTGACATAATCCCATTGAAAACCAGACAGAAAAGGTCTCAGTCTTCTGTCTTTTAAGGGCTCTTGTTCTCTGTGTGCAGAAAAGCTGTCAGGCCCCAGCTCCTGGGATCCCATGTACAGATTTGATTTCCTTGAAATTTGAGGTCTAAAGAATGAAGCGACTGCGGGGCTGTCAGGTCATTGGCTTTTTGCCTATCTTTTCTTCCAGACACCAGAGCAGAAGGACTCATTAGATGTACTCGTAGTACAGATACTTTTCAATGGGGAACAAACACAGGTTAATTAAACGCAGATCTTGCTAAACAAAGGTAATTGTTTCTTTGATTGTAATCACTGGTTTTGTGGGGAGAGGGAAATGAGAGAAGAGACCTTAATTTAGGTAGCAGCTTGACATTATGCCATTTGAGTACGCTCTTCAGAAACATCGTATTCAGAAACAAGCAAGATTAAGTTCCCAAAGGGTGGGTTCATCCTTGAAGCACAACAAACAGTGAATATCCTCGGTGAGTCCCAGAGTGGAACCTAGAACAAACACACTGGGGAACATCCCGGTCGCTCCACGAATTTCTCATCTGTGTAATTTCCCTGTGGGCTGTAAGCGCCTTGGGGGAGAGGGTCAATCAATCTTGACCTTTGTACTTTTTAAATAAAAGTCCCATTGCTTATAACTCTGTTCACAGGCTAAGATACAGGCTCCAGCTTTTGTTTTGTCTATGTGAGCAGTGTTTTCTTTTCTTTTTGAGTGTGTTACCATGAGGATCTTAGTTCCCCAACCAGGACTGAACCTGGGCCCTGCCAATGAGAGCGCTGAGTACTAACCACTGGGCCATAAGGGTATTCCCTGCATTTTTATAATATTCACAAATACTTGACCCTCAAATATTTGTTGAAAGAATGAGTGAAGGAAGGAAGGAGACAGTTCAACTTTGTTCAGTTACAGTTAAGGTTATACGCACTTGTTAGTTCTACGCAAAACTGAGGCAAAGGCACTGTTGGTTTTCATCTCTTCTATGAAGCCGTCCTTACATCTTCAGGAAAAGGAGTCCACGGTCCTCACTGATCCCGCTGAATGTGCCATAGCTCATCCACTTTCCCCATCTTCCTTCTGTCTTTCTTTCTTACTTTTTCTGACTCACAAAGTCTCAGACATAGCAAATGTGTATAAACATAGAATAACATGAAATAATAAATCTAGCTCACCAGACATTCTTTCTAATCTCTAGGGAGTGTCTGCTCCAAGAAAGGCAGTCTTCGCAATGTTCAGCTTCTCCCTATGACTCTGGGGCCACCTCTCACCTTTCCAAAGCATCTGGACTCCTTGAAGTCTGGAGCCAAAGAGCCTGAGCCAAGGGAGAGATGAAGTGTCTCCTTTTCTGCCAACACAGGCTCATTTTTTGAGGAGTTCAACTTTTCCCCCAAGAGGATCTAAACATTTTCTTAAGGAACCCACACTGGACAAGAAATATCTTAGAGGAGAAATTTGTCTACCAACCATAGAATAAGATGTTAGAGGAACATCATCATTTACACAAGAGAAACACTTCTGACCTGCATTTTTTGCAGAGTGAGTTTCCCACATGGAGGCAAAAACTGGTTTTCGGGGTGTGGTGTGGATGAAAAAAATCTTAGATATTCCAATAATCTGTGGACCTCTCAAGTGTCACAGTGCATAAACAGATATACAGTGTATTGGTAGAAAAGTGGTACTGATGAGCCTTGCAGGGCAGAAAGAGAGACCCAGACATAGAATACAGACATGTGGACACTGAGGGAAGGGGTGGTGGGATGAATTGGGAGATTAGGATTGACATATATACACTACCATGCATATGTATAACACAGGATGCGTAACTTGGTGCCCTGTGATGACCTAGAAGGGTGGCATGGGGGAGAGAGAGGGGGGTCTGAGAGAGGGGATGCGTATAGCTGATTGTACACATATAGCTGATTCACAGCAGAAACTAACAGAACACTGTAAAGCAACTGCACCCCAGTTAAAACAAATAAACAAACATTTTTATGGAAGGGGCAATTAGGAAAAGTCTAGAAAGACTCCTTGTTGGAGAGGAATGATGATGAAAAAAAAGTTGAGAAAGACTGATCTACATTACATGAGGTCATTTTCTTCACCATTTTTCAAGACCCAGTTCACATCTCTTGGGAGCTTTCGTCCAGTATAGCCTGTCCCAGTCAATGAATTCTCAGTGCTATCTTTGTCAAGATTGTAGAAGGGGTGGTATCTGTGGTGCCATCTTGTGACTTTCTCTGAAGCCCCTGGAGGGAGAGCAGAGGCATCAGTTCAAGTGTGGGGCTTGGTTGGGGGGGGTACTGTGGACTGTGGGCTCAGAGGGGCTTGCCTACTGCAGGACACTCCTGGGCCATCCCACAGGTGGGCTCCCCACATATCCTAGCATAAGCAGAGGCAGGAATCAGTGGGGTCTTGTGACAACACCAGCCCGAGGTCAGGAGCAGGTTCATAAATGAGAGAGTTGTGAGGAGAGGCAGACGTGAGCTTGTGAAGGGGCAAGAAGGGCCTTCACTATAGAAGACCCTTTGGAGGTTCTCGTTGCTTTCGTGTTACTGGATATTGGCTTCTGTACTGGCGTTCATTCATTTATCTGGTTACTTATTTAGTCATCCTTTATTAAGCACTTACTCGGGCATTATTCTGGTTCCTGGACACACAGCAAGAAACTAGAAAGACCCAGTCTCTCCTTCCTGGAGTTGAATCCTTGAGGGAGCAGCCAGGCAATCAACAAACAGTAATATAATAATTTGTAATAAAGTTCTTCAGTAAAACTGAGCGAAGGGACAAAGAATGACCGAGTGCTCCTTAGTTCAGGAGATCAGGACTGACCCCTTTGAGCTGAGTCCCTGAAGAATGAGGATGATGCCAGCAGGTGTAGATTTGAAGGAAGTGCATCCTTGGTTGGGAAATGTTCCTGCAAGGCCCCAGGAGGGGATGGGGAATGACCTCTGGCTATGTGATGGGTAATAGAGCACAGGTGGATGGGAGTGAGCCAAGGAGGCCATTGCGGTGGTGAAGGCCAAAGATGGTGGTGGTGTTGCAATGGTGAGAGACGGATGGATTCACACTCAGCTTTGGAGCAGAGCCAGGAGGGTCTAATGGACTGATGTGGGGTATGAAAAAAAATATTAGAAGTGATTCTCAGGCTTTTGACTCGAGATGCTAGGTAAGGGGAGAAATCACTGCTAACATGGGGAGAATTAGGGAAGGAACAGGCCTAGGGAGAAAAGGTTGACATTCTTATTAATATACAAGTAGAAGCCACAGTCCAGTGGGTCTCAAAGAGTCAAACATGACTGAAGCGACTGGACCCGCACACAAGAGATGTTGAGCAGTTAAATATCCAAATCAAGAGTCCAACGGAGAAGTTGAGGATGGAGATAACAATTTAGGAAATTGAACTGCAGCCAAGGACACAAGAAAGTCATCCTGTACCACCAGAGTTCAGAACCACTCATGGCAGATTTGCTTCCTCTAGCTTTATCCAGGCCTTGCTTCCTTGTGGGGAATAACTTATGTGTGCCCCAGAGCAGACGATAAATTCCTTCAGTTAGAGGTCAGATCTGTTACTTGTTTGTGCTTTTCACAGTACATGTGGGGTCTCAGTGACATACAGGTGCTTTTTCATCTACTATTGTTCAGAGAGAAACCAGCTTCTTTTTCTCACTATGAAACCAGGGAGGGTCCTTTGCTCTGGCTTTGTATGAGATGTGGGCCATCGTGGATTTTTTCCCCGCCTCTCAGAGGCCCCCGTAAGCCTCCGTGAAGACCAGGACTTAGCGCGTTCCATGCCTTTCTTCTTGACCAGACCGCCCATCTTCTCTCATCTGAAGCAAAAGCAAAATCAAACCAAACCAAAAAAGGCAAATGAGGCTCAAACCTTATTTAGAAGATAAACATGCAGCAGATAACTCCCCCTCTGGCCTTGACTCCTCGTATCCAAGGAACTAAGGTTTTGTTTTCCTTTGCTGGAAGTGAAATGAATGTTTCCCCCTTTCTGTTTGTTTTGTAACGTTTGCTTAGCAACTCCTCAGCAATGGTAGGAAATTACAACCTGTCCCAGTCCGCTCATTCTCAGAACTGCTTTCCTCAAGCATGTAGTGGTGGTCTGGGCTTCCAAGGTGGTGCTAGTGGTAAAGAACTCACCTGCCAATGCAGAAGACGTAAGAGACGCGTGTTCGATCCCTGGGTCAGGAAGATCCCCTTGGAGGAGGGCATGGCCGCTCAGTCCAGCATACTTGCCTGGAGAATCCCATGGACAGAGTCGAACATGACTGAACACAAGCATCTCATCTCCTCTCCTCAATATTCTGACAGAGATGATGCAAGAAAGAACCAGGGAAGGGGCCACCACTTAAGACCCAAGGAATGTTTTTACTAGAAAAGACTCCGAAAGGCACAGAGACTTCATTAAAAAAAAGTACAGACTCTATCCAGAGTATTTGGAAATCTTCTCAACAAATACTTAGCAGACATCAATACTGCCTTAATGCTAACACATTCTATTCCTAATAATTTCAGGTCAGGCCTTCAGAGAGGCATAGCATTCACAAGAGGCTTAATAAAAATGTGTAGCTTGAGTTATTAATTCAGTTCATCATGCACTGTGTCCAGCAGCAAAAATTTAGCCTTTTCTGATTAGGAGTCAAAACAGAAGACAAAGTGAGATGCCTGTTAGCATCTTAATGGAATTCTGTCTTCCTGGGATGACTAGCCACTACTGCCTGATTCCAATACATGTTATAACCATTAATTTGATAAAGTTAAGTACTCAGTTCCCTGGTTCCAAAAACTTGGAATCACTGCTAACCAAGGATATAAAAAGGGGAGGGTCTGAGATGCTGACCCACTGTGGACAAAATTTTCTGACCAAGGAGAAAGAATGCTGCTTGCAGTTAAAGAAAGAATGGTCCAGATTTTGCAGTTGTGAGTGAGCACAACTGGGATAAAACTGGCTAGGCTACTGGTGGCAGCTGACAACCACAACTGATCCCCCAGGAGGTCCTCCGAATTTAAAGGAAATTGGCCCTGGTTTGGGGACTATGGGAGAGCCCATAGAAGTCTTACAGGACCACAGGGAGTTCTTCCTTCCTGCTCTATCCTTCAGTATCCTGCGAGAGATAGTTGATAGGATACAGTTCATTTCACATACATGATTTAAATGGAATTCAAACAGATTTCTGTTATTATGACTCTCCCCTCTAAACTGTTAATACAATTTCTAGTGTATGTTTTAAAAATTCATTTAAAATACATTATTTAATTCTGAAAAAAAAATACAGCCTCCTTAAAAATGAAAATGGATTTGACTCACTCTGAAAATCTCTTTGAATACATATGAAAATAAGCTAATAAAAATAAATAATGGGGATGAGAAGCTATGAGATTGAAACACACACACACAGGATATAAAGCATCATTCAACAGAATAGCAAACAGATGATTCTCTTAAGGAAAATCTCTAAAATTTGCTTAGCATAATGGAATCTTCATGGTTTTGGAATAAATCAAGGCTCTTGGAACAATATTAATATGCATAAATGTGCAGTTTCCCCCCATAATCCTAACTCCAAAAAGGAAAAGTTGGCTTTGTTAATGGGGTAAAGAAGTATACTGTATATTTCATATTTGCTATAGCCTTTCTTAAATATTTAGTTTTGGGAAAAAAATCCATGGAATGCTGTCCCGTTGGAGGAATGACAAAACTATAGTTGGAGGCTACAGTCATTGCCTGGGGTCTTCAGAGTGGCTGAATACCTGC
Source organism: Okapia johnstoni (assembly GCA_024291935.2). Lineage (NCBI taxonomy): Eukaryota > Metazoa > Chordata > Mammalia > Artiodactyla > Giraffidae > Okapia > Okapia johnstoni. Next base: position 100,407,004 of record CM044313.1, read on the forward strand.
GGGCCTGCTGCAGCCCTCAGCTTTTCCCTGCACACCAGCTTGCAAACCAGGCCTGATGCATAATGCATTCATATTGATAAAGCACCATGGGCAGGAGCTCCACGGCAGACATTAATAAATGTGATACACTTGAACTTGCTTTCAGTGGAATCCCACAAATAAAGATTTATTCCACAGCTGAGTGCAAATCCAGCCCGAGAGTCCACGGTCACCCTTCAGATACCATTTGTTGTTGTTCAGTCGCAAAGCTGTATCCAACTCTGAGCGACCCCATGGACTGCAGCATGCCTGCTTCCCTGTCCTTCACTGTCTCCTGGAGTTTGCGTCCTGGAGATTCACGCCCATTGAGTCAGCAAGGCCGTCAAACCATCTCATTCTCTTCCATCCCCTTCTTCTTTTGCCTCAGTCTTTCCCAGCATCAGGGTCTTTTCCAATGAATTGGCTCTTCCCATCAGGTGGCCAAATGACTGGAGATTCAGCTTCAGCATCAGTCCTTCCAATGAATATTCAGGGTTGATTTCTTTTAGGACTGATTGGTTTGATCTCCTTGCATTCCAGGGGCCTCACAAGTGTCTTCTCCAACATCACAGTTTGAAAGAATCAATTCTTTAGCGCTCAGCCCTCTTTATGGTCCAACTCTCACATCCATACGTAACTACTGGACAAACTATAGCTTTGACTACAGGGACCTTTGTCAGCAAACTGATATCTCTGCTTTTTAATATGTTATCTAGGTTTGTCATAGCTTTCCTTCCAAAGAACAAGTGTCTTTTAATTTCATGGCTGTAATCACCATCCACAGTGATTTTTGGAGCCCAAGATATCATGGCCAGGTCCTTCTGTGACTCTTGTCAGTTCAACCAGTCAAAGACATCTGTTGCCTGGAGAAGAGAAGATGGTGATAAGGGGAGGCCCATCCCAGGAGAACAGAATGTGTCAGGCTCTGAAGTAGGAGAAACTACCAGAGACTCAGAATCTGTAGACTGAGTTCTAGGTTGGGTCCACCATCACTTAGCCTTCTGATCTTGAGCAGGTCATAATTTCTTTGGACCTCGTTTTCTCAAACCAAATTGAGAGATTTGGATCAATAATCTCTAATCTTTAAAAAAATTTTATTGGAGTAGAGTTGCTTTACAATACTCGCAGCTCAGTTGGTAAAGAATCCACCTGCAATGCGGGAGACCGCAGTTCAATTCCTGGGTCAGGAAGATCCCCCGGAGAAGGGAAAGGCTGCCCACTCCAGTATTCTTGGGCTTGTCTTGTGGCTCAGCTGGTAAAGAGTCTGCCTGCAGTGCAGGAGACCTGGGTTTGGTCGCTGGGTTGGGAAGATCCCCTGGAGGAGAGAAAGGCTACCCACTCCAGTATTCTGGCCTGGAGAATTCCATAAACCGTATAGTCCTTGGGGGCACAAAGAGTTGGACACAACTGAGCAACTTTCAGTCTCTCACTCACTTACAGTTGTGTTAGTTTCTGCTGTAGAGTGAAGTGAATCAGCTTCACAGGGGTCCCAGACCTACAGGATCTAATGCCTGATGATCTGAGGTTGAACTGATGTAATAATAATAATAATAGAAATAAAGTGCACAATAAATGTAATGCACTTGAATCATCCTGAAACCAGCCCCCACCCCAGTCCATGGAAAAATCGTCTTCCACAAAACCACTCCATGGTGCCAAAAAGGTTGGGGACTGTGTATACATACATCTCCTCTTTTTTGAATCTGCTTCCCATATAGGTCACCGTAGTGCATTGAGCAGAGTTCCCTGTGCTATACAGCAGGTTCTCATTAGTTACCTGTTTTATACGTAGTATAGTGGTAAGGCATTGGTCTCATGAACCGAAGATCACAGGTTCAAATCCTGTCTGTGCCTAGTGTCTGGCTTCCCTTCCCAGGGGAGAATTTTTTTAGGGGTGGGACCACTTTTCAAGGGGGATCATCAATTTTTTACCCATCCATCCACTCCAGTATTCTTTCCTGGGAAATCCCATGGACAGAGGAGGCTGGTGGGCTATAGTTCATTGCATCGGAAAGATTTGAACACTACTGAGAGCACACACACACACACACACACACACACACACACACATAGTATCAATAGTGTGCACATGTCAATCCCCATCTCCGAATTCGTACTCCTCCCCTTTCCTCCTTTGGTATCTCTATCTTTGTTCTCTATGTCTGTGTCTCTACTTCTGCTTCATAAATAAGATCTTCTGTACCATTTTTTTTCAGATTCTAACAAACATTTATTTCTCTGCCCCTCGCCAATAGAAAGTTAGAGCTTGAAGAAGGGCTCTAGGTAAGTAGGCAGGTATAGAGAGGAAGACCAGATGAGGCTAAGCCAGCATGCAGCCAGCTGCCCTTCTCCAGGGCACAGGGTGCAGTATGCAGCCCCCAGGTGCAGAGCTTCCTTGGTAGGTGATGGACCAGCACCCTGGAGCTTAGTACTTCTTCCCTTTTCTAGTTTCTTTAAGATAAAAGGTGAGATCTCTAGCCCTTTCTGGGTTCTTTCTGATGCCACATGTACATAAACAAATTTGTCTACTTATTTTATCATGTGATATATTTAAAGCTTTGAAAGTGAAAGTGTTAGTTGCTCAGTCTTATCCAACTCTTTGTGACCCCATGGACTGTAGCCCGCCAGGTTCCTCTGTTCATGGAACTCTCCAGGCAAGAAACCTGGAGTGTGTTGCCGTTTCCTTTTCCAGAGGATCTTCCCAACCCAGGGCTCCATCATTTTAGGCTGATTCTTTACTGTCTGAGCCACCAGGGAAGCCCTTGTTTAAAGCATTGCAGGAGATCAAACCAGTCAATCCCAAAGGAAATCAATCCTGAATATTCATCGGAAGGACTGATGCTGAAACTCCAATACTTTGACCACCTGATGAGAAGAGCTGACTCATTGGAAAAGACCCTGATGCTGGGAAAAATTGAGGGCAGGAGGAGAATTGGGCAACAGAGAAAGAGTTGGTTGGATGGCTTCACTGACTTGAGTTTGTGCAAACTCCAGGAGATAGTGAAGGACAGGGAAGCCTGGTGTGCTGCAGTCCATGGGGTCACAAAAAGTTGGACACGACTTACTGACTAAACAACATTTTACCTGAGTAAGAATTACTTTCTTAGAGAATTAAATTCTCTTTTAATTTTCCTATGCCATATTTAACAGTCTAGGTGTCTCTCTGTAATATTCCGGGATTAGTAATCCATTCCATTTTTACAGACGTTGGGTTGAAAATTGTGAAACTGCTATATATTTAGCAGGTCTCCAAATGAAGTCCATTTTTAAGAATAAAAAATAAAGGAATAAAATTGTCTTCTATTATAACTGAATTTTCTCTAAGGTTTTTACCCATCATTATCTGGGATTGAGAGCTATAAAAACTTCTAAATTTTAGATATGCTACAGTTAAACCAATTGACTAAAACTTAGCTTGAATTATAGCTGTGAAACTGCATTATTCTAGAAATAATTCCAGTACAAATGCCATAAAGATGATGATTTTTCTGACTTAGGGTTTTCCCCCCCAGTTTCCTCTCAGATGGTCTTAAGACATCTTATGTCAGTTCAAAACTTAATTATAAGTGGTAGGATGCATTAGTCAAACATTTATTCATATGCTGAAGTCAATATTGATTAAAATATTTATAATTTTCTGTCTGTTTTATCAATAGCTTTAGGTTTCTCTTGGCATGGACTTTTGGGCTATGCTCTTGCATTATTCTTGTTAATCACTTCAGATGATCATAAAGTGTTAGTTCTAGCTAATTGTCATTCATTAAATTTTCCTTTAAAGCTGTCCAGGGAAAGTTAAGTCCTACTTGTCATGTTTTTTTTTACGTATTCAATATGAACTCCATGAGACCAGGAATGAAGCTGAATTATTTAGGGTGAGAAGAATATATGATCTCAAATAAGTGATCTGAAGTGACTCAGAAAGGAAAGGGATTATCTGGGGATGGAAAAAAAGAATCAGATCGGGAAAAAAGCACCTGCTAACTTAAAAAGGGATAAAATGTAAAGAGTATTAGGTAAGTCAAACATCAGATCACTTAACTTTAGAGACTCTAGCAAAATTCCTATACCTTACTATAATGTTTCATTAAACACACTATGCAAACATAGTTGTGTGTTCTACAAAACTGATTAGAGACCCTGTCCTAAGGATGCTTACAATAAAACCCATCTTCTTTTTTAAAAATGTGTTTATTTTTAATTGGAGGATAATTGCTTTACAATATTGTGTTGGTTTCTGCCATACATTAACATGAATCAACCATAGAGATACATATATCTCCACCCTCTTGAACCTCCCTACTACCTCTCACCCCATCTCACCCCTCTATGTTGTCATGGAGCACCAGTTTGAGCATTCTGCATCATACAGCAAATTCTCACTGGCTATCTGTTTTACATATGGTAATGTGTATGTTTCTATACTACCCTCTCAATTCATCCCACCCTCTCCTTCCCTCACTGTGTCCAGAAGTCTGTTCTCTATATCTGCGTCTCCACTGTTGCCTGCTAGTAGGTTAATCAATACCATCTTTCTAGATTTCATATATATGCATTAATATACAATAGTTGTTTTCCTCTTTCTGACTTCACCCTGTGTAATAGGCTCTAGGTCCATCTGCTTCATTAGATTTGACTCAAATGCATTCCTTTATATGGCTGAGTAGTATTCCATTGTGTATATGTACCACAGCTTCTTTATCCATTCATCTGTCGATGGACATCTAGGTTGCTTCCATGTCCTAGCTATCGTAAATAGTGCTGCAATGAACATTGGGGTATATGTGTCTTTTTCAATTATGATTTTCTCAGGGTATATGCAAGTAGTGGGATTATTGAAAAACCCATCTTCTTAATACTTATCTTAGGTGAAAAATAATGCCAAGCCTAGAGAAACACAATTCTTGAGAAGTAACCACAATCCATTTCATCTGGTCACCTCCAAATGAAAGCTATCAAAAGAATTCTTTCCCACCAGTTAGATAGAGCTGTGTATGTCATGTGATGCCTCCTCACGGCTCCTCTCAGAATGGGGGTGGGTGGCCCAGGAACGCAGGCTGGAAGGTTTTGGGGAGTTTACACCTTTCTCAGCCCTGGAAGCCTCACTAAAAGCAGGGCCTACTGTTCTGTAAATTAAGATAAAGCCCCAATGATGGAGTCTGCTTGTAGCCCTTAGAATGGTCCTTTAAAAAATGATGTATAATTGCTTTCCAATGGTTTGTTAGTTTCTGCCGTACAACGAAGTGAATCAGCTGTATGTATACATCCTTCTTGGGCTTCCCTCCCCACCCATCCCACTCATCTAGGTCACCAGAGAGCACTAAACTGAGCTTCCTAGCAGATTCCCACTAGCTATCTATTTAACACATGGTACTGTATACATGTCAGTCCTACTCTCTCAATTCATCCCACCCTCCCTTTCCCCTCCTGTATACACACACCTGTTCATCTGTACCATTTTTCTAGATTCCACCTATATGTGTTAATGTACCATAATTCAAAAAGACACGTGTACCCCAATGTTCATTGCAGCACCATTTACAGTAGCCAGGACATGGGAGCAACCTAAATGTTCATTGACAAATGAATGGATAAGGAAGATGGGATACATATATACAATGGAATATTACTCAGCCATAAAAGGAATGAAACTGTGTCATTTGTAGAGATGTGGATGGACCTAGACTCTGTCATAGAGGGTAAAGTAACTCAGAAAGAAAAACAAGTATCACATAATAGTCCTTTTTAATACAGAATTCTGCAGGGTACAGGCTATGCTCTTTTTTACTCTGCTTGTACTAATGGTGTATATCAGGGGAACCATTTCCTGAGCTCTGTTCCCCTCCCACAGAGGGTGGGTGTTCCAGGGAGTAGTGTGGATTTCTTCTCCCTGCTGATGGGCTCTAGCCGAGTGGCTGCATGTCTGGGATAAGAGCTGGACAGCCACTGCCTGGCCCATGCCATTGGGTGGGGCTGGGGTTCAAGGGCTCCACTTAAGTCTAGAAGGTTCTCTGGCTCCAGTGAAAGGGGTGGTACCAGCTCTCCCATTCCTCATTTCCAGTCAGTAAACCTGCTGTTCAGGGATTCTCAGAAGAAGGCGCTTTCTCTCCCACTTTTGTACCCTCTCCAGGCAGTGATGGGTGTTCGGGGTAGGCCTGTGGTTCCTGCAGTGTTCCAGACAAGTCTCAAAGTCTGGAAGCAGAAAAGGAAGAGCTTCCCTGGAGCTTCAGCCCAAGCTGTGTTCTCTCATCCTGTCTGATGAGGAAGCTTCGGCCCAAGAAAGAGGCTGGTGGCCATTGATTCTTTTTGGCCATCATCATCCCCTTGCATTGATTTCCCCCTCTGCTCATAACCTACTCTCCCAATTCATTCCACCCTTCCCTTACCGTTTTGAGTCCACATGTCTGCTTATAACCTACAGGTGAGAAGGAGTGGATCTTAGGACCTCTACCCAACCCAGGGTCCAAATTTTATGTTTACTGGTTGAGAATCCCAAGGGACCAGCATCTGCACTTGGCTATTCTAAGTAATAGACTCTTGAGAGTCCCTTGGACTGCAAAGAGACCCAACCAGTCCGTCCTAAAGGAAATCAGTCCTGAATATTCATTGGAAGGACTGATGTTAAAGCTGAAACTCCAATACTTTGGCCACCTGATGCGAAGAGTTGACTTTGGAAAAGACCCTGATGCTGGGAAAGATTGAAAGCAGGAGGAGAAGGGGACAACAGAGGATGAGATGGTTGGATGGCATCACCAACTCAACGGATTTGAGTCTGAGTAAACTCCAGGAGTTGGTGATGGACAGGGAGGGCTGGCGTGCTGCAGTCCATGGGGTCGCAAAGAGTCAAACATGACTGAGCAACCGAACTGAACTGAACTGATTCTGAGTTAGTCCATCTCCAGGTAATATGATGATGGAGAGGTCTTTGTTAAAGACAGAACTACAGGAAGAGTTTGAATGAACTTAGACCCCAAAGGGGGCCTCTGACTAGGGTCATAGAATAAGAATAAAGAAACTTAGAGGTGAGAATGGAATGATCAGACAGATGTAGAGCACTTGTCAAATGCTGAGAAACACATTCCTTTGGGTCATGTCCTTTGGGTCGTGTCTTCATCTGTTCTCAAAATCGAGCCAGGCCAGGTTCCCAGTGATCCTGATTTCTTCTATTTGCTCCTTAACCGTCTCTTCCCTTTCCATTCACCTTTCTCTCCTTTTTAGATGAGAGCATGGTCATTCACACTGGGTGCAATGGGTTAAGACGTATCTCAATATATTGTTTAAAAACTACATGAATGTGAAAGTGCTTATTACGTAAAGGGATGTAAAAGGCATGTATAAAGGAGATACGTTTGGCAGAAAGTGAAGAGGGACTAAAGAGCCTCTTGATGAGGGTGAAAGAGGAGAGTGAAAAAGCCGGCCTGAAAGTCAACGGTAAAAAACTAAAATCATGACATCCAGTCCGATTGTGTGTGTGTGGGTGCCAAGTCACTTCTGTCGTGTCCAACTCTGTGCAACCCTAGGGACTGTAGCCCACGAGGCTCCTCTGTCCAAGGGATTCTCCAGGCAAGAATACTAGAGTGGGTTGCCACGCCCTCTTCCAGGGGATCTTCCCCATCCAGGGATTGAACCCACATCTCTTACATCTCCCGCTTTGGCAGCCAGGTTCTTTACCACTAGCGCCACCTGGGAAGCCCTCCATACCCATTACTTCATGGCAAATAGTTGAGGAAAAAGTGGGAACAGTGACAGATTTTGTTTTCTTGGGCTCCAAAATCACTGTGGACAGTGACTACAGCCATGAAATTAAAAGATGCTTGCTCCTTGGAAGGAAAGCTATGACAAACTTAGACAGCATATTAAGAAAGCAAAGACATCACTTTGCCAACAAAGGTCCATCTAGTCAAAGCTGTGGTTTTTCCAGTAGTCATGTAGGGATGTGAGAGTTGGACCATAAAGAAGGCTGAATGCCAAAGAATTGATGCTTTTGAACTGTGGTGTTGGAGAAGACACTTGAGAGTCCCTTGAACAGCAAGGAGATCAAACCAATCAATCCTAAAGGAAATCAGTCCTGAATATTCATTATAAGTACTGTTGTTAAAGCTGAAGCTCCAACACTTTGGCCACCTGATGCGAAGTATTGACTCATTGGAAAAGACCCTGATGCTGGGAAAGATTGAAGGCAAAAGGAGAGGAGGGCAGCAGAGAATGAGATGGTTAGATAGCATCATTCAGTGGACATGAATTTGAGCAAACTCAAGAAGCTAGTGGAGGACAGGGAAGCCTGGTGCACCACAGTCCACATGGAGGCAAAAAGTCAGACACGACTGAGAAACTGAACAACAGCAACAAAGGTTATGCCTATACACAGGTATTACATATATATTAATAGACGACAGTGGCGAAATGGAAATCACCATTTCCCAAATGTATTAATACTTCCTATAGAGCATTTTTTTCCCAGGTACATCTCGTACGAGCAGTGTTTTATAGGACAAACTTTGGGAAATGCTTATCTAAATGCATCTTAAGCAGCTACCTTAATAATAGAGATCAGCCTTTAGGGAAAATCTCTCTTTTCTGCCCATTGAATATTACCTTATAAGTATTTCTGAAGTCTTTTTGTCTTTCTTATAGCGTATTCTTGCTCTTTTTTTCGGATGTGTTGGTCTTACCTCCGTTGCTCTCTCCTCACCTCTATGCGTGGGTGCATGCTCAGTCGCTTCACTCGTGTCCAACTCTTTGTGACCCTTTGGACTGTATCCCATCAGGCTCCTCTGTCCATGGGATTCTCCAGGCAAGATTACTGGAGTGGGTTGCTACACCCTCCTCCAGGGGATCATCCCAACCCAGGGACCAAATCTGGGTCTCCTGCATCGCAGGCAAATTCTTTACCACTGAGCCACCGGGGAAGCCCCTCCGCATGTCCACTAGGCTGCAAATATGGGGATGGGGTGATGGCTCACTTTTCTGTCTCTCTTCGTCTTCCCCACCCTTCCTAGAGTCATGTTTTTCTTGAAAGGGACACTGAATCCACCTTTGTTGAATGGACATACCTGATGACATTTGATTTCTAGGTTTATTTTTTGCTGCTCCCCTCAAAACCCAAGAGTCTCTAAAACCAACTTCCTTAAAAGGGAAAAAGTTGCACTTTCTTATGAGAGTTCAGGGAGAGTTGCTGCAAATAAGTTATTCATGTCAGGGAGGAAAAAGTAGCAATTATCTTATTAATAGCAGTGACTTGAGAAACCTGCCTCCGGATAACCCATGAGCCATAGTTCACGTGTTGGTCATGGGGGCCAACTTTTCTAATCTGAGCAGGTCAGATTCTGACAATAGGCCAACACCTAGATTCTCCATAGATTTCAGGCCCTTGGGGATAGCAGCTGAGAAGGCCATTGTGTGGTCAAGGATGGAAATATCCAGACAGGAAGCCACAGTTCTATTAACCAATACCATCCCTGAGGAACTCTTGCTTCCTTAATGCTTGATTAAAGAAAGGCCATTTAAGACAATTATGTCCCTTTATGTCCCTTGTCCTGTTGTATCTTAATATTCCTGGGACACCAATAAAATAAAACAAAAATAAAACACCAAAAATGGAAAGAAAAAAGAAACCCTTTGTTTTCCATATGATGTGCATTAAAGTTTAGCCGGCAACTCAAACTCTGAAAGACTTCATCTTTAAAAATAAAACAAGATTTGCTTATGTGATATTGTGACATACTAAGAAATATTCATTTGATCTTTATCCCTGATTTTTGGCTCAGAGCTCCTAAGCCCTTGGAATTTCCCACCAAGGAGAGGAGCATCTTTGGTTATTCATAATAAAGCCTTTTAACTGTACTTCTTTGTGCTCATAAGGGGACTCTTGGAAGAAGATGGGGGTTGGTTGTCAGGGGAACTGACCTATGATTGGCCTCCAGGGAACAGAGAGTGGTTGAAGACTGAGGTATTTGCCAAGGGTGAATGATTTAATCAAACAGGCCAACGTAATGGAACCTCTATAAACCCCTAGACAACAGGGTAAAAAGGCCTCTGGGTTGGTGGGCGCATGTCGTTGCTGGAGGATTGCTTGCCCAAGAGAATAAGAAGTCTCTTTTCCACCCTCCCCAGTATCCTGCTTTATGCATCTCTTCCATTTGGCTGTTCCTGAGTTGTATCCTTTATAATAAAGCCAATAATAGTGACTACCGGGTTTTCCTGAGTTCTGTGAGCTGTTTTAGCAAATTATTGAACCTGAGAAGTGGGTCATGGGAACCCTTCATTGATAGATAGATAGTTTTCCGGGTAGCTCAAAGGGTAAAGAATCTGCCTGCAATGCTGGAGACCTGGGTTCGATCCCTGGGTGAGGAAGATTCCCTGAAGAAGGGCATGGCAACCCGCTCCAGTATTCTTGCCTGGAGAATTCCATGGACAGAGGAGGCTGGTGACTTCCAGTCCATGGGCTTGCAAAGAGTCAGACACGAATGAGCAACTAACACAGCAACTAGCTGGTCAAAACCCCAAAGTTCCAGCCTTGGGATTGGCGTCTGCAGTGGGGGGCAGTCTTGGGGGCCCAAGCCCTTGACCTGAGGGGTCTATGCTGACTCTGAATACTTAATATCAGAATTGTTTGATGTGAAAAATGCATGTATTTGGTCAGAAGTATTGTGACTAGAAGACAAACAGTCTTTCTTTTATCCAAGATGTAGGTGGTGCTTTTCCTCCCTCAGTGTCTGCAGTAGGATATTTTTCATGAATATAACATATGTTTCCTGTATCAGGGAAGACCGGGGTTGCCTTATGGACTTCCCAGGTGGCACTAGTGGTAAAGAACCCACCTACCAATGCAGGAGACATAAGAGACGTGGGTTCAAGCCCTGAGTTGGGAAGATTCCCCTGGAGGAAGGCATGGCAACCTACTCCAGTATTCTTGCCTTGAGAATCCCAAGAACAGAGGAGCCTGGCGGTTTACAATTCATGGGGTTGCAAAGAGTTGGACACAACTGAAGTGACTTAGCACACGTAGCACGCAGGGGTACCTGGGCTTGAGGTCACAAGCAGGGACATCAGGAAGCTGCTTCCCCACCTTTTGAACCTGCTGCCCCCTGAGCTGCTTCATTTTCAAGCAGATTCTCCATATGGTGGCAGAGTGGCTGCCAACACACCTGGGCCTACATCTTCCCAGTGATGAAGCTAGCAATCCACAGAAAGGCTCTCTTTTCTGATGATTCCTACAGTGTTGCTGCTGGGAGAGGGGCGGCCTGCCTGGCTCTAGTGAGTGTTGGTCCCTGCAGACATTGCTCTGATCAAGAGCTTGGGTTTCTCTGGGGAACCAGGCTTGAGTCATGTTCCTTCCCCTTGAGCAGGGGAAGAATTCAGCTCTAAATTCATCCATCAGACAGAGTTCCCCATGAAGGGCTCTGGGACTGGAAGAAACGTAGGGAAGGAAAGTAGGAGGATAAACTTTCAATTGCATGAAAAAACTAATAAAAATTTCTAATTACAACTGCTCACCCCAGCCACCTTCCAGAAAAAGCAGGAGATACTGTCTTTACTGACTCAAGCCACGAGCCTCACAGTTTTCTGCCTTTTAATATTTTCTCTGATGAGAAACACAATCAAGAGAGTGCCCCTCATCAGCATCTAAGTGACTCTTACATATCCATACCCAGGAGACAGTTTTAATGATTTAGCTGAGGTTCAATATTTATATTACTCATGTTTGGAACCAATTAAGCCTATTTTGGAACTGAAATGGAAATAGAATAGCAAGCCCATACGACCAATGGCTGATGTGTGGATATGTCACCAGAAAAGAGGAAGCATCGTGGAGTTTGTGGTGTCATTGCACCTGGTAATTGAATGTTATTTTGTGTTTGAGCCGTTTCTGTTATTAAGAAACAGATTATCTTCAGCTGAATTGCATGGAGAAGCAAACACTGATTGGCAACACATCTATGTCTTGGATATTATTACTCAGAAAAAATTGTAAGGGGAAAATGGTCTTTATGAGGATGTTGATATATTTTTAATAGACACCCTCCATCGCTGATACAGTAGATTACACATGTTTCCCTGGGAAAATGGTGCAGTAGGTTTATCATCTAAGTGCTTTCTGCTAGCTTTAGTAAATTGAGTTTCCTCACTGCCAGGAAACTCTGATAGCGTTTAGTAGACAAGAGACACAAACACCCTCTTTATCACTGAGACTTTAGGCCATTTACATACCATGCCATCATTTTTAATTACTTGGAAAAAAGATGTACAAGAGAAGAACTATTAGGACTCAGTCATAGAGATGGAGAGAAAATATTCTCTTGAAATTTATGTATGTGTGTGTGTGTGTGTGTGTGTGTGTGTGTGTGTGTGTGTGTGTGTGTTAGTTACTTAGTCATGTCCAACTCTTTGTGACCCTATGAGCTGTAGCCCGCCAGGTTCCTCTGTCCATGGGATTCTCCAGGCAAGAATATTAAAACAATTTGATATTCCCTTCTCTATGGGATCTTCCCAACCCAGGGCTCCAACCTGGTTTCCTGCATTGCAGGCAGTTTCTTTACCCTCTGAGCCACCAGGGAAGCCCATATATATGTGTGTATGTGTGTGTGTGTGTGTACACACACACTTTTGGTTACATATATATTTCAGATTACTTTCCATTGTAGGTTGTTACAAGATATTGAATTTAATTCCCAGGCCCTGCGCTATATAGTTAAAAGTCTTCACGAGTGCTGATCTAGGTATGACATAGTTTGTCTTGACACGTGGTCTTTGATCTTGTTTTCCTCTGTTTCATTGGAAATCAGTTTAGACCCAGTAGCCGCCATGGGGCTTCCAAAGTCCGGTCATGCGGGCTGGAGGGCACTGCTGGAGGGGATGGGTGGGGTGGATGGGTCTTACTAAGGCAATGCGGGAGCACTCAGCTCATCTGAGCAAGAGAAAAAGGCTCGTGTGACAAAAGGTCGGAGAAAGCCATTTGGAAATCAGGCAGTGACTAGTGGTCAGCAGAGTTCTCTGGACGCTCGCTGAAGGGAACAGAGGAGCTGCCAGCTCAGAAATGGCTGTTGAAACCATGGGGGCTTCTCCCCTATTTTGGGATACAGGGCCATGAATCACGTGACACACCCAGGCTGAAGAAGGTCTCATGACGTGGCTTCTGCCAGGCACACCAGGAAACTCCACCTGCAGTAGTTGGGAAGGGTTTTCCACGCAAGACTTTATGAAGGTGGACGAGGGATGTGTTGAGAATAGCTAAGTCTGCATCCTGGAGTGAGATAGATAGATAGAGATAGGTGAAAGTCACTCAGTTGTGTCTGACTCTTTGCGACCCCATGGACTATTTCATGGAATTCTCCAGCCCAGAGTATTGGAGTGGGTAGCCTTTCCCTTCTCCAGGGGATATACTTATAAATATATAAGTACTTTATGAGATAGCATAGTATTATAATATGTAATATCTATTATATATTAATAGGTACATGTATGCAATACGTATAGGTAATAGGTGTTAATATATTATATACATAACATGCAGTGTGTAATATATTAATGTTGTGCATGAATATAGACATGATGCAATGTTAATAATACATGTATGTCACTTATATTTTTTACGATGTACCTGGTTGCACTGATACTGATTTACTGAGACTCAGAAAACCACACCGTGAGATGACTTCTGCGGAGACCACCGTTCAATCCACCGTAGCCCCTCTTCCTGCAGAAGTATTGCTCCAGGAGATGAACTTGTTCTCCTTTATAAGTGTTTTCTTTTACTCAAAAAGCAAATCTTTTTAATAACGCATCCTTCATTATTCAAACTGCAGGACTAGCAGCTTGGGCATCTCCTGGGAACCTGTTAGAAATGCAGTTTCCGGGGATTGGAGCCAGACCTGCTGGGTCAGGAAGGGGCACTGCGGTCTGTGTTCCAATAGGGTACCCCATGCACCTCAAGATGTGGGACCTGTGCTGTGGAGCCATGCATCTTCAGAGGGGACTTGCGCTGTTCTCTGGGACAGTGCTGCGGTGCCCTGTGTGGACTCATGGCTTCCTGGTACAGAGGGTTCAGCCCTGCCCCACCCACCCCCTGTTCTAGGTTTGGAAATGCTGTGAGCCCAGAGGAGCAGTGCTCTCTGCTTCTCAAGGGCACTTTGGGAGGGTTGTGGGCTGCATTGGGCCCTTCCAGTCATTGCCTTAGACAGAGACCTTGTTTGGAGATAAGATCATTGCAGGTGTGGTTGGTTAAGAGGAGGTCATACTGGAACAGGCTGGGGCCCTCATTCACTAGGACTGTTGTCCTATAAAAAGGGGAATTTGGACACAGACACACACCGAGCGAGAACACCATGTGAAGACGGAGGCAGAGATGAAATGCTAAAGGCGGCCAGCAAGCTCCTAGAAGCTAGGAGAGGTGCTCCTTCACAGACTTCCATAGAACCAGCCCTGCTGACTCCTCCATCTCAGACTTCCAGCCTCCCAAACTGCCAGACAATACATTTCCGGTTTCAAGCCACCCAGTTTGTGAACTTTTTGTGGGAGCCCAAGGAAACTAAAACAAGGACCATTTCGGGTTAATTTTTTTTTCTTTTTTTGTGAGTGGCCTGAGGTCTGAACGATCGACTTCAAAAGAGCTTTTTGAGCACAACCCATTTGTCAGCTGGGAACTGCCTGAGAGCCGAGCAAAAGCTCTATGTCACCTTGACAATTATTTGGGACACATGGTTCCCAGTTCCTGAGAGTGTTTGAGATGATGTTTTTGGTGAGTTTTAAGTGACTGTAGGATCCTAAAGCGGGTCGTCAAAAGAACAATCTTAGATTTTATAACACTTCTGACCTTCTTCTTCTCTATCTTTATTTTATTTTAGAATTGCCCTTTGTCAATGCTTTCCCTTAGCATTTTGTCATTTGTTTGGAGCCACAAATCAATACAATTAGATACAAAAGTCTAAGCTGAAAATAAAAGCAAATGAACGTATATGTTGAAGGAACATCTTGTGCAATTTTTCTCTTCCAATTAGCCCAATTAGTCAGTGACATCTAGGGTTGCTCTTCCAGAAATAATCGTGGGCCGAAAGTCCAGTTCTCAACTGTAATGAGTTGCTCTGAGTGAGCTGGTCTTCCTGCACAGATTAAAAAGTACGAGGTGTTATGGGTCAAAATTCCGAGTGTTTATCCTGCTCTTTCATTTGTTCATTAATTTTTGTCAAATAAATTGAAGACAAAAATTTTTAAAGATGCAACTTTTCATATTCCAAAAGTTTGCACAGTACATTTTCCCTACAATACCTTTCAAAGTAAACTTTTAACACACACACACACACACACACACAGAGTCTTTTAATTTGTAAATGCACAAGATTGGGGAAAGTCAGCAGAAGAGTTACGGTTTACACAGTTGGCACTTGTTCAGTGTGGACCACATGTCCCAGACTCTTCTCCTGAGAATGAGGATGTATTTCACAACCAGGAAAACTTGGATCTAAGAAATGATGATTATGTTCTACAACCTGGTTGTTGGAACTCACCTTAGTGAGTGGAAAAGTACAATGAAGCAGCTTCATAAAACAGAACTGCTTTGAAATGGTCAGTAGATACCCATCACTTATCTACCTGCAAGTGCCAGCTGAAATCACATTTTCTTTAATCTCAAACTGACGTGACTTCAAACGTCCCCCTGCAGGTGGCTGACCCCTTCGTGATACCTTGGTTATTTCTCCTCTCAGAGAAAAGAGAGCCATGGTGCTACTGATGGATTATGGAATGATGGGGAAGCAAGTTCACAAGCAAATGATCATGACATAGTATAAACACTGTAATGTGAAATTTGTAAATGCGATGAAAACATAGCATATGATGGAATTCTGTTTGGCTAAGGTTCAGTACAAGCTGAAGAGAAGTGTGGATATTTTTTGTTTTAATTAGGAAGATGACTAAGACTTCCTAAGATACATTAGCAGAGAAAGCTCTTCTAAACATGGAGAGTATGAGCAAAGGCCTGGAAATATCTGAGAAGGAACAGATTGTCTGCTACAACTATATTGGGAGGTAGAGCGAGAATGAGGGTAAATCTGGAAAGACAAACTGGGGCTACTTCAGAAAGGGTCTTACAATGCCGCCTTAGGCTTTTTCTACAAGCAGTGCAAATTCTCAGGTACGTATAAGCTGGTATGGCAGAGGAAAGTGAAAGAAAGTGAAGTCGCTCAGTCGTGTCTGACTCTTTGCAACCCAATGGACTATAGCCCATCAGGCTCCTTCATCCATGGAATTTTCTAGGCAAGAGTACTGGAGTGGGTTGCCATTTCCTTCTCCAGGGGATCTTCCTGACGCAGGGATTGAACCCGGGTCTCCCGCATTGCAGGCAGACGCTTTACAGTCTGAGCCACCATGGGCTGGCAAAACAGGTGCTTCCTTTTCCGGGGGCGGAGTGGGCAGAGGGCAGAGATGTGACTGAGAAGGGGACACAGAAGGGACCAGAGAAGTGATTCTCTCTGATGCAATATGAGTGGAACTAATGTTGAGTTTGCTTATCAAAAACTGGATGGATTGTGCTAGGTTGAAAGCTTTGGGTAGAAGCCTGGTTTGTGATGTAGATTTGGGAATCATCAAAATATAAAGCTTCACTACAACAAAGCTAGTAGAGGCGATGGAATTCCAGCTGAGCTATTTCAAATCCTAAAAGATGATCCTGTGAAAGTGCTGCACGCAGTATGCCAGAAATATCAATAACCTCAGATATGCTGATGACACCACCCTAACAGCAGAAAGCGAAAAGGAATTAAAGAGCCTCTTGATGAAGGTGAAGGAGGAGAGTGAAAAAGCTGGCTTAAAACTCAACATTCAGAAAACTAAGATCATGGCATCCAGTCCCGTTACTTCATGGCAAATAGATGGGGAAACAGTGGCAACAGTGACAGACTTTATTTTTTTTTGGGTGGGGGGGCTCAAAAATCACCACAGATGGTGACTGAAGCCATGAAATTAAAAGACACTTGCTCCTTGGAAGAAGAATTATGACCAACCTAGACAGCATATGAAAAATCAGAGATATTACTTTGCCAGCAAAGGTCCGTCTAGTTAAAGCTATTGTTTTTCCAGTAGTCATGTACGGATGTGACAGTTGGACCATAAAGAATTGATGCTTTTGAACTGTGGTGCTGGAGAAGACTCTTGAGAGTCCTTGGACTGCAAGGAGATCTAGCCAGTCCATCTAAAGAAAATCAATCCTGAATATTCATTTTAAGGACTGATGCTGAAGCTGAAGCTCCTATACTTTGGCCACTGGATGCGAAGAGATGACTCATTAGAAAAGACCCTGATGCTGGGAAATATTGAAGGCAGGAGAAGGGGATGACAGAGGATGAGATGGTTGGATGGTGTCACCCACTCAATGGGCATGAGTTTGAGCAAGCTCTGGCAGATGGTGAAGGACAGGAAAGCCTGGTGTGCTGTAGTCCATTGGGTCACAAAGAGTTGGACATGACTGAGCAACTGAACAACAACAGCATATAAAAGGTAGACAATGTGTTAGAAGTGGATTGACAGAAATTCAAGTTATAGGAGTGTTTAAGAGGCAACTAGAGAAATAGTAGTTCTTTGCTGTTGTTATTCAGTTGCTAAGTCTTGTCCAACTCTTTGCAGCGCTGTGAACTGCAGCATGCCAGGCTTCCTTGATCTTCACTATCTCCTGGAGTTTACCCAAAAGCATGTCCATGGTAGAGATCAAAAAAGGATAGAGATTTAGGAAGAGAGTCGGTTAATAAGGATGTGATAAAATGGAAGATAGTGGAGGGTTTTAACAAGAAGGCAGGGATCAGATGTAGAAGAGATCCAGAACATAGTAGAAAATCATACAAGGATTGGCAATCAAGAGTCATAGGACATTTCTTTTGAGGTGGAATGATTTTGTGGGGGAGGATCACAGGGGGTGAGAACAAAGAGGGAGACAATTGTTCATGAATATTTAATAGTGTGAATGAATATACATTCAAGGCTTCCTATGTCTATATGCATCAGTTACTCATCAATTACTTCAAGCAAATTATGTGATCTGGGCAAAACAAATATTCCTGTTCCTCCATTTAAAGTAGCGTTTACTGAACTAAAGTTACCTTTAGTCTATGGCAATAGCCAAATCTCTGCTCATTAGCTAAGTTGTAGATAGTAGGTTTTAGTGTTTGGTGGTGGTGGTGTGAAAGGGGAAAAAGCCTCTTAAAATTGTGAAATAGTCTATTCAGAGTGAAAAATTCACACATATGCTCCGCTGTGCTGTGCTTAGTCACTCAGCCGTGTCCGACTCTTTCCAACTCCGTGGACTGTAGCCTGCCAGGCTCCTCTGTCCATGGGGGTTCTCCAGGAAAGGATACTGGAATGGGTTGCCATGCCCTCCTCCAAGGGATCTTCCCAACCCCGAGATCGAGTGCAGGTCTCTGGCATTGTGGGCAGATTCTTTACCATCTGAGGCATCAGGGAAGCCCTGGTGTATAAGCTCTGAAGTTAACCTATTATATTAGTTGTCTGGGGCTGCCATCACAAAATACTACCGATGATGGCTTAAACAACAGAAATTCATTTTCTCACATATCTGAGGCCAAAAGCCTGAAACCAAGGTATTGGCAAGGTTGGTTGCTCCTGAGGGCTTGAGGGAGAATCTTTTCCTTGGCTGATGGATAGCCATCCTCTCCTGTCTTCCTTCTGTGTGTGTCTGTCTGTGTCTAAATTCCCCTTTCTACGAGAACATCAGTCATATGCGATGAGGGCCTCATTTCAAGGGACCTCGTGTTAACTTGGGCTTCCTTGATGGCTCAGCAGGGTAAAGAATCCGCCTGCAATTCAGGAGATACAGGAGATGTGGAGTTTTGAAGTGCTTAGAATCCCATCACAGTGTCAGTGTGTACTCTCAGGAAATTATTGCTGCAATGGCATGCCCAAAGTGTTGCTGCATGCATGCATGCTAATTCGCTTCAGTCGCGTCCGACTCTTTGCGACCCTGTGGACTGTGGCCCGCCAGGCCCCTCTGTCCATGGAAGTCTCCAGGCGAGAATACTGGAGTGGGTTGCCATTTCCTCCTCCAGGGGCTCTTCCCCACCAATGGACGGAAACTGCATCTCTTGTGTCTCCTGCATTGGCAGGTGGGTTCTGTACCACTAGTGCCACAAGTGTTGCTGAGTCAATCCTGAAATATCTAGTCTGAGCAAGGCTCTGTAACAGAAACCAGATTATCAACATGGGCCAGCGGATGAGAACCAGGGAGTAGGACACTTCTGGGGCAGGAACTTCACTGTTGGTGGGACAGGGTGCCCTGTGTAGCAGACATACGTTTTGGTGTCTCTGAAAGTTTAGTCTGTATTCCTACGACTTGATGTCACTACCCATCAGATTATTTCACAATTTACCCTTGTTCTCACTACATGCTCTTCAGACAGTTTTTCTTTTGTTTATAATTTCACCGTTCAAGGTGAAATTTTCCAAGTGGAATGGCTGCATTGACCTGAAGAGGTAAGAGGAAGGGAAGCTCTTGCTGTGAGCTAAGAAACCATCATTCTCACTTGTGTATCCGCCTCTCAAGGACAACTGAAGCTGGTCCCTGGAATCTCTGGGCACCTGGCAGGGCCGAGGACCAAGTCACTTTGCCCAGCCCTGCTATCCTGGAAAACTGGGCCCTAACTGGTCTTCTCAGGCAACTGAAGTCCTCTTCCCTGCAAATGCAACACTTGTCAATCCTTTTTTGTGAAAGATCATGTGGGAAGACTTTGAACCATTTGCTAAAATTAGATCTGTGGGTTATTGTTGGCTTTTTATTTCCTATATTCTGTCTGTCTGCTATTTCAAGTGATTGAAACGAGCAACTAATTTGGCAGTGTGAGGGAACGTTATCTATCCTGTGTGTCTAGTCTTTTGTGGTTTTCTTACTTTATGGTGGCATCTCATGAAACCAAGATCTCCCCTAAGAAGTGACTTGTCACTAAAAATAATTGTGTTAGCTGCATTGTGTGTTCATATGTGTGTGTGCATGTACGTGCCTGTATGTGTGTGTGCATGTGTGAAGAGTAGCTATTGTTGGCAGCGTCTACACCTATAGAAGTGTCTGCTCCCCCAGAAATATGGAACGCAGGAGTCTCTGGTACCGAGCAAGCCCAGCTCCTATCACTTTCCATCAAAGTTCCCTTCTCATTTGCCTAGAGGGGCTCTTGTGCCCTGAATGTAAATTTTTTCATTCAATAAGCCCGACTCATAAATCCACTAGGAGTTATCAGTATTCTTATGACTTTGGCACCAGTGAGTGACTGTATCTTTGACCTACAACCCAGTAGATACCTGCTCAAGAGTGGAAACAGGAATTGCAAACACATGATATTTATATACTTTCCATCACCCAAGATCTCAAGGATGAATAAGGTGAATATGTCCTGAAAGAGGTCCAAAGAACAATGGACACAAGTCACTTAAGGAGAATAACGAGGCTATTAAAATATCATTAATGATTAATTTGGAGGATTATATGTATAAGACTGTCTTTGTGCAATGTATTAATACATTAAAAAAATTTTTTTTGTATTAAAGTACTTAAGGACTTCCCTGGTGGTACAGTGGATAGGAATCTGCTTGCCAACACAGGAAACATGGGTTCAATCCCTGGTCTGGGAAGATTCCACATACCTTGGAGCAACTAAGCCCAAGTGCCACAAGTACTGAGCCCAAGTACTGCAACTACTGAAGCCTGCAGGCCCTAGAGCCTGTGCTCCCCAATAAGAGAAGCCAACACAATGAGAAGCCCATGAACTGCAACTAGAGAGGAGCCCCTGCTTACCACAGCCGGAGAAAGCCCCAAGGCAGCAACAAGGACCCAGCACAACCAAACATAAGTAAAGTAAAAATGAAAAAAAAATACTCTTCAACTGTGTTACTCGGTTCTCCAGGAGGTATTTATGAAGTGAAGTGAAGTCACTCAGTCGTGTCCAACTCTTTGCGACCCCATGGACTGTAGCCCACCAGGCTCCTCTGTCCATGGGATTCTCCACGCAAGAATACTGGAGTGGGTTGCCATTTCCTTTTCCAGGGGATCTTCCCGACCCAGGGATCGAACCTGGGTCTCCCGCATTGCAGGCAGACGCTTTATCCTCTGAGCTACCAGGGAAGTCTATGTATATTATAGATCATATATAATACATAATATACTAATATATTATATATAATATAATATTTGTTGTTGTTCACTTACCCAGTCGTGTCTGACTCTTCTTGACCCAATGGACTGCAGAGTGCCAAACTTCCCTGTCCTTCACTATATCCCGGGCTTTGCTCAAACTCATGTCCATTGAGTTGAAAATCCAAAATCTGCAGTTTGAAACTGGAGGTCATCAGGCTAGAGACCCAGGGAAGATCCTCTGTTGTGGTTCAAGTCCAAAGACTACCTTGTTGATGGGGAAGAGTTGATGCCGCAGTGCTAGACTGAAGGTTGTCCACTGCAGAATTCCCAGAATTCCCTCTTATTCCGAGGAGGCCAACGTTTTCTTCAGTTAAGGCTTTCAACTGACTAGATGAACTCACTATGGAGGACAATCTGCTTTACTCATCATCTGTCCATCAACTTAAATGTAAATCCCACCCCAGAAACACCTCCACAGACACATTCAGAATAATATTGGGTCATGCATCTGGGCACTGTGGCCCAGGCAGATAAAATTAACCGTCATATTAGTACTCTCCTAGGCTTTCCTGGTGGCTCAGTGGGAAAGAGCCTGCCTGCCAATGCAGGAGACCTGGGTTCGATCCCTGTGTCAGATGATCCCCCGGAGAAGGAAATGACAACCCACTCCAGCATTCTTGCCTGGAGAATCCCCATGGACAGAGGAGCCTAGAGGGCTACAGTCCATGGTGTTGCAAGCATCGGACACGACTTAGTGACTAAACCACCACCATTCAATACTCTCCTCTCCAAGAGTGTGAAAGCATTTTGATTGGAATTGTGTTGGCAGCAGGTTGTTCACTTTTGACTGCTGCATAAGTGGCAAGAAGGGGAGTGACAGGGACCCCTGTTTAGGTGGGGTGGATTCGTGGGGAATGGTCAGTGGAGGAGTGTGAGTCTTGGCAGCTGAGGGACTGCAGTGTAAGTTGCTGAGCCCGACACTGCTGTGTTTGCATGCGTCCAGCTTCAGGTGAGCCTGTAGAAAACTATGCCCTGGTTGAAAGGGTGCTTACTGGAAAGAATAAAGTTGAGTGATGATGCCATCTGATGCCAGTTTGAACTTGAAAAGGACATGGTTCTAGGATCTGTAATCTTCAACATTTTTATATGTAGCTTGGATAAAAACAGGAAGAGGTGATGGTTGTTTGGTCACCAAGTCATGTTCAGCATTTTTGACACCCCATGGACTGTAGCCCACCAGGCTCCATGGAATTCTTCAGGCAAGAATCCTGGAGTGGGTTGCCATTCCCTTCTCCATGGGATTGTCCCAACCCAGGGATTGAACCCAAGTCTTCTGCATTTCAGGCGGATTCTTTCCTGCTGATCCACCAGGGAAGCCCAGGTGTGATTAGTACAATTTTATGAATCTGGGTTGGACAGTGGATAAGTAAGACATGGGGCATTCACATAAAGAACTGAATCTAAGTAGTAACTCACAGGAGCACATTGTGATCCTATTCTTGGCTTCTCAAACTCTTTAGCAAATCGCAGGAAGATGGGGTTGTGGCTTAGTCATGAGGTATGTGTTAAAAAAAAGACTTAGGAGACTTGAGGTGATCATAGATTTGATGAGTTTGCCAAGGCCAACTGGATGCACAGAAAAGCTTGAGTTGAGTTTGCTTGTTTCTTGGGAGAGAGTGTGCTGTTCCCAGGAAGTTACAAGACAATCGGTCACTTTGTTTAATTGCCACCTCCTTAAGTAGCATTGCTCAAAGGGATTTCCCTATAATAGTGGCTAGAAGGTAGGGTGCGCAGTGAAATTATTTCCCCACAGTTTTCTTCTTGCTGTTGCATTTTTTCAGAAAACGAGTACTCAGAATTCATTTCCACAGTGGAAGCCTTTAGAGTACAAATCCATTTACGATGGCAAATGTAACTCTATTTGTATATTTTAGCTGAAATCAATTATATAAGTGCTTCAGAGGACCTTTATTTTGCCCAATGTTTCATCGGCATCAAAGATTTAAGAAACTGTTTGATCTTTCCTTTGCTGAAACTCCTTTGTAAGAGTGATGTGCTTGCTAAAATTTACAGTGATGCTAACCTGATTACTCTGAACCATTTTAAGAGGATTAGGCTTTTCAAGGGGAGGATGGATTCTAATCCCATGACTAATGTTTTGGCCAATATAGTACAATGCTTTTTGATTATGAAAATTGGTTAGTAACCATTTCAGTACGCTCCATCCTTTTCTGCTCATGACAAGCAGCCCTAAAATGTGGCTGTTGGAACTTGGTCATAGATTCGCGCTGTATCCCTGAAGCAATCACCATGCAGCAGGGCAACCTGCCA
This sequence comes from Okapia johnstoni, assembly GCA_024291935.2. Taxonomy (NCBI): domain Eukaryota; kingdom Metazoa; phylum Chordata; class Mammalia; order Artiodactyla; family Giraffidae; genus Okapia; species Okapia johnstoni. Next base: position 100,430,474 of record CM044313.1, read on the forward strand.
TGTTGCAGAAGGGACCTGGGGGTGAGTTTCTTTGGCTGTTGACAATCGTGGGTGACTCGTTGGGCACAAGTGTTTCCCATTATTGAATCAAGGTTGAATATAGAAAAGGGAGTAGAGAGGAGGTGGTAATAATCATCTCAGAGGGAACTGTTCTTTGCCAGGATAAAATTATGTCTCCAGGTTGAGGTTTCCAAATGTTTTTTTGCTGGAAAGAAAATAGCTTACTTGTGTTATTATTGTCACCATGCTAAAATTTACGATGGATAGAAGCTCTAGGAAAGTGGTTAATTAACCAACTTTGTAAGCATCACGGGATATCTTACAGATTTGGGAACCGTATATCTGAATCCAGAGGCTCCTAGACTGATAAAACAAAACTTGCGGATCCTTTTATACTAAAGGGAATCTGGAAATGTGGCTTAGTTACCCAAATAGCAGATTTTCCGAGAGATGATGAAAGTTTATGAAGAGGATAGACTATTTGAAATTGGGATTATGTTAGTGAAACCAAACTCATAGCCTCACCGACCCAATGGACATGAATTTGAGCAAAGTCCAGGATAATGGAAGACAGAGGAGCCTGATATGCTGCAGTCCCTGGGGTCACAAAGAGTCAGACATGACTTAGTGACTTAACAATAACAAACTCATGCTCTTCCCTGATTCTTCCTCCATACCCCCTTGTCTCCTAATTGGACCCCTCACCTTTATTTACTAGTTCAAAGCACTTGCCAGCAATCGTCCTTGAGACCTGTCTCTTGCAGAGTTCCTTGATGCAACCAACTACTAAGTCTGTTGCTCTTCCTAACAGCCATCAGATTCTCTGCACCTCCACACCACCTTGGGTGAAACCACAATCACATCCACGTGGACTATAGAAACAGGAGTCAAATTTGCCTCCCCAACCAAGCCCTCCTACACTGTTGGTGGGAATGAAAGTTTGTGCAGCCACTATGAAAAACAGCATGGAGGGTCCTCAACAAACTCAAAATACAGCTGCTATCTGATCTAGTATTTCACTCCTGGGCATATATCTGGATAAAACCACAATCCAAGAAGATAAATGCACCTCTATGTTCATAGCAGCACTATTCATAAGAGCCAAGACATGGAAATGACTTAAATATCGACCAAGAGAGGAATGAATAATGAACATGTGGTACATTTATACAGTGGAATATGACTCAGCTATAAGAAAGGATGAAATAGGGCCATTTGCAGCAGTCTGGATGGACTTAGAGATTATCAAACTAAGTGAAGTAAGTCAGAGAAAACCAAATACCGTATGATATCACTTATATGAGAAATCTGAGATATGACACAAAAGAACTTATCTATGAAACAGAAACAGACTCATAGACATAGAGAGCACATTTGTGGTTGCCAAGGTAGAGGGGAAAGAGAAGGGTGGATTGGGAGCTTGGGATTAGCAGAAGCAAACTGTTAAAGTTAGAATGAATAAACCTCAAAGATTCACTGTATAGCACAGGGAAGTATAGTTAATATCATGAAATAAACCACAACAGAAAAGAATATGGAGAGTAATATATATAAATATATATAACTATATATAACTATATCACTTTGCTGTACAGAGGAATTAACACAGCACTGTAAATCAACTATACTTCAATAAAAGAAAAAAAATTGCCTCTGCAAATTCCTCTTAGCTCCTTTCAGTGTGCTCCATACACAGCAGCTGAGTTATGTTTTTTAAACAAACTTGATCATGTTGTCCCCTTCCTCTCTCATCCTCTGTGCTCCACACAATGCTTCACTCAGTTCCTTTGACCAAGGCTTCCCTGGTAGCTCAGTAGGTAAAGAATCTGCCTCCAATGCAAGAGACCCCGGTTAGATTCCTGGCTTGGGAAGATCTGCTGGAGAAGGGATAGGCTACCCACTCCAGTCTTCTTGGGCTTCCCTTGTGGCTCAGCTGGTAAAGAATCCGCCTGCAGTGTGGGAGACCTGGGTTTGATCCCTGGGTTGGGAAGATCCCCTGGAGAAGGGAAAGGCTACCCACTCCAGGATTCTGGCCTGGAGAATTCCATGGACTGTATGTATAGTCCATGGGGTTGAAAAGAGTTGAACATGACTGAGCGACTTTCACTTCTTTCCATGTTGCTTGCACATCTCCTCTGCCTGAATCATCACCTCTGGCTTCTACCTCCCCAACTTCTACCTCACTGCCACCTATTTAGGCTACAGCTGTCACATGACTGTAGATGCCCGGGACGGTCTGGGTTAGGTCTCCCCGTCATCTGCTCACACAGCACCCAGTACTTTCCCCACCACTGCACCATGGTAATGAGATAGTTAACTGTTGTTTGCCTTCTTTCACCCGCTAACCTGTCCGCTTGGTGGGGCAGGCACTGTGACTGCCATGTCTTCTCCATACCAGAGCTCCACCCACCATATTCCAGGGACTCGCTACACATTTGTTGAATAGAAAAATAGACGAGGACCTGAGATGCGTGGTCGCAGTGCAGGGGGAGTTCTCACGTGAGCCTGAAACGTCAGGAACTGAGAATATATACATGTAGTTTACGGTGGAGGGCAGCATGAGGAGAGAAGACATCATTCCAGTGTATTCGTTCTCCTCCCTCTTCCTTTACCCATCCTCCCCTTTGGCACCTCTGTGCCATTCTGCAACCATCCCCCAAGGAGTAGAGAAAGGCAGGTGGGTCTCTTTCTGGCTTGTGAGTTGTGAAAGCTGAGTGTGATATCACAAGGAACAACTGCTATGGGGAAGCAATGGGGCACAGAAGTTGGTGGACCCCTGAAAGGGGAGCCTTAGGGCCCTGCTTCCTACAAGCAGCCTTGAAGGCAGAAACCTCGGGGTTTATGTGGTATGAGAGAAGAGATGCCCTGAGCCCCTAGGCAGCAAGACCCCAGAGTAAAATCAATCGTCCCTTGGGACCCTGGTGAGACTCCTCAGGTTTAGTGTAAGTAGTGGCTGGTGACTGAACCTGACCTGCAAAGGGGCACAGAGGCAGCTGGAAAAGCACCAGCATGCCAGCAAGGGGACTGGCGAGATCAGAAGTGGCTTCCAAGAATTAAGAGGGGTGGGTAGGCTCCAAGAGCTGTGCACTCATGTGTAAAGGTCACGTAAACCCTAAGTCTCCTAGCATTCTCTGTTAAAATCTCTTAGTGGCTAATATTTATATAATTTTCATGAAAACCTCCCAAAATGGAATCACACTTACCTACGTATATCATTTGGAGAAGGCAATGGCACCCCACTCCAGTACTCTTGCCTGGAAAATCCCATGGATGGAGGAGCCTGGTAGGCTGCAGTCCATGGGGTCTCGAAGAGTCAGACACGACTGAGCGACTTCACTTTCACTTTTCACTTTCATGCATTGGAGAAGGAAATGGCAACCCACTCCAGTGTTCTTGCCTGGAGAATCCCAGGGACGGCGGAGCCTGGTGGGCTGCCGTCTATGGGGTTTCACAGAGTCGGACACAACTGAAGTGACTTAGCAGCAGCAGCAACGTATATCATTATTTTGCAATTGGAACTCTTACAGCAGGCAGAATAATGTCCCCCTAAAGATGACCGTGTTCTAATCCCTGGATATGCTGCTGCTGCTGCTGCTGCTGCTAAGTTGTGTCCAATTCTGTGCGACCCCATAGGCAGCAGCCCACCAGGCTCCCCCGTCCCTGGGATTCTCCAGGCAAGAATCACTGGAGTGGGTTGCCATTTCCTTCTCCAGTGCATGAAAGGGAAAAGTGAAAGTGAAGTCGCTCAATCGTGTCCGACTCTTAGCGACCCCATGGACTGCAGCCCACCAGGCTCCTCCGTCCATGGGATTTCCCAGGCAAGAGTACTGGAGTGGGGTGCCATTGCCTTAATACAGCTGTCATTTTAAACCACAAAGTTTGTGGTGAATTGTTCCAGCAGGAATAGAAAACTAAAGCTTGCCTTTAAAATATGTAATAAATATTTCCATGTCCATAGAGACATTGCTTTAGCCTCATTTGCTATGACCCCAAGGGGTTTTCCATGATAAAGCTATACTATACTTACTGATCTCCTATGTCGGGACAGTTAGGGTACATTCATATTTTTTTCTACTTGCCATTGTAAACACCACTTTGATTAATATCCTTGACATATGTCCTTCTGCACTTTTCTGATATTTCTTTAGGATCGATTTCTCGAAGTGCAGTTCTGGGAGATGCATATTTTACAAGTTTGTGACACACACTGGACACTTGATTCTGAGATACGGAGATGTTCCATGTAAATTTGTTGTTGACCAAGTCACTGCATCAGTGTGTCATTTTCGTTTATAAAGCCAGGTCTGCTAAAAGAGAACATCCTTTCCTCTCCCTTCTGTTGCCTACAAAGAGGGAAAAGGCGGATGCTAACATAGTGCAGGGAGGGGCCTGATTTATATCATTAGTGGGCATGCTCTTGTCAGGAGGCCTCCTAAGTGGCAGTGATCAACATCTTGCAACAAAGCTGCGGTGGAAGAAGTTGAAGCCGTTGAGTCCTCTGAACTGACATGTACCACATTATTCTCCAAAATGTTTGCCTCTGCATGGATGTGACTTGGCGCATCTGCAATGCTAAGCATCTTCTGTGGGCGAGCGGTGAGGGCAGCAGAACGCCCTCCCTGTGAAATCACAGGAGCGCTTGTTGTACACATTAAACACATCACTAATCTCTATTAGTAGAGAATAAAGACACCACTGGAGTTAATCAGGGACAGAGGACTAACAAGACAAGGATATGGCACTGGGAAAAGTGGGTATCAATCTGGAGTTTGAACAACCGGAAGCTTTAATTTGAAAAGAAATTCATTGTAGACACATTTATTTATTTCTAAGATACTAAGGGTAACTCAGAAGTGACCATATGCATGAGTGAAAGAAAGCAGGAAATGACGATGAACGGAAAAAGAAACTCCAGGGGGCAGGAGACTGTGTGAAGACGGGTAAATTGTTGTTGTTTTGTTGCTTTAGTCACTAAGTTGTGTCTGATTCTTTGCCACCCCATGGACTATAGCCCGTTAGGCTCCTCTGTCTGTGGGATTTCCCAGGCGACAATACTGAAGTGGGTTTCCATTTCCTTTTCCAACCCAGGGATCGAACTCAGGTCTCCTTCATTGGCAGGCAGATTCTTTACCTAAGCTTCCCTTAGGATAAGTTGCAAAATCCTAAATATGCAGATAATCTATTACAATTCCTCAGGTAACAGGTCTGTGGATGGCCTGTCAGGCCTATGACCCTGGCACTGTGAACAAGCTCTTCTACTATATTTACTATTGATCATTAACATATATGTTGATATGACACTGGCTGCTGTGCATATTTGAGCAAATAGCCACAGATACACCCTCAGAGATTGCTGACCACGTGGTAAAACATATCTATGAAAGGCTAAAAATCTGGGAAATCAAAACAAATCTACACGTTTATCTTCATGCTGTGAAATATAAAGGTACTTTGAAACATCCAAATTTTGAGTTTTTCAATTTTGGGGGAAATATTTTGCATATTTGAACCAAGTGTGGGAAACATCTTTTTTCTATGTCTCTCCCCTTTAGGCAAAGCAGGACTGGAGAAGGGTTCTAATGGCCATGCTTATAGGAATCCCTGTGCCAGGGCTGACATAACCAATTACAAACTTGGAAGCTTGAAACAACAGAAATTTATTCTCTAACAGTTCTGGAGGCCAGAAGTCTGACATCAAGGTGTCAGCAGGGTCAAGCTCCCACTGAAGGCTCTACAGAAAGTCCTTCCTGCTTTTCTAGCTTCTGGTGGCTCCTGGCGTTTCTCGGGTTGTGGCCAACCCCCTCCAATCTGCCTTTGTTTTCACGTGGCTTCTCCTCCTCTCTGTCTCCTTAAGGACACATTGTTAAACGAAGAGCCCACCCAGGTTACCCTGGGTGATCTCATTTTCGGACTCTTAATTTAATCACATCTGTAAAGATCCCTTTGACAAGTGTGATCACGTTCAGAGTTATGGGAAGTAGGGCATGGATATACCTGTCTGGGGGCCACTGTTCAGCCTACTACACTCCCCTGTCCGCTGGAGGGTGATGTGGACAGGGTGGACAGCGGCTGCTTGCTTTACTTGCCTGGGAGACTGAATGGACACGTGGATGACGGTCAGACCATATACATAAAAATGGAACTCTGGCCCACAACCTGCAGCCACCCACCCAGGACACCAACCTTTTGCTACATAACCAGCTGAGGAAGAGAGTCCACTGTCTGTAAGTCTGACTTGTAGGAAGTCAGAGCACTAAGTCTAGTGACCTTCTGTAATATGGATGAATCTTTGTTTCTATTACAAGTTAATCTCTAAAGGGATGTTGCCTATAAGCTTAAATTATACATAATAGCTCAACCCTGGGAACCCTGCCTCTGAGGTAATGAACATTAAGCTCAAATACCTTTGTTTAGCTCACAGGAAACGTCCTCCTCTTTGGAGGCTGATGGGAACCAGGAAGTGTTTGACTTTACTCCGTCCCCTTTTAGTATAAAAGAAGCCTGAATTCTCACTTAGGCAAGATGGTTCTTTGGGACATGAGTCCACCATCTTCTTGGTCTACTGGCTTTCCAAATAAAGTTATTATTCCTTGCCCCAAACAGCCTCATCTCTCGATTTATCAGCCTGTCATACAGCAAGCAGTATGAGGTTGGACTTGGTGACACTTCTAGGAAGCTAAGTCACGAGTCTTGTAACAATCAGCTCCAGATTAATAACTGACAGCTTTTCTAATTTTTGTTCCCACTTCCAACTTGGGACCAACAAGAGAAGGACACGTGTGCACCCTGCCCAATGGCACAGGATGTCCCACTCCTCCTTAGCTCTCCTCTAGCTTCCCCAGCCCATAGCCTCCATCAGGCCATAACTGAGCGTTTTCTTTCTCCCCTGAGAAGCTTTCCCACTCCTATGACTGACCGAGTCTCTGCCAAGTGCAAACTACAGTGACCGACTCCCTTGCTAGAGCAAGCTCTGAGCCTGTGCTCTACGCACTTGGTTGGTCTTCCTTTAGTCCAATGCCTTTGCCGTTCTTCTGGCTGCATCAGGCAAACCTTCTCAGCTGGGGGCTATTCTGCCTTTCACATCCCTTCCCACATCATAGTATCTACCTGCTGTTAAAGAGAGGTCATGTCATGATGGTAGCACTGAGTGGCACTGGGGGGCAGGACTGGAAGATGAGATGAACAAAGGCCTAAGTGGTTCCAGGGCCTCCAGCGGGTAGAAACAATAGGGCCCATGGTGACATGTCAGGACGCATCAGAGAAACCACTAAAAACTCTATCCTTAAAATCTGCACACATTAAAAAGACACTTGTGTGTGCAGCCCAGGCGTTTGGGGTTAGATTCCATAGGTTTTCATTTCTCACTTAGCAAATGGGATTGCATTTGGAATAAGCCAACGTTTATTTTCTCCTAGGTTTCCCTGGTGGCTCAGTGGTAAAGAATCCACTTGCCAGTGCAGGAGATGTGGGCCCAATCCCTGGGTCATGAAGATCCCCTAGAGAAGGAAATAGCAACCCATTCCAAGGTTCTTGCTTGGAAAATTCCACAGACAGATGAGCCTAGAGGGCTACCGTCCATGAGGTCGCAAAGACTTGGTCACAGCTGAGCACATCACCACTACAACACCCTGCAATGATGGCTAACTGGCACAAAAGCACATCTAGGAGTAAAAGAGATGCTTTAGGTATAGATGACTGTATGAAGGGGCTTCCCAGGTAGCACTAGTGGTAAAGACTCTGCCTGCCAATGTAGGAAAGGCAAAAGATGTGGGTTCGATTCCTGGGTCAGGAAGATCCCCTGGAGTAGACTGTGTGAAGTCCATTCTGAAAGAAAAATAGAGAGAAGGTCAGAACGGGTTAACGTCTAAAGGGGAAAAATCAGGGCAGCCGAGAGAGGAGAACATGAAATAGTGTGAGAAGGTGTGAGAGGCCAAGTGGTTTAAAATAAATCGCTCGGGGCTGAAAGTCAGGTGACCGGGGTGACGGGAAACAAGGAGCCGATTTATAGGCTCCCTGGAGTTCCCTGCTGCTCCATAATTCACACTCTGCTACCAGCCTGACTCTTGCCTGATGAGACAATAATTCTGGGCCTCTGTTTTTTCATAGGAAAAGGTCTCCGTTTTTATGAAAACATCCTAGAACCGATGGGATCACTGACTCTAACATCCATGAGGACAGGTTGACACAGAGGTTTTGGAGCTGCCATCCCCTGAGCCACATGGAGGTTTTCTGGAGAGTCTGGACCAGCTTTGGGAACCTGGCTGGGTGTAGAGATCTGTGCTGTGTGTGTGTATGTGTGTGTGTGTGTGCGCACGCTTGCGTGCGTGCACGTGCTCAGCCATGTCAGACTCTTTGCGGCCCCATGGACTGTAGCCCGCCAGTCTCCTCCGCCTGTGTAATTCTCCAGGCAAGAATATTGGAGTGGGTAGCCATGCCCTTCTCCAGGGGATCTTCCCCAGGCAGGGATTGAACAGGAGTCTCTTGCATCTCTTGCATTAGAAGGTGGATTCTTTACCGCTAGCGCCACCTGGAAAGCCCCCTTGGCAATCCAAATAATGCCACATTTGTTAGCTTTACATGTTGGGCTTCTTCCTACATTTTGCTTTGAAAATATTTCCTTTTAGCTAAACATTTTGAAAGCATTCTGGAGGAGAGGTAAGTTACCTAGGCAGTGACTATGTGTGTGTATATTAGTCGCTCAGTCGTGTTTGACTCTTTTGCGACCCCATAAGCCATAACCTGCCAGGCTCCTCTGTCCATGGGATTTCCCAGGCAAGAATACTGGAGAGGGTAGCTGTTCCCTTCTCCAGGGGATATTTCCAACCCAAGGATTGAACTCGGGTCTCCACATTTCAGGCAGATTCTTTACTGTGAGAGCCACCAGGGAAGCCCCAGGTAGTGACTGTGAGTTCTCTCTTTTCCGGAACAATCCTGCTTTCCTATCTTCCCCTCCATCCTCCTCCTCCCTCCATGTGTCAAGTATGCATGTTTTAGGAAATGTGTAACAATTGTTAATGAGGGGCTTGCCTCCTGGCTCAGACAGTAAAGAATCTGCCTGCAACACAGGAGACCCAGGTTCGATCCCTGGGTCGGGAAGATCCCCTGGAGAAGGAAATGGCCATTACAGTACTCTGGCCTGGAGAATCCCCATGGACAGTGGAGCCTGGCGGGCTACAGTCTGTGGGATTGCAAAGAGTAGGACATGACTGAGTGACTAGCACTTCCAACATTTTCAGGAACAATGGCACCTCTCTCTCACCTGACTCAAGGTGCTTGAAACCTCCATCTATCAGGTTGTGTTCAAGTTATAGGCTAGTTACAGACAGTGGGAAAATTAACCTGGATTTAATTTAACAGCTTTCACAGCATCTCTGGAGAGAAGGCATAATTAATACTGATCCTAACAGACAAAAAGCTGGAAGTGCAAACTATTTAAACATTGTCTCACAGGACACCAGATAGGTCATTAGACAAGGCTGGAATCCAAGCATACGACATCCAAGCCTGGCTTCCTCAGAGACTTTTCACAGCTGCCTTTTGAATTTCAGCCTGCTGCTTCTCATGGAGAGGACAGTAGCCAGGAATTGCTAATTGTCAATACAACTTACACTTGACTACTTTATAATGATGATAGGATTTCAGCATTGAAATTCCTGCCCCAGAAGCAAATGAAGTCAAAAGGCAGGTAGGATCTGTGCTTCTTGCTTGGACCTCTCCATTCATCCTGTCCCCGCAGGCATGTGTGCTGACCTGTAGCTGTAATGACCAGTGCTGAGAACTCCCGGCAGCCTGCAGCCTTGTGATGGTCATTATCCATAGGATGGGGGCCATCTCCATAGGATGGGGTGGGGTGTCTCTCTTTGGCTTCGCTGTTGTTGTTGTTCAGTCGCTCAGTCATGTCTGACTCTTTGTGACCCCATGGACTGCAGCATACCAGGCTTCCCTGTCCTTCATTATCTCCCAGAGTTTGCTCAAATTCATGTCCATTGAGTCGGTGATGCCATCCAACCATCTCATCTTCTGTCGTCCCCTTCTCCTCTTGCCTTCAATCTTTCCCAGCATCACGGTCTTTTCCAGTGAGTCAGCTCTTTGCATCAGGTGGGCAAAGTATTGCAGCTTCAACTTCAGCATCAGTCCTTCCAATGAATATTCAGAGTTGATTTCGCTATCATCTTTCTAGGGCCAAACAATCTGTTCCCAGTAGTGCTTTGGAGAAGAATCTGATTGGAAATTGAATGGATGGTTTGTGGGAGCCAATTGTAAAAGTTCATGGTCTCAAAATTCAGTGAGTTATCAACAGTACTTTTTCCCCTGGGATATTTGCTTTCCTTTCTCTGGGATAACTACTCCATGTTTCAATTTTTCTCCTTAAATCTCCAAGCCCCTCTTCCTACCTATGCCTCCCACAGGCAGGTCATCAACCAGGTGTTAGTTTGCCGTGAAAATAGAAGGAATTGGATGGAAACGTGTTAATTTAGCATCGTCAAATCTAGAATTGATGCATTTGAACTGTGGTGTTGGAGAAGACTCTTGAGAGTCCCTTGGACTGCAAGGAGATCCAACCAGTCCATCCTAAAGGAGATCAGTCCTGGGTGTTCATTGGAAGGCCTGATGTTGAAGCTGAAACTACAATACTTTGGCCACCTGATGCGAAGAACTGACTCGTTAGAAAAGACCCTGATGCTGGGCAAGATTGAAGGCAGGAGGAGAAGGGGGATGACAGAGGATGAGATAGTTGGATGGCATCACCGACTCAATGGACATGAGTTTGAGTGGACTCCAGGAGTTGGTGATGGACAGGGAGGCCTGGCGTGCTGCGATTCATGGGGTTGCAAAGAGTCGGACACGACTGAGTGACTGAACTGAACTGAATCTAGACACCTACCTGCACTGAAAGAACATCTCCTTTCTCCCTCCAAGGCCAGTCCTGTGCTCTCTGGAGGACACAACCCTACGTTTTCCCTACCGTCTTGTTCCTTCCCCCGGCAGCATCACCTTCTCTCTGCTGGACCATTTTTTACATGCAAACACACAGTAGTTTTTCTAACCCTTTTTTGAACACCCAGGTGGAAATCCCAAGCCCAAGGCTCTCACATCCAGCCAATCACTTGATAAACCCATCTGTTGGTTCACAGGTATCGTCATGTCCCCCTTCCACCTTCCTCCCCCTTTTCCACAATCAGAGCACAACCCCCCTACCCAGCCAGCCACTCACCTGGGTCAGAGCCTTTGGCATCATCCTCAACTCCTCCTACTTTCTCTTCCCCCACCCCCACCCTATGTCACCTATCAAGAAATTCTGCCACTTCTGGCTCCGAGGTGCAGTTCCAATCCATTGACTTTTCACTTCCTCCACCATCACTCCCCATTCCAAGCTTCCTGATATATCAAGTGGTTCACAGCCACTGCTTTGTAACTCTTGACGTCTTTTCCATTCTGTGGGGTCAAGACCTCACCATAGCTTACAAGGCCACTCTGTGTGGCCTGGCCACTGCTCTAATTGTCCCTCTCTGCCTAATATACCTTCAGTGCCAGTCTTGCTGGGCATTAGGGACATTGCATATCCCCTTTTTTAGTCTTTCCTAGGATTTATTAACCTCAGCACCATAGACTCTTGGGGCTGGATAATTGTGTGTTGCTACTGCTACTGCTGCTAAGTCCCTTCAGTCGTGTCCGACTCTGTGCTACCCCATAGACGGCAGCCCACCAGGCTCCCCCATCCCTGGGATTCTCCAGGCAAGAACACTGGAGTGGGTTGCCATTTCCTTCTCCAATTTCTGAAAGTGAAAAGTGAAAGTGAAGTCTCTCAGTCATGTCCAACTCTTCGTGACCCCATGGACTACAGCCCACCAGGCTCCTCTGTCCATGGGATTTTCCAGGCAAGAGTACTGGAGTGGCTTGCCATTGCCTTCTCTGAATTCTGCGTTAGGGGCTGTCATATACATTATGGAATGTTTTGCAGTGTCCTTGATTTCTACCAAATATATATCAGTAATAGTCACTCTCATCCAGAATACTGGAGTGGGTAGCCTATCCCTTCTCCGGAGGATCTTCCCGATCCAGGAATTGAACTGGGCTCTCCTGCATTGCAGGTGGATTCTTTACCAACTGAGCTATCAGGGAAGCCCTACCACTCTCAGTAAACTGTGACATCTAAAAATGTCTCCAGACATGGTTGAATGTCTCATGGGTGGCAAACTCACTCCTGACTGAGAGACACTGCTCTATCTGAAATCCTCGCCACCAGCCATCCTCTTACACAAGGGTGACATTGTATGTGTGCTTAGCTCAGTCATGTCCAACTCTTGCAATCCCACACACTGTAGCCCGCCAGGCTACTCTGTCCATGGGATTCTCCAGGCAAGAATACTGGAGTGGGTTGCCATTTCTTTCTCCAGGGGATCTTCCTGACCCAGGGATGAAACCCAGATCTCCTGCATTGCAGGCAGACTCTTTACCGACTGAGCTACGAGGGAAGCCCAGGCAACATTAGAAAGACTTAACAACTGGTATTGTGTAGGCTGTGACCAAGTAGAATATGTGCTGGTCCCTTGCAGGGGGGCTGTACAGAAATGTTGTCAGGGCAAATGAGTTTAGATGTCTAAAGTGCTGTGCGAGCGTGTGCTGTTCTCTTTGTCATTCCCATTGACGCGTTTTTGGCCCAATCCAGACATTTCAAAGCAGCCCTCCATCTCTGTCATTCTTTACTGTTGCCCTCTGGTTGTTTCCATACAACACTCACAGATCGTGATTAATTTGTAATCATATCTGTCTTTGGTTGTGCCCATTTCTAAATTTCTTCCCTTGTAAATTCCACCAAGGCAGTGGGTCAGGGTAGCCTAACTCCTGTAGCAAATAATGTCTACACCTCAGTGATTTTGCACAGTAAAGGATTACCTTTTTTTTTCTTCAGATGGCACTTCCATGTGGGTGATAGGGGTAAATTCTTCCAGATACCCATTTTGTGTCTCCTCCTTTCTCTGCTGAGACTTATCTGTAGGATCCTCTGCCTCTGGTTGACAGACAGAGGAGGGAGGGAGATCAAGGCTTTCATATGGAAGGTTTTCAATGCACCAAAGTTGGGAACACCCAGTGTCACTCCTGCCTGCATTCTACTGGCTAGTGCTCAGTCACATGGCCACAGAGCTGCAAGGCAGGCTGGGAAATGGAGCCTCATTGTGCCTAGCAGAGGCCGGAAAGGGTGTGGTGGACATCTGGTTAGTCTCTTTGCAGGCAGGCATGGTATCCGTGGGCCCAGAACCTGCGAAAGTGTTGCACATGAGATCGATAATGAATAAAGACTGTTGAATGAATGAATGAATAAATGTATTTCAACCTATCTAAATCTTTCCTGAGCATGCAAATTGGAAAAGATTAACTTTTTTCCCCTGAGTGTCAGTGGCACTTATAAACATTATGTACTGAAAAGCTCACAGAAGGATAACTTGTAATGGAAGAGCACTAGTCTGGCTCTGCCATTGAGACCTAGCTAAGCCTTGATAAGTCCCTACTCCACCGGCGTGGCTCCTGAAGGGCAGAGGTACTGGGGGGCTTTGTTTCACATGTGATCTGCAGCACAGGACTGTTAACAGAACAGACCTGAGGAAGTGCTTCTAGGTTGATTATCTGACCAGCCAGTCCCCTCTGACTGACACATTTCTCCAGGGTCTGGTTGGCTTGGAGGGAAGTGCATTCAAAAGGACTCTTAGTCAGGAGGTTAGGAATGACTCTGTGGTTAAAACACAGGTTGTCTCCCCCCAACACCCTTCAAGGACTGGAAATAGCATAACCAAGGTGTGGAGTTACCGTTTCAGACTTTCTTCAGTCTTTAACGAAAATCGTTCAACCAGTGTTATGGCTTATTTCAGAATTATAGGAAGCTTCTTGACAAGCCTTTTGTTATAAGCCTGAGGTGGTTCATGCAGAGGGTTGCCAAATTGAGGGAAAAAAAATCCAAGATGTATATTATATGGGGTATACTTACAGCAAAAAATGATTTGTTGTTCATCTGAAATTCTAATCTAACTGGATGTGCTGTATTTCATCTGGTAACCTAATTCATGTAGGCCCACAGCCTTGAGCATGGACTCTGCTGAGACTGTCTGTCTCCAATTTATAATTCATCTGAACAGTGTCAGAACTGACTGGGAACCCCCAAGATGTGTGAGCTATCAGAGTAGGTGTCTCCTCCTTTCTTAACAGGTAAAAGTTTTTCACTTGATGATTGACTTGCGCGTTCATTCATTAGATCCTATTTCCACCTTCCGGACAGGTCAGCTTGTCTTCTGCATGTTCTGGCTAGTGGGTCAATTACTTTCCAGCCTTGAGTAGATGGGACTGTCTTGCCTCCCATTCATCTTGCTTTCTACCTGACCAAAATTACTCACCCAAATCTTTAATGACTGTATTTGCTTCTCCTTTATTAAAATTAGGGTTGACCTTAACATCTGTGAGCCATGTTCAGATTTAATTAAGATACACTTGGTTTTGTCCACAACCCCTTATAAATTTTAATTAAACTGGATATATATTAAACTGAATTATTTGACAATAATTAATGCATTTGGTAAGAAATGTAATTATCTGTGTTTGAAATGTTACGGTTTTATATTTTGAAATTCTGACTTTCAAAAGGAAGTCATTTTAGGTCAGTTTTAGCCTTGAATAAGCATTGATAAATGGGGCTGTTTCTGGCACTGATTTTAATTCATATTAGTCTCTTCTCATTATTAGAACATATTCATTCATTCATGCATTCAACACTGAGAGTTTATTTGGTATCAGGAACTATGCAAGTCATCATATTGGAAACTCAAATTTGCAGATTCATAATTGTCTGTCTTTGACCTTGCTTTTTGTCTTTATAAACTTCATGGACTTGAGTTAGTTACCCACTTGGATATGAGTTGATTATTTTTTTATTACTCATTTACATGTTCAATTGTGTTATTATCTTAAAAAGTTTATGTAAATAATGTCTAAATTCTAAACTATCTTGTGTTTGTTGTTCAGTCACTAAGTCATGGCCAACTCTTTGCGACCCCATGGACTGCAGCCCACCAGGCTCCTCTGTCTGTGGAATTGTCCAGGCAGGAATACTGGAGTGGATTGCCATTTCCTTCTCCAGGAGATATTCCTGGACCAGAGATTGAACCCGTGTTTCCTGTATTGGCAGGCTGATTCTTTACCACTGAGACACCAGAGCAGCTAAAGTGTCTTACTCAAGGAGAAAAAATGCCCTTTTTCATCTTTTTTTAAAAGTGAAGACCAAGTCTGTTTAGGGAGATGAAATAATATTGTGTAAGGAAGGTAAGTGTTGTGGACTGAACTGTGTCCCTGCCCCCCCCTCCACTTAATTAATATGTCAGCATCCTAACCTCTAATGTAACTGTACTTGAAGATAAACCTTTTAGGAGCTAAAGCTGTGTGGTCAAAGAGTGGTGTCTTAATCTGATAGGATTGGTGGTTTTATAAGAAGAGGAAGAGACAGCAGAGATCTCTCTCTCCAGGTTCACGAACCAAGGAGAGACCAAATGAACACGCAGTGAGAAGGTGGCTATCTCCAAGCCAGGAAGAGCGTTCCCACCAGAACCTGCCCACACAGACCTCCAACCTCCAGACTGGTGAGAAATAAAACTGTGTTGTTTAAGCCACTTAGAGTCTGTGGTATTTTCTTACGGCAGCCTGAGATACTTGTTCAGTGAGCCCAAGTCTGAGATTTTTTTAAAAATTTGTTTATTTTTAGTTGAAGGATAATTGCTTTACAGTAATGTGTTGATTTCTGCCAACCATCAGCATGAATCAGCCGTATACATATGTCCACTCTCTCCTGAACCTCCCTCTCCATCCCACCCATCTAGATCGTTACAGAGCCTCAGTTGGAGTTCCCTGAGTCATACAGCTAATTCTCACTGGTTATGTATTTTCTGTATGGTAATGAATGTTTGCATGTTATTCTCTCCATATATCCCACCCTCTCTTTCCTCTCCCGCCCCCTTACCATGTCCTTAAGTCTGTTCTCTGTGTCTATGTCTCCATTGCTGCCCTGCAAATAATTTCATCAGTACTTGGGTCTGAGATCCTGATGCACACAGGATTTCCCATGGCCAGTTGGCACTCTGGCCTGGGAGGTGGGCAGCTCCATTCAGAGCATGTTGCCCTTTGCTGTAACAGACTCCATGACGTCAGGCACTCCTTGCCCCTCGTAATGGCATGGATTCCATCACCAAGGATCCTGGGATAGCCTTTGATGAGGAAGCAAAGCTAATCAGCTTGTCCTCAGTTTGACTCATGACCCTGACCTACTAGCATCACTTCAGGACTGACTGAACTCCACAACTTAGACGTTTGTGATTCAAACCTGAAGTCTTCCACAGAAAGATAAATGCAGAATTCTGTGTGTCATGCGGATGGCTTGCTTGCATTCCACCAGGGGGAATTTTTCCATTAGAAGAGGTAATAATCCTTCCCCTTTTTTGTGTCCCATTGAGACTCACATGTCAATAGATTTCAGAACGTTCAAAAAAAAAGTCTCAAATTTAGCTTAATGTTTGATGTGACTTTTACACTCCTAGCCGTGTCCAGCACTGAAAGCGTGGCTTCCATCTTTCCCTCTGGGTCTCACCCTCTGTACCTCTTTGATGCACTGAAAATGCTCTCTGTGGATCAATGGAGATTACCAACTCTCAAGACATAGAGCTGTGACGGAAAATCAATATGTGGTGTGGACAGTTGAGGAGAACCTTAAATAAAGTCTTAGAAGAATCCGCACTCCAAAGGCCCCCGCTTCTATTGCGCGGAGACGCCTAGCAGGGGTCATACCTGCTAATACGCGTGTGAAGAACAGAGGTTTTGCTAAACCAGCAGAAGAAAGCTACAGTCAATATCACAATTAAATCTTGGATTCACAGATTATTCTGACACCTTTTTCCTCTCCTGTCCCTATGGTGAGGATATTTAAAAAATACCTGAACTTGGCACTTTACTTAAGTCATGCTGTTACCTGACATGTGCATCTTATATATATATATATACATATATATATATATATATGTATATATATATATATTTTTTTCTTTTCTAAAAGCAACACTCAGCAACTTCTACTTGCTGGCATCATCTGATGCCAAGAACAGTGAGAGGGTACAACTGGAGAGAAGCAGAGGCTACTTTCTTCTTCTTCTTTTTTTTTTTATATTTTATAGAAATCCCATATTTTATTTTTTAAACTTTTTATTTTTAAAAAAATTTTAAACTTTGTATTTTATACTGGAGTATAAACCTATTAACAGGCTTCCCTTGTGGCTCAGCTGGTAAAGAATTCACCTGCAATGCGGGAGACCTGGGTTCAATCCCTGGGTTGGGAAGATCCCCTGGAGAAGGGGAAAGGCTACCCACTCCAGGATTCTGGCCTGGAAAATTCCATGGACTGTCTAGTCCGTGGGGTCGCCAAGAATCGGACACGACTGAGAGACTTTGATAGCCTATTAACCATGTTATGATAGTTTCAGGTGAAGAGTGAAGGGACCCAGCTAGGCATATCCATGTATCCATTCCCCCCCAGGCTCCCCTCCCATCCAGGCTGCCACATAGCATTGAGCAGAGTTCCCTGTGCTGTCCAGAAGGTTCGTATTGGTTGTCCATCTTCAATTCAGCAGTGTGTGTGTGGCCATCCCAGACTCTCTGATCATTCCTCCCCCATCAGAGGCTGCTTCTTCTAGAGTCAGAAGAGAAGGAGGTAGGAGCCCTTATTTATTAGCTTCTTGTTCTGGCATCAAGTATTATAAAGCTGCCCTATGTAAAAGGACCCAGGGAGGGGGCCCCAGGCCAAATGTCCGCATTTCCCAAGACACTCCAAGATCGTGGCCACCGTGCGCTGACTTTCGCCAGATACCACCAGCTGTGGACTTCTCCTGATGGAGCGCCCCTCGGGTAAACACTCTGAGGCTTTTCTAGAATACAATTTTTGCTAAGAAAGCACTTCAGGTCCCTGGAATCAGATAAAGGTAGGCAGGTCTTGGAGGACATACTTTCCAGAATAGTGTTTGTTGCTTGCGTCTGTTAAAGCAGCTGCAGTAAAAAATGCCAGCAGGATGAGAAACTCAAAAGGCCCCGGAGCATCGTGACTGAAGTGCTGAGGAACTGTGACTGTGAGGACTCCTGCAGGCTTGGACTGCCTTGTTTGCAGCCGTTGATGGTGTTGTAAGGCTGCCTATGGTTTGCAGTAATGCAGCACCACCGTTCAGTCCACGGGTGCGCTGTAGTGAGAAGGTGTGATATGTGTCTGGAGGTGGCATGCCTGTTCAGGATGTGAGAGGGTGTGGAAGATGGCAGGGCAGAGGAGGAGGCACAGGTGTTTGCACAAGTAGCAGGAAAGCTGTGGATCAGGACCAGGAGGAAGGGACCTTGGGAAAGCTGGTTCTTTGTTAGCATTAGTTGAAAAGAGACAGGAGCGGTGATATTTTTTCCAACTGAGAAATTATCATCAGTAACACACGCTTCTGGCTCATGACGATTTAGAGAAAGAAGGACCACAGGTCACACAGACAGGCCTTCTGATATTTCTTTCTAGGACATCATGGACCACTGTTGGCTCTGATCAATGTGGCAGCCATGGGTGACAGGTGTCCAGTGAGTCCTTGAAATGTGGCTGTGAATTGTATCAAGTACACATTAAACTTCAAAAGACCTGATAAGAAAAAAGACAATTAAGTGTTCCCAAAGTTTTTTAAAAATATTGATTACATGTTGTAATGATGATTTAGGATACATTGGGTTAACGAGGTACATTATTAAAATTAACTTCACTATAAATTTCTAGTTACAAAATACATAGCTCATGAAATATAATGTATAGCATGGTGATTACAGTTAATACTCTAATAAATATTTGAATGTTGCTAAGAGAGCAGATCTTAGAAGTTCCAGTCACAAGAAAACAAATTTGTTGCTATGTGTGGTGATGTATATTAACTAGATATATTGTGCTGATCATTTCACAATATACACAAATATCAGATCATTATGTTGTACACCTGGACCTAATACAATGTTTTATGTCAATTATACCTCAATAAAATAGTGAGATGGTAATGTGAATAGAAATTAATCTCACCAATTTCCCTTTGCTTTTTAAATCAGTACTAGAAAACTGAAGGTTAAACATGTGCTTCACATTATCTTTCTACTGGACGGTGCTGCTCCAGAGTTATATAAACAGATTAAGTTGAATCTCTCTTGTGCATGATCACACTTTAAAACATTTTAAGTTCCCCAATTTAAAAATATGAACATCCCTGATTCTGGCAATTACTCTTTAAAAGCTCTAGCTCCAGAGGGCTTACTAAGCACCAGTGAATGTCACCCCAGTGATCAAACTTCCATTTGTCAACGTCACCCTTGAATTATGGTGCCCGGGATTGAATGCTGTGATGTCTGAAAGTAGTTGAGAAAAGGCTTGCAAGAGGAAATAGTCTCCGGTTCTGGAATCTACATGGTACAGCCTGAGATTGTTACCCTTCTAACACTAACAGTACACAACCTTTCAGGGCAACTTCACCGTGAGGTGGGCTGAGGTCTGACTTGGATCTGACCCACTGGCAATAGCAAGACCCTCAGGGAGATGAAAGCAAGAATGACCATCCCCTTGGCCCTCTGTGTGTTGCAGACATAGGTTCTTCCTCATTCTTACAGCAATCTGACTTGTAGGCTCGGATGGACTCTCTCCCACCTGCTCCCCTTGGGAGAGATGATTAATATAAATAATTGTCCTGGTTATGTAAACAAGAGGAGTTGTATTTTAAACAGCTGAGCTTTGAGGAATTGGAATTTAAGTGCTTCCAAAGCCATGCAGGGCAAGTTCCACCTTCTCTGTTTTCTGGGCTTTGTGTTGCTCAACCATCCACGTAAGCTGGCTCTCCACTCTTGATTCAGCCGTGAAATTAAAAGGTGCTTGCTGCTTGGAAGAAAAGTTATGCCCAACCTAGACAGCTTATTAAAAAGCAGAGACATTATTTTGTCAACAAATTTCCGTCTAGTCAAAGCTATGGTTTTTCCAGTAGTCATGTATGGAAGTGAGAGTTGGACTATAAAGAAAGCTGAGAGCTGAAGAATTGATGCTTTTGAACTCTGGTGTTGGAGAAGACTCTTGAGAGTCCCTTGAACTGCAAGGAGACCCAACCAGTCCATCCTAAAGGAAATCAGTCCTGAACATTCATTGGAAGGACTGATGCTGAAGCTGAAACTCCAATCCTTTGGCCACCTGGTGCGAAGAACTGACTCATTAGAAAAGACCCTGATGCTGGGAAAGATAGAAGGTGGAAAGAGAAGGGGATGACAGAGGATGAGATGGTTGGATGGCATCACCGACTCAATGGACATGAGTTTGAGCAAGCTCCAGGACTTGGTGATGGACAGGGAGGCCTGGTGTGCTGCAGTCCACAGAGTCACATAGAGTCAGTCATGACTGAGCAACTGAACTGAAGCCATACATGATCTATAGGTGATATCAATAAGGTGGATAGAAAATTCAAGCTCTCAAAATGTTTCAGAGGCTCAGGTTTGTTGACTTGAGGTGGCTGGGTGGAGGAGTTGACAGTAAGACTGGAATTCTGGTTCTTTATTGCATTAAAGTCTAACCTTTGTGTGTGTCCCATCACACCCTCTGCCTGACTAAGAACTAGGAGGAGAGGGGTTGGGAAGGGGTGGGACAAAGAAAGAAGAGAAATTTGCTTTTGTAAGAGGGAAACCAGTGCAGTCAGTTCAAGAACAAAGTTCCTTTCATTCTCCCTGGAGACTAACACTCACTGAATCACTTGTTCAATCTTCAGAATTATTTACAAAACTGTGAAAAGTTTCATTTGGCCATTTGAAAGATGTCTCTGTGTGTGTGTGTGTGTGTGTGTGTGTGTGTGTGTGTGTGTGTGTGTGTGTGTGTGTGTGTGTGATCCTTTTAGGAAGATAAAGCTAAATTCTTTAAACTTTTATTTCGAGAAAAACCTAATAATCTGGTGCACAAACATATATATTTAATCTAACCTCAAGGAGATAACACTCTAACCCCTCATGGATCATCTTTCTGAATCCTGCAAACATTGTGCTGGCTTAGTTCTCTCCAGTGAGTGTCCAAAAGACATTTCTGTTTGTGCATCACCTTGGGTTCTCCTGCTTCTCCTTTGAGCATCGCCTTCTCTTCTGGGTACCCCGGCCATATGGGTTATACATCTCCCCTGACAGGGCTCGTTCCATCCCTGCTAATGTCTTAGTGTCCCATACATGGTCATCACAGAGGCATTGTGGGAAACTCCTGGTGAAAGGTACTTTGTAAAGAATAATGCCACATAAATGGAGAATCATTATTACTGGATTAGCTTCTCCCGGACTAATTATTTCCCAGTTTTGCAGAATGAACTGTGTTTGCCATCTGCTGGCCCAATTACCCAAATGACTCAAATCCTCTTAAACCTGGTCACACTGCCCCTCATTCTTTCTGTCTCCTGTTTCAGTGCTATTGGCAGATTTTAGAGACTCTGTGTTCAGAGCCTTGTCAGAGCCACTTGGTTTTATGGTGCATAACAGCCCTCCCTGAAGTAACCCAGTGACCATCTTGAGTTGAAGGCAGTAACAGTCTCGCTTCGCTTCTCATCTACTTTTTATCTCCTCTTATCATCTATTTTGCTCTGTGTTGTCTCCCTCTTAAAAGTCTGCATGGCGTCTTTTTGAAAAATCAAAGAAAGCTGAATACTGCTTGCTTGCTTCTTCATTAACTCAATCGAAAGTGGATAGTTTTTGGCTCCTTTGTTATACTGTTTGAAAGTTAAACTCCAGAAAGTTAGTTGAAGATGGTCTCTTTCACATTTGAACTCCTGGTTTATGCAATTTTTCCGTGTTGTTTGTTTCACTTGTCTTTAAAGAACTATTCTCTTTCCAAATTAGCTCTCTAATGGAACTTTAGATGTGTGTTCTAAATTTCCACGATTTGTTTAATTTAATGGTTTGTATGTATATTTATTGCTTAAATCAGTTTGAGTTAAGCTTGAAATTGGAAATGGAAGCATAGAATCATGGTGTTATCAAAGGAACTCCAGCTGTTTATACAGGGCAAAGGCAGATACACATGGCCTCCAAACTCATTGGTATTGGATTTTTCAGGCAATTCACTAATTCCCATAGCCAGGGACTCTCTTTTTCTTCCAAATATTCCATTCCTTACCCTGTCTTACTTGTTAATATCAAATCATTTATGAGTCTATGCTGCATGTCAGTTGGACATTAATAACTATGGAAGACACACACACACAAATATATACCACTTCCTGTTCTGCTCCCACTGTCAAGTAGCAAAGAAAGCTTTAAATATCAGTTCAAGATATCAAAACACTTCATGATTAATTAGAGATTTATTTGTGCAAAAAGTAATTACAGCAGAAAATCTGAGAAGACTGGGGTCACTTTAAAAATTAATTTTTCAATTAATTAATTAATTTGCAATAGCTTTTGCTATTTTTTTATGCTCATAGACGTAATGCATGCTCTTTAGGGAGTGCTAAGTGGCTTCAGTCATATCCTAATCTTTGCCACGCCCTGAACTGTAGCCCCCCCGCAGGCTCTCTGTCCATGGGATTTCCCAGGCAAGAATACTGGAATAGGGTTACCATGTCCTCCTCCAGGAGATCTTCCCGACCCATGGATCAAACTGTGTCTCTTACATCTCCTATACTGGCAGACAGATTCTTTACCACTAGCACCACCTGGGAAGCCCATATATCTCTATCTGTATAGTTTTATTCTTAGAAGAGTTCATGACTCATTTCTGTAAGATACTTCTCTTCTTTAACTAGAATTAAACGTAACCTGATTTGTGTCAGATACATGTCTGCTTCTCCAATGAGCTGCAGCAAGAGCTTAAAATATAAGCAGAGGGTAGTCAGATTACTTTTAAAAATTGTCTTCCTCAAAGATTATTATATCTCTTACACAGAGCAGATCATTCAAACAAAATTAAAGCGTGGTTCAGAGAAATAGGTTTCAACTGGATTTTATTTCAATCATTAAAAAAATGTCAGTATCACCTGCTGACATTCTGGAACTTCTACAGTATTCTGAGCTGATGGCAGGAAGCTGGGGTTGGGGGAGAATCGTGGCAGGAAGTAAAGGATTTATTAGAATGATAAGGATGAGAGCCTCCTTTTCCAGGGTGAGTGGGATCACAGTAGCAACACTGGGAAGAGGCCAAAGGCAGTAAATTTAGAGAGCGCTGGGGGTGTGTTCCCTAACTCGGGGTTGGCTGGTCGCCACTGGAAAGCCAATACCTGAGAGACAAGAGTTAGTAGGAAAGGAGAGCTTGCCTTATTTAGGAGGCCAGCAACCTGGAAGAAGGTGGACTCATGTCCAAAAGCCAACTCCTAACTGCTTATCAGGGGCCAAGAGCTTTTAAAGGGGAGTTTCAGGGATGTATATAGGCAGAGGGAGGGGCTACATGCAGGAACAGCACAGTCAACTCTGACAGTATCTTGAAATTGGTCATCAGTGATCTGATCAGTGACATCTTGATTGTTTTAAGTACAGTTAACCTTCAGTTACAGGATCAATTTTTTTCCATTTCCTTGAGGCCAGTTCTTGGAATTGTGCAAAATGGAGTGGTTTATGTCATAGCTACAGTTTGGTCATCATGTAATTAACTCCTTCCACCTGGTCTGGATTTCAGTATGTATAAAACAGCTCAGAGGACTTGACTCAGAATATTATCCATAGCCCTTGAGGATGAGCTAAATGTCCTTCAACTTTGCTTAATGGCTGAACTATTAATATTTTGCCTTGTTTGACAGTTTCCCTTTGCTTCTACATTTTCTTACTTCTTTGATTAAAATTATCCTCTCACTAAAGTTTTTCTACAGACAAGAGGCAGGAGGAGGGCATGGCAAATGAGTCTGTCCTGGGAAGGCCCCATAGCGTCCTCCTCAGGTATAGATGGGGTCCTGGGGCTGGTGGGTGTGAGCTCTCATCTGACTTAGCTTCAACCAGATACACAGCCTTCATTCCTACAGACACAGGTCCACCTGGGCCACTGCCTGGGATACTTTGATCCCATGTGGAAAATTTGGATCCAATCAAATTTTATTTGGAAGCAATTTTTGGTGGCAAGCAATCTGTAGAGTACACACAAGCAGAAACATGATGTACACAGGAAACATATATAATGTTATAACCAATGTTACCTTAAAACGAAACAAAACAAAAACCAGATTTGGTACATGGGCCACAGTTTGCTAAAGTGTGAAAGTGTTAGTCACTCAGTTGTGTCTGACTCTTTGTGACCCCATGGACTGTAGCCTGCCAGGCCCCTGTGTCCATGGGATTCTCCAAGGAAGAATAATGGAGTGGGTTGCCATTTCCTTCTCCAGGGGATCTTCCTGATCCAGGGATTAAATGTGGGTCTACTGCATTGCAGGTGGATTCTTTACCATATAAGCCAACAGGGAAGCCCACCGCTTCCTACTCCCTGGGAAAAACACAAACGCCTCAGAGTGCTATGAAGGACTTTTCCTCTTTGAGTTCCTACCAGTATTCTACCCTACCAGCAGGGCATGCTGCCTCCACATGCCTGATCCTGGTCCAGCTTTATGTCCTTTTCTGTTTTCTCTGCACGTCCAAGCTGCATCCTCCTTTCAGAATAAGCCATCCCAAAGCTCTTTTAGAATAAAGGATTAAAACAAAGCTCACACCATGCTGCTTCAACTGCTCAGATGGGGAAAATACCAGTTTTGTTCATGCTTTCAACTTCTGAAGTGCATACTTTTTCCTTTGGCTTACCAAAAGAGCTCAGAGCTGGAGATCCTGGGACGGACAACTGCTGAGACAGGCTGAAGGGTGAGCAGGGCATCCTCATCATGGCAGGGTCTGTGTTCCCACTGCCGGAGCTGTGTGCATTCCTGACCTGGTTCAAAACAACTGCTCCAAAGACACCATTCTACAGGAAGAAAAATCAATAAGCAATTTCTTTCCCCCATGTAGCTCCATAGGTGACAAGGACAACTCACACACACCTGCAGCCGTAAGGGCTTGTGCCTGGAGTGAAAGGCAGCATCCTGCATGGCTCTAAATGAAAATAGAGACAAATGGGAAAAGCAGAGAAGACTGGAACAGATAGATGCTGATGGGCGCAGAACCATTTTTCATAGGCATTTAAGTTTTGTTCACCCAGGTGCTTTTGCATCAGGGCTGGTTGTTGGTGGAGCTATAATTCTATTTACAGATGGACGACATGGACTATTTTTCAGGGTGAAGTGTGAGTGTCAAGTCTCTCTTGAATCTGAATCTATCCCATGGCCTCCTCCTCATCTCTTCCTGTTTGGAGAGAACTCTACAGGAAATTGCAAGTAAGTGATGAAATGTGAGTGTGTTGGGAAGAGAATTTCTTCTGTACTTTTGCAATGGAGCTCACCACCATGGTAATCTATCATTTTTTTTTTTTTGCTTCTAGATCATTGCCACTTAAATGAAGCTGATTCAGCTGAGTTTGAGGAAACAGTAGCAATAGCAAGTTAAAGAAGCTTAGTGGTTTTGTGGCTGATACATGCTTATTTCTTCAGTGCTTTCTGAAATAAGTATTGTAGACAAAGCTCTTCATTCTGTTCTTTCAGTGAGTGGAAAGCTACTTAGTTTTAAAACATTTTTTCATACTTTGGTAAAGGGGTCATTTCAAATAAATGAACCTAAGTGCTTCAAACATTTTGACACCTTATTTTTCTGGGCAAGCTAGCAAACTTATTTTCTTTATGACTTGCCTTTCCCAGTAGGTGATGAAATGCAGATGTAACAATATTGCCAATTAGATCAAGATGATGAAGCAACAGAAAAGTTCTAGAAACAACCCTTGATCCATTAATAGGATTAATGGTCCCATTATGTCATCTAACAAGTTTTATTTTCCTCTGTGTGCTGAGAAGCATGAAATTATCATGTAAATAATGTCACGTCTGTGCAAACAATTTACAAGGTGCTCTCCAAATTCAAATTTAACCTGTCATTTCTCTCAGTTTGTTAACCAGTGTTATTTCTTGAAGTTTTCTTCTATATTACATGAGAATTGAATATTGATTCCCTATTGAACCCTCATCCCTATGTAATTTGAAGGGGAGTGAGGACCCATTGATATGACTTGATACTAAGATTCTATGAGCAAAGATAGCCAGAAATAGGTTTGGATGAATTTCCTTAGCATCCCTAGCTGGCTTCATTAACTCCTTTAAAGGTAATTTAATTTTCTTTTTGCATTTACCAAGCTTGTTTTATGTCTTAATGCTTGTGTGCTGAAGGTCCCTGTGGTGGCCTAGCTTCCAGATTGTTCTCTGTGGAGCTGCATTAGACAAGTTTGCATGCAAAGGCTGGCAATGGTGGAAAAGAAGTGATCATTACAGAATCATGACCATTCTGATCCCTAAAACAGCCTACATAGCATATATCCAAATCCTGCATATTGGATGCTGAAACTTAATGATGTGACTTTCTAGAAAAATGCAGTTTTGGGCCTTGTGTGTTTTGGTGTGGGTTATTTGCTATTGTCAAGGGCTTTGCTGGTGGCTCAGCAGTAAAGAATCTGCCTGCCAATGCAGGAAACACGAGTTCAATCCCTAGGTTGGGAAGATCCCATGGAGATGGAAATGGCTACCCACTCCAGTATTCTTGCCTAGAAAATCCCATGGACAGAGAACCCTGGTGGGCTACAGTCCACAGGGTCGCAAAAATTTGGACACTGCTTAGACAAAAACAATAAAAAACGATTTGCTATTGTAATACACACATACACAAACCACACACACACCCCTTCATTGAGAACTTGTATTAATTATCAGTGCAAACTCAAATCATTACAAAGAGAATGAAGAAGTACATTCCAAAGCCTTTAAATACTTCAAGCATATGTTTCACATCATTTTATTCAGTTCAGGCCTTGCTACTCAGGAACATGGTTTCCTTAGCCAGGAGGTTTCTTTCTGAGGTACTTTCTGTTCTGTAGTCAAATGTCTTCAAGTGGCTATTAATGGTTTCACATGGTGGCATCATCATTCTTGCTACAATGCTGTTCCTTTGGGCTCTCATATTCAGCACCCAACTAATGGTAAATCAAGCTTTAGCATCTCAAGGAAAGTGAGGGCTGGAAAATATTTTCTCCTGTCACCTGGATTCTGGCAGAACAATGAGATAACAATCTCTAACCCTCTTCTCCAACCACATCTTTAAAGAGGTTGTTGTGGGTAGAGGCTCTTTTCAGCGTGGGTGGTGCACATGTGCGTGGGAAGGGGAGAAAGGGCAAAACAACCACGAAGGCTGACATTATGAAGCTCTAAGATTTGGAGTTTCCTAGCTAAACAACTGGTGGTGCTACTGAAAAAAAATCCACCTGCCAATGCAGGAGAGGAAAGAGACTTGGGAAGATTTGTGGGTTTGGAAGATCCCCTGGAGGAGGGCATGCCAATCCACTCCAGTATTCTTGCCTGGAAAATCCCATGGACAGAGGAACCTGGTGGGCGACAGTCAATGGGGTCATAAAGATTCGGACCTGATTGAACATGCATGTACACATCTAAACATTTAGGTCTCCTGAAGATGGTACTGGGATTCTGCTTTTACAAATGTTGGGTGTTCGGGGAGTTGGTTATTATCCTTCAACATGATTGAAAAGGCAAAGGAATGATCATACTGCTTGTGGGTCACCCAAGGGCAGTGACTTTCAGGTGACCATAATGGCCACTTTGACAAAGTGGCTTGTGTTAAACAGACACTACATTGTGGGTAATGAGGCCTGCCTGGGTAGCCAGTGTTATACCTGTCACTCAGCCTGATCTGAGCACGTCAGGGGTCTTTGGAAGGTGAACTGGAGGTAACTTCTCATGCAGGCTTTTTGTCACCGATGTGGGCACCAGTAGGAGGAAGCCTGCAGCCCAGTGAATGGTTACTGAAGACTCGCCACAGAATGCTTACAATAAAAACAAGCTCCTTGGAATTACCTCCTTTACTGATATAACCCAGATTGCCCTGGTGTTGACACAACCAACCTAGCATGGAGTGATCTCAAAGACCACCCTCATGGACTGCATCTGATTTTATGACAGGTTGTCAGGAAAAAGACAGACTCCAGTGTAGTGTCATTTTCCATCACCTTTGAACCATTTACAAATATGCTTTTGGCAGGAGTCTTGGGAGCCACATGAAAAATTGCAGTTGCCCATTCCCTAGAGCCCAGGTGGCCAGTGATGAGGCATTTCCATGGTGTGGTTTCTTCAGCTCGGCCTCGGGATAAGGCAGGTGGACTTGGAGAGACCAACTCTCAGAGAAGTGCCTCACCTTCAACGGGATCACAAAGAAACGTTCCTTAATGGGTCAAAGCCGCTCTGCAATAACTGTCTCAGGAACTGTGAGGCAGCCAGAGTTCTCCTAGCCCCTCTTGGAAACTGTGGCTTTGGTGCTTGTCCAGTCTGTCCTGCTGTTCCTGCCCAGCCCAGCAATGACAGTGTGACCATTGGCTACCGGAACCCCAAGGAACCCCCTTTGAAAGGGGAGTTTTGTCCTGTGATCCACCTCATGACCTTGACCTGGCACACTGTGGGCCCTTAGGCTACTGTTGTTAGGGGAAATGCACTGACGGAAACCACCCACCTTGACCAGGCACCACAGTAACCTCCTTTGAGTGAGTTATTTTATAACAAGAGGTCCTGGTAAGGAACACAGAACTAATAAGCCACCACCAACAAGAAGAGTTTGAGAAAGGTCAAAAGGAGATGCCACACGTCCGACTATCTCCCAGAATCACGGGAATCCATCCAGAATCACAATCCAGAATCACTTCTCATTGGCATCTGTTAGGTAGTTAGAATAGGAAAAAGGAGTCCAGAATGGTGGTGGCTAAAAGACAAGGAAGGGAAAAGCCCGCAAAAACAGAACAAAGGAAGGACCGAGGACTGGAGCGAGGACCTCAGGTAGAACAAACAGCACTCCTGGCTAGCCCAGTTTGCAGAGGGCAGGCCCAGGGGGAGGAGAAAAAACATATAAAAAGAGGAGCCAAAACTGGACTGGGGGCCTCTCTCCTCTTCACGTCTTTTGGATCGGTATTCCCTCACACCTCGAGGATGTATTTTCCTTTACTTTCTAAATAAAACTGAGCTCTAACGTGGAGCTGTAACACTGGTCCGTTGCTTCAAATTTTTGTTGTAACGAGACAGAACAACAATTTGGTTGTAACGAGAAATTACACCCCCCCAACACATCCATCTTGGTTGAGCAATGTGAGTACCACTCGGAAGGACATTGAGTCCGAATGATTGGTCAGAGACAACCCAGAAACTAATCTCATCACCATAAAACCCAAGACTGCAAGCCACATTGTGGAGAGGTCCTCCTGGGTTCCCTTAACCTGCTGCTTTCCTCCCCGGCACCTCTTCTCAAGAAAGCCTCTTGCTTCGTCTGCATGTGTGTCTCCTCAGACAATTCATTTCTGAGTGTTAGACAAGCGCCCAATCTCAGGCCTTGGAAAGCATCCCCCTTCCAACATTCTTGTACTTCAGGAATAACCCTTATCCCTTCCCCAGAAGTGGTTTCTGTGCTGGGATCTGGCCCAGATTCCAGGGAAGTCATGGCTTTGGTGCCAAGCTCCTGGTCTTCCGTTAAGTGGGAGCCAACACCAAGTAGGAAGACAGGCAGTTTCCAGGAGATAGAAAAGGCAAGAAGACAGTCTCCCTCAGAGCCTCCGGATGGAAGGAAGTCCTGTTGTCAGCTTGATTTTAGCTCAGGAGGGTGCATTTTGGACTTCTGATGTCCATAACTACAAGAGAATAGATTAGTGTTGTCTTGTGGGCTGCTGTGTCTTGGCAGTTTGTTACAATGGGATTGGGGATGGGAATGAGCAGCAATGGGAATGAGCCCAGGCTCCAGTAGATGAGCTGATGGCTCGCACATGGGGAGTAGAGATTTGTCTGGGTTCAGGGGAGGAGGGTAGAAGCTGGACGGGGTCTGTGGGTCCTGAGAGCAGAGGAGGCTGCAGCTGCCTCTAGCAGTGCCCTGGGCGAGGGGCGAGGCCCTTTGAGGGAAGGGCTGCAGGGGTTCTGGACAGCTGGGATCCCGGGCTGCCCTGGCCCCCACACCAGAACCTGAGGCTGGAAGGTGTCTTGCAGTGCCCTGTGCTGGTCATGTCCTCCATGGCTTTGTCCCCCCAGTTCCAGCTGAAGATGTCCTCTCCATGTGGTGCAAAAAACAGAAATCTAGAAGCAATTCTCACTACAGCTCCTCCCCACAGCCCATTCCCTATCCATCCAAATTTCATAGTCCAGATTGAATAACCTGGCCCTAAGCTTTCTCTCTGATTTCACCAACTATTGTCCTTCTGGCCACTTCTCTTTGCCACAAAGACAAAGCAGATTTTCCCTTTAGGGCTTTTGCTTTCTCTGTTTCAGGAAATTCTTTTTTTCCTCTTCGCCTTGGGTCTCAGCTCAAGTGTTACCCAGTAGAGGGACCTTTCCTGACCCAGGACGCCTGCAAACCACTGTTGTCTACCATGCCTCTGGGTTTTATCTTCTTCATAGTTCTTAACGCTACTTGTTTGTTGGATTTTGTGCTTATGGTTATCCTCACTTGAAAACAAGGAAGACCATGACTGTCTTGTTCACTGTGGAGCCTTCTGTGCCCAGAGTGGCACCTGCATATAATAGACACACTGCATCCTAAACACCTCCAGGATCTTTGAAATATTCTCTCTCCAGCCCCATCATCTTATTTCCCAGTTGGATTTACAGTGACAGACACTTCGCAGACAGAAGCAAAGTTTGAATTGTGTCTGGGCTTGAATCTGCTGGAATAATTATATATTTTCAAGCTGGCCTGTAAGAAAAAGGCTAAGTAAATCTCAGAGAGTCTGGTGCTTTCCAAATACTAGACAAACCTATGATGTCGATAGTGTGGGGCAATCAGTACAAGGCTGAGAACTTAATTTGTATGTTAAATAAACATATGCCATAATAAACATATTCCATAGATTTAATGAGCAATGCATTATTGCACCTGCTTTGAGCCCTTCACACACTTTCAAATTAAAGATTTCATTCCTGAGAAGTGAAGTGAGAAACATACAGTTTGGGATGAATAGTTTTGGGAAACTTTCTTGCTTTCTTTCAGTAAATATAACAAGAGACAAATCTTACACAGATTTAAATTTAAATAAGATGCATCCCTCTACCCTAATAAGACTCTTCCTTTATTGTGCCCCAATGGTTGTGGAACACAAATGCTGCTGTCATCTCCTATCACTGCCTCCTACCACCATCACTACTGCTATTATTACGACTACTAAAATTACTGCTACTAATACAATTGCTGCTACTAAACAATCACTACTACAATTGCTTCTGCTGTAAGTGCAACTACTACAGTTACTACTCCTCCTCCTGTTAGAATTGCTACTAATACTACTACCGTGACTACAGTACTACCATGCTGACTATTACCAGTATCAACACTACTGAAAATGATCCACACAGCTCTTCAAGCTTCTTTCATTCCAAGGTCCCACTTCACTTCTTTTCTGGGTTGAGTGTTTTTTCCTTTCTTAAAAAAATTTTTTTGGAATAATTCTAAGGTTATAGGAAGTATCAAAAATGTACTGGGAGGTCCTAGTTTACCTCAAAGGTAACGTCTCATGCAACTCCAGTACAATATCAAAACCAGGAAACCAACATTGGAGATTCTTTCCATTTTAATTAAGAGTGTATCTTTTTTTCAAGTTTATAAATTTTATTTCCGCCATGGTCCATGTATATGTTCAGTCAAGGAAGAGATGCACATTTACTGGTTGTTTGATGATTACCTGATTAATTCTCACAAAATTCATAATATTTTTGGCTATAGGTGGCACCTTTTTGTGTTTGTGTCACTTTGTTTTCTCAAAGACTTGTAAGCAAGGCACTGGTCTGAAGTGAATAATTCTAGTAGAGAATGTGAGAGGCCTGGAGTCTTCAGGCAATCATTTCTCTGCTTTCCCTCGCTTTATTAATTATTTTTTGTTGGTGTTGCTGTGTTTTTTAGGCATTACTTGCAACATCAGATAGTGTGTTGGCTGATGCCATTTCATAACATAAAGTCTTGACGTGCTGCATTGTAGTGGGGCAAACTTTTAATGTGTCAATCCTTTATTCATATGATAAAATGCAAGTAAGGCACTATTTCATCTACTTGAAGGTGTACTGGTGTTTGCTATGAGTGACTGGACTTTAGGGCTCCCTCTTTCTTTCTCAGCAGGATACTAGCCCTATAGCCTCTGGAGAGGGACTCAAGTGAAGGAATTTCTAGGAGGAAGCAATCCTCTGCCCTGGAGTCAGTTAGATAAATTATTTGTGGAGTCTTCCTTTGGAAGTCAGCAAAGCAGTTTTGCTTCGTCTGTGCAGAATAGCTACAGAAAAAAGAGCCTCACAAGATCCCTTTCAAGCTTCATGAATTTCTTACTGAAGTTTTTCTGGCATAAAGCATGGCCTGAAACATTAGTCTGGTTATTCTGATTGCTCCTCACACATTTCCATAGGGAACACTGTCATGGCTTCATTCTTTGTATATTTTTTTTTCCTCACAATCATGTTACTTCATCTTGGGGTGATGGTGTGAGGAACAGACATGTTCCTTTAGCACCTTCAGCATGTAAGCTCATCATTTAGGAGCAAGAGACCTAGTGGACAGAGATTGGGGGTTTGCTTAAAGGGGTCCCTCTAGTGTGGGAGCTGTGTAGTGACCAGGGGTTTGAAGTTGAACTCATTAACTCGCTACTCAAGTTCTTAGCCCTAGCTGCATTTCACAGCAAAAATGCCAATGTTTGAGTTTCATGAAGATCAATTAGCTCATAATCTTCAGGCATCAGTATTACAAAGGAAAAAAAAGAACATGTCAGGTGCATAGACAGAGCTGACAGCCACTGACCAAGGTGCTGAAAACATGTCAATGAAATAAATGCTGTTATGTTTGAATTCTCTTATTAAAGGATAGGGTTAAGCAGATTGAATGATATCCACTATGAAGGAGAGATGAGGAATGAAAGAGATGCAGCTATGCTGTGAGATGTGGGTCATGGGGAGCAATGGTGCCCATTCTGGGAGGCACAGCAGGCCAGTTAGCAAAGTCAACATGATGGACAATGCTCGGTCAGGTTGGGTTGCAGTTCCACCAGTCTGTGCTTTCCAGATAAGACCCTCATCAGTGGGTGTGGTGCAGGAGCAGGATCCTTTTTGCTGGAGACTAGCCACGGTATCTAGGTGAGCTAGATTCAGGAAGGAAGCATCATGGTCAAGATGAGAAATACGCAGTACGGGTGACCTTCCACCTCCTATGCAATGTGGCAATTCCCCCACCTCGTATAGATGGAATCACAGATCCTTTAAGCTCTCCTGTATGTCACGATCAGGTGATGGGGAGGAGGGAGAGAGAGGCCTGGGAGTCAGCAACTCCCTGATCTTGGGCTTCATCTGATGGGAGGAAACATCTAATTCTGGATGCCTATTGAGGCTAAGTCTTCTTGGAATTTGCCATGATGGCTGCCCCATTGGAGTGGACTTGGTCTGTGAACAGTGACCACTGAGGGAGATCTTACTCTGGAGAGAGAGGGAGAAGGGCTGAGTACCCTCCTACCCCCCTCCGCTTGCTCAGACACCCCACAGGACTATGACCAGTGCATTCATATCCTATAATTGGCTTTAATAATGTAAGTTCACTGTCTTATCATTAGTCTCTTCTGTCTCCTTTCTAATCAGGTCTCATCCAATCACATCTTAAAAAAAGACTGTAAAATCTCATAATACAAAAGTGAGAAAGTTGACACTTGAGCTGGTTTAAATTGGCCTCTAGAAGGGGCTTTGTTACAGTCTCTAAGCCCCTATGTTTTGGCTTATCCTGAATCTATACCAAGATCTGAGCCACTGCAGTATCATAAGACAACTATGTAACAGGCCAGAGCAGTTTCTAATCATGTGGAGACCATAACAACTTTTCTTTCCCCTTGTCTTCCCAGTATGGGGCTTCTCCAGTGACTCAGTGGTAAAGAATCTACCTGCCAATACAGGAGACTAGGTTTTGATCCCAGGGTCAGGAAGATCCCCTGGTGAAGGATATGGCCACCCACTCCAGTATTTTGCCTGGGAAAACCCACAGACAGAGGAGCATGGCGGGCTATAGTCCACGGGGTCGCCAAAGAGTCAGACATGACTTAGCGACTAAACAACAACAACTTCCCAGCCTGCCTCCTAAGTCCCCTCACCTGGGCTCAGTAGCATGGAAGAATAAAGTCTGATGCAATATATCCTCCTGTGTGTAACTACAGGAATCCTAAGCTGTCAGAGATGTTAGAGTTCACTTCTTTCCCTCTGGAAAATTGACCAGATAAAAGGGACCCCACAAGCTCCTGTATACATCCCACTTGTCTTCCAGATCACTCCCACTTCTTTCCAGGTGAAGATCTTTTACAAGCTCTTTTATTCTTATTTTTTATATGCAGAATGGAGATGCTAAGAGAAAATATCTTTTATGAGTAGATTCACTTAATATTGATGGACACATAGCCAGCTTCAGTAAATGCTAGCTGATAGCCGCTGTCACTTCCAAGAAAACATCTTTTATTGCTGTGTGAATATAGTTAGGTGAAGACAGATTTTAGGTGAGACACATTTGCAAAACTGAATAGATGAATTAGAATAGTCAGCATATTTTATGTTTCGTACATTTGTAAAGGATTGAATTGTGTCGTGATTGTCAATGAACTGAAAATTTCATCTGTTAAAGTCTTAATGTATAGCACCTTAAAATGTGACCTTATTTGGAAACAAGTTCATTGAAGATGTAATTGGTTGAGAAGAGATCATTAAGATGAGCCCTAATCCAATCTGACTGCGTCTCTAATTTGGACACAGAGAGATATACAAGGAGAAGGCCACATGAACATGAAGACAGCTGTTCAAACGGCTGTATGTATGAATGGAACCTGAAGGTCAGAATGGAACTTGAAGACAAGCCAAGGAGAGGGGCTGGGCTTTTGTTTCTTTCACTGAAAGTCTAGGTAGCATTCAGTTATGTGTTTTAAATTTATAACAAAGATTTTACAAGCTTCATTTATCTTTGGTGGGGCTAACTGGTAGACCATGGTATTCAATGACCCACCAAGTTTAAAAGTTATACAACTATGTTGAGAGATAAAAACCTGGCTCATTCAGGTGTCAGCTGTGTTCTCTTGGCATACCTTGCTGGTGAGATCTGGGAGACAGCAGTCAGCTCAAATGGTAATCAAAGATTAACAGGAATGTCACCTTGCAGTCTGATGAACCCACCGGTTCTGAAATCCTTTCATGCTGTTCAGGTCTGCTGGGCTGGACTTGGGAGGATGATAAATCGTCTGGTGCTGGAGCGATTGTTTGGCAGTCAGTTAAAGCAAAAAAAAAAAAAAGCATGGGTGAAATAAGTGAAGGACAATCCATTATATGGGACACATGCCAAAGCTATTTTTTAGGGCAGTTGTGCCTTTTTTTTTTCCTTTGGAAAATGAACAGAACAATTTGCTGTCACTCTCACTGCTCCACTCTGGCCTAGACCCACATCACTTCATGTTTGTATAAATGAAGTTGTTTTCCCACTGGTTGTCTTGCCTTCTTTCTCTGTTCCAAAGCATTTTTACTGCAGGAAGGTGTGTGTCTTAAAATATCCCATTTATCAAGTACACGCCATTTTAAAATCAATTTGTCAATATCCACGAAATAACACCCCCATTGCATATGGGACAGAGTGTAAACTTCACACAACATCCTAGATATTCTGTGTTCAGATGACAGTCTGGTAAGCAATCTTTTTTTTTTATTATTTACTGGCACCTATCTTCACTTCTTTTCATATTGTTTTCCAGAAAACC
The DNA here is from genome assembly GCA_024291935.2 of Okapia johnstoni. Lineage (NCBI taxonomy): Eukaryota > Metazoa > Chordata > Mammalia > Artiodactyla > Giraffidae > Okapia > Okapia johnstoni. The sequence goes on from CM044313.1 coordinate 100,466,394, forward strand.
AAATGTGCTTTTCTACGACTATCTCTTTTGTCTATGTCTTTTCTTTATTCAAATGGATACTCTCTTCTCTACCTAAACAAATTCTGTGCCTGATTATGCCCTGTCAGAGGTAGCTTCACTAAGAAGCTTGTTTTATTTTTATTTTTGAGCACTTCAATTTCCATTGTCTCTGTGAAATAATAAGAAATATATATGTATTGGTCTCTGCTCCTGGTTGACATAGAGTTCCTAAAACCCTTGTAAACAGAGGTGCTAAGAGGATCTTTTGTTCTAATATTTAGTCTTTGATCCATCCTGGTTTCTTGTGCAGACCTCCTAAGTCTTTTGTAATTTCTTAAGTGATAGGAGTAGCTGACACTGAGCTCTTAAATCTCTTGAAATGCCCTGGATGATGGCACTGTTCTTTTCTAATGAGGTGATGCTTGGTGGGCTCCTGGATGAGGACCAGTCACCAGAGAGACCCAGCCATGATTAGAGGCTTTGAACTTTCAGCTCCTCCCTCCATTCCCCAAGCAGGGAGAATGGCCGGAAATGGAGTTAATAACCAATTGTGCCAGGTTGGTGAACCTATCCATGTACTAGATATGCCTCAACTCCATGGGGACAGAAAGTCCTGCACTTGGGACTCTCCCAGACCCATGTATCTCTTCCTCTGTCTGTTTAATTATGTCTTTAATCATATCCTTTATTATATAATATAGTGTAAACACAAGTAAATGTTTCCTTGAGTTTTGTGAGGTGTTCTAGCAAACGATTTAATTCAAAGAGAGGGCTGTGGGAATTCTGATTTGTAGCCAAGTTAGATAGGCTTCCCTGGTGGCTCAGACAGTAAAGTATCTGCCTGCAATGTGGAAGACCCAGGTTCAATCCCTGGGTCCTAAAGATTCACTGGATAAGGAAATGGCAACCCATTCCTGAGTACTCCCCTAAGTGGTACAAAGCAAAGCAGCAGTGAATTTGAGTCCAGCTATACTGACCTCCAAGATAGAAAACTGAGTTTCAGAGACATGCTCCTCAAACAGTGTCTATCCCTGATAAACTGTTCTGTTGCAACTGAGTGCAGCTGGCATTGTTCTTTCCGACATAAACTCAATTCCTTAGAACAAGTGTATCTTAAAATATAGAGTGTCAACTTATACAAAATGAAACATATGTCTTGGTCTTGTGTAAGTCAACTGCACTCTACCTGGTGGGTGAGGTGGGCTCTGTGTTCAAGCATTCTTGGATGAGGAGTTGCATGTGAAATTGAACAGAATGAGATACATGTATATGAACGGCTGAATATCTTCACTGTTCACCTGAACCTATCACAAACTTGTTAATCAGCCACACTCCAATACAAAATAAAAAGTTAAAAAAGAAATTGAACAGAGTGAAATCCATTGACCGATTTGGGAGCTTGACTCTGGGCTATGAACCATCTTCCCATCATGTCCTGATCACCTGGGCTCCCCGGGAACATCTCAACTTTGATTACTCTCCAAAGAAAAGCCCTGTAAGATTACAAGGCAACTATATGAATCTTTGCTAGAATACGTATCATAAGAAAACATTTACAATGCGCATTGTTTTCTATGTCTATTTACTTAGACCCCGGTTTCCACTCTTGTGAGGAGACAACTTATTTCACATTTTCATCTCTATTTTTTTTGTCTTGTGTTCAAACTGGGAGGGGATGGTCACCCCGGTCTCTCTGCACTCTTCTGCTGGTCCTCACTCTGAGTGACATTGATCACAGCGATTTTCCTATGAAGTTGTTTATCATAGACAGTATAAAGTATCTCTATGTGTGGGCTAGTTAATTTTACTCTCTATCCTGGGGGTGGTTGGCTAGCATTTATAGTGTTCTGAAGAGGAATGCACACAGACCATTGATAGGCATGCTTAGCATTTTAAAGATGCTGAACATGAGTGTACAGTCCAGCATCCTCTGCTCCAAATACTCAACCATCTTCATCCACAAATCTCTGCCCTGGAGATTGGTTCACTCATGTAAGGACCATTAGAGATGATTTTTATGACTGTGTGGATCACAACAAACTGTGGAAAATTCTTCAAGAGATGTGAGTACCAGATCACTGACCTGCCTCCTGAGAAATTTGTATGCAGGTCAAAGCAACAGTTAGAACTGGACCTGGAACAACAGACTGGTTCCAAATTGCGAAAGGAGTACGTCAAGCCTGCATATTGTCACCCTGCTTATTCAACTTATATGCGCAGTACATCATGCAAAATGCTGGGCTGGATTAAGCACAAGCTGGAATTAAGATTGCCGGGAGAATTATCAATAGCCTCAGGTATGCAGATGACACCACCCTTATGGCAGAAAGCAAAGAACTCAACAGCCTCTTGATGAAAGTGAAAGAGGAGAGTGGAAAAGTTGGCTTAAAATTCAACATTCAGAAAACTAAGATCATGGCATCTGGTCCCATCAGTTCATGGCAAATAGATGGGGAAACAATAGAAACAATGACAGACGTTATATTTTTGGGCTCAAATATCACTGCAGATGGTGACTGCAGCCATGAAATTAAAAGACACTTGCTCCTTGGAAGAAAAGCTATGACCAACCTAGACAGCATATTAAAAAACAGAGACATTACTTTGCCAACAAAGGTCTGTCTAGTCAAAGCTATGCTTTCTCCAGTAGTCATGTATGGATGTGAGAGTTGGATCATAAAGAAAGCTGAGTGCTGAGGAATTCATGTTTTAAACTGTGATGCTGGAGAAGACTCTTGAGAGCCCCTTGGACTGCAAGGAGATCCAACCAGTCCATCCTAAAAGAAATCAGCCATGAATATTCATTGGAAGGACTGATGCTGAAGCTGAAATTCCAATCCTTTGGTCACCTGATGTGAAGAACTGACTGACTGGAAAAGACCCTGATGCTGGGAAAGATTGAAGGTGGAAGGAGAAGGGGACGACAGAGGATGAGATGGTTGGATGGCATCATCGACTTGATGGGCATGAGTTTGAGCAAGCTCTGGGAGTTGGTGATGGACAGGGAAGACTGACATGCTGCAGTCCATGGGGTCACAAAGAGTCAGACATGACTGAGTGACTGAACTGACTGATGAGAGATGCACATGAAAACTGGCACATGTGAACTGGTTAAACCCCGTCCAGGCCCCTCTGCCCTCCTGGGGACAGGTTTCAGGAATCTGGGGCCCCAGCAGGATCTGTGTGCCCCTTTCAGTGTTGCCCTTGACCCGGGGCTCAGCTGCATTTTCCTTCTGGCCTCTTAATTGGGAATTCTGTGTCCAGATCACTCAAGATACTCCAGGAGCACCAAAGGGGCCGATAGCTAGGGCTCCAATGAGTTTATAGGTACAAACTGTTTCATGCCAGCTTTCCAAGCAACATGAAACTTGTGTGCACTTGCCAAGAAACAAGTGTGTGGCAGAACTGTGTCCAAAACATGCTTTTCATGGTGATGTGCCTTTTGGTTGTAGCAGGTCTGTGTGGAAGGGGCTCTCTTGCCCTTTCTCATCTCTGGACACCACCAACATCTACTGGCAAGGGCAGGCTTACTTTAGGAGGGTTGTCAAAACCATACATGCATACTGTTTATACCTAGCTCCTCTTACTTGAAGAATTCTCTGTTATCCCAGAGCCAAGAGCACTGGTAATAATAAGATACTCTGATGGTTCATTTTCTGTGTCAACTGCACTGGACTAAGGGGTCGCTCTGGTGGCTGAGGAGGTAAAGAATCTGCCTGCAATGCAGGAGACCCAAGAAGATCCCCTGGAGAAGGGAATCTTCTCCAGGTGGGTAGCCACCCACTCCAGTATTCTTGCCTGGAGAATTCCATGGACAGAGGAGCCTGGTGGGCTACAGTCCTTGGGGGTCACAGACACCACTGAGCCACTCACACTTTCAAGGGTTGCCTGAGAGCTGGTGAAACATTTTTTCTGGGTGTGTCTGTACAGTTGTCTCTAGAAGAGATTTGAATTTGAATCAGTAAACTCAGGATGATCACCTTTCTAGTGGGCATTTCTTACTTTATTGAAAGCCCAAATAAATGAAAATGAGGAACAAATTATCTCTCTCTTCTTGATCTGAGATGTCCATCTTTTCCTGCTCTTGGACACCGAGGTTCCTGATGCTCAACCTTCAGCTGTGTCCAACTCTTTGTGACACCATGGACTGTAGCCCACCAGGCTCCTCTGTCCATGGGATTTTCCAGGCAAGAATACTGGAGTGGGTTGCCCTTTCCTTCTCCAGGGGATCTTCCTGACCCAGGGATCGAACCTGGGTCTCCTGCATTGCAGGCAGATTCTTTACTGTTTGAACTACCAGGTAATCCCAAGACTTACACCAATGCTCCCCTGGTTCTAGGACCTCTGGGCTGAATGATACCACATAATTTCCTGGTTCTCCAGCTTGCATATGGCAGACTGTGCATCTGCTTGGCCTCCATAATCACATGAACTACTTCCTGTAATAAATCTCCTCATATATGAGTATGTATATCAAATATATATCAACCTCCCTCCTACTGGTTCTGTTTATTTGCAGAGTGCTAATACAGGTACAGACTTAAGCTGAAGATGTATATTTTCCAGAGCGTTATTTTGGAATTTAAAAAATATCAGATTATTATGAATAATTGTTAGGCAAGGAAAATTAGCCTATTTAATTAAGATGAGATATGTATTAATAGTTTAAAACTGAGTCATTAGAAACATAAGGATGACTTACAAATGGTAACAGTCCTGCTTAGGATTCTGAAGTGAGCCCCTGTGTAATTAGAAAATGCATTGTTATGAAATACAGAGAATTAATTAAAGTTAAAGTTAGAGGGAGAACATTGAAGATACGTCCTTCGCCCACGTTTGTCTCCAGCTGTTGTGTTTCATATATCAATCTAAAACAGAAAATGGGCTCTTTCATCTTCTGGCTTCCAGTAATTTTATCTTTCTTTCCCTTCAGATAAATGGTTTCGTTGTTTTCATCATCTTCCCGGCACATTTTGATCTGCTTAGTCTACTAAAGTGGAAGAAACATGCTTAATAAAGCCAAATGACTTCTTCCTAATGTTAATTCAGTAAAAAAAAATGAACGCTTCTAAGAGTGAGAATGGATGATCTCATAACACTTGACTTTAGGCAAAGATACATGCCTACTTTGTCATTTCAGGGAAGTTTTCGCAGTTGGAAACAGCAAGCATCTCTCCAAGCTCTGGGGATGGAAGTGGTGTTTGCACCTTAACAGGCAAAATGAGCACAGGCAGACTTTCTGAAAGTGACCTGGGGTCAACTTTCTTGCTGGAGAATTTCACCCTGCCCTCCAGAATCACCTGGACTGCCAGCGGAAATAAACTGTCTTGCTCCTAATTTATTACTTCTATCTGCACTTTGAAAAGAATGAAAAAGTCCCAGATGTGAGATGGAAGGTTTGTGAGAAATTCCATATTCACCACCTGTTTTTTTTTTAAAGTCTTTCCCAAATGTAGCATTTTTAATTCAAGAAGGAATTTTTTAATAAACATTTTTTTCTTTTTAAAGTTCTAAGAGGTTATTTGTGTGAGTTCAATGCGCCTTTCAGACTGAAGTATTGCTTTCAAGATGGTCTTGGTGTCAAAAGAGAAACAGTGGATATTTGAAAGTAACAAAGCCTTACATTTGTGCAGCATTTTAGAATGCAAAGAACACTCACTCCGTCCTCACAATGACCCTGTTGAATAAACAGGGTTTTCATTTTACATGTGAGTGTCTGCAAGCTCAAAGAAATTAAATGTATTACCTAATATTATGTTCACAGTAGTATGGTGGACTATGAACGCAAACCCATAAACTGCAAATCCAGTTTCCTTGAAAAAAAGCCACACTAGCTCCCTTTAAAGCATCTACTGCAGAAACAATTGAGACTCCCCCTCTCAGCCTTCTGGGGAGGCAACCACCTTCCCTAGGATTCCAGAAATTCAATAATGAAGATGTTCTCAATGTAAAATGCATGCATGCAACGGCTCACTAACAGACCTGTCTTTCTGAACCATCGTGTCCAAGCTGTTTTCATGGATTGTGTCTTGAGGATCACAGCCAAACTGTAGTCTCTCATACTAACTCATGCACACAGTAGGCACAGACACCGTGGCTGTACTTAGGAAGCATTTCCGTGTTCATGGGGTTGGTCTCACTGTTAAAGAAGGTATGAAATAATTTGCAAGTGTTGAAAATGGGGGCTTAGAATATTGACATGCTTAGACCTAGAAAATGTTACCAAAAAACGAGAGTGTAGCATCATTTCTCTGCATGCATGCCTTCTAAGTCACTTCAGTTGTGTCCGACCCTTTGCTACCCTATGAATTGTAGCCCACCAGGTTCTTCTGTCCATGGGGCTCTCCAGGGGAGAGCACCGGGGTGGGTTGCTATGCCTTCCTCCAGGGGATCTTCCCAACCCAGGGACCAAATCCATGTCTCCTGTAGTGGCAGGTGGGCTCTTTACCACTAGCGCCATCTGAGAAGACCTCAGAGGGGACTGTGTGGCTGCATGGGCTGGGAATTTCTTTAGCCCTTGTCTACTGAGTGCAAAGTAAGATGTTAAGTGAGGAAGAATTTCTGGAGAAGGAAATGGTAGAGGGGAAGTCCAGATTTGAATCAATAGCTAGAGAAGTGAGGACATGTAACATCAATGGGGCTTGGAGAGATCCGATCAGCTTGGAGAATAATAGTCTAAGGCAATGTGGTTCTTTTTCATAGATGCTGTAACCTCCAGCATGTTGCCTTAGAGGTGGCTGAAGATTAGCTATTCCCTAACATCAGTGCCTGGGGTTCCCAGGTGGCTCTAGTGGTAAAGAAATTGCCTGCCAATGCAGGAGATGTATGAGACGTGGGTTCAATCCCTGGGTTGTGAAGATTCCCTGGAGGAGGGTATGGCAATCCACTCTGGTATTCTTGCCTGGAGAATCCCATGGACAGAGGAGCATGGTGGGCCATAGTTCATGGGATTGCAAAGAGTTGGACATGATCGAAGTGACATAGAACAACATCACTGCCAGTTCCTAATGAAGGCAAGTCTCAGCTCAGATGCTCCTGCATCCCATTTGGGCATTTATGAAACAAATCGCATATTAGCCAAAGATGCAAGATCTAACCTGCTCTGTGAGGTCATGAAGTCCCAGCTATCTGTGCCTTAGGTGTTCCAGTATAACTAGAGAGAGACAACTTCTCAGAGCTGGTTCTGTCTTTGTGATCACTCTCTGAAAACCAGAACCCCCTGACCGTGGTGGCTGAACCCAGAGTGCTGAGGGACTCAGCCCTAGCCTTGTTCCTAACAGAGGACAGCAGATTTCTTCAGATTCTCATTCCCTGTATGAGCAGGTGGGGGGCGGTATCTCCGAACCATTTTTGCAAGTTCACATATCTTGAATAACTTTAATTTTGCTGAGGAGATTTATTTTTGACATTCATCACAGAAATTTTAGAGGTCACCATGTTCATGACAAAGGTCCATATAGTCAAAGCTATGGTTTTTACAGTAGTCATGTACAGATGTGAGAGTTGGACCTTTAAAGAAGGCTGAACATCATAGAATTGATGTTTTCAAATTGTGGTGTTGGAGAAGACTTTAGGGTCTCTTGGACTGCGAGGAGACCAAACCAGTCAATCCTAAAGGAAATCAACCCTGAGTATTCACTGGAAGGACTGATGCTGAAGCAAGTTTCCAATACTTTGGCCACCTGATGAGAAGAGCTGACTCATTGGAAAAGACTCTGATGCTGGGAAAGACTGAAGGCAAATGGAGAAAGGAGTGGCAGAGGATGAGATGGTTGGATAGCTTTATGAACTCAATGGCCATGAATTTGAGCAAACTCTGGGAGATCATGAAGGACAGAGGAGCCTGGCATGGTGTCCATGCAGTCACAAAGAGTCGGACATGACTTAGTGACTGAACAACAGCAGCAGCAACAATTGTTCACTACTAGAGATCCATCTCTGGGATCCAGAAAGATGGTACTGATGAACCTATCTACAGGGCAGCACTGGAGATACACACATAGAGAACAAACTTTTAGACACAGTCAGGGAGGGAGAAGGTGGGACAAAATGAGAGAGTAACATGAAACATGTCCATTACTACATGTAAAGTAGATAACCAGTGGGAATTTGCTGTATGACACAGGAAACCCAAAGCTGGTGCTCTGTGATGACCTAGAGGGGTAGGATGGGGAGGGGGATGGGAGGAAGTTTTAAAGATAGAGGGGACATGTGTCTACCTATGGATACCTATGGCTTATTCATGTTGATGTCTGGCAGAGACCATCACAGTGTTGTAAAGTAGTTATCCTCCAATTAAATATAATTTAATTGGATTCATCTCTGACGCTGAGTATGTTGTGTGCTGAGTATGTTAGTATGCGAAGTGCAATTTGGGGGCTGAGATCCAGGTAACGGACACCCCAGAGACAGTTCTACTGGAGTGCTGGCTTCCTGACTGTAACTCCTTGAGACTACCGCTGGACTCACCATTTTTTTTATTAGGGCAATCGACGCCTCTAGACTTGTAATTTAAATGAACTGGCACCCGCATGACATCACACTGGGTCTGATGAAATATCTTTAGGAGACTTCCAGACAGTGCAATAAAAGGATGGTGGGCTGGGGCAGACCTGTTAGAGAGTGCCCGGAAGGGCAGACTGCATATATTGGATTTGCAAAAGACGAGATCTGTAACAATTATGGTTCACCTCGGAGAGTTTTGGCCAAAAAAAAAAAATCTAAGTCGACTATGGCACTGATTCCAGAGAAAGCCTTACCTTCTGCAAGCTTTTGCAGGCACCGCTGTTCCAGGAATCAGCCAGACTGCCTGCTGCCCGGCTCACCCTCAAGGCTGCCCCTGGCCTGCAGCCGTTACATCACTGCGGGGGGGTATTGACTTTCAAAGGCTATGGCTGCGCCTTCATCTGTACCATTTCCTCTGAAACAGAAGTTATTTTCTCTCGCAACTGTTCATCATATTTATAATAGCTTATTGATCAAAGCCAGGTCCACTTTCAAAGCAGAGAGGAAACCTTGCGCCTCTCCCTTATGAGTTAGTTTTCCAGCAGAAGGCACTGGTTTTGCAGTCCCAGTTCTTCTGCGTAAGCCATTGTGCATTTACCAACCTACCTCCCCCCACATCACCCACCCCCCTCCTCCCCACAGTCAATCACACTCAGGAATGAGAAATGAGAAAGCAATGACTTAGGTCTCAAAATGCAGGGCAAGCTGAACTTGTTGTCACAGACTACTCGGGGCATTCTTTTTTTTTTTTTTAAATAAATTTATTTATTTTAGTTGGGGGCTAATTACTTTACAATATTGTAGTAGTTTTTGCCATACATTGACATGAATCAGCCACGGGTTTACATGTGTTCCCCATCCTGAACCCCCCTCCCACCTCCCTCCCCATCCCATCCCTCTGGGTCATCCCATTGCCCCAGCCCTGAGCATTTGTCTCATGCATCGAAACTGGAATGGTGTTCTGTTTCACATATGATAATATACATGTTTCAATGCTATTCTCCCAGAACGTCCCACCCTCACCTTCTCCCTCAGAGTCCATAAGACTGTTCTATGCATCTGTGTCTCTTATTCTGTCTCACATATAGGGTTATCATTACCATCTTTCAAATTCCATATACATGCATTAGTATACTGTATTGGTGTTTGTCTTTCTGGCTTACTTCACTCTGTATAATGGGCTCCAGTTTCATCCATCTCAATAGAACTGATTCAAATGTATTCTTTTTAATGGCTGAGTGATATTCCATTGTGTATATGTACCACAGCTTCCTTATCCATTCATCTGCTGATGGGCATCTAGGTTGCTTCCATGTCCTGGCTTTTGTACAACAAAGGAAACTATAAGCAAGGTGAAAAGACAGCCTTCAGAATGAGAGAAAATAATAGCAAATGAAGCAACAGACAAACAATTAATCTCAAAAATATACAAGCAACTCCTGCAGCTGAATTCCAGCAAAATAAACGACCCAATCAAGAAATGGGCCAAAGAACTAAACAGACATTTCTACAAAGAAGACATACAGATGGCTAACAAACACATGAAAAGATGCTCAACATCACTCATTATTACAGAAATGCAAATCAAAACCACAATGAGGTACCATTTCACACCAGTCAGAATGGCTGCTCTCCAAAAGTCTACAACCAATAAATGCTGGAGAGGGTGTGGAGAAAAGGGAACCCTCTTACACTGTTGGTGGGAATGAAAACTAGTACAGCCACTATGGAGAACAATGTGGAGATTCCTTAAAAAACTGGGAACAGAACTGCCCTATGACCCAGCAATCCCACTGCTGGGCATACACACTGAGGAAACCAGAATTGAAAGAGACGCGTGTACTCGGGGCATTCTTCATCAGCTTCAGCCACACTTCTGCTCATCAAGGACGATCCCTATCTTTATAGGGTTGGTTCATGTTAGCTTTTTATGTGGACCGCTTTTTGGCATTCGTGTTTTAAATTTTAGAAAAATGTTGAGCCTTATGCATCTAGCCTGAAAACCTCATTCTTCTCCTTTTTTCTTGTCCTGAGGTTGGTATAAGGACACTTTGCTTTGTATCTTGGCCAAAAATGTACTAAACGAACCACACAAAGAAACCTACTCGAAGTGACTTCGCCCACACGGATGTCTCCTGGCACCGAGGATGACATCGTTGTAGCAGTCTGCAGCACCCAGGAACTCTGTTTTTAGCCTGCTTTATCATCTGTAGGTGATCAGAGTAGAATTAAGTTACCTTACCTGTATCAGTCTGCTCAGGCTGCCATAACAAAATATTACAGACTGGGTGACTTAAACAACAGAAAAGTGTTTTGACATTTCTGTAAATGGCAATTCTGGAGGCTGGAAGTCCAAGATCAAGGTGCCAGTGGTTTCTTCTGAGGCTTTTCTCATTGACTTGAGACAGCTGCCTTCTCGCTGTGTTTTTGCGTGTCCAAATTTCCTCTTCGCATAAGGTTACCAACAGATTGCCGTAGGGCTACGCAAAAGAAGAACACATTCAAGTCAGTTCTAATGAGGTGGATGGACCTAGAGCCTATTACACAGAGTGAAGTAAGTCAGAAAGAGAAAGACCAATATTGTATATTAATGCATATATATGGAATCTAGAAAGACGGCACCGATGAACCTATTTTCAGGGCAGCAATGGAGATGCAGACAGAGAGAACAAACTTGTGGACATAATGAGGGAAGGAGAGGGTGGGACAAATTGAAAGACTATCATGGAAACATGTGCATTACCATATGTAAAATAGATAGCAAGTGGGAATTTGCTGTGTGACACAGGGAGCTAAACCTAGTGCTCTGTGACAACCTAGAGTGCTGGGATGGGGTGGGAGGTTGGAGGGAGGTTCAGGAGAGAGGGGGCATGTGTATACTTGTGGCTGATTCATGTTGATGGATGGCAGAGGCCAGCACAATATTCTAAAGCAATTATCCTCCTCTGTCCATGGAATTCTCCAGGCAAGAATACTGGAGTGGGTTGCCATTCCCTTCTCCAGGGCATCTTCCTGACCCAGGGATTGAACCCGGGTTTCCTGCATTGCAGGCAGGTTCTTTACCATCTGAGTCAATATCTATTCTTCCTGATTATCCTCCAATAAAAGAAAAAAAGGAAGAAAACAGAGGTCATTTTCATTTAATTACCTCTTTAAAGACCTTGACACCAAATACAGTTACATTTGGCATACAGGGTTGGAACTTTAACATATGAATTTCAGGAGAATACAAATCAGCCCACACTTACTTTGGCATGTGTGATGACTGTCCCACAGTTAGGAGTCATCCTATTGCTTTTGATCAAAGCTCCCTAAGCTCCTACAGGCAGGACAGTCCCTAAATACATCTTATCCTTGATCCTTGAGCAGTTCTTAAGGGTACATGGTTTAGAGGACACCCCGCTTCCTGGGTCTCTTCCTGAGTTCGATATGTATGTATGAGGCTCATCCTGGACACCAGCATTTTCTGAAGTTCCTCCTGTGATCCTAATATGCAGTGAACTCTAAGAACTGCTGGCTCATCAATGATGTAATTGGAAAATAAAGACTGGGAAGAAAAATTTGGCGACGCCTGAGGACTGTTGCAGGAAAGAGGTCTCCAAAGCTTGAGAAACGAGCAATGAGGTTGCTGCACATGGTGTGAGAAGAAGAGTCAATTAGAGCCTTCGGCACATTGGAAATTCATTTAGCATTTCAAAGACCAAGGCTGGAGCACTTGGATCAGTATGCTTTCTGCAGCAGGTCTATAAGGAGGGCTCTTCTGCTTGGAAATCTAGACCAAGAGACTGGTTGCCCTGGAGTAGGAAGATGAGATGAGATAGAGGAAGAAAAATCCTGAAGTCTGACTCTCCTGGGTCAGAGTTCTGTGGAGAGAAGGATTGAGAGAGAGGATGTAGAAGGGTTGTGTGTTGGGACCACGTGGATTCTGATGGGGGGTAGCGTTCCAGATATAGCAACCAGTACAGAACGCAGGGTGGACTCTGAGGGTAGACAGCCCGTAGGTTCCTGGGGAAACCAGAGAGGGTGAGCTGGGGTGCTCTGGAGTCAGATCTCCAGGGTCTGCCTTTTTCACTGGCAGATGGTGGGCCTCAGTCTGTGTGGTTCTGGGGGAGGAGCACTTTGGAGACTTGGGGTGGGACATTCTTTACTTTTTTAACACGTGGTCCAGCTGCATGGCTGGGTGCGGGCTGAATATGTTGTTGTTGTTCAACTGCCAAGTCGTGTCCGACTTTTTGTGATCCCATGGACTGCAGCACACCAGGCCTCCTCCCTGTCCCTCACCAACTCTCAGAGTGTGCCCGAGTTCATGTCCATTGAATTTGTAAATATGAGCCTTGGTCTAATATCTGTCCTCTGGGCTTCTATCTGCAGAGGAGGACGTGCATGCTGGCGTTCTACATGAGTTGATGGGGACACCATGGGCCCTGGGGTCTTGCCCAGTTTGCTTCTGGGATCCTGTAAAAACACAGCTGCCCAGAGGGAAATATACTTTGTGGGTTAGCGGGGCTTGTGGGCGCAGGGCCAAGGCTGAACCCTCTGGACCCATACCTGTGAATGGGATCCAGCGTTCACCTGACTTTAGGCTGAAAGAGCTTATTTATATGGGTTATAGCTATCAAAATGTACCATATTCAAAATTAATTTTTAAAAATATTTATTTAATGATTCATTAAAGGCAATAATGATAAATCTGTTACGTGGTGATATAGATAATACATTTCTATGAAAATAACACTATTCTCCAAAACAAAAAGTATTTGGTGAGAGATTAGCATTGTTTTGCATTCTTTTTTGCATATCCCTTTAATGACAGTTGCCTTCTTACACCTGCTTCTGTGTCTTGGCAATTTGCTGTTTTCCAGATAAGTCTTTGGAGATGGGTGGGTGCTCAGCCTTTTCCGACACTTCGTGACCCCATGGACTGTATCCCTCCAGCCTCCTCTGTCCATGGAATTTTCCAAGCACTAGAATACTGGAGTGAGAGGCCATTTCCTATTCCAGGTGGTCTTTCCAACCCAGGGATCAAACCCATATCTCTTGAGTCTCCTGCACTGGCAAGTGGAGTCTTTATCACTAGTGTCAAGGGGTATTTTACCCCAGATAATTTTGGATGTTCTTCTTTGATACATCATCAAAACACTTAAGACTTGTGAGGGGGTGGGGTATAAAAAGCCAAATACTAACTTCATATTAGAACAGAAATAGCTTTGACTTTGCACCCTTGACAGGCCATGGGATCTCAAGAGATGCCTGGATGACATGCTGAGGATTGATGATGGGGCAGAATCATGCCCCAGGCTGCTACCCTTGATGGGACGCCCACAGGGAAGAGCAGGACTCCACGCAAAGCCTGGATAATCAACTTTCGGCTTTGATTTCTCCTCTAGTCTCTTCGCTCCGTGTGCGGATGTCCCTTGTTTTGGGAATCCTGTATTAAGGCTGCTGTGTGTTTATAAGGAGGTCACAGTGGCCCTCAAAACCGAGCCAGGCAATTTCACCAGGTCAATCATTTAAACTTTGAGTTGTTCAAAGAGAAAAAAAACAACAGCAAATCAAAGCCAACTGAAAATGGTTCTTTCACATGGACACACGTTTAAGATGTCAGTTTTTACAGACTCTCAGTCTTGCTCATGGGCCAAACATTTTCTTCTTTCTTTAGGTTGATTTTAGGGTATTGGATCAGACTCTCAGATTATGCTTTCAGGTGACTCTGTGATATTCTTTATCATTTCAAGATGACAACATGGAGGAGGAGAATGCACTGCTAAACAGATACCAGATCAGAGCGGAGTGTAAGTGAGAACACGGCGGGATGAGCTGATGTTACAGGAAGTGAGTTCCATAAAGGAAGATTAGGTTTTAGAATGAATTTTAGGGTGAAATCTTAAAACAGGTCAGGGTGAGTTTGTGGATATACTTATGATAAACTATGTGGAATGGCGATCAGAGCAGGCTAGGAGTTTTCTGCCCTAAGTCACTATAGCTGCCTTTGGTGAGCTTTGACTTTGCCTTCTCTAATTCTTCTACAGGCATACCCAACTCAACTTGGCACTGAATTTGTGGATTTCTGAAGGTTGGGTCTTGATTCTTTTTTTCTTTCTGCCCCATATTCTATCCTTAGGGGGATCTGTCTGTGCCCACTTCATCATCCTGAAACCCTGTTGTCTGACTAATTTATATCTTCAAACTCTGACTTTTCTTTCACTCCTGTATTAATCTCCTATATTGACATTTCTCCTGTGATATCTCAAATATCTCTTACACTCCACTTGTCTGAAAGCAGGTGCATGCTCCTCACCAAGCCTGGTCTTCTTCCTGTCTTGCGTGTTGCCGTGAACATCACCCCTCAGTTTCTAGAAGAGACCTTGGAGACCCTCATTCTTCCCCAGCCTTGTTTAATTCCTTCTCAGGTCCTGGTGACCCCATGTCCACTTCTCAGACTTCACGCCTCTTCTAGGTCCACCGAGGCACCATTGCCTCCCGTGGGATTTTGGGAGCTGTTTCCTAAGGCTTCTTTGCACCCCCTGTTACCCCAAAACAATCTGCTCTGCATACAAAAATCAGAACCACCACTGGAAACTGCAAAAATACCAATCTTTTCAGGAAGTCTACCCTCCTAATACAAAACAGTGACCCAACATACCTTCTGTGATGATTTAATGCAAACTGTAGGCTTAAGGGCTTAACTCAGAAATGGAAACTCTGCTTTTCTGGTGGAGCCTGGAACCCTGAGTTCGGTTCTTCGAGCTCTAGCTGGGCCTGCATGGTCATGAGTCAGCCAGAGGTGCGGGCAGAGGTCATGCACAGAATATGGGGCTCTCCTCCTCCTCCAGATCCCCATTCCCCTTGGCTTCCAGACTCTGGGGTGGCTCCATCTCTGTCTCCCCATCTTCAATCCAATAAGACAGAAAATTATCATCTGCTCCTGCATGCTGCTGACTGGGGCCTGTTCTCAGAGCAAATGATGCAACCAACAGATCCACCCAACTCCTGTTCCCTTTTCCAATGTCACTGCCTCTCTAGCGTCTACCTGCTTTAGTCACTCTCCAAGTCCTCTAGGTAGTTGCTTATTACATCCGGTCTCCAGTTTGTAGGGTTTTTTTTTTTTAAATACAGTTTAAAGGTATTTTTTATAATTTGAGGGGAGGTTGGTCCCATAGGAGTTACTGAGCCATTATCAGATGTGCAAACTCAAATCTAGGCTTCTCTGATTGCTCAGACGGTAAAGAATCTACCTGCAATGCAGGAGATCTGGGTTTGATCCCGGGGTCAGGAAGATCCCCTGAAGAAGAGAATGGCAACCCGCTGTAGTATTCCTGCCTGGGGAATCCCAGACAGAGGAGCCTGGCGGGCTACAGTCCACGGGGTCGCAGAGAGTTGGACACGACTGGGCGACTGACACACAATGCTAACCCAAATCTGAGATCCTTAAGCTGCCCTCAAGCTTCTGTAAAGCTTGTCATGTGTGTGCTTCTCTCTCCATCCCAGAAACACTCCCCCAAACCCTCTTGCCTTTGGCCTCACTCGTCAGTTTTCACTTCCTCAAATGTGCCATCCTCCTTCCGCCATCTTGGTGTGGCCCCTGCTTTCTCTCCTCACCACCTGAGCACTTCCTGCAGCTCCACATAGTTGACAGATGCCCTTCCTTAAGGGAAGCCAGGCACTGCTTCCTCAGAAAAGACTCCCCTCTTATCCCCTCCGGGTCTTTCCTCTGTTACAGTGTGAGCCCCGTGAACATCTCCTTTGTGCATTTATGTGGACTGCATTAATAATTTGTGGTTCATTTCTGGAACTCTGCTTCATGTCTATTTCCTCCATCAGACTTAGGTTGGTGAGGTCTGGAATCATTTTAGGGGGATGACAGGGCACCATTCTCTTGCCACTGAACGCAACTCCAGGTCCACCCCATAAAAGTGCTTGCTCAGAAATTTACATGTTTCCCATACATGCATTATGGGTTGATTAATTTTTAAAATAACCCAGCAGAGTGTGGAGGGTCCAGGACAGCAGAATTCTGTTCCTATGGCTTAGATGCTTTTGAATTGACAGAGCGTTAAGAATCTTTTGGGCTTTGGGGAAGTGACTCAACAGAGAAAATGTAGGTGATGTTGACTCCATTTTGGAGATTCACTCTTTGTGACTGCTAACTCTTTGTATTTCTAGAGCAAGAGGGGGAAAGGAAGAATGTTGGGGTGTTTAAGCATCAGGCAACCATTGTGGAAACTCAGCCATGAGGCTCACCCTGATGGGAAAGGAGAGAAAAAGGAAAAGACACTGGAGCAAGAAGGGGGGTCTGGGTGTGGGGAGGTTCATGGTGGAAGTGGATGGAGGGAGACTCAGTGGTTATGGGTCCTATCAGTGATTCTCTACAGCTTTGTCTAAGCCCCAGCTTTAAAAAAAAAAAAAATTTGGCCACACCACGTGGCATGCAGCATTTTAGTTCCCCACTGCAGTGGAAGCATGGAGTGTTAACTGCTGGACTGACAGGGAAGTCCCTAAGCCCCAGCCATGTTGATCTACTGAGGACTGGTCCAGGGAAGTGGGCTGTTTCTACCCTCCAGCCTCCTCTCCTGTATCATTGCTGTAAGGCTTGAATCCTACCCTCTTTTCTGTACCTCTTAGCTTTTGAGAACCTGCTCAAAGTTTTATTGTCTTTTCAGGCAAATAAACCCCTTCCTTCCTTCCTTTTTTTCTCCTCCTTATTCTTCTTTTGATGCCTGGGTTATGCCCACACATTCTTCTATTTCCCTAGTTATGCCTATTATGACTTATCACACTTGTTCATTTTCATATCTGTTTCCTTGAACTGTCAGCTCTTCAGGAAAGAGTCAGGTCTTATTCATCTTTCGACCCAGTACAAGCTCAGTGACAAGCACACAGTGTTGCAGCAATGGTTGTGTTTGGAAGCAGTGAGCAAATAATGACAGGTGTTCTGGGTGGCTTGGGGGTTTGGGACACCACCTTTGATATATGGGTGGTGGACAAGCCTTGTGTGCATATTGGGGGATGACAAAGGCAACATGTGAATAATCAAAGTCAGTGGAGTGGATGTGGTTGGGGAAGGAAGAAGAAAAGGCTTTGAAGCTCTCTGTGACCAGGCTGCTGATGAAATTGGGAAAGACAGGATGAAATTTGCTGGAAGTTAAATCACTGCCTGTGATTATTAGCATGTGGTGTGATCAAGTTACCTTTCAGTTAAAAGTGATGGCTGGATAAAGACAGCAGAAACTCCCTCGTCCTACTGATAAATTTGAGTCCTTTACTTTGGACAACAATTTGGCAGGACCTGCTCAAATGAACACACATATGCTTTATACATCAACAATTTCACTCCCCAACAGTAATGCAGACACGTGTGCACCAAAAGTTGTGTGTGAGAATGTTCCCAGTGTCATTAGTTATAATGGTTCTAGACAAGAAGCAACCTCAATGTCCATTAATGGATAAATTTTGGAAAATTCGATAATGCAATAAACTCTATACAGCCATGAAAATTAGTGACATACTGCAGAATGAAGCAGCATGGATAAATTTCACAATGATAGGGCAAAAACAAAAGAAGGCAGACAGAAAAGAATATTATACTGTGAGAGGCACCATTTTATAAGCCTTAAGAAAAAGGGAAACTTCTGTTGTGTTAAGACCAGATAATTGTTACATTTGGGGGAAAACTGGGAGGTAGGAATTGAATGAAGGCTTGAAGTGACTTCTGGGTGTGGAAATATTCTGTTTCTTGACTTAAGTAATGGGTGTGTGTGTGTGTGTGTGTGTGTGTGTGTGTGTGTGTGTGTGTGCGCTCAGTTGTGTCTGTCTCTTTGGGACCCCATAGACTGTAGTCTGCCAGGCTCCTCTGTCCGTGGAATTTCCTAGGCAGGAAAACTGGAGTGGATCGCCATTTCCTACCCCAGGGGATCTTCCCCACCCAGAGATTGAACTTGAGTCTCTTGGGTCTCCTGTATTGGCAATTGGATTCTTTACCACCACACCACACAGAGTCCCAAGTGATGGTTATGTGGATGTTTTACTTCTTGATAATTCATTGAAATGTACACATAGGCCTTGGAGTGCTTCCATCTCTGTGTTTAACTGCAAATAAGGAACTTGCCTCAAAAATATAATGTTACATATTCTGAGTTAGTAAAAAGGTATGTGCTATCCTCAGTTTTCTTAAAATCATTTCTCCATGAGAAACCAGTTTTTTGATACTGCTCATAATTTTATTGATGTTTTTTCTCCAAAGTACTTTTCCTGATTTATTTGGAAATAGATTTTCAAATGACCACTTTGCTAGTTTTGTTGAAAAGAACTCTAATCAGTGTTTCCTATTTCACATGTATTTATCACACCAATGCTCCCCTTCTTTCTATGGTTAATTTGGTGCCAGCTCCCCCCACCCCAGCTTTTCTGACTCAAGGACACGTGTTCTCTCACATAAATTTTCAGTTGACCAAATCAGCATTTTTCTGTTAAAGGATGAATTCAAATTTTAATTGGAGGCTGCATAGAACTATTGATGAAATTGTACCTTCTCATACTTGAGCGTCTCTTCCCCTTGACTTATACCATTTCTAGCTCAATTTCTTAAAACATCCAAACTTAAAAGCACCACATAACTGAAAAATGTTTGATCAGAGTCAGTTAGAGCAGTGTTGCAGAAACAAAGTTATGGTATATCATAGCAAGAGATTGGATACTATTACACTAAATAATTTGTGTTTCGCCCACAGTGATATCTACATAAAGCGAATGAGAGGAATTAATATGGTCTCTAGTTAGCCAAGTCAGCAGTCTTTGAATTTCAAAGTGATCGCAAATCTTGTATTTTAACCAAATGGCTGCACTTATATCGAACTTTCCTTCAAAAAAAAGAAATTGTAACTTCATAATGATTATCAAAACATCAAAATTTCATCGAATATCTGTAATTTATTCAGCATTAGAGAGGCAACATCAGAGGGGCTTCCCTGGGGCTCAGACGATAAAGAGTCTGCCTGCAATGCAGGACACCTGGATTCCATCCCTGCGTCAGGAAGATCCCCTGGAGGAGGGCATGGCAACCCATTCCAATATTCTTGCCTAGAGAGTCCCATGGACAGAGCGGCCTGGCGGGCTACAGTCCACAGGGTCACAAAGAGTTGGACGTGACAGAGTGACTAGCACTTTCACTTTCAGAGAGGCGGTAGGTAGCACATATAGATGGAAACAGGGGCTCAGGCTCAGACTGCCGGGGTTTTGATCCTGGCCCCTGTATCAACCGAGTGACCACTGGGGGAGTCATTTACCCTTTTTAGTAGCTTAGTTTCTTTGTAAAAAAAAAACGTCCTTGTGAAGATAAAAAGAGTTATCCATGTATAGCCTCTATGTCAGGTACACAGTAGGTACTTAATACATGCTAATTGTTTTGCTGGTTTTCTTGCCATTGTCACATTTGTGTTGCAGCTGGTGAACTATTATTTAAGACTGAGAGAGAATGTCAGTTTAAAAATTAATGCAAATATATGGAATCTAGAAAAATGGCACTGATGAACTTATTTGCAAAGCAGAAATGAAGACGCAGACACAGAGAACAGATTTGTGGACACAAAGGTGGGAGAGGAGGAGGGTGGGACAAACTGAGAGAGAAGCATTAACATACATACACAGTCATGTGAAAAATGGGTAGCAGTGGGGAGTTGTTGTATAGCATAGGGAACTCAGCTCCAGGCTCTGTGATGACCTAGAGGGTGGGATTGTTGGTGGGGAGGTCCGAGAGGGAGGGGATATACGCATACATGTAGCTGATTCCCTCTGTTGTACAGCAGAAACTAACAAAACCCTGGAACACAATTATACTCCATTTTTAACAAAATGTAAAGCCATTTGTGTTCGTGTGTGTGTGTGTGTGTGTGTGTGTAGCAAGGGTCCACGCGACAACAAAAATACAACTTGAGTGATAGGAAAAGTAGAAAAAGAAATGAGTTTCTTTTTGACATACAGCTATTTCCTAGAAAAAGGTCAAATTATTTGGAGCTAATGTTTAAATAAGGGTTTTTAGCCAAGAGAAAGAAATTAGTGTTGGCGAAAGTAACTGCTACTAACTGCCAGGCTAATAGCGTAATAATAGTTGGGATGACAGGCCAGGCAGAACTGACCATTATGATTCCCATGGAATGATACCTCGGTAATCAATAATAGTGATTTATCTTTCAGCAATTTAGATGAAAATATATCCCATTAGATATTCCATTATGTTGATTCTAAGTATGTATGAAAGCCTAAGTGCCTCAGAACAGGCCAGCAAGGACTAGAAGAATACCCAGCTGAGCCATAGACTTAGGAGAAAGAAAAGTACCATTTATGCCCCTGAGTTTTTAGTGCAGCTTGTTACAAAGCAACAGCTGGCTGACACAATTAATTTTATCTACAAAGGCTGAGAAACTTTGTCTTTAATATTAGGGATACACTCTCAAGGCCCTTAGTCTTTCCAATCTCCATTACTAAATGCACGATAACAACCACATCCATGCAAAATATGTCTTCAGATTCTCCAGGTTGGTCTTCTAGTTGGTCCCTCACTTGAGCCTGATTTGAATTTTATCTGGAGTATGGTATCTCTTGTGGCTCAGCTGGTAAAGAAACCACCTGCAATGTGGGAGACCTGGGTTCAATCCCTGGGTTGGGAAGATCCCCTGGAGAAGGGAAAGGCTACCCACTCCAGTATTCTGGCCTGGAGAATTCCATGGACTGTATAGTCCATGGGGTCGCAAAGAGTCGACTTTTGACCCACGACTGAGCGACTTTCACTCACTCCCATGGTATCTCTGGTGATTGACTAGATATCAGCCTTTCCTAGTCTACAATCTGCCTTTACTTTGTAGGCAGACTTTATCTGACCTTGTTTTGCCCCCCACTTCTGGCTGTTTTTACTCCAGGATCAGTCCTGGTGGCTAAAAGGAGACTGCACTGTCGTCTACGCCAGCGGTTCTCATCCGCAGGCACTGTCATCACCCAGCAGATGTTTGACAACGTCTGGAGATGTTCTTGGTTGTCACCACTGGGGGAAGGGGTGCTATTGACATCTAGTGGACAGTCATTGTGGGTGCTGGTCAACACTCTGCAGCGTATAGGAGAGCCCCCTGCAACAGAGAATTAGCTCATGAAGACACAATGGTGCTGAGATCAAAAACTCCTGGTCCAGATCTGTCACAGAGAATCAGTCCCTCAGCAGCGAAGTCTCCAATCTCCAACAGCTGCCCTTGGGTGTCCACCTCTCTGTGTTTTCTCATAGCAAGTCTCAGGAGTAAAGGTGCTCACTCTCTGATAAACTACGGTTTATCCAACTGATCCAAAATTCCTCAGAAAGCAGGGGTCTTCCTCAGAGATTCTGTGAGAGTCTTTTCATGATCACAACCCCAGTCTCCGCCTTAATCAGCTCTAGGACATATAACAATACCATGATCACTCGAGACCAATCTATAATTTCACAGCCTGGGACCTTCATAAAAATCTTTAAATGACATAGACAGCTTTTCCCTTTTGACTAGATTTTAAGTATGACTGAAGTTTGCAGCTTGGGCTTTCAAACACAACAGTAGCTTCCTCCAGTGGAGTTCAGGTTTGTGAAATCTGAGTTTATTCAACATGCTCTATGCATTCTTCAGGGGACTATGGCTTTGTCTTCATTGCTGATAAAGAAAAAATGAAGCCAAACCTGAAGAGGAGTAGTTCTGTCCTGGAAGAAACATAGGGACATCCTGGCATCTGTCTTCCCTCGGGCATAAACAGTAGGCTCCACTGACAAGGAGCCTCTGGTCAATTAGCAAAAGAATGCACCAGGCAACATCTCGACCATGTCAAAGAGATGACTCACACAGACAGAGGGAAAGCTGCAGACATTTCTCTGTTCCATTTGACCTTACCACTCCTGGAACTTGTGTTGTGTTCCTAGTTGACACAGTCTAATTTTTATACAGCAATCATGCCCTGATCAATCAGAGCAGTAGAATCACAACAGTGGTGAGGAGTATGGGGATGCTGCTGGAGCCTTCTATATTGCTTGCTGCCATGGTCTCCAGTTTCTGCTGAGGATTGAGCACGGAGTTGTTGTAGGTCCACCCCAATGACAGCTAGAAGAACAGCTGCTTGTAAAAGGGCAGAAGATGAGATGGTTGGATGGCATCACTACTCGATGGACATGAGTTTGAGCAAGATCTAGGAGTTGGTGATGGACAGGGAAGGCTGGCGTGCTGCAGTCCATGGGGTCTCATCAACCCCATGGATGGACACGCCCTCTGCTACAGAGCTGCACATGTGTCTGCCCCAGGCTTTGGACAAGCTGAAGACCTCATGACCTGTGAGGTCAGTCTTACTGATGTTTCCTTTCGCTTCCGACTGCAGTGTGGCTCATTCCACACTGTGATCCCTCCAGTCTATTCAACGTTGTGATAATTTGTTCACTATGTGTTTTACTGCATTCATTTAAAAAAAAATCACAAGATTACATTATCTATCTTGATTATAGAGGGTTTTTTTTTTTTGATGCCCTTTAAATTATGTGCCCTGAAGCCAGAGCCTCACTCACTTGACCCAAGTCTCTCCCTGCTGGTGGAAACCAGAGCACTGCTGCACACCACCATGTGAGCCAGCCGGTCAGTGATAGTGTGTGCAAGCTGCTGTCATGCCTGGAGTCCCGCGAGGACTTCAGAGCATAAAAAGATATCGCTGTTACTTCCCTCTGCATTCCAAATCTCTTGCAAAACGTTCCCTGTGTCCAGCACTGACCCAGGACCACACAGGGACAGGAATCCGGGAAATGCACTTTTAGCTTAGCTTAGTTGACACAGGGCAAAGGCGCTGGAACATTCCAATGTGTTGTGTGATTTTATTCTCCTTTGTGAACAGTATTGATGGGTGCCTCTAGGTTCCAAAAGTTTTTCTCTAGAAATGCATTCACAGGATTCTCAGAGGTTTTATGTGTCCTACCCTAATGCAGTTACTGCCTTTGGAACCTGTAGTGACTAACACTCTTGTGGCTATAAACCAAGAAAGATGATGCAGCCACATGATCGAAGTAAAAGAGACCCCAAACTAAAGACAGACAGATAACTTTGAAAGGCTTGTATTGTCTAAGTGATCAGACAGCACAGCTTCTTTGCAAGCATTCTTGGTTCATGTCCAGATGCTGTCAGATTCTATCTAGATGGCCAGTTCTGTTTGATGCTCATGCATGTCAAGTCTCGTTAAATAGCTCAAGGCTCTAATGAGCAAAACCTTCTGAGGAGAATGGTCAATTCTCCTGGAACCACACTCCATGGCAGGGTCCCGTGGGCAGGGAGTGTTGGGTGTGGGGTAGAATATCTGATAGGCAATCCTCCACCAAAGTGGAGAAGCACTGAGGAAACTTAACTCCCTGGACTTAACGCCCTTGGATGCAGTTCAAGATGAAGTATTTTGCATTGCATCCTACTCTCTGCTGAATGGTTACAGTGCTGCCGTGACTGTGTTTGTTTTTCGAACCTGCAAGTTGGCTGTGAGCACCCCAGTGGCTCGCGTTCCCCACACACAGCCGTCAGCATTATTCCCGTTACTGACTTCTGGCGGCGCAGTTTTCACGGACTGTGCCTCATTCTGGGGAGGGAAAAAGCAGCCGTAAGTTATAACATGTCCTCCTCCTCTGGTTTCTTCCCCAGCAAGATGTGGATCCATTTTTCCATTAGGAGACAAATGACAACTAAGTTTAAATTCCATTTCTTTTCTCTAACCTGTGACAAGAAGAACTTGAAAGACATGATATTCTATTGATGTTCTGTTTGGTGGGAGGAAGGAGATATCTTACAGAAAAAAGAAGAAAAAGAAAGAACAACTTTTACACTTTTATCTCAGTGGGAAATTCATGCTGAGTTCCGATACATTAAGTGGTCCCCAGACAGAAATTTGAAAATACTTCCAGTTGTTTAATTTCAGGCAGCTCTACCGAGAAAGCAAATGCGTGTCAGCCATTCACCAGGAGGACAGCAGCTGATGCTCTGACCCAGGCCAGACAGCCCTGAGCGGTGTGCCAGCGGGGCGACGTCAGTGACGGGGTCAGGGTCTGGACGGGCTTCTCGACGCGTTCGTCCGGAGACTGCTCGTGTGCGCACGTGCGTGTTTTAGTACCTGTGCTGACTTCCCGACACAGGGATCAAACCTGGGTCTCCTGCATTATAGGCAGATTCTTTACTGTCTGAGCCATCAGGGAAGCCCATACATGCTGCTGGTGGTGGTTTAGTTGCTAAGTCATGTCCAACTCTTTTGCAACCCCATGAACTGTATAGCCCACCAGGCTCCTCTGTCCATGGAATTTCCCAGGCAAGAATATTGGAGTGGGTTGCCATTTCCTTTTCTAGAGGATTCTTTCTGACCCAGGCACGGACCCACTACTATATATAAAATAAATAACCAACAAGGACCTACTGTATAGCACAGGGAACTCTGCTCAGTGTTCTATAATAACCAAAATGGGAAAAGAATTTGAAGAAGAATAGATAACACATTATGTATGACTGAATCACTTTTCTGTACACCTGAAACTAACACAACATTGTTAATCAATTTTATTTCAATATAAAATAAAAACTAAAAACCCCACAAAATTACAAAGAATTGAAAAGGCGAAAGAGGGGCATTTTGCATGTATATTGAATCTTGTTCACAAGGGTAATATTAAGATTTTCCAGTATGTTGAAACTGTTTCTAAAATCTCTCCTATATCAGGAAAGTATCAGGAAAGAGGGGAGGCAAGGGGTCAATTCACAGTAGGGAACACAGTTTGGGGAGGAAACCCAACTGCTTTCTACAAAATAAGAACGCACCGCAAAGTTCCACCCTTCTTGAACAGTGGGTTTCAGGAGAGGCTAGTTAGGAAAATATAAAGAAACCTCTGTGTTCAATCTCGTTTCAGGCGGAGTTTCACATCTGAGTAAATATATTAGAGTCAGGGGCATTCGTGAACTGTGGTTTCATATTCCTATCTGAGATGCTGAGTAGAAAGTTGGAGGAAGGACATTAAATGTGTGTTTCTGAAATTCTCTAGTCCTTGTGGCACGTGTAGACACATTTGGGAGTAATCTGCATCCTGAAGATCGGTGGTATCTTTGTTCTTTTCTTTACCTGAATGAACACTCTGGGATTGAACATGTGTGAGTGCTCAGCCTGCCACGTCTCAGGACAAGGAATCTTCTTTATGACTCTGCAACTCTCCAACCTCCCTCTCTTTTCCCCTCACCTCCTCTTTCTGATGTTTCTTCTCAGCTGTTGTCACTCAAGAAGGAATTCATAGGGCCTGGACTCCATCTTAGGCTTGTTCGTGCTGATAATGTTCGGCCACCTCTCTAATGGACTCTGAACTCTGTGCTTAGTGCCTGTGGAAATGACAATAGAAGGATAAGACCCCCTCCGGACAGGTCATAAATTTTTATCTGTAACCTCAGGCTTATTGATTATTGACTGTTTAGAATGTAACCTCAGGCTTATTGATTATTGACTGTTTGAACACATAACACATGAATGATGGGGTTATTGTGATTGTATTTACCTTTCCTTTGTTTATGTAAGTCACAAGGAAATTGGGTGGTGGGTTCAGACACGTACACATGGGGTATAAAAGATTTTCACAAATGCTGGTCGGGGTCCTTGGCTAAGAGGAGACTCTGCCTTGGGCCCGCCGGTGTAATAAACTGCACTTCACTATCTGCATCGTCCTTCTGAGTGAGCTTGTTTCCCGGAACGCGTGGCTATAACATCACCATCTCTCCCAGTCCCTCCTGGGAAGTTGGATCCATAACTTTTAAAATTAAGAAAAGTTGTTATAATGTTATGATTTGCATTTTTAGGTTAGCTTTTCCCATCTGCTTTCCATGAAAGATACTTCTGCAAAGTAAATTTGGCCAGATTTTATTTAATAATATTTTACAAAAACCCACCAGGAAAGGCAGTTGATTATACATAGAATGGGACAAAGACTGTGCTGGGATGTAATGGATTTCACTTTAGGACTAGCTGGAATGGTTCACATGGCTCCTGTGAAGGCTGAATTTTCTAGCCAAATGTGCAAGAGAACAGCTATGGACTTCAACATTTGTAAGTACAGGAAAAGGAGACGGACAGATCTGGAGTTTTCATTGCAACAATAGTGGTGGTGGTGGTTTAGTTGCTAAGTTATGTCCGACTCTTGTGACCTCATGGTCTGTAGCCCTCCAGGCTCCTCTGTCCATGGAATTTTCCATGGCAAGGATACTTGAATGGGTTGCCATTTCCTCTTCCATTTAACAATAATATAAAGATGCAAATGCAGGAATAATCTCATTACTCTCAACTATACCTTGCCATTGCTTCTCAACTCAGCAACCCCAGCAGCTCACCCTTTCAGGACATTTAATGCATATTTGAGACCCTTGCACACCTTTGGGTTCATCATCCCGTCCCCCCTACACTCCTCAGAGGTGTGCTTTCTCCAGCAGGTAGCTGGCTGCAGGACTCCCGGCTCCTTTCGCACTTCTTGTGTCTGCTCTTCCCTGGATGCTCAATCCTTGGAGATGCAGTTGCTTCTCTACAGGGCTCAGCAGATAGCTGAAGGTAGGGTAAGGAGCTTGTTCTTCTTCTTCTTCTTTTTTTTTTTTACTTTCATGATTTCTGTTTTGTTTTTTAATTGGAATAGAATTGCTTTACAATGTTGTCTTAGTTTCTGTTGCAAGCTGGCAGCACAGGGGCTGAATTCAGGTGACAGCCTTATTCAGTGTGCCTGGCACAGAATTGTAAACATATTAATATCTGAACTTGAACACCTGTCAGTAGGATATCCCCTTTCCCAGTCACCATGTCCTCACTTCTCCTTGTTGGCTCCTGCCCCTCCCTCTTGATTTGACCTGCCTGACTCCTAAAGTCATCTGAAATTTTTAATCAAATGGAGAAGGGAAAGGGTGCCTAACTGCTGCCTAAATTTCAAAATGTGTCCCCCTCCATGAACTCTGTGAAAGCATTATTGCACACAGTAGGTCTCCTTGCTTTTTGGACTTCACGGCATCAGAGAAGAGCAACTTTCCCTTTAATAGTGCTTCCCTTAGGACAGGAGGAGACGTTTCATAATCATTACTGTACAAATTACAATAAACTCAGGTCTGAAGCACAAGGCTCTTCTGCTTGAAACTGATTGATTTGTCTTGAAGACGGGAAGTTGATGAAATCATGTTAAATGTAAGATCAATGCATGACCTTTAGAAATCTTGCCCCTTGACTTGTGCTTAGCTGCTCAGTCATGTCCGACTCTTTGTGACCTCATGGACTAGCCCACCAGGCTCCTCTGTCCATGGGGATTCTACAGGCAAGAATACTGGAGTGGGTTGTCTCTCCCTTCTCCAGGGGATCTTCTCAACCCAGGAATTGAATGGGGGTCTCCAGCATTGCAGGCAGATTCTTTACCAGCTGAGCTACCAGAGACTTAGAAATGGAAGAAAAGAAGTTGAGGGAAGTGGAGATGGCATCTATGCCCGGGTCTCTTGACTTCAAGTCTGGGACTTTCACTTCTGTGTCAAGAAAGTCCTCTAGTGATGTTGAGCCATGTGCCATGGCTTTTCATGTGCCATGTTGGTCCTCTGTATGCCATTTTTGGAAAAATTTCCATTGGGTCTTCTGCCCATTTTTTAATTGGATTGTTTGTTTTTAGATGTTGACCTGTAGGGAGCATTTATGTATTTTGACAATTAAACCCTTATTGGTCATATCATTTGCAAATACTTTCTCCCATTCTGTAGGCTGTCTTTTAATTTTTTTGATGGTTCCATTTATACATTTTTGCTTTTATTTTTTTTGCCTTAAGAGATTATAAAACATTGCTATGATGAGATAGTGCCTCACACTTGTCAAAATGGCTAGCATCAAAAAGACCACAAGTGACAAATGTTGCCAAGGATGTGGAGGAATGTTGGTAGAAATGTAATTTTGTGTACAACCTCTGTGGAGAACAGTATGGAGATTCCTCAAAAACTAACAGCAGAACTAATATATGATCCAGTAATTCCACTCATGGGTATATATCTGAAGAAAACAAAAACACTGATTAGGAAAGATACACGCACTCCAGTGTTCACAGCAACGTTATTTACAATTGCCAAGATATGGAAGCAACCCATGTTCATTAACAGGTGAATGGATAGATATACATCTCTACACACACACATTGGAATATTACTCAGTCATAAACAAGAAAGCAGATTCTGCAATTTGCAAAGACCTAGAAAATATTATGCTAGTGAAATAAGTCAGACAGGGAAAAACAAATACTCGATGCTATCACTTATGTGTGGAACCTAAAAAAATTTTAAAAATGAATGTATATAACAATACAAAAACAGACTCACAGATACAGAGAACAGCCTAAGGGGGTGCAAGATGGGGTATGGGATTAAGAAATACAAACTACTGTGTCTAAAATAGATAACTTCAACAATATATTGTGAAGTGAAGTGAAAGTCACTCAGTCAAGTCCGACTCTTCGCGACCGCATAGACTGCAGCCCGCCAGGTTCCTCTGTCCATGGAATTCTCCAAGCAAGAATAGTGGAGTGGGTGGCCATTTACTTTTCCGGGGATCTTCCCAGCCCAGGGACTGAACCCAGGTCGCCAGCACTGCAGGGATCCTTTACCAGCTGAGCCACCAGGAATATTGCACAGCACAGCAAACTGTAGCCACTGTTTGTTAATAATGCCCACTTTTGGGCTTCCCTCTTGGCTCAGCTGGTGAAAAATGCGCCTGCAATGTGGGAGACCCTGGTTCAGTTCCTGGGTCAGGAAGATCCCCTGGAGAAGGGAAAGGCTATCCACTCCAGTATTCTGGCCTGGAGAATTCCATGGACTGTATAGTCCATGGGGTCACAAAGAGTCGGACATGACTGAGAGACTTTCACTTTCACTTTTGGTAATAACTTTAAATGGAGTATAGTCTATAAAATTATTGAATCACTGTGTTGTAAACCTGAAAGTAATATAATATTGTAAATCAAAATATATACTTCAATTAAAAAAAGAATTTTCTAGTGTGAGTTCTTAGAAAAATCCAGCTGAACTTTGGACCAAGAAGGAAAATAATTTTAAAAAAGAAAAGAAAACAAAATTATACAGCTGTTGTGTCCTGCAGCTTGAAGGAGGTAGCAGAGAGGAGATCTCAGTAGGACTTTGAGATTCCGCTCTGCCCTTGAGGTTCTGACCCACAGCCTGAAATGGGGCCCCAGAATCTCCCCGTGAGAGATGGAGGCTCAGGAGACGGTGACGAGAAACAAGTCTAGACTTTTTAAACTTTTATTTTAGACTTTTAGATCTTGCAAATTTGTTTAAAGACAACCACAATGATAGTTGGGAGAAGGAAATGGCAACCCACTCCAGTATTCTTGCTTGGAGAATCCTGTGGACAGAGGAGCCTGGAGGGCTGCTGTCCATAAGGTCGCACAGAGTCAGACACAACTGAAGTGACTTAGCATGCATGCATGCATTGGAGAAGGAAATGGCAACCCACTCCAGTACTCTTGCCTGGAGGATCCCAGGGACAGAGAAGCCTGGTGGGCTGCCATCTATGGGGTCGCACAGAGTCGGACACGACTGAAGCGACTTAGCAGCAGCAGCGGCAATGATAGTTTTTCCTGATCAGCCTTATGTTGCCAACCTCTTACTTTGCCATATAAGATACTGAAAGCAAAACAAAGTAAAACTAGTACCTACTATCTACTAGTATAGTGATAGTATCTAGATACTAGCTAATACTAGTGTCTACTCTTTCTATAATGTTATAAAATAAAGGCCACTTTTTAAACCAAAAGAAGTAGGATGGGCATAACTCAAAGTGGGAGCAATTCCTCTAAAGAAAAATAGTTGGCAAATTTATGTTAACAAGATAAGAAAAATAAAGGATATTGTTTCAAGTGCAGAGAAAATTTATACAACTTTATGTGGTATATTTTGCCTTTACAACAGTTTTGTCAGTTTAGGAAGATATATTTGATGCCGTGAAATAAAGTGACCTTTAATTATCCACCTTGTCCCATATGATACTTTGTTTTTATCACAGTCAACGTTGAAAATTGGATTGGGATGGGGTTTTGATAACATTTCACATATTTGGAATATTTTGTACAATCTGAGGGGAAGGTAAAAACAGTCTTTTTTTTTCAGTGGCTTCTTTCACTCTCCCTGTGCAGTGCAGGTAGGTAGCAGGTCAGATGCTCAGGTTTGCGTGGGCTCCAAGGAGGTCTTTTAGGATTGCCAGTCTGCAATCCTCTGGGTCCATCACAGACAAATAATATACCAGAGAAGGACTCTAGCACCCTAGGAAGAATGGTCAATGGGTGGCACAAGTCTGGTACAGTGGATGAGGCCTGGGGGCTCATATGTGGGCAGCCGGGTTGATGCCAGGATCTCTACGGGTTAGTTTCAAACTCAGGACAGGTTGCATAACCTCTTGAATTCTTTATTTCCTTGTATGTAAAGTGAAAATCAGAATAGTTCTCCCTTATAGGGCTGCTGCGATGTCTTCGAAGTTCTCAGGACCACCCTCAACATGCCATAAACCCTCAAAAGACGGCTGCAATTATTACTAGATCAGAATGTTATCTCATAAATCCATGATTAATGGATTAATGGATATAAGGATAGCATTCTTTTTCATACAAAGTTAAAAGCACATTGTATCTCCTTCCTGACCACTTGCCCAGTCCCCATCTCTTCGAGAGAGAAAAGCCTCAACGGCTGGAAGAAATACAGCTGGAATCAAGATTGCTGGGAGAAATATCAATAACCTCAGATATGCAGATGACACCACCCTTATGACAGAAAGCGAAGAAGAACTAAAGAGCCTCTTGATGAAAGTGAGAGAGGAGAGTGAAAAAGTTGGCTTAAAGCTCAATGTTCAGGAAACTAAGATCATGGCATCTGGTCCCATCACTTCATGGCAAATAGAAGGGGAAACAGAGGAAACAGTGTCAGACTTTATTTTGGGGGGCTCCAAAATCACTGCTGATGGTGATTGCAGCCATGAAAGTAAAATACACTTACTACTTGGAAGGAAGGTTATGACCAACCTAGATAGCATATTTAAAAGCAGAGACATTACTTTGCCAACAAAGGTCTGTCTAGTCAAGACTATGGTTTTTCCAGTAGTCATGTATGGATGTGAGAGTTGGACAGTGAAGAAAGCTGAGCGCCGAAGAATTGATGCTTGAACTGTGCTGTTAGAGAAGACTCCTGAGAGTCCCTTGGACTGCAAGAAGATCCAGCCAGTCCATCCTAAAGGAGATCAGTCCTGGGTGTTCACTGGAAGGACTGAAGTTGAAGCTGAAACTCCAATACTTTGGCCACCTCATGCAAAGAGTTGACTCATTGGAAAAGACCCTAATGCTGGGAAGGATTGGGGGAAGGAGGAGAAGGGGACGACAGAGGATGAGATGGTTGGATGGCATCACCGACTCGATGGACATGGGTTTGGGTAAACTCCGGGAGTTGGTGATGGACAGGGAGGCCTGGCGTGCTGTGATTCATGGGGCCGCGAAGAGTCAGACACGACTGAGCGACTGAACTGAACTGAAATGAAATGAAATTATTTCATCTGATTGATGACTCTCATTTTTAACTTTATTGCTACTTCTGTCTTGGGTATTCTTTGGAAAAGGTGTATGGATTCATTACATATTCTAATGTATTGTCTATAGATTATAAGATAAAGTCAAGCATGTATCTGTTGATACTTTTTGAGTTGACCTGTCTTTATCCTTAGAAATGTCTCTTCATAGTAGGCTTCCCTGGTGGCTCAGATGGTAAAGACTCTCCTGCAATACAGGATCCCTGGGTCAGGAAGATCCCCTGGAGTAGGAAATGGCAACCCACACCACTAATCTTGCCTGGAGAATTCCATGGACAGAGGAGTCTGGCAGGCTACAGTCCATGGGTTTGCAAAGAGTCAGGCATGACTGAGCAGCTAACACTCACTCAAGGATAACAGGGCACCAGTGAATTTTAGGACTAGGCTTGCTGTTTCTTCAAGTCAGTATGTCTGTGTCTGACAGACAGGGTGAATATCATCTGTTGCCTGCATATATTATTTCCCCCAGCTTAATTAACAGATAATTTCTTCATGTGCTGAAATTAACTAATTAATCTACCTCAATAATCTTTGCTGAGTGGCCTGGGGTGGGTGGGATAAATTCACAGATGAAATTTAATTTCTGGACATATTGATATTTATTTCCATTCATGTATCATATCAATCATAACAATTTTCCATAGAAAATTCCAAAGTCATCATAAAGGCTTTGGAAAATAAAAAGTGTGAGGGCCATTTGGAAATAATTAATTGAGTATCTAATTACAGCTTACTCATTATTCGACCCAGAGTGATGGATGGATAGAGATTACAATAAGGGTTTTGATTTTTGAGTTATTATTATTATTTTTGTGCTGTCTTGAGCAACAGGCTTTCTCAAAGGGGGAAATTATGAAAAGCAGAACTTGTCATAGATATGATTCTTTCTGTTGCTGTGAACTACTTTGGAAAGTCATCCTCCAATCCAGCTAGTAGTGACAAGCTAGAAAATAGTGTTAAACTGCTGGGTGTGAATTACATTACTATGTCTATTTGCCTATCACTGTATTGTTGAGCTCTCTGAATCACATGGAATCTTTTGGGAAAATTGTAGAAAATATTTTCTTTCTTGTTTTTTAAGGCCACAATACTGCAAAAGTGCCTGTAAAAATTCTGGAAGAAAAAGTAATAATGTATATAAGTAAAGGTACTTTTGTTGACCTAGAGAAAAAGACATGCATTGTATTTGTATATTTACGTGTGTGTGTGTATGTGTATATATATATATATATATATATATATATATACACATACATACATACATACTGGAGAAGGAAATGGCAACCCACTCCAGTATTCTTGCCTGGAGAATCCCAAGGACAGAGGAGCTTGGTAGGTACAGTCCATGGGATCACAAACAGTCAGACACAGCTGAAGGGACTTAGCATGCATACACATATAGCTTTATTATATAATAAAATCTATACTTTTGAAGTGAGCAATGAGTCGAGATTATTTGCAATCACTTTATTCCTGTTGATTTTCTATTTCTGCCCTGAGCATCTATCCGTATTAGAGATTTACTTTTTGATCATTGTGTTTGCTAACAGTAGACAAATTACAGGACTTCACTTGAATTTCCCATCTCCAGAATGTCTTTATTCTATAGTGGGCAGAGAGCATGTCTTGTGCATGTTAAAAAGCTCAGTGGTAACTTGTGGAACCACTTATCAGTAGGAAATGTTTGACAGGTTTTAAACTGAACAATGGTTATCCTTGGACCGTCCTCTTTTGGGTACTTTTCAAGACAGAGGAAGAATTTCAGGGGGTACCTTTTTACATGAAGAGAGGAAAGTCTGGGGGCCAAACTCCTCCTGTGGACACTATGGGTCTCAGTGAGCACGGTTCCCGAGGCCCATCTGAGCAGGCGAAGGAGGACTTGTCTGTAATTGCTCTGGCGAGCCCGGGCTGGGGTCCTGTGTCTGCGTCCAGGGATGCAATTGCACCAGGCAGAGTGGATTCCGTGGTGTGATTTGAGAGGTGCCAGAAAGTCATTCTCCACCCAAACCTGCGACACTGATGATAGAAGACTTGAGGTTGATATGAGTGCGGTCAGCTTCTGAAATGGTAGTGGTTCACAATTCTCTTGACCACCTTGGAAAGGACATGGTCAGCAGATGCTGCCACAGTGCCTCTCCTCCACCCACACTGTAATCATTAAGAACTAATCTGGGGAGGAGATTTTGCCCTATTGACATCTTTAATTGCTTTCCTGATCATAATTACCTCCTTTTTAGGATTTCTTCTGATCATCCTTTTTGCTCTCATTCCCCTGACATCTCCTGAAACTTGAATCTGGCTCATGTCACTTGCTCTCCTGAAAGGAAGGCTACCTATCGGCATCTCTCCTGAAAGCTAACAGCAACAGACTTGTCCAGAGCTTTCATCGTTCAAACCCTGCATCATTCAACAAAGCTAGAGGAATTCTAGTAATTTTATTTCATTAGACTCTCCTGGCAGTTAGGTTTTCAAATGAATTCTGTTTTAAGAAAATTAATGCCTTGCATTTTAATTTAGCTTAGTGCCCGTGACATTTTCTGTTGTATTCTATAGGCATAGTGACTTTGACACATCTCTCTCCCTGCAGTGTGCATTTCATTTTCTCATCCATTCTGTCTTTATGGAGAACACCCACTGAGCTTTCAAAATGCAGTTTAAGCATCCCCTCCTCCAACTTCTTGGAGATCTGATCACTTCCCCTTTTGAGGGCTCATCTTATGTCTTGACTTTTGGTCTGGGTTCACATTTATCATTCTTTATGGTACTTATTTATTTCTTTGTCAGCCATTCTCTACTACTTTACTAGCCTATAAAGCCCTTGAAGATTAGTTCCATGTGTCAACTATCTTCATATCCCTAGTGTCTAACAGAGTGTATATAGTAGATGCTCAATAAAGACTTGCTGTCTGAATCTGGAAATTGAAAGGATTGTGGGCAGAGAGGAAACACAGTATTTGAAGCAAACATTAAAAAGACTGAGGGTGCAAACCTATTCATGGGAGGCAGGGAAAAAGTGAAAAGTTTGGTGAAGAGGAGGTGCTGTGAGGCAAAGCATTTGGTTTGTTTTTATTAGGAAATGTTGGAATCACCCAGCATTTGAGATAACTCTGATTTATCTGAGAGACAAGTAGGCTATTATCACCCAGTTTTACAGCCTGAAAGGAAGATCAAAGCCAAAGTTATAAATGTGTGAGTCCTCTGTACATAGGAGGTATTTGAAGCTGTAGGTATGGATAAGAGTGTCCAGCTAGAGAAAATCTGATGAGGAGAGAAGAGGGTCCAGGAATCTAGAGGCATGTGCTTGCAAGTTTGTCAAAGGAAAAGAGTAAGAAGTAAGCCCAGTGACAAATGAGCAGTAAAAGGTGCAGTCATGTTTCCAGAAAGATAGATGGTCAACAATGTTAGAGCTACTGAAATATCAAATGAGAACCCAAGAAATATCTGGTAGAACAGTGAATGGATAACAGGTTGGGTAAGATAAAGAGTACCTCAAGCTTAATCTATCTGAATCTGGAATGATTTTTGTTCCTAACTCAATTGGTCTGTGTCAAGAGGTCTAAGACAAATGTCAGGGTTTGGTGATTCCCTAGAAGGATGTAGGCACATAGTCATACTCAT
This sequence comes from Okapia johnstoni, assembly GCA_024291935.2. Lineage (NCBI taxonomy): Eukaryota > Metazoa > Chordata > Mammalia > Artiodactyla > Giraffidae > Okapia > Okapia johnstoni. The sequence continues at coordinate 100,502,154 of CM044313.1, forward strand.
GGTTATGATTAATCATGGAGAAAAAGGATCCTGGTTACAAGTAGAAAAGGAAAAGGCATATGTGGTGAAATCTGAGGGAAATTAGGTGCAAGCTTTCAAGAGTCCTCTCCCAATGCATTCACACAAGATGCACTTAATCCCCCCTAGAAAAACAGGTTATGGCAACACATGTGAAATGTTGGGAACCAAGGAAGCTCATTAGAGTTTTAATACCCTGGGTTTTTGTTTGGGGCTGATCACATTGGTACCCCCTGTCTGACCCATACTCAAATTCCAGACTCCCAGAAAGAAAGCAGATGTTCAGCATAAACCAATAGTTATTACAAAATGTTTAGACACAGTGAGACATTCTTATCAGTTAATGGAAGGAACCCTCCGGAAATCAAGTTCTCAGACTCCAGCCAAGGGCTGACCTTGGATAACTGTCAGACCTCCTATGTTAACTATTTTCTGCACAGAGTCTTTTTCTAGAATCCCTTGTCTTGGTGAATTACATTATCACCAGTTCTCTTAAGCAAGTCAGAAACTTAAGTATTTCCCAAGCCACTTTCTGAAAGATAAGTAGGCTATTCAACATCAACAGCTTATGACTGTGGTTTTGGATACATGGGGAATAGTGAGAAAAGCTATTACACACATGTGCACACATATACAAACATATGTTTGAAGTCTTCAAAGAACTACAAAGACAGTAAGAATTTCTGGGTCTAAGATACAGAAAGAAATAAGAAATAAAGAGAGGTGTTTGGCATCTAAGGTTGCTTTTGCTCACAAAACAAGTGCAAAATCAGAAAACAAGTGTGGCACCTGAGAAATTAAGATTCTGAGAAACACTTTTGGTAGCATCACCAGGCTGAAAAGTCAAAAATTGTAGTGAAGCACCTTTTAAGAAGAAGCTTTATACTTGCTCCGGGGTTTTGGTTGTTATACTAAAGGCCTACACCCTCAGAGTAAGGTTAAAGTGAAAACATCCCATTTTCACAAAGACTTAAAACCAGCTCCCAACAAGCTCTATTTTAGACAAGAATAAGATGAAATGCCAGAGGAAACATTCAATACACTTGGGAGGTGATAACCTTATTCAAATCTTTCAGTTGTCTGTATAATTTTTCATACAAAGTATTTGGTACTCAATTTTTAAAAAAAAGCCAGGTATACACAAAAGGAAAGACTTGACCCCAAACTAGAGGAAAAAACAGGTAACTTAAGCATACTTATAAGCAACAAGACATTAGAGTTATTGTACATGAACACTAAACATCTATAATTAATATTTCAGTAGAGAATTAGAAGCCATAAGATTCAAATTGAACTCCTTCAATGGAAAAATAAAAATAAATAAAATTGAAATCTCAGTTGAGGCGCACCCATCAAATTTGAGTGAACTGTAAATAATCTGTAGAAAATATCCAGACTACAGCACAGAAAGAGGAAAGATGATACAGAAAAGAAGAGACATATGAGACACAGTGAAAAGATGTAATTGTAGTTCCAGAAAAAGAGAAGAAAGAAAATGGACATAAGGAATATTTGAGGAAATCATGGTCAAGAATTTTTCAAACTTTGGAAGGACAACACTTCAAAATCTGGGTCTATGAGCCCTAACGGAATTAATGCAAAGAAAATCAAGCTTCAGACACATCACTGCAATTCCTGGGTGCTGAAGACAAGGAGAAGTCTTAAAAGCATTCAGAGGTGTTGACAGACAGAGGACTTTGAAACAGCAGAACCAACCACTGGCTTCTGAAGGGAAACAAAGAGAGGCACGAGACGACTGAGCGACTTCCTGACAGTGACGCAAGAGAGTGACCTGGTGAGCCTAGAACTCTGTACTCAGCAAAACATCCCTAAAAAATGAAGGCACAATCAAAACACCTGCAGAGAAGCAAAAATGAAGAATGTGTTCCAGAAGCACACGAGAGGAGTTCTTTAGTCAGGAGGAAAAATGATCCCCGATGCAGACACAAAATACTGGAAGGAAGTCTATCAGAAAATGGAAATGGAGTTGACTATAGAAGCAACAGAAGTAATATATCAAGATGTTTAACGATATGTGTTAATTACAGCCATGAGAAGAAAAGCATGAGTTTTGGGAGCTGAGTAAGTGGAGTTGAAGGGGACTCATACACAGGTGGGAGCAGGGACAGACTTCTTCTTCCTGGGCTCAGAAATCACTTCGGATGGTGACGGAAGCCATGAAATTAGAAAACCATTGCTTCTTGCCAGGAAAGCTATGACAAACCTAGACAGGGTGTTAACGAGCAAAGGCTTCACTTTGCTGACACAGGTCCATACAGTCAAGGCTATGGTTTTTCTGGTAGTCATGTACAGGTGTGAGAGCTGGACCATAAGGAAGGTGGAGCACACTGTCATGCTGAGAAGACTCCTGAGAGTCCCTCGGACAGAAAGAGATCAAACTAGTCAATCTTAAAGGAAATCAACCTTGAATATTCTTTGGAAAGACTGATGCTAAAGCTGAAGCTCCAATCCTTTGGCCACCTGATGTGAACAGCTGACTCATTGGAAAAAACCCTGATGCTGGAAAAGACTGAGGGCAGGAGGAGAAGGGGTTGACAGAGGATGAGATGGTTGGATGGCATCATGGCCTCAATGGATATGAGCTTGAGCAAACTCTGGGATATGGACAGGGAAGCCTGTCGTACTGCAGTCCATGGGGTCACAAAGAGTCAGACATGACTTGGTGACTGAGCAACAACTCTGCTGAGCTGTCGCAGCATGTTCCCTGGCTGATGCCCTTGTGATCACAGCCCAAACTGGCTCCTTGGTCACAGGGCAGTTTTTCATCCTTCTCTTCCTATGGAGCAGGTCCTTCCTGAGGGTCTGAGACTGAAGTCTCCTTCTTCTATCTGTGCCCCGTCACTTCCCAACTTTGTTGAATTGCTTGGTTTCTGGTTCAACAAGGAATGCCTTTCTTATTTACCATTACGTTAGTGGGTTAAATCTTTTAAATGTGTGGTAAGTAGGTGATGATGTGAAGGCTATAAGGTAAGCAACTTCACCTTCCAGAAAGGGAAAGGGAATTTCTGCTGAAGCTTTTCATGAGGTGGGGGAAATAAGCTCCATACTGTTTTCCACAGTGGCCACACCAATTTACATTCTCATCAACAGTGTGTGAGGGTTCCCTTTTCTCAACACTGTTTATTTTTTGTCTATTTGGTCATAGCCATTCCAACAGGTGTGAAGTGCTACTGTGTTTTTGACTTGCATTGAGCATATTTTCTAGTACCTATTGGCCATCTGCATGTCATCTTTAGAGAAATGTCTACTCAAATCCTCTGCCCAATTTTTAATTGGATTTTGTTGTCATTGAGTTGGATGAGTTCATTACAAATTTTGAATATTTACCTGTTATTTAATATATGGTTTGCAAATATTTTCTCCCATTCAATAGGTTTCTTTTGAGATCTTTGTACAATTTTTATTTATTGATACAATTTTTATTTATTTTCTCTAGTTGCAGGGAGCAGAGGCTACTCTCTAGCTGCAGCATGTGGGCTTTTTATTGCAGTTGCTTGGCTTTTCTTGCTGCATAGCATAGGCTCTAGGGGGTGTGGGCTTCCAAAGTCATGGCACATGGGCTGAGTATTTGTGGCTCCCAGGTTCTAGAGCACAGGCTCAATAGTTGTGGCACGCAGGCTTAGTTGCTCCAAGGCATGTGGAATCTTCCTAGATCAGGGATTAAACTCGTGTTTCCTGCATTGGTAGGCAGATTCTTTACCACTGAGCCACCAGGGAAGCCCTCTTTTGAGATCTTGATTTCAATTAATTTGTGTCAATGTCCGGCAGTGGATTGCTGGATTATTTATTTGGTAGTCCTACTTTTAATTTTTAGAGGAACCTCAATCCTGTTTTCCATAGTGGCTGCCCAATTTTGCTTCTAGTGGGTTTTTTTATAAGCCTCCTTATCCCTTGGAACAGGGAGCTCAGTGACAAAATATATGCAAAGGACCTTTCAGTCTGATACCTTGAAAGTGCTCTGTGAGAGTTATATCTCTTCCTCCCTGTTTTTCTACAGATGAGGCTGACAGAGCAAGTTGCCCACAGACTGAAGGTTCTAGCTCTCTGCCTTGTGTCAGGCCTGGATCCAACTTAGAGTTTTAATAGCAGCAAAGTTTGGTCTCAAAATGCAAACTTTCTCTACTCTTTTAGCTGGAGATGAATGCAGCAAATATAGGACAGTGAGAAATGAGATGAAAAATTGACTCATATTTTAAACTTAACGTTACTTGTTTTTAGCAAGTAAAATGGACTTGAAGGAGGCCTATTTGCTCCTAATGGATTCGCCAGTCCCTCCCGGTAATCAGATTGCACGGCGCCTGCTCTCTTTTATCATCTGCTAGTCATTTTCGGAGCTAGTGAGACACCACGGGGGACTTGCCTCTGGCAGGCAGTTCTCCATTTGATTTGCACCATTTGTCCATGTGCATTTTTATGCATTTGAGGAATGCACGTCACATCATCACTGGGCTTGAATCTTTCCATTATGCCTAAGTGTGTGCTAGCTCTGGGGTGAGGACCCCTCATGCCTGGCTGCCCTGGAACGTGGCCCAGCAAGGATGTTGTAGCAATGCTTCAGACTGCACAAGGGCCAGCGAAGGAGCTGAGATAAGCAGTATTTCCCTGTGCAAACGCACTCCCTCCCTTTAAGTTTAAGAGGGGAAGAAGGAACCCCTACATGAGTGTGCAAGATGTGCAACAGTAGCACGTCTCTTTGCCGGATTCTCAGCCTTTCTGCTCCGTTCTGGACCTACACTGGTTCCATCCATTCCTGAGAACAAAAGCTTCCTACTGCTGCATCTGCAGTCTCATTTTCTTTGTTTGGTGCCAACTTGCTTCTGTCTGAGCTGAACTAGGTTAGCCCCAGACAAAACTTTGGGACAAGTTCATATTCTTAACCACCACCAACCCAAACAGTATCTTCCAGCCCTATGTGAGGATAGCACACCACTTCATGGGCAAATACTTCTTTAGCATCTACTCTCTGCCTGTGTCCCAGACCACTGATTGATGTCAGTGATCCAACTGGACAAAATCACTACCCTCAGAGAGCTTGGGCTTGCCTGGTGGCTCAGATGGTAAAAAATCTGCCTGCAATACAGGAGACCCAGGTTCAATCCCTAGGTCGGGAAGATGCCCTGGAGGAAGAAATGGCAACCCATTCAGTATTCTTGCCTGGAGAATTCCATGGACAGAGGAGCCTGTTGGGCTACAGTCCCTGGAGTGGCAAAGAGTCAGACATGACTGACTAACACTTTTCAGAGAGCTTATATTCTGACAGTGACCCAGGCCCAAACCCAGGCAAACCAAAGGTTCAAATGACCAGAGAGGACAGTCAGAGGAGTATGGGTGGTGTGGGCTGGCATAAGTCTAAAGGAAGAGTGGGATGTAGCTACCTGGAGAAAAGAAACTCCTGCTCTACTGCCAACACGAAGGAGTGTCAACCCTTTGCCTCTCATCTCAAGAAAAGCTGTAAATCAGAATTTTTAACATGTAGAATCTCTGGTTTCTTAAATATCTGGTTTCTTAAATATTGGTAACTAGCTCAAAAATTTTCAAAACATTAATCTAAATCCCAAACCAGACAAACAACAAAAAATTCTCTGCCAGATTCTATCCATCGCAGTCAGTTTGTGACTTCTGCACAAAATGTTAAGCAATAAAATGGGCTTCCCTTGTGGCTCAGCTGGTAAAGAATCTGCCTGCAATGCAGGAGACCGGGGTTCGATCCCTGGGTTGGGAAGATCCCCTGGAGAAGGGAAAGGCTACCCACTCCAGTATTCTGGCCTGGAGAATTCCATGGACTATACAGTCCATGGGGTTGCAAAGAGTCACACACGACTAAGCGACTTTCACTTCATTTGCTTCACTTTTAACTTCAAGTGACCAACAGACAAGGGAACATAGTTCTTGAGAAGCAGCTACACAAGTCTCCTGCTGTAGGAGACGTAAGTGACCTATGGCCTGCTTTGTTCACTCCCCTTCTTATTCACTCGTAGTTACACCAAGGCCACCGTTTCTGTAGGCTGCAGCAAGCAGATGACTGGGCATGGCTGGACACCAAAGTGCAAGGCAGACTCCTCCAGTGGGAGACTTTGGCTCAGGGTTGCCCATGGACGTGACCAAACTGTTCTTCCTGCAGCTGAGGTTCGTGCTCCCCAGTCCTTTTTCCTTCCCTCTCTCCTTCCAGAGTATCAGACCTGCATTGTGATCTCAATCTCTTGCTGCCTTCTCCTGCTCCCTCTCCCAATAAATCCCTTGCACACTGACCCTTCAGCAGACCCAAAGTAACACAGGGACTTGAAGTTCTGATTGAATAGGAATATCCTTCCTAATCCTGGTTTCTTAGCTTGTAATTTCCTATTGATGTTTTTCTGGCTTGTCATTCGATGTCTCAGATAGTTTCAAAGGTGCCAAGAGCCTGAGGAGATCAACTTGAGGGCAAGGGGATTGGTTGAAATTGCATTAGGTGGGGAGGAGAGTGGACACACAACAGTAAGGTTCTGATGGTGGAGGCAACACAGGCTAAGAGGCTTGGGGAGGCAGGTCTGGACAGTGGGCTGCAGTGATGGGTGGTGTCTTTCCTAGCATCAGATGGTGAAGGCCTTTCATAGTAACCATCTTTGAAGCTCTATTTCTCAAAAATTCAACTGAGTGCTTATTTAGTTAAAGAGTAGATAGTTGTGGCATGTGGGATCTAGTTCCTAAACCAGGAATAAAACCCAAGCCCCTACACCGCCAACCAGATTTAAAAAAAAACACTTAAACCATGGTTTCTTCTTTTTGCATTTCTCCCTTGGATTTCTTTCTTGTCTGGGGCTGTTACACAATGGGATTGTTGACTTAATATTTTATAACAACACACATGGTACTTTTAGCTCCTTTATATTGATGTTTTCAATCCATTTCTATTTGTTCTGTTTTCCACGGAATCCTGTGAGAGGTAAGTATCATTGTCCTTGCAGAATCATGACTCAGACTTGAATCCATTCACTCTGGTACTCAGGGGCCATTGTCCAGACGGTGCAAAGACTGTTGTCGATGCATGTTTGTTGACAGTAACTGGAGTAATGTATATTTCTTTCCGTGGAAGAAATAACCAGCTTTCATCCAGTCCCTTGGACTGTAAGTGTGTGACTCAGGACAGAACTGCTTTGAAACCGAAACAACGGACTCTCCCTAGTCAGTTCATTTCTAACGGATCTGTGACTTGCAGGAGCAGAATGCAGTAATCAGTGGGACACCCTGAGCAAAACCATCTGGGGCTCTTACATCAATTTGAAAAAAATGTACCTTAGAAAGAGTGCTGAATTCTCAGTTCTTAAATGAGGATGAACCCACTCTATAAGCAACAAAATGCGATTTGTAAATGAAATACATCCACTGGTGGGCAGAAAGTTCTTGTGGCCTTTTTAATGCCTCAAGTTTTTTCTTTCTACAGACTAGCACCTCCCACCATTCTGTATTTTTGCTTTTATTTGATCTCTGTCACAGCTTTCTTCCTCATCTACCTTGACTAGGTGGTGAATCCGGCTCAGGTTAGAGAGGATTGGAGGTATGTTTGGGGGGCCAGAGGGAGCGGCTTACCTAAGATTCAGGGTGCTGCTAAGAGGGAGTTTAATAGTCCCTGACAGACAGGAAAAGACCATTGTAATGAAAGGTTCTTGAACTGGTAGGGAATAAGTAAAAAAAAACAAATCATTTAAGAAGAGACTGCTATTGTTCTTGCAGCTGACATTTTAAATGCAGCTATTAAACTTGCCTCCTTCTTGGTGACTGGGCCAGGAAAACGAGCAGCTGACACCACTTTGTAAACCTGACTGTGCAAGGTTTTCTGTGGCTTGCCGGTTAACTACTGATTTTTGCTTTCGTTTTTGAAGTCTGAGGCTTCCTAGAGACATTCTCTTCCATCAATTATGTTTCTTTGTTTTATTGTGAAATACAACACCTACAGAAAGTGCTTTCAATTTATATGAACTGCTGTTTGATGAGCACTTATAAAGCCAATAACCCTATAACGGCTACATCGTCAAAGACATAGAGACATACCAGGCTTGAAATTTCCTTCTCAAATCTATTGCTCTCCCAGAGGCTAAATTTTGTCCTGGTATTTTCAATAATAATATCCTTGCTTTTTAAAAGTATTTTTGTCTCTTATAAATGCATCACTAAACAATAATTATACTTACTATTTTATCCAGAATTTTTAGTTGCTTTCATCTGAAGTTTTATTTCTAATAAACCACGTTGGAAATGAAAGTCATTGCTTTCTTTGTTAAGAATAAGATATAAGGACATCCCTGGTGGTCCACTGGTTAAGAATCTGCCTGCCGAGGCAGGGGACACGTTTGATCCCTGATCCAAGAAGATCCCACATGTTGCTGAGCAACTAAGCCTGCAAGCTACAACTACTGAGCCTAAATGCTGTGACTACTGAAGCCCTGACTCTTAGAGCCTGAGCTCAGCCACAAGAGAAGCCACTGCAATGAGAAGCCGGCACACCGCAGTGCAGAGTAGCCCCACTCATTGCAATTAAAGAAAGCCTGAGCTTACCAAGAAGAGTCAGAGCAGCCCCAAATAAGAAATAAATAAAATTTTAAAAACATATAAATCCAACTCTTTCTATAAAAATAAGCACACAGAAAACAATTATTTTTAAAAAAGGAAAAGTTGCTTTGATACCAGTTAGAATATAGGACTATTAATATCTTTCAGTACTTCTTAGCCAGGGTTCTGGGAAAGAATCAGGCCCTAACATCTGAAAGCATCCTTTGGGTGGAATGTAATCACATCTCTCTCATGCATCCCGTGTGGTACAGCCAGACTCATTATGAAGAGACAATGTCTGAGGATTTGAAAACAAGCCCCTCAACTCCTTTTATATGGGACTCTCACCCCCAGTTGAGTTGGGCTGGATATTTTTCCATAAAGTCGTGACTAGCTCTTTGGAGTAACAAAATCTTACTAAAACTTTGGTTTTGATTGTTGAAATTGAACCTCATTTATTTCCCCGTTCCTGCTTTTTGTATTTTTATGCTAATCCAATTCTACAACTTTCCCTATTTGTATCTTAAAATTTGATACTTCCTTTTGGTCCTTTTAGTTTGGCAATCCATCAGACTTTCTTTTTTTTTTTTTTTTTTAGATAATTGGTTTCTGATTTTCTTTCTACTTCTGCAGTTCAAGTGTGTCCCTAATTCTGTGGTCTTATATATTACCCCAAACAGCCTCTATCTCTTACTATAATCCTGGTTGGTGGGCCCCTGATCTCTCTTCTTGAAGAGGAGGGTACAGACTGTAGATGGAATATTGTTTAGGGGGTGTTATAAGTTGGATAGTGCCCTCGTCACATTTATATGTTGAAGGCCTCCCTCCCAGTGTATCAGAAGGTGACCTTATTTGGAAATAGGGTTGTTGCGGATGTAACTACTTGAGATGAGATCATACTGAAGCAGTGTGGGTCACTAAGCCAAAATGAGGGTTATCCTTACTGCTACTGCTGCTACTGCTACTGCTGCTAAGTTGCGTCAGTCATGTCCGACTCTGTGCGACCCCATAGACTGCAGCCCACCAGGCTCTGCGGTCCCTGGGATTCTCCAGGCAAGAATACTGGAGTGTGTTGCCATTTCCTTCTCCAGTGCATGAAAGGGAAAAGTGAAAGTGAAGTCGCTCAGTTGTGTCCGACTCTTAGCGACCCCATGGACTGTAGCCTACCAGGCTCCTCCGTCCATGGGATTTTCCAGGCAAGAGTACTAGAGTGGGGTGCCATTGCCTTCTCCGTATCCTTACTGAAAGGGGGCAATTTACGTGCAAAGATGGGCATAAGTGAAGAATGACACATGAACATGCAGACATAGATCAGGGTGGTGTTTCTTTGGCCAAAGAAACACCAGAGATTCCAGCCAGTAGATTTCCAAAAGCTGTAAGAGTGGCACGGTCAGAAGGAACCAACCCTGCTGACCCCTTGATCATCAGCTTCTGGCCTCCAGGGCTGTGAGACAACAAAGTTCTGTTGTTCAAGTTATCCAATCTATGTTACTTGGTTACAGCAGCTGTAGGAGACAAAAATGGGAGGTTATGAGTTAGATCAAAATGAAGAATGATTAAAAATAGGGAGCATCCTTTCAATTTAGATCAATAGGAATCATGCCCTGCCCTCCTCCAGGGGATCTTCCCAACCCAGGGATTGAACCCAGGTCTCCTGTATTGCAGGCAGATTCTTTACCAGCTGAGCCACCAGGGAAGCCCTTAGGAATCAAAGGGACCTGGATTTGAAGTTGTTAAAACCTTAGACCTTTTCATCACTCTCATACATGCTTTTTCCTATTGAGATCCTCCATCATGGCTTATTCTGCTTCAATTCTGCTGCCTCAGATACTCTTACTTGCCCATTGCCACTTTGCCAGGAACCACTGTTATCCAAACAAAGTTACATGGTTACAGAGGGACTTCTAGTTATCCCCAGTTAGAGGATCTAGGAATCTCCAACGATTTCATGTGTATCTAGGGATAAAACAAATTTTCCATCGTGGGACAGTAAATACATGAATTGGGAGAGGCAAAGACAGAACTACTTTGTCCTAAATGCCCTACCTTCCCAGGAGCAAAGTGAAAGAATAATTTTTATCCCATATGTTCCAATACTCAAACATTTCTACATTAACTAGCTCAGCTAAAAAAACTTTGAAATGGTTACCTGGGAGAAGTGTCACCCTCATTCTTTGACTGGGAATGATGCCAAGGGGATGAATGAGATATTTCTTTTTCCCATAAGAGGGAAGCCAGAGATACAAGCGACCAGTTCAAGTCAAACCAAAGCTGAAAATCGGCATCATTTGTCACCACCTGAGGCTGTACAGGGGTATCAGTGTTGTGGATGAACCTACCAGTCCTCATGGGCTATTTCCTAGCTGTCTCATTTTAAAGAGGATTTATATTTTGGAGTCTTGCTATAGATTACTTCTGAGACAGATGAAAGGAAACAATTTATAATTGTTTAACATGTGTGCACAGGTCAACTTATCCCACCTCCAAATTATCCGCCTTCTTAGGAATCACAGTTCTTTGGAGATTTATAGAAGGCACTGGGTTTCAATCACAGTATTAAATTCAGTGACCTTCAAGGGAAACAGGGAGCAAATTACAACTTCCTCAACTTGTACATGCCAGGAGTTGGCCATTCATCCTGCTACCAGACAAATGATCATTGTACTGCCAGAGAGAGTAGAGAATGAAAAAAAAAAAGACTGTGGGCAGAGAAGACGAGTTTGGACACACTTATGATCTACAATTAAGTCATCCAGAGATGCTAAAGTCAAACTCTCAGACTAATTCTGTCTGAGAAACCTGCGGGTTCTGAATATTTTTGAAGCTTTCAAAATGCAAGTAAATAAAATTAGAGGTTAATTTCTTCAAAACTTGAAACTCAGAGTTCAGGACTGGACTCAGTATTAAAAATGAACTTGTTTTTTCCTTGCGGAAAAATATTTCGAGCACAACAGTGATGCACAGTAGAGCTCTATGCTACCCTCCATTGTTTAATAAACACAGCATTCCAAGCTGTCACAGTGAGATAACCCTTCCACACCAGATATTTAAACTTCTTCTCACTTGTATTCTTTTTCAATGTCTCTGGGCCACGTTCACGATGGATGCTTAATCCCTAGTCAAGTCTCTGTCCGGAGCTGTCTGGAAACAAGGAATGACTTAAAAGGTAGACAATAAGCAGACTGGATGGATTTTTACCTACAGACAAGCACGTGACACCCCTAGTGTGACCAGCAAAGCTTGGGGTCTTTAAGGCTCCCAGCTTCCAAATGTTACAGCACTAAACAGACATTAATAACCGATTTCTGAGACTGGGCATTTTCCAGGACTTGGACAGCATCAGGGTCCAGCAACTGGGTCACCTGCTGGCCATTGGACAGTTTTGCCAGATGATCTGCTCTCCATTATGTGACTTCCCTGTGGTCCTCTAGCTGTTGGGCACATTTTGCCGACGACTGACTGCAAAGTTCAAGCTGCGCCTCTTGTATCCAAATGAGTCATGGGTACATTAGATTTTGGAAAGTAAGAGCAAAACCACAAATCCCGGTGGAAGAAATTACTTGTGAGATCTACCATGCAAGATCAATACAGTTCCTATTTGTCTTGAGCGTCTCAAGAAAGAGATCAGAATTAAAGTGCTTCAGAGTTGCATGTGGTATTATTTGTCAGTTGCAGGCTTTTAAAATGGTAATGTACGCCAAAGACCACATTGGCTGCTCCCACTGCGGACTATGTTGTCTAGCCAGCTCAGGCCATCAGACAATTAAGATAACCCCTGAGTCAATAAAGGTTTTCAGCCTGGGTTGAGACATAATTGGCGCTAGGTTATCAATAAGGCGGATGTTGAGTGTTTTATTCTTCGCTCGGAACCTATGCTGTTGGAACATAGTTTATAGATGTTGACTCTGATGGGAAGGGTTTAAACTTTTATTCACCCCTGTGTGTGGAAGCACAGCAAGTCCCGGAGGGGTGTCTGTCATACTGCTGCCTTGCTGGAAGCCCTAGAAGATTGCTCATGGATTTAGCTGCTGCCTGAAACATGTCTTGAATCTGAACTTCACCTGGAAGAAGCGACTCTCCCACCCTGCGGATGCCACCAGTCAAAGGGAGACAGGATGTTTTCTTTCATCTCTTGCTCACCCTCGCTCCCTCCTCCGAGTCTGGGCCCCTTGAATTAATGGTTTCTCAAATTAGAACATGAGGGTAATTCCTTTGCAACATCTCACACAACCCAGCAGTGGGCGTTCGCTGTTTGGATGGAGTGACACTGCGTAGGAGAGACAAATCTTGTACCGGGAGCTCCAAGCCGATGTGCATGCTTGTTTCCCGGTACACTTACGTTTGTGCCCATCTGTTTGGGAGGCAGGAGGCCTGCGGAGGGTGGCACAAGCCAGATCCAAGAAGGCTCGTTTGCCAATGGAGGAGCTGGTTCAGGCCCGCAGCCTGCAGAACGCAGTGTGCACCAACACTTCTGCCAAGAGTACCTTCTGTTTGGCAACACTGCCCAAACAGGGCAGTGTGCTGCTCTGCAATGGGCAACATCTGCTGATGGGAAGCTGGGGGGTGGGGGTGTGCCCCGAATGATCAATCCTGCTGCACCCTGGCACTTGGCCTCCTCCAGAACAAGCTCACAGTGAAAATCTCATGCAAGCAAGCCAGTTCGAACATCACTTATTCATTGCAGAGATAGGTATTAAATGCCAGGTGGTGGCTTAATCACTAAGTCATGTCCGACTTTTGTGACCACATGGACTGTAGCCCGCCAGGCTCCTCTGTCCATGGGATTCTCCAGGCAAGAATACTGCAGTGGGTTGCCGCTTCCTTCTCCAATTAAATGCCTGCTGTTTGCAAGCCACTGTGCTAGGTGCTCATGGGTGACATAGGGGAATTTGACATGGACCCCAGCTTTCAGAGGCAGACACACATGTCAAGAGCTGGTTGACTTAAGAGGAATGCTATAAACACAGAGACATGTGTACCAAAATGACATAGATACACCACTAGAGTCCAGACAGGAAGAGGATGCTTAGCTATGGGGCTGGGATACTGGTGTGTGGACTAGGACCTGGGGTGGAGGAGGATTTGTGCCTGTGGTTGGAGTGGGAAGGACCTCTCAAGGTGGAGGGAACTGTACGTTCAGGCAGGAGTGAGGGAGTGTAGCGCCCAACTGGAGTGTGGAGTGAAAAGAGGAGATATGAAAGAGGAGGTGGAAAGATATTCTGAGGATAAGCCATGGGAGACCAAGACACCAGCTTGAGAGTCTGGCCTTGAAAAACTGGTCAAGACAGACTATACTGCCTGTGGGTTCAGGGAGAGGGGTCAGGGGAGGTGGGAGCTTGGTTAATTAAGAGACCACAGCAAATATGACTCAGGGAGCTCAAACTGGGGCTCTGTAACAACCTTAAGGGGTAGGAATGGGGTGGGAGGTGGGAAGGAGGTTCAAGAGGGAGGGAACATATGTATACCGATGGCTGATTCATGCTGGTGTATGGCAGAAACCAACAGAGTATTGTAAAGCAATTATCCTTCAATTAAAAATAAATAAATTAAGAAAAAGAGAGAGACCACGGCAAGAGTGCCGATCCTCAGTCCCTCGGTGATGAGAGCCATGGTAGGGCTTCATCATTTATCACTCAGCCAACACTTTCTGGACTTCTTGCTACAAGATCCTTACATGGATCACGTCATATTTGTCCTCTCCACATAGGTGGGGGGATAAATCAAGAGACATTTGCAGCTCAGTTCAGTGAAATAAGGGCAAAGCTACAGGAATTCGTGTGAAAATCTGGGAATCCAGAGATGGGATACACAGAAGCATCCACATGCCTAAAATGTCACCCGTGAAGCAGCAGACAGCATGACCTTCAGAGTCTGGTGTCTCAGGTGTGGCCCAGCAGTGTGGCTTCAAATGACATCACTCTTTTGCCTCTGCTTCCTCATTTGTTGTTGTTTGGTCTCTCAGTCCTGTCTGACTCCTTGGGACCCCATGGACTGCAGCACGCCAGGCTGGTCTGTCCTTCACTATCTCAAGGACGGAGTTTGCTCAAACTCATAATCTGCCTGCAGTGCAGGAGACTTGGGTTCAATCCCTGGGTTAGGAAGATCCCCCGAAGAAGGAAATGGCAGCCCACTCTAGTATTCTTGCTTGGAGAATTCCATGGATAGAGGAGTTTGCAGGGTTACAGTCCATCGGGTCACAAGAGTCGGACACGACTTAGTGACTAAACCACCACCACCATGTTCATTGAGTAGGTGGTGCTATCCAATCATCTCATCCTCTGCCACCCCCTTCAATCCATTTTCCCTCAATATTTCTCAGAATCGCAGTTTTTTCCACTGATTTGGCTCTTCACATCAGGTGGCCATAGGACTGGAGCTTCAGCACCAGCTTCAGTCCTTCCAATGAATCCTCAGGTTGATTTCCTTTAGGATTGATTGGTTTGATCTCCTTGCTGTTCAAGGGACTCTCACGCATCTTCTCCAACACTACAGTTCAAAAGCATCAGTTCTTTGGAACTCAGCCTTCTTTATGGTCCATCTCTCACATCCATACATGACTACTGGAAAGACCATAGCTTTTATTGCATGGAATTTTGTCAGCCAAGTGATGTCTCTGCTTGTAAATACATTGTCTATGTTTCTCATAGCTTTTCTTCCAAGGAGCAAGTGTCTTAATTTCATGGTGACAATCATCATTCGCTGTGATTTTGAAGCCCAAGAATCCTCATTTGTAAAGTAGCTCCTCTTTCATATGGTTGTCATAAAAAATAATTGAGCTAGTGTATGTATATGGCATAGAAATGTGATTGTCCTCCAGGCTCTGACCAGTGAGTGGTTGCTGTCATTATGCTATTGTCATTGCATTGTTGTGATGGTTGGGGCAGTGATGCAGCACGCAAACAGGATGGTGTTTCACTACGTACTCATTTCTTTCTCTTGGGTCTGAGAGCTGGGGGTGGTTCTGCTGGGATTGACTTGCTTGACTTGGGGTGAGGGTCTGGCTTAAGTCTGATCCCCATGTTTCCGAGGAGCACCTCCCATCTGAGACATCACTTCAGAGAGCAGGAACCCTGGGGGCCAGGCCAAGCAATGTACATCATACCTCCTCACGTTCCACAGCCAAGAGTAACCTCAGTGGGGGAGGGAAAGGTATTCTTTCCATGGAGGTGAAGAGGTATGTGCATATCTGTGTGTGTGTATCCTCTGTCGCTCAGTTGTGTATGACTCTTGGCACCCCCATGGACTGTAGCCTACAAGGCTCCTCTGTCCATGGAATTCTTCAGGAAAGAATACTGAAGTGGGTAGTGATTTTCTTCTCCAGGGGATCTTCCTGACCCAGGGGTCAAACCTGGGTATACTGCATTGCAGGCAGATTCTTTACCTCTAAGATGCCATTTGAAGGAATAGAAGATGTCTAATTTGGAAAAAATCATTTATTATGTTGAGTATGTCAAGGCTGTATATTATCACCCTACTTATTTAACTTCTATGCAGAGTACATCATGTGAAATGCTGGGCTGGATGAAGCACAAGCTGGAGTCAAGATTGCCAGGAGAAATATCAATAACCTCAGATATGCAGATGACACCACCCTTATGGAAGAAAGTGAAGAGGAACTAGAGAGCCTCTTGATGAAGGTGAAAGAGGAGAGTGAAAAAGCTGGCGTAAAACTCAACACTCAAAAAACTAATATCGTGGCATCTGGTCCCATCACTTCATGGCAAATAGATGGGGAAACAATGGAAACAGTGAGATACTTTATTTTGTTGGGCTCCAAAATCAGTGCAGATGGTGAATGCAGCCATGAAATTAAAAGATGTTTGCTCCTTGGAAGAAAAGCTCTGACAAACCTAGACAGTGTATTAAAAAGCAGAGACATTACTTTTCTGGCAAAGGTCTGACTAATCAAAGCTATGGTTTTTCCAGTAATCATGTATGGATGTGGAAGTTGGACCATAAAGAAGGCTGAATGCCAAAAAAACTATGCTTTTTAGCTGTGGTGTGGAGAAGACTCTTGAGAGTCCCCTGGACTGTAAGGAGATCAAACCAGTCAATCCTAAAGGAAATCAGTCCTGAATATTCATTGGAAGCACTGATGCTGAAACTGAAACACCAATACTTTGGTCAATTGATGTGAAGAGCCAACTCATTGGAAAAGACCCTAATGATGGGAAAAATTGAAGGCAAGAGGAGAAGGGGATGACAGAGGATGAGATGGTTGAATGGCATCACCGATTCTATGGACATGAGTTTGAGCAAGCTCCGGGTGTTGGTTAAGGACAGAGAAACCTGGCATGCTGCAATACACGGGGTTGCAGAGTCGGACACGACTGAATGATTGCACAACAACAACAAATGTATTGTTAATTTGGGGGGTTCATTTTTTACTAAGAATTACTGTAATCTTTAAATGAGTGGAGGAATATTCATATGGGGGATTTCCCAGGTGGCTCAGTGGTAGAGTATGCCTGCAAATGCAGGAGATACGAATTTGATCCTTGGGTCGGGCAGATCCTCTGGAGAAGGTGATGGCTACCCACTCTAGCATTCTTGCCCAGAGAATCCCATGGATGGAAGAGATTGGCTGGTACATGATGGAAGAGATACAGTCTATGGGGTTGCAAAGAGTCAGACATGACTTAGCCACTGAGCATGCACACATTCATAAGGGACTTAGAAATGTTCATAAACTCTTTGTTGAATGATGCAAAATTTATTGTGTTCCGGGATCACCTGGAGGGCTGGTTAAAACATAGACTGTTTTGTCCTGCCCCAGAGCTTCTGATTCTGTAGGCCTTGAGTGGCGCTCAGGGATGTGGCACATCAAACAGGTTCCTGGGTGATGCTGCTGTTTCTGGTCCAGGAGCCACACATGAAGAACCACTGGTGTGGAGGATGTTGCTGCTGCCCTGCCCAGATGCCCTCCCCTCATCCCCATGTGCTCTGAGCAGTCACACCACATGGCTGTCCCATCTCTAGGGAGCTCCCCTTGGCTCACTGAACCCTCTGGGAGGTAAAGCACCCCACCCAACAGGAACACTGACCACCAAAGGCTTACAAACGGCCGATCCTCTTGTCTCCAGATGCAGCCAACACTTTCTTGCCACTGATTCTTCAAAAACTTTCCTGAGACATTGACTCAAGCTCACTTCTGACTGAGAGCACACAACTGTTAGCATTTTTCCCTTGCTGTCCCCCACTGTCCCCACTCTTTCTCCTGAAATCACCCCCTTGGTCAATCAAAGGATCAATAAATTGTATCTCAGCTCTTCTAGTGAAACTGACTTAAGTTGGATGGTCCAGAGTTACTGCTGCTGCTAAGTTGCTTCAGTCATGTCCGACTCTGTGCGACCCCACAGACTGCAGCCCACCAGGCTCCACCATCCCTGGGATTCTCCAGGCAAGAACACTGGAGTGGGTTGCCATTTCCTTCTCCAATGCATGAAAACGAAAAGTGAAAGTGAAGTCGCTCAATCATGTCCGACTCTTCGAGACTCCATGGACTGCAACCTACCAGGCTCCTCCGTCCATGGGATTTTCCAGGCAAGAGTACTGGAGTGGGTTGCCATTGCCTTCTCCGGTCCAGAGCCGGAGGGCCTCAAATAAGGAAACCTGTTTGTATCTTGTTCAGGGATTTAGACATTAGGGGTCAAGGACACAGTTTTATGGAAACAGAAGTAGACAATCCAAAGAATTTTTGTTAAAAAAAAAGAAGAGCTAACAGATCTACTTGTCATGTGTAACATTTTATATAAGATTAGACGTGGGGCAAGGGAGATACACAGAGGCTTCAGTGGTGGGTCAGGGGTAAAGAATCCGCCTTTCTAATGCATGAAATATGGGTTTGATCCCTGGGTCAGGAAGATCCCCTAGAGAAGGAAATGGCAACCCACTCCAGTATTCTTGCCTGGGAAATCCCACGGACAGAGGAGCCTGGTGGGGTACAACCCACGGGGTTGCAAAATAGCTGGACATGACTTGACTAAAATAACAAAGGAAATGTACAGATGTTTCTTGACAGTTGGAATCTGAAGTCTGAATATGACAAAGCTCTTGGTAATAATGGACAATTTGAGAAGGTTGTTGTGAGATAAGATCAACTTGGATTTCAGGTTGAGATTTCTGTGTGTTCTGGGGATGTCTGTGAAGGATTTCCTGTAGATACCTACAGGAAAGAGGGTGAGCTCTCAGACTAGGCTACGGCTCTGGGAATCATTTTCATACTTTGTAGTAGATCATGGGAGTTAATGAGGTCACTGCGACTTTGAGCAGCAAAGAATAGATGGCCTGGGGCAGAAATTTCGAGGCTGCCTGTGGTTATACCCAAGGGAAAAGTGGACTTCAAAGAAAGTGCAGAGAGAGAATCTTAATGAAATTATAGAAAGGATCAGTGGGGCTAGAAAATGGGGGCTCATTTTTTTTCAATTTGTTAACTTTATTTGACATATGTTGTGATAGTGATATTATGAATTTCTGAGCCCTAGTGTTCATTTCTGTGTGTGTGTGTGTGTGTGTGTGTGTGTGTGTGTGTGTGTGTGTGTGTGTTTAGTGATTGGTTTGCTTGCATGCTAAGTCACTTCAGTTGTGTCTGACTCTTTGTGATGCTATGGACTGTAGCCCGCTGGGCTCCACTGTCCACGGGATTCTCCAGGCAAGAATACTGGAGTGGGTTGCCATGCCCTCCTCCAGGAGATCTTTCCAACCCAGGGATCGAACCTGCGTCTCCTGCATTGGCAGGTGGGTTCTTTACTACCAGGGCCACCTGGGAAGCCCCAGTGATTGGTTTGGACATGAGCAAACATTTTCACCTCCATGCAGTTTCTCAGAATCCTAAATTAATATATTCAGAGAAGGTGAGCATTGAACATTTGAGAGAAGATAGGCATGCAATGATGGGCAGCTGGGTGAAGGTTATTTCAAAATGTCTTTATTCTGGCCACTTTGTCTTATTCCAAGAGTGGGGAGTAGTGTGTGCCAAGGCAAATCCAGAGAATCAACCCACTGACACTCCAGTGTCAGAGACACCATGACTCTCTGGTGCCTGACTCCGTGACTCAGCAACACGACTCACGTTTATCTGACATGCATTGTGTGTGCCTTCCAGACTTGTTTTCTTGTCCCCAAGAGGCAGGGTCCTATTGGTGGAAATAATGTACAGGTATTGATCACTAGGTGCTCAAAGTTTTAGAACCTTGTAAACTTTTGCACACTGTTACTCTCCCCTCTAGGTTTCCATTTTCCTCATTCAAAGACCTTTTTTGTTCTCTTCACTAGAAATCTTCTCAGTTCATATAAATTTCATTTAATTGTATTTATGTCTCTCCTCCTTTTTTTTTTTCTCTTTTAAAATACAGTTTATTGCTCCCATTTTCCAGCTCCTTCCTTGCAGTAATTGGTCCCGGGGTGAAACATTACCTTCAAGCTCATGCTAATATATGAATAATATTTTTTCTCTTCTTCGTTCAGGTTTTATTTAGCATTTGACATTGCCTCTCTTGTTTCTGTTTGGGTTATTTTTAGTTTTGTTCTTGTTTTCCCAGACTATGCCTCTTTTGTTCCTGTGTTCTTTATGACTATGTTATCCACAGTCATTAACTCTGTCAGTAAACCAAATTAAAAAAACATCAGAGATTGCTGTGTGTTTGGGGGATGTCTGTGAAGGCATTACAGTAATCACCCATAGCTCTTGGAGGGCACTTTACAAGTGTCTTCTCATTTCATCACTTAATTTTGTCTGTAGTTTAAGCTGCTTTTGCAAACAGGCTTATTTTACCTGAGCTTCCCACATGGCGCTCGTGGTAAAGAATCCACTTGCCAATGCAGGAGACACAAGAGATCTGGGGTCTGATTCTTGGGGCAGGAAGATCTCTTAGAGAAGGAAATGGCACCCAACTCCAGTATCTTTGCTGGAAAATTCCATGGACAGAGGAGCCTGGTGGGCTATTCCATGGGCTTGCAAGAGTCAGACATGACTGAGCACAAGCACGTCATCTCTCAGTTTTACTTTGGCTTCAGCTTCTGTGCTTCCCCCTTCTTCTTTCACTCTCCTTATAGAATGCCTCACTCTTGTCTGTAACATTTCTGAAGTACTTAAGGCTCAATTTCATTTGAATTAATGCGCCATACTTGGTGCCTTGCATCTTTTTCAAACTTGACAACTGAGCCACGCTATCTTATCCCTGGAGAGCACTAACATTTCTTCTGCCTTCAATTAGGAGCTTATGCAGAAACTGATTGCACTTGCAACTCATTTATTCAACAAATATTATTAAATCTTTACTACATGCAAAGCACAAGGCCAGGTTCTATGGGGGAGATAAAGCAGAATGAACTGAGCTTTTTATTCATTAGCACATATGAATCTGTCAACAAACCCCTAGCCCCATAATATCCAGTACAAGGCAAATATGGGATCAAGACTTTATGAAGGGTACAAACTCAATGACAATGGAGTGCTGAGAAAAAGAAATTGATGAAATTCATTGAAGGTAATTACTTTTTAGCAATTGAAGGAGGAGGAATTTATTCTGCTGATCGCTCAAGTCAGCTGAGCCAGACACACTTAAATTTCAACACTGACAGTGATAAGCCTGTAAATGTCTATCAGTGAGTTCTCTGGGGTGGGGGAGAAGTCATTGTGTCTGTTGTGTGTATACATCGTGTAAGTACTTCCAATACAGCTGATTTTAAGCTATCAACCTGATGTTACTGGATGTGAAGCTGGAAAAGCATGCACGGAATTGACTCTCCTGAAGCAGTATGAACTGGTTCTATCACACTAGAATGTAGCCCAGAAATAATTACTAGTAGAATATTTTGAGTTGTCTTAAAACTTTCCAATAAGAGCCGATTCATTGGAAAAGCCCCTGATGCTGGGAAAGATTGAAGGCAAAAGGAGAAGAGGGCAGCAGAGGGTGAGAAGTTTGGATGGCATCACTGACTCAGTGGGCATGAGTTGGAGCAAACTCTTGGAGACAGTGAAGAACAGGGAAGCCTGGCGAGCTCTGGGTCGTGGGGTCCCAAAGAGTCAGACATGACTTACGGACTGAACAACGACAAGAAAAAACTTTTTAAATTCACCATTTGTTGCCTTTAAGGAACAGTAGTAAATAGTTGAAAAAAGAAAAAGAATTCCATGTTTTTATGAATCAGAGCCATGAGGAAAGACATATTTCTACTATATTTGATTTATCACTTTACATCCTGAGAAATATGTGTGCTTAGTCACTCAGTCATGTCCGACTCTTTGAAACCCCATGGACTGTAGCCTCTCAGGTTCCTCTGTTCATGGGATTCTCTAGATTACAGTACTAGCATGGGGAGCCATTCCCCTCTCCAGGGGATCTTCCAGACCCAGGGATTGAACCAAGGTGTCCTGCATTGCAGGTGGATTCCTTACCATCTAAGGCACCAGTGAAGTATACTGGGTGGAAATAGGGAAAAGAATGCGGCAAGTGAACTTACTATAGGGGCCTTGGGCCTCCAGAAAAATCGATTCAATACTATAATTGCTGATGGCAGGAGTGGGCACTAGGGTTAATTGTTCCCTACATAACATTAGATGGTGGTGGTTTAGTCACTAAGTTGTGTCTGACTCTTGCAACACCATGGACTATAGCCTGCCAGGCTCCTCTGTCCATGGGATTTCCCAGACAAGAATACTGGAGTGTGTGACCATTTCCTTCTCCAGGGGATCTTCCTGACCCAGGGATCAAATCTGGGTCCCCTGAACTGCAGGCAGATTCTTTACCAACTGAGCTATGATTGGCCACTAAAAATGAGTATAATTTATTGTGAATTCTAAACATTTTACTATATGTTTAACAGTGGAAACAAACCAGGGTTTCATGTAAAATGTAAAAGCTGTACTATGAATATCTAATGGCAGTTTATTTTTACTTTTATTTCTGTATCATATACTTTAATGTGATGGCATTCATGGAGAAAATGCTATTTATGTGCTCGTATTTTTTCAGTTGCCATTACTTCACTTTTACATTTCCAAGCATCCCCACATACTTCAGTTTTTAAGGATCTGTGTAGGTCTGGATGAGTTTAATAATGATAAAGAATCTCAGACACAGAGACAAGCTGACAATAAAGTCCAGCAAAAGCCCAGGAGAGCCTGGGATTTAGAGGCATATGTCTTAGTTAGCTGGGGCTGCTATAACAAAATATCATAGGTTGGGTATTTTGAACAGCAGAAATGTATTTCTTGCACTTCTGGACACTGGGAAGTCCAAGGTCAAGGTGCCAGCAGATTCAGGTCCTGATGAGGGCCCTCTTCCTGGTTTGCAGACAGCCGCCTCCTTACTGAGTCCCCACAAGGCCTTTCCTTGGTGCATGGGCGTGCACAGAGAGACAGATCTCCCTTGCTCTTCTTACAAGGGCATTGTAGGGGATTAGTTCTATCATGGGGCCTGAGCTTTATGAACTAATTTAAAATTAATTGCCTTCCAAAGACCCCACCTCCAAATGCTATCACATTGGAAAATTAAGGCTTCAACATATGAATTATTGGGATTGGAAAGTGAAAGAAAGTGAAAATGTTAGTTACTCAGTGGTGTCCAACTCTTTGCGACCCCATGGAGTGCAGCACACCAGGCTTCTCTGTCCTTCACCATCTCCCTGAGTTTTTTTTAAACTCATATCTATTGAGTCAGTGGTGCTATCCAACCATCTTATCCTCTGTCACGCCTTTCTCCTCCTGGCCTCAATCTTGCCCAGCATCAGGATCTTTTCCAGTGAATCAGTTCTTCGCATCAGTGGCCAAAGTATTGGCCTTCAGCTTCAGCATCAGCCCTTCCAATGAATATTCAGGGTTTAAGTTCTTTAGGATTGACTGGTTTGATCTCCTTGCAGTCCAAGGGACTCTCAAGAGTCTTCTCTAACACCACAGTTCAAAAGCATCAATTCTTTACCACTCAGCCTTCTTTATGGTCCAACTCTCGCATCTGAACATGACTGCTGGAAAAAACACAGCTTTCGACTACATGGACCTTTGTTGGCAAAGTGATGTCTCTGCTTTTTAGTAAGCTGTCTAGGTTGGTCATAGCTTTTCTTCCAAGGAGCGAATGTCTTTTAATTTCATGGCTGCAGTCATAGACTGCAGTGATTTTGGAGCCCAAGAAAATTAAATCTGCCACTGTTGCCATTTTCCCCCCATCTATTTGCCATGATGTGATGGAGCCAGTTGCCATAATCTTAGTTTTCTGAATGCTGAGTTTTAAGTCAGCTTTTTCACTCTCCTATTTCACCTTCATCAAGAGGCTCTTTAGTTCTTCTTTGCTTTTTGCCATTAGGATGGTATCATCTGCATATCTGAAGTTGTTGATATTTCTCCCGGCAATCTGCTTAGTCACCTCATTTGCTGGTAATCACCATTCATCCACAGTCATCATCCTAAGTGATTGGATTCAGAACTCTTCTTGGAGAACAGAAGCTTTGAAATGGTGAGAAGAATTGGTTCTGGTATGGTAAGAGGGTGAAAGTTCCTTTTCCCCTAGAAATGTAGCAATTAGTATATCATACTAAATATTCTATATTAAAATAGCCAATACATAAGCACTTAATTGTTAAATATTGGAAAACAAGAATAATGCCTATAATTTTAGATGTATAATTCCTGTAATGGGCTTTTTTTTTTTTTTTTACATAAGTGTGTTTATCTTTACAACCTCTGACAAAACTGTCCATAAAACCATCTGCTTTTGAATCTTGTGAAACTCTGAATACCTCTGGTGTGAAGCTTGTGAAGAATTTTGTTCATTCATTCTTTATGGACAGTGCAATCGAGCTTTGAGTCAGTTTGCACTTACAGGGTTCTTCAAACACAATTTATCATGTTTCAGTATAGAAAAACATCTTCCCCATGTTGAAACTGTCCAGGGTGTTATGATTATCATTTCAAGGAGCTTCATCATTTCACTGAAAGCTTCTCTTCTTTATTTTTTCTTAAGGAAACAAAAGAGTAATGGACTGGATTTTTATTCATTTATGAGATATGCTTGCTTTTATAAAAGACTAAGGCTTGTCTTAGTGTGCTTCATTGTTTTCTAAAACAGGATTTGTTTTATAGCTGATACTATGTATGAATTCTTACCTCTTGCTTTTCACCTGGCAGATTGAGTGTCAGAAATCTGGGGAGTTCAGCCTTAATTACTTTCCTTTTTGCCTGTGAGCACTGAGTTCGCATCACCCTCTCTCACCTCAGTTCCCACCCCCTCTGCTGCTGTAACAAGACCTGATTACCTGGCATGTCTGTCTCCTTTGATTCCCAAGGCAAGTACAGTGCCCTGGTTCCCCTGCTGCCTACACAACTCGGGCCTCATCACAGCAGTGATGACAGAGGCCTGTCTACTGCTGACTACATCACGGTCCTGAGTTAAGAATTTGAATTTTAAAGCATTATGTCTGCCAACAACAAATTGGCACTTGCCATCTACTGCTGCAAGAATTAAATCATGGGCTATTGTAGTTTCAACACCTCCTGAAAAGAGTTCAGGGTAAAGATCAGGAATGGGGCACTCTGTGCTTGGCAGGAAAAACTGGCAGGACAGGACTTCAGACAGGAAGGAAGTTCATCTTTTCAGGAAAAATATTTCACTTATTTTCAGGAAAATATTGTATGAGCCCAATTCTTGAATCTCCTCGTATCTAGAAAGCGCTAAAATTTTTCATGGTGACATCTGCTCTTTGTGACTAGCAGTAGCCCTCATGAGATTAGCAGCAAACTTCTGCAAAAAATATGTGCCTGATTGCATGTACTCCCCCTTCACCAAAGTCACATATATGCTGCACATCCCCTGCCCTCCCCTCCCCCCATCCGCCAGCCTCTTTGGAGCAGTTTCTCAGAGCTATCTAAGATGCCGTCTCCCAGACTAAAGTCCTCATTTTGCCCGCAAATAAAACTTAACTCATGACTCTCATATTGTGCATTTCTTTTTCAGCAGGCATGTCTTTTCATAGGCTTCTGTAATAAGCACTCCAACCTGAATGTACATATCCAGTTAATCTGAAACCCAAGTCTTCCAACCTCGCCACTCTCATGGCATTTCAGATTGCTGGTTTAGCCCACTGTTGCTGTTTAAACACTTAGCAGAGAAGACGCTGAAGGTCAGTTTTCTCAACACGGATCATTTCCAGCTCTGAAGATGACCTTAAGGGACTGAGCTTCCTTAACTATGAGATCATCGCACCTTACTCCCTAAAACATTCATATCAAAGAATTCTTTTCCCTGGGCTTGCTCTGGTGTGATGCCGGAAAGAGCTGCCCTTTCAGAACGAACTTGTTGTTTAGTATTTAATGCTTTCATAACTTCTGATTGATTTCATCTTGAGAACTGCAGGCATTAAAATCAGAGGCAAATGTCAGTGATGACCCTGAGTTGCTGAAGAACAGAAATCTCTGCTTCTCAAGGTGTCACTTCACATTATTTATGCATAACTGGCATACCACAAGTTCTATTTGCAGCTTCTTCTTTGCATACTTGGGACTAAAAAATATGACTGGGAGATGTCTTGGCTGTCATGATAGTTGAATATCTTTAACTCAGCCATAAATACGGTGTCTAGATGAGGCATCTGCATTTTAAGAGGACTATTCCAGTCCCCTCTCTGATCTCCCATGCTTTCACACTCTCTTGGGGACCCTTGTTCCTACACTGAGTTCTCAGATTTGGTTTCTGGGGAAGAAGAAGGAACCCAACCACATTTCTGAAGAAAGACAAGGATGGAGCAGGGATGCAGAATGTGAGGGGGACCAAGCAGGGCACCCCAAACTGTCTGGACACTTTTATAGATTCCCGGACCCCAAGCCCCAAACTAGAGAACCAGAATTTTTGACACTGTGCCCAAGCGTCTGAGCTCTTTGAAAGCTCCCTAAACTGATCCTGATCCTCATCCTGATTTTAAGCTCCTTTCCTGGGACAATGTCCTGCATGTCACCCATGGACTTGATGGAGGTGCTCTCTGATGTATTCAGAAGGAGGAAGCAAGCCTGAGACTTGAAGATATTAGAGAAAAGCAGAAACCATTAGAGAGACACTGTTTTACTCAACAGTAAGCAGATGGTCTAGTCATTCTTTCAATACCTATTTATTGTGTGCCTACTCTGTGTCAGGTGCTTTTCTTGATGCTGGAGACATTGCAGTGGATAAGACAAACAAAATCCCTTCTCTTAAGGACCTTACAAGAAGCCAATCAACTAATCAACCAACCAACGAAGTAAACTGTTAGCGCCACTTTTATCACATAGAATAACAAAGCTAGAAACATTCATCCATACACTCTGATTGATAGATTAGGACCAGCCAGCTTTGAACTTTATGCTGCATAGTCTAACAGCATTAGAATCTATTCTCATGTACATTCTCCAGGTTTCTGCCGATATAAAGGGGCAACCTTTTGAAATTCTTCTTGAGTACAAGTCATTTCCTCCTGGTTAGACTTTATGCCTCTGGAGCACGCTGCGGTCTAACCCTATCTGTGGGTCCAAGGGCACAAGGGGTAACTGGTCAGTTTGTTTTATGGGAAGGTTATCACTGACTATCAAGAAAAGACATTTTCCTGATTTGACTACTCACTGTTACCTTCGTATGTTAAATATGCAGCCAAAGGGCAGCAAAGAATAGTTTTTGCAGTTAGAGGCCCTAGCATTGATGATAATATACAAGGGATTCTCGACTGGGAGTAATTTTGTCCCCTCCCCTCACTGGGGTAGGTGGACTTAGGAGAATGCCTGGAGACTTTTTTGGTTGTTACAGCTGAGTGGGGAGATGCTATTGGCATCTAGCAGATAGAAGCCAGGGATACTGCTCAGCACCCTACAATGCACACAACCACCCTTCACAATAAAAAATTACCCAGGTCAAGCCAGTTAATCCTAAAGGAAGTCAACCCTGAATATTTATTGGAAGAACTGATGCTGAAGCTCCAATGCTTTGTCTACCTGATGCAAAGAGCTGACTCATTGGAAAAAACCCTGATGCAGGGAAAGATCGAAGGCAAGAGGAGAAGGGGACAACAGAGGTTGAGATGGTTAGATAGCATCAGTGATTCAATGGATAGGAATTTGAGCAAACTCCAGGAGATAGTGAAGGACAGGGAAGTCCGGTGTGCTGCAGTCCATGCAAAGAGTTGGACACAACTTAGCAACTGAATAACAACAATAAGTTATCCTGAGATCGTGGCAGTATTTATTGGAAGGACTGATACTGAAGCTGAAGCTCCAATACTTTTGCCACCTGGTGCAAAGAGTCAACTCATTGGGAAAGAACCTGATGCTAGGAAATATTGAAAGCAAAAGGAGAATGGGGTGGCAGAGGATGAGATGGTTAGACAGCATCACCAACTCAGTGGACATGAATTTTAGCAAACTTTGGGAGATAATGAAGGACAGGGGAGCCTGGCAGGCTGAAGTCCATGGGGTCACAAAGAGTTGGACAGGACTTATCAACTGAAAAGCAACAACAACAACAAATGGCAATAGTGCTAAGGTTGGGAAACCCAAGTATAAAGAGACTGAATGATGATAGAGTTTGTTTAACGCTGAAACTTCAAATAACATGCAAAAACCTGATTTTACTGTAGCACTGATGATGAATTTATTACAGATTCAGTGTCAACTAACATTTATTTGGTTTCTCCTGTATGACTTCCTGTACAATTGTCCCAGACGCCTTGGGCTCTAGGCTTCACAAGCCTTTTATTTTATAAGGAGGAAACAGGCTCTGAGAAGTTCTTGCCCGATGTCAGAGCATCCCTGAGTGGCGGAGCGGACATTTGAACTCCAGATCTCTGCTTCAGAGGACCGACTCAGCAGGAAACGGCTGTCACGGTGGCATCATGGGGTCTTTACTTGGCAGGGTTCCTCTTTCACACAGCCTGTTGGTCACTTGAGGTCTGGCTGTGTGATGTCATTCACGGCGTCAACAGCCTGCTGACAAGTGGTGCTGAATTGTTTCCTTTCAAAACTGGCTCTGTTGGAGAATGAATGGATGACAGCAAGCGATTATTCCTTTCCGTCTTTTGCCTGTGTTCTCTGGTCTTACTCAGAGACACAAAAGAACAGGGTTTCTGTAGGCATAAGTGCCAGCTGATGGCTGTGAATGGGTTTGAGCCACGTGACTTGGAGCAAATGCTGAGCAGACCGGGTCCAGGTGTTTCTCACAAGAGGCTGTGCCTGCTCCTTTCAATTTATGAGTGTGGTGACCACAGGGCTCCTCCTGGCCACAGTGGAACAAAGCTCTGGGGGGCCCCGGGCTTGGGGTACCAGAGTCTTGGGCCCCAGAGCATCACAAATTCCTTATACACATGCTTCCCTTTCACTGGCCCAAGTACTGCCCACTGTGGCCCAATGCTGGTTCCTCAAAACCTGCAACTGCCATGGAAAAGGAAACTTTTCATTTCCTTTGGCATTTATGAGCCTTGCAAAGCCAGGGTGGGTGTTTCTTTGAGCTGCGGGACCGTCCCTGGAGCAGGCGGGCAATCCATTTCTAACCTATTGCAGGGCAGCTCAGGCGTCATGAGAGAGACTTAATCTCTACCGATTAAACATTAAGTGCTTTCTAACATTTAAACATTAGGCTCGTTTTATGATTGTGAAAGCAGCAGTAAAGCAAGAGGGAGAGAAGTTTACTGCATCTTAACTTGTGCGCAAATTGAATTTCTATTGACAAGAAGAGCTTCTACCCCAGAAGAGCCCTCCAAGTGCCTGGATGAAGAAAGATGGCCAGAGGTTTGTGGGCTTAAAAAATATCCAGTAATAACATTTATAGAGATGAGGCTGTCAACACTGCCCTTAATACTGAAGATTAATTTTGACAGTCATCTTTAGGATACAGGGGGCGAGGGATCACCCTCATCCCTGGTGGGTGTCCAAAGAGATGAAACTAGACCAATGCCAATATTTGTAGTGGTTGTGTTCACTGTGTTTGATCTTTTTATTTTTCACACTATGAACTTTTTATCCATAAGTGTTAATTTATATAAAGAACTAACAAATTCTTTAGCACAAAGAATTCTGTACTCTAGGCATGTTTTTGAATCTGTTTGTGTGTATGTGCAGATTTCTCTTCTGGAACTGCACCTGTCTGCCAAAAGATGGGGCTTCCCTGGTGGCTCAGTGGTAATGAACCCACCTGCCAATGCAAGAGACATGAGTTCAATCCCTGGGTTGGGAAGTTCCCCTGGAGAAGGGCGTGGCAACCCACTCCAGTAGTCTTGCCTGGGAAATCCCATGGACAGGGGAGCCTGGTGGGCTACAGTCCGTGGGGTCGCAAAGAGGTGGACATGACTGAACGACTGAGGAAGCACACACATCAAAAGATGGGAATCACAATATTAGCTAATATTTCCTGAAGTTTCTTTGTGGGCAGGACACTTTTGGTCTGAGCACTGTGCTCGTGCTAACTCAGGGCTCTTATTCCTCCAAGATGGGCATTCTGTGCCTCTGTTTTCCAGGAAGAAGGTGGTAAAAAGGATGTTGAGGATGTGCTGCAAAGCTGCGACCTGACCCAGGGGAGTCTGGCTCCTGAGTCTACACTCTGAGCACCTGAAACTGGGTGATTAGTGAAGGTGCTTGCTTCTCTTGCTTCTTTTTGCACATGTGAAAGGACGTTGGATTGCTATGGAATTTGTGAGCTTCAGGGCATGGGACCCAAAAAGTGAAAGTGGAGGTTAGAGTAGAAGTGGGGAGCCAACTAACCTCCACACTAAGCAAAGGACTCACCAACCATTGTCGTGCCCCTAGAACCATTCACTTTAAGATGTTCTCCTCTCCTGGTTTACTTGTTGGAAAGTAAAGGTCTTGCCTTATGCCTCAAAGTCTTCTTTAAAAGGAGTCTAGAGCTTTAAGAACAGGATTGG
Organism: Okapia johnstoni; assembly: GCA_024291935.2. Taxonomy (NCBI): domain Eukaryota; kingdom Metazoa; phylum Chordata; class Mammalia; order Artiodactyla; family Giraffidae; genus Okapia; species Okapia johnstoni. The sequence goes on from CM044313.1 coordinate 100,532,586, forward strand.
CTTGAAGGAACTCAATTACCACTCAATTACCATGGAGGCATATGCATCTATATATTAATTCATTTGCTTAAGCCATTTCAAACTGTGTGTTAAACTTTTCCTGACCTGTCAAAACAGCAATTTCATATGAAGCAACCCTATAGATGGGGCTTCCCAAGTGGTACTAGTGGTAAAGAACCCGCCTGCCAAAACAGGAGATATGAGAGACGAGGGTTTGATCCCTGAGTTGGGAAGATTTCCTGGAGGAAGGCGTAGCAAACCACTCCAGTGTTCTTGCCTGGAGAAGCCCCATGGACAAAGGAGCCTGGCAGGCTATAGTCCATGGCGTTACATACAGTCAGACATGACTGAAGTGACTTAGCACAGCAAATCACAGCAAACCTATGTATGCTTATCTTTATATTTACAAATTTGTGTGTGTAAATACAAAGGAAACATCCTTTAATCACATTTAGTGATTTAGTACAATTATTTTTCCTTTGTGACATCCAGATAGTTTTCTTCTTTTATAGATATTTATTATTAGTCCTCTTCCCCTCTTTTGGGATAATGATAATTCTTTTTTAGATGATGCTCACTGTCACCCAGGTCTTTTCTAGGTGTACTTATCCATGGATGTTATGTCATCCTTTTATTTTTAATCCTTCTTTGTCATTTTACCTTAAGTTAGCCTTTTTCACAACTTACCAAGAACAGTCTTTTATAGTAGAGGATACTCTTAGCAATAGTGTTGAAAATTTTAAAAGAAGTTACATAACATAGGGAAATATTTTTAGAACCCTTCAATTATTCTATTATCAACATTTTGGCTTATTATATCTTTTCATTTATTTTCAGTTCAGTTCAGTTGCTCAGTCGTGTCTGACTCTTTGCGACCCCATGGACTGCAGCAGGCCAGGCCTCCCTGTCCACCACCAACTCCCGGAGTCCACCCAAACTCATGACTATTAAGTCGGCGATGCCATCCAACCATCTCATCCTCTGTCATCCCCTTCTCTTCCCACCTTCAATCTTTCCCGGCATCAGAGTCTTTTCAAATGAGTCAGTTCTTTGATTCAGGTGGCCAAAGTATTGGAGTTTCAGCTTCAACATCAGTCCATCCAATGAACACCCAGGACTGATCTCCTTTAGGATGGACTGGTTGAATCTCTTTGCAGCCCAAAGGACTCTCAAGAGTCTTCTTCAAGACCACAGTTCAAAAGCATCAATTCTTTGGCCCTCAGCTTTCTGCACAGTCCAACTCTCACATCCATACATGACTACTGGAAAAACCATAGCTTTGAGTAGATGGACCTTTATTGGCAAAGTAATGTCTCTGCTTTTTAATATGCTGTCTAGGCTGGTCATAACTTTTCTTCCAAGGAGCAAGCAACTCAATTTTAATTTCATGGCTGCAATCACCATCTGCAGTGATTTTGGAGCCCCCCAAAATAAAGTTAGCCACTGTTTCCACTGTTTCCCCATCCATTTGCCATGAAGTGTTGGGACCAGGTGCCATGATCTTAGTTTTCTGAATGTTGAGCATTAAGCCAACTTTTTCACTCTCCTCTTTCACTTTCATCAAGAGGCTCTTTAGTTCTTCTTCACTTTCTGCCATAAGTGTGGTATCATCTGCATATCTGAGGTTATTGATATTTCTCCCGGCAATCTTGATTCCAGCTTGTGCTTCCTCCAGCCCAGCGTTTCTCATGATGTACTCTGCATGTAAGTTAAATAAGCAGGGTGACAATAAACAGCCTTGACGTACTCCTTTCCCAATTTGGTTCTAGTCTCTTGTTCCATGTCCAGTTCTAACTGTTGCTTCCTGACCTGCATACAGATTTCTCAAGAGGCAGGTCAGGTGGTCTGGCATTCCCACCTCTTTAAGAATTTTCCACAGTTTATTGTGATCCACACAGTCAAAGGCTTTGGCATAGTCAATAAAGCAGTAGTAGATATTTTTCTGGAACTTTCTTGCTTTTTCAGTGATCCAGCGGATATTGGCAATTTGATCTCTGGCTCATCTGCCTTTTCTAAATCCACTTTGAACATCTGAAAGTTCACGATTCACATACTGTTGAAGTCTGGCTTGGAGAATTTTGAGCATTACTTTGCTAGCATGTGAGATGAGTGCAATTGTGCAGTAGTTTGAACATTCTTTGGCATTGCTTTTCTTTGGGATTGGTTGAAAACTGACCTTTTCCAGTCCTGTGTCCACTGCTGAGTTGTCCAAATTTGCTGGCATATTGAGTGCAGCACTTTCACAGCATCATCTTTCTGGATTTGAAATAGCTCAACTGGAATTCCATCACCTCCACTAGCTTTGTTCATAGTGATGCTTCCTAAGGCCCACTTGACTTCACATTCCAGGATGTCTGGCTCTAGGTGAGTGATCATACCATGGTGATTATCTGGGTCGTGAAAATCTTTTCTGTATCGTTCTGTGTATTCTTGCCACCTCTTCTTAATAACTTCTGCTTCTTTGGTCCATACCATTTCTGTCCTTTATTGAGCCCATTTTTGCATGAAATGTTCCCTTGGTATCTCTAATTTTCTTGAAGAAATCTCTAGTCTTTTCCATTCTATTGTTTTCCTCTATTTCTTTGCATTGATCACTGAGGAAGGCTTTCTTATCTCTCCTTGCTATTCTTTGGAACTCTGTGTTCAAATGTATATTTCTTTCCTTTTTTCCTTTGCCTTTTGCTTCCCTTCTTTTCACAGCTATTTGTAAGGCCTCCTCAGACAACCATTTTGCCCTTTTGCTTTTCTTTTCCATGGGGATGGTCTTGATCCCTGTCTCCTGTACAATGTCACGAACCTCTGCCCATAGTTCTGCAGGCACTCTGTCTATCAGGTCTGATCCCTTGAATCTATTTCTGACTTCCACTGTAAAATTATTACATATTTGATTTAGGTCATACCTGAATCGTCTAGTGGTTTTCCCTACTTTCTTCAATTTAAGTCTGAATTTGGCAATAAGGAGTTCATGAGCTGAGCCACAGTCAACTCCCAGTCTTGTTTTTGCTGATTGTATAGAGCTTCTCCACTTTTGGCTGCAAAGAATATAATCAGTCTGATTTTGGTATTGACCATCTGGTGATGGCAATGTGTAGAGTCTTCTCTTGTGTTGTTGGAAGAGGGTGTTTGCTATGACCAGCGCATTCTCTTGGCAAAACTCTATTAGCCTTTGCCCAGCTTCATTCTGTATTCAAAGGCCAAATTTGCCTGCTGCTCCAGGTGTTTCTTGACTTCCTACTTTTGCATTCCATGCCCCTGTATTGAAAAGGACACCTTTTTTGGATGTTAGTTCTAGAAGGTCTTGTAGGTCTTCGTAGAACCGTTCAACTTCAGCTTCTTCAGCATTGCTGGTTGGGGCATAGACTTGGATTACTGGGATATTGAATGATTTGCCTTGGAAACCAACAGAGATCATTCTGTCATTTTTGAGATTGCTTCCAAGTACTGCATTTCAGACTCTTTTGTTGACTATGATGGCTATTCCATTTCTTCTAAGGGATTCTTCCCCACAGGAGTAGACATAATGGTCATCTGAGTTAAATTCACCCATTCCAGTCCATTTTAGTTCTCTGATTCTTAAAATGTCAATGTGCACTCTTGCCATCTCCAGTTTGACCACTTCCAATTTGCCTTGATTCATGGACCTAATATTACTGGTTCCTATGCAATATTGTTCTTTACAGCATCGGACTTTGCTTCTATCACCAGTTACATCCACAGCTGGGTGTTGTTTTTGCTTTGGCTCTATCTCTTCATTCTTTCTGGAGTTATTTCTCCACTGATCTCCAGTAGCATAGTGGGCACCTACCGACCTGCTGCTGCTGCTGCTGCTGCTGCTAAGTCGCTTCAGTCGTTCCGACTCTGTGCGACCCCACTGATGAAAGGGAGAAGTGAAAGTGAAGTCGCTCAGTTGTATCTGACTCTTAGCGACCCCATGGACTGTAGCCTACCAGGCTCCTCCGTCCATGGGATTTTCCAGGCAAGAGTACTGGAGTGGGGTGCTATTGCCTTCTACACCTACCGACCTAGGGAGTTCATCTTTCAGTGTCCTATCTTTTTGCCTTTTCGTACTGTTCATGGGGTTCTCAAGGCAACGATACTGAAGTGGTTTGTCATTCCCTTCTCCAGTGGACCACGTTTTGTCAGAACTCTCCACCATGACCTGTCCGTCTTGGGTGGCCCTACCTGGCATGGCTTGTAGTTTCATTGAGTTAGACAAGGCTGTGGTCCATGTGATCAGATTGGTTAGTTTTCTGTGACTGTGGTTTTCAGTCTGTTTGCCCTCTGATGGAGAAGGATGAGAGGCTTATGGAAGCTTCCTGATGGGAGAGACTGACTGAGGGGGAAACTGGGTCTTGTTCTGATGGGCAGGGCCATGCTCAGTAAATCTTTAACCCAATTTTCTGTTGATGGGTGGAGCTGTGTCCCTCCCTATTATTTACCTGGGACCAAACTATGGTGGAGGTAATGAAGATAATGGCGACCTCCTTCAAAAGATCCCATGCATGCACTGCCGCACTCAGTGCCCCCAGTCCTGCAGCAGGCCACCGCCGACCCACGCCTCTGCCAGAGACTCCTGGACACTCACAAGCAAGTCTGGGTCAGTCTCTTGTGAGATCACTGCTCCTTTCTCCTGGGTCCTGATGCACAAAAGGTTCTGTTTGTGCCCTCCAAGAGTCTATTTCCCAGGCCTGTGTAAGTTTTGGCAGCTCTATGGTGGGGTTAATGGCGACCTCCTCCAAGAGGGCTTATGTCATACCCAGGTCTGCTGTGCCCAGAGACCCTGCCCCTGTGGCAGGCCACTGCTGACCTGTACCTCCATAAGAGACACTCAGACACAGTTCTGTCTCAGTCTCTGTGGGGTCTCTGGGTCCTTGTGTGCACAAGGTTTGTTCGAGTCTTCTGAGAGTCTCTGGCAGGTATGGGGTTTGATTCTAAAGGTGATTTCGCCCCTCCTACCATCTTGCTGGGGTTTCTCCTTTGCCCTTGGATATGGGGTATCTCCTCGCAGTTGCTCCAGGTTATTTTAATTCATCTTATTTCAAATTTGCCAGCTTGCATAGAGTCACTTGCTTTGTTGACTTGTGAGGATCTTGTTTGCTCCCTTTACTCTGTTCTCATGTAAGTGATGTGTTCCAGAACGAAAACCTTTGAATTTCAATGGTTAACTTTCTCTTCTGCTTCAAGGAATGCATAATCATCATACATATTAGGGTGAGAGAAAAACTTCTCTTCCAGAGTGAAACAGCTGTAGGGAAAGCCTTGGTCAGGAGCAGATGTTGGCAGAATGGTCAGCCTACTGCTTTCTCAAAAGTCTTGCCTTTGCTTTAATTAAGCCACTTTTAATAGTTTCCAAACATTAGTCTAGACCTATTTTCAATCATGAGTCTTAGAGTGTATTTCAGGACAAGCACAGTTGTCTTTTAAATGACTCACCTCCTAGATTGGGCTCAAACTCATCTCTGCTCCTTTCCAGTATGTGCATAAGGACAACATGAGAAAGTCTGGAAGTAAAGGAAGGGAAATGATGCCCATTTATCTTATGGAGAACTGGTACAATGCAAAGAGGTCAATATATGCATAGCTCGGGGCTTCCCTGATAGCTCAGTTGGTAACGAATCCGTCAGCAATGCAGGAGACCTGGGTCCGATCCCTGGGCTCGGATGATCCCCTAGGGAAGGGAAAGGCTGCCCACTCCAGTATTCTGGCCTGGATAGCCCATGGGCTTGCAAAGAGTCGGACTGAGCGACTTTCATTTATCCCTATGTTTAATCAACAACAGGGCTATGAGAATGAGACCCAAAGTAGGTTGTAGATCAGAGGATGAGAACCCAGCTTGAAGATGAACGAGACTTGCTAACAGGTCAAGCTGTTACTATCATGTATATAAAAGAGTAAATGTAAAGGCTGGTTGTGGTGCTGATTGGCTCTGTGCAACCACGAAGGGCGTGTCATTTCTCCCACTCCCTTTTTTCCATTAAAAATACATCAGAGTTAAGCTAACTCTGTTTCTTAACAACTTAGTGATCCTGTGAGCTCTCTAATATGTCAGAATTTTCTTTGGAAAGTTCTTAAAGAAGGACCTTGAGACCTTTTAAGGAAAGAGTAACAAGTATAATTAAAGAGTTGGTAGGTAAGACCTGTGAATAAAATGTTTAAAAGGTAAAAATTATTTTGCCTTGGCAGAGAGAAGACAAGAGGTTGATAATAATTTTAAGATAACACAGTAATCTTAGAAAAAAGAAGACTGGCTTATTTTTAAACCTAGTATGTTATGATTTGAAAAAATGCAATGTGCTCATTAGAGAGAATTATAAACTCACCAAAGAAGTCACATACACAAAAGCAAAAACATAATTGCATTCTTCAAACTCACCTTTAATCTTTCATTCGATTTTCTGTTAGCATTTTTCTCTGGTTAAAGACATCTAAATAATGTTGCATATATTCAATTCAGTATCTTGTTATTTTATATTTATATTAAAATGACCATTTCTAAACATTATTTTTTGTAAACATTTACATGGTTTCATATTATTCTTTTGTGAGATTATGCCTGGTTTCATGTTATTCTTTTGTGAGATTATGCCACTATTTTTATAGTCATATGATTTTTTGCTTCTTGTGATAACCCTGTAGAAACATCTTGCTTAACATTTAAATCTGAGTTCTCAGTATTTCTCCATAACAGGATGTACTCCTGAGCTTCCTGGCTCAATGGAAATGGACAAGTTTGAGATTGTGGATAATATTGTTAAACTGCTTTCCAGAAAACTTCTATCAAGTTGCATTCCCCAAAACTATGGGTTTTCCATCTCACCAATGTACTCTCCAGCAGTTATAATTATGTAATTTTATATCGTATTTTAATTACATAATTATGTTATAATTAAAGGCTAATTTGATAGCGAAAACTATTACTTGCTTCAATTTTCTCTCTCTTCCTCTCTCCCACACACATACATACACACACAAATACTCTTCCATGTGCTTATTAACAAGGTTCATTTCTTCTTTTTGTAAATGTCTCTTTATGACCTCTGTCCATTTATTTGTTGATGTGTTAGTGCTTTGGACCAATCACTAGAAACTTAAATTTTTCCAGGGACATGCAAGCATGAGATGATTTTTAAACATCCACCCACGTGCATGAGAATTTATTGAAAAGACTAAAACCTCTGAGTGAATGCAACCTCAGGAAAAATGCCACAGCTTAAGCAAGTCACTCGGCTTCTCTATATCTGTATTCAACTCTGTAAAAGAGGCACCAAATGAGATCATCTCAGTGACTTCTAAATATACTCTTGGGGGAGACAGAGCAAAGAGACCTCAGAGTTAGTGCCCTATTGGTTGGACATACCAGTGCAAGGGCTCTTTAGCATCACATAGACAGCTCAAGATCCATTCCAACAAGATTCCAGCAAAGGAATCTTTCAAGAAAGATTCAATAATTTGATACCCAGATGTCTGTTTTTATCTATCTACCTATCCATCATCTATCCATCTTTTTGCCTATCTTTTCTCTCTATTCAGGACTCTTTGAGCAAGTCTCATCCTCTTAACATCTACTGCTCCACCCACAGACAAAGCTGTGGGTGTTCTACACCAGCCCTCGTGGCCTCACCATCTCTGTCACCTTCTCTTCTGAAGCCCCTGCTTCTGCTGGTGTGCTGCCGCTGGCTTTGACTTAAACTTCAACTATACCTCTCCGCACTGATCTCTGAAGGGTCTTCTGATCTGGGTCCCTCAGACATTTCTGGAGGGAAGAGACAGTTGCTGCCACTCCAGCATCTGGTGCCTTGGCTAGGGGTTAGCAGCCCAGGTTTCTGCCTTGTCAACAGGGAGCCTAGGCAGAAATTAGTGGGGGTCACTGCTCTTTCTTGCAACTGAATGCAGAAAAGGAGATATACCTGAATTCTAACTTCAGCAATTACAGTTAATTGGTCACCAAGAGGAGATTTTTATTTTGAATTACATAAATGATTTTGGAGGATGAGAAACGTTTCTGTCTACAGTTGTAGAGATAAGATAAAGCCTCAATATCCTGAGACATTCTCAGAGGAACAACTTGGTAGTGTGTCCGGATCCCATGTCTTTTTATGTTACTCACTTGCGACGGCATGGCATTTTTTTGTTTGTTTTTAGTAAGAATTGTCAGACCTGTAGCTTAGTACAATGAGAGTCACTAATGTCTTTGATTATTCAAAATTTTTATTTCAGAGCTTTTGCAGAAATTTTGGCCTCGAATTAAAGTCATTGCTTTGCAGGAATTTTGTCTCCCTAGCAGTATGAAACTTCGCATTTGCTGGCTTCTCTTTTGACATAAATCCATGTATTTCAAGTTCTCAACACACTTGAGGTTCTATCTCAATGGCTAATTATCACTCCCACTATGCAGAAACACATTTTCTCTGTTTTCGTGACATAGCACTTCTATAATCTTAGCCTCACAGTGAATGTTCCTACAGAGAAGAGTACATATACAAAATAGATGTAATAAAACTATGCTCCACTAACATTAAATAATACTAGAGGCTACATCTTATTTTTGGAGTGTTGTTATTAAGTGTGATGTTTCAAGGTTAATATATCATCTTTCTGATATACAGCAGTTTGGGAATATGAATATATGATAAAGCATAATTTACTGCATTTAATTAAGAATGGACAGCTGTTTACAATGGTCTGGAATCCAACTGTTATCATTTGGAATGACTTATCTCCCAACCATCTCTACATGACTTTACAAGTTAGACACTCATGCTTTTTTTTTTTTTTTTAGCTTCAAGCACAGAATAATGAGGATATGAATCAAATCAGAAAGTTTCCAAAGAACACTAACATTTAAGGGATAATGAGAAGAGGAGATTTCAAAGGCCCTGAGAACTTGGTGGCAGTAAAATCAAGGGGCGTGTTCCATGGAAATGAAAAGGAGAATGTTTCCAAAGGAGGGTGAAGCCAAATGCTGCCTAGAGGACAAGGAAGGTTAAGGCTGAAATGTGTTTCTTAACTAAAAAAAATTCAAACTGAGTTTTAAGGTCAAAAGTAGTACATGATCACTGAAAAAAAATACAAAAAAACGTGTAGCTATCAAAAAATCTCGTGGAGGTTTTTAAAAGATGCTAACTTATGCGTTTGGAGGAGGCAACGGCACCCCACTCCAGCACTCTTGCCTGGAAAATCCCATGGACAGAGGAGCCCGGTGGGCTGCCGTCTATGGGGTCGCACCGAGTCGGACACGACTGAAGCGACTTAGCAGCAGCAGCAGCAGCAACTTATGTATTATATATATTAAAAGAAAGCTCTGCTAACTGGTAAAGTTAATTTCACAAGAGTAAGAGATATTTTTATTTCTTATATTGTTATTGAGTCACTCAGTAGCGTCTGACTCCTTGCGACCTCATGGACTACAGCCCAACAGGCTTCCCTGTCCTTCATCATTTCCCGGAGATGTATTTATGTACATATTTGTAAAAACAGTGGAAGAATAAACAAGAAACCAATGAAATAGTTACCTGTTGAGATATTTCAGTGTCTTCCTTGTATTAACTTTTGAATCATACAAGTATTAGTAAATTTTAAAGCAAATTGAAATAGATATACTTGTATATCAAATTGGTAACATAACAGAAATAATTTATTTCAAATGACTTAATATTGGTACTAAATGTAAAATTTGAATATCATGAATCTAAAGATAAAAGAGTTATAAAAATTGTAAATTTTATTCAGTGGTTATATTGAAAGTAAAAGTGAAAGTTGCTCAGTTGTGTCTGACTTTTTGTGACCCTGTAGTCCATGGAATTCTCCAGGCCAGCATACTGAAGCGGGTAGCTTTTCCTTTCTCCAGGGGATCTTCCCAACCAGGGATAAAACCCAGGTTTCCCACATCGTAGGCGAATTTTTTACTGTCTGAGCCACCAGGGAAGCCCAAGAATACTGGAGTGGGTGGCCTATCCCTTCTCCAGCAGATCTTCCCTACCCAGGAATCAAACTGGGGTCTCCTGCATTGTAGGCAGATTTTTTTACCAGCTGAGCTACCAGTAATAATATTATTATCATCATTTAAAAATTGTTTTGTAACATAAATAGAGTTACAGATGTAGAAAACAATCTTATGGTTACCAGGGTAGTGGAGGGAGGGATAAATTGGGAGACTGGGATTGCCATACACACACTATTACATGTAAAATAAATAACCAATAAGAACCTGCTGTGCAGCACAGGGAACTCTATTCAATACTCCTTAATGATCTGTACGGGAAAAGAGTCTAAATAAGAGTGGCTGTATGTATATATATAACTGATTTACTGTGCCATACAGCAGAAAGTAGCGCAGCATTGTAAATCAACTATACTCCAGTAAAATTTTTAAAAAAATAAAATTTATTTTATATATGTCATAAGATAAAGCTGAGAACACTGTAATGGTAAAATTAAATTGAAAATACATTATATGTTCATAAATTTAAAATTACTTTTTCTATTTCTGACCACTGGTATGACCTAGAAACAATATCACCTCATTTGTAAGGAGCACCCCTAAAATCAGATCTTGGCCTTTAATACTATTTGCCCCAGAGGGAATCATGGTGTCTTAGGTAAATGACTTATTTCAGGCTGGGAAAGGCACATATTAAGACTGAAACAGCTTCTTATGCCAGAAAGCAAGGAAGATTTCTCAGATTAATTGACAAAAAGACGCAGGATTAAGCTAGGAAGTGCTCCCATTGACCAGTCATAACAGTTTGAGCATGAAAGTGATTTTGGTTGATTTCCATAGTTTGTATGTGAAACTGTGTGGGTTTATAACAATAATTTTTTGGAAAGGGTGGAAAAAATTTGCTTCTTCTATGTAAAGAGCACAGTTACACATATATAGTACATAAACAGATATACAGAAAACTTACAGTGCTCAGATTTCAGGGTGGGGGCAACTTGGGAAAATTTCTAATATGTCTAAAGAGAGAATGATGATGATAAATGAAAAAAAGTTGCAAGCACTGTGATAAACTTCCAAAGTGCCTCCTCTCAAGAAATGTCAAAGTGTTTTACATTTCTACCAACAGAGGGAGACTTGTTTCCTTTCTATTTTTAAGTCCTCTAATTAAAAAAAAAAAAAGAAAGACAAAAAGGAAACAAGCCCAAAACAAAGAAAAACCCCCAAAACCAAAAACTGGGAAATCCATCTTTGTTCAAGTCTTTTTTTCTTTTTGTAGTGGTGTTTTGCAGTTGGTTTTTGAAAAATATAAGTTCCATATCTTTCTTGTTCTATTTTTCCAAGTTCAGATATGTTTTGGGGGTGGAAAAGTTGCTTTCATTTTGAGAGAGAAGTTCAGTTTTAGCCTACTCATCTCTGTCTGCTTCCTACAGCAGCAAAAGCATTTATCCCTTGTTGCAACTGTAATGTTGTCATGGTATCTTGAATCTCTTTGCAACCCTACTCAACCATCTCCCACGTATTATCATGCTCTTATTTTCTCATCCCAGTTCATTTTTGCCTTACGGATATTCTACAGATGTTTCCAAATAGCTCAACTTTTCATTCCTTTAAAGTTGTCAAATAATGGCTGCAAAATTCATCTGTACAATGCAAAACGTTCACATCAGTGTCTTATTTTTGTGTTTTACTATTTTTTTTTAATTTGTAATTTTATATTGGCATATAGCCAATTACCAACGTGATAGTTTCAGGTGAACAGTGAAGGGACTCAGCCATACATATACACGTATCCATTCTCTGTCAAACTCCCCTCTAATCCAGGCTGCCACATAACATTGAGCAGAGTTCCTGTGCTATATAAGTCCTTGCTTGTTATTCATTTTAAATACAGCAGTGTGTACAGGTCTACCCAAACTTCCTAACTATCCCTTCCCCCATTCTTCCCCCCAGCAGCCATAAGTTCATTCTCACAGATTTAGGGAAAAGATATCGGTGTCTTGAACACTGTTTAGGGGATGAAAAATGTCTTCTTCTTTTAATCCTTTTATTTTCACTTTTAGGATGAATTTGTTTTATAAAGTGGAGCTTGAGGTTGCCATGAACTGAAGTCATCTTAATCAAATTCTTTGTGCTACCTCTGGTTATTTCCTAGTTTTCCTAGTGCTATGAGTTTTTGTGCTTCATGGGGCATTTAAGAGAGGAGCTGGAAGAAGGTAAACACTGTTTCACGCTGACAATGATATGTGATCTTGGTAACCAACATTTCTGGTGGGTTCTTATTACTTTACTAAACTGATGCACTATAGTTGACTGAACGATTTCCCGCTGTTGACCATGTAATGTCTTTCGCAATATTTGCTAGTATTATGAATAGTCCTACAATGAGCACCCTTGTGCACAGAACTTTTGAAAGGCTGTGAACATAAATAGATATTTCTGATACAGCAGGGATTTCTTCTTGTCCTGTGGTTTCTGTTTCTCCATCTTCTATCGGATTTCGGCCCCCATCTCTCAGTCTAGAATAGAGATTCTATCTTTCGGTCTTTCTTTCTAGTGATTTCCTTGCCATGCAATTAAGTCTTAATGAATGGGATACAAGTGGAAGTGAAATGTGCAACTCCAAAAAGTTTCTTTAAAGGAAAGATTTATCTGTTTCCTATTTCTCCTTCTTACAAGTGTTCTCTCTGAGATATGATGACTAGAGACCCAATTCCACACTACACCACGGACTGTATAACGGCAACATGGTGAGATGGGAAAAGTGGGGTCTCTTATGGTTTCATTTTAAGGTGCTGGGCTCCTTACTGACAACAAATACACTTCTATCTTAAGTATTTTTGGGGTGAAATTTTATATCTTATAGTTATATGCAACCCTATAGTATACCTGGGGTAACTTGAAGATACTAGGTTTTAATGAGTTATCAGTAGATGTCAGGAGAAAATAGAAATCCTGCAAAGTAAGGTAGGAATGCGCCCAATATCAGCTTTATGTCAGAGGCTTTTTCCTCTATGATTAGCCTGACTTATAAGATCTGCTTAAATGCGCCTGTGGTCAACATGCCTCACACATCCATGCCTATTGGTTCATTCATTGAAACATGATGGAACAGACACAATCAGTCCTATTTCTTATAAAACAAAACTTAACTCGTACACCTGCTCAGATTGCAGTTTTGTACTAAACCCCAAACTTTGAGGGTCAGAATGCCTGAGAATAGAGCCCAAGAAGTATTTTTAATAAATTTACTGATCAATTCTGATGTGCTTCTGCTCAGTTCTTGTTTATTTTGATATTATTGCTGTTTTCCCAGTTAATTACTCTCATCCTATAAAATTAAGCCACATAATATGGATCTGGAAAAACTCATGACTTGATAGTCCCATCTTCGAGGGATGGTGAATTGAAGCATATACATAGTCCTTTGCTTTAAATATCAAAATCTCAGCACCTTTCCTTGACTCAGACTCGCTGAGATGTCTTCAAGTCTCCTCCGTTGACTTCCTTCAGCAGTCCTCATCTAAGGTTACATAAAGGCTGTAACCTTCTTTCCTGTTCAATCACACTCCTTTTTATCTACCTAGAAGTATAACTGAGGAACTCTAATGAAAAGGGAAGGATACAGTGATGAGGGCTGCAGATGATTTTCAATTCATTTGGGGATGTTTTCCCTAGTGAGAACTCTCTCTCTCTTTGAATAATATATAACTTTGAAGTCATTAAATCATCACGTTCCTGTGTCCCTCCAGGAAGAATAGCCTTGTAAATTGGGAGTCCTTGAACATTTATTTCCTTGTGTTTATAATTTTGGGGTTGCCTGCTAGGGCTAAGTGGTGGGTTGCTTTCTAAAAGCAGCTACAATTATTCTCTTCCCTGTATTCGTGTGTACTCAGTCATACCTGACTCTTTGCAACCCTATGGACTGTAGTCTGCCATGTTACTCTGTCCATGGGATTCTCCAGGCAATACTGGAGTGGGTTGCCATATCCTCCTCCAGGGAATCTTCCCAACCAAGGGATCGAACCTGCATCTCCTGCATTGCAGGCAGATTCTTTACCTGCTGAGCCATCAGAAAAGCCCATTCTCCTCCCAGTAGTCCATGCCTTACAAGATGACTCCACGGTTCCTCCCATTGAGAGGTGGAGACTATCTTCCCGCTGCTGGGCTCTAGGCTGGGCTTGTGATTCACTGATCATAAAAATGTGGATGAAGTAGCCTCTGCTTGTTTAGAGGCTCAGCTCAAGAGGCCTTGTAAACTTCTCTTGTCCACTTGGAAGCCTGTGTGAACATCCCAAGGCTAGCATGCCAGATGAAGAGGGAAAATGTGGACGTCACCCCAATACCCCAGCTCACAGGCAGCAAAACTACCTGACCTGTGGCTGAACATGGGGGCAGAGTGAGCCCCACTGAGCCTCAACCCAAATGACTAACCTGCAAGAATCATGAGCTACATAAATGGTTGTCGTTTCAAGCCACTGAATTTGGAGATGGTTAATTTTTCAGCAAAAGCCAGCTGATAGAGGCATCAACGTGGGGACAGAATGTGATAAAAGGCTCAGGGTGACCACACCAAAGGCACTTCATTGACAGTCTCTTGGCATAGCCAGGGTATCTACCTGTACAATGCAATTTGATTTTAGAAAGTTCTTTGGTGTGGGTAAGATGGATGTAGAATTCTACAGCCTCTGCTGGTCGTCTTGAGCATTCTGTGTCTATTTCTCACCGTCTACTGTTTTTTGGCTGGAAGGAGACACAGTGATTGTGGGGGAATGTTCCCAAGTAATTCAGTACCACAGTTCAAAAGCACCAATTCTTTGGCAATAGAAAGCAAAATCGACTTTCACTCCCATCTCTGTGGAGACAACTGCTGTTTTCAGTTTAGGGTATAGTTTTCTAGGAGAAGAGGATGTTTTTACAGATATTAGTGTTCATCCACACATTCCTTCAACTTGTGACATGTGAATTTGAAAATAATTTTCATCATATTCAGCTTAATTTTGTAGACCTCAGAATCTTATTAAAGACTTTGATCATATAAAGTGCCATACATAGTGAGATATTTTGTAAGTAATGACATTATTAGTAGCTTTGGAAAAATTAAATATAATATTGAAATGTTTTATTATAAAACATTAACTGTACATTTCAGAAAATTTAAAAATTACAGTAAATAAAATAAAATGAACTTTAATCAGTTTCACCCTAAATTACATGCGTGCTCAGTCACTTCAGTTGTGTCCGACTCTTTGCAGCCCCGTGAACTGCAGCCTGCCAGACTCCTCTGTCCATGGCATTCTCTAGGCAAGAATACTGGAATGGGTGGCCATGCCCTCCTCCAGGGGAACTTCCTGACTCAGGGAGTGATCCTGCATCTCCTGTGTTGCAGGCAATTTCTTTACTGCTGAGCCCCCAGGAAAACCCTTCATCAATTTGGAGTATTTCATTTAAATGTTTATTTTGCACATTTTAATTTAAACTTTAAGAATTGCGATAAACTTGGTAGAAAGTTATATTTAAAATATATAAATTATCAACTATATTATTATTAAAGTCAGGAACTGCTTTGATGTTTCATGGTTATCATGCTTACGTGTGAATGTACCTCTTACCAAAAGCTTGAACAGGCTGAGAGAACTTGATGATTAGAATGTCTCTATAGTAATATCGCTTTTTATCACACCTAATAATGAAATGTTTCTCCCTGAGACAAATTATTTCTGATGAGTATCTCTGATGAATGGTAGCACAGCAGTACCCAGAAGAGTGTCTACAGAAAAAAGCAGTAGATTTTTCAATTTATGCTCATCCATGATCCAAAGGCTGCTGTTATTACAGGGATTTTGTATTGTTCTTTAATTTTGCTTCATTTCTTATCACTGTTTCATATTTATTCCAGTTTTTAAAACCATATTTTAACCAGAGAATGTTTCAGATCTTCATTGTCTTTGTTTGAAAGATGGGTAAAAAAATCAATTGTAATTGATTATCCAGAATAGTAGTATGTTATTTTATGGGCAGATTCACATTGAATATTATTTTTTAAAAAATAATGTTCCAGATGGAGTCAGTCGTAATAACATAGCCATAATTGATCATGTTGAAAAGGGGGAAATAATCAAAACAGAGTGTATGTGACTGTTGATAAATCACAAAGTAATCACTCTTTAATGTAAACTCATAATTTTGTTTTACAATAAAGACATAATCCTTGAGAGAGGAAACTTACATCTTGATAAATTTATCTGTTTTGGCACATAACAGTTAATTCCACAATCACTTCAAAGTGGGTCCCTCTATGTGTTCTGGCTGTTGATAAGTTGAAGCATGCACATATATTTTAAAAAGGATTAAAATGCCCATTTCTGTGATGGCTACATTTCAGGAAAATTAATGGCCCTGAAGAGGGTGATCACTTCTCATATGTGTAGTTTCAAAGGAAGAAGAATTACAGAGCCTTGAGGGGGAAAAAAAATAGCTTTTCTTCAGCTTGAGTTTCCTGAAGGGTGAACAATTTTGGAACAAATATAAACCACATTCATTTTGTAGAGTTTACTAGCTAGTTTGCAAATGTAACCTGAAGAGAAGGTAAAAATACACGTGGGCTGTTGAGTATATGTATACTTATACTTGTTTTTGCTAAAGTTCTGTTTTTGACAGGGACCAGAATTCAGTCAATGAACAACATGGACCTCTTGAGTAGTTATTTTTGGTAGCTTGCATATGTAGCAAAAGGAAACCTCTCTCTAAGGATCTGCAGATCTGTAGAGCTTTCTTTCTCCTTTTTGTGAGACATCTTGGCTTTTCATCATTAATTAAAAAAACATAGGTTGTATATATATATTTAATTGTACGTGGATAAGAAAGAGAGATTGGAGGAGGGAATGGCAATCCCCTCCAGTATTCTTGCCTGGAGAATCCCATGGACAGAGGTGCCTGGCAGGCTACAGTCCTCAGGGTCACACAAAGTCAGACACGACTGAGGCAACTTAGCACATGCGCAAGAAAGAGAGAAGGAGAAAGAGGAAGCAAAGGAGAAGAGAGAAAGTTCACTTACATCAGTTGTCAATTTGAGCTCCAGATTTCAGACATGGAGATTATTTCTCCCTACTGACATGTTTCTGATCCATATTTCTGGTGCATGTGTACTAAGAAGCTTCAGTTGTGTCCGATTCTTTGCAACCCCATGCTCCTGTGTTACAGCTCCTGCATTGGCAGGCGGATTCTTTACCCACTGCACCACCTGGGAACTTCTGATACTTCCCCTATGTCTCGTAAAGTCTTTGGGTTACACTGCATAGATTCTCTGGTGGTTACCCCAATCTGCCTTTCGTCTCTCATGTCAAGGAATCTGATGCATGACTTTGATCAGTTAAAGACCTTCTTTTCCATTCCTTCTTTAAGGGAAGTTTATTTGGGAGGCTTTTAGGAGGCTTAATTACACTTCCTTTTATCCATCTCAAGATAAATAGCATTTCATTTACATCGCCCATGTGTTCACCATTCTGCCGACAAGCCAAGTGAGAGGGAGAAGGAGAAACCACTGCAGTAAGTTGTATATTTCATGCAGAAATTTCAAGACGTCCTGACAGATTGCGGAAATAAATGCTAAACAATAACAGTGTTTACGCTTAGTAATGAGGTAATTTATTAGTAAATTAGTGGAACTTTGCTTTCTCTGTTTTGCAAATGAGGAAGCAAAGTCATAGAAAGGGTATTTTCTTTTCTCAAGGTCACACAGTGAGAGCCAAGGAAAGAATTTTTCCATATTTTGTCTTCTGCTTAGGCCATGGAGCCACTGAAATTTTGTAAGCAAAAATGGATCATAGAGAAGGTAAGTGTCAAATGTATCCATGGTGCCCTTCATTCTAGAGTAAACATGAGTGTAGGACTGACTCAATAGTTTGCATTTGTAGACAAATGCTTCAGTGCTTTTTAATTTTTATCTGGAATATAAAATGGATTTCTTATTTGAACTGTCAGCTTCAAATTGGCACTTGCCATGGGCACTTGCCATCTTCCCTCTACAAGGATTAAATCATGTGCTGTTGTAGCTGCTGATTTTCAACAGCCCCTGAAAGGAATATAGGATGGAGAGCAGAAATGAAGCTCTCTGTGCCCTAGGCAAAACTGGCAAGACAGTAGCTAGGTATTTTCAGAGGCCAGTTTTATGGACCCAATACTTGTATCTCATCATATCTAGAAAGGCACTAAAGTCCTTTACCTGTTCCTTGTGACTAGCAGAAAGCTTCATGAGACTGCAGGAAACCTCTGGAAAAATCTGTGCTTGATTGCATATATTCCTCCTTCACCAAAATCACACATATACTGATCTTCCCCTCTGCCTCTCTGGAGCTGTTTCTCAGCTGTTTCTGTTTCTCAGAGCTATCTGAGGTGCTGTCTCCTGGACTGCAGTCCTCATTTTGCCTCAAATAAAACCTAACTCGCAACTCTCCTGTTGTGAAAATTTTTTCAAAGTCGACAGAACTTTAATAGGATGTCTGCATGAAAAAAAAGTCTCAGGAACAATGGAATGATTGTAGGGAAAACTCTGAAACAACCTGTGTTTGATGTTCAAAACTTTTCCTCCAGATCTTCCAGCTTAAATAAAAGAACATTCTTGCTATGGAGTTTCCTTAAAGTAAGACAGAGTTGAATTAGTATCTTGTGCTAGTATTTTTTTTCCTTTTCCCCTTTACTTCTATTGATTAAGAAAAATCAGTCATCTAGGTATCAATTAACAGCAAATCTTCATTTTAAGGTCGACATTTTCAAAAGGCCAAAAGTGTCTAGCCAAATCCCATTGTCATTGGATTCTATTGCAAGAAGAAGTCCCTTTAATTTCAAAGGGGATTTTACTTCAAAGCAAAATTGGAGAGAAAAGGTGGGTGACTATTTTGGGAAAGTGCTTTACCTGTGATGATGATGGCTGAGTCACATTCAATTGTACCTGGGTTGAAAAGAAAAGAAGCAGTACACACTGGCAAGCTGGTATCCCAGAAAGCACTTTAAACTTGAAAACCAGCTCAGAGTGAAATAAAGAGAATATTGTGGTTGAGGATATAAGAAGGAAAAATCTTGGGAGAGATGTTTTGAGTGAATCGCAAATGGAAAGAAAAGAGAGGTTGGCAATGAAAACCAAGTTCGTTGAAGAGATCAATGAAATCAGAAGTTTAGGAGGCAAGGATGATATGGTGGTGGTGGTTCAGTTGCTAAACTGTGTCCGACTCTTGCGATCCTGTGGACTGTAGCCTGCCAGGCTCCTCTCTCCATGGGATTCTCTAGGCAAGAATACTGGAGTGTGTTGCCATGCCCTCCTTCAGAGGACCTTCCCAACACAGGGATCTAACCTGTGTCTCCTGTGTCTCTTGCATTTGGCAGGTGGGTTCTTTACCACTAGAGCCACCTGGGAAGCCCTATCTTTTCCCTAAGTTGCTAAATCTCATCTGCGGTTTTGCATTGGCCAATGTGTATTCAAAAATGGTTGCTTTTTTTAAAAATAACAAAATAATTCTTTTAAAAAAAAGTTTCCACCAAAATACTGTGTGAGTCTGTACTACCCTCAAAATGCCATTGAGAGGAAAATACACTTGAGAACAAACATCTGTTAGCTCCTTTGAAGCTGTGGCAGCCCTCAGGATTTAGCACTCACTCTTTGGCAAGAAAAGTCTTCAGTTTCTTTAAAGTTGAGCACAAAATGCTGCGAGATGTTTCTCTCTTTCTTTCTCCTCTTCGTTTTTGATTTAAATGCTTAATTGAGAGAATTATGACCCCTAACTTAGTAATGCATTGACAGAGTTGCAAATTATTTCAGAGGATTTGTAAAGTTAACATGGTGTAAGAAGACACAGCTGGATTGTTCTAGTAAAAGAAATAATTAGTTCCTTCCGGACTGCCGTACATCTCTCCTTATTGGTCTCATTGAAACAAGATGCTCTGTGGTGTCAGCCACCAGCTGGTTGTAAAGAGTGGACCCTCTGTCTGATGATGCCTTCTTAGCAAACTTTTCTGATTCCATGAATGACTGGCTGAGTCTCCTCTACTTGCTAAGTGAACTCTCCTTGGAAAATTATCACATCGGATGACTGGGCAGAAGTGGTTATCATCACTATGTATGACATGGATGGGAGTTCAGGAAGGGAAGCAACTGCAGTTTGGAAAATATTTTGAGTTACAGTGGTCTCCTATTTTTTTAAAGACCTGAAAAAACTATGAGGTAACCCCAATGCATTTCCACCTTTATAGTGAGAAGGTGTTTTTCTGTTTTTGCAAAATTCACCATTACATAACTTTCTAGTCTACTTATACTTAGGGGCCAGGAAAATAAAATTGGGTTTCCCAATATGTCTCATGAAGGGACTTCATCTTTGGCATTTAAAGTCATTTCATTTTTTAATTTAATTTTTATTTTATACTGGAGTATAGTTAATTTACAATGTTGAGTTAGTTCAGGTGTATAGAAAAGTAATTCATTTATACATGTACATTTATCTATTCTTTTTCAGATTCTTTTCCCATATAGATTATTACAGAATATTGAGTAGTTCCCTGTGCTATACAGTAGGTTCCTGTCGATCTTCTGTCTTACATACAGTTGTGTGTATACGTTAATCCCAAACCCCTAATTTATCCTGCCTCTCCCCACCTTTCCCCTCTGGTAACAATAAGTTTGGTTTTTGTTGCCGTTGTTGTTGTTTTAATTTTTTGCGTTTTGAAGATGCATATTGAAAAGTAGTCAGAGTACAGTCTCTAACGGGGATGAGATATATGATGAAAGGACAGTGCAAAAGCAGCTCAGTATGAGAGGCCCTCTTTACATGATTTGGTTGCATAAGTCATCACAGGTAAGCATCATCTGAGCGGTGCTCAGCGTGAATGGTGTTTTGGTGGGTTTTGAAAGAAAAGGGAAAGGAAAGCTAATTCTAGAGAGTCTATTAGGGAATCAAAGAGACGTGGAGACGTGGAGTTGGCTAGACCTGCCACTGCCCTGGATTCTGTGGTTTTTAGCGTGTTGTTGACTTTTGCAAGCTTAGTTTTCTCATCTGTGAAATGGGAGATGTTCTGTGAGATCCTTGAGATCCTGGCACAGCACTTGTGCCCAGCCAGTCCCTCTGTCAAATCACAAGGGCTCTTGTCTTATGTCACCTCCGTGCCCTGGAGAGCTCTCCTTTGCAACTTAGATGCAGTGATTTATTTGCAAACATTAAATGAGGGTTTTTCTATTTGACTGAAGAAGAAGGAGGGTAGTTGGGGCCATAAGGGTATGGAGGGGTAGGAGGGATGGGGATTAGGATGGGAATTGGAACAGCCAGGAGGCATCTGGGTCCTGCTCGGCCAACACTGTGTCTTAGTCAGAGAGGAAGCTGTGGGCAGAGGGCAGGAGCAGCCCTTCCTGAGAGTCCAGGAGATACTGAGCAGGGAGGATCTGATGCCCTGTGGGCATAGCATAGTGATGTGCAGGGTTGCTTCTGACCGATACAGTGTTTTTGTTCAACTTCGGTGCCCTGGTTCAGATTAGGAGAAGGTGCTCCTCCCCTTAGTAGCTGTCATTTTACATGGGGCACTAAGCTTAGCATGCAGAGTATGAATGGGTTTTTACTTCTTCTTATCCCTGACCCCTTGACTGGGTGTCCTTGTGCAGTCAACAACCTGTGCAACTGCACATGGAGTTTCTAATGTCCTAGGCCACTTGGTGGGGCTGCAGTTCTACCTGAGGATTTTCCGCAGTAGGTGGGGTGGACTTTACTAGTTCCTCATTGGGTATATGGGCACAGAACAATGGTGTGGGGCTTGCAGTCCCTGACCCTTTGAAGAGGCAAGAGTTGCCCCAAGGATAATCCTGCTCGGAGCACTTCATCCATTATCCCCCAGGCAGGGTGCACGTGGTGAAGGTGAGGCAGCTGTTTGCCTCAGGTGATGAGGTCTGAGTCTGTGCTGTGCCCCAGGCTATTGTCCAACGTGGGTGACATGGCAACATGGCCCAGCTTGGGAGAGGAAGAGGAACCCCGCTGGGTATGAGTGTACCTGCCTAAGAAGACCCCATGCTGGCCCTTTGGTTTGACAGCAGACATCCTCATCTGTGGGATTCCCTGGTGGCTCAAATGGTAAAGAATCTGCCTGTAATGCAGGAGATGTGAGTTCAATCCCTGGGTTGGGAAGATCCCCTGGAGGAGGAAATGGCAACCCACTCCAGCGTTCTTGTTTAGGAAATCCTGTGGACAGAGGAGCCTGGTGGGCTACAGTCCACGGGGTCACAAAGAGTTGGACACGACTGAGCGACTGACACTTTTTCATCCCCGTCTGAGGGACATTGATGGGAAGGAGGATCTCTCCTGACTGCTAACAGGGTGAGACTGGAGGAGAGGTTCCCTCGGCCGTTCATGTGGTCCTGGGCTTGACTTATATCTTCCATCCCCTACTCTATAATCTGAAGTGGGCTTCAGACGTGAGCTGATTATTATGAAGTAAGGACTGAGGCTCGTGAGCTGTAGCGGCTGCTCTTCCTGTTGAAATGTGAGTCATTGATTAACCAGATCTTATAGCATGAGAGACAGTCAGTGCCTCATGGGCTACTGGCCACTTTACAGTTTGGGAAACTGAGTCCCGGAGCAAATCACTGCCTTGCTTTCAGTAACGCAGCTAATTGTGGGTAGAATCGAGACTAGGACGTAGATGTCTTCCCCACCCCCACGTCCCATTAAGTGTTCTTTCTATAACTTTTTTCACCAAAATTAGGAAAAAAATCCTTCCAAGTCTGATGGAATTTTTTTGTAAGAGCTTTATTGAGTTAGTTTCTTCCCTGGTGGCTCAGATGGTAAACAATCTGCTGTAATGCAGCAGACCCAAGTTCAATCCCTGGGTCGGGAAGATCTCCTGGAGAAGGGAATGGCAACTCACTCCAGTATTCTTGCCTAGAGAATCCCATGGACAGAGGAGGCTGATGGGCTACAGTCTGTGGGTCGCAAAGAGTTGGACACACCTAAGGAAATTTCACTTTATTGAGGTATCATTTATACACCGTAAAATTCACCTGCTTTAAGTGTGCAATTCAATGATTTTTAGTAAATTTACAGACTTGCACAATTATCCTCACACCATTTGCCAGTTGACAGACATTTGAATTGCTTTCAGTTTTGCCTATTATTAATGCTGCTGCTATGAACATTCGTACACAAGTCTTTGTGTGGACATATCAATACATTTTTAAAGTGAATTTGCAGTGTTTCAAAGAGTTCACTTTAATTAATGCTGAAAACATCAGCCTAACAGCATCTCTCCCCTCCCAATCCTGCTCCTAGTCACAGGATATTAACATGACTGTAACAGGGGGAAGAGCCAGAAAACCATCAATGACATCACCAACATCATTAGATCATTGCCAACAGCCTTTAATAGGCTCTAATTCTTTCTAACACTTGGGATGGGTAGGAGATACATTTTCTTTTCTATAAAGTAGAATTTTTTGCTATTAATTCATACTCTCTTTTTTTTCCCCCTCTAAAATGTTTCCCTCCTCAGAAACAGCAAGAATCTTCATCAGAGGAGGTGATCAATGTGCAAGCTTTGGGCTATGTTCTCTTCAAAATCCCCTAAGTGTCATGGGACTAGCATCTGAGACGCACACCCTTCCTTTACCCTCGGTGCTACTGACATTGAATTCTTTGAGGTGAGGGGGTGTCCTGTGTATTGTTGGTTTTGTTAGCAGCATTTCAGCCCATGACCCATTGTATACCGGAAGTAAACCTCCCAGGGGTGACAGCAAAGACTCCAACATCCCCCAGGTGTGGGCCACAATGATTCCACTGGAAGGGGAGGTTAGGGGAGGGGTCGAGACCACCTCCTACTCTTTCTCTGGCAGGGCTGAGGAAGGGTGAGCCAGCCAAGCCTCTCCCAGCCCCTGGAGGACCCCAGAGGGGCACTGACGGCTCCAAGACAAGGCGGTCTGGATTTCGGAACAACACTAGCTTCATTGTGAAGGGAAACGTGTTTGGGCTGGGAGGAGGATGTTATGGGAAGCAAGTAGATGAGAACATGACAGCCTGGAGGGGAAGCCGCGTTTCATTTGACTCTGATGAGAAGTCAAGTGCTGCTTGAGTCAAAGCGGCCGCCCACCAGATGGCCGCGTCTGTCACTTAGCGAGGAGCTGGTGCTCTGTGTCCCTGCAGAAAGGGCAGAGGGACACTTTGATCTTTTGCAAGAAAAAAAAAAGGAGCAGTTTTCCACATGAAAGCTTTGCCTGTGCACTTTCAAATGATCCTGCTGACTACGAGGTTAGCTTTTAGGGCTTCCCTGATAGCTCAGTTGGTAAAGAATCTGCTTGCAATGCAGGACACCCTGGTTCAATTCCTGGGTCGGGAAGATTCACTGGAGAAGGGATAGGATACCCACTCCTGTATTCTTGGGCTTCCCTTGTGGCTCGGCTGGTAAAGAATCTGCCCTCAATGTGGGTAGACCTGGGTTTGATCCCTGTGCTGGGAAGATCCTCTGGAGAAGGGAAAGGCTATACCCACTCCAGTATTCTGGCCTGGAGAATTCCCTGGACTGTAAAGTTCATGGGGTCGCAAAGAGTGGGACAGGACTGAGCGACTTTCACTTTCAAATGGCAGCCTTTTAAAAGACTTCCGGGCCACTCCCTTGTTTTGGCTTAGAATGGAGCTGTGAATACTTCCTTAGAAGAGGGGGATTTAGGGTTCTCATTTGTAGGATAAGCCATCAGCCCAATTTTCAGGGACTGAGAGGTTTCCCAGGACGCAGGACTTTCAGGGTTGGCACCAGAACAGTCGGTCACCTTGTCTGGAAGAAGTGGGAGACCCTGGCTGGCCCTGTCACCTTAAAGAGCCCTCCCCACCCTGGAGCTGCAGATGCTTCTCATGGAGTGTGCGTGTGATTCTTCTGTTCCTGCTGGAGCCCTGGGTGGACAGGTGGTGGCTCCGAGCAGTGAGTCAGTGCGAAGGGCTTCGTCCAGAGTGGAGGGCAATGGATGGCTAGCATCCAGGCACCTACTGCGTGGTCTTGTCCAAGTCAAGTTATCTTGTATGCTCAGTCGCTTAGCTGTGTGTGACTCTTTGTGTGCCAGGCTCCTCTGTCCAGGGGATTCTCCAGGCAAGAATACTGGAGTGGGTTGTCATACCCTGCTCCAGGGGGATCTTCCCAACTCTGGGATGGAACCTGTGCCTCTTTCTTCTCCTGCATTGGCAGGCAGATTCTTTACAAATTATCCTACTGCGTTTGGATGCTTAACCCATCCTCTGAAATCATCTTTGACGTGTCCATCAGACACACCCCACGGTTGACTCTCCTGCTGTCAAGTCGATGTTGAGTCTTGAAGAGCAATCTTGAGGTCCTTGGGAGCCCCTGACATCTCTGTTGGGGCTGATTTACCCACCTGCCTGCAGAGCCAGCTCATTAGGGTCCCAGGAGATGGACAGAGGGCAAGATGTTTGGCAGGGGGCGGAGCTGGGACGTGTCTGGAGTGGTGACCTTCACCTTTCTGCCTGAGGGGCCCTTAGAGAGCCGGATGGAAGCTATGCATCCTCTCCGTGTAAATATTCACATATACATACCCTGAAGACAGGAATGGAAACCCTCTCTAGTATTCTTGCCTGGAGAATTCCATGGACGGAGGAGCTGGTGGGCTGTGGCCCATGGGGTCACAGAGAGTCAGACAGGACTGAGTGGCACACACAGACCACTTGGGCGCACAGGTTCAAGGACACCTCCTGACACCCAGCCATGGTCCCCTGGGTTCAAGGGTCAGGATAAGGAGACCTTGACCCAGAGCTTGGGTTCTCTGTGAGCTGGGAAGGGTCCCCGCATGAGGGACCCCCAGGAGCATGGGAAAAACCAGAGGGGGGAGACTTGAAGAGATGCACTGTGCTGCAAGAAAGTGCTTCTGCTTGGCCCAGTGTGCGTCCCCTGGAGGCTGAGGGTGACTGGTTAAGCATGAAGGCCTGCAGCACCATATCTACTGAGTCCTGGAGACACTTTCTGAAACACTGCAAGGGATAAGGCAATGAAGACTTGAGGTCAGGGAGCTGAGAACAGGGGGACCCCAGCACGCTGAGCACCTACTACCTGCCAGATGAGGCACTGAGCCTTTCAGTGTTAAAGTGCTTTTATTTTTGAAGCCATTACTTTCTTCTCCAGCCCCAAGGGGGACAAAGCAGATTTAGCTGTAAAGTTCAGGGACACGTGGCGATGCTGGTACAGAGTCTATGTGCGTCCGGTTTCCAACTGGACATAAATGAGAGTCCGATTATAAGTTACGTGTGGTTGCTGTGTAGAAAACACTGACTCAACAGCCAATGGGCGTGCTTTGAGAACCAAAATCCTAGAAATATCATTGTTACGTTATTATTGAGTGGAAGGTGAAAGGTGGCAACATAGATACTATATTAAGAAATATCATCTTTAATACAGTAGGAGCTTTAACATTTGCTGAATGTTAGGATCACTCTTCAAATGACTATTTTAAAAAAACCAAAACAACCCTACTGATATTTCAAAGCACGCTGTGACCCATTTCTGAGTCTATCTGAGGCATACAATAGTTCAGATTTTTTAAAAGGGCATTTTTGTAAAGATTTTGTCTCAGAAAAGACTACTTAGAATAACTGTTTAAATCAGCGCTCAGTTTTTAGAGTTGAAATTAATTTTTTTTCTCAAGCTCCTATGCTAAAATAACAATTTTTTAAACTAATAAATTTAATAATTTTGGTGTAAAATAAAGATGACTGTTTATGCTTATGAATATTTGTTTAAGCAAATTTAACAAATGGGGTTAAACAAATAGGATTCACCTAAACAACCAATTAAATTTAGAAACTTAATTAGTCAAATTTCCTTAAACATTTTAAAACTCTGCTCTTGAAATTTAATATTTCTGAAATAGTTCATATATTCCACAGGACAGACTTACAACCCAACAAGTAAATTCCTTCTAAGCACTTATCTCATGTTAATATAACAAGTGAATAAATCAAGTTCTATTAAACTATCAAATAGTCTTTACAAACATAATCAAATTCTCTTCCTTTCACATTAAGACCACAATTCTGTAATCAACTGAAAATTTCAAATCAACCCCCTGGGCCAATATGTCATAAGCTCTAATATGCTGAAATCCCATAGATTTTTTTCAACTGATCTAAATGACAAGAATTTTTTTTTAAATGATGCTAACATAATTCATTCCTAAATTCAATATGCATGTGTGCCTGCTAAGTCACTTCAGTCATGTCCGACTGTTGTGACCCTATGGACTATAGCCCACCAGGCTCCACAGTCTATGGGATTCTCCAGGCAAGAATACTTGGGTGGGTAGCCAATTCCTTCTCCAGGGGATCTTCCCAACCCAAGGATCGAATCCACGTTTCTTATGTCTTCTGCATTGGCAGGAGTGTTCTTTACCATAGAGAAGAACTAATATTGTGGGTTAGATCTTTTAATTTTTTTCTTCACCTTTCTGTTTACAAAGTTGCCTAACTGTCCCAAGGGAGCTTACTTATCACTAATGCTCAGCTCTGGAAAGTAGTTCGGGATCCAGGTTATGTTTGTGGAGTCTGGAGCCAAACAGAGGCTCTGGAACTGTGTCCAGAACTATGGGCTCGTGGGTGATAGGAATTCTCAAGAGCATCACTTTTCCTGCCTCCTGAGATGGTTCATGCTGTCTCTGTCCCCACTTTTGAAAACTTAGCAACCTAATAATTCATAGTGCACAATGCCTTGAGTTAAATGGATAAGACTCTGCACCCTTTAAGGGCTGCATCTGGTTTCTTTGTTTTTTTTTTTTTTAAATAATATACTCAATTTTTTTCCCCATTTATTTATTTATTTTTGACTGTGCTGGACTTTGTTGCTGTGCAGGCTTTCTTCAGTTGCAGTGAGCAGGGCTCCTCTCTAGCTGCGGTGTGCAATGGCTCACGGCAGTGGCTTCTCTCCTTGCAGAGCATGCACACTAGGGTGAGTGGTCTTCAGTCGTCCCACACAGCCGTAAGCTGCCCCGCGCAGCATGTGGAATCTTCCCCGATCAGGGGTTGAACCTGTGTCCCCTGCATTGATAGGCAGGTTCCCAACCACCAGAGAAGTCCTGCATCTGATTTCTCTTCTATTTGGACCACATTCTGCATCCAAAGCCAAAGGGATCATCACCTCCAGACTGAGGGCTTGGTGTCGTTCTTAACAAAGAACTGCAGCTAATGCCTACACCACGGAGGCAGGTAGGGTATTGGGGCTCATTTTATTGCGTCTCCCAAGGGCTGCTTTCTTCTTACGCCCTCTCAAGCTAACACTCCCCTTTTCCATCTGTCCTTAAGGTCTCCCTCTTTGTGGTATTTGGTTTCCTTTGAAGTGATCAAAGCTTAGTTTTCTCTTTGTTACTTGAGTTGAAAGAACTACCTATTTGCTGATTATCCCTTAACACCATGGGTAGCACAGAGTTGTTTTGAAAACAAAAATTTCCCAACGTGAGTGTTTTATTCCCTTTTATCTTCACTTACTTTATGTAACTCTTAATTTCTAGAATATACCTCAACACATACCCTATTTCCCTTGATCCCCTACCATGTCTCCATAAAACCTACAAAGGAAAAAAATGCCTCCATTATTCTGATTAGTGCTCCTTTTTGGGACTTTAGTCAGTTGGATGTGGTCCTTTGCAGCCTCTTAGTTGCCTTCATGGTTCATTTGTAGATGAGCCCAAGGACATTCTCTTTCATGAAGGTGCTCTCTTTTATGTTATGTTATCCCTACCAGCATAGGGAAGAGATCTGAGCTTCTTGCTCTTAAATATTTTTTTTCTTAACAATTAGACTTTGGATTTTGTTTTATTTATTTTTGGCTGTGCCATGCAGCATCTGAGATCTTAGTTCCCTGACCAGGATCCGGAGGATCCATGGAACCTCTGCCCCCTGCACTGGAAGCATGGTGTCTTAACGACTGGACAGCCATGACACTCCCTGGGCTTCCTGCTTTTAACCATGAGATTGTCTTCACCTTCAAGAGCATGCACTTGGATTTGGATTTTGATCAGAGTTTCACAAATTTAGAGACGAAAAGTAGAAAAGATTATATAGGGGACTTCATCTTCTTCCTCCCAATGAGCCCTACTTTTATCTCTCCAAGTAAAGATTTGTATATAGATCTTTTTCTTGTTACACACACCATTTTCCCCATGAGATTAATGATCACTGCCACATTTCCTCCTAAGTTGTCAAGCGGGAGTAGTTATTTGGGAGCTTTCCAAAGATGTAGTATTGACACTTGAGCAGAGAATTATGGGATTGCCAACATTCATACTTACTTTTGAATTTTTTATCCTTTTGGAATAAAAAGTCTGTTGTTGGAAGCTTAGGTGCAAATAATTTTTCCTTTTCAAAAGTCTGCTTGGTTGTTGGCAACATTTGTAACCCAACTCAAGATGGTTAGACATTTCAAAGTTAGGATATATGAAGAAAGTCTTCTTGTTCCAGTAATAATGTCATCCACCCCAGGTCTTTATGTTTAGAGGCTACCAGCTGGAACAGACGGGTTCTTTATGTATCTATGACCTTGACAACCTAGGAGATTTTAAAATAGTGGAAGTTCACCATCTCTTCAAAATTATGTGAATATGAATGTTCATGTAGGTATATACATATATATATATATATATATATATATGCATACATGTACATGTAGGAAATTTTCTTAAATTACACTGCTTTAATCACAGGTAAAAGCAAATAATATCAATTTAATATGTATGCACTCACACATATAGTAAAAAATAAACTTAGAGTAACTCAGAAAATATCATAATAACACCAAAACAGTTAAATGCTATTCCAAATATTCTGCCCATTAGTGTTTATTTTCTGATGTAATTTTAGGCTTCCTTTACTTAGAACCATATAATGCCATCATAATATGGAAATATAATTTGGAAGTAGAAGAACAAAAACTAAATTCAGACAAAATATCCTCTCACAAATGTAAAGTGTGGAGATAAAAATCACCAAAAAGTCCTAGTTGTATTTGAAAACAAATCCCAGTGCCTCAAGGAAGTCAGTTTGAAAACTCTTGATTGTAGGTTGTTTACCCAGATTCAAATGATATAAGGTAGGAGGCAATCTCTCTTAACTATAAATAATCAGTAACTCTTTAGAGAGGTAAAATACTCCAAGAATAAGTCTAAAAATGTATACAAAAATAACTCACTTTTGTATCTGTGAAAGTGTTAGTTGCTCAGTCATGTCCGACTCTTTGAGACCCCATGGACTATAGCCCACCAGGCTCCTCTGTCCATGGGATTCTCTGGCCAAGAATACTGGAGTGGGTTGCCATTCTCTTCTCCAGGGGATATTCCTGACCCAGGAATCAAACCTGGGTCTCCTGCATTGCAGGCAAATTCTTTACCATCTGAGCCACCAGGGAAGCAGCACCTTAATAAGTTTCATCCCATAAAGAGCATCTTTGTAAACTCAGAACCCCAGGAAATGTGGACAGAGGATGGCAAGTGGTAGCTGTCATTTTTAAGCCCATTTAACAGCAGAACACTGAGGCTCCAGGAGTCATCAAATCAAACCTAAGCTTCTGGGTTTGCTACTCAGATCCTGACTCCTGGTGTCTCTCAGCACTATTCGACATCTTTCTCTTTCCTGCCCCCTAAATTAGAACATATTTATGCAGCGGTCCTGAGAGTGGTGGTGAGGATTCATGTGCTCATAGGAGAGCTAGATGGCTCTGCTCCTAGCTCACAAACAGCTCCCTACACAAGTAGACCTTCCATTCCCCACTGCATCAGAAACCCCCACCCATAGTCACCTAGGAGGTGTTTAAAGACTCAGATGCCCCAAACCAAGTGAACCTCTGAGGGTGGAGGCTAGGCATCACTATTTTTTAAAAAAACATCTCTAGGTGATCTTAATGGAAAAGGAAATGGCAACCCACTCCAGTATTCTTGCCTGGAGAATCCCATGGACAGAAGAGCTGGTGGGCTGCTATCCATGGGGTCGCACAGAGTCGGCTGCAACTGAAGCGACTTAGCATGCATGCATACATTGGAAAAGGACCTGGCAACCCACTCCAGTATTCTTGCCTGGAGAATCCCAGGGACAGAGGAGCTTGGTGGGCTGCCATCTGTGGGGTCGCACAGAGTTGGACATGACTGAAAAGCGACTTAGCAGCAGCAGCAGCAGCAGGTGATCTTAACGTGCAGCCAGGGTTGAGATGGGGTTGAGATACCCAAACTGCCCTTGTTATCGTACTTCCTCTGATGAATGGAATAACCCTGGGATGTTTATTCCTCTTATCCCATGTGTTGGGGCCCCAGGATGCAGAAAGGAAGGGCAGTCCTATTGACCCCATGATCCATACACATGTGTGTGTGGGTGTGGGTGTGTGTGTTCACTCTGGTGTAATACACTTCACAGCTATGAGGCTACTGCCACTTATAATGCTACTTATCACACTTTGTTGAGCATGGGACCACCCCACAGATCGTGTTAATGTTCTGAGGCAGTGGGTCTAGGTTGGGATCCAACAATTTTGCATTTCTGTTAACAACCAGCTCCCAGGGGACATCCATCGCTCTGCGCCACAGCTGTACTTTGAGGAGCAAGGCTGCAGAGTATTTAAACACTAATCAGCAAATCTTATTTTATACACACACAAATACTATATTTCACCGATCACGAGATTTCCGTTTTCCCCAAGTTCAGTAAAGGTGCAACAGAAATGAATCTTCCAAACGATGATGTCTTGTGCTTACTGTGGACCAGGAAGCACCTGATTCAGCTGAGATTGTCCTGTGTGGGTCCTGGCTTGGTCCTGGCTGGCACACTGATGGGGCTTCAGGGAGTCAGGAGTGTGGCTAATAACTATATAGTTGAGTTTATCTGATGATCAGAATGTCTCTAAAAATTACCTATGATTTGACGTTTAAAGGAAAATGTATCAAAGACATAAAAGGCATGAAAATAGAGTAGCAGAGTATAAATATGTTAGCAGAGCAAATATGGCTTTATAGTAGAATGGCCAGTCTCTTATTTCTTGCAAAGTGACCGCCAAAAGCTTAATGGCAGATTATAGTATTGGGTCAAGATATTCACTGCTCCTCATCCATCCCTCCCTCCTGCATCTACTGGCAGGAGGAGCTGACTTCATTCCCAGTCACGTCACACTTGACCACATGACTACTTTTGGTCAGTGGTGTGTGAGCAGACTCATGGGTGTATTCCTGAACAGAAGACTCAGGAGCCATAACACTGTTCTTCTGCTTCTCTTTCGCTCGGCCATGAGAATGGCATGTCCCTGGGAGGGGCCATTCCCTCAGCCTGAGGACCTGTGGAGGTGAGCCACAGCCAACCTGAAAGCATATTGAACCCAGTGAGAACTGAACTTTTGTTGTTGTAAGCCCCTGGGATTTGGGTGGTGGTTGTTACCACAATGTTACTTATCCAAAGTTGACTAACAGACAGGGCTAAGAAAAGAAGTTTTTGTTGCTGTTCACTTGCTAAATTATGTCCAACTCTTTGTGACCCCATGGACTGCAGCACACCAGGCTCACCTGTCCTCCACTATCTCCTGGACTTTGTTATTCATGTCCATTGAGTTGGTGATGCTATCTAACCATTTCATCCTCTGCTGCCTGCTTCCCCTTTTGCCTTCAATCTTTCCCAGCATGAGGGTCTTTTCCAGCGAGTTGGGTCTTCACTTTAGATAGCCAAAGTATTGGAGCTTCAGCTGCAGCATCAGTCCTTCCGATGAATATTCAGGACTGATTTCCTTTAGGATGGACTGGTTTGATTTTCTTGCAGTCCCAGGGGCGCTCAAGAGTCTTCTCCAGAGCCACAATTTGAAAGCATCAATTCTAGAAGTAGGTGAAAATCAATTACTACTAAATCTATGCACAAGGATTGCATCGTGCAGGGCGACCAAAGCAACTGAGTGCAGGATAAATCACCAGATCCCCAAGAATGGAACAAAGGCGTTGCAGGTAAGGAGAGAATGGTGTGATCAATTCACGCATCTTATTCACAGACTGTCATTTAGGCATCCTTCCGTAGCTTAATTTACAATTTGTTTTTCTCAATCATTTCAAAGTTAAAAGTATGTCTTACAGTCATGCTGAGGCGCCACGTTTTGTTTGGAAATCTCATCCCATTCGCATGCTGAATCACTTGTGCCCATTTCTGAAGCATTTTGAATTGAAAATCTGTCAAAGGATTTGTTCATTTCAAGGCAGTTCAAAGAAGAAAAGGACTATGTGTATGTATATCCCTCGAATAAGGAATACTTAGTGGCATTTTTTTTAAAGCAAATGTCAAACTGTTCCTAGAGGGGAGATCTAAGGCCTCTCCTGGTTGTCTTGCTTTTGATGTCAGTACTTTGTATCCAATGCCCTAGAGGAAGCCCTCCCCACTCACCATGTGGTTGATACTCCTTTTTCTTATTTAGATGAAAGTTCTTCTAAAACAATGGGTAAGTTGTCTGGGGATAAGGGAGGAATCGGACAAGAGGGTAGTGTCTACCAGTTCATTTTTGTTGCATTTGCTTCTGAACAGGAAGGGACATTTATCATATGCAATCATGATACATATAAGAAAATAGATACCCAGGGTACACAGATGCATGCATCAGTGTAAGCTCATGGGTTATTCGTGTACAGCCCTTACTTATGAGTTGGGGGGAAATAATTAATCTGAGAGCACATTTCTATTTTTTTTCTCTTAATTTTGTCTCTATATTTTGAAGAAAATCTATTTCTTGTTTTACAGCACAAAACATTTTTTACTGTTCACTCACAATCTCCACTCTGTATTCTTTTCCAAAATATCCTAATAGCGTCTAATGAGTTGAATTGTGGTTCAGCTGAAATCAACCCACAGGCTACGTAAGAGCACATTTCTCTTTGAGGTAAACAAAAGGTGAGGAGAACTATAATTGTATTTCCTTTTGGCTTCCTATCTCTTCCTCTATTCCTATTATTTTTTAAGGAGACAAAAATCTTAATAGAAGCGCGTCTACGCTCATCTACCTGTTGGAAACTCTTTAAATTCCAAGAAATAACTTTTGAGGATTTTTCAGGTCAGAGATAAGGGTCAGCCACACTTTGTGACTGACAGCAAAATAACTGGATGCCAGCGGGGATTAGTTGAGCCGTATTAGGAATGCGCAGCGGAAGTGATGGAATATAGTCCATTTGTACAGCCCCAATTTGACTTGCCCAAGGTGATATAGTCTGTCATCTTTAAGCTGCCTACAGGGTGAGGAGTCAGTTGAAGTTCTGAAAACCCACTGCTGTATTTGGACTTTGCAAACAGACAATTTAAAGCATTCAGGCAGAGAACTCTGGCTTAAGCCTGCAAATTTGGATCAGACACACGTATACCTACTTATCTGTGTGACCCTTCAGTAAGAAACCAGGAAGTCTCTAGTCTCTGCCAGTTCATCAGCAATACGAAGGGGATGATCTCTTGACTCCCAATGAATGCTGACCACCCCATGGTTCTGCCCCATCCTCACCCTGTGAGGCTGTTGACAGCTCTTAGCAAGCTTGCCCCGTGCCCAGCTCTGCAGAATGGCCTGGAGCCTGCAATGTTAAGCTTGACATGCCTAAAGCATCTGCTAGCCAAGTGCTGCTGGTCCAGTTGCTGTCATTCTGCAAAGTCTAATCCAGAGTGCCTCACGACTGCGAGAAACCCTGGGCAAGAACTTCATCTTTAACAGCACACGCTGCACTTGGCAGGAGATGTTTGCCCTTGCTTTGGCTCCAGCAGCATTTGCTCAAGTGCATACAATCTCCAGGGACCTCTCTTTCAGACTTGATGGCTAGTAAGAATTTCTGACAGTTTCTCTTGCGAAGTTGCTGGAAAGGAGTAGCCCCGGGGTTGCTTAGCACACAGGAGATGTTTGGTTCTTAATTGTCTGGGAAGACAGTCAAGGAATAAATTACCTGGTTCTGATACGTCTGAAGTGTCACTGCCATTTGGCTACTTTGCTTGGGAGAGATGATTGGCAGGTCAGCAAATGTTTGCAGCCGTGTTTCTGGGCATTGCAGTCTCCCCAAGGGAAGGCCTTTCATCTGTAGAACGACTTGTAGAAATTGAGTATCTTATATTTCCATCAGGCTGGAAAAAATATCCTGGCTACTAGGATGCTTTTATGTCTCTTGGCTTTTTAAAATTTCAGTTTTATTGAGGTATAATTGACATATAAAATTGTATTTAAGTATTTAACATGTACATCATGATTTGATACATATATATATCATGAAAAGATTCTGCCCTATAATGTTACTTGGCTTTTTATAATACTGACAAAGGGGGAAATGAAGACTCATTTATAAACACCATATAAAATATAAAACGCATCTAATTCCTCTATATTACCCTCCTTTTGCATAATGTTCTCTTTTAAGCTTTTGGGTGCAAACATCTACAAAGCAAATTTTCTCTTAAATGTGTATACCTGTCAAGACTATACATTTCCCAGTATTATACTTGATGAGTACCTGATACATGCTTCCTAATGCCCTCCTGTTTCCTGACTTCATCTCACAAACATTCCTTGTTGGGCCATTTACTGGCCTAGGTGATGGGAACCTAGGGGAAAATCTCTGCTTTTAGGATGTTCATGGGTGTCAGGGGCAGAACCTGCATGAAAACAGATCATTAAATGCAACACAGTGTGTTCACACCTTAGGGAACCATAGGGGAGTTACACTGATATAGACCAGGGGTTGAATTGCCAGCACTGATCGTAAATCATTCAAGGGAAGGTTCCTGGAAGACTGCGAGCACTTGTGAAGCACAGAGGAGAGAAATGATGTGGTTTATGTGGAGAAAGTTCGGCTGCAGCAAGAAAGCGCAGGAAGTAATCTGTGAGGCTAAAGAACAAAGTGTGGGTCAGATCATAGAAGGCTGCATTGCCGTGTGAAGGAGGTTATTTCTCATTCTTTATGTTATCTTATTTCACAAACAGCCCTTCTAGTTTTTAGCAATTTTAATCCTTTCCATTTCTTAAAATAAAGATGCAATCCCTTAATCTTCTAGGGAGGCGGGTGTCAACTGCTGCAGCACATTAGAGTCACTTGAAGAGCTCTCTAGAAACTCAATGCTTAGCTGCTTCCAATACCAATTAAGTGAGATGCAGGCATCGGTACTTTTAAAGCCTTATAGGTGGTTACAGTGTTCAGCCTAAGTTGAGAACCACATTACTATCATCTATTCAAGGAAGGTCAGAAAGGCAACACTTACTCACCTTTGAAATTCACATCCCTTCCTAATGGCAACAGTCTTTCATCATTTTGAGCTTCAAGGTTCACAGCATCTGTCAAAGTCACAGATAAACTTACAGGTAATTAAAGGAATGGAAATTTCAATGGCGTCTTCGTCAAAAGCTCTCAAACATCTTCTTAGGAAATATACTCCCAGAAATGGTGGACGTACACAGCTTTAGATCTGGTAAAGTTTCACAGGTCACCACTCTCCTCCCTCAATTCAGTGCCTGAAATCCAGGTTTCTGCCTCTTGTACCACTTTCTAATGACAGACTGGCCTATGGCCCCTGAGCTAATGTTTCTATTCTGCCTTTGAAACTAGACCCTTGAAGTGTAAACACATCTGGCTCCAAAGTCAAGTCATTGATTTTAAATAAGCAGAGGAGAATTGAAACAGTTCTCTGCAGAGCAGCTGTGTCTTGGATTCCTAAAATTTCAAGACTTTTTGGTCTGCTTTGTTGCTTTGTATACTTTCAATGGTCACAAAACTTTGGAGGGTGGGTTTGGGAACAACCAAATCTAGATTTTTCTGAGCAAATGAGATCTTCCTGACTCAGAGATCGAACCCAAGTATCCTGCATTGCAGGCAGATTCTTTACCATCTGAGCCACCAGGGAAGCCCAAGAATCAGAAAAGGCACATCAAATTTTCTATGTTTTACATAAACAAGACCCTCTCCTGAAGATGCAAATTTACATCATGAGTACATGTCTTTAAAGGTATGAGCAGAAACCCAGGGGTAAATAGAGGCATATGGAAAGATCCAGGTGTCGACATAGCTCTCCTGCTGGGGAGTGGGGTGATCGGGGGAGCTGGGGAGGAGAGGATGGCAGTGGTAAGATCTCATTCAGGTACTGATACGTGAGTATGGCTTCATAATGGGATGCATCCATTTTCATTGTTGTTGGAAAAGATGGATGTTCTTTAACATGGGAGACTGTTATGGGCTGAACTGTGTCTCCCAGAAAAAAAGATATGCATCAGATTATGACCTTATTTGGAAATAGGGTCATTGCAGATATAATTGATTAAATTGAGATGATGTCATCTGGAGTAGAGAGCTTCCCAGGTGGTGCTGGTGGTAAAGAACCCACCTGTCAATGCAGGAGATGTTAAGAGACGTGGGTTTGATCCCTGGATCCGGAAGATCCCCTGGTGGAGGGCATGGCAACTGACTCCAGTATTCTTGCCTGGAGAATCCCAGGGATGGAGGAGCTTGGTGGGCTATAGTCCATGGGGTCAGAAAGAGTCGGACATGACTGAAGCAACTACGCATGCACACTCGCATGCACGCATCTGTTGTAGAGTGGGTCCCTAATTCAGTGTGACCTTAGTCCTTATCTGAAGATGGCCATGTGAAGGCAGACCCACAGGAGGAGCACCACATGAGTGATGCTGGCAGGACAAAAGGACACTGAGGACCAACAACCATCAGAAGCTGGGGAAGGTGAGGAAGGTTCCCCCCACCTTGCTGGAGAATTTGGAGGGTGAACAGCTCTGCCCACACCTTGATTTTGGACTTCTGCCCTGCAGAACTGTGAGAGAATAGATTTCTCTTGTTTTCAGTCACAGAGTTTGTGGCACTTTGTTAGAGCAGCCCTGGAAAATTCATAGAGACACCATTCTTGATTCTGTTTTATAACCTGACCTTTTTCATTTAACAAAATACTGTGAACATCTTTCCATGTCATTAAAGTTTCTGCTACAATATCCAAGATGAAATTTTATTTCTCGTCTGGAGGTATGGCTGCGTTTTGTGTCCTGTGAATTGACCTCATAAAGTGAACTGTGGGGCTTTCTACTCCAGTTGGACTCTCAAGGGCAGGTTGGGGTTGGGGGAGGGGCCTTTTCACCGATGCTTACATGGCAGCCAGGGACCCTGTCCTATTCCTACTGCCTCACTGTTTTAATTTCTTCTTTGCCTGTGCTGTGTGCAGGGCACACTCTAGGCCTTGTATCAGGTGCTGGGAATGCCTGCACCTGAGGTGTGTCCTGACATGTGGACACTTGGGCGACCTGGGCAGAGGGCCAAGGTCCAGGCCTGACTCAGGAGCACAAGACCTGCTGGAGATCTCAGGGCCTGGCAGGGGTCTGTGTGCACAGACCTGGGCCTACTCATATCCCCAGGCTCGGGGTCTCTCCCTTTCCCAGAGGAACCTCTGAACACCAGAAGTAAGTTTCCTGCTGGTCTGGTTAGATGGATGCTCAGAGTCAAAATTATATTTATTTATAGAAAATTAGGGCTTCCCAAGTGGCTTGGTGGTAAAGAATCTGCCTTGCCAATGCAGGAGACGCAGGAGAACAAGTTTTGATCCCTGGGTCAGGAAGATCCCCTGGAGGAGGAAATGGCAACCCACTCCAGTATTCTTGTCTGGGAATCCCGTGGACAGAGGAGCCTGGGAGGTTACAGTCCATGGGGTCACAAAGGGTCAGACACGACTAAGCACACACACATACACAGAAAATTAAGACTGAATGATCATAGTAGACTTTTCTATGGTTCAAAATGTTCAGTGTTATTGTTCAGTTGCTCAGCTGTGTCCTATTCTTTGCAACCCCATGGACTGCAGCACGCCAAGCTTCCCTGCCCTTCACTATCTCCCGGAGCTTGCTCAAACTCATGTCCGTTGTGTCAGTGATGTCATCCCACCATCTCATCTTCTGTTGCCCTCTTCTCCTTTTGCCTTCAATTTTTCCCAGCATTAAGGTCTTTTCCAGTGAGTCAGTTTTTGGCATCAGGTGGCCAAAGTATTGGAGCTTCAGCTGCAGCATCAGTCCTTCCAATGAATATTCAGGGTTGATTTCCTTTAGGATGGACTGGTTTGGTCTCCTTGCAGTCCAAGGGACTCTCAAGAGTCTTCTCCAGCACCACGGTTTGAAAGCATCAGTTCTTGGGCACTAGAAGGAAGGTGAGGATTGAGTTTGAGGCTCACCAACTGAAGTGTCGATGGAGGATCACAACAAACTGTGGAAAAGTCTTCAAGAGATGGGAATATCAGACCACCTTACCTGACTCCTGAGAAATCTTACACAGGTCAAGAAGCAACAGTTAGAACAGAACATGAAACAACAGACTGGTTCCAAATTGGTTAAGGAGTACATCAAGGCTGTATATTAACACCCTGTTTATTTAACTTATATGCAGGGTACATCATGCGAAATGCTGGGCTGTATGAAGCACAAGCTGGAATCAAGATTGCAGGAGAAATATCAATAACCTCAGATATGCAGATGACACTACCCTTATGGCAGAAAGCAAAGAACTAAAGGGCCTCCTAATGAAAGTGAAAAAGGAGGGTGAAAAAGTTAGCTTAAAACTCAGCATTCAGGAAACTAAGATCAAGGCATCTGGTTCCATCACTTCATGGCAGATAGATGGGGAAACAATGAAAACAGTGAGAGACTTTATTTTTTTGAGCTCCAAAATTACTGCAAATGGTGACCGCAGCAATGAAATCAAGACTCTTGCTCCTTGGAAGGAAAGCTATGACCAACCTAGACAGCATATTAAAAAGCAGAGATATTACTTGGCCAACAAAGATCCATCTAGTCAAGGCAATGGTTTTTCCAGTAGTCATGTATGGATGTGAGAGTTGGACTGTCAAGAAAGCTGAGCACTGAAGAACCGATGCTTTTGAAATCTGGTGTTGAGAAGACTCTTGAGAGTCCCTTGGACTGCAAGGAGATCAAACCAGCCAATCCTAAAGGA
This sequence comes from Okapia johnstoni, assembly GCA_024291935.2. Classification (NCBI taxonomy): domain Eukaryota; kingdom Metazoa; phylum Chordata; class Mammalia; order Artiodactyla; family Giraffidae; genus Okapia; species Okapia johnstoni. Next base: position 100,572,491 of record CM044313.1, read on the forward strand.
AATCAGTCCTGAATATTCATTGGAAGGACTGATGCTGAAGCTGAAACTCCAATACTTTGGCCACCTGATGCAAAGAACTGACTCATTGGAAAATACCCTGATGCTGGGAAAGATTGAAGGCAAGAAGAGAAGAGGATGACAGAGGATGAGATAGTTGGATGGCATCACTGCCTCAGTGGACACGAGTTTGAGCAAGCTCCGGGAGTTGATGATGGACAGGGAAGCCTGACATGCTGCAATCCATGGGATCGCAAAGAGTCGGACATAACTGAGAAACTGAACTGAACTGAACCTTAGTGTCAATGGAGGAGATTTTAGTAAGAGACTAGGGACCAGCAGCCAGGGAGGTGGGAGGAAACCAAGTGAGGATTCTATGAACTCCTGGCTCTGACCACATGGTAATTAATCACCCCACCCCAGGCACTTGCTAACCTCCCCTCCCCACACCCCCCTGCACTTTAACATCTGCTGATATTGTGTGCTTGTTCAGCTCAGCTCAACTGGTTCTCTGGCTATTGCCTGAATTTGGGAACAGACAAGGAGAGACCCTTGATCTGAGTCAACCCTCCAGGATATGATTTTCTGGGACAGAAGAGAAACCCAGGCTTGCCCTACCTTGGGAACACCAGTCTGATTTTGTGTTGGGTTGACGGTCGTGTTCAGGGACATGACAGGCTGAAGGATGGATTTGGATTTGTGATCACAGTTTTATCAGGGGTTATGAGACCCACCCAACCAAGGTGGTTCCCAGGATCCTTTAGGGGATTCAGAACCAGCCGGGTAGATCTGCAATGTGGGAAATCCTACATCATGGACTGTTTTCTGTTAATTTTTTTACCCCCTCGTGGAAGTTGCTCAGTTGTGTCCAACTCTTTGAGACCCCATGGACTGTAGCCCGCCAGGCTCCTCTGTCCATGGGATTTTCCAGTCAAGAATACTGGAGTGGATTGTCATTCCCTTCTCCAGGGGATCTTCCTGAACCAAGGATAGAATCCATATCTTCTGCATTGCAGGCAGATTCTTAACCATTTGAGCCACCAGGGAAGCCCAATGATCAATAGATGCAGAAAAAGGTTCTGACAAAATTCAGTACCCATTTATGATGAAAAAAAACCTCTCCAGAAAGCGGACATAGAGGGAACATACCTCAACATAATAAAGGTCATATTCGACAAAACTTCAGCTAACATTATACTCAATGGTGAAAAGCTGAAAGCATGTTCTCTAAGGCCAGAATGAGACAAGGATGTCCACTCTTGCCACTTTTATTTAACATAGTTTTGCAAGTCCTAGATTTGGAAATCAGAGAAGAAAAAGAAATAAAAGGAATCCAAATTGGAAAAGAAGTTAAACTGTCACTGCTTGAAGATGACAAAATCCTATACATAGAAAACCCTGAAGACACTACCAGAGAACTACTAGAGCTCATCAATGAATCTGGTAAAGTTGGCAGGTTACAAAATTAATGCACAGAAATCTTTTGCATTTCTATACATTAACAACACAATATTAGCAAGAGATTCAAGAAACAATTCCACTTACCCTTGCATCAAAAAGAATAAAATATCTTAGGAATAAACCTACTTAAGGAAACAAAAGATCTGTGCTCTGAAAACTGTAAGATGCCGATGAAAGAAGTCAAAGATGTTCTTCCAACGTCTCTGCTTTGTTTCCTAAGGGAATCTCCAAGAAGGAGGCCTGAAGTCTGTCTTAGTCTTGATCATCAGCCAGCTTCAAATGTAAAATAAAAATGGTAAAATTAAAGAGTAGAACATTTTTGATGACTCCTCTACAGTTTACATAGAAACTGATTTTAAATCTAAAGTAAGCATGTGTAAACATTTATTTAACATTCCCTGGTGGATCAAATGGTAAAGAGTCTGCCTGCAATGCAGGAAACCCCAGTTCACTCCCTGGATCGGGAGGATCCCCTGGAGAAGGGAATAGCAACTCACTCCAGTATTCTTGCCTGAAGAATTCCATGGACAGAGGAGCCTGGTGGGCTACAGTCCATGGGGTCACAAAGAGTCAGACACAGCTGAGCAACTGACACTTTCATTAAAAATATCAAACACCTACATAGTCAGGATTATGTAGGTTTGTTGAAGGTTTTCCACCGGCAAAATAGAAATATTCCATTAGGTCGCTTTCTAGATGGACGATAATAATTTGCTCTAAGAAATGCATTATAAGATCCGTGGCTTTTGCTTTATTCCTTTATAAAGCTTGACTATGTTATTTGGAGATGATGAAGAATAAATCTGAAAGGCCAAGTAGCACTCTGGCTATGAATAACTCAGCCATGTGTGATCACAGAGCACCAGACAACAAGAAATGCAGCTCAAATAAGATATTTATAGAATGAAATGGAAAGGCGTTTGTCATTGTCTTAGGCCACGTTTCTGGTGCATTTGACACATTGATGCTTTTGTCTTAGGGTAATCTAGTCTATGTCCTTCTGGGACATGAAAACACAGTTTTAATGATGCGCTCTCAATTTATTCCAGGGGCACTTTGTGAGAACTTGCTGCAGAATTAGGTACTGGCTCGTTTACTCTTGTATTAGGTGTCCCATTATTTTCATCTCCGTATGTCTGGCTGTCGGGTTCCCTGCTGTCATCATGAAGGGGCTCTTCAAAGCTTTCCAGACCATCTGGCATCCAGTGAAGGAAGGGTTGTTTTCTACCAGGCTCGCTGACCATGGGATTCTCCAGGCAGGAATACTGGAGTGGGTTGCCGTTTCCTTCTCTAGGGCATCTTCCTGGCCCAGGAATCTAACCCGAGTACCCTGTATCTCCTGCACTGCAGGTGGATTCTTTACCACTAAGCCCCCAGGGAAGCCCTCTACATTTGGAAACATCTCCCAAATGGTTGTTGTTCAGTTGCTAAGTCATGTCTGACTCTTTGCAACTCCATGGACTGTAGCATACCAGGCCTCCCTGTTCTTAACTATCTCCTGGAATTTGCTCAAATTCATGTCCATTTTGTCAGTGATGCCATGGTCCCTAAAAATCAACAATGTGAGTGTGATATTCCCATGCTTGTGGAAAAGTAGCAATTGAAACATTGATCTGGAATGGCCTTTTTTTTTTTGATACTTCACTGACTATCTGTGTTGTATGTGTGAAGGCTTGGCTGTCTTTTATTCATACTTACTTGGTACTAGAGTTGTATCTGGCTCTTAACATATATTATTTTAGTTAAATTATTCCAGTTAACTCCATCTCAACTTGGGGACATATATTATTATCTGAGATTCATAAAAAACAATACATTTGTCTGTGTTAATATAATAAGTGATAGTCAAAGTTCAGTGCTGTTTTAAACCTTGCAATCAGTACTTCACTTATTTTTATTTCAATTAATAGCTAATAACTTTTTATTAGTATGAATCTACATATGCTCACTATTCCCAAATTAGTGTTAGTGGTAAAGAATCTGCCTGTTAATGAAGGAGACACAAGAATGTGGGTTCAACCCCTGGGTCAGGAAGATGCCCAGGAGTAGGAAATGGTAACCCAGTCTAGTATTCTTGCCTGGAAAATTCCATGGGCAGAGGAGCCTGGCGGGCTACAGTTCATGGGTCCACAAAGAGTCAGACACAACTGAACACATGCTCATTATAGAGAAAATTTAGTGGTATGAAGGAGAAAATTAATATTGTTTTTCTCACATCCAGAAACAACCACTCCATTTCCATGTTAACTTTTAGGTTTTTTCTAGATGTTTATTTGTGTATGTGTGTCATTTTAACATATATGTCTTCACACTATAAATAAATTTTATATTCTACTTTTTATCACTTGATCTTATATTGTGAGCATGTTCCCCTATTATTAATTTCTCCCCAGACATGGTTTTTATAAGTAATCTCCTGGCTATATCATGATTTATTTATTCTTTCCCTTGCTAGTGGCTGTTCAGGGGGTTGCCCATTTCTTAACTGGATTCTTAAAAGGTGCCATAAACAATTTTATGCATAAATCTTGGTTGAAATCTCTGGCTCTTTTTTTTTAGGACTGGCTTCTAAAACTGAGATCACTGGGTCCTGTGCCATCTGCTTTTGTTTGATACATTGGGAGAGACTCTTTCCCAACAGACCCTTCTCTGAGTTAGGATGGAGAGGGTGTGAATGACTCGGAGGAAAAAAGTGAAAGTGAAAGTCATTCTCAGTCATGTCCAACTCTTTGTGACCCCATGGACAGTCCAGGGAATTCTCCAGGACAGAATACTGGAGTGGGTAGTGTTTCACTTCTCCAGGGGATCTTCCCAACCCAGGGATCAAACCCAGGTCTCCTGCACTGCAGGCGGATTCTTTACTAGCTGAGCCACAAGGGAAGCCCAAGAATGCTGGAGTGGGTAACCCATCCCTTCTCCAGTGGATATTCCAGACCCAGTAATCGAACTGGGGTCTCCTGCATTGCAGGTGGATTCTTTACTGACTGAGCCACCAGGGAAGTCTAATTCTTCTTAAATTTGCCTTTTCCCTATAAAAAAAATTTCTTCCTGGTCCCAAGTGATAAGCTAATTGACTCTGAGTCTTAGTTTTGTTGAAGGTGTGAATTTTGTCTCTATAGGTAATATATATTTTATTAACATATCTGTATCTAATACCTGTATTTAAATAAGATTCTGGGAGCAGCTCAAAAAGGCTAGTCAGAAGTTATTTTAATCTTAAAAACCCTAATCCTACTAGGACGTGTTAATCTGAAGGATATTCTCCAAAGGGAGTTTTGATATTTCTACAGAACTAAGTGTTTTCCTAAAACGCAACAAAAAATGTTGGGACAAATATGAGAAGTCTCACCAGGGAAGGAAAAGTAATTGCCACACTTCAAGGAAGATTTCAGATGCGTAAATGATTTATAAATCTTTCCAGAATTAAGGTTAAAAAAATGATGAATTTTGCACTTAATTCTTCAAAACCTAGCCTTGTCTCTCATAGACTGTCCATCAACCCTCTGCTCCCAGGGCCCCTTGTTATCCTTCTGCAGTCTGACTGTTAAAGACATGACCTTTTAATTTATTTTTGAGTAGCTTCCCTGTGGAAATCTAGGGAGGATAAAGGCTAGGAGGTCATTTCGATTTTCCTTCCAATCTTTTGTATCTTCTCTTTCATCCTCCCTAAATTGTCAAGTAATTAGATTCTTGCATTATTTTCCTTTTTGAACTTTCTATGAACATTCACTTTTATTTTCCATATTGTTTTACTAGCTAAACAAAGCGTCTCTGGATTGGTGAGCAGCACACAACAATTCATTTGAAAATCATCTGTTTCATGTTTATTTCCTACTCCTTTGTTCCTGGTGGAGTCCAACGCACCATCACTGTGGTTTTGATGGCTTTAATTCTTTGTTGTACCCTGGGCTCCTGGTACTATCGCTCTTCCTGTGCTTCCCTTTGTTCTCCGGATTCTCTTTCCTCCCCTCTCTGCCCCCTGGCAGAGCAGGGTTTCAGATGTTGTTGCACAGCTGGTGCATTTATAGACAATCACTTCTGATTGTTTCCTTTTCTAGATTTTCATTGGGATTCATGGAGTCATAGAATGAATGCTGGCATTGCTGTTTTCTCTCATACATAATATTTCTAACACCCCTTTTTTTGTGACTTTCTCAATTCTGCTTCTTCAGTTTATTTCAAATCCTACAAAACTAATTCTCCAAAAGGTTCAGCTTAAATAAGGTGTTGATATAGGCCTTTTTGAGGAAGAGCAAAAGTGAATTTATACTCATGCCTCAGCAGCTACCTTCTATTATCACAAATCCACATATATTTTTCTCTGGAGTGGCCATGTATAAAGAGGCTTTCTGGAATATTATCTTTTGTTAACTTGGCATGTGTTTGTAGAAGAGAATTCCACTGAGAAATGGCAATGGACATGTTTTTTCTTTCTTTTTGATAGGAATTCCCCAAAGAGAATTCTTTCTGTTTCCAATTTAAGCGAAGCTTCTCATCCCAGAGGAAATATTTCCGGCATAAGGTTAGAGACAAGGAACTCTTACAAATTGCAAATCATTCTCCGTTGCCAGAAGGGTGTTTTTGAAAGAAATACTCTCCCCAAGTGGTGCAAAGTTTGTCACCCTTTCCTTTCTGAACTCTAGCAAGTAGGTGTCAAGTCTAAATTTGTTAGCAGCTTTTGTGCTATCTGTTAAAAATGGGGAATGAAAGGAAAAGATTCAGATCATTGCAAACTTTCACACAGAAACCTGGTTTGGAAAAGGGAAAGGTCTCTGGACAATGTACCAGCTCTTTGTGGCGACATACTTACACACTTATGTGTGTAGTAACACAAACCGGCTTTGCTGTGGGTGGACAAAGTTGCATTCCTAATTATATAATTTAGTTTAAAATGCTGTGAAACCTAATATATTTTTTTATCCTCTGTGGAACTGATGACACAAACTAGGTTTTAGTTACCATAATAATCCAAGGTTGGGGTCCTTTGGCCTTCCTGAAAGATATGAAAGATATTTCGCTTTGCGCCTTTATGTGTAGAAATTCCTCTGAATAGATATTTTCCTTCTTAGGGTTCTTTTATTTTGTGGGCTATGTAGGTGGGTGTGGGAGCAGTGAAAGAGTGCTGTGTAGGCTAGAGATTAGGCTAGAGACCCAACCTCGGCAGCTTCAGCTTGCTCAGTAAGGATGTGTCGACTGAAAAAAATACACACAACCAAAAAGTTGAGAGTTATGCTTTATTTGGCAGAAATTTTTAGGACTTCAAGCTAGGTAGGCAGCATCTCAAGTAATCCTAAGAGAACTGTTTTCTCTCATACACAAAATAGTCTCCTCCAGACTCCGAGGAGATGAAGGGGAGGAGACAAGTTATACAAAAAGATTTGCAACAAAGGGCAGGTAGTCCAAACATCAAAAGATCATTGTTAATTAAAGAAAACTTGATATTTCAAGTTAAGGAGTTTAGTGCTTTTCTGTGTATGGAAAGATGCATGAATCTGGGCTCACTGAAATCATTCTTTTGATATGCATCTCAGCTGTCCTGGGCCAGTATCCTGTTTTCTCCTCCTGAGTTTCCTCAGGGCAGCTGGTTGCAGTCGATGGCTGCTAGGTGGTAGGTATTCTGTCCTTTCCTGAGCTTCCTTAGGGCTCACTGGCTTATGCTGGAGAGCTGTAATCATTGATGAGTGTGACATCCTTGCTTGCTGATGTGGTAGGAAATATTCCATTTCTCAGGTGGCAGGAATTTAGACAGGCTATTCTACAATTAGCAATGTGAGGCTTAAGAAAGGGTACCCACATTTTCATCATGCAAGAGGAGGGTGTGGTGTTTGGAGAAGCCCTCTGGCTCTTCGAGGGCTCCGATCATTCAGGAAAATGATGGTGGATTGTGCAAGGCTCGTGAGGACCTATATGCACCAGTCTAAAGACAGTGCCCCTTAAAGTCCTCCAGGCTCCTACTGCTCTTTCTAGCTCCTCCTCTCCAGAGGAAGGTAGCTTCAGGATTTGGAAATTTTGTTAGATTTCAGGATTCTGGAAAACCGTTCAGTAGAGCTCGATAAAAAGCTGGGTAAAGTCGGCTTCATGAACAAAAACTATCTGGAGCCAAACTAAATGTCCAGATGTGATTTGAGCATTTATGCCTCCTTTTATTGCAGTGATTACTGAACTGTTTAGTAACAGGGTAATAATTACTATTACAATTCTTGTGTTTGATGACACACATGCATCATCAGAGAGCAGGCACAGAGACTCATAACTCACTGAATAACTGAGCCAAGGCACTAAACATCTATACAAAAATATTTCAAAAGGCAGATGGAATTTAGAGAAAATGATAAATAGCTCTTGTTTAAGCTGAATGCTTATGAAAGAAGAAAACTATCAAAATTATTTTGCGAAGGTATTAGCACAATTGCCTCTATCCTTCTGAACCTTTGAAGTAGCATAAAGATTAAATCTTCCATTTTATCATTTGTATAAAGGAAGGATAAATCCCCATTTTCCTTCATCAAGCCATAGAGTTTTTTTCTTTCTGTTACTAAATTATAGCCATCAAGACCATCTCCTTGATTTAGGTCACTTACTAGTTAATAACATGACTCTTAACTAGAATCCTTACTCTCATCAAACTCCAAGGAAAATTTTAAATGAATATAAAGTAATTTTAAAAAAGAATATGTTGTCCTACTCAACCAGAATATAATTAATTCCTCGGAGAAGGCAATGGCACCCCACTCCAGTACTCTTGCCTGGAAAATCCCATGGACGGAGGAGCCTGATAGGCTGCAGTCCATGGGGTTGCTAAGAGTCGGACACAACTGAGCGATCTTCACTTTCACTTGTCACTTTCATGCATTGGAGAAGGAAATGGCAACCCACTCCAGTGTTCTTGCCTGGAGAATCCCAGGGACGGCGGAGCCTGGTGGGCTGCCGTCTATGGGGTTGCACAGAGTCGGACATGACTGAAGCGACTTAGCAGCAGCAGCAGCAAGTGAAGGTGTATTTTCTCCTTAATTTGGCCACAACCTTCTCAGAGTGGCAAAGTTAATTTATTTGGACTAACACTTTTCCATAATGAAATATAAAACATCTATAAGGAAGCAACTGCCTTTTGTATGTTAAGCTGCTACCCTTTGAGTTTGCTACCTCTTTTATTAGCTCCAGAAATTATTCTGTAGATTCTATGGAATCTTTTGCAGAGACAATCATGTTATCTACAAATGAAGGGTTTTTTTTTCTTCTTTTCCAACCTGTATAACGTTTATTTATTTTTCTTATTGCACTGGTTAGAATTTCTATGTGGTGTCTAACAGGACTGGAGAAAGAAGATATCTTTCCCCAGCTTATGAGGAAAGCATCTAACTAAAACCCTTCAAGGACAACAGAGGCAGAACACTCTCAGACATAAACTGCAGCAAGATTCTTTTTGACCCACACCCCAGAGTAATGAAAATACAAACAGAAATAAAAAAATGCGGGCTTCCCTGGTGGCTCAGTGGTAAAGAATCCACCTGCCAATGCAGGAGATGAGGGTTTGACCCTTGGGTTGGGAAGATCCCCTGGAGAAGGAAATCGGCAACCCACTTCAGTATTCTTGCCTGGAGAATCCCATGGACAGAGGAGCCTGGGTTTGCAAAGAGTCAGATGCAACTTAGTGACTAAACAACATTTTTTATTTATAGAAAGAAACTTTCAAAGTTTTGTTAATGCTTATATACTATTATTACTCATCAAAGTCTTCATAAAATATAAAAAGTGGGTATTAAAAGTAGTTAATTTTCTTCTTGAATATTCTAAAACATGCCAATTTAGATTAGCCTTCAGATTTTAAGGACTTGTAGAATAAGCAAAAAGTGCGTGCATGTATGCATGCGTGCTAAGCTGTGTCTGACTCTTTGCAACCTTGTGGACTATAGCCCACCAGACTCCCCTGTCCATGGGAATTCTCCAGGCAAGAATACTGGAATGGGTTTCCATGCCCTCCTCCAGGGGATCTTCCCAACCCAGGGATCAAATCCACATCTCTTATGACTCCTGCATTGGCAGGCAGGTTCTTTACCACTAGTGCTGCCTGGGAAGCCCATACAAAATGTACCCAAGAATATTTCAATATATTTAGAATCAGTTTGTTTACATTATGACAGCAATACTTTGGACTTGCAGATATTGAATGAATTATCCTAAGTACGCAGAAAAGGCATTTTAGACCAAGTTACTTATTGGTAAAAATAACACATCAGAAAATTATTAGCTGTGCAAGCACCCCAGGTGAGTACAATGCAGTATCCTGGTGACCTTTTACTGAGAACGCTGCCATTGACCTTGTAGCTGGAAAAGCCTTCAGAGGGCATTCATCTTGACCCTTCATTTAATGAATGAGATCCTGGACCTCTAGAGGCGGCAGTGCAGTTAGTCAGGGTCTGTGCTGGAAATGGCTCATGATTTCAGCTTCCTTGTATTATACAATGATGTGCTACTCAGGACACTGGTGATGAATGCCCAGCTTGATTATCCAACTAAACTTTGAATGTATTTTAATAATCATAAGTAATGAATAGAAATATACTTACTTTAGAAACTACAAAGAACATGTAACAGATATGTTTCATCCACAAGATTAGATAATAGTGTCACCACTGTCTGCTTTGATGTCAACAAAGTCAGCACCTACTTGGGGAAGCAGTGCAAAATGATGTGGTCCACCAAGCCAGCTGAATATTCTAGACACAGATGCTTACATATCAGACTTCACTCATTAATTGAAATTCAGTGCAGTCGCTCAGTCCTGTCCGACTCTTTGCGACCCCATGGATTGCAGCACACCAGGCTTCCCAGTCCATCACCAACTCCCGGAATGTGCTCAAATTCATGTCCATCCAGGCAGTGATGTCATCCAACCATCTCATCCTCTTTCGTCCTCTTCTCCTCCTCCCTTCAGTTTTTCCAGGCTTCAGGGTCTTTTCCAATGAGTCAGCTCTTCGCATCAAGTGGCCAAACTATTGGAGCTTCAGCTTCAGCATCAGTCCTTCCAATGAATATTCAGGGTTGATTTCCTTTAGGATGAACTGGTGGGATCTCCTTGCAGTCCAAGGGACTCTCAAGGGTCTTCTCAAACACCATAGTTCAAAAGCATCAGTTCTTTGGCATTCAGCTTTCTTTATGGTCCAACTCTTACATCCATACATGACTACAGGAAAAACCATAGCTTTGACTAGACAGACCTTTGTCAGCAAAGTACTGTCTCAGCTTTGTAGTATGCTGTCCTAGGTTGGTCATAGCTTTTCTTCCAAGGAGCAAGCTTCTTTTAATTTCATGGCTGCAGTCACCATCTGCAGTGATTTTGGAGCCCAAGAAAATAGAGTCTCTTACTGTTTCCATTGTTTCCCCACCTATTTGCCATGAAGTAACGGGACCGGATGCCATGATCTTCGTTTTTTGAATACGAGTTTTAAGCCACCTTTTTCACTCTCCTCTTTTACTTTTATCAAGAGGCTCTTCAGTTCCTCTTCACTTTCTGTCATAACAATGGTGTCATCTTCATACCTGAGGTTATTGATACTTCTCCTAGCAATCTTGATTCCAGCCTGTGCTTCATCCAACCTGACATTTCACATGATGTACTCTGCATAGGAATTAAATCAGCAGGGTGACAATATACAGCCTTGATGTACTCCTATCCCGATTTGGGATCAGTCCATTGTTCCATGTCCGATTCTAACCATTGCTTCTTGACCTGCATACAGATTTCTCAGGAGATAGTGAAGGTGGTCTGGTATTCCCATTTCTTTAAGAGTTTTCTACAGTTTGTTGTGATCCACACAGTCAAAGACTTTGGTGTAGTCAATACAGGAAAATACAATCTTTCACATGTGTTTATGGTTTTAAGAGAGTTGTGGTTTTATATTTGAAAACTATTCTCTACTAACTTGGTGGTCCTGCTGAGATGTTAGGACTCATCTGACAAGTTGTCTTGCTGGAGCGGCTTACCTCTTAGGCTCAGCCTGTGTGCTTTTGTTTTTCTTGGTTTCCAGTCTGAGTTCCAAATGACTGTAGAACTTTAAAGTTGTTGATGCTCTATTTTATTATCTTCTTTTCCCCTGATTTTGTGTTTTGTCTTTGTTTCTGGTTCACACAGGTGGTTCACACAGAAGCCAATTTACTTCTCACTGGGCTCAGCAATGATTGAAAACTTGGTTCTATCCCCAACGGCTTATTAATTTCTATAGATGGAAGATAGTGATCTGATCTCTCTTGGATGACAGACGATGGAGAATTCATATTTTCAGTCCTTTTTGTTTGTCTATTTTGAACTCTAATCAATTAAGAATTTCTGGGACAGGAAAAAGCTCTTTGAGATGTAGGCCACAGAGTTTTTGTGTGTCTGTGTTTACTTTTGACCTAAGGCTGATATTGTAGAACTGAAGTTGCAGGTTCTTTATATGTCTCCATGAGTATGTGTCGGTGTGTGTAATTGAGAAAGGCATTTTCTCAGGATTTTCCCCTATCACCAGAGGATATTAATGAATTAAGTTGTTATGTCACTTAGAGAAGCTCTCTTTTGATTGGTTATAGAGGTAAATATACATTAATATAAATAAAATATTCCTAAAGTTTCCCCAGAGTAATGAAATCATATTTCTAATAATTTAACAGAGTTGCCCTTAAAAATATGTTGCTAGATCAGAAACATTTTAAGGATTCAAGATTACATAATTATGATAGAGTTTTGGCAAATTGGACTGGAGTAATGATTACAATTTTCAAAAGAAATCTATGTCTTTGTCTGATTTATTAGTGTTAACTATATATAAGCATATATGTTATTTTTTAGTTGACTGATTTTCTCTTTTTTGAATAGAATAGGCCTAATTTCCTAAAATTATACCTGTCTCATGATCAAGTAAGCTAATAATATTCCCCCACAATATTAAAGATTATGAAAAGTAATTTGTGCTCAACTAAATTGAATCATTACTCCAGCAAACTTTTTATATCTGTAGTAATTATGTTTTGTAGTGTATCGGTTTAAACTGGAGAAGGAAATGGCAACCCACTCCAGTATTCTTATCAAGAGAATCCTGTGGACAGAGGAGCCTGGTGGGCTGCCGTCTATGGGGTGGCACAGAGTTGGACACGACTGAAGTGACTTAGCCGCAGCAGCAGCAGCTTAAACATAATTTCCAAACTCTTTAGGTAATTTAAAACCTTAAACTAATATTCAATTGAGCTAATTAATGTATAATTCTTGGTTGGATAGATATTTTCTAAGTGATATGGAATGCTGAAATATTAATGTCCAAGTATGATTTGAGGCTGCATATTTCTATGCTACAAAGGTCTATATCTTTGGGTCATGTTACTGAATGTGTTTGCTTTTGTCACTTACGGTACAAAAGCAATGAGTGTGGCTGCGGAAAGTTGTGTTAAGTATATTCACAAGCTATGTCATTCTGCTAAAAAGCTACAGAACGACAGACTGTTCTCAATAATATATTCTCTAGTTTTCTCTGTGAAATAGAAAACTTTCACCTTGATCAGAATTTATAATTAATATTCGTGGTTGAGACTATGCTATAAGCAATGAGAATGGAGAAATGCAAGTGGGTGTGTACCTTTATTTTCTGAGGAAAAAGGTAATTTTTTTCTCATATAAGTAAGTTCCTTCCAGAATATGAAAGAGCTTGAAAAAGGCAATACCTGAAAAATAAATTTTATTCGATTTGGTTTATCATAACTGAATCTGAAAAGAAGGCATAAGTTAAAATTTTAGCTAAGTTTGCTCATTTTTGACAGGTTGGTTGGTTTCATTGGTTTATAAGATGAAAGAATATTTTTTTTACCTTTTGCAAAATTTGTCTATGTAGCAGAGAACCTGTGTCTGCCAGAACAATTTTTTTGTGTGTGTGCTTCATGTTGACTTTATTATGTCCTTGAGTGTTGGAAAGAAAAAACCCAAAGAACAAAGTTTTCTCACTTGTGAAAGAGTTCAGGTTCTTTGCGAGTTTGTTACCCTTTATGTGTAATTCAAAACACTTTGTTGTCAATTTGATTAAATAGGTCACCATGCTATTGGTTCTCAGGCACCTAATATCCAGTCAAAATCAAATGCCCCAAATCTCCTCTGACAGCTGTTTTGGTTTTTACCCTACCAAGACTGGATCCTCTATTTAGAAAAAACAAAGTAAAAACTTTGGGGTATCCTTAATACCTAAATGATGTTTGAGATTTCACAAAGGCCCCAGAGCAATCTCCAAGATTTATTTTCCACCTTGTAAAATGAGAAACACTAGAAATAATTAAGTTAGTTTAACATGCTATATATCTCTTAAATTAGCTCAGTGCTATTGCAAGAGCTACATGGGAAAACTCATCAAATTAGATGAGACATTTAGCCTTCTCTTGAGTTTGTTGAGGACAATTGTATTAATATAAAGATTCCAGACAGTATGTGCCTTCTGAGAAGACTCTGGAGGTTTGTCTTACTCTCAAGGGACACATTGATACAACCTTTATGAAACAATTAGCTACTGTCCTCCAGTAGGGAGCTTATCCTCTTGCATAATGATATCATTGATGATAGTAATTGGGGCTTCCCAGGTGGCGCCGTGGTAAAGAATCCACTTGCCAATGCAGGAGACACAGGAGATCCGGGTTTGATCCCTGGGTCAGGAAGATCCCCTGGAGGAGGAAATGGCAACCCCCTCCAGTGTTCTTGCCTGGAGAATCTCATGGACAGTCTATGGGGTTGCAAAGAGTCAGACGTGAATGAGTGCCTGAGCACGCACGGAGCACGATGGTAGTGATCACTAAGTGTTTGTCTTCTGCAGGTGATCGTTGTCTTACTCTGAGGCTGAAGGCTATACTGTCAGGTACAGGTAGTCATTTTTGCCCTTAGACTTAAATCCTCATGGAAAGAATGATAGCAGCTACTTTAGTCTATTGACTCTTCCAAGTCAAGGCTCTTGGGTACAGGTTTCTGAACTGACATCACTTAAAGGCTGTCAGATTTTACCACTGGCCTGAGGTAGGAGCGCAGGACTCTTAGTCAGGAAGCAGATGGCTTCATGAAACAGGTCGACAACCCATGATTCAGCAGAAGAGGCCAAGTAAACGGAGGACACAGATTTTGTTGTGATTAGTTCCTTGGAATTTTTAAAATACTTTGTTCATGTTCTATTTTTTCATGTTTATATTTAGAAGTCCTTTTTCTTTCTGAGTCATCACTACTGTTCAGTAAACTCTGCTTTTGTAAAGTGAAATAAAATATTTTGAAATGATATCTGATTCTCAGTCGTCCCTCAGTTCAGTTCAGTTCCGTTCAGTCGCTCAGTCGTGTCTGACTCTTCGTGACCCGATGAATCGCAGCATGCCAGGCCTCCCTGTCCATCACCAACTCCTGGAGTTTACACAAACCCATGTCCATCGAGTTGGTGATGCCATCCAGCCATCTCATCTTCCATGGTCCCCTTCTCCTCCTGCCCCCAATCCTTCCCAGCATCAGGGTCTTTTCCAATGAGTCAACTCTTCGCATGAGGTGGCCAAAGTATTGGAGTTTCAGCTTCAACATCAGTACTTCCAATGAACACCCAGGACTGATCTCTTTTAGGATGGACTGGTTGGATCTCCTTGCAGTCCAAGGGACTCTCAAGAGTCTTCTCCAACACCGCAGTTCAAAAGCATCAATTCTTTGGTGCTCAGCTTTCTTCACCTCAGAAATCCCCAATTCTTAATGAGCATTTTCATGGTATTATAGCTATTTATATAGGTTTTATGCAAACCTGGGGCTTCCCTGGTAGCTCAGGTGGTAAAGAATCTGCCTGCAATGCTGGAGACCAGGGTTCAATCCATGGGTCAGGAAGATCTCCTGGAGAAGGGACTGGCAACCCACTCCGGTATCCTTGCCTGGAGAATTCCATGGACACAAGAACCTGGCAGGCTACAGTCTATGGGGTTGCAAAGAGGAGAACACGATTGAGCAACTAACACACACACAAAATTCAAACCTACTTGCCTATTTTTAACAGAATATAATTAGATTGTGCAACCAAGGCCACTCATTTGAAAAGAACTGTTATTTAATCAAGAATGATGAGCTACTTTAAAGAAAAAAGGTTATCTCTTAGGGTTAACCTGACTTAGGGCTCTGGTCTTACAGACAAGGAAGAAAGTTATTTCCTGGCAGGCCAAAACACTTAAGTTTTGGGGACATTGAGAAGGAAAGAATTCACCCAAATTTGTAGGCACAGAAAGTGAAATCTGGGAGAGAAAGCTTCTTTAAATTTTGGTTTCCTAACTTTTTGGAAAGCAAATGATAGAGGCTTTAAACAAATAAAATTCAATCTCCTCAGGAAAACTTCCAAACATAAGTTAAATCCGTGGCTTTAGTAGTAGCTCAGAACTGCATGGTTCTAAATTTACGAAGCAAATACATGGTTAATTAACACTAGGGCAGCACCTATGGAGATAAGAAGGCCAAACCAATGAGACCAGCACTTTTGTGATCAAGATAATGTTAGGAGATGGTGTTTGTGATCCCCAGGACAAGCTTGTTGGGAAATATTCAGAAAACTTTTAAGGTTGTCCTTTTAACTAGAATGCTGGAGATTCTCTAGCAGATCCTCTAGGGTTATTTAATTCTGTAGAGGGATGTAGCTTTGATTGTATTTGTCTAGGCTACATCACAGCTCTGGAAGTTGTAAAAAGCTGGTCAAAATGTAAATGACTCTTGTCTACAGAAATGCAGATGGATTTTGTCTGGTCGTGATACCACTGATATCTACTCCATAGAAAAGATGATCCAAACATTGTTATAAAGATTACATTTTGGGCCTAGTTTTGCATCTGTCAGCAAATGTAGCATTTTTTTAAAAAACGTTGTTGCAACCTCAATTCTTTTTGTAAATCAATTAATTTATTTGTGGCTGCCCTGGGTCTTCATTGCTACCCTTGAGCTTTCTCCAGTTTCAGCGAGTGTGGGCGACTCTCTAGTTTCAGTGTACAGGATTCTCGATGCGGTGATTTCTCTTATTGCAGAGCACAGGCTCCAGGGTGCTCAGGCTTCAGTAGCTGGGGCTCGTGGGTTCTAGAATGCAGGCTCAATAGTTGCGGCGTATGGGTTTAGTTACCCCGCAGCACATGGGATCTTCCCTGTAACAGGGATCAAACCCGTGTCTGCTGTATTGGCAGGCAGATTCTCAACCACTTGACACCCAGGGAGGTCCCCCAATTTAGCATTTTTGATGTTCTATATATAGTCTTTTTAGAAATTTCGCCATTTAAAGTGATTTCTTTTTTAAAAATTAAAAAAAAAAGTTACTTGATATTGAAAGATAGTTGATCAATAATGTTGTGTTAGTTTTAAGCATAGATGTCTGGTCTCGTGCCTCTTCTTTGAACTGGTTGTGTGCTGTGCTGTGCTTAGTCACTCAGTCGTGTCGGACTCTTTGAGACCCCATGGCCTGTAGCCCACCTGTCTCCTCTGTCCATGGGATTCTCCAGGCAAGAACACTGGAGTGGGTTGCCATGCCCTCCTGCAGGGGAGCTTCCCAACCCAGGGATCGAACCCGGGTCTCCCTCATTGCAGGTGGATTCTTCTACATGTGTTCATTTTATGTTATACAACAGTTTTGATTTTGGGAACTTGAAAATGATCGTTCTGAAAAATCATCTTTTAACAGTCGGTCTGGTTTCTGTTGTTCATCTGACATCAAGCAGCTCTTTGGATTTGCCTGTTTCTGAGTCCACGTTTGGAGTATTTGGAGTAGTCTCGACAATTTTGTCTTTGAGGTTTGCAGAACTGAGGTAATGAACCATAGACTTTGGCTTCTCTGATGGCTCAGTGGGTAAAGAATCTGCCTGCACTGCAAGAGGCACAGGAGATGCAGGTTCCATCCCTGGGTTGGGAAGATCCCCTGGAGGAGGTCATGGCAACCCACTCCAGTATTCTTGCCTGGAAAATCCAATGGACAGAGGAGCCTGGTGGGCTATAGTCTATAGGGTTGCAAAGAGATGGACATGACTAAGCGACTAAGCACTGTACCATAGACTTTGGAATTAACCCACCTGACCAATCCTGTATCTCATCAACACAATTTCAAACCTTAAAGTGGAAATTATAGGAAGACAACACTGGACAAGAATTTAACACTGACATCTTAGCTAAGAGTCTCTAAATGAAAGTTGAGTCTTCAAGCACTAAAACAGTGTGTTACAAGGATAGAAATATAGATCAATGGAACAAAATAGAAAGCCCAGAGATAAACCCACGCACCTATGGGCACCTTATCTTCCACAAAGGAGGCAAGAGAATACAATGGAGAAAAGACAATCTCTTTAACAAGTGGTGCTGGGAAAACTGGTCAACCACTTGTAAAAGAATGAAACTAGAACACTTCCTAATACCATACACAAAAATAAACTCAAAATGGATTAAAGATCTAAATGTAAGACCAGAAACTATAAAACTCCTAGAGGAAAACATAGGCAAAACACTCTCCGACATAAATCACAGCAGGATCCTCCATGACCCACCCCCCAGAATATTGGAAATAAAAGCAAAAATAAACAAATGGGACCTAATTAAAATTAAAAGCTTTTGCACAACAAAGGAAACTATAAGCAAGGTGAAAAGACAGCCTTCAGAATGGGAGAAAATAATAGCAAACGAAGCAACAGACAAACAATTAATCTCAAAAATATACAAGCAACTCCTGCAGCTGAATTCCAGAAAAATAAACGACCCAATCAAAAAATGGGCCAAAGAACTAAACAGACATTTCTCCAAAGAAGACATACAGATGGCTAACAAACACATGAAAAGATGCTCAACATCACTCATTATTAGAGAAATGCAAATCAAAACCACAATGAGGTACCATTACACACCAGTCAGAATGGCCGCTATCCAAAAGTCTACAAGCAATAAATGCTGGAGAGGGTGTGGAGAAAAGGGAACCCTCTTACACTGTTGGTGGGAATGCAAACTAGTACAGCCACTATGGAGAACAGTGTGGAGATTCCTTAAAAAACTGGGAATAGAACTTCCATATGACCCAGCAATCCCACTGCTAGGCATATACACCGAGGAAACCAGAATTGAAAGAGACGCGTGTACCCCAATGTTCATCGCAGCACTGTTTACAATAGCCAGGACATGGAAGCAACCTAGATGTCCATCGGCAGACGAATGGATAAGGAAGCTGTGGTACATATACACAATGGAATATTACTCAGCCATTAAAAAGAATACATTTGAATCGGTTCTATTGAGATGGATGAAACTGGAGCCCATTATACAGAGTGAAGTGAGCCAGAAAGAAAAGCACCAATACAGTATACTAATGCATGTATATGGAATTTGAAAGATGATAATGGTAACCCTATATGTGAGACAGAATAAGAGACACAGATGCATAGAACAGTCCTGTGGAGTCTGAGGGAGAAGGTGAGGGTGGGACGTTCTGAGACAATAACATTGAAACATGTATATTGTCATATGTGAAGCAGAACACCATTCCATGTTCTATGCATGGGACGGATGCTCAGGGATGGAGCGTTGGGATGACACAGAGGGATGGGAGGGGGAGGGAGGTGGGAGGAGGGTTTGGGAGGGGGAGCACATGTGAATCCATGGCTGATTCATGTCGATGTATGGCAAAAACTACTACAATATTGTAAAGTAATGAGCCCCCAACTAAAATAAAGAAAAAATAAATAAATAAAAAAACACTAAAAAATAAAAAAAAAATAAAACAGTGTGTTAAATGAGACGCTAGAGGGCTTCCCTTGTGGCTCAGCTAGTATAGAATCTGCCTGCAATGCGGGAGACCTGGGTTCAATCCCTGGGTTGGGAAGATCCCTTGGAGAAGGGATGGCCTAGAGAATTCCATGGTCAGTCCATGGGGTCGCAAAGAGTCAGACACAACTGAGTGACTTTCACTTCACAGAGGCTGTAATACTGAGGACAGAGGCCCTCAGACTGTTTCCTGCCATTGCCAAAAGTTAACCTTGGCTGTCAGGACACTGAATATCAGGACACAAGCTCACCTGTCCTAGTGAGACTCAACCCCTCTCTCATGACTGAAGATGTATTCAGCCTCATCCTAAATACACTCTGAAAATGCCAGGATGAAAAGTGTTCCTAACTGAATGCAAAGCATTGTTTTTTAAAAAAGACTGCCAGTCTTCGCTGTACACCTGTGGGTACTGATCATGCTTTTGAGTCATATTAAATCTTTTCTGGTTTCATTTGTTTCCTTGGGAAACTACCAACCGTAATACTCTGACATCCTAGGATTTCCCAGATTGGTTTCTATGTGCAAATTAAAGTTTGGAGAAATGAAGACTTTGTAAGATTACCTGTAATGTACTGCCAAGTGTTTAATGCACAATTAGTCAAGGACCCAATTAGAATGCAAGTAAAACTGAACCTATGGTTAATTAAAGCAACTGGACAGTGAAGCTGAGAGCTGGTGGTTTAGGTACCTTAGGACTTTAAGTTAGAAAACTTGGTCCATTAAGAATGGCTCATAATCATTTTAAAGTTTGTTCTTTGGATAAGAGTTTGTGCAGAACACTTCAGCTCAGTTCAGTCGCTCAGTCGTGTCTGACTCTTTGCGACCCCGTGGACTGCAGCACGCCAGGCCTCCCTGTCCATCACCAACTCCTGGAGTTTACTCAAACTCATGTCCATTGAGTCGGCGATGCCATCCAACCATCTCATCCTCTGCTGTCCCCTTCTCTTCCTGCCTTCAATCTTTCCCATCATCAGGGTCTTTTCCAATGAGTCAGCTCTTTGCATAAGGTGGCCAAAGTGTTAGAGTTTCAGCTTCAGCATCAGTCCTTCCAAAGAATATTCACGATTGATCTCCTTTAGGATGGACTGGTTGGATCTCTTTGTAGTCTAAGGGACTCTCAAGAGTCTTCTCCAACATGACAGTTCAAAAGAATCAATTCCTTGGCCCTCAGCTTTCTTTATAGTCCAACTCTCACATCCATACATGGAAAAACCATACTGGACTACTGGAAAAACCATAGCTTTGACTAGA
Source organism: Okapia johnstoni (assembly GCA_024291935.2). Taxonomy (NCBI): domain Eukaryota; kingdom Metazoa; phylum Chordata; class Mammalia; order Artiodactyla; family Giraffidae; genus Okapia; species Okapia johnstoni. The sequence goes on from CM044313.1 coordinate 100,592,992, forward strand.
CTGACATTTGTTGGCAAAGTAATGTCTCAGCTTTTTAATATGTTGTCTAGATTGGTCATAGCTTTTCTCCCAAGGAGCAAGCATCTTTTAATTTCATGGCTTCAGTCACAATCTGCAGTGATTTTGGAGCCCCTCCAAAATAAATTCTGTCACTGTTTCCATTGTTTCCCTACCTATTTGCCATGAAGGGATGGGACTGGATGCCGTGATCTTAGTTTTTTGAATGTTGAGTTTTAAGCCAGCTTTTTCACTCTCCTTTTTCTTAAATTCGTCTTCACTTTTTGCCATGAGGGTGGTGTCATCTGCATATCTGAGGTTATTGATATTTCTCCTGGCAGTCTTGATTCCAGCTTGTGCTTCATCAAGCCTGGCATTTCACATGATATACTCTGCATATAAGTTAAATAAGCAGGGTGACAATGTAACCTTGATGTACTCCTTTCCCAATTTGTAACCAGTCCACTGTTCTATGTCCAGTTCTAAGTGTTGCTTCTTGACCGGCATACAGATTTCTCAGGAGGCAGGTAAGGTGGTCTGGTATTCACATCTCTTGAAGAATTTTCCACAGTTGTTGTGATCCACAGTTAAAGGCTTTAGTGTAGTCGGTGAAGCAGAAGTAGATATTTTTCTGGAATTCTTTTACTTTTTCTATTCTCCAACAGATGTTGGCAATTTGATCTCTGGTTCCTCTGCCTTTTCTAAATCCAACTTGAACATCTGGAAGTTCTTTGTTCACGTACTGTTGAAGCCTGGCTTGGAGAATTTTGAGCATTACTTTGTTAGTGTGTGAGATGAGTGCAATTGTGCAGCAGTGTAAACATTCTTTGGTATTGCCCTTCTTTGGGATTGTAACAAAAGGTGAACTTTTCCAGTCCTATGGCCACTGCTGAGTTTTCCAAATTTGCTGGCATATTGAGTGCAGCACTTTCACAGCATCATCTTTTAGGATTTGAAATAGCTCAACTGAAATTCCATCACCTCCACTAGCTTTGTTTGTAGTGATGCTTCCTAAGGCCTACTTGACTTCACATTCCAGGATGTCTGGCTCTAGGTGAGTGATCACACCATCGTGGTTATCTGGGTCATTAAGATCTTTTTTATATAGTTCCTCTCTGTGTTCTTGCCACCTTTTCTTAATTTCTTCTGCTTTTGCTAGGTCCATACCGTTTCTGTCCTTTATTGTGCCCCCTTTTGCATGAACTGTGGTGTTGGAGAAAACTCTTGAGAGTCCCTTGACTGCAAGGAGATCAAACCAGTCAATCGTAAAGGAAATCAGCCCTGAATATTCATTGGAAGGACTGATGCTGAAGCTGAAACTCTAGTACTTTGGCTACCTGATGCGAAGAACTGATTCCTTGGAAAAGACCCTGATGCTGGGAAAGATTGAAGGCAGGAGAAGGAGACGACAGAGGATGAGATGGTTGGTTGGCATCACCAACTCAGTGGACATGAGTTTGAGCAAGCTCCACGAGTAAAATTGATGATGGACAGGGAAGCCTGGTGTGCTGCAGTCCATGGGGTTACAAATAATCATACACAACTGTGACACTAAACTGAACTGACTTGCATGAAGTGTTTCCTTGGTATCTCTAATTTTCTTGAGGAGATCTCTACTCTTTCCCATTCTATCATTTTCCTCTTTTTCTTTGCATTGATCACTTAGGAAGGCTTTCTTATCTCTCCTTGCTATTCTTTGGAACTGGTCCTAAACTTGTTCTTGAGGGGGGAGGGTAAAGGAAGTTTTGGTGTCTTACGAAACCTGTGAATCCATTCTATAAAAGTAAAATCACACCTCAAATATATTCCAAAATCAACACAGTTTTAGCAGCTCTCATGATATATCCATCTGCATGCATTCATGTTATGTCGCTTCAGTCACGTCCAACTCTTTGCGACCCTATGGACTATACCCCGCCAGGCTCCTCTGTTTATAGGATTTGGAGAATCCCAAGAATACTGCCGTGGGTTGCCATGTCCTTCTCCAGGGGATCTTTGTGGTCCAGGGATCAAATCTGAGTCTTTTATGCCTCTTGCATTGGCAGGTGGGTTCTTTATGGCTAGTGCCATCTGGGAAGCACAGTATATCCATCTACCCCAGGTTAAAAGGCTCTTGATGCAGTTGCCTCCATTTACATATAAGAAACCAGACTAGAAGTGCTTAAGGACATTTAACCGGTTACTAGGAGAGCAGGGTCTGGGGGCCCCTGACTCCTACACTTCTCTTGTCATCCTGCGTGCCGTGGGCACATCTGTTCAGGATTGGGTACTGTCAGGAAGCATTTAACAGGGGGCCTCCTGTGTGCTGTTTTCAGTCTTGCATAAATCCTCTGTTCGTTATTAGCTCCTGAATGCAGGGGCAAGAGGAGCCACAGGCGGTTCCCAGGAACAATAGGAATCTATGCATTACTGAACTAAACTGATGCATTACCTTTGCTAGCCTTTCCATATGGTAATAAGTAACCATTTACAACTCTCTTCCCTTCTGATATGGAAAGTAACTATTTACAACCTCCTGTCTTTGAGATGGATTCCAGCCTCATGTTTCCTGGATGAATTTTGATCCCTATCTCTGCTGAAAAAGCTATCTTGTAAGACAGTATGCTTAATAAATGCCTTTTGTTCCATCAGAACATCGGTCCCCGTGTCTTTCTTCATTTCTTTCTCTCTCTCTCTCCTTCAGGCTGCTTCCATGGAGCATAGGTGTCCGCCGTGTCTACTTATTTGCCCGGGCTTTCAAGACCTCTTCGAGAGGGCGCACTGAGCCTATGCAGACGGTGCTAGCTCTTTGTCCTAGAGTTATACTGGCACTCTGTGTAAGCCAGGGAATATCAGCCTCGTTTCTTCCTTCTTTCTTTTACTTTCTTATCGTCAATCCATACCACCAGGTACTGGTCCATTAAGGGACCCCAACAGGTACTATGCTCATTTCTGTCTAATAGTTGTAATCAATTAGCAGGCAAAGGATTTCAAATATAGCATCGTATTTCTGCACCTTCTGTGACAGCAATATAGTAGCTCTTTGAAAGTTACAAACTCCACAACATTTTGTATCTGAGGGCACATCCAACTGATTCTGAAAAAGTCCTGTGATTTGCCTTGCTTGTTCTAAAGAGCTAATGGTTAATCTTCTCTAACCTGGGAGGACACAGCTATCTCCATTTGATTGCCAACTGGAGGTTAATTTGGTGATTTCATATTTGTTCCCTGCTTTTGAAGGTGCTCCAACTGTCTGCAGTCATACCCAAAAGGAATTATGATGACATATGTGCTGTTTCTAATGATGAAAATGGACAAGTGACCATTTTTTCTCTAATTATCACATAAATCTCATTGTATCGATTGCTGGGCCTCTGTGATAGAGACTTCTGGTCTTTACCAATGTTGGGTTCTCCTTTCTGTGGAGTAATTGAGGAGTTAGACTTATAGTTAAGCAGGGCATATAACTAATCCTGGTCAATGATTTCAGGTGGAAATGATGTGGGCTATTTTCAGACCAAACCATGCAAAATCTGAGTAAATGAAGAAAGTTTACTAAAGGAGTGAGTTGGATTTCTCAAGTTTACATAAATGTTTTCAAAGGAAGGGGGCTAGGTTTCAACAAAACAGCAAGGAATGGTGGTACAGTCTGGCCTGGTAACAGTGAGGCAGAATTACCTGGGTTTAGAAAGAGAAGAGGGTGGCTATCAGAATGCAGAGAGGCAGAGACAGACAGAAAAGTTCTGGTCCTCAGTAGAGAGGTGCAGCCAGGCCAGCATGATCCCACAGAGTGTGAGTGGAGGAATAACACCCTGAACTCACTTAGCTTCTGCTTTTGTGGTCCACCCTGTTGTTCAAATGCAATGAGAACCAGAGGGCAAGATCACTCAGATCAGACTCTTGTGACTGAATACCTGGAGAATGCTGACGAGGGGTTCTGGAAGGGCAAAGGGAGCTGTCCAGCTCAGAATCCCTCATTCACTCACATCCCTGCAGTGGGCACAATGGAGGAGACACAGTTTCAGAGCAGCCTGAAAGTCTAAGTCCTGTACATAGAGGACAGCAGTCCTGGAGGGTTGCTGGTTCCACCAGTAACTCTGCATGACCAAGAAATGATCTTGTGGTAAGCCACTGAGATTTCGTTGTTGTACTTGACTAAGACAAATACTCTGAATAGGTCCTTTGCAGAGGAGGAGACTGGATTTTCCTCTCGTTTGTGTGCAAAGATAATAATACCTTCAAAGCCTAGATGGAGGACCGAAATGCATCTCCTTGTTTCCCTGTGGGCTCAGTAAACTTCATCCTATTCAAGATCCCAGAAGCAGATTATGTTACTGGCTCAACCTAACCTCAAGTCTCCCATGAGTCATGTGGTTTAACATTCCTGGTCATTACTTTTGGTCATTTCAGAATCTGGAATATTGTGCTTAAAATATGTACATGTCATATATGATCAATAATTCAAGTTTTTTTCGTGTCAGCCACAGCACTGTACCAGGGTCAGTTTTTCAGAGTAATCAGTCACCCTTTTGTCCACTTAACCCCTGTCATTTTTTGGAAACAGCCTTCAGTGCTTGGGTCTGTACTCCAAGGTGACGGTCATGTAGAATCAATCCTCAAAGGTGACAACACATTCTACAAAAGCCTGTCTTGGTGTATTGAGACGGCTGTCTCAACTTACTAATGTATGAATTCATTCTCCTGTTACTTTTTAAAAAATATTGCCATCCCAGTCTTCCAAGAAAAATGCCAGAGATTAGATTTTGGAAATCTTTAAGGGCCATTTGTTGCTGTTCAGTTGCTCAGTCCTGTCTGACTCTTTGCAATCCCATGGACTGCAGCATGCCAGGCTTTCCTGTCCTTCACTATCTCCTGGAGCTTGCTCAAACTCATGTCCGTTGATTTGGTGATGACATCCAACCATCTCGTCCTCTGTCGTCCCCTTCTCCTCCTGCCTTCTATCTTTCCAAGCAGCAGGGTCTTTTATGATGAGTTGACTCTTCACATCAGGTGGCCAAAGTATTGGAGCTTCAGCTTTGGCATCAGCTTTTCCAATGAATATTCAGGATTGATTTCCCTTAGGATAGACTGATTTGATCTCCCAGTCCGAGGGACTTTCAAGAGTCTTCTCCAACACCAGATTTCAAAAACATCAGTTCCTCAGTGCTCAGCCTTCTCTATGGTCCAGCTCTCACACCCACACATGGAAAAACCATAGCTTTGACTGGACGGACATTTGTTGGTGAAGTAATGTCCCTGCTTTGAATATGCTGTCTGAGTTTCTCATAGCTTTTTTTCCAAGGAGCAAGCGTCTTTTAATTTCATGGCTGCAGTCATCATCTGCAGTGATTTTGAAGCCCAAGAAAATGAAGTCTGCCATTGTTTCCCCATTTATTTGCCATGAAGTGATGGGACTGGATGTCATGATCTTAGTTTTCTGAATGTTGAGTTTTAAGCCAACTTTTTCACTCTCCTCTTTCACCTTCATCAAGAGGCTCTTCAGTTCCTCTTTGCTTTCTGCCATAAGGGTGGTGTCATCTGAATATCTGAGGTTATTGATATTTCTCTTGGCAACCTTGATTCCAGCCTGTGCTTCATCCAGCCTGGTGTTTTGCATAATGTACTCTGCAAGGGCCATTATTCTGCCTGAAAGTGTCAAAGTGTTTGTCTCTTAGTCATGTCCAACTCCGCTATACCATGAACTGGGCCCACCAGGCTTCTCTGACCGTGGGATTCTCCAGGCAAGAATACTGGAGAGGATTGCCATTCCCCTCACCAGGGGATCTTCTGGACCCAGGGATCCAACCTGGGTCTCCTGCATAGCAGACAGGCTATTTACCATCTGAGCCACCAGTAAAGCGTATTATTCTGCTTCCCATAGACAAAACTTTCTTTCTTCTTGGAGCTGATAACCCAGTGACACCATGAGAGACTCAGCAATTTCTTCATAAAAATTCACACTTGGAATAAGTAATCCTGATTAAGAAGGTTCCTTAGCAAGGCTTAATGAACACACTATGTTTTGTTTATGAATTTATGGTTCCCAAAGTTGTGCTCTCATTCAACTAAAAAGAATAGTCAGGCTTCCTCTCTTGTTTCCCATTCCCATCTCATTTTTTATAGAAACTAAAGAATATGCCTTATAATTTCATAACTTCTATATATTTAGGGAATGTTGATGACTTCTGAGCCCAGTATTGGACACTGAGAAGGGAGGACTCTGCAAAAGTATGGAAATTCCAAAGATGTAATTAACACAAACCAAAACAGTTTGACAGTCATATCTTACAGAATCTAAGAAAAGTCAAAGGATGTACTTTCAAGGATCCAGGCTTAATAAGTTCAAAGAAGGGAAAAATAAATCATGTCATGAGCTGGTCTTGGGCAGAGGGGATGGGAAGAAGGCACCGCAGGTGTAGGAATTACAGGCAATTTGGGTGCAGAATGGTCTGGTCTAACATTTTAGCCAAAATACCCAAACAAGAATGATCCAGAATAGTAGGTGATACCAAATTAGATGCATTTGGCTTTAAATTCTGTTATTTAAAAATTGTTTGGAGAAATTATAGTCCATTTAGAAAAATATAAAAATGAAGGCACATGTCCTAAACATAAAAATGTGCTAACAAATTTATGTATTTTTAGATCAGTTCCAAACAGAATATTTTCCCCTCCTCTCCTCCTCATCTCTTGCCCTCAGCAATAATTCATCCGGAAATATCTTTCTAAAGTTCTGTCATGAGAGGGTTTACTTAGTCTAGGGGAGAGAACTTAAGATCCTCTGGAAGCAATGCCAATTGCATGTCGTGTACAATTTGTGACTCTGCCTAGGTTCCATAAGAGATTCATATTTATGCAATTTTGTGTTGTATAACCCACATTCATTTATATTTCCACAACTTACTGGTAATGGCACTAATTATGCAGTTGGCAGACAGGAGTGAAGTGCCAGTTATGATGATTTTGTCAACAGTAGGGTGTTTGATTGTAAACTGTTTCCATCGAGAAATCCTCCAAGTTAATTTATTTTTTCCATATTGCCAGCAGAAAAGAATAGCACTGCTTGACTCAGACTGTGAAACTTAGAACTCTCCCGACTTTATTAGCATCCAGAAGGGATTCCTGGGAGAGAGAAGAGCCAAAGGGAGTTGCTTCTGGCACTAATTAACAGTAAAGACAAACATCATAGTTAGTAAAGATAATCTGGAACTTTTTGCAAGTACAGTCTCTTTTATGAGCTGTCTGGTTGGAGCAAATGGAAAAGAAATGAGCACTGGTGTTCCTCTGCATCACTTATTGCTTTCCACATGTCAGCAAATTTGAGTTTGCCCTTCTGATTTGCTCCAGACAGAATCATTGTTGTTGTTTTTCAGTCCCTAAGTCATATATGACTCTTGCTGACCCCATGGACTGCAGCACAAAAGGCTTCCCTGTCCTTCCCCATCACCCAGAGTTTGCTCAGGTTCATGTCCATTGAGTTGGTGATGCCATCCAACCATCTCATCCTCTGCTGCCCCCTTCTCCTCCTGCCCTCAGTCTTTCCCAGCAGCACGGTCTTTTCCAAATGAGTCAGCTCTTTGCATCAGGTGGCTAGAGTATTGGAACTTCAGCATGAGTCCTTCCAATGAATGTTCAGGGTTGATTTCCTTTAGGAGTGACTGGTTTAATCTCCTTGCTGTCCAATGGACTCTCAAGAGTCTTCTCCAGCAACACAATTTGTAAGCATCAACTCTTGTTTATGCTCATAATGTTGCTTAGCCACTACTCATGTTTGAATTTACCACTCTCTGCTCTGCCCCTTTATGTCACCAACTTCCCCTTTTCAATTCTAATCTAGACATGGATCTTTTATTATCTTTTGGGTTTTCTGCTCCCTTGCCATCTAAGGCTTCAGGTTGGTAAAGATTTTCGGCCTCTTGTGAATGACACTAAATTAGGTTCAGCTGAGCCTCACCAAACTGATGACACTTCCCAACTCAAATCTTCTCAGCACGTGAGGTTGTTAATGTAGTACATGATGACAGCAGGAAATTGAGTTAAAGTAAGTTCCAGGTATGGAACAAAAAAGGGTCCCTGTAGTCAAAGCTACGGTTTTTCCAGTAGTCATGTCTGGATGTAAGAGTTGGGCCATAAAGAAGGCTGAGTGCCTAAGAATTGTTGCTTTCAAACTGTGGTGCTGGAGAAGACTCTTGAGAGTCCCTTGGATTGCAAGGAGATCCAACCAGTCCATCCCAAAGGAGATCAGTCTTGGGTGTTCATTGGAAGGACTGATGTTGAAGATGAAACTCCAATAATTTGGCCACCTGATGTGAAGAGTTGACTCATCGGAAAAGACCCTGATGCTGGGAAGGATTGGGGGCAGGAGGAGAAGGGGACGACAGAGGATGAAATGGCTGGATGGCATCACCGACTCGATGGATGTGAGTTTAGGTAAACTCCGGGAGTTGGTGATGGACAGGGAGGTCTGGCGTGCTGCGATTCATGGGATCGCAAAGAGTCAGACACGACTGAGCAACTGAAGTGAACTGAACTTTATTCATGTAAATCTTTCCTTTGGTAATTTCATTTCATGTCAACGTCCAACATGAATAACACTTGTCATTCTGGGGAGAACGTGGCGTTTTGCTACAGATCAGGAACTTAGAACAGTGGGAATCTGCTGGTGACTTTCAGGCACTGGCTTCCGTGGGATGCTTTGGGGTGTTGTGGGCTAGAAATTCACTGGGACAGGAGACAGGGGATGGGTCACACTGCTGGATTCTCTTGGGCCTTTGGGGAATCTCAGTTTACCCAGACCTCTATCTCTAATGGGTAAAATGAGGAGTGTAAGGTAGAGTGAAACTGGAAGCGTTAAGTCACTCAGTCATATTCGACTCTTTATGACCTTATGGACTGCAGCCTGCCGGGTCCCTCTGTCCATGGGATTCTCCAGGCAAGAATACTGGAGTGGGTGGCCATTCCCTTCTCCAAGGGACTTTCCCAACCCAGGGATCAAACCTGGGTCTCCTGCATTGCAGGCAGAGTCTTTACCATCTGAGCCACCAGGGAAGCCCTGTGTAAGGTAGATGATCTCTGTAATTCCCTTCTGGTGGTGAAGTTGCCTGCATCTGTAGATGCTGAGGGACAGTGTGATTGTATTCTTGGTGTCCTCTGGGACACCATGTTAGCAGTGGTTTGTAGAATTTTAGTGGCGGGAATGATATAATGATCCTACTCAAGTGGCAGAGGCTGGTTGATGAAGAATGGCATGCAAGAGGAAAAATATCTAATTTCTGTTCAGGATTTAATGAGAGGTTGCTTTGGGGCTTAGCTCTGTTTATAATAAGGCCCACCTGAGACAGATAGTATTGTTAATAAACATCTTTGAGTTTCTCAGCTGCCACCAGGAAGCATCAAAAGAACTAATTACTCAGATTCTTGTTCAATGGTGCTTATCTAAATGACTTAGGAGCTTTTGAGTGAAAACAATAAAAATGCAAATGATTATGATGCAGTGTAGCATAATAAAGATATTTTCACAATCAGAAATGAAGGAGTCACAAAGCCAAGAGCATGGACCTGCTAGTGAGTGTTACCTGCTCAAGAGTTCTGGCAAATTCAAGGCTTGGGGACCTGTAGTAATGGAGGTATCTTCGCTTGTTTCTTAGCTCCTGTCTCTTAATCTGTGTGTGTGTGTGAGTGGGAGAGCTCAGGCTCCAAGTCATGTCCAACTCTTTGTGATCCCATGAACTATAGCCCACCAAGCTCCTCTGTCCACAGAATTTTCCAGGCAAGAACACTGGAGTGGGTTGCCATTTCCTTCTCCAGGGGATCTCCTGACCCAGGGATGAGACCTATGTCTCCTGCATTGGCAGGTGGATTCTTAACCACTGAGCCACCTGAGAAGCCCATAGCTCTTAACCTGTACCTGCTCTGAAATGATACTCCAAAAGCTACTCGTGGGTCTTGGAAGGCAACTGGGTGACAAATTCCAATGAACATCACAGTGTGCTAAGAAATTCCACAACTGAGGTGGCTGTGGTTCTCCAGTATAAATTTGTCTTTAACTATTTCCCATTAACTTAATAGTTTTGAAATTCTTAGGGTAGTACTTTAGGCAAGAGATAATTGTATCATGGGGCTTCCCTGGTGGCTCAATGCTAAAGAATCCACCTGCCAAGACAGGAGACCTGGGTTCGATCCCTGGGTCAGGAAGATCCCCTGGAGAAGGAAATGGCAACTCACTCCAGTATTCTTGCCTGGAGAATCCCATGGACAGAGGAGTCTGGTGGGCTACAGTCCATGGGGCTGCAAGGACTTGGACACAACTTAGCGACTAAACAACAACTGTACCATGGTGCCTTACTAGATTCACTGAAAAATGATGCATAAAATAGTGCTGTGTAATAAAGCCCTGGAACTAGAATAGGAAGATCCAGACTATTCCTGCCTTTATTACTTATTGGTTGGGTCCTTAGCACAAACTGTATAATCGTTTGGGGCTTCATTTTCCCAGCATTTCTGTTCACCTACAAATCAGTCCTAAGAAAAAGTTTGTTGTTGTTCAGTTGCTAAGTTGTGTCCGACTCGTTGCGACCCCATGGACTGCAGCACGCCAGGCTGCCCTGTCCTTCACTGTCTCCCTCAGTTTGCTCAAACTCATGTCCATTGAGTTGCTGATGCCACCCAACGTCTCATCCTCTGTCATCCCCTTCTCCTCCCGCCTTCAATCTTTCCCAGCATCAGGGTCTTTTCCAATGAGTCAGCTCTTCACATCAGGTGGCCAAAGGATTGGAGCTTCAGCTTCAGCATCAGTCCTTCCAATGAATATTCAGAGTTGATTTCCTTTAGGATGGACTGGTTTGATCTCCTTCCTGTAAAGGGACTTTCAAACTCATCAGATAAGTGAGGAAAATCTTGCATACTAGAACACTCATAATTTATATTAGTGTATCAAAGAACCTGAGTAAATTTGACACAACATTTCCTGAACTTACTAAACAATAGAACATTTTTGGGTTAACGTCTACCACTAATGAATGTCCCTGAGGAACATGGGACCCAATGACCTCTATAATCCTTCCTCACTCCATGAGGAGGCATGTAAGTTGCAATTTCTGCCAATTTTGAGAAAAGTTACTGAGATATGGATTAAATCCAATAACAAAGTTAACCTGCTTTAAAAAAGACCTTGAATTCTACAAGGACTCATTTAGTTGCTGTATTTCATAGAATCTAAAACGCCACTGGTTATAAAATGTACCATTATTTTATGTACTTCTAAGGAAAAAAAATGCTGCTAGTTAAACTATGACATGGCTTCGGTTATAAGACTCATCCTGATTTAGAGATACCTTAAATCCGCTAAATTCAAGTAGTACTCATGTATTTAGAATTAGGAATGCTTTGGCTACTAGGCCTTGAAAGGAGGAGAATGAGAAGGGCATTAGAAAGAGATTTTAAGCATTAAAATATCTTTATGCTTGAATCTCTCAAATAAATTTTTGCATGAATTACTTTTACCATAACTCTAAAGAATTGTTGGGAAGCATACTTGCCTTTTACGGACTTATAATAGTTAAGATGTAACAAGACTGGATGTCACCAAGGATGAGAGCATGAATCCCAGCACTTTTTTCTGGATGCTATTAATAGTATGGGTTTACATGACTCACCTTTTTATTGTGACTACTTCAAGAATATCATTATTTATTAATCCTTAGTTTTACTAATTCCATTTTCAAGTGAGTGAATCTGGAATTTAGTTTGGGTTTCCCCTGCCCAATAAATAGACCCTCCTGGGGTTGGTGAGGCAAAGCCTCTCCCCTTCTGAGGACTGTGGACGCACCCAACCTGCAGGGGGCAGAGGAGAGCTTGAAGAGTGGACTGGACCAGGGATAGGTCTGATCTCTATTCACTGTGAGAGCATCCACTTCACTAGACAAAGGGACAAAGGGGAAGGACAACTGGATTTGAATGCATAGGAGTGAGGGGCTTGTGCTGAGTGTGTGTGTGTGTGTGTGTGTGCACGTGCGCACGTGCACACTCAGTCACATCCAACTCTTTGCGACCTCATGGACTGTAGCCAGCCAGGCTCCTCTGCACTTGGAATTTTCCAGGCAAGAACACTGGACTGGGTTGCTCTTTCTTCCTCCAGGGGATCTTCCCGACCCAGGGATTGAACCCACATCTCCTGCCTGTGTCTCCTGCATTGGCATGTGGATTCTTTACCACTGAGCCACCTGCTCTATAAAGAAGCAAATACTGACTAGTGTCTTGGAAGAGGAAGCACGTGGAAGCAAAGGGACCAGGTTCCATTACTGAGAAAGGTAAAGGCAGTCTTCAGTGTTTCTAATTTCCAGTGAACTTTTTCTAGAACCAGGCGGGCACTGAAGAAAATTTGTGGTTTTTTTCAAAACTGAGTTCAAGCAGAAAAATATGATGATGTGAGATTGGCTTTTCCAGCAGCTTGTCATGGGAATTACTGGCAGGGCTTATCTCTCTAGTGTAAAAAGAAAAAAATCCAACTCAAACCTTAGCATATGTACACCCAGGGAGAGAGACCCCCAGTGGAATATTTGAGGGCTGTCTGAAGGCCCATCTGCACTGAAGCTCATTCTCTGAGGGTCTCCTGCAGCTGACATTTGGTTTTTTAGTCATTACCTTGAGTCTGGAAGAGGACATGGCAACCCACTGCAGTATTCTTGCCTGGAGAATCCCATGGACAGAGGAGCCTGGCGGGCTACAGTCTGTAGGGTCACAGAGAGTCAGACACGACTGACCATGAGCACATGTGCACTTTGACATAAGATGGTAAACATCTGATTTCAAGGCAAAGTATCAGAAAAGGCATGACTGTCATTCCCTGTCACCCCCTTAGCATAAATTGTCTCATCAACCAGGGGGTTGGTCATCCCTTGGGTGCATACCTGATAAGTTGCTTCAGTCGAGCCTTACTCTTTATGACCCCGTGGACTGTAGCCTGCCAGGCTCCTCTGTCCATGGGCTTCTCCAGGCAAGGATACCGGAGTGGGTTGCCATGCCCTCCTCCAGGCAATCTTCCTGATCCAGGGATTGAACCTGCATCTCTTATGTCTCATCTTCTTCATTTACAGGCAGGTTCTTTACCACTAATGCCACCAAGGAAGCCCTGGTCATCCATTAGTGCCCTGAAGAAATAGCAATAGAGTCAGTTTAAATAACACAACAATCATTGCTGGATCGGCTAGTGACAGAAACCATCCACAACTAAGACTAAGTAAAAGTGATGCTGTTAGAATAACACTGGGTGGCATTTGGGGACCCAAAGTAAGGAATGTGCTTAGGCCTCAGAAAAGCTTAGAGTCAGGAACTTGGACTCTAGGAGACACCCTCTCCTCTGGTCTCCTCTCTCCCTGTCTGCTTGCCGCACTTCGCTGATTCATTTATTAGAAAACAGGGCCGCTACTCAAGTGTCACCTCCCCCATCCCAGGGTTTTCAGAGACTGGCTTCTCATTTCCAACAGGAGCTCCAGCTCTGGTTGATCATGTCTCAGCCATGGGCTTAGCAACTCTGAGAATGGAATGGTAAAAACTCTCCCCAAAATGGTAAGTTTCTAGGAAGTAAAACAATGTGCTACTAAGTCGGACTCTGAAGAGAAAAAAAATCCAATCTTTCCAGAAGGCAGGGGAGAGACAGAGAGAGAGAGAGGAGGTAGAATATTGAAATGACTTATCCTCTTTTAATAAGCATGAGGGCAGCTGGAGTGTTGTGGGTCTCCCGCCAGCTGAGAAGATCCAGATGAGGAACACGGCCGTGTGCATGTTCTTGTGTGGGTTGTCCCGGGCATGCAAACATCCAGACAAAACAGCAAAGGACTCAGTCATGAGGAGGCAGACCCACTGCTGAGGGTCTTCTCTACCTTAGAGATGGTCTGAGAGGGGTTTGGGAGACTTTGGCTCGTAAAGAGTGAAGTCAGGAAGGGGAGGAATTGGACTCAAGCAGAGAAAGGTTAATTGAGCCTCTGTCCTTCAGAGTCTGGCGTTGCTGTGCTATGCTCAGTTGTATCTGACTCCTTGCTAACTTACTCCGGCTAAGTCAACACGAATAACTAATCATTCAGTGCGTGTCCACAGTGTCCTGCCTGTTCAGTTTGTCCACACTGCCATCTGGATGGAACCAGGAACAGGAATGGCAGCACCTCAACTTCCTTGTGCCTGTTGTCTCGGGCTGAGGATCAGCTCTCTCTCCTACCCTCACCATCACTTCCAGAGGCTGGGCTGCCTGGGGTAGGACAGGGCATCTGCCGCAGCTGATATCTGTCAGAAGCCTTTGATGCACCAGGTGCTATCAAAACACTTGTCATGCATTATTTCACCTCATTTCATGAACACTTAATGACATAGTTATCACTATTGTTCCCAATTTCCAGATGAGAACGTTGAGGCTGAGAGCAGTTACATACCTGAATGACCTTCCCTCAGGATCACTCAGCTTGTGATAGAAACACGTTGGTCAGATTCCAGAATCCCTCACAGTTACACTGACTCATCATGTGACTCAACACCCCTTGTTGCAAATGAAGAAAGAAGAGTTTGCCTCCTAACAGGAGCTGAGATTTGTGGGTTCAGAGACTACAATGGGGGACAAAGAAGACCAGAGCCTCTGCTTGCTCTCAAAATCCATAGGGATAGTGGCATCTCTGGTTCATCCATTTGTCCACTTGTCAACCATTTGTATGAACCAATCAAAACTTTAGGTCAATGAAAAAGGGTAGAATTGCTGAAATCAACCAAGGTCTGAAAACATGAAACGCAGAGAGTTCCCCTTCCATCCAGGCCCTCTTGGGGACCCGCAAGACTGGACAGGCGAGAACTCAAGGCTGAAATAAGAGACTGTTCAAGAGAAGTGTACTTGTGGGTTTAGTTACGGATCAGGCTGACTTAGTTCGGATTCCCTGGAGATCCTGAGACAAGGGTTTCCACACAAGTACTTTGACAGCTATTCCAAGTAACGCCAAGTAAGAAATGGGTTTTGCTAGGCACACATGGGAGAAAGAGTGCATCGCCAAGCAAGTTCCCACTGTGGCCACATGGAGGACAAGCCCACTGGGAGATGGTTTAGAGGGTGCACCTTAAAGTTTCCCACAAGAAGACCGAGGGTGCTGGGGTGTTTACCCACCACTCTCAACCCAAGGGACACAAATCCTGGACACTCTGGGTCTGCCCCACAAGGGAGCAGATGACCCTGGGCCAATATGTGAGCACAGGGTGGGTATTGACATGGGTATTGTAGACACATGTGCAATTGTGTCTTTCTGTGTCTTCAGCCAGGGACACGACAGGCAAGTCTTTCCAAGATTTGATTCCACTTATATGAAGTACCTGGAGTAGTCAAATTCATCCAGTCAGAAGGTAGGCTGGAGACACCAGGGGTTGGGGCGTGGGGAGTGGAGTTGGGGGATAGAGAGTTACCACTCAATGGGGACAGAGTTTCAGCTTCAGAAGGTGAAAAGTTTGGGAGGTGGATGATGATGAGAGTTGCACAACAATGTGAACGTACTGAGTGCCTCTGGGCTGAACAGTTAAATATGGTGCAAATAGGATGTTTTTATATTATGTGATCTTTACCACAATAAAAACATTAGACATTAATAAAATAAAGTAAACTTAAATTAAAGGAAGATTGGGGTCTCTCAAGGATGAATTCCGAATTTGCTGTGAGGTGAGGAAGAGAAAGAGGGATGAGAGACAAGGGGACCCATATCAACAGCATCCATATGACACCTTGGGACAAGAGGTGGGCCATTTGGTGATGCTTTAATATGGAACTGTGCATTGGGAATAAGGTGAAGCTAGTTAAGATGCAAACACCACCAGAGGGTTTATGAGGCGTTCCCAGTATAAGGGAACTAGAATAAGGTCTGCAAATTGAAAGAATGGGGCTGTACAGAGGTGATAAATAACCCAGTGCTCAGATGCTAAGGTCTTATGTCCTCTCTGTCACCCATTGGAGAACTCGGAACAAATATTGAAGGGAAAGGTGACTGTGCCAGGGCTCTCTATCTAGAAGGTAATGGCAGGCATATTTTAGTTATGTGATAACTGTGCTGGTCTTTAAATGAAATCACACACTCTTTAGAAAGTTTGTTGTTGTTTAGTCACCAAGTTGTGTCCAACTCTTTTGCAACCCATGGACTGCAGCCTGTCAGGCTCCCCTGTCCTTGGGATTTCCCAGGCAAAAATACTAGAATGGGTTTCCATTTCCTTCTCCAGGGTATCCTCCCAATCCAAAGATTGAACCCGGGTCTCCTGCATTGACAGGAAGATTCTTTACCACTGAGCCACATGGGAAGTCCCTTATACAGTTACATTTCTAAATAAAAGCAAACACTGTTCAGGTCAGTCAAGAGGAATACAATTATATAATTGATTATTTTGGAATTAGCTATTTCTGTTAACACATTATTGACCAGAGACATATTAACAAGTCTTTTGTTACCTGAGTGTTATTGACCAAAGATGAATCAATACATTTTTAGAGAGGGATACAATTAACCTCACCGAACCAAGTTGGTAGAGCTTAAAATTGATCAAAGGTTCATTATGCAGCTTCTGATTGTTGTTATCATTCACATTTTGCTCTGTTAGATTTTTGTTCTAACTTGTATATATTATAAGCATAAAGTTTTTGAAAATGAAGCATTGCTAAATTTTGAGTGAAGAATTTTTGGTGATTTTCATGCAGATGCTTTCTCTGATTTTCTGATCAACATATATGTTCATTTCTCAGAGGATGATAGCTCTTCAGGGTATAGTTCTGATTCAGATGATGTGAATATTAGGCCAACAAAAAGACAAAAATCCTTAATGATTGACTCTGATATGGAAAGTGAAAGTGAAAATGAAACTCATGGTACTGGAGAAAGCTCCTTTGCTTCTACAGAAGAGTGGATTCAAGGCAACATTTCACGAAAATTAGAAGACTTTACACGGGTGACAGTTGTAACTACTGAATGTAATAACCTGCAAAGTGTTAGCGAAATAACAGAATTAATTTCTGGCTGGCCAAAATAAAAATCGCCATACAAAGGACTTAGTTTCTGCAAAAATTCTTTGATCGATAAGGACTTAAATTAGGGAAGCACTTCCGCAGTGGTTTGGGTGTGTGTTGTAGAAGAGGAGGGCCGGGCTTTCAGCTCAGGTTGGTGTCTCATCTATAAACACAAGATAAAAATATATTCATCTCCTAGTATAACTATAGGAATTACAGGGGATTTTGCATACAAAACACATAGTATGGCACTAGGTAAAGAGTACCATGTGCTGTACCTACAGTACATGGTAAATGAAGTACCAGCATTAATTTTATTTGTTCAAGTATCGTGGGATTTTTTTTTGTCTTTTGTAAAAATTAATTTCATTTTACCAGGTGTCTATATTGCTATGTATTTTTCTCACACCTTGACATTAAAAAAATCAAAAAATTTTCTGTTCAGTTAATAATCTCAGCAAGCATTATTTTGGTTCAGACATAGGGTAATGAATCGAGATAATAGAATCAGTTTGTTTCAGCAAAATTTATTCCAAAAAAGCAATGAAGGGTGGTGGGCGCACGGAGCTTCCACTGCTAAGATAAAATATAGTAAGATATCAAGTGGTAGACGAAACTTTGGAATAATTTTGTGAGAAAACGATTTCATTAAAATTTAAAATGTCATAATATACTTTTAACAGGAAAAAAAAAACATTACAAGTTTTTGAAGGTTATTTTTCACCCTTTGCAAGGTGATGATAAGCTGCTTAAACTTTAGCTTATAACCTGGGCCAATTGCTACTTGCAAAATCAAGTAAGTTGGCCTGGGTTTGCCCTACAGGTGCTATGTCCTGTGTGCAATTCCTTCCAGGTCAGCCTTCCATCCACAAGCCCCAAGTCGCCATTTTTGAGTGGTGAGGTAAGAGCTGCCCTCTGACAGATTGCAAGCTCCGGTGAAAATAACGGAAAATGCTATGGGTTTCTTTCTCCAAAGTCATGTTTGACTATTCTTGAAAGATTTCCCCAGCCCTTCTGTGGGTTCAGATCTGATGACTTAACTGAATCCTGAATCTTTTCCATTGAGCAGAACTGTTGCCTTGCTTGAGTAACTTCACAAATGTTTTCTCTAAAGGGCCAGATAGTAAATGTTTTTGCTCTCTGGGTTATCTGGTCTCTGCCACAAATAGTCAACTCTGAAGTTGTCATATAAAAGCAGCCGAAGACAAAGCCCAAATAAATGGGTGTGATCGAGTTCCAAAAAGCGTTACTCAACCGCAATGGCTATGGGCAGGATTTGGTCTCCTGACTGTAGTGTGCTGACCTTTGAGTTACACCATTCGTGAAGTCTAGTTGTTTCTATCGAGCCATTATTTGGATCTGTGATGGTTATTTCTATCAATTTGGCTGTGCTAGAGTACCCAGTTATTTAATCCCACATTAATCTAAGTGCTGCTGCGAAAGGTATTTGGTATGTTTGATATGACATGGCATCTATAGATGGCATCTATAGATGTCAGCTGACTCTAAGGAAAGGAGATTATCTCAGTAATGTGGGTGGGCTTCATCCCATCCGTTGAAAGCTTTAAAAGGGAAAAACAAAACAAAATATAACCTGAGGGTTCCCCTAGGAAGAAAAAATTTTGCCTCAACACTGCAATACCAATCTCTGCCTAAATTTCTAAGCGTTTTTTTTTTCATCCTGAAGATTTGATCTCCTTTATTGTGTTCTTTTCTTTATATATTTATTTGTTTACTCAACTATGTACCCATCCATCCACCTATCTATCCATCCACCCATTCACCTATCCATTCTTCCAACAGTCTTGTCCATCTCAGTAAGCCAGTCCACAGTTATTAAAACCAGAATCCTTGAAGGCAGGCCAGCCTCCTGTTCTTGCCTCTGAGACATATTTCCTTCCCATCACTCACCTTATTTCCAGGCTCCGTCCTACTCCGAGCCCCCTCTGTGGTCTGCACTGAATCAGTTTACCTGCACAGGGGCAGCACACCTGTGCATGAAGCACATTAGATGGCAAGCCTTTACCGATTTTATGCACCTTATTTATTTTCTGAATTGAACTACAGTTGGCTTACAGTGTTGATCCAATCTCTGCTGTTCAGCACCTTGTTTACTTTGTTTACTTTCGTTCCAAAAGGTAATCTCGTGAAGATAAGACATTGCCTCAATTTCCTCTTATACACAGCCAAGATACACAATTCTTCCTCAGCCTCCCTGCCAAACTCACTGTGAGACTCAGAGAGAAAGCAGTGGTGGAGAACCCAACCTTGTATGAAAGAGCCCAAAGTGTAATTTTTCTCTTGGTTCTGTCTGAACCTGCTTTTCATGTCACCGTAAGATTTGGAATCCATGTGAACCAAAATCATACTTTTGTCTTTTGAAAAAGTTAATATCTAAAGGTGGAGAAGAATAGCAATCACTACCGCTATACCCTATGATTTTATATTCATATATTATACAGAATGCCTTTAAAAAATAAAAATGAGTTGGTATTTGTATGTTTGTGTGTGTGTGTGTGTGTGTGTGTGTGTGTGTGTGCGCGCGCGCGCGTGTGCTTAGTTTCTCAGTCGTGACTGACTCTTTGCAACTGTTTGGACTATAGCCCTCCAGGCTCCTCTGTCCCTGGGATTCTCCAGGCAAGAATATTGGATCGGGTTGCCATTTCCTTTTCCAGGGAGTCTTCCTGACCCAAGGATCGAACCTGCATCTCCTGCATTGGCAGACGGATTCTTTACCCACTGACCCAAAAGGGAAGCCCATTTATGTTTATGAACTTTAAATTTACGCTCCTAGAATTTCCTCTTCTGAATTCTTGCCTCCTTTATCTACCCGTCCACCATTGATACCTTCGGCACAGTTTCACTGCACAAAATTGTAGGAAAATGTTCATGTGTATCACCATGAAAAGTGAGAAAAAGGAAAAAAAAATTATCCCCCTCCTCTTTCAGTAGAGGGGTCATGGATCAGCTCACATATTGGCAGATAACCTTGTTCTTTCAAGCTACTGGTGGAGGATGGTAGTGTTGTCATTCATGAAGATAATAAGGAACTGATCATTAATCAGTAACCTTTTAAAATAATTTCTTTGAAAGAACTTTTAAAGGCAGATTTTGAAACAACATTCCAAGAAATGTGTGTGCCTACTCGCTCAGTACTCTGGCTAAACTCACTCACTCGACTCTAGCTGTCTCCAATCTGGTTCAGGAAGGGCCTTTCACTGGCTTTTGGTTTCTGGAAGCTTCTTCATAACTTCCCAGACATTCTCGACAGGGAGAGGAGGGGGATGGTGCGTCAGTAGGGAACTTGCCTGAGAGTAAAGAGATGCCCTAGTTAGGCGCAACGTGACGTCACAGCTGGTCAAGAAGATGAAAATCAAGACCGCTGGGGCATCACCTTCTCCAGGCTGTGGCAGGACCAGGAGGCCAGGTCACTGGGCAGACCCTTATTCTTCAACCATCACCTTGTGATGTCAGAGAAGGGACCCCTTCCTGAGAGCTCTGCCCCCTGCACAGGGGGTGAGTCCTTCTTGATTAGACCTCCTTTCCTGCAGTCTGACAGCCACCCACCAAACACACACACACACCCCTGGCAAGCCAGGCCTGTGGGTCCCTCAGACCTGTCCTCTGCCCCCTAGCTTTACCCCGGAGTGTGAGTTATTAAGGGCTGCCTTGGTGGCTTAGTGGGTAGAGAATCTGCTTCCAAAGAAGGAGACCTGAGTTTAATCTCTGGAAGATCCCCTGGAAAGGGAAATGACATCCTGCTCCAGTATTTTTGCCTGGGAAATCCCAATGGACAGAGGAGCCTGGCGGGCTACAGTCCATGGGGTCGCAAAGAGTCAGACACCACTTAGCCGTATAAGACAGGGTGTGAAGGCCAGGCCTGGGAGATAAGGGAGGTGGAGTGCCTGTGTGGCACAGGTGATGCCCAGCTTTCCTTCTCCCTGAACCAAGGGGAGCCTGGCCTGATCTGTGCCCTGCCTCCTGCCTGGGTGAAGGGTCCTTGTCCTTAACAAGAGAACAGGTTACAATCCCCCCACTGGGCCTCAGTTTCTCTTTAAGAACATTCCTTCTCCCAGTCTCATGAAGCTTCTGGTTTCCTTCAAGAAGCAAGTATGTTGAGTTTTTCAAACTCCTAGCCCCCAGATCTTGCCACTCAGGGCCGGGAAAGGGTGGAAGATGGCCTAACCTCCACCTTCAGATGCGCCAGCACCCCTCTGCTTCCACTCTTCCTGGCCTGAGCTCACCTGGGAATGGACTTCTCTATTCCTTACTCTCTTGGCAGCTCCCAGTTTGTGTTCACTACTTACTGCCACACAGAAAGGGCCACGCCAATAGGGCAAGCTACCAAAATTTGGAGTAAATCAGTTTTGTGCAAACCAGACTCCTTAGTTGTTGTTGTTCAGTTGCTAAGTTGTGTCCAACTCTTTGCGACCCCATGGACAGCAGCATGACAGCTTTCCATGTCCTCACTATCTCCCCAAGTTTGCTCAAATTCACACCCATTGAGTTGGTGATGCCATCCAATCATCCCATCTTCTGCCATCCCCTTTTCCTCCTGCCTTCAATCTTTCCCAGCATCAGGGTCTTTTCTTCACAAGACTCCCTAGAGTCCTGCTCTACTTTGTCCCTTGAATATTTGCAAACACAGCCCTCAATGGCATTTTTCAGCAGCAACATAGTCGGGACAGATGGCCTATTTTGTCTATGAGAACTTGGATTTCAGGTAGTGAAAATCCCATGTAAACAGACTGTTGTATTGGAATTTTGTTCATTTTCTACATTAAAAAATTTTTTTTAAATTTTTATTGGAATAGAGTTTCTTTACAGTGTTGTTAGTTTCTGCTGTGCAGTAAATTGAATCAGCCCTACGTACGCATATACCTCCTCTTCCTTGGATTTCCTCCCCATTTAGGTCACACACGGCACTGAGTAGAGTTGTCTGTACTGTAGAGCAGGTCCTCATTAGCTTTTAGTTTATATATAACAGTGCATATACGTCAATCCCAATCTCCCAATGCTTCCCACCCCTCCCTTTCCCCCTTGGTATCCAATATGTTTGTTCTATGCAAATCAATCAATATGATATACCATTTTAACAAACTGAGGAATAAAAACAATATGATCATCTCAATAGATGCATAAAAAGCTTTTGACAAAATTCAACATCCATTTAGGGGAAGGCAATGGCAACCCACTCCAGTGTTCTTGCCTGGAGAATCCCAGGGATGGCAGAGCCTGGTGGGCTGCCGTCTATGTGGTTGCACAGAGTCGAACACGACTGAAGAGACTTAGCAACAGCAGCAGCAACATCTATTTATGATTAAAAACTCTCCAGAAAGTAAGCATTGAGGGAATCTTCCTTATTGTTTAGATGTTTCATTTATGATATCAAGGAAAGTTGTGCTAAAATCAGATTTGATGTTCCTTCATGTGTATATTTCAGGTGACACAGCTGTTCGTAGCATGGGGGTAGATTTCAATCTGCACTGTCCTGGTGTGCAAAGATGATATTTTTTGTTTTTCTATAATTTACATTTGTGACTCCATTGCATTGGGGTGGTGGAAATGTTTGCCAGCTTGGCTTATCTCAACATATCTGGGGTTGTATTTAAATTCTAGGAAGATTGTAAGAGGAGATCAGTTCAGTTCAGTCACTCAGTCATGTCTGACTCTTTGGGGCCCCATGAACCGCAGCATGCCAGGCCTCCCTGTCCATCACCAACTCCCGGAGTCCACCCAAACCCATGTCCATTGAATCGGTGATGCCATCCAACCATCTCATCCTCTGTCATCCCCTTCTCCTCCTGCCCTCAATCTTCCCCAGTTTCAGCTTCAACATCAGTCCTTCCATTGAACACCCAGGACTGATCTCCTTTGGGATGGACTGGTTGGATCTCCTTGCAGTCCAAGGGACTCTCAAGAGTCTTCTCCAACACCACAGTTCAAAAGCATCAATTCTTTGGCACTCAGCTGTCTTCACAGTCCGACACTTACATCCATACATGACCACTGAAACAACCATAGCCTTGACTAGACAGACCTTTGTTGACAAAGTAATGTCTCTGCTTTTTAATATGCTATCTAGGTTGGTCATAACTTTCCTTCCAAGGAGTAAGCGTCTTTTAATTTCATGGCTGCAATCACCATCTGCAGTGATTTTGGAGCCCCCAAAAATAAAGTCAGCCATTCTTTCCACTGTTTCCCCATCTATTTGCCATGAAGTGATGGGACTGGATGCCATTATCTTAGTTTTCTGATCTTAGTTTCTGTTGAGCTTTAAGCCAACTTTTTTACTCTCCTCTTTTAATTTCATCAAGAGGCTCTTTAGTTCTTCTTCACTTTCTGCCATAAGGGTGGTGTCATCTGCATATTTGAGGTTATTGATATTTTTCTGGGCAATCTTGATTGCAGCTTGTGCTTCATCCAGCCCAGTGTTTCTCATGATGTACTCTGCATATAAGTTAAATAGGCATGGTGACAATATACAGCCTTGACGTACTCCTTTTCCTATTCGGAACCAGTCTGTTGTTTCATGTCTGGTTCTAACTGTTGCTTCCTGACCTGCATACAGGTTTCTCAAAAGGCAGGTCAGGTGGTCTGGTATTTCCATCTTTTCAGAATTTTCCACAGTTTATTGTGATCCACACAGTCAAAGGCTTTGGCATAGTCAATAAAGCAGAAATAGATGTTTCTTCTGGAAATCTCTTGAGGAGATAAGAGAGAGCTTATAACACCCAGCACTTGAATGTCTAGAGTCCTAGCATCTCCTCTAATATCTCTGCATCATCCTCCATCTCTGTACATCTGTTGACCATGTTACATCTGTACCCAGGATTCGTTCTGCCTCTTCCACACACATTGGACCAGAGCAACCCCATGAAGCTGAGTGGGTAACTTCCACGCCATGCTTGACTGCACAGAGTATTCTGCTGTTCTGCATCTCACTGGGGTCCCATGAACTCTGCAAGGCTGCTTTAGTCCTTCCAGCAAGACACCCTGCACAGGCACTTCTACTCTGGGTCCTTGTGGTTGTTGCTATTTAGCCACTCAGTCTTATCTGACTCTTTGCCACCCACAGACTGTGGCCTGCTAGGCTCCTCTGTCCATGGGGTTCCCCAGGCAAGAATACTGGAGTGGGTTGCCATTTCCTTCTCCAGGGGATCTTCCTGACCTAGGGAGCGAACCTGGATCGAACCTGGGTCTCCTTGCATTGGCAGGCAGAGTCTTTACCACTGAACCACTGGGCTGCTTGCTTATCCTCTACGTGGCGGCTGCTGCTAAGTCGCTTCAGTCATGTCTGACTCTGTGTGACCCCACAGACGGCAGCCCACCAGGCTCCCCCATCCCTGGGATTCTCCAGGCAAGAACACTGGAGTGGGTTGCCATTTCCTTCTTCAATGCATGAAAGTGAAAGTGAAAGTGAAGTCGCTCAGCCATGCCTGACTCGTAGTGACCCCATGGACTTCAGCCTACCAGGCTCCTCCGTCCATGGGATTTTCCAGGCAAGAGGACTGGAGTGGGCTGCCATTGCCTTTTCCGTCTCTACGTGGAGCCAGATGCAAACCCTCAGCCAGTCTGCAATCCTTGTCCTCATGCCTGAGGCTCAGACCAGGGGAAGAAGTGGTGCCCTGCTTTGCTCAGAGCCTTCCCAACATCTTAGCTCTCCTTGCTTTTATGATGATTGTTCTTGCTCCAGCCTGGGGATGTTTATCGTTCCCAGGCAGCAAGGGTGGACAAGCTTCTTTACTTGGAACCTAGACCTGTAAATCCCAAAGCCTTTACAGGATTTCTGCTATGACCTTACTTCCCTGAGCTCCTGAATTCTGCTCTTTTTGGTTTCCCTAAGAGAGTGAAAGGGCAAAAAGTCCAAGCAAATACAGAAGAGTCATGTCAGTTAATACTGAAACGTTTTATCTGAGACCAAGACTTTCTCTTTTTCATCAGCTCTATTTATTAAATGACCATTTATCAAATGTCTGCTTTCTGATAGAAATGTACTCAGGTCTTAGAAGGCGTAAGTGAATATAACACAGTACCTATCTCTTTAAGGCCTAATGATTCAGGAAGGTGATGAAAAAAAATGAGCTGCCTCGGGGTGAAAAGCTTGATAACAGGGTGTAGATAAAGCACTTTGATAGCGCTGGTGAGGTCACCGGAGGCGGCTGGAGCACCTGCGTTGTTTCTCGGATATCATTTGGAGCTCAGGAATCGCTGTGTCCAGAATGTGAAATGGCTGCTTCACCACTGATGTGAAGCAATTGGGTCATCCTTTCCGAAGTGATGGAGCAAGACAATTTGTAGATCCTGTTTTAAACATTGAAAATGTGTCCCTCAGCTGCTCGCGGCTGACAAGAAAAGCTTCATCCGTAGTTGGTACACCATTGTGGAGACAGGTTTCTACAGGGAAAGCATCACACTGATGAACTCTCTTATCAAAAGAAAAGTTGCTGAATTTTTCGCTCACCAACTAAGTAAGATGCCTTACTGCTTAGCCCCTCTCTTTAGAAGTCCCACTTTTAGATTTGGAAAATCTATAAGAGAGATCCTACCCAGTGGGCTCTAGGATTCCTTTAACAGATTCACCCCATTCTCTCAAGAGTCCCCCCTCCATCCCTATGAACACCACATGATCAGGTGACTCAGTGACCCAGGAGCCCATGTGGCTCCTGGATTGGATAAAATTAATACTGTTAAGATGTTTGTACTACCCAATGTCATCAACAGATTCAGTGCAATTCTTATCAAAATTCCAGCGGCACTTTTCACAGAAATAAAATCCTAAATCTTATCAATACGAAATCACACCAGCATGTCCAAAATGGATCACCCCCACAAATGCCTCCCTGACTCCAGGGCTTAAGGCATATCTTCTGGGGATTCTGTAAGTCTGAATTTATTGATCTTATCACTGATCTGGAAGAATTACATTGCAAACAGTATTTTTTCCCCTAAATTGTTAAGTCCTCTGAGAGAAGTTTCTCCAAACCGTATACAATTCTTTGCCCAGCAACTAGCCAGGTGGCTGCACATGGTACGCACTGAGGATGTGGTGGCCCTGAAGCCGTCAGAGAACACTTGCTTGCAAAACTCCCTCAAGGAAGAGTTGGAGAAATACAGTCATTCTCATACTCTGCCTGACTTCATGGTATCAGGAACTTGCCAGTTACTACCTGTGTTCTACACAAGGATATAATTTGTGTCCATGGTTCACCTGAACTTGCTGAGTCTTGTCAGGTGAGCTGTTTAAGAGCAACACAAAGACTACATTTGTAGTCCATCCATGGTGTGGCAGAATTTAAATAGTTTTTTTTTTTTCTTTAGAAATAAAATTGGGGAAAAAATTCTTTTTGTATATAATTTATTTATATTCTATCTTTTTGCCAAGGAAGATAGAAAATGGCTTAAGATACAATATTTCAACATAATAAAAAATTTAGGAATATCTAAGAGAAGCATTTTTCAAAAGCCAAATAAAGGAGAAGTTTCTGAAGCTAAAACAGAGCCAGAGGGAGGGTCTCCTAGCAGGTCAGACAGCCTTAGCCATAGTAGGGGGTGAGCTTCAGGTTTAGTTCTGGCCCCAATGTGGCTAAAAAGAAGACACAAATGATATCAGACTCAGAGCTGAATTTCAAAAAGGCATAGACTGGTCAGGAAAGTATCTGCTCTCCTGAAACCGAGGGAAGAGCTATTTCTCCCTGAAGTCTTCACAGAGAAGGCTTTCTGCAAAAGGACATACGCGATTCTCAATCACAAGCCTGTCTGAGATAGTCTGAGACGTGCCCCAAGTCCACAGGTCAGAGGTCATCCCAAAGGGATGAAGGAAAAAAGACGTGGAAGCTCTGCCTTATTTCAGTGACGCTCTTCTCAGGGTTGCTCTCTTGGGTCACTACACTGTCTTTTTTTTACCTCTGAATCCAATATAAAATCTTCTCGGAGCACTACTTTTCCCATCAAATGTGTTTTATTTTTTAAATAGAGGTGCAAGTGATATGTTTGTATATAAGCAGGGATTGTGAAATTCTGTCTTTCTCATATGTTCTGTTAAAAAGAGTGAAGTGACCTATGTGCACTTGTTGTTCAATGGCTAAGTCGTGTACGACTCTTTGCGACCCCATGGACTGCAGCACAGCAGGCTTCCCTGTCCTTCGCTATCTCCCAGAGTTTGCTCAAATTCATGTCCAGTGAGTCAGTGATGCCATCCAAGCATCTCATCCTCTACTGCCCCCTTCTCCTCCTGCCTTCAACCTTTCCCTGCCTCAGGGTCTTTTTCAGTGAGTTGGCTCTTTGCATAAGGTGGTCAAAGTGTCGAGCTTCAGCTTCAAGACCAGTCCTTCCAGTGAATATTCAGGTCAATTTCCTTTAGGATCGAACAGTTTGATCTCCTTGCTGTCCAAGGGACTCTCAAGAGTCTTCTCCAGCACCCCAGTTCAAAAACATCAATTCTTTGGCACTCAGCCTTCTTTATGGTCTAATTGTGTGCACCGCATGTATGTAAAATAGATAGCTAGTGGGAAACTGCTGTATAGCACAGGGAGCTCAGCTCAGGGCTCTGTGATGATCTAGACGGGTGGGATGGGGGTCGGGAGGGAAGTACAGGAGGGATCTATGAGGACTTGCAGCCAATTCACTTTGCTGTATAGCAGACACTAACATTGTAAGGCAACTGTGTATGCATGATAAGTTGCTTCAGTTGTGTCTGACTCTGCGATCCTACGGATCCTCTGTCCATGAGATTCTCCAGGCAAGAATACTGGAGTGGGTTGCCATGCCCTCCTCCAGGGGATCTTCCCCACCCAGAGATCAAATCTACATCTCATTATGTTTCCTACACTTCCCTCCAAAAAAGTCAGGTGAAGTGAGGACCCCAGAGCACTGACTTGTAGATGTTTCCATGAAGCTCCAGCCCTGACTTACCTGAGGCCCAGGTGCATGCACAGGATGAAGGGAGTGGCCGATTTCTGATCCCTGGTCTCCTTCATTTGTCTTAAAGGCTCCTGACACTGACCCCACTGAGGGCTGGAATCAGCATGTGTTCCATGCGGGTGGTCAGGGCATCCCACTCACACATGGATCTCTTCACCCTGAGACAGGGAGGGGGAGTCTCTGTCCTGCAGATGCCTGCATTTCTTTTCTTTATAAATTGTCTTTCTTTTTAATGACATAAACCCCAGGTATTTTCCTGGGCATGGCCCTCCTGCTGGAGAACCCCGGCAGGTTGATTGGGCTCTACCCCTGGAAGCATCATACCTGTCAGAATGGGGTCATCCCTGACAGGGGGGCCAGCAGCTGTGAGAGCAGGCAGAGGTCTCCCCAGTGTTGCTAGTGAGGCAGCAGAACTTGGTGGGGCATTCCTAGGGGTTGAGAAACCGAGGCTTGGAGAAGGGAAGGGGCTGAGACAACAGCACATGCTCTGGGACAAAGACCAGCTCCAAAACAGCGCTTCCCAACGGGGGGTAATCTTGCTGCCCAAGGGACTTTTGTCAGCAGAGAGTTTCTGTTGTCATGACCTAGGGCATCCTACCAGCATGTAATGGCCAGGGGTGTTGCTCAGCATCTACAAAGCACAGAGCAGCCCCACAAAGAATTATCCAGCCCCAAATGCCGGCAGCACAGAGGGCCAGAAACTCTGCTCCAGAAGGAAGCACGGAGAAAACTGGGCTGGCAGCGGGGGTCGCTCAGAGCAGAGACACGCAGAGGACAAAGAGCAGGCGGCAGTGGCAGGAGGAGCCCAAATGCCAAAGTTCTTTTTTTAAAATCTTTTTATTTTGTATTGGGATATAGCTGATTAACAAGGTTGTGACAGCTTCAGGTGAACAGCAAAGGAATCAGCCATCAGAGAAGTTGGTACCATGCACATATGAACCAATGGTGAGTGAGACTGTTAGTCACTCAACCCTGTCCAGCTCTTTGTGACCCCATGGACTGTAGCCGGCCACCCTCCTCTGTCCATGGGACTCTCCAGGCAGGAATATTGGAGTGCGTTGCCATGCCCTCCTCCAGGGGATCTTCCAGACCCAGGGATCAAACCTGCATCGCTTACGTCTCCTGCATTGCCAAATAAGTTCTATACTAGTGGTGCCACCTACTGATACGTAAATTTTTTGGCGTATATACATAAGGAACAATCAATGGTTTCTACCTCTTTGTACAACTGCCATAGTCACTTATGTATAGTATCTGTGATGACTGGCATTTTTATGTCGAAACTAGTTACAATATTCCAATTGAAATTTACGATTTACGGCATGTCTATTTTTCTATCATTTCAATACAGTCAGTAAATCTTTCATGTGTAGTAATGGAGTTGGTTTTAACATAATTATATCTTCTCCTGTGCCGTACTTATTTACTATGAGCTACTTCTCTCATACAATCAAAGCAAGGAGAAGTATTTGATTTGTACATTTTTATTTCACACCTAACCTGATTTCTTAGGAGCATTATATATCTCTTTTGAATTGCATTAAACATATAGAAACAGATCACTTTTTATCCAAAAAAGAGGAGATATATGTATACCTTTAGCTAATTCACTTTGCTGTACAGAAAAAAACTAACACAATATTGTAGAGTAGCTGCTAAGTCACTTCAGTCGTGTCCGACTCTGTGCGACCCCACAGATGGCAGCCCACCAGGTTCCTCTGTCCATAGGATTTTCCAGGCAAGAGTACTGGAATGGGTTGCCATTTCCTTCTCTGAGTAGCTATACTCCAAAAAAAATTTAAAAATAAAAAATATTCAAACTCATCAGATCCTCAGTGGTAGTTATGAGAAAGTGACAAAATCAGAGATTTGACAATGGCAGACTCTCTTGCAAGTGATTTCAGATGCTGCCATTTCTTATAAAAAATAAGTTGCCTCTTAGAAGATCATATGGAATTACTTAAAGTTCAAAGCCTAGAATATTTCTCAATTTAGTTGAAATCACACATTATTTATAATGTCTGTATAGTTTGCGATGATATGTAAGCATTAAACTTTATCTGAAAGTGAAAGTTGCTCAGTCATGTCTGACTCTTTGTGACCCCATGGATACAGTCCATGGAATTCTCCAGGCCAGAATACTGGAGTGGGTAGCCTTTCCCTTCTCCAGGGGATCTTCCCAACCCAGGGATCAAACCCAGGTCTCTTGCATTGCAAGCGGATTCTTTACCAGCTGAGCCACCAGGGAAGCCCTTTATCTACCGCCTTTCTATTGGGATAGACATAGAGTTAGTTCAGACCCACTCTGCCTGCCCTGTCCGCATCCTTCCAGTAGAGCTTTGCTGCTCACTGCAGTGAATAGTGGGTGATTGTGCTTTACACTGCAGACACAAGTGTGGTAAAGATGCGATCTCTCTCCTTATGAAGTTTAATCACAGTTGGAAGAAACATGTGGAAATCAGCAATTACCTTACCACAGGATAACTTCTGAGAGAGAGGTGTTCACAGAAAATAGACAAGATTCTCCCAAAAATGCTTAAGTCAAGTTTTAAAGGATGAGCACAGTTGGCTAAAAAATCAGAAGTGGTGGTGTGGTGAGTGAAAGGATAGAGATATTAGACTTCAAGAACGAGCCATTCAAAGGACCCCACTGA
The DNA here is from genome assembly GCA_024291935.2 of Okapia johnstoni. Classification (NCBI taxonomy): domain Eukaryota; kingdom Metazoa; phylum Chordata; class Mammalia; order Artiodactyla; family Giraffidae; genus Okapia; species Okapia johnstoni. The sequence continues at coordinate 100,623,556 of CM044313.1, forward strand.
GAAGGGATTAAGTACAACAATCCACGTACAATACTTAAACAATACTCTGGTCACCTGATGTGAAGAGACAACTCAGAAAAGGCCCTGATGCTGGGAAATACTGAAGGCAGGAGGAGAAGAAAAGACAGAGGATGAGATGGTTGGATGGCATCACCGACTCTGTGGGCATGAGTTTGAGCAAGCTCTGGGAGTTGGTGATGGACAGGGAAGCCTGGCGTGCTGCAGTCCAAGGGGTCACAAAGAGTCGCACATGACTAATTGGCTAAACAACAACACTTAGACACTAAGCACAGTACCTGACAAATGACTTCTGATGAAAGCGGGGTGACGGTTTGGTGGTCCTTTGGGGTGATGATAGTTTTGTTGTTGCTGGCGGTTGCTGTTGTGGGGGTGTTGGTGTCAATTTTGTTGTGGTCAGTGGATGCCGTGGTGGTTTTGTTGCTGCTGAGAGGTATTGCGGGGGTGGTTTTGCTGTTTTTGGTGGTGGCAGCGGTCACAGTAGCTTTGTTGCTGTTGATTTTGTTGTCGGACTTTACGTAGTTTTTGGTGGTGTTGCTGCTGCTGGTGATTTTGCTGTTGCTGATCGTGGTGTTGGTGGTGGTTGTGATGGTGAGTGAGGAACTGTCCATGGCAGGGGTGATAATAAGAGTGATAAGAGCGGCTAGAGCTGAGGTCAGGCTCACCTCGTTAATTTGATTGTCTTCTGTTCATAAAAAAGTGTTTTGCTGGGCTTCTGTAACACAATGGAAGATGGGTAAGGCAATTTTGTCCCTCTGAGTCCACAATGACAGCACACTCTCCCCGTGGGAAAAGACCACCGGCCCATAGTAATTAGATGCTAAAATACTGGTGCCTTGGAGCCATCGATCTCAGCATCTTTTGACAGAGAAGAGTCACGATCTTCATGGCAACGACAGAGAATCACTGAAACCATCCCCCAAATTTAAAACTGTCAATCCGTCTGCAAGCTGAATTGGCAAACATGAAACCCCAGGATGGCAGATGGTGGCAAGCTCCCAAATGCCAATTTGACCCCAGACTGAAACATTTCTGTGCACACTCTGATTTCTATCCTGCTCTCTCTCACTTCCATCTGCTTAGGAGGCCTGTTGCCCATCTGAGAACTGGGCACATCTTTATTGTGCAGCAGAGGCACACCACGGTGGAGGGCTATGTGGGGCCATCTCACAGCCTGAATGACCATCTCTGAGCCAGCGGTGTAGGCATGGCCAAACCAATGGCAACCGGCTAGGGTCTCATCTGGAATGATAATGGCGGCCGTGTTCCAAGCATCCATTCTCCAGCCTTGACATCACTGTGGGCTGTGAATATGCTTGCCCACTCACAATGTGCTTTTGATATTCGGAGTACTAGGTGGTATCTCTCTGTAGTAAGCTTAGGCGGTTGTGTGGGGGATTCTGTTCAGCAGAAGATAGCATAGGCAATACGAAGAAAGAAGACAGGACCATAGGTACTGGGTACCAGGGGAAAGAAGATGGGAACCTAAACATTTGCTTTGCAAATCTGAAGCCAACCCATCTCGATGAGGCTTCGCACTTTTATTTTTTCCAGTAGAATCCTGCACAACAGCCACAGCTTCAAAGGCAAGTGTGATGTTTTGGCAAGAAAGCCATCCATTGGGTTTCTCTGTGAAAGTGAAAATCTCTCAGTCGTGTCCTACTCTTTGTGACCCCATGGACTACAGTCCATGGAATTCTTCAGGCCAGAGTACTGGAGTGGGTAGCCTTTCCCTTCTCCAGGGGATCTTCCCAATCCAGCGATCGAACCCAGGTCTCCTGCTGAGAGCTGCAATTTCAATCTTTGCGCCTCTTGGAGATTAAACCCAAACTTTCTTATAGTATTTGGTACAATGAAGATGTATCAGCTAGCAATTTGTTGCAGAAAAATTACGCTGGGACACCCCTGGTGGCCCAGTGGTTAAGAATCTGTCTGCCACTACAGGGGATATGGGTTCAATCCCTGGCTGGGAAACTAAGATCCTACAAGCTGGGGGGCAACCTAAACCACACACTACAGCTACTGCCCTTGTACTCTCTATAGCCTGCACCTCACAACTAGAGGAGCCCCAGAGAAGCCTGAGCTGCACATCCAAAGATTCCTGAATGCCTCAACTACGACTTGATGCAACCAAATAAATAAAATAAATAAGACACAGAGATGTAGGTATATATAAAAAAACATGTGCTAAATCTACTCCTTGGCTGTGGGTTTGGGGGCCTTGGTTCCTCTCTGGTGGTTGGCTAAAGCCCATCATCATTTCCTTGGCCCTTCGGCTCACAAAAGGGCAGCTGTTTCAGCAGAGCAAACAAACCAGAAGAGCCAAAGAGAGAGAAAGTGAAAACGGGGAAATCAGTTTTGTGTAGCCAGTCCAAGGAGTGCCATATCGCCATTCTTGCTGGACACTGCTCATTAGAAGCAAGTGACGTCCAGCCCACACACAAGGGGAGGAGATTACACAAAGAGGCTTAAAATAGTCAAAATTAGATCTGTCAAAATTGAGGAACACATCTGTAGTAAATGAGGAAAAAAGAGGAAAAAAAAAAAAACGGTAACACCCCAACTATGATGATGGTAATACTTTTCGTTGAACATTTTTTTTAAGGTGTTAAATATTCAGTGCCTACTGTGGGTTAGTTAGGACACTAAAGGCTTTTAATAGAGTCCTTCATTTCACTCTTACAGAACCCTGTGAGTTTAGGATTGGCTGTATTTTATGGATGGAGAAGTACAGTCTTGGGGGCGTGAAGATGACAAAGCTAATTAGCAACACCAAGGTTGTAACCCAGCCTAACTCTAGAGCCTACGGCTTTAGCCCCTAGGCTCCACAGCTTCTCCATACTTCTGGTTTTAGAACACACTCTGATAGGCAATTTTCTTCTGGATCATTTTTAAAAATGCATTTGAAAATGAATGTAGCCTTTGTATCAAACATACTGTTCTCAGGAGGACCCCCAGGGAGCCACGTGGGATTCCATGTTTTGGGCAGCTTCTTTGTTCTTTGCTGGTGTATATTGCTCCTAGATTGTCAGAGAATTTTTGCCAAAGCTTGTTTCATTAGCTATCGATGTGAGCAGATTACACATTGGTTAGGGAAAACCTCACACTCCGAGTTCTTACCTACGACCGCCAGGCAGTCAGGGGCAGGGGGAGCAGGGGGAATGGGGAAAAAGGTGGGGGGGGGCAACACACAGAGGTCCCAGTGGAGCCACCCCATCACGTGTAGGGTCCAGGGCTGCACATACCCAAGGGAACTGGAAATGACGGAGGCAGGAGAAAGGGGGACAGCACCCCCTCAAGTTCAGTGTGACCCGCTCCTGCAGCTCCCCAGAAATGCAAAAATCTTAGAAAATAGAAGATCTGGCTTTCCATCTCAAAGAAGAAAGGCTCTTTAAAAACCTCCACATTGGATTTCCCCGGTGGCCCAGTGGTTAAGTATCCGCCTGCCAATGCAGGGACACAGGTTCAATCTCTAGTCAGGGAAGATTCTACATGCCAAGGGTCAACTTAAGCCTGAGCACCACAACTGTTGAGCCTGTGATCTACAAGAGAAGCCATAGCAATGCGTAGTCCAAGCATTTGCAGCTAGAGAGCAGCCCCTGCTCACCGCAACTAGAGAAAGACTGCATGCAGCAACCAAATTCCAGCCTAGCAAAAAAATAAAAATAAAAACCCTCCACATAATGAATATTTCAGGTGGACTGTTTCTGTCTGCCCACTCCTGACACCTGTACTTACCTATGTCCCCACCAAGAACACTGGTCGGTCCCCCGTGGCTCCTCTGTGGGATACCTGCATGCTTCTGTTGCCATGGTTTCAGTTGCAGCAACCCTCACCAAGAGCCAGTTGAGACAAATGGCTTCATGCTTTTACTTCCAGAGACTTCCAGGTGCACCATTCCCTGCGGCCATGCTGCCACTAGCGAACTTTGGCCATTCTTACCTCTAAAGGCAGAGCATCCTTCTCAGCCTGTTGACTGAGTTTGATGTTGTGATTTTCTTTAGCAAATGGGATGTGAGTAGGAAGGACAGTGAGCTGGTTTGGGATCCAGGGCTCCAGACATATTACATATATCTAGTTGCTTCCTTGCCTCCTGCCATGGATGTAAAAACGTGATCCAGCCAACCCACTGCTCCATGGAGGATGAGAGACACATGGAGCAGAGGCAGACTAGCCTGCAGCTTAGAGCATAGTCAGAAAACCTCCAGCAAGACTTGAGATGCTGCCTCTCAGGCTTGAAGTCCTAAAATTTAATGTCAAATAAGAAGACTCAAAAACAAAAAAAAGAAAGAAAATCTCCACCAATATCAGCCAAACCCTGCCAACTCGCAGACCCATAAGAGTAAATGCTTTTTGCTGAATGCTACAATTGGACCATAAAGAAGGCTGAAGGCCAAAGAATTGATGCTTCTTTCAAACTGTGGTGCTGGAGAAGACTTTTTGAGAGTCCCTTGGACAGCAAGGAGATCCAACCAGTCAATCCTAAAGGAAATCAGCACTGAATATTCATTGGGAGGACTGATGCTGAAGCTCCAATACTTTGGCCACCTGATGCAAAGAGCCAACTCATTGAAAAACACCCTGATGCTGGGAATTCTTGAGGGCGAGAGGAGAAGCGGGCGACAGAGAATGAGATGGCTGGATGGCATCATCGGCTCAATGGAAGAGTTTGAGCAAACTCTGCGAGAGGGTGAAGGAGAGGGAAGCCTGGTGGGCTGCAGTCCATGGGTTCCAAAGAGATGGACATGACTAAGCGACTGAACAACAGTGATCGTGTAGTTGTTTGTTCCACAGCAAGAGTTAAACGATACAGTAGGTTAGCCAGCTTTTAATGATCAGCCATTTTCTGATTATCCAGTTTGTGGTGTTTGGAACCCTGAAAATGAAAGTGGAGAGAATATGCTGAGTTAAAAGCGATCCAAACAAAGACTCTTGGGAAACTCTCACATTTAAGGGCTGAGAGGGAAAGGGGAAGAGAATAAGGCTGGAGTGGGGGATCATAAAGGTGAGAGGGAATAAATAGAGGGAGGTCATGGAAGTAGTGATTTTTTAGGAAGTAAGTAAGGGGCTGAAAGAGCCTAATGCTACCTCTAACCCCAGCAAGATAAGGAACTGAAGGACTCCGCTTGGGTTTCCTGCTCAGGAATGCATGGAGGCCTTTACCGGGGGTGGGTGTCAGTGGAGGAGATGGGGGCCAGGCTCAGGAGTAGTGACTCAGGGGGGAGATGAACAGGGAGGAAGTGGAGATGCAGAAGCATGAGACCATCATTGCTTCTAAAGTTTTCTTTGCAAACAATTTCAAATTTATGAAAGTTGCAAAAATACAGTGGAAATTGGCTGTATGACACAGGGGGCTCAAACCCAGTGTTCTGTGACAACCTGGAGGGTGGGAAAGGGTGGGAGGTGGAAGAGAGATTCAAGAGGGAGTATATCTACATTTACCTATGGCTGGTTCATGTTGATATATGGCTGAAACCGACACAGTATTGTAAAGCAGTTATCCTCCAATTAAAAATAAATAATTTTTTAAAGGTTGCAAAAATACGAATAGTACAAAACATCCTTATATCCTTGACCCAAATTCACTTTATTTTACCCCATTTGCTTTATCACCTTCTGCATGTGTGTATTTATACACACACACACGCATGCATGATTTTTTTTCTGAACCATTGGAGTCACATATAACCTGGTCCTGTGCTACTAATAAATACTTCAGTGTCCATTTTCTAAGAATAGGGAGATTTCCTTTATCACTACATAAAACTACTGATTTTACATTATTGATTTGCGTTTATGTTGATGCCAAACTTATTAACTCCTCTAACGTCCATATTCTAATTTTGTCGGTTACCCAGGTAATAATGACTTTTATGATGTTTTCTTCCCCAGTCCAGGGTCAAAGGTATTGCCCTCAGTTGTCATGTCTCCTTAACGTTCCTCAGTCTCAACAGTTCCGAAGGTTTTATCTCTTATGACCCTGAAGTGCTTGAAGAATACAGCACCCCCTTCACTTTTAAATATTAATAGAACACTCCTGTTTCTAGGCCGTCTCCTTGTGATTAGGCTGAAGTGCCTTCTCAGCCAGGTCATTACCGAGGTGATGTGTCCTTCTCAGGCCTCACATGTCAAGGCACATGGTCAGTCTACCTGTTCCACGTGGGTGATGTTAACTTTGACCACCTGGCCAAGGTGTTGCCTAATTTTTCTGCAGACAGTTTACTATTTTCTTTATTGTAAGAAATAATCAGACTGCAGGAGACACTTTAAGACTATCCAGAAAGCCTACTCCTCAATGAAATTTTTCCATTGGTGACTGTCAGACTGAATCTTAACCATGTTGTTGCAAAATAATTTTCCAACTCCACCAGCCCTTTATAAGTCAACCTTCAGCATCCTGCTATAAACAAGATGTCCCCTCTCCCTCATTCTTTTCTTTTTTCCTTCCTTTCTTTCTTCCTCTCTCTTTCTGTGCTTCAGGTATTCAGTTCAGTTGCTCAGTTGTGTCCTACTCTTTGTGACCCCATGGATTGCTCAAACTCATGTCCATCGAGTTGGTGATGCCATCCAACCATCTCATCCTCTGTTTTCCCCTTCTCCTCCTGCCTTCAATCTTTCCCAGCATCAGGATCTTTTCTAATGAGTCAGTTCTTTGCATCAGGTGAAAAAATATTGTAGCTTCAGCTTCAGAATCAGTCATTTCAATGAGTATTCAGAACTGATTTCCTTGAGGATTGACTGGTTTGATCTCCTTGGCATTCTCAAGAGTCTTCTCCAGCACCACAGTTCAAAAGCATCAATTCTTTGGCCCTCAGATATCTTTATGATCCAACTCTCATATTCATAAAGACTACTGGAAAAACCATAGCTTTGACTATATGAACCTTTGTCAGTAAAGTAATGTCTCTGCTTTTTAATATGCTGTCTAGGTTTGTCATAGCTTTTCTTCCAAGGAGTAAGCAGCTTTTAATACCTTCTAGTATTATGCTCATGATTTTCTGTTTTTTTCAAAATAGGTTATAATTCATTAGTTTACTTAATTACTTTGGTGCTCTATATGAATCCGCCTGCAGTGCAGGAGACATAGGAGATGCAGGTTCGATCCCTGGGTCAGAAAGATTCCCTGGAGGAAGGCATGGCAATCCACTCCAGTATTCCTGCCTGAAAAATCCCATGGACAGGGGAGTCTGGTGTGTTACAGTCCAAAGGGTCACAGAGAGTCGGACAAGACTGATCAAATAAGCACATACACACTGTCCATATTAGGACAATTAGCGCTCCTTTAATTGGGCCCTGTGTCCTAGGACAGACCCCAACTTTTTTTTAACATGTGTACTTTCTGGAGAAACAAAATGTTTCAAGTTCATTTTGTACCTACCCTGCCACAGACCTGAAACTACCCATTTCTTTAAGGTGAGCTGGCTGCTTTTAGTTGGAAACAGTGTTAGAGATCAAGATCTGGGCATTAGGTGTGCTCTTTGTTCCTGGGGTCTCTTTACTTCTTGACTCTTTCAGAGGACAGAGCCAATAAATAAATGTACGTATTTATGTGTACATATAAATATGCATATACACATACATTCATATATTTATGTGCACACAAGCATGCATATACACATAAACACATTTTTGAAAACACGAGTTCACAGTCACACTAATACTTTCAGCTCCAGTCCATTCCCATAAGGTTCTTTCTTGCCTTCTCATTTCCCCATATATACATGTCCTTTCTTCCATAGTGAGAACCCTGGCTTCCAAAAATATTAACATATCACTAAATTGCTCAATCCTGTAACACTTCTAAAATAATGTCAGAATTGCTTTGTCCATATCACTGCGGTCAATAAACCTAACGTTTTATGTTTGACTTATTTCACTTAGCATAATGTTGTCTGTATTTATTCCTGTTGTCACAAACGATAGAATCTCCAAGTATAGAATAAATTTTCTTTATTCATCTATCAGTGAACATTTTGATTGCTTCCATGTGTTGACTATTGTGGATAACACTGCAGCGAATATGGGGGTGCAGATGTCTCTTAGAGATCCTGATTGCCTTGGATATATATACCCAGAAATGGGATTGCAGCATCATATTTAAGCTCTAGTTTTAGTATTCTGAGAAAATTCCACGTTGTTTTCTATGTGCTCTGCTGTGCTCAGTCACTCAGTCGTGTCCGACTCTTTGTGACCCCATGGACTGTAGCCCTCCAGGCTCCTCTGTCCATGGGATTCTCCAGGCAAGAATACTGGACTGAGTTGCCATTTCCTCCTCCAGGGGTTCTTCCCAACCAGGGATTGAACCCAGGTTTCCCTCATTGCAGGTGGATCCTTTACCAGCTGAGCTACCAGGGAAGCCCCGCTTTCCATACTAGTGCACGTTTATATTTACATCAACAGTGTAAAGGGTTCCCCTTTCTCCACATTCTTGTCAGTAGTTGTTCTCTTTTGTCTTTCTGATAGTAACCATTCTAACAGTTGTTAGTTAATATCTTACTGTGGTTTTGATTTGCCTTTCTCTGATGATTAGCGATGCTGAGCCCTTTATCGTATACCTGTTGGCCATTTGTACGTCTTCTTTGGAGAATTATATTTATTTTCTTTACCTGTTTTTAAATGAGTTATGGGGGATTGTGTGCTTTTGTTTGTTTTGTTGCTATGAAGTCATAGGAGCTTCTTATATATTCTGGATATAAAACTTTACTAGATATAAGAATGTGCCTGTCAGTGCAAGAGGCGCAAGAGATGCAGGTTGATCCCTGAGTCTGAAGATTCCCTCGAGTACGAAACGGCAAGCCGCTTCAGTATTCTTGCCTGGAAAATTCCATGGACAGAAGAGCCTGATGGGCTACAGTCATTGGGGTTGCAAAGAGTCAGACACGACTGAGCATACACACACAGCAAGCCTTTTACTACACTCAGGTTATAGGAGAATTTACCTCTGTTTCCTTCTAGTATGTATATAGGTTTATTTTTTTAGCACTTAGATATCATATCTACTGGGAATTAATTTTTATGTATGGTTTGAGGAATAGATCTAATTTTATCTTTTTCCAAATGACTAACCAATTCTCTCAACATGATTTGTTAAAGAGATTATTGTTACACCTGTGATCTGAGATACCTGTTTGCATGTTTTTCTTAACTTTGTATGCCATTCCAGTATTTGTTCTATTCTTGAGCCTTACCACACTATTTTAATTGTGTAGGAATCGTGTTACATTTCAATATCTGATGGGTTTATTCCTCCCCTAACCTCCGCCACCTGCTCAGTTCTTCCTTGTCAGTTTTTTCTTAGCTATTCTTTCGTGTTTATTTTCCAACTCATCCACCTCCATTAAGAAGCTCCTTAGGATTTTACTGGGATTCCATTACACTTATAAACTGACTTAGGGAGAACCGACATCTGGATAGCATTGAGACATCTGAACCAAGAACAAGGGACATTGTCCTTTCTGTTCAGTTATTCTGCAGGACACATTGCTCCCTGTTATTTCCTTCTTTTCCTTCAAAGACTCATCTCTCAGAGGTACCATGCCTTTCTACGTAGCAGTCTCTCCCACCAATAATGCTTCTTTGAGGCTGTCCTTTCGGGTCCCACCCACTTCCAAGCTCCTTCTCCATAGCAGTGCTATGACTCTCCAGCTCTGAGTGGTGTTGAGTAATTTTGTACTTGTAATTTCACCTCCTCTTTCTGGAGACCATTTTGTCTATACTTCTTGTAAGCAAGCCCTCTATCCCTCCGGCTCTTTTTCACATCTCTTTCCAGTCTCCCCCTCCATCCACAAGATCTTAGAAACACAGTGTGAGCAGAGGAGCCCCACTGGACTTTATTTATTGGGCTGTGCTGTGTTGTAACACAAGGGTTCTGCATTGCGGTGTTCGGTCTTTCTGTAGTTGTGGCAAAAGGGATTAGTTGCCCTGTAGCATGTGCGACCTTAGTTCCCTGACCAGAGATGGAACTTGTGTTCCCTACATTGGAAGGTGGATTCTTCACCACTGGACCACCAGGCAAGTCCCCATCACTGGAACTTGTTGCTGTCTTTCTCTACCCTCAGGTAATTTATGGACTTCCCTGGTGGTTCAGAGAGTTAAGAGCCCACCTGCAATGCAGGAGACCTGGGTTTGATCCCTGGGTCAGAAAGATCCCCTAGAGAAGGGAATGGCAACCCACTCCAGTATTCTTGCCTGGAGAATCCCATGGACAGAGGAGCCAGGTGGTCTACAGTCCATGGGGTCGCAAAGAGTCAGACACGGCGGAGTGAGTAATCTTATTCTCAGATAATTTAAATGTTGCGGCTTTCTCTGTCTTCTGGCAGTGCTGAAGGCGTGAGTTCTTTTTTGTCTCCTTTGTGTTCCTTCTGGGTTTCAGGGTTGTTTAGGGAGGGAGGCCAAGGTTCAGAACCCCTCCCATCATTGTTCTCCCAACCCTGAACACTATTTTAACAGGCTAGATATCTAGGCAAAACTAGAGGTAAATTTCAAATCAAAAGTTGTCTCCCCCACCAATCCCAGAGAAGGACTTGAGGACTTATGTTCACAGACTATGGAGTTAAGAGAAGGTGTAATTTCAACTGATGAAGTTCTGTGCCTCTACACAAAGGGGGTTTGTTCAGGAAAACTTTTGAAGCCAAAATTAGGGAGTCCAGTTAGTTCACGTTTGGTTGATTACAAGGAAAGAGTTTCAGGAGTAAGTGTAGGTAAAACTATAAATCACAGACTTGAAGTGAATCTGGATTTGACTTAATTTGATTGCCATCCCTGGGGCTTTTCCCCACTATAGTAACTCAGGCACTCTAAATTAGGTTGTGGGGCTTCCCTAGTGGCTCAGTGGTAAAGAATTCACCTGCTAATATAGGAGATGGGGGTTTGATTCTTGGGTTGGGAAGATCCCCTGGAGAAGGAAATGCAACCCACTCTAGTATTCTTGCCTTGGAAATCCCGTGGACAGAGGAGCCTGGGGGGCTACAGTCAATAGGGTCGCGAGAGAGTTGGACGTGACTTAGTGACTGAACAACAAGTTAGATTGTGTCTAGAATGATTCACAAATCAGTGGCACCACACAGAGTTCCCCACCCTCCCCCCATCATGTCCTGATATTTGGCAATGAAAAAGTATATGACGTGCAAAACTGAGTGGGCACCTATTTGGGGGATACCAACAGTAATATGATAGTATGGTTCACTGTGACCTCTAAACCCTGAGATACACACACAGGGAGCAATGTCATTGTTTCCTCGCTTGTTTTCAATCTTGCTCTCTTGGAGTGTCCCTCCCTGCCCACTGAAGACACCTTAGGCAGACTCATATAGTTTTCTTGATGCTTTGGCTCATTTTTAGAGAAGATTCACTGTCAGGTATTACGGATCTAGGTAGGTGAAAAACTTTATTCTTATCTTCACCGCAAAGCTGCTCCCCACCCCCAGCTCAGGGTCCTGCAGTGGGAAAGGGAGACATGGTCTGCTCCCTCGCTCCTCTCCTGCCCTTTCCTTCTCCTTCTCCCTCCAGGACAGCGGAAGGGGAAAACTGAATGGAAGAAAGTGCCTGATGCTGTAATCCACCTGCCCCCTCTCTGTGACTGGTTCCCCAGAGCCGGGACTTCTTTGGAAGGTGGCTCAATGGTTGTCTGGAAGCCCCATAGAGGTCTCTGCAAAAATATGAGTGAGTTCTATGGGGGACCTGCTTTTGTTCTGATGCTATTCCTGAAGCCTCCTGGTGATGACCCAGTAGGCTGCCTGTTGGGTGGTGCTTCCAAAATGCTTGGCTTGGTCGGCATCGGTAGTATCCTTGTTATTTAGGGTGGTCATGAATGATGGTGGTCACGCAGGGCCCCAAGGGGGTCCTCTCTTCCTAGCTTTTATACTGCACCACTCCAGCCAGTTTCTCATCGTCCAGGTTCTCCAGGAGAGAAACAGGCAACATGTCTGTTGTTGCCTATGACTTCCTACATAAACCCACCCAATTCTAAGAAACACACACCCAGCCCTCTCAGGAGCCACCCTTCTTGCCTCACTCAGCATGAAGGGCATTGTGTCCGACGGGTAGTAGGATGCTGGTCTCTCTCTCCTAAAATGTGTATAGTTTCTTCTGATATCTCTTCCTGGAGCTTCCTTTTCCACTCTTTCAAGAGTACTTCCCTCTCTCCTGGAAGAACAATCCACAGCAATCTCCTCCCTGGTTGGCAAATCTTGTTTGGCTCTTCCCATTCAATGAGCTCATTTATTCATGTATATGTATGTGTGTATGCAGATATTCTTTGAACGTATGTATGATGTATAGACATATGACATATATATATAAGTTGCCTATTGCACACAGATTGCAAATATCATGCTAGACAATCAGTTTCGTCCCTAGACTGGCTCTTCAGTCTTTTGATAAGTCCACAAGGAACGTGTTAAGCACTTGACTTTGGAACACAAGGGGCTTTCTCACTCTTTGTTTGAAGCTTCAGCCAGAATCCTGAACCAAAGGGAAAGGTGTCAACCATATTCTGTTACAAACACTTTCTACCATTTTTGATCAACTCTTACGTGCCAATCCCTATTCCAAAAGCTTGAACTAATTTTCATATTGTTCCTGTAAGGTGGTTTTTATTTACCTCCTTTTAGAGTAGGGTACTGGAATTCAGAGAAGCAAAACATCTTGCCCAGGATCACGCATCTGGTGAGGCCAAACCTGGAGCTCCATCTGATTACAGAGCCTGGGTACTGTACTTCATCACAGCATCAGATGGTTCGATAGCATCAAATGGGTCTGCTAAACGGAAACAGACTTCATTCTCCTCAAAGTGCTGATTAAAAAGTTCAGTTGGGACATTATGTTTGTTATCATGAACGCTGGTGTGGATAACACCAGGTTCCCTGGAAACCATGAAGATATTATCTACGTCCTATTTACAGATGAAATACCAAGTAAAGACTGCAGACGACTACCCCTCAGGGAGGAAAGTCAGCCAACCCGTCATTAGGGACCTGTTCAGATTTCTGGTTTCTCTGTGAATGTTGATTTTTGTTGGAAAGCCACTGGTGCATATGGCATGTTCTTCGTGCAAGGCTCTGTGAGAAAAAGTGAGTGTGTGTGTCATTCAAAGAGCAGAGCCAGCCCCACCATTGCTTCTATATGTTGACATGAAGAGACTATTCTACTGGCCTTAAGTGAACTCATTTTTAAACAAACAGTTATACTTACAGTAGAGGAGCAAAAGGAATTCTGACTCTGAATTTGTTAATTGTTCTACCCTTTTGTGGACATGAGCCAATGTTTGGTCTTTCGCTGAAATAGACATTTAGCTAAAAACCTTAGGTCAGAAAGATCCATTTCCCCTGTTATTTTAACTCCCTCTCTCCTAACTGTACCTCCCCTCACTGACCTTCCAGCACATTCCCAACTTTCATGAGCTTTGTACTTCAGTTATTAAATTACAAAAGAAATGGAGCAAAAGGACTGAAATATGTTTCTCAGAAATACAGCTGTGCTCGCAACGGGCACCGCGTGTGAAGTATGTCTCTGAACCTCCTTCTCCTCATCACATTTCAGCAAATAAATCTGACTCTCTGTGGAACAATTTTGGTGTTAGCACAAAGTAATTCAAAACAGTGGGGGGGCGGGGAGGACGCATAATTATGACCAGCAGAAGACGCATTTGCAAAAGCTGCACGTGAAATGATTTAGTTAGGAAAAAAGGCTCTGCCCGAAGCCTAGCAAATCCTTCTGTTTCCCCCTAAATTATGAAGCTTCATTCTATTCTATAGTGATTTACATGCTAATTCCATAAAACTACTTTGGTCTAAAATCATTCTCTGTTTGTCCTCTTTGGTGATAATGTGTTAGGATTCATCCATTTATATCTTTATTCTCTGGACAGAATAAGAGCCAGTTCCTGCTGTGGTGGCCTTGTAAAGGAGGTCGTTAGAGTCCGATTTGACATGTAGATGGATGGGGTGCTGCAAAGTGAGCGTCATCAGGGAGGACCACGTGTCCCAGGTGGCTTGGTCATGGGAAGCTTCCTGGGCAAGGTTATGGCTGAGCTGAGTCTTAGAGGACGAGATGGTGTTGGAGGGGCCAGGGATGGGATATCCTGGGTGGAAGCGGTGGTGTGACCAAGGATGTGAAAGGTAGAATCAAGAAGGATGAGGAAGGTATGTGTCTTCCTCTGCTCAAGCTGCCATAATAAAACACCACATACTGGGTGGCTTAAACAACAGAAATGTATTTGCCCACGGTTGTGGATACTGGGTATTCATGACCAAGGGGGCATCAGGGTTGGCATCTGCTGAGGGCTCTCAGCTTGCGTTGCGGACAGTTGCCTTCTTACTGCCTCTCACTAGGCCCCTCCTCTGTGTTCCTGCAGATGGACAGAGAGACAGAGACAGAAATGACTCTTCCTCCTTTTATAAGGACACTCATCCCTTCACGAGGGTCTCTACCCTCATGATCTAATGTCATCCTAATTACATCACAAAAGCTCCATCTCAAAAGCCATCATACTAGGGGTTAGTGCTTCAACAATATGAATTTTGGGAGACACGGTTCAGCCAAAAGTAGTGTGTATATTAGTTAAGATATTTTAGAGAAGCAGAACTATATATGTATGAAAGGAAAGAAATAGGATTGGCTCACAGTTTGGGGGGGGGGGGGGGTTGGCAAGTCCAAAAATCTGTTGGACAATCCAGCAGGCAGGAAATTCAGATAAGGGTTGATATTACAGTCTTGAGTCTGAATTCCACATGGCAGGCCACGTAGTCTAGATACCTGGTCAGGGTTTCTATGTTGTCTTGAGGCCAAATTCCTTCTCATTCCAAATTCCTTCTCTTTCCAAAAGCATCAGTCTCTGCCCTTAAGTCCTTCAACTGATTGTATAAAGCCCAAACACATTATAGAGAACAATTTTTATTACTCAAAGTCCACCAATTGAAATGTTAAGAACATCTTAAAAAACCTCCACGGCAACATTTAAACTAGTGTTTGACCAAACAACTGGGTCCCACGGCCTAGCCAAGTTGACACATGAAACCCTCACAGTGGGTGATATATCAAGGAGAAGTGAATATGACAAACCAGTGGTCTTGGGCCAGATTCCAATGAAGCTGGACTGTGCTAATGAACTACCACTGCCCTGCATACCTGGGCTCATAAACACAGATGTCTAAGGGGACCAGGCAGGTAAGACGTACAAGTGACTTGAGAACCACTTGTATTCTTACACTTCATTTACATATTAAACACATGAGAACATTCTTTTTTATGAAGATGTTCTCCCAGCTGCTTTTTCAACAGAGCCCTTTTGGTCTATCTTTTTCCCCATTTTGGATAGGGACATGGGTACACAAGAGTATGTCTCCACTATGCTCCAAATAATAGGACAAGCAGGGATTGTGTGTGTGTGTATGCTAAATTGTTTCAGTTGTGTCCAACTCTGTGCAACCCCATGGACCATAGCTCAACAGGCTCCTCTGTCCATGGGATTCTCCAGGCAAGAATACTGGAGTGGGTTGCTATGGGCTCCTCCAGAGGATATTCCCGACCCAGGGATCAAACTCACATCTCTTCCGACTCCTGCATTGTCAGGCGGGTTCTTTACCACTAGTGCCACCTGGGAAGCCCACAGGCAGGGATTAAAAAAATGGGGATGTCCCTGCTATTGTTGAAGTAATAATAGTGGAGGACACTCAATTAATTGGAACTGAATTGAATTTTTAAAGGAAGCAGCTGATCCACTGGCTCACCTCTTGGTGCTCTATGGGCATGTGGACTCTAGTGGCCAGATGTTCTACTGTTTTGACATCTCCCAGTTTGAAATATCAGTTCAAAATATTTAAATTTGTGAATCCAAATTCATCTGCTGGCAAGACTAGGTCATCTGCTCGAGGCATGGGGACTACTTACAGGTTTTAGGCAGGACAATTTCCCATTAAGTCAATTCATTACCTATCACTGCATAACAAACAATTCTTCAAATTAGTGGCTCAAAACAGCAAGCATTTATTGTCTCACAATTTCTGTGGGTCAGGAATAGGGGAACAGCTTACATGGATGCTCCTGGCTCAGGGCTTGTCATGAGTTGTTAGTCAAGATGTCAGCTAAAGGGTTGACTGGGGATGGAATCCACTTCCAAACCCACCATGTGCTGTTGGCAGGAAGCCTCAGTCCTCACTGTGTGGACCGCTCCATAGAGCTGCTAAGCATCATCAGGACATGGCTGTTGCCTACCCCAGAGCAAGGGATGAGAGAACTGAAGATGAAGTCACAGCACATTTTGTAATCTGACTTCAGAAGTGAAATCCCATCAAGTCTGCCATCTTCCATTGGTCACCCAGACCACCCCTGGAGCAGCATGGGGGTACTGCATAGGGTGTGAATAACAGGATGTGTGAGTCGCTGGGGGCCATCTTTAAGTACAAATACCCCCTTAAATACCGGGCTAGCATCTATGGGGTCGCACAGAGTCGGACACAACTGAAGCGACTTAGCAGCAGCAGCAGCAGCATCTATGTGCATCTATGTAGAAGATAGATTTGAGGTGGGGAACTTTTAGAATATTGCATCCATAGAATGCTGATGAGGGGAGGGGATATTGCAATTAGAAAAAAGAAAGAGAAAATCACTGAAACCCTGTGACTGAGTCAATAATTCATTTCTAATCAAAAAGGAAGTCTGATGATGGGAACTTCTGGGAAAATTTTTCTGTCCTGATAAAAAAATTGAAGAATGAAGATGCTCCCATTTCTCTGACTTCTCCATGAATTTTTCTGCCTTTGACTATAACTGTGTGGGAACATGATGTATGGAACTGTTGCAGCCATTTTGTGACAGCGAGGGGACAATCATTATGTTTGATGTGGTTGAGTGGGAATATGAGCAGATCCTGAGTGCTATTGCTGGGTCATTAGTCAATCATAGATCTTGTTATGTTAACAATAAATATCTTAAGAATTTAAGTCACCATGAGTTGGCCATTCTGTTATGTGCTGCTAAAAGCATTCCTGACATTCAGGGGGAGAGAAAAAGGCATTTCCAGATTTTTGGTTTAATTAATTGATTGGTTTAAGGCTAGATGAAATAAAAACTATGAAAAGTTTTGCTTCATAAATAGTGTAGATGATGGTGATGCTAGATAAAATGAAAAAGATAAGAGGGAGCAGGGTCCAGTCTATTGAAATTGACCTGCTTGTGGGACACGTACATGAGAAAGACCAGCAGGTGATGGTTAGAGGAGAGGACCGTCTTCATATTCCCGTGTCCATCGTGATGCTTAACACATTCTGAGGAAGTCAACAAATGAATGAAGGGCAGAATGCTGAAAGCTTAAAACTGAGCAGCAGTCATGGGACTAAATAACAAAGATTGCTTTGAGACAAAACTTCAATGTAGATGGTTTGTGACAGATTCTAGTGAAGCTTTTAATCACTGTGTGTGAAAGTTAGACTGTACAAAAAGAGAGACAGCACTGTGTATGAAAATGCATTGTTTTAGGCTCACCCAGCAGCGTCATTGAGCTCCTGAAAGCCTCAGCTCTGGGTGGGATATTCTCTGGCATTCCCCCAGGACAGAGAGTTTTTTTCCAGTTTGTCCTGCAATGGGGCTTGCACTATAAAGACAGAATATTTACGGCTGAGTCCTTTCTGTTCCCTCACTTTCCGTAGACATAGAGATAAGAGTGTCAGATGGAGGCCATCTGACTGAGCTCAGTCAGCAGCTCTGGGTGGGAGCAGCCCCAGGCAGAGAGTCAGGTGTCTGCAATGAGGAGCAGGGAGTAAATAGAGCAGTTTGGACCAGTGAGGGCCACGAAGGGGTCTCGGTGAGGTCTTCACAGCTCTGGTACAATAGCTAAT
The DNA here is from genome assembly GCA_024291935.2 of Okapia johnstoni. Lineage (NCBI taxonomy): Eukaryota > Metazoa > Chordata > Mammalia > Artiodactyla > Giraffidae > Okapia > Okapia johnstoni. Next base: position 100,641,408 of record CM044313.1, read on the forward strand.
CTGAGTTATTTTGCATCACTGCCCCCCAACAATCAGTGCCCTGGTTCTAGAACCCTGCACAGTGCCGAAGCCCAGGAGAGCTGGGCTGAGAGTTCCATGATGGCTGTTGGAGCATCGCTTAGCCCATGTAAGAGGTCAGTTCAGGTGGGCGGGCTCTCTGGTCTTCTAAGCCTGTTTGGGGTGTGGAAACGTTGGTGAGGCTGTCCAGGGTCCGGAGGGAGGAGGACCAGACATGCCCCACCCTAGTATCCTCTGGGGGTTCTGGTAGATGGACCTGGAATTCGGGGTGCAATCAGGAGCTCTCGCTCTTCTTGAACTCCTGCTTCCTCCTCTCCCCAACTCTATCACCAGGAGGGGGATCCTTTCCTACTCTTTTTTCTTTTTTTAACTATTTATTTATTTGCTCCATCCAGTCTTAGTTGCAGCACATGGATCTTTTGTTGTGGCGCATGGACTCTCTCTAGTTGTGGCAGGCAGCCTTAGTTGCTCTGTGTCAAGTGGAATCTTAGTTCCCTGACCAGGGAACAAGCTCGAGTCCCCCGAATTAGAAGGTGGATTCTTAACCACTGTGAGGCAGAAGATAGATGGGGCCTGGGCTGAACAGTTTCCTGCTGAGGAGAGAAACTCCATAAGCAGGATGATGGAAGAAGATAGACCCTGTCCAGATAAGAGATAAAAGATCACATATTCCTCATTCTCGAAGTTAAAGAGACCTCCCTGACTTCACATGTGCAGAAAGGCTCCTTGGAGCTCAAAAAGGAAGGAGGCATCACCCCATAGTAAGTGATGTCAACTACCCATAAGCCTCTTTGTTAGAATCCATCTTGGCTAAGAAAGGAGAACACACATGTAGAAGGATTCTGAAATAAACCAAATACGGACTCAGAATCGGGCTAATCAAAATGATTGGTCAAAGGACTCCTGGAAGAAATGCCCCATAAAAGTAATTCAAACTGCCACGTGAGCACGACTCAGCGACTCTGAGTCTGCCTATGTGTCTATCCCACACACTGTACTCTTTTCCCTCCTAATAAACACTTAACTTGCTTCACTACTTTGCATCTTTGTCGGAATTCTTTTCTGCAAAACCGAGAAGCCAGAGCCTTGTCACTGACCACTGGTCTAGTGACTAGGATCTGGTATCCTCACCGCCAGAACTTGACCTCAGTCTCTGGCCAGGAACTGAAGCCCTGCTTCAAGTCTCTGCAGGCTGAGGCCACCTGAGATCAACCAGACCACCAAGGAAGTGTCCCCTTCCCTAGTCTTATGGAAATCCTTCGCTCAAGGATTTGAATATTTTGTCTCTCTTGAAGACAGGCAAAGAGAATTCTTTGGAATTCTCTCTCGGTTTCAGAGCAGCTGTAAAGGTCTTGGCATCTTTCTGTCCTTCACTCTGTCACACCCCACCATGGAGGCAAAAAATCAGCCAAGTAACTCATAAGGACCTTGCACGGGAAGACTTGGGGAAAGAGGGATATTAAAGTGAAGGCAAACACCCACACATGAGAAAAACAGCATCATTTATTGTCTCAAAATATCCCTTTTATATCAGGGTCTGCCCTCACCAGTCCTGCTCAAGGAAGGTTCAAAATTTCACTCCCTTATTCATAAACCAAGCTTCCCCAAGCCTGAAGCCCCCTCCCCACCAGAAGCCAGCATGTAGGACTAGCCTTTATGCTCTCTGCTTTTCATCAGTAGTGAAGGAGGAAACAGACAGAACAGGCACCATCTTGAAAACAGGACTCCATCTTGGGCTGAACTGTGGACTTTGAGCCATATGCCCAGTATCTGTGGAAATGATATACAACTGGAAAACCAAATCACCCAGATGGAAGAGCCCTAGGGCTCGTACCTAGACTCTCCTTCACCTAAAAGAATACCCTAATTATCTGTGTAGCCGAATAGAATCATAAATTCTACTATGCTTATTGGGGCATGACCACAGGCCTATTGATCATTGTCCACCTAGGCTTAAGGCATACAGATCACAGGTTTAAGGCATACGGATCACGGGTTTAAGGCATACGAATCACGGGTTGACTTTGATTGTATCTTTCTTTTCCTTTGTTCAGACTAGTTTCAGGGAATTTGGGGAGGTGGGTTTGAGCACGTACACTTAGGGTAAATAAGATTTTCACAAAAACTGGTCGGGGTCCTTGGCTAAGTGGAGACTCTGCCTTGGGCCTGCCGGTGTAATAAACTGCACTCCACTCTCTGCCTTGTCCTTCTGAGTGAGTTTGTTTCCCAGAAGGCGTGGCTACAACAGTAGCACGGTCAGTTCTGAGCACTCAAATATCCTCTGAGCTCGATTTTCCTGCCTTCCCTCCTCAGCTGCTCAAATATCCCTGGGTCTGCAGAGCTGCACAACCCAACTTCTGTTTTGGTTTCCAGAAGGGGCACTAGGGGGTAAAGATCCAACTTGCCAATGCAGGAGACATAAGAGATGTGGGTTCAATCCCTGGGTTGGGAAGATCCCCTGAAGGAGGGCATGGCAATCCACTCCAGTATTCTTGCCTGGAGAATCCCATGGGCAGAGGAGCTTGGCGTGCTACAGTCCACAGGCTCGCAAGGAGTCGGATGTGCTAGGGCAGTTGGTCACCTAAGAGACCTAGGCTTTCCTGGACTAGGTTGACCAAAATGATGATTATGATTTGGGTTATATATGTTTAGATAAGATCAGTAGGAACAGAATTTCAATTTTAGTTTACTTCCCTGAAGCAGCTTCTTTTCACTAAATAGTAATTAGAAAAACAATGTAAGCATACGCACAGGAAATAACTCAAACTCAGCAGAAGAGCGCAGTGAAAACCAGAAGTCATTCTCCATTCCCATCCCCCATCCTTTTGATCTTCTAGCCGTTAGACCCCAGGGCACTCTTAAGTTTCTTGATGTTAATCTATTAACATTCAATGCAAGTAGAAACCTCTTTATACACAGGTATATACGCACTACAAACAATTTCCTCATGTTTTCCTTGGGTAACTCTATTTTGGAGTTCCACCCCGAAGAACACTTGTGTCTGTGCCTGCCTGCTCTGTCACTAAGTCTTGTCTCACTCTTTGCAACCCCATGGACTGTAGCCCGCCAGGCTCCTCTGTCCATGGGATTCTCCAGGCAAGAATACTGGAGCAGGTTGCCATTTCCTCCTCCAGGGGATCTCCCAGACCCAGGGATCGAACCCACGTCTTCTGTCTCCTGCATTGGCAGATGGATTCTTTACAACTAAGCAGCCCAAGAACACATACACATTTCTTTAAATTAAGAAAAAAAAAAACCCTGTAGTTTTCTTCCCACCAAAAAGCAATGTCAAACTGGCCACTTGTAGATATTTAGCCTGTGCTTTGTCTTCTGCTATTATGAACAATCTGCAATGAATAAATTTGTAAGTACATTTGTGCACATGGATCTCTTGGATAAATTGCTGGAAGAGAATTGGCAATACCAGCAGATATGTCCATTTTACATTCTGACAGTTTAGAAGCATGCACAGATAGATACACTGCACCAATTTACTTTCCTGTTAACAATGCATGAGAATGTCTGTTCAAACTCTCTTATCATCTTTGGGTATTATCAAACTTCTTCATTCTTGGCAGTCTGATAGAGAAAAATAAGCTATAATTATATTTGCATTATTTTAGTCATAAATTAAGCTGAATATCAGTTCACATGGTGGCCTGAATAAACTGATCACTAACTAGCCACTTGCTTGATTTGTGTATGGGGGACTTCCCAAGTGTCACTAGTGGTAAAGAACCTGCTTGCCAATGCAGGAGACATAAGAGGCCAGGGTTCGATGTCTCAGTTGGGAAGATTCCCTGGAGGAGGTCGTGGCAACCCACTCCATTACTCTTGCCTGGAGAATCCCATGGACAGAGGAGCCTGGCGGGCTACAGTCCACAAAGAATTGGACACGACTGAAGCGACTTAACACGCACCTATGTGTATGTGTGGATTAATTTTTCATATCCATTTTCCCCCTCTTCTTTTTGGCATCTATATGTTTATGCCTCTTAAAAAGATCTATAGTTTAAGGATGACTTTATTGGACTTCTTCAGCATGAGTTGCCTTCTGTTGTTCTTCGAGGGTATTAACTATTTACATTTGAATACTTAAATCTCACTGCAGCTCACGAACAGTCAGCCGGCAGCTCGTGGGATCTATTTCACTTACCAAATTAAATTTATCATATCTGAGTTTTGTTCTCAGTGGAACTGTTGCTGTGGAAGTAAATGAACATGGGTCAATAAAAAAAAGATACTCTTGGGAGGGATAGCTTTTTCAGGGAAGAAATGGTGATACAGAAAATTGAGATGAACATAGCGCAAAACAAAAAGCTAAGGAATTCTTAAGCTCATGGGGTCCAACATTAGGACGTGAATTCAAATTTCATCCTAAGTTTTCTAGTTGTAGGGAGATTGCTACAGTTGTTTTTGTCCCATAATTTCTTCATCTGTCCATTAGAGTGTCAATTAGTATTTCCTGTTTAATTGAAATAGAATGTGCATGCCAAGTCAGTTTCAATCATGTCTGACTCTTTGCAACCCCATGGACTATAGCCTGCCAGGCTCTTCTGTCCATGGGATTCTCCAGACAAGAATACTGAAGTGGGTTGCCTTTTCCTTCTCCAAGTGATCTTCCCTGACCCAGGGATCAAACCCATATCTCTTATGTCTCTTGCATTGGTAGGTGGATTCTTTACCTCTAGCACCACCTGGGAAGCCTCAATAGAATGTAGTACACTCAAAATTTTTCTAGACTAGGAATTCAGGGTAAATGACAATTTATATGATTTTACCACAAATCAGCTTTACAACTTTGACCACTCTGGAATCAGTTTCCATTATTGTCAAGTTGAATCTCTCAGCCCTAAAATCTGGGATCATGTTCTCAGAGCATGAATTTGATCTAGTGGCTAAGACACTTCACCTTATAAGAATATGAACAAATTTTCTTTCTAATAGTCAGTCATGCCTCATCACCAGCTCAATTGAGCAGCTGTGGGCACAGATGCCGTGTCAGCCAGGCTCTGAGTCTTTACCTAGAAAATGATGGAATTGCCGTTTCCCAAAATCTTTTGGCTTTCATGTTCTGAGGACAGTTGCATGGTTTCTCGGCGGCTGCTTGGGCCACAGAAGTGACTTTCTTTGTGGCTTCTCAGGCGGCACTAGTGGTAAAGAACCCACCTGCCAATGCAGGAGAACTAACAGACTTGGGTTCGATCCTCGGGTTGGTAGGATCCCCTGGAGGAGGGCATGACAACCCACTCCAGTATTCTTGCCTGGAAAATCCCATGGAAAGGGGAGCCTGGTGGGCTACTGTCCATGGGATCGCAAAGAGTGGACACGACTGAAGCGACTTAGCATTTAAGTTCACCCAGTGACCGGCCATCTTAGCTCACCAAGGACTGACTCACCTCATTCCTCCCAGGCGCTTCTGCCGAGCAGGATGTACTTGTGTATTTACGGTTGGATCCCTTCTGCCTGGGTGTCCACCCTCTTGTCTCCATGTGACTCTTATTGCTTCCTGCAAATGGATGCTCTCATACCTGCTCTACAACTCGAGGGTTGCCTGGAGTGACTGCCCTTCTATTGGATGCTCACGTTGACTGGTCTGATGAGCTCCATGTCTAAACAACCGATCACTGCTGTAGACTTATTTAGTCATTTTTACCCCAGTCATCGCTTTTGAGGATGTCGGTCTGAAATGTTAGAGTCTATGCCTCTACTGAACAGTATCACATGTAAAGCACCCTGGCCACAGAGGAGACGTGGCCCCTGATGGAAGCTGATGTCTCCTCCCTCTCCTCTTCCCCTCTCCCTCCTCCCCACCCCCTCCCGCCTCCCCTCCTGTCTCCCTCATCCCCACCCCTCTCCCGCCTCCCCTCCTGTCTCCCTCCTCCCCCCCCTCTCCCTCCTCCCCACCCCTCTCCCTCTTCCCCTCCTCTCTCCCTCCTCCCCTCCTCTCTCCCTCCTCCCCACCCCTCTCCTCCCCCCCTACCTTCCCCCTCTCCCTCCCTCTCTCCTCTCTCCTCCTCTCTCCCCTCCTCCCCCTCCCCCCTCCCCTCCTCCCCTCCCCCTTCCAGTCCTCCTCCTCCCCTCTCCCTCTTCTCCTCCTCTCTCCCTACTCCCCACTCCCTCCCTCCTCCCCTTCCCCTTCCAGTCCTCCTCCTCCCCTCTCCCTCTTCTCCTCCTCTCTGCCTCCTCCCCACCCCTCTCCCTCCTCCCCACCCCTCTCCCTCCTCCCCCCTCCTCTCTCCCTCCTCCCCACCCCTCTCCCCTCCTCCCCTCCTCTCTCCCTCCTCCCCACCCCTCTCCCTCCTCCCCTCCTCTCTCCCTCCTCCCCACCCCTCTCCCTCCTCCCCCTCCCCTCTCCCTCCTCCTCTCTCCCTCTGCCCCTCCCCTCTCCCTCCTCCCCACCCCTCTCCCTCCTCCCCACCCCTCTCCCTCCTCCTCTCTCCCTCTGCCCCTCCCCTCTCCCTCCTCCCCTCTCCTCTCTCTCCTCCCCGCCCCTCTCCCTCCTCCCCTCCTCTCTCCCTCCTCTTCTCCCTCCTCCCCTCCTCTCTCCCTCCTCCCCACCCTCTCCCTCCTCCCCTCACCCTTCCAGTCCTCCTCCTCCCCTCCCCTTCTTCTCCCTCCTCTTTCCCTTCCCCTCCTCCTCCCCCTCCTCCCTCTCCTCCTCCCCTCCCCCTACCAGTCCTCCCCACCTTCTCCTCCTCTTCTTCTTGACATTTTCTCCACCCAATAAAAACTATCTTCTAGCTGCTGACAGAGCAAGGGTACCCTTAATTCTGGTTTTATGAGTATTCTGGCGTTAGAGTCCAAATCTCTATTTACCTTTCTTCTAAGGAAACCAATCCAGCCTCCAAGCCTATTGTGTATATAAGGCTAGAGACCATCTAGTGGGGCTTAGCTTTGTTTTTACTTTAAGGCGATGATATTAAAGAAGATATTGCTTAACTGGCCCTTTTCAGTGCTTCTCTTACTGTCTTCTCCTTTTCATCTGATTTTATTTTCCCCTCTTTTCTTGAAACATTCCTTTCCTTTTCCTCTTTTATGTCACTCTTGGCTCCTTTAGCTTTTCTCTCTCGTTCATTTTGCCCTCTCTGACGCCTCCCTCACTCCACCAACCCTTAAAAATCTGCCTTTCTCCAGTACTTTGTCCTTCTTCTCTCATCTCTTCTAGTTTGACAAGATCATTCTGGGTGCTCTCATCTAGGTCAAGTTTTTAAATGACCAGTTTAGTGAAAAAGTTGGCTTAAAGCTCAACATTTAGAAAACTAAGATCATGGCATCCGGTCCCATCACTTCATGGCAAATAGATGGGCAAACAGTGACTGACTTTATTTTTCGGGGCTCCAAAATCACTGCTGATGGTGACTGCAGCCATGAAATTAAAAGACGCTTACTCCTTGGAAGGAAAGTTATGACCAACCTAGACAACATATTGAAAAGAAGAGATATTACTTTGTCAACAAAGGTCCGTCTAGTCAAGGCTATGGTTTATCCAGTGGTCAGGTATGGATGTGAGAATTGGACTATAAAGAAAGCTGAGCGCTGAAAAATTGATGCTTTTGAACTGTGGTTTTGCAGAAGACTCCTGAGAGTCCCTTGGACTGCAAACTAGTCAATCCTAAAGGAAATCAATCCTTAATATGCATTGGAAGGACTGATGCTGAAGCTGAAGCGCCAATATTTTGGCTACCTGATGTGAAGAGCTGACTCATTTGAAAAGACCCTGATGTTGGGAAAGATTGAGGGCAGGAGGAGAAGGGGATGACAGAGGATGAGATGGTTGGATGGCATCACTGACTCAATGGACATGAGTTAGGGTAAACTCTGGGAGTTGGTGATGGACAGGGAGGCCTGGTGTGCTGCAGTTCATGGGGTCGCAGAGAGTCAGACATGACTGAGCAACTGAACTGATACTGATACTTAGGTCAATTCTCTATTTCCATGTAACAAATCATTCCCAAACATAGTGGCTTGAAGCAATAATTATTTACTTTGTAATTCTTCTGATCGGCAATTTAAGCTGGGCTCAGCTGGGTGAGCTTCTGTGTGCTTAACAGTTTCTACTTTATGAGTTTCTTTTTGTTTCCAAGAACCCACCACATGGTTTTTTTACCCTAGGCACTATCAGCATTTGGCCAGATAAGTCTTCGGTCTGCATTGTGGGATGTATAGTAGCATCTCTGTCCTCTACCTGTTAGATGATGTTGGCACACTCCCTCCTCAATGTGACTACCCCTAACCTCTCCAGATGTTGCAAATGCCCCTTGGGGTTGGGATGGGGGAATTGCCCTTGGTTGAGAAGCACTGACCTATCTAAATACCTGGAAGAGTGAGAGCAAGAAATACATACCAAGAAGTTGGTGTATATTTAATAAGGAAATGCAGCTTTTTATTCCCATAGACAGAAAGCTGCTAGAAGTATTTGCAAAGACTTTTGATAGGTCCTTACCAGGAGGAGTATGTCAAGGCTTAAAGGAAACAGAAAGGAAATCATCTTGCAGCTAGCTGGCTGACTTGGAGAAAGTTTTCTTGAGATGGGATGCCTAAATTTCATTTTGTTCTACATAAAGTGACCTTTAAGCAAGTTTTGTCCCCTGCAAGTCATATTCATTTCATTCTAACAGAGACTTTAGTTATATTAAATTTTAAATCAGTCTGCTCTTAAAAAGACTCTCTTTAATTTTTTAGAAATGTTTTGTCTTGAATGGTAGCAATGTGACTGCAAGAAAGAAGAGCTATTTGTGTAAATTTGATTTGGGAAATGTTTAATAATCTTTCAAGACATTTGGAACATGTGAAAGCCTATTGTAATAAGAGTTGGAAAAAATTTTTTCCAATATATGAAGAAACAACTTTACAAAAGTATTTGGAGTTAATCCACATACAGGTATGCTCTAAAATTAGTATTTGTCAAATTGTTATTGGTTCTAATTTTCAGCATTTAGATTTCCTTCAGTTTATGTCAGTCTACTAAACATTGGTTTCTTGCTTCTCAGAGAAACAGGCATCTTTTCCTTTTGTCATTGTACCAAGTTATAATCATATGCAATATTAATAAGATAGTTATGAGGACTTCTGAAACACCTAGTGTCACCCTATCACATTTATTTTTCTTGTTAGAAAAGTAGTTTGCTCTATGCAATAACTCAAAGTTATTCAACCTCATCCCAGAAAAGTTGCTGTTCATCTTGCCAGACATACAAAGAGAAGGAATTTCAGTGAAATAAGAGATCAGGGAAAAAAGAGATGAATATTGTTACAAGACTGTCTAGGTGATACATATTGCAAATGAAGGAGTAACCTCTTTCAACCAGAACTGCATGTGTGGAAATGTCATTTGTTTTTACTGCTTCTACTTCTGAGAAATTTGTTGGCCAGTGTTGTTTTCCTATATCAGAAATGTTGAATGGTCCCACAAGTCCTTTGAGAAATGTGTTGCAATGCTGGAGTTTTCTGTATGTTATGGACTGAATTATGCCCCCTCACTCACCTAGAACCCACATATTGATGTCCTAATCTCCAGTATTGCAGAATGTGACTATATTTGGAAATGGGGTCTTTAAAGAGATAATTAAGTTAAAATGAGGTCACAGGGTGTGCCCTAATCCAACAGACTGGTGTCCTTATAAGAAGAAGAAATCAGGATACAGACATGCACAGAGGGGCAACCATGTGCAAACTTAAGGAGAAGACAGCTGTCTACAAGCCAAGGAGGAGGGTCCAGGAGAAACCAACCCAGTTGACATCTTCATCCTAAACTTCTAGCCTCCAGAATTGTGAGAATATAAATTTATGTTGGTGAAGATATGCAGTCTGTTGTATTTTGTTATGGTAGCCTTAGAAAACTCATACACTATATTCCAAGTCTCTTGTGCAGTTGTGTAATATAGATTCCTTATATTCCTTAGAATGACTCCGCCCACAAGCCCAGTCTGTCTTTTTCACTGCTTCCTGATCAACCATTCTTATTTAAATAAGGGCAAAGATCAAGAAGATCATCTTCATGGAAGTGTGTGTGTGTGTGTGTGTGTGTGTGTGTGTGTGTGTATCCTTACATCTACGGCTAATCTGTAACTGAATTCTGCGTAGCCTAAGATCACAATTTTCATTATCTGTTACATTGGCCCTAGACATAGACACATATAATGAGTTTCTGGTCCAGAAATCTCATTTTTTCAAAAATTGTGAACTTGATGAATGATTTAATTTCAATGTTAGGAAACATAATCTGGATTCTGAATCAGGGTCATTTTTAAAATACACTTACTCAGAATCTTGATGAGAAGACAATGATGAAAAAGATGGGGGAAAATATCTCATTGAGTTGAGAGTTTTATGAATTAGTTTCACTTCCCTGGTGGCTCAGACAGTAAAGAATCTGCCTGCAACGCAGGAGACCCGGATTCAATCCCTGGATCAGGAAGATCCCTTGGAGAAGGAAATGGCAACCTACACCAGTATTCTTGCCCGGAGAATTCCATGGACAGAGGAGCCTGGCAGGCTACAGTCCAAAGGGTCACAAAGAGAAGGACACAACTGAGAGACTAACACTGCAACTTTCCTTGTTTGAGGCAGAACAAAGCTCTACTTTTCACAGATTGGATTAGATTAAACACCAGAATCTCTGTGGTTTAAAAGATGCTAAAATAAGTTATCAGGAAATGATAGACTATCTTTCTCTGAAGAATGTTGAAGAAACAGGCTCAATTCTTTTCCATCAAAGATGCGTATTTGCAGTTCTCCCTTGGGTTGGTGATGGCACAGAGACCCTGCTAACTTTATGCTGATAAAAGAAAAAAGTGAATTATTAGTTCAAAGATATTATAGGTCTTTAACAAAGTCTTTGTAGAGGGCAGAGTAGTCAAGAATCGGAAATGGCATGTCAGAATTAAAAGAAGAGAGGCTTGTAGAGAAAAGACAGGGTAGGCGGCTAAGGAGCATCAGGGTTCCATCACGCTGCCCACAAGTATGGCCAAACATCAGAGCACTTGGTTTTCCCATGGGTAATATAGGTCCACAGGGGTAGTGTGTTTAGAGATGGACTTGTAGATGCCAGAAAAGACAGTCCCAGAATCCCTGAGACAATGTGAGCTTTGGTGATATTTAGAATCTGTGGCTTTTGATGTGAATCTCTGTTATAATATTTGGTAATGGCTCAAGGCATTTGGTACAAGTAACGAAACAGGATTGTATCATGTCAACTCATATAAATCTTCCCCAGAGGAACAAACCATCCTTAGAAGTCAGAAAGCTGCATGAGCTGCATACTAATAGGAGCATGAAAGCTTTGGAGGGAACCGATTTGTTTCATGGATATTCAGCTTCATCACTTTGACTTTGGTTCATGGAGTTAATTACACCTCTGATTGGATTTACATCGCAGATCATTTAGTATGTTTACACAAACTAGCTGCTTCTAATCTTTATGTTTATTCTATAGTTAGAGGCTGACTGTGAGAACAAGTTTATTTGTATGTGTCTTGGTCTGTTCTCACTGGCTTCATGGTTTGCCTATATCATTTTCTTTTAAATAGCTTGTTGAGATATAGTTGATATACAAAAGCTGCATATAGTTAATGTATACAGTTTGATGAGTTGTTTGATATGTGTACAGCCATGACACCATCACCACAATCAAGGTAGTAAACATATCCATCACCTTCAAGAGTTTCCTCTCCCCAATTTTTTTTTTTTTAATTCCACTTCCCTGGTGGTTCAGACAATAAAGAATCTGCCTGCAACGCAGAAGACTGGGGTTTAATCCCTGGGTCAGGAAGATCCCTTGAAGAAGGAGATGGCAACCCACTCCAGTATTCTTGGTTCTTGACCATCTTGAATCCCATGGACAGAGGAACCTGACAGGCTACAGTCCATGGGATCACAAAGAGTTGGACATGACTGAGCAAATAATCCTACAACTGCTACTATTCTTTTTTTTTTTTGGTGATAATAATACTTAACGTGAAATTACCCTCTTAACAAACTTTTAAAGTCTAAAATACAGTATTGTTAACTGTAGGCACTATGTTATACATTAGGGCTCTAGAAATTACTCATCTTGCATACCTGAAAGTTTATACCCAGGGGCAAAAACTACCTGTTTTCCTCTCCCCCCAGTCCCTGGCAGTCACCATTTTACTTACTGCTGCTCTGAACTGAATTATTTTTGTTACTACCTATAAGTGACTTCATGCAGTAATTTTCTTTCTGTGTCTGAATCATTTCACTTAGCACAACGTCCTCCAGGCTTATCCATGTTGTCTACTATGACCGGATTGCCTCATATTTAAATACTGAATAATATGCCATTGTAAGCATATATTCTCCATCCATTCTCTTTATCTGTGCATTCCTGATGGACACTCGGGTTGCTTCTATATCTTGGCTATTGTGAATAATGCTGCCTGATAGCAATCTACTCTTCTGTATTGTACCACCTGAAACACCTGAAATTCCTCTTGAAATCTGTTCAGTTGGGTGTTTCACACATGAAGTAAGCTTAGGTTTTAAATAGGAAAGTCTCCTTTATTATAGAACTTGTTTCTTATAAAAAGGATAACAGGATGTCACTCCATTTTTCACTTTATCTTCTAAAATATTGGCAGCTCCCAGGTGGCTCAGTGGTAAAGAATCCACTTGCCAATGCAAGAGACACAGGAGAGCCAGGTTCCATCCTTGGATCTAGAAGATGACCTGGAATAGGAAATGGCAACCCACTCCAGTTTTCTTGCCTGGAAAATTCTGTGAACACAGGAGCCTGGCAAGCTATATAGTCAATGAGGTAGTAAAGAGTCAGACATGACTGAGCACACACACACACACAAACACACACAATAATATATGGAGGAATAGGACAAACAATCTGGAACACAAACACCAAGAAAGGACATATACAAAGTCATTTTCTTTGAAAACTTAAAAAAAAAATTACATTCTTTCAAGAAATCTGTGATGTCTGGCTGTATTTGCATAGGTTTAGTCAGTTAACTCTGGTGTTCACAAGAATTATACTAACTTCAGAGGATGGAGTTTCCAGAATATTCTGTGCCTTCATAGGTGTAATTACTAAAAATTGGTTGTAATTAAAATAAAGTCTGCTGATTTTATTCTTAGGTGTGTTTCTATTTGTGAGAATATCTATCTCCTTCCTTTTATGCTTTCCTGCACATTCTTAAACTTTGAAAGTCAATGGAAAAACTTGTCTCAAGTTTATTAAAAACAAATCAAAATACTACGACTTTACAGAAAAGGAAACAATTTTTATACGATCAATTAAATAGATTAATCAGGACTTTAGGATTTCGATTTTGATGTCATGCTGACAACATTTAAGGGTGGTATGCATCTTATTTTATGGTATTTCTGTAGCAATCAAATATAAATATTAATGACTCATTTAAAAACTGTTTGCACAGACTATCTAAGCTATTTGTATAATCTTAAAATTCTTTCAAGATATTTTGAATCATATTTTTCAAGTTTCCAAAAAAATTCTACTGGGATTTTGATTAGAATTCCATTGGAACCATTCACTAAGGAAAATGGATATATTAAAATATTCATCATGCTTTTATCTGATAACATGCTGCTCCTTTAGTTTTCTTTTAATTTTATAAAGTAACATTATCTTTTCTTACGAGGTTATTTCTTGATGCTTTATGTTGGAATGTGCTAAGAACAAGCTGTCAGAATACTAAGACATATTTCTGGGGCAAAGGCTAAGACTAATTTTTGCCAACTTTAGTGAGCTTTTTCCTAATTCTCAGAGTTTTTTTGATTCATTTTTCTTAGATTTTTAAATCTCCTTTTTTGCACTTGATAATTGTTGTTGTTGTTCAGTCACTAAGTCTTGTCTGACTTTTTGCAACCCCATGAACTGCAGCAGGCCAGGCTTCCTTGTCCTTCACTATTGCCCTGAGTTTGCTGAAACTCATGTGCATTGAGCCAGTGATGCCATCCAGCACTTGATAATGTCTGCTATGCTTAGTCGCTCAGTTGTGGCCAACTCTTTGTGACCCACTTGATGATAACTTTGCCTTATTCTTCCTCTGTCAGTTCAGTTCAATTCAGTCACTCAGTCATGTCTGACTTTTTGTGACCCCATGGATTGCAGCACGCCAGGCTTCCCCTGTCCATCACCAACTCCTGGAGCTTGCTCAAACTCAGGCCCATTGAGTTGGTGATGCCATCCAACCATCTCATCCTCTGTTGTCCCCTGCTCCTCCTGCCTTCAATCTCTCCCAGCATCAGGGTCTTTTCCAATGAGACAGTTCTTCGCATTAGGTGGCCAAAGTATTGGAGTTACAGCTTCAACATCAGTCCTTCCAATGAATAGTCAGGATTGATTTCCTTTAGGATAGACTGGTTTGATCTCCTTGCAGTCCAAGAGACTCTCAAGAGTCTTCTCCAACACCACAGTTCAGAAGCATCAATTCTTCTGCACTCAGCTTTCTTTATAGTCCAACTCTCACATCCATACATGACTACTGGAAAAACCATAGCTTTGACTAGATGGACCTTTGTTGGCAAAGTATTGTCTTTGCTTTGCAATATGCTGTCTAGGTTGGTCATGATTTTTCTTCCAAGGAGCAAGTGTCTTTTAATTTCATGACTGCACTCACCAACTGCAGTGATTTTGGAGCCCAAGAAAACAAAGTCTGTCACTGTTTCCATAGTTTCCTCATCTATTTGTCATGAAGTGATGGGACCAGATGCCATGATCTTAGTTTTTTGAATGTTGAGTTTTAAGCCAAGTTTTTCACTTTCTTCTTTCACTTTCATCAAGAGATTCTTTAGTTCTTCTTCACTTTCTGCCATAATGGTGGTGTTATCTGCGTATTTGAGGTTATCGATATTTGTCCCAGCAATCTTGATTCCAGCTTGTGCTTCATCCAGTCTGGCATTTTGCATGATAGATTCAAGGGATTAGATCTGATAGACAGAGTGCCTGAAGAACTATGGACGGAGGTTCATGACATTGTACAGGAGGCAGTGATCAATACCATCCCCATGAAAAAGAAATGCAAAAAGTCAAAATGGTTGTCTGAGGAGGACTTACAAAAAGCTGAGAAAAAAAGAGAAGCTAAAGGCAAAGGAGAAAAGGAAAGATACACCCATTTGAATGCAGAATTCCAAAGAATAGCAAGGAGTGATAAGAAAGCCTTCCTCAGTGATCAATACAAAGAAATAGAGGAAAACATTAGAATGGGAAAGACTAGAGATTTCTTCAAGAAAATTAGAGATATCAAGGGAACATTTCATGCAAAATGGGCACAATAAAGGACAGAAATGGTATGGACCTAACAGAAGCAGAAGATATTAAGAAAAGGTGGCAAGAATACACAGAAGAACTGTACAAAAAAGATGTTCATGACCCAGACAACCATGATGGTGTGATCACTCACCCAGAGCCAGACGTCTTAGAAGGCAAAGTCAAACTGGCCTTAGGAAGCATCATTAAAACAAAGCTAGTGCAGGTGATGAAATTCCAGGTGAGCTATTTCAAATCCTTAATCTTCCTAATGGTTATATTTTAATTTTTGTTCCATATCTTATTTCATAAATCAGGCTTTCAGAATTACATAAAATAATAACTTGCTTTATCTTATTCTTGATTTTAACCTGAGTGTGTTAAGTATTTTAATATTAAATGTGGTAGTTGTTCTGGCTTTCCCTGGTGACTTGAATGGTAAAGAATTTGCCTGCACTGCAGGAGACATGGGTTTGATTCCTGGGTCAGGAAGATTCCCTTGGAGAAGGAAACATCTACCCACTCCAGTATTCTTGCCTGGAGATTCCATGGACAGAGGAGCTTGGTGGGTTTAGTCCATGGAGTTGCAAAGAGTCAGACATGACCGAACGACTAACATGGTGATAGTTGTTGGTTTGAGACTTGTCATATTATGACAGTATTATTTGTAGTTACCTGAGCTTTTCTTTTTAAATAGCTAATAGTTTTAAAATTTCATGAACTTTTTTTCTTTTTGGCCAAAGCAGGATTATTTATTTTTCATATTGGTTCTCAGTGTATAAAATCATATTAACAAATTTCCTAATATTAAACCCACTTGTGTTAGTGGGGTCAACTTTCTTTTCTTTTCTTTTTTTTATGTATGATTGAATTGTATTTAGCATCCATATTTCCAAGTGGAATTAGATCTGAATTTTCATTTATTTTGTGGTATATTTGTTCCACATAGTCTAATACTCTCTCCTAGCTTAATAATATGAACTGAATAGCTCTATTCTCTAAATAGTCTACATATTACATGAACTACTTCTTTCTTTGAAATTGTGAAGCACTCAAGTATTAAATAGATTTAATGATTTTATGGTAGTGTTTTGTTTATAGAATACAAGCACATAGGCACAATATTTTCTTGGAAATAATCTATTTATTACAAAACAATCAAACTCCATTCTAGGATTTTATATGCGGTATTCTTTGTCCAGCTTTATTGAGATGTAATTGACCCAAAACATGGTATAAATCATGTTGGTTTGATACATTTATATGTTTAGCAACATTATCACCAATTGCCAACATATAATAATCATCATGTCACATAAATATTATTTCATTTTGTGGTGATAACATTTAAAACCTATTCTCTTAGCAGCTTTCAAGTATATGATACAGTGTTGTTAACTCTAACCACCATGCTGTGTTTAGATCCCCGGAACTTATTAACCTTGTAACTGGCAGTTTATACCCTTGAGGAAAATCTCCTTGTTTACCCCACCCCTATCCTATTGAACCAACATTCTACCTTCTGTTTCTATGAGTTTGTCTTTTTTAGATTCCACGTGTAAGTGATATCATATAGCACGTTGTCTTTCTCTGTCTGACTTGGTTCAATGCCCTCAAGATCCATCCATGGTATCACAAATAGCAGGATTTCCTTTTTTCTTAGGTTTTACTACCTATGGTAGTAGATACAATGGTGATCCAAATTAAAATCGCCCATCCCCATCCATTTTCGTTCACTGATTCCTAAGATGTTGATGTTCAATCTTGCCATCTCCTGCTTGGCCATGTCCAACTCAACTTGATTCATGGACTTAGCATTCCAGTTCCCTATGCAATATTGTTCCTTACAGCGTCAGACTTTACTTTCACCACCAGACACATCTACAACTGTCATTTCTGCTTTGGCCCAGCCACTTCATTCTTGGTGGAGCTGTTAGTAATTGCCCTCTGCTCTTCCCCAGTAGCACACTGGACACCTTCCAACCTGGGGGGGCTCATCTTAGGGTATCAATTCTTTTTGCCCTATCATACTGTCCATGAGGTTCTCCGGGAAAGAGCACGGAAATGGTTTGCCGTTTCCTTCTCCAGTGGACCACGTTTTGTCAGAACTCTCCACAATGACTCGTCCGTTTTGGGTGGCCCTACACGACATGGCTCATAGCTTCAAGGAGGTAGGCAAGCCCCTTCGCCAAGACAAGGCTGTGATTCATGAAGGGGAAACCAATAGTTACATAGGCTATTTTAAAATTTTGATGTGTTTCCAAAGTTGTTTAACCTCCTAGTTTCAAAGGTAAGAGTAAAATCTCTCCTTTACCTTGACTTTGCCAGGTAATAGAAAAAAAATTGCAAAAGTTCTACTCTTCCCTTGTCTTTAGTAATATATCCTCAGGCTTTTAGAATAAATTAGTCATTAAATTATTATTTTTGGTCTTGCATTTGCTTTCTTCTGCACTGTCAGCAGCCCACTTAAATTCATCCATTATATAATTACTTTCCTTTCCACCCCATTATTATGGCTCATGACTTATCTTTAGTGTATATTTTATTTAGTCCACTTAAAAGCTTTCCAGGTAATCTCTTCTTACTTCATCCAGTGTATTTTTCACCAAAGCTTTTCTCTTTATTATTCTTTCCTTGCTGTCTCTCAGAGGTGACATCTCCTGGCTTTCTCTCTGTTTGGTCTCCTCACGCTCTATTTCCTGAAAGTTTTAGTCACTCAGTCATGTCCGACTCTTTGCAACACTATGGACTGACTGCAGCCTGCCTGGCTCCTCTGTCCATGGAATTTTCCAAGCAAGAATACTGAAGTGGGTTGCCATTTCCCTCTCCAGGAGATCTTCCTGACCCAGGGATTGAACCTGTGTCTCCCGCTTTGTGGGCAGATTCTTTACCATCTGAGCCACCTGGGAAGCCCCCATTTCCTGAATCAGGCTTCAGCTGCTATGGTAAATATTTGACTGAGCCAGGTTCCCTGCTGCGTCTTCAAGATGACATTCCCCCTGCTGATCCTGAGGGGCTTTCTCGCAGGTGCTGTTTGGGTATGCAAGTCTTTTCCTCCTGCGGTCATCGCCAGGTGCAGCCACGGAGACCCACAATTGCTCTAAGCTTAGTCTCTGGTTTCCACATGGCCTTATTCTCCACCCCATTTGGGCACGCTCACAGCTTTTTATGCAGTAGGAGGGTTCTTCCAATCTTCACAGCTTCAATATCTAGCATGTAGGCTGATCTTGCCCCACCCTCCTTAGATCATTCTGCAGGGAATATGAGAGACCATCCAAACTTTCCCTTGGCCCGAATTTATCTCAAACCAGCTCCATATGCCTTAGGGCTGATACAAACTTTTTCCAAATGCTGGAAAGAGTGGAGTCACTCTGTCAGATGGAGGATAGTTTATGAGTTTTCAAGTTCCCTGTATCTTCAAAGGTGTTTTATCGAGAAAGGAATTGAGGCTTTCTCAGGGCTTTTGTGAGATGGCAAACTGACACACAAGGGTGATGTCATTGCTAGTTGCGGTAACAGCACCAACGACAGGATTGATTTTGTTAAGAGCTTGCTTAGGCTGCACCGTGAGCCACTCAGCCGCTTTATTTAATACGCACCGTGTAATAGGGCCCCCTAGGTTGCACTAATGGTAAAGAACCCTCCTGCCAATGCAGGAAATGTAAGAGATGTGAGTTTGATCCCTGGGTTGGGAAGATCCCCTGGAGGAGGGCATGGCAACCCCCTCCAGTATTCTTGCCTGGAGAATCCCATGGACAGAGGGGCCTGAAGGGCTACAGTCCATAGAGTTGAAAAGAGTCAGGCAGGACTGAAGGGACTTAGCGTGCGTGCAGCGTATGTAATAGATCATATTATGCCCTCTTCTTTACAGATGAGGAAAGGGTCACAGGGAGATGAATCGACCCTCCCCCCGAAGCCACACAGCAGGCAAACAGTGCAGGAAGCAAGTAATCACATTCAGACAAATTAACTCTAGGATCAACCCTACTGACCACGCTGACCAATAGAAAAGATCCTATTACTTAGTCCACCCATAGAGCATAAGATTAAAACTGCAATGTCAGGAAATTGAGAAAAGTCCTTTAATTGTGAACTAATGAAGGAACGATGGAAAAGTGAAAATTCAGTGAATTCTGCAGACAGATACTGAAAGGAGGCAAATTTCTGGAGTGACTCCCATGGGGCGTTAATGATCAAAATTAACCTAACTGAGCAATATGCGAGAAAGAGTTAAAGAGCAACTGTTTTACTGATTTTCAAGTTTTTACATACCAACTTCTTCAGTGCTTATGCTGTAACTAGCATAACTTTCTACCAAAACATTATCACTTAAAAAACTGGATTTAAAATGAAATAATAGAAAAAGACGTAAAATTAAGACCAAGCAACATAAACCCATTAGGAAGAAAATGGCCCTCTTAACATTTTCCTTTTATAGATTTACAGGTGGCAAGAAGAGGTGATATACTTCAAACACTAAATGACACCTATGAAAAAGTTGAAAGACAAAATTAATAAAATTTTAATTTTACAAGTAGGTAACAGAATCCCCTCTTTTTATTCTTTTTACCTTTATTTTGGAAGAAAATATTAGTTTCAAGGTCTTAGTTTGGTGGCTCCGAAACTAAAGAAGTCACTTTGAGTTCATCTCTTGTTTGATTTGAAACTACTTAGATTTCCTTTGATCTCAACATAATTTCTTCCATATTTTTGTGAATTAAAAACTTGTTTGATTTTGTTTGTTCTACTTGTTACAATTCATCATCTGCTTTCTTGTTGTCAACAGCTGCAAACATCTTAGACGCTACACTTAAAAGGATTGATTTTATGATTCATTTGTGTCTTAATTTTGGCAAAGGGGACCTAATTAGTTGTAAATCTTCCCTTGTGAATTATGAAGAAGCCATTTCCCTGTGTGGTAAAACTAGGACTGGAATAGCTTTGTTAAAATAGATGCCTCACAGGAGAAAATATTAAATGCTAGTAATTTCTTTGATGGTAGGCTAGGGTTGAATCTTGGAAGTGAGGGTTGCTTTTCTTCTGGAAAGAGTTGGGTGGGGAGTGTTGGGGTAGGGAGAAAAATGGCTTTTGAATTCAAGTCCCTATGGACAAGAGAAATGACTCTTCCTTTAACATAGGTTTCACACATCCTCAGTGAATATCACTTTTCTTGGTAATTAGTTTTTAAAAACAAGTGAGAAAATCAGAGTGGAGAAAAAACAAAATAAGATGTGGCCAGAATGAGACTTATGGACAGAAAGGAGAGCTGCAAAACCAGCTCTGTGTCACACAGAGCAGAACACACTTTGTCATGTAATTCTTGGTGGCCATACAATATAAACGCTTGTTCACAAGGGAGGCACACGACTTTTTTCAGTCCCCTCATAGTTTCGTGGAGACAACGCCCTGTGATGTCATAAGCTACGGGTCCACTATAGGTGGGCCATAAATTAAGCAAAAATGCACTTTGGTTGGTATCCCTTACCGGAAGCAGATGGCAGCAAATCCAGCTGCTGTTCAGTGTGAGCGTCTGAATCAGGAACCATATGTGACCAGGTTCTTTCACAGTCTGGGTCAATTTAAGAATAAAAGCTTAATGTTTAGACTCACTGAATTTTACATGGACTATGTAGCCCCCATAATTGAGTGTGTAGCCAGTGAAAGTCTTTAACTTCAGCAGGCTCTGGACCAGTGACCTCCCCCAACTCGCCCGCCCCCTGCTCCTTTTTAAGAATAACCGATCAGGAGAAAGGGAGGTCTGTGACTCTCATGCAGTCTGACGTTTATTTTTGCTTTGACTTGAGGTACTGGTAACCCTTGGCTGGAGGCGGGGTCCAAGTATGCTCTGACTGGTACCTTGAATACAAGTGTCCTTGACACCAACCAAAGAAGAAACCCAAGCTCTGAGAATTACTGGAGCTGGGCTCAGTGTGACGTGGAAGAATCAAGACACAGGCCCAGGCTCAAGGCCGCTGCTCCTCTTCCTGAGGATGAGAAAATAGCTGAGGACAGAGCCCAAACTGCTTTTTTTTTGTAATTGAAGTATTAGTTGATTTACAATGCCGTGTTAATTACCGCTGTACAGCAAAGTGATCCCGTTGTACACACACACACATATATATAATCCATTCTTTTTTATATTCTTTTCTGTTCTAGTTTATCATCAGCAAGGATGGGCGTGCAGTGCTTTCCGGGTACAGTTTGGTGGAACATGTGATGTGAAATCTTTAATTAGCAGTGAAAAGTGAAAGTGAAGTCACTCAGTCATGTCTGACTCTGCGACCTGGTAGACTGTAGCCTACCAGGCTCCTCCATCCATGGGATTCTCCAGGCAAGAGTACTGGAGTGGGTTGCCATTTCCTTCTCCAGGGGATCTTCCTGACTCAGGGATCGAACCCGGGTCTCCCACACTGCGGACAGATGCTTTACCCTCTGAGCCACCAGGGAAGCCCTAATTAGCAGTAGTGAGTCTCATTCCTTTCAGACAGGGAGCATCCACCAGGTGGCTGAGGGCCCCATCTTCCGGGAGGGGGCCCTTCAGGAGCAGCAGTGGCTCTGGTCAGGTGTAAGATGAACAGACAATAGACACTGCAGGAACTTTGCTCAGGGTTGGTTGTTGGTGGTTTCAGTCGCTAAGTCATGTCCGACTCCTGTGACCTCACGGACTGTAGCCCTCAGGCTCCTCTGTCCATGGGATTCTCCAGGCAAGAATACCAGAGTGGGTTGTCATTCCTTTCTCCAGGGGATCTTCCCAACCCAGGATTCGAACCCTGGTCTCCTGTCTTGTAGGCAGATTCTTTACCGACTGAGCTACAGTTTATCATAGGATCTTGAATATAGTTGTCCATGCTATACAGTAGGGCCTGGTTTTTTATCCATGCTGCATGTACTAGTTTGCATCTGCTAACCCCTAACTCCCACTCCACCCCTCCCCCAACCCCCTCCCATTGGCAACCACCAGTCTGTTCTCTATGTCCAAGATTCTGTTCATTTGTATCGTATTTTAGATTCTGCCTGCTTCAAACAATGGAGGAAGGATGGCCCATAGGCATCCTCTCTGGCTGTGGCACTGAGGTATTCAAGATCCAGGTGAAGGGAGCATGTGGGCTGCACTTCACCCCTGTTTAATTCTCCTGGAATGTATCATTTGATCTATCCATACCTGAATCTCAGCTCAGTTTTTATGGTAGAGATACTGTGTAGACATTCTTTAAAAAATATATAAATCGAGTAAGCCCTATTAATAGGATCGGAAACTAAGAAAAGACCTCAAATAGAGCATTGAAAGTGAAAGCAAAAGTCACTCAGTCGTGTCCAACTCTTTGAGACCCCATGGACTATACACTCCATGGAATTCTCCAGGCTAGATACTGGAGCGGGTAGCCTTTCCCTTTTCCAGGGGATCTTCCCAACCCAGGGGTCGAACCCAGGTCTCCTGCATTGCAGGCGGATTCTTTACCAGCTGAGCCACAAGGGAAGCCCCAAATAGAGCACTATCCCATTTTGTTTCACCAAGTAGTCATCACCCAATAGCTCCATCTGTCCATCCTGTTTCCTGATTGGAACATTGTCCCACTCCTGCTGACTCTAGAATGTGCTTTTGCTCCACCTCTTCCGTAGTCATGCCAGCATTACTTTCCATTCCCTTTCTGTAATCACCTGTAAAACAGACTAAAGGCACCTTGTTTACCCTTCTGAAATCTTCCCAGAAGCTTGGAGGCAGCGAGCTCTGCGCACTGAGCAGAAAAGCATTGACAAGCCTCATTCAATTAAAGTGTGTCTGTATTCCTTTCCCGAGGCTGTTGGAACAAAGCTACAAGAACTGGGGTTCTTACAGCCATGGAAATTACTCTCTCACAGTTCTAGAAACCTTGAGTGAGAAATCAAGACTCAGCAAGACCCCACTCCCCATGAAAGCTCGAAGGGAGAATCCTTCCTGCCTCTTCCAGGTCCTGGTGGCTCCAGGTGTTCCTTGGCTTGTGGCTGCATCACTCCTGTCTCTGCCTCCACCAACATCACGTGGCATCTCTTCTGCTTCCTGTGTGTCTATCTCCTTCTGCATGTCTCTTCCAAAGACACGTGAGCATCTAGGGGCCACCAGCATCTTCCAGGATGAGCTCATCTTGAGATCCATAACATAATTACAAATAAGGTCCCGTTCTGGGGCTCCAGAGTTTGGGAAGTGGGCAGATCTCTTTGAGGGCCACCATTCAACCCACTCACTGCCATGCACAGCACCCTTCTCTCCATAGGACTGGGTTATCTCCTGGGTTACACACATTCCTGGGAAGGATGAAGCGTGGTATTACAGGGAGGGGCTTTGGCCTGGTTTTGAAGGATATGAGTTCAGCTATATGGTAGGGTGGGTAATGATAAGAGTATTGTTTGTTCATATTTTCATGACTTCCCTTTCATTCTTTGAGTACTGGCAGAGAATAGCTTGCTCATGGGGAAAAATCCCAGGATGAGGGGGCAAAGGTTTTGGAACTAAAGGCAGTTGCCTCTTCTTTCATGCACTCAGCAACTTCAGCAGGCAGCTCTGCCTTATTCATCTCTTTCTCCACCTTTACTTTAGAATTCAGAAGTAAGATGGCTGGTCAAGGGCGGCATCAACACTTTTAATTGAAAATGAAATCAGACTTGCTTTTTTTTTCTCTGATAGAAATTAAGGTTGACTTGATTGGGTTGACAATGACTCATCTGACTAATTAGATAATGTGAAGGCTATTTTCCACAGAGTTATGGCCTTAATTTTAATGAGAATAGATTTAAAGCATCTGATAAGATAAAAGCACTGGAGGGCCACCACTTTGTGTCCATCCAGGGCCACCCCTTGTGCTAGGGTTTTTCAAATATCATCCTTTAAGCTGGATGGTTTACAAGCTACATGGCCAGACTCCCAGACCTGGACATTTTATTTTAAAATTATTATGCAATGATATAGTTCACAGAATCTTATTTTCCCAAATGTTTATGAATATATCAAATTAAAGCACTTCTTCAGAAAAGTTATTTGATAAATACTGGCAGAATGTGGGGGGAACGTGTATCCCAGAAATTACAAAAACAGTAATAACAGAATAGCAAACTCTTTTACCAGTTAAAAGGGCTCTAATTCTTTTCTTTCAACATAAAAAAGGTCCTGGACCTGTTATTAAAGATAATTTTTGATGACATATTACTATACAGTTTTGATCCCATAATTTAGACAAATTTCAATGAACTGAGTGAAAATGTTTTAACAAAACTTTTCTATTCCCATCTACTTACAAACATAGTTTTCAATGTTTGACGTTAAATAAGAATACAATTTATGAAGACTCCTAACTCATTCTCTATGTGAGAATTTAAAAAGACCCTCACTCACCGCTTTAGGAGATGAATTTGTAAAAATACTGTTTCTTGTGAAAAACATCAAAGTTGATATAATGTAGTTTTAATCAATTATTTATTGCAATATGAAATGATAATAACAAAAGAATTTTTTAATATTTGGAAGCTCTAGACTGAGGAAATTTTAAATGATAACTTATATATATATATAGATATATATCTTTGTATCTATCTATCTATATTTGTTACAGAGAAGTATGATAGAGTAACCTATAGAAGACTCTCTAGCCTAAAAAATGTATTAAACTACAATAAAGATCTATGAGGAAAGAGCCCAAGAAGCAAAAAGAACGAAAGAAATTTTCCAACTGTTAAAAAAGAGCTTATTATTATATAGATATATTTAAATGGATGATGGTAGGTGTTAACTCCCTATGGCAATAATTTTCAAACTTGAAAACTCATCAGAATCATCTGGATGGTTTTATTAAACACTCTGAGAGTTTCAAATTCAGTAGGTCTGGGATGGAACTTGCAAAATTGAATTTCTAACATGTTCCCAGGTAATTCGGATACTGCTGGTCCAGGGAGACACTTTGAGAAGGATCACCCCTAAGTATCTTGGGGCTTCCCTGGTGGTTCAGACAGTAAAGAATCTGCCTGGAATGTGGGAGACGCAGGTTTGATCCCTGGGTTGGAAAGATCCCCTGTAGAAAGAAATGGCTACCCACTCCAGTGTTCATACCTGGAGAATAGGTTTGCAAAGAGTCAGACAGGGACTGAGCGACTAACACTTTCACTTTAAGTATCTGGAGTCCATCGGCTAATTGGATATTTTCACAGGAGAGTTTAATTGAGTACATGGGCAAAAATATTAAAGGTCACAAGATAGATAGATAGATAGATAGATAGATAGATAGATAGATGATAGACAGAGCCCTAGTCAGGCCAGAACAGAGCAATAGAGTTGATAAAAAGTAAGTAAATGGGCAGGAATCAGAGTCCTCTGTTGAGAATGGTCTGGGGACAGCTTGCATGCACTTCAGTTCATTCAAGCTTTTACAGACCCTGTATTAGCACTGAAGAACTACTGCGAGCCATGCAGTTCAGGTGGAAGATGAGACCCATGTCTGCCTCTTGATTTTGAGAAAGTGCAGAGCCCATCTTTGATGGTCAGAGCCATCTTTGCTGAGCACTTTCTCCCAGCATCCAGTTCTAAATGATTGGTGACCTGTACCAAAGCAGCCAGTTCCCAAGCATGAGGCTTATAACATGGGAGAAGCCCTTAACTTCTCTATTTTTTGCACTGGTTTGCCTTCCTGAAGCCATGGTTTTTACAAAGTGGCTGCACAGTGGGCTTCTGTAACTGAGGGCAATGATAACCTACGGAGAACCACTGGGCAAGGGTCTTCACATTCTCAGCATTTCATGGTGGTTGACATGACTCCCATCATAAAGATGCAGATGCTGAGCCTTCCAGAACCCAGGGGACTCAACCCTGCTCCCCGAAGTGTGGGGAGCATGGCACCTACCTGACACCAAAGTCTGCCTTCTCTTTCCTTCTGTCTGCACTGTTCAGCGTACATCAGAAATACCTGCATACATGTATAAACTATACCATATGATGTGTAATCTTAAAAAATGGTACTAATGAATTTATTTCCAAAACAGAGTCACAGATGTAGAAAACAATGAATTTATTACTACCAAGAGGAAAGGGGGAAAGGAATAAATTGGGAGATTAGGATTGACACATACACATTACTATGTGTAAAACAGATAATCAGTAAGAACTTACTGTTTGGCGCAGGGAGCTTGACTCAATTCTCTGTAATGACCTATATGGGAAAAGAAACTAAAAACAAGTGGTTACATGTATGTGTATAGCTGATTCACTTTGCTGTACAGCAGTAACTAACTCAGCATTGTAAAATCAACTCTACTCCAATAGAAATCAATTTAAAAAGAAATAGCTGCATTTGACACACCTAAACCACAGTCTCGTCTCATATTTATTTAGTCAGAATCTCTGAGGGATATTTGAGAATCTCTATTTTTAAACACAATGCTATTCTTTATTACGTAGACTTCCAGAATTCCTCTATTTCTGAAAAAGACACATTTTCAAATAACCACAAAAGACTTCATTTAACCTGCCCAAGTGATAAATCAACCCTCCGTCCATGGAAAAATATTGAAGCTTTCTAAAGGTCACTCCATTAATGGTTTAAAGGGGTCCCAGATTTCTATTGATAGCTAATTAATATCACTTAGCGTAGTTATCTAAGCATAGGATGAAAAATTATGTCTTTGTTCTGAGGTTTCAGTTACTCAAATCTACAAGGCATGGTGCAATGCTTAATATGCTGCTGTATTTTGAAATAAGTCTTTGGTTATTTTTTTCTCTGTGCAGGAGTCTATTCTCCTATGGCAGTGACTCCGTGAATTTCTTCTAGGGCCTCTTTTGATAGGACCGTGGTATATCCAAAGCCAAACTACCTACAAAGTTCCCCATCGATTCTCATTGATAGATGGGCTCTCACCTTCTGTTCATCAATGCCTCATTCGATTAGAATAAACAGAGCAAAGGCTCACTGAAGAACTACTGCAGGCGAGCCATCTCTGCAGGCATTTCAGAGAACCATAAAGGAAGATGAGACACCATCTCTGCCTCTTGAAGCTTTTGAGAAAGTGCATGGATGGAGCTGGCTACATGGCAATCTATTGTCATTAGACAACAATTTCTGCCCTGCTCTGTGCCTGGCCCTTGGAGATGCTGAGGAATACGCTGTGGGCACAGATGACTCTTTGTTGGCTAAAGAGGGTAGACAATATAGAGTAGAAAAAGAAGCTTCGTGTTGGGGTCCTTAAACCTTTAACTGAGCCCAGAGCATGCTTTGCCTGGCGCTTGTATTCCCCACCACAGCTCAGTTTTATCAAGCAGTTCTCATGGGATTCTCACTGGCAGGAGGATCACAAGATAGAACTTGCATGCAGTCCTGGGCATATACCCAGAGGAAACCGTAATTCAAAGGGATGCATGCACCTCACTGTTCATAGCAGCATTATTTATAGTAGCCAGGATACAGAAACAACACACATGTCCATCAATAGCTGAACTGATAAATATGTGTTACATATATATGATACAATAGAATATTACTCAGCCATAAATAGGAATAAAACTGGGTCATTTGAGCAGATGTGGATGGACCTAGAGTCTGTCATACAGAGTGAAGTGAGTCAGAAAGAGAAAAACAAATATCATATATTAGCGCACATATGTGGAAATTAGAAAAATGGTATAGATGATATAATTTGCAAAGTAGAAATAAAGAAACAGACATAGAAAAGAAATGTATGGATACCAAGGGGGAAAGGGAGTGAAAGAAATTGAGAAATCAAGATTGACGTGTTATACACCATTGCTATGATGTATAAACTAGGTAACTAATGAGAACTTACTGTATAGCACAGAGAACTCTGCTTAATGCACTGTGGTAAACTGAATGGGAAGGAAGTCGAAAAGGGGGAGGGTATATGTATATGTATATGTATGTGTATGTGTATGGCTGATTCTGGGAAAGATTAAAGACTAAAGGAGAAGGGGGCGGCAGAGGATGAAGTGGTTAGATAGCATGAACATGAATTTGAGCAAATTGCAGGAGATAGTGAAGGACAGGGAAGCCTGGCATGCTGCAGTCCATGAGGTTACAAAGAGTGGAACACAACTTAGCAAATAAACAGCAACAACAATGGTTGATTCATTTTGCTGTTTAGTGGAAACAAGCTCAACTTAGTAAAACAACTATAGTTTAATAAAAATTAACTTTAAAAAAAGAACTGCATCCAGATGCCATTGTCACCTAAAAGTCAAAGCTATCCCAAGTAGGTGAAAGCTTCCATGTTTCCCCTTTGGCTGGTGGATCATATTATATCTAGCAATAGCTTCGTATAAGCAACAAAACCATGGATAGGATTCTCTGGGGCCTCTAAATATTTATGCTTTTAAGACTCATTTGCAGTGATGTACTGTTATGTCATAACACACTAACTTCTAAAAGATCATTAGATATGCTGGGCTCTGTAAACAGACACACCAAAGCAAGTTTCCTTTTTTCTGAGGTTTTTATTTAAAAGAGATCCTAAGTTAGTAACTCCTAATAGAGTCCATCATATATTAGTACATATATTTGAATTATATATTAATAACTCGAGTTATCTGTTGTCTATCCAGGAAACTTCACAAGTTGAAAATTTTGTTGAATATTTTACACATTTAAAACACACAGGCCAAAGGTAACTAGATACTTTTAAAAACATACCATTTGTCACTTAATTTTTTTAAAGTATGTTAGTCCAAAGAGTAACACAGAATATTATCAAATACAGAAAAACACATGGAAGAAAATAAAAATAATCCAATAAACTGCTACAAAGATAAAATTATTATTAATATGTAGTTTCACTTTCATAGTAAGACATATTTTTAAATGAAATTGGAATTTTTTGGTATTGTGTTACTTTAAATTCTGCTTTTAAAAATGTAACATTTTACTAGGAGGATTTCTCCATAAAAAGCAAATTTTCCCAGGCCTACAGTTTCTAGTGCATGGATGTAATGCTGCTTGTTTGTCCATTTCACCATACGTTAGACCTCTGGGTAACTCCTTCGCTCCTTGTTTTCCCCCTGCCTCCCTTGCTCCCCGCATCCTTCCTTCCGCCCCGCCCGCCCTTCCTTCTCTCTTCTCTCCTGCTTCTCTTCTAAATAAAGTTGAGCTGAACATCACCCTGCAGGTCTTGTATGTGATTAATTACATGACGAAGCAAAGTCCCAGGGAATTTCTCAGGATGAACAGCCTCCAGGAGAGAGTTCCCCGTCTGGTGATTTAGTCTCTGGGATATGCCTAGAGATAACAGTCAGGACTGCTGGATCAACGCTTTGTTTTCAAGAGTAAGATTTTTTTTTTTCTCCCAGTGGCAAGAGCTTTGTCTTCCTGATGACACTCTGGCATTCAGGATAGTTCTCTGTTTTTGAGGTGCTGATAAATAAAATCTGGGGACTGAAGATTTTAAGGAAGAGAGGAATCTGATTGCAGTTTAAAAGATACAACCAAAATGGCATTATCTGTGTAAAGTTTGCCTACATTACTTCTCAATATTTAATTCTGTCTCTAGTACAACACACTATGCTTTTCTTTAAAAATAATTTGTAGAAGTAATTAGGCTTCTTCCTTGGCACCATGTAGTGTGAAGTATACTGGAATATGTCATTTATTGACAGTCATCAGCTCTGGCTGGGTGGTTTGCACACTGTACACAGTCCTGCAAAATCTGATGCTAATATATAACAACATCTCTAATATGCCCAGACTGCAGCCCAGTTGTTAAATATATGACTAGTCCCAGTGGGCTTGTGTTTCCCATGTATTTGATTTCCAAGGGACACTTTGTCTGGTTTCATTTTTATAAATATATTTATGGTATAACATAAAACAATCAACTGAGCTATGAGGGAAGCTTCCTTGGTGGCTCAGATGGTAAAGAGTCTGCATGCGATGCAGAAGACACAGGTTCGATCCCTAGGTTGGGAAGATCCCCTGGAGAAGAAAATGGCAACCCACTCCAGTACACTTGCCTGGAAAATCCCATGGACAGAGGAGCCTGGTAGGCTACAGTCCATGGGGTCACAAAGAGTTGGACACAACTGAGCGACTTCATTTTCACTTTCATAATTCAATACTATATAATGTGATACGGTAATAGAGATTACTATAAATATATAAACATACCATAAAAATCATGTACAATTATTAATTATTACATATCTAGCACTTCAAAAGTGTTTTTTCTTGACCTATTTTAGTCGAGATGAGTCACTTTCTATGCTTCTATAAGATTGTCTTGTGTGGTCAATTAATCCATTTCCAAGAGCAAAAGTTCACTTTTGCCTATAGTCTCCCCTCTGATTGCTTAAATGGACAAGCGCCCTCTAGGGCTTTCATCGGGGGAGAGTAAACATTACTAGCTTGTGTGATCAGCCCCGCTCCCCGTAGATCTGCCTGTGAACTTGACCTTGATGTCTCTCATGCTCTGGTGCAGATCCAGCGTGCTTTTGCTCTCCAGACACAGGCAGAGGCCTCGTGGATGTGCCCTGTGAATTCACCCTCCACTCAGCAAGTACGACCTGAGCATGTCTGAGCTGCAGAGCCGGTTCTGAACCCTCCAGAGTCTCTGTCGTTTGGGGTCTGGATTTCAGCATAGGAAGGTGGTGGGGGATGTCCTGCCAAAATCTGAGACTCCCTCAGTTCAAACTGAACTTGTTTGGGGCTTTGCCCAGACCTGCTCTTCTCTCCTAGTCCCTGTTTCAGTTTAGGGCACTACCCATCACCTCTTATAATCTTGTAACAAAAATGAAGCTTCCAACCCGACAGTAAAGCGTATAGACCTTGAGTTAACATTCTGAAAAGATCACAGCAAAAGTGGAGGCTGCCGAGGCACGTACATACAGATCTGTGTTTAGTGGGGAGAAGGGATGAAACAGGAAGGTCCCAGCTCTGCCATATCAGAGAGCTTTCATTTTACATGCAATCTCCAATCAGTTAATCGTGACTGCCTTGAGCTCTGGGTTGAGAAGGCTCCAAATAGATTGAGACAGAAGATTGCTGTGATCAATTAGTAATGTCTGCCAGGGGCAGCAGCTGGTGGTGCATGGCCATGAATTCTAAGCATTTGTATCCTATATTCCTAACATCAGTTTCTTTCCACAAAAACCATGGGAAACCACCCCTGGATGTTTGCCTGAGCATCAGGATGGTTTGTTGAGTTGTGTTTAAAGCCCCTTGTGCCTCAGGAGGACTCAGCTCTCCCAGGGAGATTATATCAGTACTAAACCTTCCAAAAATTGCGACTGTCAAACTGCACTGTGTATTTTTAAATGTACATGACTAGTGAGTATCATTGTTTTAAATTTTTTAGGATACTGTACACATGGGTCTTAAATCATTGTGTAAAACGCTTTCCAAAAAGGCTTAGAGGCCTACAGACTATGGTATTCTAGCTGACTGAGGATGATCATAACATGACATTATAATGTTGCATTTTTATAATACATATTATGGTCTTCCCTAGTGGCTCAGATAGTAAAGAATCCACTTGTAATGCAGGAGACCTGGATTCAATCCCTGGGTCAGGAAGATCTCCTGGAGAAGGGAATGTCTACCCATTCAAGTAATCTCGCCTGGAGAATTCCACAGACAAAGGAGCCTGGTGGGCTATAGTCCACAGGGTAGCAAAGATTCAGACACACCATGGATACCATAATACCTGTTACCCAAAGAGTTTAGGGAAAAACTCAAATTTTCTGAGTTCAATGGTGTAAAAGGCAATGAATAAATAATATTTCGAATGACACAGCTATGAGCCCTTGTGGTTTTCTAGTAGACTACATTCAAGGATCTTTGAATATCCCTTGTCTTCTCAAAACTCAGTTTATTACTGTTGATTGGTTAGAGCTCATCCTTATTTTGAATGGATTAAAGATGCCATTTTATGTCATATTATGTAATTTTCTGGTCAATAGACACTGGAAGGTAGCTCCTGGCAGAGTGCAACACAATGGCAGGTCCTAGACTCTTAAGTCTGATGTGGCCAGTGGGGGCTGGACCCTGAACCAGGCCTTTCAGAGCACCCTTGGCTCATCTGAAGGCCAGAGGAGACAGTTCAGGTCTAGTCTGGTTCACAGAGGAGCTGGCCTGAGGTTTCATCATAAAAGAGACAAGATTCAACCAAGTCAAGCCCTTCAGACCTCCGAGTGTCAGCTGGATGATCTTTGCCCTGAGATATTCTTTTAAAAATATTCTTCACCTTTTTTATAATTTTATTTCTTTTTGGCTGTGCCAGGTACTCATTACTGCAGAGGATTTTCTCTAGTTGCAGCGAGCAGGGACTACTCTCTGGTGGTGTGTGAGTTTCTTGTTGTGGTGGCTTCTCTTGTTGCAGAGCATGGGCTCTAGGCCTTCAGGCTCCGTAGTTGCAGCTCCTGGACTCTAGAGCACAGCTCAGTAGCTGTGGCACATGGGCTCCACTGCTTCGTGGGATATGGGATCTTCCCAGACCAGGAATCAAACCCGTGTCTCCTGCATTCTTTACCATTGAGCAAGCGGGGAAGCCTTGCCCTGAGATAATAGCTCATGCACTATATTTCTATTTCCTCTCCCTTATTCCCTGTTCATTCCTTTTCCCCTCTGAATTTTCCACTGTAGGTAGCAGTGTTCACTTCATCAGAGTAACCTACTAATTATCCACTAGAAGAGTGAGGGAACAGTTTTGCTGAGAATTAGAAAGAAGACCCTGAACAAGCACCTCTGTTTCTGCTCTTTGAACTCTGCCTGGAGAGAGAACAACACAGGTCTGTGCCTCCATGCCTTATGTCTTATAAGAGCAGATCCCCATTCCCCATGGGGAAGCTGGGATAAGCTTTATGTCTGCTTAATTCTGGGTAAGGCATAAAGAAGCTGCCCAGCTGTGGAGCAAAGCCATGGTCTCCCAAATCAGCTTCATCAGCAAAAATAAACTTGATGCTTTGTACATCATCTGTCTGACCCTTCGCCTGTCTGTCAGTTGTTTCTAAATTTTGGCAAGGATAAATGGAGTGTTAGGTATTAACCTATAACACTTCTATAACTTTCCAATACAGCTTCTCATTTAATGTGTCCTTGAGCCAGTCATTAATTTGGTTCCGTTCCCATGAATGTCCCAGATGCGGTGATAATATGGGAGATAGAGAAAAAAAAAACAAATGAAACATGAACCCTGTCCTCAATGAGTTCATAACTTGGCAAAGATACAGACAATTAAAAAAATTCAGAGAACCACATGCAAAGGGCTTGGGGAGAACTAAATTCTGGATGCTCAAAGCATTTCCAACTATAATATGGCTACGAATCATCTGGAGATCTTGTTAAAATGTAGATTCTGCTTTTGTAGGCACAGGATGAGGTGAGATTCTGCATTTTCAATGAGCTCCCATGTGATGCCTATGCTGTTGGTCCATGGACCACACTGAGTTCAGTTCAATTCAGCAGCTCAGTCGTGTCCGACTCTTTGTCACCCCATGGACTGCAGCACATGATGCTTCCCTGTCCTTTACCAACTCCTGGAGCTTGCTCCAACTCATGTCCATCAAGTCAGTGATGCCACCCATCCATCTCGTCCTCGGTCATCCCCTTCTCCTCCTGCCTCCAATCTTTCCCAGCATCAGGGTCTTTTCTAATGAGTTAGCTCTTCGCATCAGGTGACCAAAGTTGGTCCATGAACCACACTGAGTAGCAAGTAGCAGCTGATAGAATTCATTGCACTCCTTCAGAGCCAAATGGCACGGACAAAGTGCATCCAATCAATCCATTTTGGAAAGGCCAGGAAAGACTTCTCTGAGAAGGGGACAACTACACTGAATCATCAAAGATGAGCCATTTGTTAGGAAAAATCTGGAGTAATGGATGATTTGTTGTTGTTTGGTCACTAAGTCATGTCTGATTCTTTGCAACCCAATGGACTGTAGTCCTCCAGGCTCCTCTGTCCATGGGGTTTTCCAGGCAAGAATACTGGAGTGAGTAGCCATTTTTATCTTCAGGGGATTTTCCCAACCCAGGGATTGAACCTGCGTCTCCTGCATTGGCCGGTGAATTCTTTGCCACTGAGCCACCCAGTAAGCCCAATGGATGCATGACATCTTTCCAAAGGTGAGGAATTATGAAAAGGAGTGATAGTTTTTTGTTGCTATTCTTTGAGAAGCCATGAGATGCTCCCACAAGTGTGAATTGAAGTGTAAGTTGGAAAGGGGAGAAAATAAGGCAGGGGATTCACTGCTAAGGCTGGAGTTTGCATTTAATCCTGCAGGTGTAATTAGGGATATTAAAGAAGCTAAATGGAATTTTCATGATCTGATTAAAATTTTAATATACGTTTTAAGAAAAATTTTAGACTTACAGAAATATTGAGAACATATTACATAAGATTGCCATACATCTCATTCTCACCTTCCCCTGTTATTAACCTCTCACGTTAGTATAGTACATTGTTTGCAATTAATTAACCAACATCGATGTACTGTTATTTATTAAAATTCATACTTTATTCATTTGTACCTAATGTTTCGGTGGTGTTGTTCCAAGATCCTATCCAGGACATCACATTAGATTTAGTTGGCATGTCTTCTTGGATTTCTCTTGGCTCTGACTGTTTCTGTGTGTGTGTGTGTGTGTGTGTGTGTGTGTGTGTGTGTGTGTGTGTGTGTGTGTGTGTATGCGCGTGTGCGTGCTCAGTCGTATTCAACTCTTTGCCACCCCATGGATTGTAGCCCACCAGGCCCCTCTGTCCACGGAATTTTCGAAGCAAGAATACTGGAATGGATTGCTGTTTCCAACTCCAAGGGATCTTCCCAACTCAGAGATCGAACCCACATCTTCTGCATTGGCAGGCAGATTCTTCACCACTGCGCCACCTTTCCTGATGACTTTGACAGTTTTGAGGAGTACTGGTCAGATATTTTATAGGATGTCTCTATATTGGGACTTATTTGAAATTTTTATCCTAATAAAACTGGGATTATGGATTGTGGGAGAAAGACCATACAGAGAAAGTGCCATTTTCATCCCATTATACGAAGGGCAGATACCATGAACATGACTTAGAACTGTTGTTGTTGACCTTGATCCTCTGGCTGAGGTAATATTTGCAAAGTTTCTCTGCAGTAATGTCACTCTTCCCCCACTGACCTTTCCATACTGTGCTCTTTGGAAGGTAGCTGCTATGTACTATTCACGTGTAAGGAGGGAATTATGCTCCTCCTCCTTGGGGGCATAGTTATTTGGAAATACTCTGCATGAAAGATTGGTCTCTTCTTCCCACTTACAAGTTTTTTCAGTTGTTTATATTGGTATGGACTCATGATGTTTATTTTATACTTCGGATTATATCTAATGCTGTCTTGTTTCTTTGTTGCTCCCATCGTCCAGCTTTGTTTATTGGGGGCACTTCAAGAGGCACCTGTCATATTGACACAACCCATCTCATGGGGTTTTCCTTTTGGCACCTTCTTATTATCTGGGACTAAAAGATGCTCCAGGCTTATCTGTATTTTCCCCGCCCCACTTCTAGAACCAACCGTTTTTCCAAGGATCCCCGATTCCTTCTGCTGGAAGAATGATATCAGATACTGAGTTGCTAGGGCTATCATTGCTCGCGCAGTGTTGTTTCTTTCTAGCTCTCTCAGCTGATAAAACAAGGAAATAAATGGGTAGATACTAATCTTCAAGTATACATACGCCTATAAATAGTTCTGTATGTAACAATTGACATCTGTGTTTGGCTAAACATGAGTTCATACTTGTGTCTCCATCTCTAACCCAGTACCACGTACATTATTCTAGTCTCCTCCTGGGCTTGCCTTCTCGGTGGGTTTCCAAGCCCTCCTCCAGGGGAGAAGCCTGGTGGCTACAGTCCATAGGTTCGCAAAGAGCCAGACACAACTGAAGCGACTTAGCATGCACGCATGCACAGTGAGACGCCCGCCTCCCACCACTTGCCATTAGTTTACTTATTTTTTTTTAATTTCAGTAATTCAACATTGTTAGTCCACATCCCATGGGAAATAACTTGATCCACTAGAGCACAGTGTCTGGGGGCAGCTTCTTGACCTTTGGTCTTAGAGACTCTGCTCATTTCCAGAGTCACTTAGGTCAGCAGCTTTTCTCCTCACCCCTTTTAATGAGGTTATTGGATACCTCAACATTCCAAATGATGATTTTAATATTCATACACTACAGTTCATCCTTTGTTCTGTAAAATTCTATGGATTTTGACAAAGGCATAACATCATATATTCACCATTATATTATCATAAAGAATAGTTTTATTGTCCTAAAAACCTCCTATATTTCATCCACTTATCTATTTCTCTCCCTTTCTCTGAGGTCTTGGCAACCATTGTTTATTGTATAGTCTTTAGAATTATGCGTTTGCCAGAATGTCATATAGTTGTAATAATACAATATGATCCCTTTTCAGGTTGGCTTCTTTCATTTATCAACGTGCATTTTAAATACTGCTTGTTCTTTCTTAGTTTGATAGTGCCTTTATTTTTATTGCTGAATAACATTTCCCTGTATGGACATACCACAGTTTACTTTTCCATTCACCTATTGAAGGAATCTTAGTTGCTTTCAACCTTTAGTGATTATCAATAAAGTTGCTCTAAATATTCATATACAGGTTTTTGTGTGGGCATAAGTTTTCAAGTCAGTTGGGTAAGTGCCTCAGAGCACAGGTACTGGATCATATGGTAAGATGATGATTAGCATTTAACTTTGTGAGAAACTGTCAATCTCATTTCCAAAGTGGCAATATTACTTTGCATTCCCACCAGCGATAAATGAGATTTCCTATTGTTCTGCACACTTGCCAGAACTCAGTATTGTTAGTTTTTGGATTTTGGATGTTATAATAAATGCGCAGTGATATCTGCTTGGTTTAATTTCCACGCCCCTAATGAGAAATGATATTGAGCATCTTTACAAAAGCTTATTTTCCATCCATATATCCTCTTTGATGAGGTTCACACCTTTACCCATTTTTTAATTGGGTTGTTCCTTCTGTTATAGTTGAGTTTTAAGAGTTCTTTATATAATTTCAGATAACAGTTCTTTATCAAATATGTCTTTTGTAAATATTTTCTTCCAATCTGTGACTTGTCTGTTAATGCTCTTAACCGTGTCCTTCATAAATCCCAAATTTTAATTACAATAAAGTCTGATTTATCAATCTTTCTCTCATATATTATACTGTTGACATTATATCTGAAACTTCGCGGCTGAGCTCAGTCACGTATTTTGTCCCATGTTTTCTTCCAGCGTGCCCAGTTGTACCAGCATCCTTCGTGGAAACTGCTGTCCTTTCCCCGATAAGCTGCCTTCGCTCCTTGGTGAGACACCGGTGGGTGGTGTTTGTATGGTCCCAATGCTGGGTCCTCCGTGCGGTGTTATTCTCTGTGCGCGCGTCTCCCCTGCTCCATCTGGATCCCTGCAGCTTTATAGTAAGTGCTGGAGTCAGGTGGGGTCAGCTCTCCAACTTTTTTCTTCTTCGGTATTGTGCTGATTGTTCTGGATCTTTAGCCTTTTCTATAAACTTGAAATCAATTGGTTGATGTCTACTAAATAGCTTTCTGGGATTTTGACTGGGAACGTGCTGGGCAGAGAGGCTGGAGGCAAGGGCAAGCCACGAGCAGTTGTTAGGAGCACAAATTTCATATGATGGTTTTACACTGTCTGTTAGTGTAGAAAAATTGTACATTAGATAAAAGCATAAACAAACACATAAGTAAAAAAAGAAATCATAATGCCTTCACACTTAAAATTTTCTGTATCTCCTTCCAATCTCTTCTTCCTATGTATCTATTTAAATTATTAGTAGATTAATTTACTTTTATTAAGCTTAAACTTTTAAAGCAGAGATGATACTCGCATCTGTTAAAATGTGTGTTTCCAATTTCTAACATAATGTCAGGCATGTGATAGACATGCATTAAATAGATATATAGAAAAAAATGGGTCTAGAAATCAGCATAAATGTGTCATGTCTCACAGATTTTTACTTTGGAACATATCAATTAACTACATATAAGGACCAGTTTTAATCATTTTTTAAAAAATTTTTGCCTTGAAATTGACTTTTTAATTATTGATAATAGTTATTCCCACTTTGTTTAATTTCATTTGCCTTATATATTTTCCCATCATTTTATTTTTAAGCCAAATATTATTTAAGTGTGTCTCTTTTTAAATAGCATCTAGTAGAATTTGCTTTGTGATTTTGTGACTCTTTTGTTTTATAACTCATATTTTTGTAACTGAGTTCAACTCACGTTTATTATTGTAACCGATACATTAGTTTTTAACTTCTGCTTTCTGTACTTTTGCTTCCTGTTAGGTTTTGTTGTTCTCTCTCATCTGCTGATCTAGATATTGCTTACATTTTTTCACTCTTTAGTGAGTTGAAAACATGCAATCCATTTTTATTCTACTATTATTTATTGTTAATATTTTACCAGTATATTTATACTGTGAATATGTCAATATGCAAATATAATGTATAATTTCATTGAGAAAAATCTGCTTTTTTTTCTCCTAAGTATCAGTGCCAAGAAAAGAATAGTTGTTTTTTTCTCTCAATCATCTGAAAAAATAGCAGGTGCTTTTTCACTGATGAAGAATCTTATCCCTCTCAGATATCATGAGTATTAACAAGGATATTTTGTTCAACATTAAGAGTAGTTTCCAGAGCTGTGGTCAGCCAGGGACATGGCATTTTAGGGCAGATGCAAGCTTTGTAGATACCTTCATATTATACACCACAGTTGACCCTGGAGGACATCTGATACAATGGCAGCTGAAAAAGTGAAAGTATAGTCACTAGGTTGTGTTCAACTCTTTGTGGCCCCGTGTACTGTAGCATCCCAGGCTCCTTTGTCCATGGAATTTTCCAGGCAAGAATACTGGAGTGGTTAGCCATTCCCTTTTCTGGGGGATCTTCCTGACCCAGGAATCGAATTTGAGTCTCCTGCATTGCACACAGATTCTTTAATGTCTGAACCACTAGGGAAGCTGCAATGTCAGCTTTATCACCATAGTTATAACAAAGGTTTTTCAGTCATAGAGATTCATTATGTTGTGATTTTGCTCTCAGTCAGAACAGCTGTTTCCATAAACAAAACTCTCTCCAAATCCTTCTTAAAAATGAAACTTTTTTAAGAACAGAAAAATATCTTTTTGCAATTATTTTCCTACCTAACAACCTGTCTGGAAATAAGCAACATAAAAAAAAAATCATGA
Organism: Okapia johnstoni; assembly: GCA_024291935.2. NCBI lineage: Eukaryota > Metazoa > Chordata > Mammalia > Artiodactyla > Giraffidae > Okapia > Okapia johnstoni. The sequence goes on from CM044313.1 coordinate 100,680,894, forward strand.
CGTCCCATTTATATAATTTTCCTGAATCCATTTCAACTCCTCCATTGATTAGTGAGCATCTAATGCATACAAATCATATTCTCTACTCCAAAAGTAGGTTTTGGTACAGATACACCTTACAGTATTAGCTGAAAAGTAGAGCAGGATTAGATTCACAAACACTTCAACATTTAAACAAGTTGTAAACTCTCATGGTGTAATAAATAAGAAAAATCACATCTCAACTGCTGTCCTCCCTTGCCTCTCTCTCTTGAACATTATGATCATTTCTTTTTATTTATTTAAAATCACTTCTACCATGATTGCCATATGCCAGGCAATGTTCTCAGCTTTTACCAATATTAAGTCACTTAATTCTCACAACCCTAAAGGTGGATATTGATATTGCACCCATTCTGCAGATGAGGGGACTGAGGATTTGACTCCAGACAGGATTGCCTACGGTCTGTGATTTTAGACATGACACTCTACAATCTCACCAGCATCCTCAGATTTTACTGTTCATGCTTCCACAGCTCAGGTTTAGGTTACAGTGAGTTTAAGGAGAAAGAAGGACATAAGTCAAAAAGAATAAAAACAGATTTGGCTTTACAGCCCTGGTCTCTTCCTTACAACCTGTGAAAAATATGGGTAGGCAGAATTATGGACCTATAAACATTCCAGTTCCAATCCCAGGACAGAAAATGATGAGGTACCACAATCTTGGATATGTTACCATACACAGAAAGAAGACTAAGTGATTAAGATTACTTATCAGTTGATCTTAAAGTAGATTATCCTGGATTATCTAAGAGGGCCCAATGTAATTCCAGGAGGCCTTAAAAGCAGAGGCAGGAGAGGAAACTGAAGTGATTCAAAGTATGAAGTATTCAAAGTATTCAATGTATTGCTGCTGCAAGAAGATGGAGGAGACTGGAAGTCAAGGAAAGGGGGACCTCAGTCCCACAGCTACAAGGAACTGAATTCTGCCAACAATGGGCATAAGCTTGGAAGCAGATTCTTCCAAAGAGCCTCCAGAAAGAAACATAGCCAACACCTTGACTTTAACCTTATAGGATTCTGAACAGAGTAACCAGCCCTGTTGTGTTGGACTTCTGACCAAAGAGTAGTGGAGTAATAACCAGTGTTTCAAGCTACTAAATTTGTGGAAATTTGTTACACAGCAATAGCATACTGATACAGTGAACTCAAACAAGTTCCTGGATCCTGATGAGTTTGTTTCCTCATCTGTAAAGAGGGGCTCTTGGTAGCTGTGCTTTTTGAAGAATAAATGAAATCATTTCATGACCATCTGGCATAGCACCTGACATTTAGTAAAAGTTCAATAAATATGACTACATTTCACAGGTATTAAAACAAAATTGTAAGAGTGAAGAGTGAAACAGAGAAACTGAATGAAGAAAGTGGCCCTTTAATTGAACTTTGAGAAATAGGCTGAGTTTTGATAGACAATTCAGATTGAAATTAAACCAGTAAAGAATTGAGAGGAGAAAACTCTACAGTTTACCCAAGTCTATCACTCGTTGTGCAGAAGTATGAATTTGCATTTTAATAGAGAGAAAAACATTAACTGAACTCAGACCGTGGCATCTTTTGAAGGGAACTTTCAATCCTGTAGAATAAAATAGAAACAAAACAAATGGGAATTCATATAGAATATATACAGTGGTTTATAGCCCATATGTTCATACAGCCGACTATCAGGGGAAGGACCAAAACTGGGCTCATTTTTATTTCAACTCTGTACCATTTGCTCTGTATGTGCAAGCAAAAGCAAAAATGTTTCTGTGTAAAGCACAAGACGCATGTTCACATCTGTGATTGACACCTGGTGTATGGGATGTGACAACAGTTGCTTTTCTACAGAACCTGAAGGAAGTCTTGAGAAGTGAAATCACTGAGATTTTAAACAGTGCTAATTCAGAGATTATGGTTCTGCTGCCTTGTTGGAAAATGCCAAAATTTTTTAAAAAAAGAAGAAAGAAAAAGATGGAGGAGAGAAGGAAATCCTGAGTGACATGGAGGGTCTTACCAGGTACCCAGGACTGCCACAACAAATCACCTAAACTGGGTGGCTTACAACTGTGGAAATTTATTCTCCTGCGGTTCTGAAGGCAAAATGTCTGAAGTCAAAGTGTTGGCAATATTGGTCTCCTGGAGGCTCCAAGGGAAAGTATTTCCTCACCCTTCTCCTGGCTTCTGGCGCAGCCTGCAATCCTTGTAGATACATCACCTCAATCTTTGCCTCCAGATTCACCTGGCCTCTCCTCTTCCCTTCTGTCTCTTATCAGGACACTAGTCACTGGACTTGGGACCCAGCTGAGCAATGTAGAAGTGATCTCATTTCAAAATCCTCAACTTCATTGCAGTTGCAAAGACTCTTAATCCAAATACTCATATTCACAAGTCCAAGGGGGTAGGACTTGGACATATGGTTTTTCCGGTTGGACATTCAAATCATTAAGGGGACTATTAGCTAGAGAGTCTATGAGGGGCTTCCCCCATAGCTACAAGCTTCCCCTTGTAGCTCAGTCAGTAAAGAATCTGCCTTGCAATGCAGGAGACCCAGGTTTGATTACTGGGTCGGGAAGATCCCCTGGAGAAGGAAATGGCAACCCACTTGCCTGGAGAGTTCCATGGACAGAGGAGCCTGCTGAGCTACAGTCCATGCAGTCGCAAGAGTCAGACAGGACTTAGCAACTAAACCACCATTAGCTAAAACCGTTCTTAAATAAATGTGGAATTATCTGAGAAAAAAAGAAAGCAAGACCCATGTGGCTAATTTATGGCCAATTTAAGTTAAAAATTTTCTAATTTGGATTTCAGGTAAATATTAGTATAATCTTCTATATGAAAAGAAGAATTCATTCTTAGAAGAATAAGAAAAAAGATTAGGTGACTGAAAAAGGTTGATCCAGTAGAGGCAACTAGAATTCATAAACCTCTCCTCCTACTTCATTACAGACCTGTAAATATTCCAACATGAAAAATAATTTTAAAAATTAAGAAAAAATAAAAGTTAAAAATATAAACTATTTTCTACTTTCATTTCAATTTTTTAAAATAATAGCCATTAGCTGAGTCCAAAAATTCCAACTGGTAGTCGTGGTGATTCAATATTATTTGTTTTGCCTTTTGTTAGTAGCACATATGTTGTTTGTAGAATCATCTTTATTTAGCAAAGTTTGCATGAGAGCACCTAATAGCTTGGTTATGATTTAATATTTGCCATAATGCTTTGTAATGTAGAATTGTATGCAAACATGAAGAGTGGAATTTCATTAGACAAATCAAGTCACACGACAACATTTAACTTTAAGCGGATGGGGGACCAACCAGCCCTCAGAAAGAGAAAGAGCCTGAACATGTGTGAACACCTGACCTATCACAGCCTGGAATCCCAACCTCTTTGCCCAAAGACATTCCAAAATGGCCAAACATCTTTTTAGTCAGACTGGGGAGAAACTCCTTCCACGTCTGATCAAAGGCAGTTGGGTCTTAACAAGTTAATTCCGTTTACATCATTATTTCTGGAAGAAACAAGAGAGAATTAGTTTTCCACCAAAATTTCTTACAAAAATGACAATAAGACTACCAACTGTGTTGTTTTTCTTTCTTAACTGATGTATAGTCACAGGGTATAATTTCCAGAACACTGATAGCATTCTGGGTACTTCCAAATATTGGTGATATCTGTGTGGAACTAACATATTGATGGTGTGTGTGTGTGTGTGTGTGTGTGTGTGTGTGTGTGTGTGCGTGCATGTATGTTGTGATGCTCACCAGCATATACGTTTGCTCATATGCATGTATGTTGTGATGCTCACCAGCATATACGTTTGCTCATATGCATGTATGTTGTGACGCTCACCAGCATATACATTTGCTCATACGCATGTATGTTGTGATGCTGTGTGTGTGTGTGTGTGCATGCACAAGACTGTGTACGTTGTGACGTTCACCAGCATATATGTTTGCTCAGATTTGAGCTCTCCTTTTTCTAGGAGCATGATGAAGACTTTGCCTCCCACTCCTCTGAGGTCAGGTGTGACCTTGTCACTTACCTTGGACGGTGACTGGTTGAGTGACTCACGTCACTCCTGGACAGAAGCATCTCATTTCCCACAAGACTCTTCACTGCTATCTTCCCCTCGGCAAGGAAAGCCAACCCAGGGTACTCTGGGTGGAGGAAGAAATCCATCATCCCACATTTCCTCATGAGGAATAATGTGGAGAAGAACCCCATGCAGACCATAGCAGACATGCAGCATTAGTAAAAATAAGCCTTTCAGATTTGAGGGTAACAGTAGATTATGAAAATAGCCATAAAGTCCTCCATCGCATTCACAGTGTGAATTGTTGCTCTTCTCACGAGGGGGAACATCTTCTTTCTCTACCCCCCAAAAGACTGGGCTGAGCTTGTGACTTGCTTTGATCAACAGACTGAGAAGTGACCTTGAAAGAATTCCCAGCAAAGGCCTCTTGAGGCCTTGTAACTTCTGCTCGAACTCCCTGCTGCCTTCAGACCACCCTGTGTGGCCAGCATCCCCAGGGAGGGACCATAGAGAGAGACCTGAGAGACGGCCAGCGTCCGCCTCCAGGCATGGGAATGGGCTTGTCTTGGACCATTCAGCCATGGATGGGCCACAGAAGACTGAACTACATGGGGGACCCCAGGGAAAACTCACAGAAGCACTGCCAACTGAGCCCAGACCAAACCACTGGCCCACAGGACTGCAAGTGAATACAGTTTTGTTGTCTTGGGCCACTAAGTTTGTGTCATGTGTATGTAGCTATGGATAGCAGATGCAGCTTGAGCTAGCTTATCCTGATTACTATATGTGTGTGCTCATGTAGCTATGTATGTGGTGGTGGGTGCATATGTGCTTGACACTTGCAGCCCCATGGACTGAAGCCCAACAGGGTCCTCTGTCCATGTACTACTTCAGGCAAAATTACTAGAGTAGGTTGCCTTTTTCTCCTTCAGGGGATCTTCCTGACATGGAGGTCGAACTCATGTCTTCTGTGTCTCCTGCACTGGCAGGCAGATTCTTTACCATTGAGCTACCTGGGGAGATAGTTAGGTATATGCATGCAATATAAATGCGTGTATATCATATATACATATAGTATCAGTGCATGTATATAGTTGTGTGTGTATAGTATAAATCTGTATACATTACATATATACATATACACACATGTACTGATGTGTATATGTCAAAATGATTTTTAGCAGCAGACTGGGTTAAGAAGGTGATTCAGTTTTTATTTTATTAACTAAGAAATTCATATGTTCACTGAAATTTTCCTTATTCCTATCAAGATAATCTCAGAGCAGATGGCTAGATTACAGGGGTCTTAAAATTTGGACTTGAGGAAATCATCCTCTAATAGTGGATTCTCCTGCAGACAAATGATATTAAAACCAGATTGTGAGGTCAGAATATCAATGTCTTTGCTTTTCCCTCTTCACGCTGATGCATTCCAGAATGCACTGTGCAGTCATTGCCAGACGTGATTGAGACCACCTTCAGGGTCAGGAAAGATAGCATCCATTCTCCTTTTGGAGTTTAGCATTACATCAGTCCTAACTGATACTGCTGTGATTAGTCAAGTCATTTGGGCCAAAATGCAGCATGGAAATCCACTGATGCTTTTAATATGAAAAATTAGTAGAAAAATTATAAAGACCTTTCTAAATTATCTCATCTGAAGAAGAGGGTTGCTTTATAAGACTGAGCCAGAGTTCATGCTGCTTCGAGTCTTCAGCTGGAAGAAATACGATTGGTTAAATAGAAAGGTTTTAATTAAGAAGGAAACTGACATGAAAACTATGTATTCCTTTTCTATTGCTGCCATAACTATTAATGATAAACAGAAATAACACATATCAAAATTACACACATATATGATCTTCCAGTCCTGGAGGTCAAAAGTCCAATGTGGGTCTCTCAGGACTACAGTCCAAGTGTTAGCTGGTTGAGCTCCATTCTGGAGGCTCTAGGGGAGAACCATTCCCTTCCCTGTTGAGACGCTGGCATAACTCAGTTCCTGGAGGTTGTAGGACGAAGGTCCCGTTTCCTTACTGGCTGTCAGGGGGGAGCCACCCTTACCTCCTAGAGGCTTCTCTCAGATCTTTGCACGTTGCCCGTACCTCTGGACCCTTCTCAAGCCCCCATCTCTCTGATTCACACCCCTCCTGTCCTCTTACACTTTTAGGAACTCATGTAATTAGATGAAACTCACTCAGATCATCAGGGCGATTTTCCCATGTTCAGGTATGCCCCGTAACCACATCGTTAAAGTCCATTTTGCTGTGTAAGGAGACATATTCAGAGGTTCCAGGGATCAGGACGTGGGCACTGTTGCCGAGGGTGGGACATCATGCTGCCCTCCACAGCCTGCAGAGGGGCATAGAGGGACCAGAGGGGTGGGTCCGAAGGGCCTCATGAACACTGGGTCTCACTTCCCAGGCTGGGCAGTTTGCGGGATGGATTAGGGGGTCGGGGGACCTCAGTGAACTCCAGGGTGTGCTCTGTGTAAGGAAGAATAAAGTCATATGGAGGCCTTGGTTTTTGTCCATTTGTTTGGAAGTATTTCTGACTTTTCCACGATACCTTTTATCTATTATTAAAAAGCACATTTAACTCCCTCGTGGCTCAGACAGTAAAGAATCTGCCTGCAATGCAAGATACCTGGGTTCGATCCCTGGGTCAGGAAGATCCCCTGGAGAATGGAATGGCAACCCACTCCAGTATTCCTGCATGGAGAATCCCACGGACAGAGCAGCCTGGTGTGTTGTAGTCCTTGGGCTCGCAAAGAGTCGGACAAGACTGAGCAACTAACACTTTCACTTTCCTCTTCAGGAACTCCTTCATAGATGAATGCTTAGCGTTTTCAGTCCCCAGTCTTGAGAGACTTGCTGGTGAGCTTGGGGGCTCAGACTGAATCTGAGCAGAGGGAAACCAACCAAACAATGTCCCGCAACCTCCTCTCCTGACGCTGCAGGAACTGATTCTGACCCAGGAAGCATAGGTGATTGGAGAGTGTGAACAAGTTCATTGGGAGCCCATTTGAATTTTGTTCCCAGGCAGGGTGAAACAGAAGGGAATCCAGTAGTAAAAGGAAAGTCTTTTATTGGGCCTGATTCCTTATAAAAATGGTCATGTCATCTGTCTTTTCGTCCAGTAGCTTTGGAAGGCTGTGCCATGGAGCCATCACTAGGTATGTGCCCACTCACCCAGTTCTTAGCGGTCAGATAGACCCGACAGGGTAGGGGAGGGACCAAATGATGTCCTGTGGTTCTGTCCACTGGCCACCAGCCTGGTAGATCTCCAGGGATAAATGGAAGACCTGGGGCAGGAAGAAAGCAGGGGCATGCTGCTGGCTGGTTGTTCTAAGCAGCAGAAGGTTAAGCCTGTGATCATTATTAAAAGCAGTATGGTCATACAGTCGCATTGGACAGCTGGTCTAGATCTTGAGTATTAGACATAATTGTGGAAGTCCAGCTGGGACCTGGGCAGACAATCTCACTCACTGCACTCCCCATGTCTATAGAGAGAGGGATGCTCTGTTTCCTCTGGGGTGGGTTCGGGGATATCCTTGTGTCCCTCTGCGGTGACCACTGCCCTGGATTCAGCTGTCCAGTTTGAGAGTCCAGAGACTAGTTTTGTCGGTTTTCATGGAGATCATCAAACTTGGGCGGTTTGAGCCATGCAGGAAAATTAATACCAAGCAGATTTATTAAATCCCAATTTGCCACATGGGACAGACTTTGCAGGCGTGAGGATGTAGCCAAGGTAACCTGTCCCGGAAAAACAGATGTAGACAGAGAGCAGAGGGAGCACGAGGGCTTGTGGGATGCTGTCTGTAGCCATAGAGGGGCACCGTGACTTCTGAAAATGAGGCTCTAGTGACCAGAAGACCGTGTGGTGCTGTTATGGTGGTTTTACCACAAATGATACCCCCTCAGTTTCACTGAAGCCTCCCAGCAGGCTTGTCATGAGGACGCATCGCCTCATACTTGCCGCCACGAAGTGGAAAAAGTAACAGTTTTTAAATTGGATTATCAACCATCTTTGCTACCAATTCCTGCTGTATCAATAGGAAGTCATTTGGGGTAAAGTAATTTGATCCACAGGTAACTCATCTATTATTGATTGTTCACTAGATTTAATTCCTGAATGTAGCTGGTACACTTTGCTGCAACCCTTCAGTGTCTGCAGAGCTGTGCAGCGTGTGGGTCTCAGACCGACAGCTTTGGTGCTGCTGGGGAGCTTGATGGGCCTGCGCGTTCACCACCTACTAAATCCGGCTCTCTAAGGACAGAGTCCAGGAAATGGTTTTCATGAATCTTTCAAATCATTCTTTTGTGCATTAAATGGTTAAGAGCATGGATTCTAGGGCCAGACTGACTGGGTTTATATTTTGCTATTCTACTGCAGGCTGGTATCCTTGGGAAATTAACCTCTCTGAGACAGGTTTCTCATCTGTGAAATGGACTCACTCAGTGGTTCTTACCTCTCAGGGTTGCTGTGGGGGTTGACTGAGTCAGCACAGATAGAGTGTGTTCTGAACAGCACCTGGCAAATAGGAAGCACACGCTAAGTGTTTGCTATCACTATTCCTTTCCTTCCCAGCCAGATGGGCTTCCCAGGTGGTGCTAGTTGTAAAGAACCTGCCTGCCAAGGCAGGAGACATCAGAGACTCAGGTTCAATCCCTGGATCGGGAAGATCCCCTGGAGGAGGGAGGGTATGGCAACCCACTCCAGTTTTCTTGCCTGGAGAATCCCATGGACAGAGGAACCTGGCGAGCTAAGGTCCACAGGGCCGCAAAGAGTGGGACATGACTGAAGTGACTTAGCATGCAGGCACCAGGCAAATAGAAGCACATGTTTCACTGGCTCCCATTTGCTGAGAGCTCAGCATCTGATTGGTGGTGAGTGAAGGCCAGGCAGCTGGGATGCACACCAGGAAGAATGTTCTGGCATCACCAAGGCCTGGACCATATCATTTAATGTATCTGACCCTGGTTTCTTGACCACCCCAGGCTTGTTGGTTTTTAAGGTCCACTTTTGTCTTTGAAATTTCATTCCTAAACATCTTCCCAGTCTCTTTTCCTCCTGGGGCCACATCAGACACAGCGTAGGCCAGTGTTCAAACTGATCAGAGCAGGGATGTTTGCAGTAGAAGAAATGAAACTTTTAAGAAGAGAGTGGATCTCAGTCATCTGCTTTTGATTTCAATCCTGAGAGGCTGAACTTCAATGTGAAGCCCATCTCTGTAAAGATAACAGAGCTTCCAAAACACATGGTTAATGTTTTTGTTCCTTAAAATTAGAGAAATAAGTCATAGTAGTTGAAATAATAATTAGAAATCACCAAATCTGCAAAAGGAAAAATTCACCCATGATTCCATTTTCTGGAGAAAATACCAATGAATTTTTTAGATGCACAATTCCACAGGTTTATCTGTATATATATTTTTAATTGAAATTGGATTATATTATAATTCTCTTTTTAACTGGCTTTTAAAACTTAACATACTGTGAATGAGTTTTTAACATCAATAATTGTAGGTTATCATATAAGCACTGTTAAGTATTGAATAATATTTTATTATAACTCATAAATTATTTAATTACTCCCTTTAGGTGTTTAAATTTTTCATGTTATTACCAATAAGCAATGAAATCTCATGTTCCAGTATTCATGGAAATTATCTGATAATTTCCTTAGAATACATTTTTAAATGCTGAATTCCTAGATTCAGCCTTTAACATGCAAAGCATTTTACGGGCTTATATTAAATGTTGCCAAATTACCTCTCTTCCCCCCAAATTATACCTGTTTATACTTTCACCAGTAGTGGGTAAAGTGCCATAATTTAAAATTTTGCCAATACTGTATATTTTGCTTCATTTTAACCCTTCCCAATTTAAAAAGATACTCACACTCAATGAAGCATTCAAGAAATATTGATTAAAACCCAGTATGTCTGAGGCACTCAGGCTCTAGTATTGTCCTTATAGAACTTATTATCATGACGATTGTCATAAGAAAGGTGCACAGTAAGTGCACTAGGGTGAATACTCTGCAAGGGGGCATGTATGGCCCAGCATTGCAGAGGCGGGGCCTTCATCAGAACTGGGAGCCAAGAGAAACTATCAAAGAAGTGACATCTGAACTGAGGCCTTGAGGATTATTAGGAGTCATACAGGAGACACAGGAGATGGGGGTTTGATCCCTGGGTCAGGAAGATCCCCTGGAGGAGAAAATGGCAACCCACTCCAGCATTCTTGCCTGCAGAATTCCATGGACAGAGGAGCCTGGCAGGCTACAGTCCAAAGGGTCACAGAGTCGGACACAACTGAGTGACTGAGCATGCAGACATTGAATTGGGAAATGGTGGTCCTGGAGAAATAATGGAAGCCCAGTGGCAGGAGGAAGCCAGGCAAAGTCAGAGCAAGTCATGCATTTTCTTGATTTCCAGACAGGTTGAACATTTTAATACATATTGTTTATATATGTATATCTTTCTCATGAATCGTTTATTCTATCTTTTACTTAAATATCCAAGTCTTGGGTGTATTTTGTTTCTCTAAGAACCCTTTTAGCAGTATATTAACCCTGGTGGCTCAAATGGTAAAGAATCTGCTAGCAACGCAGGAGACCTGGGTTCAATCCCTGGGTCAGGAAGATCCCCTGGAGGAAGGAATGGCAACCCACTCCAGTATTCTTGCCTGGAGAACCCCATGGACAGAGGAGCCTGGTGGGCTACAGTACCTGGATTCACAAAGAGCTGGACACGACTGCCTAACACTTTCAACCCCTGGCCGTTTACACATTTAAAGTAGTAAAGATGCTATTACTTCTTTGATATATTGTCTATTTATAATTTTTATTCATCCTTCAGTGGGATTTTTTTTGTCTTTTAATTCTGAGATTCCCTTCTAAGTATCGACTCGATCTCTTATACATAATGATTTATTTTTTCTGGTTGTTACATATCTTTCAATACTATGTATGATTTTTCGATCCTACAGAAATTTAAATAAAGCAGTTGTATTTGTCAACCTCTCCTTTAAATATTAAACCCTTCTCTATTTAATAATTGTATTAAGAGATAATTGCCATATGATGAGGTTTGCAGTTTGATGAGTTTTGACAGATTGATGATAGGGTTGACAAACCCATGATACCACTATGGTATGGATGTGGAATATTTTTCTCTTTCCAGAAAGTGTCCTCCTGTTCTGTACAAGTCAATTCTCTTCATACCCCATGCTCTGACCTCAGACCACCACAGCTCTGATTTCTAGCACCAGAGACTCATTTTGCTTATTCTGGAACTTCAAGTAAATACAGTCACAGTGTGGACTCTTTCCACCCAACATAATGTTTCTGATACTCATCCATGTGGTTGCACGGGCAGGAATTTGTTCCTTTTAATTCTGAACAGTAATCTTTGAATGACTATATATTTCTATATATCTCACTGTAGTTTTTCACTTATCCAAATTTTTCTTGGTGGACGTTGATTTCTTTCATGTTTTCAGCTGCTATGAAAAAGCTGCTATGGACCTTCTTTGTACAAGTCTTTTTGTGGATGTATGCTCTGTTTCTTTTGGTGCATAAAGAGATAGGAGTGAAATTGCTGGGTCATTGACAATGTGCCCGTCTAACTTTATAATAAGCTGACAAACTGTCTTCCAGGGTAGTCATATCATTTTCACTTCCACCAACAAGATACATTGTTCCACATTTTCACCATTGGTTTCATGTTTAATTAATTTCAATTTCTATGAAAATTCTGAGACAATAGGAATATAACTCTATGTCTCCCTGGGGGCTTAGCCACTTATCTCAGAAACAGTCATCAAATAATCCATAATCTCTGCATTGCTTTAAATACCAAAATGGTTTTATATACATGTTTTTTTTTCTGGACTACCTACTTATTCTCTGGTTTTCTGAGGCCAGTGTTGCCTCATTATCGTCACTGTCACTTTGTAATACGTTTTAATATCTGATAGTGAAAGTCACTCATCTTTAGTCTTCTCTATCCTCATTGTTCCAAAAGGTTTCTTGCTTTTTTTATATATATACATTTAAGCTTCCTTGAAGTTTTGAACTACTTCCCTAAAAGTTTGATTTTTGTAAGTCAAGGAGTAATGGAAGGATAGAGAGTAAATTAGGAGATTGTTTCAGTCTTCTGTAAATTTTTGCCCAAGGGAATAACTCAAAATATTATTATTATTTTAGCATTAAATTTTTTTTTTAATGCTCAGTCTCACTAGCAGTCATTTAAATGCAAAATAAAGCCATCATTATCATCTGTCAGACTGAGGTTAACTCAAAAGAAAAAAGACAATATTTGTTCAGCAGAGGTGAGAATGAATGGAAATGAATATTTTTACACATTGGTGTTTGGAATGTAAATGAAGTAAGCATTTTGGGAGAATACTTTGGCAACAACAATAAAATTGTTTAAAGTTCATACATATTTTGCTGGCAGTTGCATTTCTCAAGATTCCTCTTGTGTACCTCTGACTTCTAGCACCGCTGTTACTGGTGCCAGTCTAGTTTCTTCAGTCCCTTCCCCTAATTTTGGGATTCTCTTGGAGTTTCTGTTTATCCATTTCCAAATTTCATGGTGATGCGTCACATCACAGGGTCTTTTCCCATTCATCCCAGTTACAATGCAACAGGCCATTCCTGTTTTGGCCATTTTGACAATGGGGAACTTTCTCTAATTTCCCTGATAATTGCCTTTGCTTTGGTTTTCCTATTCTTCTTTCTGGAACTCCTGTAAGATAGAGGTTGGCCATCTTTTCTTTTAATTTTCATTTTACGTTGGAGTATAGTTGATTTACAATGTGGTATTAGTTTCAGGTATACAGCAAAGTGGTTTACTTATACATATACATATATCTGGGTTTCCCTGGTGGCTCAGATGGTAAAGAATATGCCTGCAATGTGGGAGACCTGAGTTCAATCCCTGGGTTGGAAAGATCCCCTGGAGGAGAGCATGGCAACCCACTCCAGTATTCTTGCCTTGATAATCCCATGGACAGAGGAGCCTGGTAGGCTGCAGTCCATGGAGTTGCAAAGAGTCTCACACAACTGAGTGACTTTTACTTCACTAAACATGTATCTATTTTTTTCAGATTCTTTTCTCATGTAAACTATTACAAAGTATTGAGTAGAATTCCCTGTGTTCTACGGTAGGTTCCTGTTGATTATCTGTTGTATATAGCAGTGTGTATATGAGTATGATAAAATACTACTTTTTAAAGAAGCTTTAAGTGTTGTTTCTTCTTGCCTGGAAACTCCCATGGACGGAGGAGCCTGGTAGGCTGCAGTCCATGGGGTCGCGAAGAGTCAGACACGACTGAGCGACTTCACTTTCACTTTTCACTTTTCACTTTCATGCATTGGAGAAGGAAATGGCAACCCACTCCAGTGTTCTTGCCTGGAGAATCCCAGGGACGGCGGAGCCTGGTGGGCTGCCGTCTATGGGGTCGCACAGAGTCGGACACGACTGAAGCGACGCAACAGCAGCAAGTGTTGTTTCTACACAGCAAATGTAGGAAGGATTTTTGCTTTTGTTTTGAATTCCACACCAAACTGAACTTCAGGAGTCCTTTTAACTAGAACTTTGGGCACTATGGAAATTCCTATGGAAAGTAATTTTAAAAGTTATTGAATTCCTGGAATCTATTTTTGGAGGGGAATTTACAATTCTTTTTAATTTGCTCCATATAAAGGCAAAGACAGTGCAGCCTGGCATGCTGCAGTCCACAGGGTTGCAAAAAGTTGGGCAATACTTAGTGACTGAAAACCATAGCTTTGACTCGATGGAACTTGGTTGGCAAAATAATGTCTCTGCTTTTTAATATGCTGTCTAGGTTGGTCATAACTTTCCTTCCAAGGAGTAAGCGTCTTTTAATTTCATGGCTGCAGTCACCATCTGCAGTGATTTTGGAGACCCAAAAATCAAGTCAGACACTGTTTGCACTGTTTTCCCATCTATTTCCCATGAAGTGATGGGTCCGGATGCCATAATCTTAGTTTTCTGAATGTTGAGCTTTAAGCCAACTTTTTCACTCTCCACGTTCACTTTCATCAAGAGGCTCTTTAGTTCTTCTTCACTTTCTGCCATAAGAGTGGTGTCATCTGCATAGACTCTTGAGAGTCCCTTGGACTGCAAGGAGATCCAACCAGTCCCTCCTAAAGGAGATCAGTCCTGGGTGTTCATTGGAAGGACTGATGTTGAAGCTGAAACTTCAATACTTTGGCCACCTGATGTGAAGAGCTGACTCATTGGAAAAGACCCTGATGCTGGGAAAAATTGAGGGCAGGAGGAGAAGGGGACGACAGAGGATGAGATGGCATCACTGACTCAATGGACATAGGTTTGGGTGGACTTAGGGAGCTCGTGATGGACAGGGAGGCCTGGCGTGCTGTGGTTCATGCTGTCGCAAAGAGTCGGACGTGACTGAGCAACTGAACTGAACTGAACTGAACAACAACAACAAGGTTACAATACTCTCGTACAAACAAAACTGTCTAGCTGAGCTGTCAGATCCATACCTCGCTGAACATCTCCCACTGTTGAAGCAAGTTGTTATCTGGAGATCATTGACTAACCACAAAGCTAACTACAACCTGACTTCATGCTCAGAAGTCACCATATGACCTTGAAGCTTGGTTTGGGGTGAAAAAGTGGTTGTGTTTCATATCAAGGGAAGAACAGTGGACTTTGAATATTTAGGAATAGTTTTAATTTGGGGACTGATTTCCACAGATATTGATTAACATTTCAGACAGTAATTGATGCAGTCACATGTTGTTTCTTTTCTTCATATGTGGTGGATGTTAAGATCCTAGGAAATCCAAATAGAAAAGAGAATCAGTGAGGATGTGGAGAAATCGGAAACCTTGTGTTTGGGGCAATTGGGTGCAGCTGCCATGGAGAAAAATCTGGCAATTCTTCAAAAACTGAAAAATAGAACAACCATATGATCCAGCAATTCCACTTCTGGGTATATACCCCCAAAGAATGGAAAGTGAGGACAAGGAAAGATATCTGTACACTCAGATGTACAGCAGTATTATTCGCAAGACTAAATGGTGGAAGCAACAGAGGAAGAGATAAACAAAATGTGGTCTATACACGCAACAACCTTAAATAGGAAGACAACTCTAACACATTACAATAAGCCTGGAAGAAGACATTATGCTTTGTGAAATATGCTACTTAAATAGGACAAATGCTGTATGATTCCACTCAGATGAGGTACGTAGAGACAGACAGTGGTTGCTAGGGGCTGATCCAGGCATGGAAAGTTTAATGGGTGCAAAGTTTCAGTTCTGCAAGACGAAAAGAGTTGTGAAGATGGATGGTGGTGATGGCTGCACAAAAATATGAACATCCTTAGGACCACCGAACTATATGCTTAAAATGTTAAGATGGTAACTTGTATAGTACCTATATTTTAGCACAATTTAAATAAATCTTTTTTTTTTAAATCATTAGAATATAAAAAGATCCTAGGAATTCCAGATTCTAAAAAACCTTTCAGGGTCATTGTATTAGTTATGTTAACTGGCAAAAAACAGTTCCCCACATTTGGATGGCTCAATGCAACAAAAGCTTATTTCTCACTCATATTTCCACCCGTTGTGGGTTTGAAGGAGGCTGACAGCAGTGGGAGTAATTGCTCCATGCAGTCATTCAGGGAACCCCATCCTGACATTATGTTACCCCACCTTCCTTTGGCTTTTTAGAGTTCTCTCTATTCAGCCAGAGAAAGAAGAGGGTGAGGATAGTCTTGGGCAGTTTTTACAGGCCAGACCTCAGAGGGGCCCACATCTGTGCTGGTCATATTCCACTGGCCTGAACTCCCTCACAGGGAGACGCCTCACCCGAGGGACACTGGGAAATGTAGTCCAGTTGTGTGTCAGAGGAAGTGGGTGAAGAGGGGCGGGAAGAGGTCTCAGACATTCATGGGAAGTGCGAGTCTCTGCTACAGATGTTGTGCAGGGCACAGCAGAATGATAAGAAGATCAGGAACAATCCTAGCTGTCAGAATTTTATGGGAATGATATTTTTACGGGGAACAGAGAGACACTGTGTCTACAAGATCTGCCCACCTCACTGCCTTAGCATGATAATAGTCATGTGACTCTACAGATAATTATTTCAGTTAAGCCACATTTTGATATGAAGATCAGTTGCTTCAGCGACTGACCTCAAAACTGTCTCCTGACAGTCAAGTAGAGTGACTCTATTCTGCTGGTCACTACTAGGATCAGACTAGGTTCATAGAAACAATGGTCTAGAAACTTGATCTGCACCACAGGTACCGATGGGAATATGGAAACTCAGTAACTGGAGACCTCCACTGCCATGTTCTAAACAAATTTCCCATCTGTAGTGTAAGCTCTGACTGTGGTCTTTTCCTCTTTTGTTATGCAAGGGCCTGACTTAAGCTTTGGTGTTGAGGCAACCCCTTCAAAGAAGGCGGATTGGAATAAGCACAACTGCAGCATCAGGACTAGATGGAAATCAGACTGTCTCCTCATTCTGAGGCTTCTTTGTTTTAGAGAGACTGGTTGATCTAGATAACTGGCTATTGGGGCTACTTCCCCCCCCACCCCCCGCTTTCTTTTCTTTAAATTTTCTCCCTTATCTTTTAAATTCCCTAACAAATAATGAGCCCTTGAAACCCTAGACCTCTACCCTCAACCCCAGTAAAAGTAGACCCTCAAACTCATGTGGTTTATCTCTGTCTCCTTTGATCCTGCTATGCGATCCCAGGTATGTTGTGTAATTTTCAGGTCCTGTAAGTAATTTATTGTTGTTGTTCAGTCACCAAGTCATGTCTGACTCTTCGCGACCCCATGGACTGCAGCACGCCAGGCCTCCCTGTCCCTTACCATCTCCCAGAGTTTGCCCAAGTTCATGTCCATCGAGTGGGTGATGCCATCCAACCGTCTCATTCTCTGTCATACCCTTCTCCTTCTGCCTTCAATCTTTCCCAGCTTCAGAGTCTTTTCCAGTGAGTGAGCTGTCTGCATCAAGTGGCCAAAGGATTGTAGCTTCAGCTTGTAAGTAACAAAGCCTCTATTTTTTCAAAGTTTCCTGATGGTTGTTGCTGTAGGATGTCTTGTAGTCATAAGAACCACAGGGGCTGGTCTTACCCAATGCTGGTCATCAATAACCTGAGGCTAGCTGCATTACCATCCTACATGGAGCTGAGGTGAAAGGGAGTGAATGAGGGCTGTGGGGGGCTTCCAAGCCCCAGCCATAGCTTCAGTGGAGCTAAGTTGATTCCTGGCCTCTGGAGTGTGGTTAATTCCTGAACCTTGACCAGGGCTGCTTAAGAAAGACCTGTGTTTGAGGCAGGAGGTAGATGCTGACCCCTCTCAAGAGTAAAGCAATTGGAGATTCCTTCTCTATTGATGGAAACTCCAAGGACAGAATAGCAGAGCAATGAAGGGTGGAGCCTAGACCTCCTATTTCTCGTTCCCAAAGTCAGAAGACCTTCCCTACCACACACGTGCAGAAAAGCTCCTTCTAAGTCCAAGGAGGGGCAGTATCAAGGAATGCTCTATCCATGTGCCTCTGTGGTAGACTCCATCTTGGCTCAGAGATGCCAGTGCACACATGAGGATCCTGAGATATACCAAGTGTGGACTGTGAATCAGGCAAATCAAAATGATTGGCCAAAGGAAACCCGGAAGAAATGCCCAATAAAAATAATTCAACCTGACTCTCAGGTGCAGCTCAGGGCCTGGCCCTCTGAGCTTGCCTGGAAGCCTATCCACACATACTGCACTCTTTTTCCTCTTAATAAATACTTGACTGGCTTCACTACTTTCCATCTTTGTGGAAAATCTTTTCTGCAAAGCCTAAAGGCCAGGGCCCTTGTCCCCGTCCCCTGGTCTACAGGCTAGGATCTGGTGCTTTCACGGCCTTGACACGTCTCTGGCCTGGAACCCAAGTCCTGCTCCAAGCCATTGCAGGCTGAAGCCACCCGAGATCATGTCTACACAGAGTTGAGCTATACTCATTCAGATGGAAGGAGCTGTAAATTCACCTGTACTTATATTATACATATATTCACAGAATTTAGGGTTTGTGTCATAAACTTTAAAAACTGAAAATCTTTAATACTTGTAACAGATTTCTCCATTAAATAGGCCTCCATTAAGATGAAAAGTCTTCACAAATGTGAACCACATCCCAATTTATCTTGTTTATCAGATCAGAATTTAGCATGTTGGGGGATTTTGAGTAGCACATGATGGAATCACTTCACATTTTTCTTCTGGAAATTTTCACTTCCTGTTTCAGGATTAGCTTTCTTTCACCAAACCAAGACCTTATTCTCTTTCATACCAGTACCTGTATGAATAATTATTCAAAACAGAAGACTGCACAGATTTCTGTTAATTAAATTGAATAGCTACATTGAGGATCAATTCAGAGATGGATGTATGAAACTCAACAAAAACCCATGCAAAACCAGAGGCATAAAATTGCCTTATCCCCAACATGGTTGAGCTTCATAGAGGAATCAGGCAATGCTGTAGAAATGCCAGCTTGGATCCATCCACTCTACATGGCCAAGAGTACAGGGGAAATGCACTGCACACATGCAACTGTAATTTTGCTTTTTCCCCACATTTCATATCCAGTGTTTTCAGGAGCAAACACTGTTGTTGTTTTTTTTTTCTTTAAATCCAATTTCTTTCATTTGAAAAAAATGGTTCCTATGATGAAGCAGTCATAAATACAGTCCAGTATGTACATAATAAGATGATAATTCTTTAGCTATGTTAGGGCAGTTTTTATTTTTCTATCAACTTAGAAAATACAAAATTTCTTACAGATATATTCTTTACTTGTAAATCTTGGGTAAGAATTGCCTCTGTCTAAAACTCCTTCTTGGAAATCACTGAATGTCTTTTATCCCTCTATCACTAATTTTATTTTTCATATGAAAATTTCCAGCGCCAATCTCAGACTGTAGAACTTGTGCCCATTTGGGCTGTAAACTGCTTATAATTAAGTTTGCTTTTTAGTTGCATATTTATATGCAGAATGGTTTAAAACAGGCATATTTTTTAAGTATTCTCAGTTTTAGGTAAAAAAAAAATGATGCCGATTTTTCTTAAATGCAGACTTTTCTCCCCTCCAGTATTCTTGCCTGGAGAATTCCATGGACAAGCCTGGTGGGCTACAGTCCATGGGGTCACCAAGAGGTGGACACGAGTAAGTGACTAACTTTCACTTTTCTCCAAAATGAGGGATGTTGGCTGTTCTGTTCGTTGTGAATTTAATAAAATTTCCTTTTGCTTGAAGGTATCGACGTGAGTGGATGCAGTTTGCATATTTTGATCTCTTCAATCACAAACACAAAACAAATGTGAATGTGGCTCACTTTCAACGCGCTTTTGCATAACGCAGAATAGCTTGCTTGAACATGCATGTGCATGTTTGTGTTTCATTAAGAGTCTGTATTTGAGATAGAGCTTGCCTTAGGACACGTGACCACTGACTTCTGATTGAATTATAGGAAATTGGGAAGATGGGAGTTGAAAAAGTTACATTCCAGAGAGGTTTCAGATAGGAGTGTTTTGGAAAGATACGATGTAGCTTGATTTTCCTTGAAAAGGCCCAAAAGTGGAGTCAGTGAGCTTGTGCACAGATGTTTTGCAAATACTCCCAACTCTTGTTACCTGTTATATACTTCTCTACTTAACATTTCTCATATGATGGCCTCCAAAAGAAAATATTGGCAAATACCTTATTTCAAATGCATTGTGAACAGTTTTTGTTTGTTTCTTTTGGAGTCATTTTATTGAACTATAGTTGATTTCAGTTCAGTTCAGTCGCTCTGTCGTGTCCAACTCTTTGCGACTCCATGAACTGCAGCACGCCAGGCCTCCCTGTCCATCACCAACTCCCGGAGTTTACCCAAACTCATGTCCATCGAGTCAGTGATGCCATCCAGCCATCTCATCCTCTGTCGTCCCCTTCTCCTCCTGCCTTCAATCCTTCCCAGCATCAGGGTCTTTTCCAATGAGTCAGCTCTTCACACCAGGTGATCAAAGTATTGGAGCTTCAACTTCAGCATCATCCTTCCAATGAATATTCAGGGTTGATTTCCTTTAGAATTGACAATTTGATCTCCTTGCATCCAAGGGACTCTCAAGAGTCTTCTCCAGCATCACAGATTGAAAGCATCAATTCTTTGGTGCTCAGCCTTCATCATGGGTAAACTCTCATATCAGTACCTGACTACTGGAAAAACCACAACTTTGACTATATGGACCTTTGTTGGCAAAGTGATATCTCTGCTTTTTACTGTGCTGTCTAGATTTGTCACAGCTTTTCTTCCAAGGACCAGGCATCTTTTAAATTTCATGGCTACAGTCACCATCCAAAGTGATTCTGGAGCCCAAGAAAATAAAATCTGTCACTGTGCTTGGTACATCTGTTAAATGATGTCGCGGATTTAAGTAAGCTTTCATTTGACACTGCTTTGGTCAAGTCTGTTTTTGATGATGACGCTCTGAATTGAAGAGGTGATTCTAGCTCTCTTTTAGCAATGAGAAATTGTGGACCTCACAACAAACTCACTATCTGAACCACAAGATAAAAGTGTTTTAAATCAGAGTCCGAGTGAGCTGTTGGAGTGAGCTGTTGGAGAAGGGGTTCCCAGAGGAGAAAGGCTGGAGAGAAGAGCCTTCAAGGATGTGTTATTGCCGATGCCGCTCCCTCCCTCTACGTGAGTGGATGGCCTTGCTAGGACTGAATTGGTTTTGAGGTCCGAATGTCCGCATAGACGTCACTGGGCACAGATCGTTAGTGTAGTTTCTTCCTACATGATGCTGCAAGTCCCAAGCCAAAAAAAAGAGCAGAGGGGTCAAAAGAAATTGAGGTCTTCATTTTGGCAGGACCCTACTCTGCACAGAAGGTGTCATTTCTCACTTTTGAGTCCTCAGTAGTAGCCATTATGGAGATCTAGCAAAGGTAGGTGGCCTCTGTTTCTGCTTGTGGTGACCCATCATGTTCCCCAAGGCCCAGTGCACGGGACCTCCATCTAACCTTACAGATTATGTGGTTCTGGCCTCTTCCCATCACACTTGAACCCCCTTGAAATCATGAGAAACAAAGCAGGTCACCTCTAGTAGATCTGATAGATTATTTGGATAGGGGAGGCAGCAAAATAAGTTTCATATATCAGTTTTAAAAGTGGTTGGAAGCTGAAATGGGCTCCCCTGGTAGCTCAGCTGGTAAAGAATCCACCTACAATGCAGGAGACCCTGGTTCAATTCCTAGGTCAGGAAGATCCCCCCTGGAGAAGGGATAGGCTACTTACTCCAGGATTCAGGGCTTCCCTGGTGACTCAGACAGTAAAGAATCCGCCTACAATGAGGGAGGCCTTGGTTTGATCCCTGAATTGGGAAGATCCCCTGGAGGAGGACATGGCAACCCACTCCAGTATTCTTGCCTGGAGAATCTCCATGGACAGAGGAGACTGGCAGGCTCCATGGGGTTCCCGAGTCTGACAAACCTGAATGACTAAGAACAACACAGCACAGAAACTAAACTGAGGTCTGAATGTCTGTTCCCGGCAAACTGGGTCAACAAACGAGATTTGACCTACGTAAATTAACTGCTCATGTAATTAAGACTATGGTTTTCGCTCATGTGTTGTGTTATTCCCTGCTCCTCCCCTGTGCCTTGCCACTGTGTATCCATGATCATATTTGTGCTCTCTTTCTCCATTTAAGAGCAAAGCATGATGCATTCTGAATATCTCTGACCACAATTACTTTTGGAGTATGTTTGATCTTATCCTGTTTTTATAACCAAAATTGCCTTATTCATTATTGCATAAATTCTTAGGAGGAAGTAAATCTTGTAAATCACTGTGTTGTCATAACTAGGAAAAAAAAAAGAGACACCTAAACCTAACAAAAACCCGACTCCTGATTGCATAATTATGAGCATTACCCAAATCTCCTTTAACAGTAGAATCTATGATTATCTAAAATGTGTTTCATGTCAGGCAGGAAGAGGAGATTTTTAAAATTGGTATTATCAATTTAACTTTAACAAGACAACATTCAGATTGGTGGGTAATTGAGAAAGGATAGTATTTCATAAAATGAAAATTCTCCATCCTCATTTATTATGTATGTAGGGAGTCTCAAACGTACAAGGATAAGTATTAATGACTACAGAAAATTATAATGAAATGTTGGCTTTGGATTTCCATTTCTAATGCATTATCTTTGCAATTTATATTGGACCAACTGTATTCTATGAATGGCTGAAGAGCCCTGGGTACCATTGTTGAATGTTCTTCTTTTTTTTTTTTCACATTTTGAGAAAGGACTGCAAATCCCTATGTCTATACATTGCAGTCAACATTAGTGGGCTATAGGCACATATATGTGGGATTTTCACATCTCTTCCCAGAAATATGGTCAGTAGGCATGCCTTGGGAGATCATAGTTACCATGTCCTGTCTGCCAATGTTCCACCCATCAATGGTGGTTGTGGTTTAGTCGCTAAGTCATGTCTGACTCTTGTGACCCCATGGCCTGTAGCCTGCCAGGCTCTTCTCTCTAGGCAAGAATACTGCAATGGGTTGCCATTTCCTTCTCCAAAGGATCTTCCCTATGCAGGAATCAAACCTGGGTCTCCTGCATTGCAGGCATATTCTTTACTGACTGAGCTATGAGGGAAGCCCTACCAATGTCCCACCATTATTCCATTCCATGAAGGTTTCACCAGTCATAACTAGGTAAAATTCATCCACAGTATCCACTCTTCTAGAATACATCTGACTATTTCCCTGAACAAGTCACAGGGAATTGCATTTCTTTTCTGGGATTCTGTTTTCTCTTTCTTGATAAAATTCTTTTCTGGGATTCTGCTTTCTCCTTCTTGATAAAATACAAAGTTGGCACAAAATAGCACTAATATCCTTTGCAGATCTGATGTGATGTGGTTCTGTATTAAGTTTATTGTATTGAATCCAGACAGTCAAGTTAATGTTTTTTTCACTCTCTCCGTGTCACAAATCTCATCCTTCATCCCTCATTTGTCCCACAAATATTCACAAAAGATGGATCCTGGACAATGGCAGGTAGATGGAATAACACTCTGCCAGAGGAAAAACATTACAAGAATGGCTTAATACTAAAGTCTGACTAGCAACACCTTTCTAAACCTGAGAAGGTTCATTCTTTTTTTTTTTTTTATTGTTGTTCTCTTGGCAGATGTTTCTAGAGTATCACGGCATGTATGCACACATATATGTCTCTTTTTGGATGCTGGGGGTTGGATAAGAGTCCCCAAACCATATGAGGTGGGAGACCATGAAACCTGCTCCCAGCTACTGGGGAAATAAAGCAAGAAACAACCTCCTTGGTCTTCTATAAGTTGACAAAATTATATCTGCAGAAGCCTGTTTGGAGGGGGAGAAGGAGAAACAAGCTTGTATGCGTGAAAACCCGGAATGCCCTTCCCTATCATCTCATGTAATTCATAAGTAAAATCCTTTCTTTGTGGGGCAGGAAAAAGAGTCCCAGGTCCTAGGTTAAAAGGGAACCATTCAAGATGGTACCAGGGCAGAAATGGTGCTATGGGTTTCAAGACCACACATCCACTATCTTCATCCTTGTGTCCAGTCTGATGAGTGCAACCAACATATATGTCAATGCATATTATGAAGTCCACTGAAAATACTTTAGACACAGTATAACCATTCAGCATACAGTGCCACTGGCAGTCTATACAGCATGGAGTGAATAATAATGTTGTCCATATGCTAACCTCAAGCTTTGCAAATTCTTCCTACATGTGTTGTGTGTGTGTGTGTGTGTGTTTGTGTACTCAGTAATGTCTGACTCTTTGTGACCACGTGGACTGTAGCCCACTAAGCTCCTCTGTCCATGGGATTTCCCAGGCAAGAATACTGGGATGGGTTGCTATTTCCTACTCCAGAGGATTTTCCTGACCCAGGGATCAAAGCTGTGTTTCCTGCATTGGCAGGTAGCTTCTTTACCATTGAGCCACTAGAAAATCTTCCTATAACACAGTAAAACTCTGAGCTGTTTAAGTGAGTTTGTGATGGGAAAGAAATCATTAAATGTATAGGGAAACCCCAGAAAAGAATTCCATGACTTTTCTAAACAAATTTCCTATGAATATATTTGAAGAAAGCATGAATTTAGTTGAATACAGCACTCAACTCTAATTTAGAGATCACAGGTTTGGGCTCTAGGAATGTCACTGAATGACTAGCTATAGGAAAGTCACTTCTCTGGCTCCAATTCCTAAATGTGAAAAATGAAAAGCTCATTTCTGCCTTTCTATATAGCCTGCAGCTATTATATAATAGTATACCCAGTGTGCGAAAAACCTAGCTCAAGCTTGCTTCAGCAAAAACTGGAAATTTAAAGGTTCATTTAAATATCAAGGCCAATGGTATATAAGGGCTGATTCTGGGTGCTGACAGGTTCTGAGCACTGGCCTTGCTCTCTCTTCTCTGAGCACCGATGTTATTGCATAGAATCCATTCTCAGGCAGGTTCAGGTCCCTCCTCATGGTGGCAAGATGACTGCCAGCAGCTTCCGGCAAACATCCCATCTCTGATGGAAAATTTCATTTGGCCCAGCCTGCTATACAAAAAATTCTGGGATTATTTCTGACTTGATGAATTTGGACCTCATGTTCATCCCTGAACAGATCTCCACTGTTCAGGTGTGTGGTTATGTTAACTGCTACACTGGTCAAAATGTTTCTTCCTGGATTCAGAAATGAGGACAGCCCCAGATAAGAGACATAAACAAGCATGGAGTGTGTGTGTGGCGGGGGGAGGCGGGGGTGATTCTTTCAAAGAGAGTCAGGTTAAAAAGGAGGGAATGAATACCAGAAGGGCCAGAAATAGCAGCTGTTCAACCTTCAAGCCTAAACCACTCAAAGATATTTTCACTGTAACTAATTTTTAACATGGGGGGTAGTGATGGTGAATGTTTAAAGACAGATACAGGTAGTAGTTAATATCAAGTTTTGGCCCATATCTTGGGAATCCTACTTTTTAACTGCATGTCTTTGGGCAATTTCCAATCCTCTGTGTACCTCAATTTAATACTCTGTTAAGTGGAGATAATATTGATTTCACACAGTTGTCAAGAAAGCAAATTGATACCATGTCTGTCAATTGTTAAGCATTTTATGTGCTAAATAACTGGTAAGAATTGTGCCCTTTCCTAAAAGCCTCTGGCCGCAGATTCTTTCATTGTGAATTCTTTCCATTCCCCAAGAAACACGTAACTCCCATGCAATTTAGATCACTCTGGTGCATAGAAAATAAGAAAAGCTTAACAATCTTTTGATAAATCTAGCATAACATAGATAATCAAATTGATCAAATATAGCACTAGAAAAATCTCCAGACCAATCTTCTTTGTGATAAAAGAGTGATATTTCTAAATTAAACAACACATAGAATCAGCCATGTATAATGAGATCAGGCTCTCCCGTGACAGGCAGGGTCAATTTCAAGGATGCAAGTGTTAACTCATGTCCTTTGTTCCCATCATGCTTATTTCCCCAGAGAGACGGCATTGAAAAGGACAGTTGGGGTGATGTGAGTGCACAAAATAATTTCTTATCTACAGTGCTCAGACACTCCACTTGGCAACCTCCTCACTACATAATCTTGTCCAACCTCATGGACACACAAGTAAATTCCAAGTGCATATTTCTAGCCCTTGTGGTTCCCTTCAAACCCCAAATTTATCACCAACTGTTTAGTAACATTTCTTCCTGGAGCAGGCACCTCCGACCAAAAATAGAGCTCTTTTAACTTTCCTCCAATCTTCTCTTCTTGAAAAATAGCACCACTGCTCACCAGTGGGGCTTGTCAACCACTCTAAAAGTGTTCTTAATTTCTTTCCCTCACTCCGCCTGCCAAAGCCATCTGAAATTCCTGCTGAGGTTTCAAATACAGACATTTCTTTCCACCCTCTTCCACCAAGCTGATTTGGGGAACAACATCCCTTGCCTAAGGTTTCCCAGATGGCCCTAGTGGTGAAGAACCTGCCTGCCAGTGCAGGAGATGTAAGAGACAAAGGTTTGATCCCTGGATCGGGAAGATCCCCTGGAGGAGAGAGCGGCAACCCACATGGCAATACACGGCAACTCAGCGTTCTTGTCTGGAGAATCCCACAGACAGAGAGGGTTGCAGTCCATAGGGTTGCAAAGAGTCAGACACGACTGAAGTGACTTAGCACTCACACACACGTCCCTTGTCTATTGGACCTCAGCAGCCTTCAGACTGATCTTTCTGCTTCTACTCTAGCTCTTTCCTGACCCACAAGGCTGTCTTCCAGAGCAAAATCTTTTCTTTTTCTTTTTTTTCAAGCAGTCGGCATAAATATTTTCGAACATAGATCTGATTATGAGAAACCTCTTCCCTCCCTCCCACAAACACATTTGTTGTTGTTCAGTCGCTCAGTCATGCCTGACTCTTTGTGACCCCAGTACCTGCAGCATGCCAGGCTTCCCTGTCCCTCTCTATCTTGCAGAGTTTGCTCAAATTTGGCCATGCTATCTAAACATCTCATCTTCTTTCTTCCCCTTCTTTTGCCTTCAGTTTCTGCCTGCATCAGAATTCTTTCTAATGAGCAGGCTCTTCACATCAGGTGGCCAAAGTACTGGAGCTTCAGCATCAGTCCTTCCAATGAATATTCAGGGTTGATTTCCTTTAGGATTGACTGATTGATCTCCTTGCAGTCCAAAGGACTCTCAAGAGTCCTCCAGAACCCCAATTCAAAAGCATCAATTCTCCTCTGTCCATGGGATTCTCCAGGCAAGAATACTGGAGTGGGTTGCCATTTCCTTCTCCAGGGGATCTTTCTGACTCAGGGATCAAACCTACATCTCCTATATTGGCAGGCGGATTCTTTACCACTGAGTCCCTGGGGAAACACCCACAAACACATAAACTCACACAAACTTTGAACTGGTTTCCCATCACAGTGAGGATGTAACCTAGTCCTTACCATGACCTGAAGCTCTCTCTGATTGGGCCATGCCTGCTTCTCTGTTCTCGTCTCCTTGGGCCCTTCGCTTTGCTCATGTTGCTCCAGGCACAGCAAACTTTAGGTCTTTGTTTTTCCTGAAATACTTCAAGCTCTTTCTTTGATTCAAGGAGGCACTGCTTTCTCCTGCCCTCTCCCCTGGGATGTTCATCCCCTCTGTATCCATAGAGTCCGTCTCCTTCAGTTCTCTTTGCAGTTATCACCTCCTCCAGGAGGAGTCTACCTTTCCTGACCACTCTCTCTAAAAGTGCACCTATGTTACCAGGAAGTACTTATTTCTTTAATTGCTCAATTCTCTTCTTCCCCACTAAGATGTAACATCCATGATGGCAGAGACTTTGTCTGTCTTTCTCATTGCAATGCATTCCATGCTTACACTAGTACTTAGTCCATGACACACAATATGTGTGGAGACACATAGAGAGAAAGAAGGCGAGAGGAAGGGGGAGGGGGTGAGAGGCAAGAAAGGGTTTGAAATTCCCCAGCTCGGTTCAGAGCTGAAGACAAAACTGTGAGAACCAGCTCAAGTGATGGAAGTGATGGAAGTGCCTCCCTTTTCTCATCGTAACTAACAAGGGATTCTTGCTTGGGAAGCACTCTGAGTTCTTACATGTAAGACTTAAATTCACTGCATTACATGACTCCATTATTCTATTTGGTACAATGAGAGTAAATTTCACAACACTGAGAGGAGTGAGGAAAAGCACAGAAATATATTACCAGGATAAATAGAACAGAGAAGGGACAAGCATTGGCGAGTGATCTGAATATTAAAGACGAAAATTTTAGTTGAAAAGATCAATTGCAAATTCAGGTTGAAAGAAGCAAATGAATGGACTGAAAGAATTAGTCTGAAAGGGTCTGGAGGTTTTCAACCAAATGTGAATTTTAGATGGAATAAATTCCAAGGGCCGGGTTATTCTACAGGGAAGATTCAAAAAGGATATCTGCCTTGGTTTCCCCAGAGTCTGTATTTTTCTTATTTGAACAATATTATTAAATATACAATAATGTTACTACAGATGCACCTTCCTTAAAGCAGGGATTGTTCCCCAGGAATTGTTCCCTTGGTAATGAAGTGGGAAGATCCACTTGGGAAAGGTATTAAAACTATGGCTCACTTTCACGATGGCTCTAATCCCAAAGTAAATGTCCGTGTTCTGCTGAAAAGCAGAAAGATGATCATCACAGCCTCCTACCTGGTGAGAAGCTTGCCAATGTCAATCTAACAGCATGTGAAAAAAAATTGCACTTTCTTTGGAGGGACTGAGTGATTTGAATATAAATAAGCAACGCTTTCCGCCTGTCAGTTACCTCAAGAATATTTAGTATTGTCTCTTTTAATGACTGCTCATTACCGATGAGTGCCAGTGAGCAGATTTAATCAGGGTAATGTGGGGTAATCACTATGTGAATTTCTCCACATCAGGATTTGTTCCATCTGTTCCGAGCCATTTGTCCATGTAAAACTGTCACCATTCCGAGCTGATGACTGACAGGTGAGGCCAGACTTGTTCGTTTCTCAACTCAGAGTCAGACATTCTCCGATGTGTCCTTCTCACTAAAACAAATGGCTTCAGAGACACAAAGTGGTTCTGTATTCAGAACCATTTTCCTCTATTTGGTTTGTTGCGTGGCTCATTAAAATACTTAGCTCACCCTCACTTAGCGCAAGAACATGGTCAACATCCATGGTTATCTTGATTGATGTGGTGGAATTTAAGGTGGGGGAGATGGTGGATCAGGCGACCCTGGAGGTCTTCCCATCAGTACTGAGATGCAGTCACCTTCGGGGCTGAATGGGTATCAGTTTGTCAATGGCCACAGGAAGACTGGGTGCCCAGGACAGACGTCTCTTATTCTGCCATCCTTCGATGGAATCCAGTTCACGTCCCAGGCAAGTTGATGTGCCTTCAACAGCTTTGTGTTTGTTCACTGAAGAGACTGGTGGTGGGAATTATTGAATGAAAAAATAATGTAGCTTAAGCCTCATGAATTTTTATTTTTTACTCTATGGGATTCCAGCACCAGAAGACCTGTTCTACATGAAATAAAGTTTTCTATGAAGAATTACTGCTGCTCCCAAGCTAGTTTCACAAAAGTCATCATAGAATATTTGAGATCCAAATAACCCCTCCAGATACTTGAATTCAAAAGACAAACAGCATGTTAATAAGTAGAATAGGGCAAAGTTATTTCCTTAAAGGCTTTGGCGTTCCAGGCATTACCTCTGCTAGCTCGAGTGTGGAAAAACTATATTGTGATTCTAGACTCAGAACAGAATTTTTTTTCTCTTTAATGTTACCATGACTTTTTTGTGATACTAAAGTGTGCAGACCATGCTGAAGGGCTCAGGAGGTCAATGTCATGGCTAAATTGGGGTGACAGGGAAGAGGCACGAGCTGGCTGTTTCTCTGACCTGGTGCCTTTAGGAACAGAGAGCTGGAAAACAAAATCTCTCTTTTTGTGATTTTGTAATATTTTTTCCTCTTTCCTTTGCTATGAAAACCCTCTGTAATGGAGTTTGGCTTTTGATGCAAGGAGTCGACTCATTGAAGAAAACCCTGATACTGTGAAAGATTGAGGGCAAAAGCAGAAGGGTGCAGCAGAGGATGACATGGTTGCATAACATCATTGAGTCAATGGACATGAGTTTGAGGAAACTCTTGGAGATAATGAAGGACAGGGAAGACTGGTGTGTTACAGTCCATGGGGTCCCAAAAAGTCAGACACAACTTAGCGACTGAATGACAACTACCTAAAAAGATTTTACTTTGGTGTTTGCATGCTCAGTCGTGTCTGACTCTTTGCAACCCCATGGACTGTAGCCCATCAGGCTCCTCTGTCCATGGGATTTCCCAGGCAAGAACACTGGAGTGGGTAGACATTTCCTCCTCCAGGGGAAAGTACCATCTGCCAAACATGGAAAAGGCAAATGCATTTTGGGGATGAGAAGAAAATCCAGACATGCCCTCTATAGAGCAGAGTCTGCAGGATCCAGGCAAGGACCCAACATTTGCAGGCAGTGACAAGCACAATGATGGAGGCTTGCTAGAGAAACCATGACAGCAGCAGTCACTTATTTCATAGGTGGATGCCCTGCCATTTTCACTTTTCCAGCCTGCAGAATCTGAAATTGGGAAGTTTTCTTAAATATTTTTCTCTTTCCACATGGGAGAGAAGAAGGCTTAGTCTCATCGTCATGCTTGAATCTGGAAAAGTTTTGATAGGGCCCACTTGTGAACTTCCTTGGTGGATCAGATGATAACAAATCTGCCTGCAGTGCAGGAGACGCAGGTTTGAGTCCTGGGTGGGGAAGATCCCCTGGGGAAGGAAATGGCTACCCATTCCAATATTCTTGCCTGGAGAATTCCATGGACAGAAGAGTCTGGTGGGCTATAGTCCAAGGGGTTGCAAAGAGTCAGACACGACTGAGTGACTTTCACTTTCTTTCACTTCACTCATGAGCTGCCTCCCTCGACACCTCATTGAAGATGCTCCTAGCTGTTTGCTACATTGCACTGAAGTTGTGACATAAAGAACAAAGTAGAGATACTGTGTGTCTACATGACACAGTTCAGTTCAGTCTCCCGTGGCTTCTCTGTCCATCACCAACTCCCAGAGTTTACTCAAACTCATGCCCATTGAGTCAGTGATGCCATCCAACCATCTCATCCTCTGTCGTCCCCTTCTCCTCCCGCTTTCAATCTTTCCCAGCATCAGGGGTTTTCCAGTGAGTTAGTTCTTCATATCAGGTGGCCAAAGTATTGGAGCTTCAATTTCAGCATCAGACCTTCCAATGAATATTCAGGACTGATTATCTTTAGGATGGACTGGATGGATCTCCTTGCAGTCCAAGGGACTCTCAAGAGTCTTCTCCAGCACCACAGTTCAAAAGCATCCATTCTTCAGCACTCAGCTTTCTTTATAGTCCAACTCTCACATCCATACATGACTACTGGAAAACCATATCTTTGACTAGACAGACTTTTCTTGACAAAGTAATTTCTCTGCTTTTTAATATGCCGTCTAAGTTGGTCATAGATTTTCTTCCAAGGAGCAAGCATCTTTTAACTTTATGGCTGCAGTCACCATCTGCAGTGATTTTGGAGCCCCCAAAATAAAGTCTGTCACTGTTTCCATTGTTTCCCCATCTATTTGCCAAGAAGTGATGGAACCAGATGCCATGATCTTAGTTTCTTGAATGTTGAGTTTTAAGACAGCTTTTTCACTCTCCTATTTCACTTTCAACAAGAGGCTCTTTAGTTCTTCTTCACTTTCTGCCATAGGGTGGTGTCATCTGCATATCTGAGGTTATTGATATTTCTCCTGGCAATCTTGATTCCAGCTTGTGCTTCATCCAGCCCAGCATTTCTCATGATGTACTCTGCCTATAAGTTAAATAAGCAGGGTGACAATATACAGCCTTGATGTTCTCCTTTCCCAATTTGGAACCAGTCTCTTGTTCTATGTCCAGTTATAAGTGTTGCTTCCTGACCTGAATACAGATTTCTCAGGAGGCAGGTCAGGTGGTCTGGTATTCCCATCTCTTTCAGAATTATCCACAGTTTGTTGTGATCCACATAGTCAAAGGCTTTGGCATAGTCAATAAAGCAGAAGAAGATGTTTTCTGGAACTCTCTTGCTTTTTTGATGATTCATCGGATGTTGGAAATCTGATCTCTGGTTCTTCTGCCTTTTCTAAATCCGGCTTGAACATCTGGAAGTTCATGATTCACATACTGTTGAAGCCTGACTTGGAGAATTTTGAGCATTATTTTGCTAGCGTGTGAGATGAGGGCAATTGTGCGGTAGTTTGAGCATTCTTTGGCATTGCCTTTCTTTGGGATTGGAACGAAAACTGACCTTTTCCAGTCCTGTGGCCACTGCTGAGTTTTCCAAATTTGGAAACAAACACTGCATATTCAGAGAAGAATCATAAGATAACCTAGATAAGAATCATAAGATAATAATAAGGTCCCTATTCTCATCATGAAGGATTTCATATGGTTTGCCATCCACCTTTCTAAAAGTGAGCTTCACCCTAAGAGCCCTTTAGGACACCTTCAGACAAAGTACAACCCATGTCCATAGGGACACATGCCCCCTGGGAGGCCCTGCTGGGTCCAGTGTGATTGACTGCTAGGTTGGAAAAGCTTATTCCACAAAGGCTTAATAGATCTCTCCCCACTTTGTGCTCCAGTGATGAATTGTCCAAATAATGAATTCAGTTTTACGTCACATTCTACAAGGTGGCTTGCTCTGCCTTTAGTTTTTGGGTGCCTTGAGAACAGAAACTATTGTATCCACCTTAGTTCCCACAGTAGTGAGACAGTGATGTTCAGTTGGGGGGGGGGTGATTTTGCCACTCAGGGAACACTCAGCAAAGCCCAGAATCATTTTTTGTTGTAGCACCTTGGGCAGGGGGTGCTCTGCCGGCATCCGATGTTTAGAAGCTGGGAGACTTGCTACACTACCCAGAACGGCACTACTGCCACCCCTCAAATATCCAGCCCCGAATGTCAACAGTGTCAAGGTGGAGCGCAACCGCTCACGCAGAATACATTTTAATAATCGCTTGTTTGCTTTTTCCAAAAATAATCCATTAGAGAGTTAAAACAACAAATTGAATCATGTGCTCTTTTATCATTACATTTCCCCTGGAACAATCAGCTCATGTCATAAAATTCTCATAGTCTTGGAAAACTAACAGGGAAAAAATTTTGAGCCCTGTATTATCCTAAAGATGGTTGGTTACCAATGAGAAGGGTGCTGAAGGGTTCTCTATTACCTTCCTTTCAGCTTTTGACCTACTGTGTACATGGACGTGTAAACCTACTTATCTTGCTGTTATAGTTTGTCATGCTCTGTGTTTTATCACATATGATTTATTGCATAACTGTTTTACATTCTAGGTGGCATTAAGTTGTTCAATAATTGCATAATGAAGAACTGCTACTTAGGAGTCTCACGCTGATTATACTATGTCATTATAGCACAAATGATGGTTTTTTTTTTAAGAGTTTTCTGTAAAGAATGCCTTGCAAATGTTAAATAGAATCACACCTATAGGCATAATTAAACAATTCATGGTAGAGATAAGGACTGAGAAGCTCCCACTGCTCAGGTGCTAGAGGAGACCTTCTCCAGCCATGGAGGTGGCTGGTTCCACCATTTGCTTGTGGTGAAGCTGAAAGCCAAACAGACCAGGGAAATGCAAATGCCATGATTAAGAGGTAAATCATCGCTCAAGTATCTCTTTCTTATTTGACTGCCTTGGGACTAAATTGAGGAAACAGTGATAGAAACAAATGTCCACCACATTCTTACCTCATTGCTTTTGTTGTTAAGAGCTGTGTTCTCTAAAGGAATTCTAGTTGAAGAAAAGAGAAAACTCAAATAACCCAAACAGTCTGAAAATCCATAGCTACATCATTTTTTAAAGTAAGTGAATTTATTTTTTTCTTCTCAGAATGCTGGAGTCTCACCTTGTTAGCCATCTTGTTTTGACAGTGATACAAGTTCTCTTTGGGATTTTAGTAAATGGCATCATTGTGATTGTGAACGGTACTGACTTGATCAAGCAGAGAAAGTTGATCGCACTGGATCTCCTTGTTTGCTGCTTGGCGATTTCCAGGATGGGTATTCAGCTGGCCTTCTTCTACGTTAACCTGGCTCTTCTTTCCCTGATCAAATTCCCTCAGTGCACTGAGAAGCTTGTAGTTTTCACATTTGTAAACGATTTGGGACTTTGGTTTGCCACCTGGCTCAGTGTCTACTACTGCACCAAGATCGCGACCTTCGCTCACCCTCTCTTATTCTGGTTGAAGACGAAGATCTCCAAGTTGGCTCCTTGGCTGATTCTTGCGTCCCTGCTGTATGCATGTAGTACTTCTGCTGTGCACGTCAAATATAAGTGGGTATTTTACGGAGAAGACTTCCTGGGCCTTTTCTTCCCAAATGTAACAACTCACATCAAAGTAGCCCCTTCTTTACAGTTTGCCTTTCTGTTTGCTGAGTTTGCATTGCCGTTATTCATCTTCCTGATTTCTTCTCTGCTCTTGATATTTTCCTTGGGGAGACACGCCTGGCAGGTGAGAAACACATGGACAGGCCCCAGAAGCCCTCGCACACATGTGCACATCAGAGCCTTTCTCTCCATCCTGTCCTTCCTGGTCCTCTATCTCTGCCACTACCTGATCGTTGCTTTGATCTTTTTTCAAATTCTTAACCTTAGAAGCTTCCTATTTCTGTTCTGCATCTTCGTGGTGGGTTCTTACCACTCTGTACACTCTATCACTTTAATTTTAGGAAATCCGAAAATGAAACAAAATGCAAAGGCATTGCTCCTCTTCAGAAAGTGTGGTCAGTGAGAGAGAGCTTTGACCCAGTCAGAGAATCAGCAGTTCAGTGAATTAGTGGAAGCCACTCGGCCTCCCTCAGCCAAACGAATTCTGTTCACGAATTTACAAAGCACCATCTAAAGACCATTTGTCCAACTTGAGACACTTTTGTGAATGTTCTCCTTTTTCAAAGGGTTACATTGATTATCAAAGCGTAAAATGTGTTGCTGGATTATGTCGATGTCAGTATCCCTGCCAGGCGTTACCTCATTGGGGAAGACTGGGTAAGTGGTACAGGGATCTTTCTGTATTATTTATTACATGCACGCATGCTAAGTCGCTCAGTTGTGTTTGACTCTTTGCCACCCTATGGACGATAGCACACCAGGCTCCTGTGTCCGTGGGATTCTCCAGGCAAGAATACTGGAGTAGGTTGCCATGCCCTCCTCCAGGGGATCTTCCCCACCCACAGATCAAACTCACGTCTCTTATGTCTCCTGCATTGGCAGGTGGGTTCTTTACCACTAGTGCCACCCGAGAGACCCTTTTGTTATTTCTTTTGATGGCTTACAAATCTGCAGTTATCTCAAAATTAAAAGCTTAAAGAAAAAGGGAAGCACCTGTTGGAACTTGTGATGGCAGTATGCGTGAGTGTCCTGGGGACCCGGTGTGGCTAACGCTGGTTTTAGATGATTTATCCTGACTGAAAGCAGCTCATTTCTTATCTACCTGGATATTATTTCTGCACTGTTTTTTAGAGCCACAGACAACAGAACCGTTTTTCCTCATCAGATCAGAGAGTAAGCCGAGGATAGGCTGGATTTCTCTGTCCCTGTAAGTAGGTTCACCTACTCCATGCTGCCAAGAACCTAGGAGCCTTGGTGACATGATAAAAAGGCAGACAGGTGGAAGAGGAAGAGGCAACAAGGGCTGAACTCTCATTTTCCATTTCACCTAATTGGACACACTGAACAGACACCAGCTTGCAAAGATATTTCATTTTGCACTTGTGTGCTCAGCTTTGGGGCCTTTTCAACTCATGGTGGCAATGTGGAACTCCTACCACACTGCATGTCTTCCCAGTGAGGCAACATCAGGTGGGTGGGCTGGGGGCTACTCCATCTGCTTGAAGTCACAGATGCAATTTCTAACTAGCTGATGTCGGATCCTAAGATACATGTGTATATTCCTACTTTGGGAGAGTCCACTGGGACGAGGCGCGGTCCACTCTTCCTTCACTTCCTGTGGCTCCCCTGCTTGGCCAGTAGCAAAGGAGATGGGCAGGGAGACAGGCTTTTACAATAAGGCAGGGGCAGCAAGAGCATTCCGTTCCATTTCAGAGAGAGGTCAGATGAGCACCCCCTTTAGCACCCTTTTATTTTCAGTGAAACAAAAGTTTTTCCTTACTTTGGTCAGCTTGTAGTTTATGTGTAATGGTACAAAATGTGTTAGGTTTGGATTTACCAATCATCAACAATATGGATTCAAATGCTGGTTTATAAACCTAACATACACAGATCTCATTGTACTAAACGGAGGTCTTTGCTTCAGAAGATCCTTGGATGTGGGAAAGCTCTGAGGTTACTCTTGCTCTTCCTATGGAGAAAGGAGCAAAGCAACAGACTTTGTCTTCTTGCAATTTCCTTCCCCCATGTCCCAGTGTGGGAAGGTTTATAGCTAACTTCGCACTCAGGTGGCCAGCTCTGGAAAGAGCAGTTGTGTCCTGGAGATGATGATCACTCCTTCCTTTGGAGGGGACAGTGAGGAATTACATTTTCTGGACATGACAATTTCAGATGCCTTCTCCTTGAAATATGGTGAGAAAAGAAAAGCAGAAGAGATTTCAAATATTTGGGGGGATGGGAAACCTGTAAGTATACAAATCTCATGTGATTGTTTTACTCAGATGCCAAATTCTCATACAATTTCATGCAAATCTTGCTTTAATAATTCTGGTTAATGAGATAAATATGAAGGTATGATTGTTTGTATGCTTAAAAGTTACCAAGAATTGTAAAAATCAAACAAACAAACAGATAATGCATGCTAATGCAAACTCTTCCAGAAACACTTTTTCAGTCTACTTTCTAGAAATGTTGCCTAGCTCTCACACTGATGGAGATTCTGTAGGACACTAATTGCCCCATCACTGGTTGAAGCAAAACAGACTCAGTCTTTTGACTGCTTGGAGCTGCCTTTATGTGGACAAATTGTTCTAGTCCTGCTCACTTCGCATGGGATTAGACTCTGACATGGTATGGCATCATCCTCTACCCAGTCCCTGAGATGGGGCTGGACACGGTCACCCCAGGAGCCTTGCTGTGGGATCACGTGCCCATGGGTCAGGCCAGAGGACTGCTGACCACAGGACGAGGCGCTGTCCACTCTTCCTTCACTTCCTGTGGCTCCCCTGCTTGGCCAGTAGCAAAGGAGATGGGCAGGGAGACAGGCTTTTACAATGAGGCAGGGGCAGCAAGAGCATTCCGTTCCATTTCAGAGAGAGGTCGGATGAGCACCCCCAAACCAGAAGACACACGTCACCACATTGCCACCCATTCTCCATTCAGAGGTTGACCCATTTGGTGCCCAAGCTTCAGGGATTCTCCACGGTTTCAGTGACCACAAGACAGTGACTCCAACCAAGAAGGCTAAATCTGTGTGCTTACATCAACAGTTTTCTCAAAATACAAATGCTGTAACAATTTGGATATGAGGAAATAAATGCAACAATTCTAAAACTCTCCCAAAGTAAGATTGCCTTTTAAATCCTCAGTCACTAATTCAAATGTAGTAACTGTTTGTAGTTAGAATAATCCAGACCCAGAAGTGGAAGGAAGACATTAAATTTAATGTCTACTCATCTTCTTTAGGTCTTCCTAGGTGGTACTAGCTGTAAAGAATCTGCTTGTTAATAAGGAGATGCAAGAGATGCGGGTTCAATCCCTAGGTTGGGAAGAACCCCTGGAGAAGGAAATAAATGACAACCCACTCCAATATTCTTGCCTGGAAAATTCCATGAACAGAGGAGCCTGGAAGGCTACAGTCCACAGGGTCTCAAAGGGTCAGACGCAAGTGACTGACTGACACACACTTCTTCTGTAGGCTAAGGACCACCCATTCTAGATGCTTTAGAAAGTTTCAACATTATGCCCCATTGTATGCTTAAGTACAGTCATTGTTACCAAACTGTGCTGTGATTTTAGGCTTGGGAAACAGGATTTCCATAGCTTTAGGGCATGTAGACCTACATCTCTTGGGGCAAGAGGAGGGATGGATAGTCAGACATATCCAAGAAAGAAAGGAACCAAACAGATCATCCAAACCAGCACTGGAAATCAGTGGGATAACAGATGCTGCAGACAGATGGAGCCCATATTGGAGAAAAATCCAAATGGCAGGGGCAGGAAACCCACCTGTTTCAAAAGGGTCTTGTTATGGTATGAATTTGGAATCAAGTTAGTGATTGTATTAGTACAAACTTAATATCAGCAGTGCGTGCACTTAGTCACTGTCATGTCTGACTCTGTGACCCTTTGGACTGTAACCTGCCAAGCTCCTCTGGCCATGGGATTTTTCAGGCAAGAATACTGGAGTGGGTTGCCATACCCTTCTCCATGGGATCTTCCCAACCCAGAGATCGAACTCTCATCTCCTGTATCTCCTGTATTGCAGGTGGTTTCCTTACCCTCTGAGCCACTGGGGAAGCCCCAGGGTCAGTGGCATATTCCTATTAAAAGAATTATTCTTTTGCCACTTATTCATTGTCATCTGTCATCTGAAACCTTTATGCCAGGAAGAAGGGTAGGGGCTGAGAAAATCAGTCCCAAAGAACTGAGAAGATTAAGCTTTTGGGGAAGAGTCAACATAAATGCAGATCGCGTCTGGGCCTTTGCTTCACTGTCCTCTAATATAAAGCAAGCATCTTTCTCTGTCTTGTAAGTTAGACCACTTGACGCATCACTCCATAGCTTTGCGGGAAGAAATAGTGCTGTTTTTGACATTTGGCTTTACATTTGTGACATCTGGATCTACTTAATCGTTCTGCTTGGGGGTCAGGTTGGTGATTTTATCCTGTAGTTTAAAACATTCAGATCAACACACCGTGGGTTTCCGCTTTTCTCTTTGGTGCTCTATTTGTTTCTATTTTAAACGATTGTCCACAAGATCATTGTTGTAACTCAGTGTAGAATAAAATTATCTACTGAAACTTCTGAAAATATGTCTGCTTGAAAAGTGAAGACTTAGGGGTGGAAGAAATTGGGAGATTAGGACTGACACATATGCACTATTGAGACTCTGTATAAAATTGGTAACTAACGAGAACTTCCTGCACAGCACAGAGAACTCTGCTTACTGCACTGCAGTGACCTGAACGGGAAGGAAGTCCAAAAGGAAGGGCCTATGTGTATACATATGGCTGATTCATCCTGTTGTACAGTAGAAACTAATGCAATATTGTAAAGCAACTATATACCAACAAAAATTGCTGTAAAAATTAAATAAAAATTAAAAATTATGCCTGAGGATTCATTTTATTTCAATCTCAACATTCCTGAGGAAAACAACACCTTTCAACTCTTTCTCAATTTTTGAGGTTGGTGTGAATGATCTTAAGTGAAATCTTGAGTTTTTATTAAATAAACTCTCTCCTTCCTACAGATTTGTTTAAGTAATATAAACACAGGCTAATGGGTAACTGGGAAAAATTTGAATTTAGGAGTATCTAAGTCCCTGTAGCTAGACTGGGCTCAGCACTTGGAAAGCATCTCTGAATGACCTAGGTTCCAGAACCACTGGGAACACTTCAGATTCTTCTGAAGACAAGCAGGTGGAAAAGGATGGGATAAAAAGTAAGTGAAATAGGATATTGTATCACTTAATAGATGCAGGGTCCTCTGGCCACGAGTTCACTCATTTGGACAGCAAATGCTATGCTTGTGATTGAAGACTGTGAACTTTACTTCACTTGAGGTGGTGCTAGTGGTAAAGAACCTGCCTGTAAACGCAGGAGACATAAGAGATGTGGGTTTGATCCCTGGGTCTGGAAGACCCCCTGGAGAAGTATTCTAGCCTGAAGAATCCCAGGGACTGAGAAATCTAGCAGGCTATAGTCCGTGGTGTCACAAAGAGTCAGACATGACTAAAGCGACTTAGCAAGCATTTTGCTTGAAACCCAGGAAACTGGCTTCCAGAAAGCACCACCAGATATAGTCAAAAAGCTCAATTTCACGATAAATATTCTCTAGCATACACATCATTGCACGTCTGTTGTAATACTTGAAATTCTTGAGACAAGTACTTGTGCCTTTGAGCACCGAGGCATGATGTCCTTCATAGCACTGGTTGGAGATGGATGTGGTGAACAAACTCTATGGGAGGAGAGAGGAAGCCTTGAACATAAGATTCTAGACCGGGAGGCTCAGCAGACTTGTGCTGTACCTTATAGAGGTGAGAAGCCAGTCCATACACAAGACAAACCACTGTCCTCCAAAGCCAGTCTCCTGGTCTCCTCAGTTCTTGCTAGAACTGCACCTGCTTACTTGGGTCTTTTAAGCCACATCTGTGCAATGCTGTAAGCACAGTAATGAGCTGAGCCTCTGTTCCTTGATCTATAAACTGGGGATGATAATGATAGATGCCATGTGCTTAACAGAGTTCCAGGTACATAACTGTGAGTACTAATGAAAGCAACTACCAAGTAAAGAAAGTGAAAGTGAAAGTTGCTTTGTGGAATCCAACTCTTTGCGAACCCCGTGGACTATATAGTCCATGGAATACTCCAGGTCAGAATACTGGAGTGGGTAGCCTTTTCCTTCTCCAGGGGATCTTCCCAACCCGGGGATCGAACTCAGGTTTCTCACATTGCAGGCAGATTTTTTATGAGCTGAGCCACCAGGGAAGCCCAAGAATACGGAAGTGGGTAGCCTATCCCTTCTCCAGCAGATCTTCCCAACCCTGGAATCAAACCAGGGTCTCCTGCATTGCAGGTGGATTCTTTACCAGCTGAGCTACCAGAGAAGCACCCCCCATACACACACAAGTAAAGAGGCTGATATAAATATGATCACTGGGAGTCTCCAGCAGTACTGTGGTGGCAAGGGCATCGGGAGGGACTGTCCTAAACAACAGAGGGTCATATTACAGCCTGATTTGGAATCTATGAGCTGGGTGACTTGACAAGTCTGAATCTCACATTTCCCCATCTTTGAAATGGGCACATGGTTCATTCCAGGTCTAATGAGCTATGTTGATAAGCCAGTGAAATCCATACCAGGATGCTGCTAGTGTTGCTTTTTGTTGTTGTAGTGGTTAAATCATATGAAACTCCTGAAATGGAATCACTTTTGACTTGCCAAAATGTCAGTTTGGTAAGCTTAGCCCCCGATAACCAACCAAACAATTATAGAGTTTGTAGGAGGACACATTCCAGACAAAGTAACCAGCGTGTGTAGAGGGATCTGGCAAAGAAAGGAAATAAAGACACAGAAAAGTAAAAGAGGGAAAGGAGGAATGAAGGGTCTATCAGACTGCTTTGCTACAGTATCATGGTGGTGGTTTAGTTGCTAAGTCATGTCCAACACTTTGCTACCCCTATGAACTGTAGTCCACCAGGCTATTCTCTCCATGGAAATTTCCAGGCAAGAATACTAGGGTGAGTTGCCATTTCTTTCTCCAGGGGATCTTCCTGATCCAGAGATCCAAACTGCAACTCCTGTATTTTAGGCAGTCTCCTTCTTTGCAGGCGGATTCTCTTACCGCAGAGCCTCTCGGGATTCCCACTGGGGCCGACAACTCAGCCCTCCAGTCATGTGTGAGTCTTCGAGTCTCACACACGTTGCCTGACGCCTGAGAATTTACAAGAGTCTTGTTGCTACTCCAAGTCCCGAAGGAGCAGCACCTGTTTGGGTTGGTAAATTTTATGTTATGTATGTGTTAACACAATAAATATATTCTACCAAAAAAAGGGAAAGAGGCAGGGGCTTGGGGGATGGCTTTTCTAATTTAATTTTTATTTCATATTGGGATATAGCTTATTTACAATGTTGCATTACTTTCAAGTGTGAAAGTGAAAGTTGCTTAGTCGTGTCTGACTCTTTGTGACCGCATGGACTATACAGTTTAAGGAATTCTCCAGGCTAGAATACTGGAGTGGGTAGCCTTTCCCTTCTCCAGGGGATCTTCCCAACCCAGGGATCAAACCCAGGTCTCCTGCATTGCAGGTGGATTCTTTACCAGCTGAGCTCTGAGGGAAGCCTTTCAAGTGTACTGCAAAGTAATTCAATTATATGTATATCCATCTTTTTCAGATTCTTTTCCCCTATAGGTTATTACAGAACACTGAGTAGTGCTCCCTGTGCTATACAGTAGGTCCTTGCTGATTAATTTATATATAGTAGTGTATATATGTACATCCTGATCTCCCGATGTGTGGTTGTATGTGGTTCATGGGCAAAACAAGTGACAGGTAATATTCCATGGTGAATTAATTCACTGCTGTTGCTGTTGCTCAGTAGCTAAGTCGTGCCCGGCTCTCTG
This sequence comes from Okapia johnstoni, assembly GCA_024291935.2. Taxonomy (NCBI): domain Eukaryota; kingdom Metazoa; phylum Chordata; class Mammalia; order Artiodactyla; family Giraffidae; genus Okapia; species Okapia johnstoni. The sequence goes on from CM044313.1 coordinate 100,722,915, forward strand.
CGACCCCATGGACCGCGGTATGCCAGGCTACTCCGTCCTCCACTGTCTCCTAGAGTTTGCTCAAATTCATGTCCATTGAGTCGATGATGAGTCGGTGAATTAACTCACTGTTAAATCCTAAATCAGCCTTCCCCATTAGAAGCAGCTTGCGTTTCAGTGAATAGATAAATATTGCAAACCCGGATACTTTTAGAATCTAAATAGATAATTACCATTCAAACACAAGCTTCCCCTCCTCCAAGTACACAGGCTTTTACACGCCATTGACCCTAAGAATGTGCAGTGGCTGTTTAGAATAGAGAGAAGAATCGAGTCTTCTGATATCATCTTTAAAAAGCTCATCTCAAGGATCAAACCCAAATAAACCTTATAAATTTCTTTCCGTTTTTACTTTCTTTCTTTCTTTTAATGGGCAGAAAATGCTTGGGACCCATTGTCATGGGATGGAAATTCTTACCCCTCAGGACAAGGGGTAAGAAGTTGAGTTGTATTTGACTGTTTATAGTAGAGAATTTTAAAGGCTAATTCAGTCACTGGTAGCTAATTCGGAGAAAACAAACTGATTGTTCTCTCTGAACAAACATATGGATGACATGCTTCCAGAACCTTCAAAATAAAAACACTTCCCTGGAGAGAACCAGTGTCGATCAACGTGAGCCCTGAAGGGGGTAAGCTGGGAGTGCGTCTTGCGGATCGTTGACCTTGTCCAGTTATGAGTGTGACCACAGTTTAGTTCAGCCAGCTGAGCTGGCTGATTCCAGTTTGAAAATGCAGTCCTTGTCTTTCTTTCCCTGCTTTGTGCTCTGTGACCCTCCAGCTTGCTGCCCCTGCAAATCGCAGCTGCTTCATCATCCCTTCCACCCAGATCTGCTGGAATGTGCTTATCAGTTCCAGGCTGAGTGCCACTCCTAAAGCATTCCCGAGGGAGCCCAAGTATGAATAGCTCTCGTCTCCCTGTTTTTACAGGAAGAGAATGAACGAACCTCTTGTGAAATAACTCTCCAATGTGTTGTCTTCAAGGCTTTAAATCATACTGGAGAGAACAAAAATAAAATAAAGCAAAGCAGGGCAGACAAGCCGGCAAAGACTCACCGAGAAAGGAGCCTCGGGCCCACAGGGCTGAGCCTTTTGCTGTTCAGACGCTGAGTCGTGTCTGACTCTGCTATCCCTCGGACTGTAGCACGCCAGCTCCTCTGTCTTCCACTATATCCCAGAATTTGCTCATGTCCACTGAGTCGGTGATGCTATCTAACCATCTCATCCCCTGCCATCCCCATCTTCTTTTGCCTTCAAACTTCCCCAGCATCAGGGGCTTTCCCAATAAGTCGGCTCTTCACATCAGGCGGCCAAAGCATTGCAGCTTCAGCTTCAATATCAGTCCTTCCAATGAGTATTCAGAGTTGATCTTCCTTAGGATTGACTGGTTTAGTCTCCTTACAGTCCAAGGGACTCTCAAGAGTCCTCCAGCACAGTAATTCGAAGGCGTCAGTTCTTCTGTGTTCAGCCTTCTCTACAGTCCAACTCACGTATCCATATGTGATTATTGGAAATAATAATCTTTTACTCTTTTACAAAGAGTAAAAAAGAAAATCATCCTGAACTTGCTTCCTAATAAATCAGCCATTTGGATCTGCCCATGTTCCCATTAAATGCTGGGAATCTTATTATTATCATGGCAAAGATATATTTTTATAAATTTCATTTCCTTTATTAAGTGTTTTCTTGCTGATCACTTTAATGGAGACAGAATATTCTCTTGGGCTGGCATATAACACAGTGCCCAGAAATGGAACAAGCAATATATATTTGTTGAAAAAATGAATAAATGTATTTAACTTATCTACATCAAAGGTCCATCTAGTCAAAGCTATGGTTTTTCCAGTGTGTATGGATGTGAGAGTTGGACTATAAAGAAAGCTGAGCACAGAAAAATGGATGCTTTTGAACTGTGGTGTTGGAGAAGACTCGTGAGAATCCCTTGGACTGCAAGGAGATCCAACTGGTCCGTCCTAAAGGATCTGTCCTCAATATTCATTGGGAGGACAGATGCTGAAGCTGAAACTCCAATCCTTTGGTCGCTTGATGTGAACTGACTCATTGGAAAAGACCTTGATGCTGGGAAAGATTGAAGGCAGGAGAAGAAGGGGATGACAGAGGATGAGATTGTTGGATGGCATCACCGACTCAATGGACATGAGTCTGAGTAAACTCTGAGAGTTGGTGTTGGACAGGAAGACCTGGCATGATGCAGTTCATGGGGTTGCAAAGGGTCGGACATGACTGAGAGACTGAACTGAACTGAACATCCTTATTTGGACGCATTGAGTGTGCTTCCATTTTTATGACTATAAATACTGTCTAATGGCTCTTATTTTTCCTATTTTTTGTGCAATTTTGTCAGGAAAAGTTCTTAGAAATAGGGTTCCTGTGTCAGTGATTATTAAACGCACCAACAAATTCCTTTTTAAGGAGATTGTGTCAATTCACTGGATTGTCAACCAACAATGCACAAAATTGCTAGGTTGTTTATCATTTGCTAATTTCCTAGGTGCAGAGAGAGATTTCCATTTGCAAATCTTTTTTTAAATGATTACTGAACAGCTTTTGGGCTTCATCTTCATTTTAGAAGCCTTGTCCTGTGGTCTGACACAGAACTTGATCAACTTTGAAGGTTTCTCAAGAAACCTTCAGTGACCTGGAGACTTGCAAAGTAAACGTCCCACACCAGATCTGTCCAGCAAAGAGGACGGTTTTGAGTCACTGGATGGTCTCTAACCACCCGCAGCACAGAGCCTGGCCCGTGGTGGCTGAGAGATCTGTCCAGCAAAGAGGACGGTTTTGAGTCACTGGATGGTCTCTAACCACCCGCAGCACAGAGCCTGGCCCGTGGTGGCTGTCACTGTGTGCTGTGCTGTCACTTAACTCTTCCAAGACAGTGGCCAAAGGCTCATGGCAGCTCCCGGCTGGCAGGGAACGCTCTCAGGCAGGCTGGGTATGGAAGACTGTGAGGGCCTTACTGACTGTCCTCCCCAAAGCCCTCATGGGGTTGGCAACCACATAGGGCTTCCTGTGAGCTGGTCTGTCTCTACATGGTCACAAAGGTTATGGAGCTAGTGGTTAAGAACTCACCTGCCAATGCAGGAGACACTGGAGACGTGAGATTGAACACTGGGTTGAGAAGATCCCTTGGAGAAGGAAATGGCAACCCACTCCAGTATTCTTGCCCAGAAAATTCCATGAACATTGGAGCCTGGCGGGCTACAGTCCATGGGGTCACAAAGAGTCAGACACGACTGAGTGACTGACACTACTACACTACACCGTGATGTGGACGGCGGTTTCACTTTCACCCTCACTTTCTAGATTCAGGAACAGGGCCCTTGGGGATGTTGTTTTTCCAGGATGCTTCAACCATGAGGATCCAGGCTTAGGTGACCTGACTCCACAGCCCCGGCTCTGAGGGCCTGCCCTGCCTTGGGACACATTGGGCTGGGTGTGAATCCTTCAAAGTCTTACCTGGAATGAAGTTTACCCAGAAGGAAGGTCACAAGTGTGTTAAACGATTATACTTTGTCTTCTTTATTCTTTTAGAAATCAATAATACATGAAAGTAACAATGATGGTGATAATGATGGGCACTAATGGTCCTGATTTAGTATTTTAAAAACTAAGACCTGTTATTGAGCCCACTACTGAGCCTCAGGGATGGAGTGGCTGGTGCAGCCAGGACTCCCACAGTAGTAGTAGTAGTAGTAGTGTTAGTCGCTCAGTCGTGTCCGACTCTGCGACTCCACAGACTGTAGCCCGCCAGGCTCCTCTGTCCATGGGATTCTCCAGGCAAGAATATTGCAGTAGATTGCCATTCCCTTCCCTAGGGGATCTTCCCAACCCAGGGATAGAACCCAGGTCTCCTGCATTACAAGCATATTCTTTACCGTCTGAGCTACAGGGAAGGACTCCCATGGTGTCTCCTAACTAATCTGCCCAAGGGACAGGATAGTAACATTGGCCCTGAGGGGGAGCTGAGGGCTGGATGCTCAGCAGAGGGTGTGGTGCACACAACTATGGATGCTGGAGGAGACGGGTGGAGGAGATGGCAAGAGGAAGCCACGTGTGCAAGAAGATGGCGGTGGAGGTCAGCAGAGAGGGTGGTACCTGGGCTCAGGGGAAAACCTTGCTTCACAGGAGATGAGGGGGCAGGCGGAGGGGCGGTGGGCCATATGTCAATGAACATTTTTATAATTGAAAAGTAATGCGTGACTATGGTGCTACTTATGCAATTAAATAATAGAGCACTGAACTCTCTGTGAACATCAACTTCCAGAGAAAACTCGGAACTGTGTCCTTTGAACCAGATTCAAATTCTGTCTGTTTTTGTCTTTGTTTCCCCTGGACAGGGTTTCTCCCTTCTTTCCAGTTTCAAACCACTGTTTATGGCCTCTGAGAAACAGCTGTTGTGGCCCAGAGTGAGGAGATCGCCATAGTGTAGGCAGGGGCTTCATCAACTAATGGGTGCCGAATTCAGTGACGTTGGGACAGAAGTCTCAAGAGCAAAGTTCTATAAGGATTCAGACATCTGTGCAGTCAATAGCCTCATTCTTCTGTTTGGAGTTACTCTTAAGGAGGACGTTGTCCTTCAAGTTCATGTAAGATCGTCTGATGCTCTGAGTGGGTTTTAGGGAGCAGAGTCCAAATGGAGGTCACAAGGCCTGATGCCCCTCTTCCACGGCATCAGCTGTCTGCTTTCCAGGTCACTGGGGGTGCAGACAAGCCTCTGCAGAGAGTTCGAGGCTGTCTGCATCATCATTCATTGCTTCTTTAGATGCCTGGAGGGAGAGGTCAAGCCAAGCAGGCAGACTGTCCAGCCAGCAGTGTTACTGCCCTTCACCTCCTTCCTGAGAGGCCATGTGCAGTCACTCTCAGAGCTGGGGACAGCCTTGCTCCCCGAGGAGGGATAGTGCCTTATCAGATAGGAGCTCGTGGAGACCTCCCTGCAAACAGTGACCAGGTGATTGCTCTCTGCAGGCTCAGGCAAGCAGGAGGGAACGTTCACAAGAAATGTTTGTTAGTGCAACAGGGTGACTTTGTTTCCGTTTTTTTGTTTTTCTCACCAGAATGCTAGTGGGACCAAGACAGATAGCGGGCTTAACATCTGAGTAAAAGTCTTTACCAACAGACAGAGAAACTGCATTCTGATAGAACTGGGGGTGGGAGAGGTCTTTTGAAGCAGAAATTTAAAGGGAAAAACTCACAAATCTGATGACAGAAATGTTTCAAATAACTGTACAGAAAAAAAATCTCAAAGATAATCACGAGAACATTGGGAAACCATCACAGCTTATACAACAGAATTAATATAAACACAGTAAGCATTCTCAAAAGCAACAAGAAAAGATTAAGTGTGCCGAACAGAATCAGCAAAAGATAAGAAGTGGGTGATTCAACAAAGGCTGGAAAGTACCGGAGAAATTTGTAACCAAAATGCAAACTGGACCAGCGGTTAGGTAGAACCACAGAATGGCTGGCAGGTGGAAAAAGATGGAAAAGAATTCAGTGGCCAGAACTGGTGATCCTGAGGATGGAGGGTGTGGTGTGCAGGCAGGTTTGGAACCAGCATAGAGCTTTTTGAGTCGTTGGTCAATGTACCTTGATACTGGAAACTTTGAATACTGTGACCTGGCAATTCCACATCTAAACACTTAGTATCAAGAAACAATAAATACTCCAAACAAAAATTTAGAAAGCTTCATGACATGGTTTTCTATGAAGGCAAAAATGTGGAAAACTCTAAATGACCAGAAGAGAATTTAAAGAGACCCCAGCTGAGCTATCAGTTCAGTTCAGTTCAATCGCTCAATCGTGTCTGACTCTTTGCGACTCCATGAACTGCAGCACACCAGGCCTCCCTGTCCATCACCAACTCCTGGAGTCCACCCAAACCCATGTCCATTGAGTCAATGATGCCATCCAACCATTTCATCCTTTGTCGTCCCCTTCTCCTCCTGCCCTCAATCTTTCCCAGCATCAGGTCTTTTCAAATGAGTCAGTTCTTCGCATGAGGTGGCCAAAGTATTGGAGTTTCAGCTTCAACATCAGTCCTTCTAATGAACACCCAGGACTGATCTCCTTTATGATGGACTGGCTGGATCTTCTTGCAGTCCAAGGGACTCTCAAGAGTCTTCTCCAACACCACAGTTCAAAAGCATCAATTCTTCGGCACTCAGCTTTCTTTATAGTCCAACTCTCACATCCATACATGACCACTTGAAAAACCGTAGCCATGACTAGACGGAACTTTGTTGGCAAAGTAATGTCTCTGCTTTTTAATATGCTGTCTAGGTTGGTCATAACTTTCCTTCCAAGGAGTAAGCGTCTTTTAATTTCATGGCTGCAATCACCATCTGCAGTGATTTTGGAGCTCAGAAAAACAAAGTCAGCCACTGTTTCCACTGTTTCCCCATCTATCTGCCATAAAGTGATGGGACCAGATGCCATGATCTTAGTTTTCTGAATGTTGAGATTTAAGCCAACTTTTTCACTCTCCTCTTTCACTTTCATCAAGAGGCTCTTTAGTTCTTCTTCACTTTCTGCCATAAGGGTGGTGTCATCTGCATATCTGAGGTTATTGATATTTCTCCCAGCAATCTTGATTCCAGCTTGTGTTTCTTTCAGCCCAGCGTTTCTCATGATGTACTCTGCATAGAAGTTAAATAGGCAGGGTGACAATATACAGCCTTGACGTACTCCTTTTGCTATTTGGAACCAGTCTGTTGTTCCATGTCCAGTTCTAACTGTTGCTTCCTGACCTGCATACAGGTTTATCAAGAGGCAGGTCAGGTATACAATGAAATATTCTTGGATCTATTACAAATACTTATGTTGACTTACACTTATAGACATGAGAAGGTTTATAAAACAGTAAATGCAAAAAACAGATTATAAGACAATGTATATGATTTTATGTGAACTATGTTAAGTATGCTTATACAAACTTATACATAAATATATAGAAATATTAGAATAATATAAATCAAAATATTATTCAATATTATTCTCCTTGGACAGAAAGGAGATAAAACCAATCAATCTCAAAGGAAATTAACCCTGAATATTCATTGGAAGGACTGATGCTGAAGCTGAAGCTCCAATACTTTGGCTACCTGATGCAATGAGTCATTGGAAAAGACTGATGCTGGAAAATTTGAGGGCAAGAGGAGAAGGGGATAATGGAGGATGAGATGGTTGGATGGCATCACCAATTCAGTGTACATGAGTTTGAGCAAACTGGAAGATATTGAAGGACAGGGAATCCCGGCATGCTGCAATCCATGGGGTCGCAAAGTCAGACACGACTTAGTGACTGAACAACAATAATTATTAAGTAGCTATCTCTAGATTTGGGCTTCCCTAATAGCTCAGTTGGTAAAGAATTCGCCTGCAATGCAGGAGACCCTGGTTCAATTCCTGGGTTGGGAAGATCAGTTGGAGAAGGGATAGGCTACCCACTCCAGTATTCTTGGGCTTCCCTTGTGGCTCAGCTGGTAAAGAATCCGCCTGCAATGCGGGAGACCTGGGTTCGATCCTTGGGTTGCGAAGATCCCTGGAGAAGGGAAAGGCTACCCACTCCAGGAATCTGGCCTGGAGAATTCCATGGACTGTAAAGTCCATGGGATCGCAGAGTCAGACATGACTGAGCGAATTTCACTCACTCATCTCAAGATTTACACATTAGAATGATTTTATTTCTTCTTCTCTTATCTGTAGCTCCTAAGATTTTCACAAGTATGTAATGTTTGTGTAACCAACTAATAATAAAAGCAAAATAATAAAATTGGAAAGAGGCGCTCTGACAGTTGAGGCGCCTTTTCGCTACCTGTTCTGATTCTTGGCGCTTGTCCCAGGTGGGTATTTCTTTCCAACTTCTCACTCTCTGCCTCGCATCAAAGCTGGGCCTTGGCCTGAATCCTCTGGACTCCCCTGCAACTCTTCCTCTGTCATTTTTATCAGGCCTGTTTACTCCTGCCCAGCTGTTACCCGTGGGATCCAGCTCCTTTAGGCTTTTGGTATCACACCAGGAATAAGTTCCCAGAAGCAGAATTGAAAGCAAAGGAGGTCTGTGGACACCTGCGGCTGCTTTAAAATATGTCAATCTGGTTTATGGCTCTGCTGCTCAACACCCGCCGTTGTCTCACCTTCATGTTCAGAATTAAAACCATACTTTCTCTGTCTTTTATTTACAAGATCTCATGCAATCTGAGCCCTTGCATCTCTCTGATTTTCCCTCTCTTTACCTGGTCTGTATGGGACCCAATGGCCTCCATGCCATTCTACTTAACGAGTCAAGTCTGTTTCCACCCCAGGGCCTTTGCACTTCCTTCACTCAGTCCAGAAAAATGCACAGTCTGTGCCTCTCTTCCTCACTTATTCAGGTCTCTGCTAGAGTGTCACCTTTATGAAGAAGCCTTTCCTGACCATCTAACTGTGAAATGAAAATATCTCCTGCCATATCAATAAACAAGGAATGTCACAGTCATCAGACATTTCTGGGCTCCGGATGTGAATGAGGGCTCCCAAAAGTGCAATGCTGCCAGCCCCTACAGTGATTGCTGAGGAGCTGGAGGAATGCAAGAAGCAGCCATCTGCCACCCCTTAAGGTGAACAAGGAAACAGGATTTGGCCCCAGATAGCTGAGATGCATATGAAAGGAATGAATTCAGCGAGCCCAGAGGCTTGCATCTTCCCTTACATAGAATGCTAAGTTCCTTAACTTGATACCTGATCTTTGATGTTCGTACTGCCTGCCCCTGTTGTTGCAACATTGCATACAGCCCGACTCCCCCTGCTGCCTCCTTGGAACAGCCTCTCAGAACAGAGGTGCCCTCTCTCAGGCTGCAGTACTCATTTTGCCCCAAATAAAACTTAACTCACAGCTCTCAAGTTGTGCATATTGTTTAGTCCACATAATCTCACACAGAACCTTCTCCATCGTCTTGTTTCCCCTGCTTATCTTTATTTTTCCTCAAAGCTCCTCAGACAGCCTCCGATGACAAAATAGGCCTTAAGTTGTCCCTTGTTTGTTTATTCCTCTTCTACCCACAACAAAAGCTGCAGGATGGGGAGATTTTGGTTTGTTCTTTGCTGTATCCACAATTTCTAAAAAAAAAAAAAAATTACTAGTTCATATTTATTGGTGGAAAGAAAGAGAGGGAACAATGGTAGAAATTAATGAGCTAGAAGACAAAGAAACAAAATCACAAAAGCAAAAGCTGTTTTTAGAAAATAGAAAATAAACTACTGACAAAGCAGATTAAAGTTACAGAGAGAGGAAGATACAAAGAAATTATATTAGTGATGACAAAGGAAGCAAAGCAGATGAAAAGTTTTAAAGACTGTGAGAGACTCCCCTGGTGGACTTCATGACAATAAATGGAAAATTGTGCTGAAGTGGGGGTTCTGCTGACTTGAAGCCCCTTGAAGGCCGCCTGTACACAGTGGGGACAGGACCAGCCCAGGTGCCGTAGGGCTTGAAGCTCACATAGACTGTGATGATGACACTTAAGAAAAATCACACAAATTTACACACTAAAAAGCTGACCAATACCACAAGCATCATCACATCCAGAAAAATCAGATGACATCGTTATTATTAGTCCTTACAGTAACTGACTTTCTGCTACACGTCTGCAAGGCTCACTTCTCCGGTTTTTCCCTGCACGCTTCTATTGTCTCCTCCTAGGACGATAATTTAGCAATATCATTTTCTGTAGAGAGAACAGAAAGCTAATTCCATCTTTCCTCCAGCAAGGCTGACAGAAATTTGTTTTTTATTATTGATAGTTTAGAAAAGCCGCTCTGAGCGCCACGTCTCATAATTGGTAATGTTGCAATGGTGACTGTGCAGTCTCTTGCTCAGCGGGTCCTCCCGGCAGAGATAGGGAGGGATGAAGAGTCAAAGGAAGTTCTGGGGGACCCTGGGTCTTTCCTGGGGGCGGGAGGTGGATGCAGGATCAGGTCAGGTCCTCAGAGGTCCACAGCCTTCATCTGCCAGGCTCTCTGAATCAGAACTCCCACAGTTCCTGCCTCAGTGGCAGATCTAGCTTCCCATGCCCTGGTCTGTTTCCCTTCTGTGTCTCCTGGCTATGGCAGGGCTGTCCACTCCAAGCAGAGGACAGAGCAGCAGCACCTTCAGTTCCCTCTCCTCGAGATCAAGGGTAGAGTCAGGATGCTCCATGAATCCACAAAGGACTAGGACCACAGGATAGAACACAGGGGCAATTTTCTGGCTTTCCTGTAGCCTCCATGAGTAGAGCACAAAGGTGACCCTAGGCTGGGGTGGTGTTCCATGCATCTGGCCAGCAACTGTTGTGCCTGCATCTCTGGAGGAGAGCAGGGCCAGTGTAAGCTTCACTTCCTTCATGACAAGCCTGCTGCTAAGCAGGAGCCAACCTGGGAGAAGGTGGGAACGTCTCAAAAGCCTGCGGAGGGACAGAGGGTCTGCAGGGGTGAGAGGAGAGGACTTACTGCCATGGTTATGCTTCCATTGCTCTACTACGGGTGTTCCTGTCCTGGTCCTTCCTCATTCCTGCTGAGTCTTGATACTGGCCATCAATTCTCTCCCCCTCCTGTATCCTAGACAAGAATTCTCACCTTGCTTTTATAGCTGACATTTCGTTATTTGTTTTCTATATGTTTTATGTCTTTTTTATTCCTCTGCTTCTCCATTACTTCTGTTTCTTATGTCAGATGCATATATTCCAGTGTACCATGACAATTCTCTTTTCATTTCTTCTACTATACATATTTGGAGTTATTTTCATAGTGGTTGCCCTGGGGATGATAATTAATGTTTTATCGTATAACAATCTACATCAGATTATATCAGCTTAATTTCAGTATTCTGCAAAGACTTTGTCCTTATACAACTCCATTTCCTCCCACTCTGGTGTTTTTTCATTGTCACAAATTACATCGTTGTACACCGTATGCCCATCAACACAGATTTATAATTACTTCCTGAAGCTGTTGTCTTTTAAATTAGAAAGGAGGAAAAAAGTTGCAAATGAAACAGTTGTTTATACTGTCTTTTATACTGACCTATGTTCTTATCTTTATTGATGCTTTTGATTTCTTTATGTGGATTCAAGGTACTGTCTAGTGTCCCTTCATTTCAGCCTGAAAGATTCCCTTTGCTATTTCTTGTAGGGTAGTTCTGTTAAGAGACAAATTATCTCAATTTTTTAAAAATATGAGACGATACTCATTTCTCCTTCATTTCTGAAGGATAGTTTTGCAGATATAGGATTTATGGTTGATAGTTTTTTGTTTCAGTGCTTTGAATATGTCATGCCCTAGATATCTGGTCTCCATGGTTTCTGACGAGTCAACCACTGTACAAAATCTGTCCCTTCTCTTTGGCTGCTTTCAAGATTCTCCCTGAGTCTTTGGCTTTTGACAGTTTGATGATAGCGTGTAATGTGTGGATCTCTTGAGTTTATTTGGAATTCATTGAGCTAATTGGAGGAACAGATTATTTTTCATCAAACTTGAGAGGCTTTCAGCCATTATTTCTTCAAATATTCTTTCTGTCTCTTCATTTCTCTCCACTCCTTCTGAGATTCCCATTATTCATATGTTGAGACTTTTGCTGTGTTCTACAGGTCTCTGAGGCTGTGTTCATTTTTCTTTCTGTTTCTCAAAATAGATCATCTCAATGGACTGTTTTCAAATTCACTTAGTGTTTCTTCTGCCTTTTTAAGTCTGTCATTGAGGCTGGTCATGGATTTTTCATTTTAGTTATGGTACTTTTCAGCTGCAGGGTTTCTATGTGATTTTTAATTATTTCCACTTCTTTACAGGTATTCTCTATTTGATGAGATCTCTTATTTTTCTTTAGTTCTTTTGACACATTCTTTTTTTTTTTTTTTTTTACCACTTTGGTTATACTTGAATACCTTGTTTAAAGTTTTTGTCCAGGAAATCAAATGCTTGATCTTCCTCAGAGACAGTCTCTATTGATTGCTTACACACTGTCCACTTGCTGTATATAGACCATGCTTTCCTGTTTATTTGCATATCCCATAATTGTCTGTAAGAAATCAGACTTTTAAAATAATATAATGTAGTGATTCTGAGGACTTCCAGGGTAGCTCAGTTGATAAAGAATCTGAACTGCAATGCAGAAGACCTTGGTTCAATTCCTGGGTCAGGTAGTTCTCCTGTAGAAGGGATAGGCTACCCGCTCCAGTATTCTTGGGCTTCCCTGGTGGCTCAGATGGTAAAAAAAAAAAAAAAAAAAAAAATCCACCCACAATGTGGGAGACCTGGATTTGATCCTTGAGTTGGGACGATCCCCTGGAGGAGGGCATGATGGTATCCCACTCCAGTATTCTTGCCTGGAGAATCCCCATGGACAGAGGAACCTGGAGGGCTACAGTCCATGGAGTCACAAAGAGTCAGACATGACTGAATGACTAAGCATGGCACAGCACAGCACAGTACTTCTGAAAATCAGATTTCCCTCTGCCCCCACCTCTGTTCCACCCTGGATTATTGTTATTGTTCATTTGGTGACTTTTTCTGAATTAATTCTACAAAGTCTGTATCTTCTTCTTGTGTGGCCACTGCAATCAGTTAGCTTGGTGGTCAGCTAGTGATTAGACAGAGGTTTCCTTAATTGCTGGGCATCAATGTCTCCCAGTTTTTGCAAAGGGGCTGCATATGTGTTTTGAGGTGCTCCTTTAACTCAATGTTGCCTTTGCCTTCCTTTCCTGCTTGCACAGAGCTTCAAGGTCAGCTAAAGCTGAGAGCTTAGAACCTTCACAGAGCTTTCCTGAGTAAGCTCACAGTCCAGGATATATGCACAGTTTTTCTAGATTCCCAGGAATATGTCATAGCTTTTCTAAGCCCCTTCATATTTCTCTTTCTCCAGCTTTTCCTTTTAAGCTTGTTGCTTATCCTGGTGTTTGTCAAAACTGTTATCCATCACTCTGGAAGCTACAAAGTTAAACATGTCTCTATAATTGTTTTCAACAAGCACCCCTTGGGGAGAAGTCTTTTTGCACAAGCTCAGTCAAGTTAAATGCAGATAACCCTGCAAGTGAGATCTTCCAGGGAACCGTAAGATAGTTCAGACAACGACAGTTATCTGGAATTGGGTCTTTACAAAGAGTTCCAGCTCCATTCTGTTACCTCTAGTGGCTGCCAGGTTGCAACAGAAAAACAGGATTTCATTTTAAAATGTTCTTATAGATCTGGAGAGCAGGGGGTGGGACTAGGGCAAGTAGAATGCCAGGACTTCACTGGTGGTCCAGTGGTTAGGACTCCATATTTTAACTGTGGGGGTGCCGGTTCCATCCCTGGTCAGGGAACTAAGATTCCACATGCCCTGTGGTGTGGCAAGCCCCCTCCCCCAACAAATGCAATGAAGCTCATTGGTCTTACTGAGATTTAGCTAGTTATTCTCTAAAAAATGCCCCTCAGATTACGCCCTGCCTTTGGTTAATTTTCCAGAGTTCTGGAAATAGGGAGTCTGACAACATTTACCAGTTGTCTCGCTGCTCTTATGGAGAATTTTTGGTTTGGAGAAAAGAATTTCCCGCCTTTTTCATTGATGTCATTCAACTTGCTTTTGATACATGAAGTATCTTAATCATGCTGTTTTTGTGTAACCCCAGCCTGACAGGATAGATCTCTTCGTGAAGGAATTTGACTGATTCCTGGTATTTATTTGTCCCTCTAGGCCTAAGTTTTCACTGTCCTGTAACATGGGTACCCCCCTAAAATGTGTATTTATTGATGATATTCAAACTAGTGTATGTAATAACACCATTAATATTTGTATAAGGAAGTTTTATAGTGAAATATAACTTCAGTATTATTACTTCAAATAAGGTCACAACCAGTTAAGTGAATATCACCTGTGAGCTGGTTCAATGCAAATTCTCAGGCCCTAACCTGATCTATTAAATCAGAAACTGGGGGTGGAGCCCAGGTAACTTTTAACAAATAATATTTTAGTGTTTATTAAAGTTTAAGAACCACTGGAAAAGAGAAAAGCTAAATATTTTACACCAGTTAAATATTCGGTTCACCTGAGTAGTCATTTATTCCCCTATCTTCACTGAATTGAGTTATGTTAGATGAGTTACTTATTCTCATCTATAGGTTTAGATCCAAACCTATAAAATGATGGAGTTGATATATAAACAAAGAGATGGGGAGTCAATTTTGTTTTGATTTTTATATGTTATCTGAATCCCCAGTCTTGCTTAGAAGTACCTTCTCCTCTTAATAATTATTTTTTTTAAAACAGCATAACTTCTATATTGTATTATATTATTAAATGAATTGTACCTTTCATTCAGGCCTGTATTCAATCTGGAAATATTTTTAAATTTTGTATAGATGCATATATAATTTTTTTCTTTTATAAAGTATAAGCTATTTGTCCTCATATCATTTATCATATATTAAAAACCCAAGTGCTTCCAGTTTGGTTTCTGGACTGTGTTCTGTTTTGCTCATCAATCTGTCTATTCCTGTGCCAGTATTCCCAAACTATATTGTTTTGATTAGAGTAGTTTTAACATATGTTCAGATATCTGGAAAATAAGTCCCATATAATTTCTTTTCTGAAATATTCTCAGAAATGATTAAGTTTATTGTTTATATGAAATGGATAATCAACTTGTCTAATTTAAGAAGCTAGATCAGAATACAAAAACAACTATTAGGATGCTGATCGGAGTTGTATTAACTTTACACACTGATTGGAAACACGCTTATAATGTTCCCATTTAGGGATATGTCATGTCTTCATTTACTGAAGTTTCCTTTTAGGTCCTCTGTAAAATATTAATACTAAAATACATAATCTAAATCTTATATCTGTCTTGAAAATTTACTTTAGTCGTTTTGAAGTTTTAGTAGTTGTCATGAATGGAATCTTTTCCCATTTCAATTTCTAAATGGTTATTACTAGTACAGAGAAAGACTGTTGGGTTTTTCAAATATTTATGTTGCATATGGTGATATCTTCATATGTTGGTGTTTTAAAAAATTAGCTCTAAGACATTTTCTCTTAGTTAAGACTCCTGAATTTTCTGGATATAGAATTGCATTAGCTGCAAAAAGTGATACTGTTTTCACCTCTTCCCTAATATTTACATCATGTACTTGGTTCTGTCTTACTGCATTAGCAGCTGCTGCTGCTGCTTAGTCGCTTCAGTTGTGTCTGTCTCTGTGTGACCCTATGGACTGTGGCCTGCCAGACTCCTCTGTGCATGAGATTTTCCAGGCAAGAATACGGAGTGGGTTGCCATGCCCTTCTCCAGGGGATCTTCTCCACCCAGGGATCAAACCCAGGTCTTCCGCACTGCAGGCAGATTCTTTACTGCTGAGCCACCAGGGAGGCCCATTGCGTTAACTGATTCTCCTAAATGAGCTTGAATTTCAGTGGGCGATTCCCTGACTCTTCTGTTTCCAAGTGCAGTAGGAAAGCATGTAGGATTTTTACTATTTAATATTGATGCTTGATAATAATTTCTGGTATCATTTTAAAAATCTTTTTTTAAAGTTTTTGTTATATCTGAGGAACTGTTGTTTTATTTAAAGTCTTCAATCACAAAATTTTCTTCTTGATTATATTTTTCTCAGGATATGATTATATGAATTTTTACTCAAATCTATATTAATATAATCTATAATATTTCTAGATTCCTTAAAGTTGAACCATTTCAGCAAGTCTGGAATAAAACTTTTATATAATGGGTATAGAAGAAGATGCCATAAAGGAAATTAAAGATGAGTGGGAGGCTTAGAGAAATCATTTTCAATGCAATGCATACAAATTGCATACTATATAAGACAAATGTTATGTATTTACAAAATATAGGTAACATATACATTGTATATTTTATGTATTTAGAATATATAATCTGATGTTATCTTTGTTAATAAAAAATAGAAAATAGACCAAACAAAGATTAAAGAATACAAACAACCAATAAATACATGAAAATGTACTTAATCTCACTAATGATTTTTAAAATGTATATTAAAATGAGATGCAGTTTGCCTTTCAAAATGGCAACATTTAAAAAGACTAACAGCGTCAAGTGTTAGGCCAAAGGTAGGAAATAGATTCCTTCATGCATCTGCAGTGGGAGTATGAATTAACATAATCTTTGAAAATATAGTTCACATATTAAATATTTTAATATGTATCTATGATAATCCAGCAATTTGACTGCTAGGAATCTATACAAAAACCCTGCTGTGAGTTTGTAAACATAACTGTGTCATTTTCACTGCTACACTGCATATGACAATTAAAATAGGAAAATGTCTCAAGTGTAAATTGATAGGGAACTTGATAAGCAAATTATGGTGTAGGAGTCAGTACCAGGGAATATGATGGCTGTTGACAAGAAAGGAGGGGTCTGAGCTAACTGGTATTATACTGTGAATGTGTAGTTAGTTGTTCAGTCATGCCTGACTCTTTGTGATCACGAGGACTGTAGCCCAGCCCACCAGGCTTCTCTGTCCATGGGATTTTCCAGGCAAGAATACTGGAGTGGGTTGCCACTTCCTATTCCAGAAAATGAGACTGAGTCCACGTCTCTTGCATCTCCTGTGTTGGCAGGTGGATTCTCTACCAATGTGCCACCTGAGAAGTCCAGTGTGTACAGTAGACTTCCACTTTGCAGTGAAAGTACACTGTGGCGTACAAGTATATAGACTCTGGGGAGATGTTTTCACCAGGTGAGGACAGCCAGGATCAGACTAAGTTAGCAGTTACCAGTAACAATAACTAACTATGGTGGATTCAACAGAAAAGAGTGAACCAAGGAGCCCCTGATATTCTCGAGACATCTGAGAAGTAAGCTCCCCACTTCCAGGAACTGGGTCCCAAGCCTTGGACATGATAGTGACTGTGGGACCTCTGCTGTCACTAAGCCTGGGATGCCGTGGTGAGCACTGCCTCCTGGCTTGACCACAGAGGCTGCTGCCCCAGGTCCCAGGCCCCTTCTGTTCCAGGCACTAAGTAGGCAAGTGCATGGCCCTCCAGGAGCCAAATGCCTCCACCAAAACTTGATTCCATTAAAGCCTCTTTTCTCAGGCTGCTCCTCCCCAGAGCAGGGCTTGTATGTGAGAATCAGTTGGTGGGGCTTGGAAACGTGGGGCCCGGTTTCTAAGAGCTGGGACCCCAAGTCCTCTGGGTTCTGCCTTAGGTATGTGGGACTCACGTGGCTAGAATTTCCCAGCCATCCCAAGGGTGTTCAAATCTGCTGTGAAGCCAGAAAATGCAAGATGTCCAATAGAGAAAAGATCCAAATTAATCTAGACAGTGGTCATCTCTGGAGGGTAGAATCAGAGGAGTGGCTGTAGCTGGAACTCTGTGACAGAATTCCTGGGATGTCAATCACATTGGGCTGAAACTTAAAACATGGAAACACTTCTTCTTCTGGGTGGAAGGATGTGTGTGTGAAAGTGTGTGTGTGTGTGTGTGTGTGTGTGTGTGTGTGTGTGTGTGTGTGTGTGAAATATATACATATATGCAATGGGGTTATTTCAAATTATTTGTGCTTTTCATTATTTTTCATATTCAAAGCTAAAAATAAATTAAATAAGCTATTTGAGATCAAACCTGTCAATCATAAAGGAAATCAACCCTGAATATTCATTGGAAGGACTGATGTTGAGGCTGAAACTCCAATACTTTGGCCACCTGATATGAGGAGCCAATTCATTGGAAAAGACCCTGATACTGGGAAAGATGGAAAGCAAAAGGAGAAGGGGTGGTGAGGATAATATGGTTAGGTAGCATTACCAACTCAGTGAATGGGAATCTGAGCAAACTCCCAGAGACAGTGGAGGGCAGAGGAGCCTGGTGTGCTGCAATCCATGGTGTCAAAGAGTTGGACGTGACTTAGCAAGTGAACAACAACAACAAAGGGCCCTTTGAAAACTATAACTTCTTGATACTAAAATAAAAATCATGCTTAAAGCATGATAAAATTGAGTATTAAAGCTTTTGATATCACTATGTTTCACTTATACATTATTCAGATCACTGTGAGAAAAACATAACTGGGAGTCTTCAAGTTCAGCAACTGTCTTTGTGAAACACCAAGTCCCAGATGGATTTAAATGGTTTGCATTGGCCAATGAGCAGACACGTGACAGAACACATCCTGGATTTCATGTTCTTGATTCCTAGCCCAGTGTACCGTGGTGATGGCCTGTGAGAACAATGGTGGGATGCCATCTCTTCCTAATTCTTTCTAATTATGAAAATCCCCAGTGGCTTCTTATCCCACGAAGGATGGAGTTCTGATTCCTTAAAGGGCCCCACATGCCTGGCCACAGACGGTCTGAGTCTGTCATTTCCCCCCGTCATCCCTGCCCCAGCCCCACGGGCCTCTTGTTTCTGGAGCTTGCCAACCGCTTTGTCACCAGAGGCTCTTTGCACAGAGTCTCTTTTCCTGGAATGTTCCCTCCTCCCCTGACTCCAGGATCTCCACAGTGACCCACTTCTTCATCCCATTCCACTGTTGCTGAAAGACCTCCTGCTCAGGGAGGCTTATATAAACACAGGACAGAAAACCCGATTCCCTACCCCTCATTCTCCAGCCCTCACCTGCATTACAGCAGGGTCACCTATTCTCTGCTGGGAATGTTAGCTCCATGAGGAAGGAGACAGCTATGGTCTGAGTTTTGTGTCTCCACCAAGCTCATCATGTTGAAATCCTAACCCTCTGAGATGATGGTAGGAGGTGGGGCCTTTGGGAGGTGCTGGAGTCGTGAAGGTGAAGTCCTCAGGAATGGGATTAGCACCCTTATAAAAGAACCTCCGAAGAGACCCCCAGCCCCACTGATGAACACCATGTGAGGACACTAAGAAGGAGCCAGCTGTGAACCAGGAGGGGGGCTCTCATCAGAACTTGTCCATGCTGGTACTTTGATCTTGGACAGCCCAGCCTCCAAAACTGTGAGACATAATCTTTTTTGTTTATAAGGCACCCAGTCTGTGATGTTTTGTTACAGCAGCCTGGACTTCCCAGTTCACTTCCAGTATCGACCGAGTCGCTTCACGTCACAGAACATCAGTAAACAGTGATTGAAGGGGTGACCCATGGCATTGGTTAAGGTGACTGGCAGCTGGTTTGAAGTATTGAATAGACTTTCTTCCTTTGTAGTTCTTTGCAGGCTTCTTCCTCCTGGAATCCCCTTCCTATTGACCTACTGTCAACCAAAAACACAGAGGGCTGATTTCAGTACCAGTGAATGACAAACTCGCTTATTCACACCTGCCTCTTCCATTGAGCTCTCAGTCCACGTCCTCACCCAACTCACGAATCCACTGAGGACAACCAGCCACGCACCTCATCCTATGTGCTCTGAGCATCTTTGCACAGAATTGTTGGTGGCTGCAAATCTTTTTATCTGCCTACTTGGGATCAGCTTGTCCACTGACATTGTGCCAATAGCCCCTAATAGTTCTGAGTGGTTCTGCTGTTTGAGCTGCTCTTTTCACTGCAATTCACTTCTGAATGCACCAGTCCTCAGATCAGCAACAAAGAAAGATCCAGACTTCATCTGTGTGATTTTCTCCCAACTGAATCCTTTTTATGGATGTCCATTCAACTTATATGCATTTCAGTATCTGAAAACTATTAATAAATTCAACAGAAAGTGTAGTCCTCGTTTTCTCACAGACCTCTTCCTGACCACACCAAGACTTCTGGCTAAGAAAACACCCTAAACTTTTCCAGCTTTGATTGTAACAAAAATCCCCAAATATTTGTATTTCTTTGTCTGGCATCCTATGTAACAGAAAATGTGTAGGCTGCTTAAAAAAACATATCCTGAGTCACTGTTGGATTATACCACTGTGTCAATATTAGCCCACAGGCTGGCATTCCATCTTGTTTAAAGTGACCTCTTTGATTACAAAATCGAATGTCTTATTGTACCTTCACCTTTTGATGCCATCTGCTACAAGCCTCTGCAGTTCTATCAAGCATGAAAAATAAAGGTGAACTTTGTTTCCATTATTCATACTGCACTAGACACAGGGTGGAACACTGCAGGAGAAATGAGAAACAAGAATCTATGCCACAAACAATCTGTGGTCAGGGGGATCAAGAGGAGAGGTGGATGACACGGTTTATACCAGGGCATCAAGGGGAAGCATTTCTGCAGGACAGAACTTTAAAAAAGAAAGAGAAGGACAGTGCTCTGTTTTCCCTGCCAGTGACAGGAGCACCGAAGTGGAAAATAGGAAACCAGGGAAAACCCATCCATTTGGTGTGGAGTGAACAACAGGATGAGAAGAGGAAGGGACAAAGAAAATGGGATATCGTGTAAATGGACGGCTTCTGCTCGGACGAGCATCTAGGTAGAGGGGAAGGAAAAGATGACCTACCTCTCCATGCTCCTTTAGGAATTCAACAGCTTTTCTAGGCCATAGACTGGGCAAAGGGGCGTGAAACCCATGTCAACCCAGAGGGAAGCAGTGGCCCATCAGGACACAGCAAGGCAGATTCAGATGTTGTTTAGCCTTATCACCGGGTGCTATTTGTTTTTATTGCTGTTATTGTTCAGTCTCCAAGTCATGTCCAACTCTTTGCAACCCCATGGACTCCCACATGCCAGGTTCCTCTATCCTTCACAATGTCCCAGAGTCTGCTCAAATTCATGCCCATTGAGTCAGTGATGCCATCTAACCACTTCCTCCTCTGTTGCCCCCATCTCCTTTTGCCTTCAGTCTTTCCCAGCATCAGGGTCTTTTCCAATGAGTCGGCTCTTCACATCAGGTGGCCAAAGTATTGGAGCTTCAGCATCAGTCCTTGCAGTGAATGAGAGCTGTAGATGAATAAAAAGTAGAGACTCTGGACTGGACCAGAACATATCCATCTCCTATAGTCTTCCATGGCTCTTCAGCAATTCCTTACATGTTGAAGATAGTATCACAGACTCATTAGGCTGAATATGACCCCCAAATATGCCATGTCCTAACTTCTGGTACCTGTGATTATGTTACTTCACCTGACAAAAAGGATTTTGCAGATGTGGTTAAGTTAAGGATTTTACTGGGGAGATTATCTTGGATTATCTAACAGGCCCAATGTAATCATAGGATTCTTACAAGGGGGAAATTGGGGTGAGGAGAGTCAAAGAAGATGTGACAATAGAAGCAGAGATCAGAGAGGAGGGAAGATGCTGTCCTGCTGGCTTTGAAGATAGAAGAAAGGGCCACAAGCCAAGGACTGCAGAGGTCCCTAGAAGGAAAGGGCCGAGTCTCCCCTCTGAGCCCCTGATGGCACACAGCCCTGCCAACACCTTGATTTTAGCCCAGTGAGGCTGATTCAGGGCTTCTTAGCTCACACTGTGAGATAACTTACTTTGTGGTTTTAACTCACTGTTTGCGGTCATTTGTTACAGCAGCCGTGGGAAGCTCATGCAATATGTAAAGGACCTGGATACATGTTACAGTGCTTTAGTCCAGGAAACTCATGTGAGTTTCTGTCATCCTAGCAATATAGAATAGCATCTCATATTTAAATCTAGAACTGAACTGGCTAGAACTGGGATGCTAGGGAAAGGTATCCATTCTTCTTAAGATCTTACCAGTATCCTTGAGGATGTAAGTGATGCAGAAAATTTATGAGGGATCTCCTGATGTCAGGCTCTGACAAGAACAGCTGAGATGGTCATCATTTAAACCCACATTCCAAGCTAACAGTTCAAGGGTCATCGTGCTATTTTGTAAAAAGCCAGATAGAGAGTACTCTAGACTTTGTGGTCTCTGACACAACTACTCAACTCTGCTCTGGTAGTATGAAAGCTGCTGTACATCAGACAGAAACAAAAGAGACATGGTTACACACCAATGAAACCCTGTTTACTGAAACAGGCTGCAGCCTGGATATAGTCACAGTTTGCAGACTTTTCCTTGGGCTACTCAAAGGTCGGCAAACCTCCAGTCCCTTGTGACAAATCTGGTGACTTGGATCTTCCACGCAGCCTCAAAGGGCACAGCTCTTAGGGGTCCGTCTTCAATCCATCAGACTTCCCCGGGGGCTCAGTCATAAGGAATCCACCTACCAGTGCAGGAAATGTGGGTTCGATCCCTGGGTTGGGAAGATCCCCTGGAGGAGGAAATGGCAACCCACTCCAGTATTCTTGTCTGGAAAATCCCATGGCCTGGTGGGTTACAGTCTATGGGGTTGCAAAAGAGTCAGACACGACTTAGCTACTAAGCAAGAGCAACAATTCCAAGCCATCACAAAAGACCTGATTAGGAGTCCTTCAGCTGAGATGATCCCTTGAGGCCAGGTGTCCCCAGCAGAATTTCCGATCAGTATCCTGAGCCCCAGTGACTCCTGCTGTGAGGGCTGGTCCACTCTCCTCTCTCTGCGCCTTTCCTCATCTCTTCTGCAAGGATCCAGCTCTTTTCCTTCTAGACTCCTTTTTTCATTTGAGAAAAGAAACAGAAATAAGCTTCTTTTCCTTTCACAACCACAGGAAAAATATTAACGTTCTCCATCGAGTTATCCTACACTTCACATTATTTATAGTCTGCACATATATATATGTGCAGACTTAAACGGATGGCTCAGTAAACCGTAGGCTGTTTTCATTCTATGTGAACATCATTATTCGTTCGTCCTTCTGTGCCTTAAAAAGTCACAGATAGCACTGCAGATAAACATCTAGACAGCATGCAATGTAATTGAAAACGGTCCAGGTTCTAATGGCCAGACATGGGAGCCTGGGTGACCAGCTTTCCTTATATAACAGCCCATTAACCAGGTTTACTCCCATCTGGGTATACCACTCAGGCTGCCCTTGACCTTTCTCTAGCTGTCTGCTCTCCTCCACAGGTCTTGTGTCTGGTTTAGGACTCCCCTCGGTTGCTGGTCCAGGAACAATTGCATTTGTGGACGTGAACAAAGCTGAGGTGAATAGGCTTATCCTGAGGAGACAAAGCGAGTGTCCTGGGTTTCAGCCACCTGCCTTTCCTTCCTTCAAGTCAAAACAAAACAAGCTCTTTAGGGCTTAGTAAATACACATCTATTCTTTGGCTTCCCAGCTCTCACTAAGCTGATAGCTAATCTTTCAGCACTTGGACAAATGTTTCCGATTGCTGAGTGTCGAAGTTAATTATATGAAAGAAAATGTTTAATGGGTTCATCTTGAACAAAGTGGTATGCTTAATGGCAATTTTAAGAATATTTTTATTCAACAAAGCTTCTTATGTGAAAGAAGCAAATTTATAGCCTCAGAAGAAAAATTTTAGCAAAGATTATAGAAACGGCAAAGTATGCTATTTTCTTCCCGTTTTGTTCTCTTGCTATTCAACCTTCCTTCACCCACCCACACTTACTGGAGAAGAGTCTTTTGCCTACTGACAGGCTAGCTTACCTCCCCTGGCAAGAGCTTTGGAATCAACAGGAGGGGAACAAAGGCATCTGGAAATCATAAGTAGGCTAATCATCAAATCATACTTCTTGACTTTGCTTCCAGAAGCAGGGGAAGCACTGTGCCAAGGCAGGTCATAAGCTGAATGAACGGGAAAACTGCAGAGACGCACAGTGGAGGCAAATTAATCCACTGACTAAGAAAACAAGCCAGCAATTGCTGCTTCTACACGTTTGCAAAAAGAAAGAGTACAAATGGATATGATGTGAGCAGGAGAAGATTTTGTTACACTATATGGAAGAATCTGTTTCATTTAACATATCTGGAGAACTTGAAGACTCAGGTGTTTGAAACTGGGAAGGATGAACCATCTAGTTTTCTTTGCCAATCCTCCAGTTTTATATAATTTTTTTAAATGAAATCAGAACAGAACAGTGTGATGTATTACAATGACACTGCTGATTAACTTTTGTCAGTTATTCCTTTAAACTAAGAAGACAGATAGATGAGAAGTAAGTATTGATTGTCTTACAGAAAATACTAGAAATAACTCTCATGCTTATTTTTGTTAACTTAAGAAATAAACCATAGGCTTTACTTGTTCCAGGAATTTAGGAATTGTACTCTGCTGAACGCATGGATACCCCTCAATTTAATGTATGTCGTACCTGAAGGGGGAAACAGACAGAACAGGCTCCATCTTGAAAGCAGGACTCCATCTTGGGCCGGACTGTGGACTTTGAGTTATACACCCGGTTTCTATGGAAATGATATAACAACTGAAAAACTAGACCCCCCGGATGGAAGAGCCCCAGGGCTCGTGCCTAGACCCTCCATCACCTAAAAGAATACCCTAATTATCTGTGTAACCAAATAGAAGCATAAATTCTATTATGCTTGTTGAGGTCTGACCACAGGCCTATTGCTAATTGTCCACTGTTAACTACCCAGGCTTAAGGCATATGAATCACGGGGTGACTTTGACTGTATCTTTCTTTTCCTTTGTTCAGACTAGTTTCAGGGAATTTGGGGAGGTGGGTTTGGGCACGTACACTTAGGGTATATAAGGTTTTCAAAAAATTGGTCAGGGTCCTTGGCTAAGAGCAGACTCTGCCTTGGGCCCGCCGGTGTAATACACTGCACTCCACTACCTGCATTTTCCTTCTGAGTGAGTGTTTCCTGGAAAGTGTGGCTACAACATACCAACATTAACTGGAAGCTAGAAATGGGAAGGAACACTGTGGATAATGATAATCATTCCTTACAAGGCATCTACCTCATCCCCTAATAAGGTGACATATCATCTGAGGCATCCCAATTTAAATAGCACCATTATGCTTTAACTCCAAAGCATCCTTTTTTCCCCCTAAGAATGTGCTCTGTTTTCTTCATAACATGGGCGTTATGGGCAATAAGATAACATATTTCTATCATACGGGAAGCAGGCAAATTTCCGGAACACTGCTTTACTTGCCTTCATGGAGACAGCCTTCTTTTCTTTTTTTTTTTTTTTTGCCAAAGACAAGTGCAAAATAGTTTGCTCTTTGTTGCAATGTGTGTGCGTGCTCAGTCACTAAGTCATGTCCAAACTCTTTACAACCTCATGGAGTGTGTAGCGCATGCAGCTCCTCTGTCCATGGGATTCTCCAGGCAAGAATACTGGAGTGGGTAGCCTTTCCCTTCTCCAGGGAATCTTCCTGACCTAGAGATCGAACCTAGGTCTCTTGTGGATTCTTTACCATCTGAACCACAAAGAAAGCCCCTTGTTGCAATGTAGATGCCTACAAAATGTTCCTGAAGAAAACTGAAGAATTGTGAGACAAATTTAATAAATCAGAATACCAATTTAAAACACAGCTTAGTTCCAAGTATGTACTGAAAAGGGAGAAGATGGACAGGCGAGAGGAAGCAAAACGGAAAATGAGAGAAGAAAGAGAAATGCACGAAATAAAAAGTGGGAATTAAATAGAAGGAGAAAAGCAGGTGTCAGGCCATTCAAGCTGCACCAAAAAAATCCTCTAACAACACAGTTCTGGAGGTTGAGAAGTCCAACCTCCAGGCACAGGCAGATCTGATGTCTGATGAGGTTCTGTGTTCTGATTCATAGCCAGCCAACTTCTCATTGCATCCTCCGTGAGAGGGAGTTCTGGGTCCTCTTTTATCAGAGCACTAACTCTTTTCATCAGGGCCCCATTCTTATGACCTAATCACTTCCTAAAGACTCCACACCCACATATCACCACATTGAGTATAAACTTTCAACATATAAACACTAGAGAGACACAAGCAGTCAGTCTAGAGCAAGACACAAAGGCAGTGGTGAGAAGGAGGAGAGGAAATCAGAGAAGAAATGGAGAGGAACCAGAGCAGAGAGGAGGAGAGTCGGGGAACACAGGGAAGGAGCATAAAAAGAGACAGAGAGAAGGCAGTGGGAACTGTCCTGAGAGGTACCCTGCTCCCCCTGCCCCCACCCCCAGCCCCAATAGTTGTCTTTGGAGTAACTTATACCAGATTGTCGCAAGGCACTACAACACTGATTCCCACAGAGAGTTATTTATCCAGCGAATATTCACGGTGAATCTTCCTTGTCAGGCTGTGTTCTAGGAGCTGGAATACATCAGTGAGGTTCGTATATTTGTGAGGTTCAGTTCAGTTCAGTCGCTCAGGAGTGTCCGACTCTTCGTGACACCATGGACTGCAGCACGCCAGACCTCCCTGTCAATCACCAACTCCAGAGTTTACTCAAACTCATGTCCATTGAGTCGGTGATGCTGTCCAACCATCTCATCCTCTGTCCTTTGTGAGGTTACCCTACTGAAAAGCACACTTTTACCCATCCTTTTTGAGATTACTCTACTGAAAAGCACGCTTTGTTTTCATTATAAAATTCTAGAGTTTATGTTTTAAAGAAGGATTATTTTACCCCAGATTACTTGAGCCTTTGCATTCATAGGAATGATTAAGGGTTTAAAGCTGTAGTTTAGAACTTTCGAAAAGTCTGCATTTTTGGTATGAATTAAAAGCCTGTTTCATATTTGAAAGCAACCAGATGTGTTTGGGATTTGATGAGGAGTTTGCACGGGGAGGGGCGGGGAGAAGGGGCTGAGGAATAGGATGAAATTATTTCATGAACCTAAAGGTTACCTTTGAGAAGGCACTCATTTCATTGTCTTGGCTCTTTTTTTTTTTGCCTCTGAAATCAAATCCACATGTCTCCTTAGTCCAATCGAATCTTAGAAAGCCGAGTTCTTGGCACTGTTATGCAGGAAATTAAGAGAACCTTCAGGTTAAATAAAGGAATGAAACTCAGTTCTTACTATTGCAACTGCTCTTATCAAAATGTCAAGCTTCTCGATTCTGAAAGGCATCAGCCTTGGCATACCCCCTACTTGTGACAGATGAAATTGCAAATGTGTTGTTACACAAGGAGCCATTGCACAGTTCATCAACGCAGACTGTTTCTCTGACTTAACTGTGTCCGTGGCAGGTCACTCTGAGGCCGTCCCTGTGGGGCTGGTGTAAGGCCAGGGTGACGGTTCTATGGGGAGGATGGAGTCATCCCAGAGACCCCTAGATGGAGCAGAACTTGGGAAAGTGGGACTTCCAAAGGAAAAGCCCTTATGACTACCTGTCATCATGTTCAAGAAATTATTTTGGTAAAAAGTACTGTTTGATAAAATCATTTGGTAACAGATATTCATTTTCCATGGGAAGGGAGATTGCTTTGAACTATTAGGCATATTTAATTTTAGTAAGTGAAATTCTGGAACTGGATTGAGGTGATGGTTGGTACAACATTGTGAATGAGCTCAGTACCACTGAACTGTAGACTTAAACTGATCAATTCTATGGGATTGACATATACACACTTGTTGTTCAGTCACTCAGTCGTGTCCTACTCTTTACGACCCACTCCATGGACCGCAGCCCACCAGGCTTCCCTGC
Source organism: Okapia johnstoni (assembly GCA_024291935.2). NCBI lineage: Eukaryota > Metazoa > Chordata > Mammalia > Artiodactyla > Giraffidae > Okapia > Okapia johnstoni. The sequence goes on from CM044313.1 coordinate 100,750,287, forward strand.
CCTTCAGTATCTCGCAGAGTTTGCTCAAACTCATATCCATTGAGTCAGTGATGCTATCCAACCATCTCATTCTCTGTTGCACCCTTCTCTTTCTGCCCTCAATCTTTCCCAGCATCAGGGTCTTTTTAATATACACACTACTATATATAAAATAGATAACTAATAAGGACCTACTATATAGCACAGGAAACTCTACTCAATATTCGGTAAAAGTCTTTATGGGAAAAGAGCATTAAAAAAGAGTGGATATATGTATATGAATAACTGACTCACTTTGCTGTACACCTGAAACTGACACAACATTGTGAATCAATTATACGCCAATAAAAAGTAAATTAAGTAAATAGATAAAATTGTCAGTTCTTTGCTGTTGTTGTTAGGTTGCTAAGTCGAGTCCAGCTCTATTGTGACCCCCTGAACTGTAGCCCACCAAGCTCCTCTGTCCATGGGATTTCCCAGATAAGAATACTGGAGTGGGTTGCATTTCCTTCTCCACAATTCTATGTTACCTATATTTTATCACACTAAAAAAATTAGTTGGTTGAGTTTACTATAAAACAAGTTGCAAGAAATAATTCAGTTCAGTTCAGTCGCTCAGTCGTGTCCGACTTTTTGCGACCCCATGAACTGCAGCACACCAGGCCTCTCTGTCCATCACCAACTCCTGGAGTCTACCCAAACCCATGTCCATCGAGTCGGTGATGCCATCCAGCCATCTCATCCTCTGTCGTCCCCTTCTCCTCCCGCCCCCAATCCTACCCAGCATTAGGGTCTTTTCCAATGAGTCAACTCTTCGCATGAGGTGGCCAAATAATTAGGCATCAATATCATTCACTAAATTTGAAACAATGTTTTTACAGGCTAATAATTTAGTATGATTTGATAATAAAGAAACTTCATAGTGGACATAAATTTCTTCTATCCATAGCTTCCGAGTTTGTCTTCAGATGTGGGAATACTAAAACAAAGAAAGAAAAGTGACCAGAAAAATCCAGAGCTAGTCATTTTATCAGGAGCTAAGAAGCAAGTGACCAGGCTCCTATAGGATAAATCACAGCATTTGGCGTATAATCACTTTGTTTAGGAAATACTACGTTCAGAGGGAATGCTATCTGGTAAGAAAAGCATCCTTTTCATCTTATCAGAAACAGCTCTGCACCTGGAGTTTGGAGGCAACGTCTTCTCCCTTCATTAGAGGCTGAGCTTCAAAGCCTGAAAGGACTCCGTGTGAGGAGAAGAGAACTGTTTACAGTCATCTTTCTCCCTTTTCAAGCTGAGCTGTGTGAGTATTGAGAAGTAGCTCTATCAGATCCCCAGGCAGAAAGAGGGTTTCTAGAAAGTGCAAAAACTTACCTTTATGGCAAAATAATTCACCCGATAAAATTAACAACTTATACCGAGCCCCTACCTTTCTGCAGTATGCAATTCGTTTTTATTTCGTTTTCTTTTAAACTTTATGGAACTGCAGAGACTATGCATATGCTCAGCCAACTTCTCCAGTAAAGAAGAGGTTGACTCATTACTTAAGGATCAAAGCCTTAGTACATTTCCAAATTTGATCTAAGGGAAGGGGTGAATCTGGAATTTAATTCAATGACACTTACATTTACCAGGATCTGAATACCTCACAACCTCCTTAGACACTGAAATGCAGAGTCAGCCCCTTCTAATGTTTAATCTAAGGTGACTCTGCTATTAAAGAAACAATTTCTTTTTGTCTCCTCTCTAGGAAGAATGAGGAAATCTATTTACATATTATCAATTCATCTACTTAGGGTCTGTTGACTGTGTCCCCCTGTTCCTTATCAGTAAACTAATAAATACAGAATCTTTCAGATCCCCATAAAGAGATTATCTCCCAACATTTTGATGACGTGATACTTTTTCTTTAGGCGTTCTTTAAGGTAATCCATTGAACAAACAGAACAAAATGGCACTAAGTTATTGCTGATCACGCAGGAGCCCCACTGATCATGCAGAGTTAATATGTATACCATTGTCTGGATGGAATGTTAGTCAGTATGACCACAATCACCCATTGAGGACCAGGGTTGATTCTGATGACCTGGCTGACTCGGGTGGACCCTCCCCCTCATTACAGAAAGTACTTACTTCTCTTTCAAAATTACACCTGGAAAGAAAAATAGGTAGTGACTACCAGCATCTCATGTGCTTGGTTCCTCCAAAGATCACCCCTGGGAGAATGGGTCAGCACCCACTTACTCAGCGCTTGTCTCTGTGGAGGACAGAGCATCCTTGAAGGGGGTAGATACCACATGACTTGCCTTTGCCAATGAAATATGAGTGTGCTTGGAAGGATGCTTTAAGAGCCAGGCCCCACTCCCTTTTTCCTCCTCTGAGATGATGAAAGCAGGGAGCCCCTGCAAGCCTGGGTCCCTGAGTGATTTAAGATGAGAAGAGCCTAAAACACAGAGTGTGAGCAAGAAATAGACTTTGTTATCTAGCCACTGAGATTTTTCAGGTGGTTTCTACACCATTATCCACTCTATCCTGTCTGATATCTCACCAATCACAGTTAGAAAATTTTTTTAATTTAATTTTTATTTTATGTTAAAGTTTAGTTGACTTACAATGTTGTATTAGTTTTCAGGTGTACAACAAACGTGATTCACTTATAGATACACATATATCCATTCTTTTTCAGAATCTTTTTCCATATAGGTTATTATGGAACATTGAGTAGATTTTGCTGTGCCATACGGTAGGCCCTTGTTGATTATCTGTTTTATATATAGTAGTGTGTATATGTTAATCCCATACTCTTAGCTTATCCCTCCTTCCTTTGGTAACCACTTCCCCAGTGGCTCAGCACGTAAAGAATCCACCTGCAGTGCAGGAGGCATAGGAGATGCAGGTTCGATCCCTGGATAAGGAAGATCCCCTGAAGGAGGAAAATGGCAACCCACTCTAGTATTCTTGCCTGAAAAATTCCAAGGACAGAGAAGAAGCTTGGTGGGCTACAGTCCAAAGGGTCAAAAAGAATCTGATGTGACTGAGCGACTTACACTTTGGTAACCATTAAGTTTGTTTTCAAAGTCTATGAGTCTGCTTCAGTTTGATAAATACTTTTGAATCATTTTTTTAAGATTCCACATGTAAGTGATATCATATGATATCTGTCTTTCTCTGTCTGAACAACTGGAAATGTTGATGAGTTTGTCTCTTCAAATTCCCAGTGGAACAGTAATGATCATCAATCATATTCAAGTTCAGTTGGTATCAACATCTCTTTGATACCTGATGCTGGGGAAAAAAAACCCTGATGCTGGGAAAGACTGAAGGCAGGAGAAGGGGACGACAGAGGATGAGATGGTTGGATGGCATTGCCAATTCGATGGACATGAGTTTTAGCAAGGTCTGGGAGTTGGTGATGGACAGGAAAGCCTGGCGTGCTGCAGTCCATGGGGTCACAAAGAATCAGACGTGACTGAATGACTGAACTGAACAGAACCAAGTAGCTCTTTGAGACCTATCGATTCAATAGAATGAAGAGCTGAAGTAGCTGGGATCCACTGAGCTGACAATGCCTACAGATACAGAGCAGTGGATTTGTGGGGAACAAACAGCGATGAGGAGGTTTGATCGATGTCTCATTTTAGGAGGCAATAAAGAAATTGCAAAGCAGAGTGGGACAAAGAGCATTCAAAATGAAGTCTTGTGTGGGACACAGCTAGAATGCTGCAAGAAGTCCTAGAGCAGAAGTGCTATTCTGAACTCACCAAAATGTAATGTGGAACTGTATTAGCCAAGGTTCTCCAGAGAAACAGAAAACGGAACCAAGAGGATAGATAGAGATTTTTTATTGGGGTATAATTGCTTTACAATGTCGTGTTAGTTTCTGCTGTGAAGTAAATCGGCCATACGTATACAGATATCCCGTCTCTCTTGAGTCTCCCTTCCACCTTCTCATTCCACTCTCTAGGTCATCACAGAGCACCGGGCTGAGCTGCCTGTGCTACACAGCTGGCTCCCACTAGCTATTTAGTTTATACATGGTAGTGTATATATATGTGTATATATGCCTGTCTTGAACTCTCAGTTCATGCCACCCTTTCCTTCTCCACCCACCTACTGTGTCCACATGTCCAGTCTCTATACCTGTGTCTCTATTCCTGCCCTGTAAATGTGCTCATGTGTACCATTTTACTAGATTCCACATATATATATTAATAGACAACATTTGTTTCTCCCTTCCTGACTTCTCTTTAGGTCCATCCACATCCCTGCAAAAGATTCAATTTCATTCCTTTCGATGGCTGAGTAACATTCCGTTGTGTATATATACCACATCTTCTTTGCCCACTCATCTGTCCATGGACAATTATAAAGAATTAGCTCATGTGATTATAAAGGCTGACAAATCCATGATTGCTACCTGCATGAAAGCTGGTTGTGTAGTTCCAGTCTGAATCCAAAGGCTTGAGAACCAAGAGAACTGACGGTGTAAGTCCTCGTTTGAGAGCAGAAGACCAACGTCCCAGCTCAAGCCATAAGGCAGAGCATTCTTCCCTCCTCTGCCTTTCTGTTCTATTCAGGCCCTCAACAGATGAGATGATGCCCATTCTCACTGGCAAGGGCAGTCTGCATGATTCAGTTTACTATTTGAATGCTAATCTCTTCCAGAAATACAAACAAACTCAGAAATAATGTTACACTAAAAACCTGAACATCCCATGACCCAGACAAGCTGGCGTGTAAAATGAATCATCACAGGGACCTTAGGTCTGGTGTTAACGAAACTGGGTGTGCATGTGTGCACATGTGTCTTCGTGTGTGCTGCAATTTAGAGGGTAAACTAATTACTGAGGCACAATATACATCCAGAAATATGCACAAATCATAAGGATACAGATCAGTGAATTTTCACAAAATGAACACACCACGTAACTAGTACAGAATTCCTCTCAAGTCTCCTTCCCCCGATTCAAGAGTAATTACTCTCCAGATTTCAAAAACAGATGACTTTTTTATGGTTAAGTAATGTTTCATTTTGTACATGTGCCATGTCTTCTCTATCCATTCACCTATCATTGGACATTTAGACTTCTTCCATGTCCTGGCTATTGTAAACAGTGCTTCAGTGAACGTTGAGGTATATGTGTCCTTTTGAATTATGCTTTTCTCAGAGTATATGCCCAGTAATGGGATTATTGGATCATATGGTAGCTCTATTTTTAGTTTTTAAAGAGCCTCCATACTGTACTCCATAGTGGCTGTACCAATTTACTTTCCCACCAACAGTGCAAGAAGGTTCATTTTCTCCTCACCTTCTGCAGCATTGATTGATTGTAGATTTTTTAATGATGGCAATTCTGAGCAGCGACATCTCATTGTAGGTTTGATTTGCATTTCTCTAATAATCTGAAAAACTCAGCAGTGGCCACAGGACTGGAAACGGTCTTCATTCCAATCTCAAAGAAGAGCAATGCCAAAGAATGTTCAAACTACTGCACAATTGCACTCATTTCACATGCTCAAAATTCTCCAAGCTAGGCTTCAACAATACATGAACCAAACACTTCTAGATGTTCAAGCTGGATTTAGAAAAGGCAGAGCAACCAGAGACCAACTGATGATCCAACATCTGTTGGATCATAGGAAAAGCAAGAGAATTCCAGAAGAACATCTACTTCTGCTTCAATGATCACACTAAAGCTTTTGACTGTGTCAGTTCAGTTCAGCCGCTCATTCATGTCCAACTCTTTGGGACCCCATAGACTGCAGGATGCCAGGCTTCCCAGTCCATCACCAACTCCTGGAGTTTGCTCAAACTCACGTCCATCGAGTCAGTGATGCCATCCAACCATCTCATCCTCTGTGGTCCCCTTCTTCTCCTGCCTTCAATCTTTCCCAGCATCAGGGTCTTTCCCTATGAGTCAGTTCTTCACATCAGGTGGCTAAAGTATTGGAGTTTCAGCTTCAGCATCAATCCTTTCAATGAATATTCAGGACTTCCAATGAATATCCTTTAGGATTGACTGGTTGGATCTCCTTGCAGTCCAAGGGACTCTCAAGAGTCTTCTCCAACACCACAGTTCAAAAGCATCAATTCTTCAGCGCTCAATTTTCTTTATGGTCCAGCTCTCACATCCATACATGACTACTGGAAAAACCACAGCTCTGACTAGACAGACCTTTGTTGGTAAAATAATGCCACAGCTTTTTAATATGCTATCTAGGTTGGTCATAGCTTTTCTTCCAAGGAGCAAGCATCTTTTAATTTCATGGCTGCAATCACCATCTGCAGTGAATTTGGAGCCCCCCAAAATAAAGTCTCTCACTGTTTCCATATTTATTTGCCATGAACTGATGGGACAAAATGCCATGATCTTTGTTTTTTGAATGTTGAGTTTTAAACCAGCTTTTAAACTCTCCTCTTTCACTTTCATCAAGAGGCTGTTTTGTTCTTCACTTTCTGCCATAAGGGTGGTGTCATCTGTGTATCTGAGGTTATTGCTATTTCTACTGGCAATCTTGATTCCAGCTTGTGCTTCATCCAGCCCAGCATTTCACATGATGTACCCTGCATATAAGTTAAATAAGCAGGGTGACAATATATACAGCCTTGATGTACTCCTTTTCTGATTTGGAGTCAATCTGTCATTTCATGTCCAGTTCTAACTGTGGCTTCTTGACCTGTGTACAGATTTTTCAGGAGACAGATAAGGTGGTCTGATATTCCCATCTCTTTAAGTATCTCCCATCTTTTTGACTGTGTGGATCACTACAAACTGAAAGGTTGCTGGTGCAAGCCGTGTGTCATGTCGGGATCTGGAGGAGAGGATTTTGATCTGGGATCAGAGATGAGGCTTGACTACTTGAAGCATTTTGTGTAGCAAAATTTTATTAAAGTATAATAGAGATAGGGAAAGCTTGTGACATAGACATCAGAAGGGGACAGAAAGAATGCCCCCTTGCTAGTTTTTTTAGCAAGGCGTTTTATGTCTGTTAGAAAGCTGTTAATCAAATAAGAGAGACACCTCAAGGCTGATGGAGTTTCACCAGGCCCGTCTGCCACAATAGATAGGATGGCAGGAGATGCGTCATCCCCCAGCCATAAAACAATTGATAGAAATACTGGTTTGTTGAGCCATTATCAGCCCAATGTTTGAGAAAAGAAAAAATAAGTTAGTCTTAGGTGGAAGCATTTTGCAGAAAGGCAAACTCTAAAGCATACATGGTTTTATTAACATAGCCTAAGAAAAGCATTTCCATAAGAAAAACACATTGGTTAGCTCAAGGCAGGACATCTGCCACTTGCAGTTTATTTCCTCCTGCCACTTGGGGACGTCTGGCCTTCCTGCCTGTTACCCTCTCAAAACTGAAAAATCCTTCAAGCGATGGGAATACCAGCCCACCTTACCTGCCTCCTGAGAAACCTGTATGCAGGTCAAGAAGCAACAGTGAGAACCAGACATGAAACAATGGACTGCTTCTAAATTGGGAAAGGAGTACGTCAAGGCTGTATATTGTCACTCTGTTTATTTAACTTACATGCAGAGTACATCATGAGAAATGCAGGGCTGGATGAAATACAACCTGGAATCAAGATTTCCGAGGGAAGTATCAATAACCTCAGATATACAGATGACACCACCCTTATGGCAGAAAGCAAAGAGGAACGAAAGAGCTTCTTGACAAAGGTGAAAAAGGAGAGTGAAAAAAGTGGCTTAAAACTCAACATTCAAAAAACGAAGATCATGGCTACTAGTCCCATCAGTTCACGGCAAGTAGATGGGGAAACAATGGAAACAGTGACAGATTTTGCTTTCTTGGGCTCCAAAATCACTGCAGATGGTGACTGCAGCCATGAAATTAAAAGATGTTTGCTCCTTGGAAGACAAGCTATGACCAACCTAGACAGCATGTTAAAAAGCAGAGACATAAATTTGCTGACAGAGGTCCATCTAGTCAAGGCTATGGTTTTTCCAGTAGCCGTGTAAGGATGTGAGAGTTATAAAGAAGGCTGTGTGCTGAAGAATTGGTGCTTTTGAACTGTGGTGTTGGAGAAGACTCTTGAGAGTCCCTTGGACTGCAAGGAGATCCAACCAGTCAATCCTGAAGGAAATCAATCCTGAATATTCACTGGACTGACTGATGCTGAAACTGAAGCTCCAATACTCTGGCCACCTGACGTGAAGAGCCGAGAAGACCCTGATGCTGGAAAGATTGAAGGCAGGAGAAAAAGGGAATGGCAGAGGACAGGACGGTTGGATGGCATCACTCATTCAATGGACATGAGCTTAAGCAAGCTCCGAAAGATGGTGAAGGACAAGGAACCCTGGCGTGCTGCAGTCCGACAAAACCGAGTGACTGAACAACAAAGAATTCGTACACTTTGTTGTCCAGCAGAAACTAGCACAGCATCGTAAATCAACTGCGCTCCAGTAAAACAACGCAAAACAGATCCTCTTAACCTGTTGCGTCTGGTTTGTTTTCCTCGTTACTGTATCTGTGACATCCATCCATGCGTCACTGTAGTCTGTTCATTTTCACAGCTGCATGGCATTCTATATGCAGATCTATACTTCAATTGTTTTATCCAAACTGTCATTGATGGGCACTTGAGTAGTCTCCAGTTTGGGGCCTTACAATAGCGCTGCTAAGAATGTTTGTATACATATCTTTTGATGAACATACATGTACAATCCCATGGTGTTTGCTGAGTCACAGGGTAGGTAGTGTGCTCTGTTTTAATATTACTACCAAGCAAGTTTGTAAAGCAGTCACACTCCCACCAGCAGCAGAGAGGGTTTGGTTTGCTCCACAACGTTCCTGCTGTTGGTGGGTTTTGTCCTCATTTTAGCCACTGTAGCGGATTTATGGTGATATCTTATCACGACTGTAATTCACATTACCCTGTTGCCTTTTGAACATTTTTTAATGTTTACTTATCATTTGGAGCATCTTTTAAGTGTTTGGTCAAGTCTTTTGCCCATTTGTCCATTGAGCTGTCTGTCTCTTTTTTTGATGACTTATAGACGTTCTTTATATGTTCTAGATACAAGTCCTTTTTCAGATATATATTTTTGCAAAACTTTCTCCCAATCCATGGAATTCCCTTTCAGTCTGTTAATGACATCTTTACGTACAAACGTTCTTAATTTAACATGCTTTCAATCTGTCTTCTTTTTTCTTATGATTACCACATTGTAATCATTGCCTAGTCCACAGTTGTGAATATGTTCTCCTATATTTTCTTTTGAAAGATTTATTATTTTATTGTGTGCATTTATATCTGTACTCCATCTGTAATTGATTTCTGGGTTTGGTGTGATGCAGGGATTAAGAATCATTTTTCCCATATGGTTATCCAGCTGGCACAGCACCATCAGTCAAAAGGCCATCTTTTCTCTTGACTAACAGTGTCACTTTTGGTCACATTCAGGGTGACTGCCTAAGTGTGGGTCTAGCGCCTAGACTTTCCATTGTGATGCCTTGATGTACTCATCCAACCATGCACTGTATTAACTGCCATAATTTTGCAACCATAAAACACACTGCATTTTTAAAAAAGAACATTATTATTTTTATTTGGCTGCACTGCAGTCCTGAATATTCATTGGAAGGACTGATGCTGAAGCTGAAACTCCAATACTTGGGCCACCTGATGCAAAGAACTAACTCCTTGGAAAAACCCTGATGCCGGGAAAGATTGAAGGCAGAAGGAGAAGAGGATTACAGAGGATGAGATGGTTGGATGGCATCACCAACTCGATGGACATGAGTTTAAGTAAGCTCCGGGAGTTGGTGATGGACAGAGAAGCCTGGTGTGCTGCAGTTCATGGGGTCACAAAGAATCGGGCATAACTGAGCAGCTGAGCTGAACTGGGTCTTCATTGTGGTGCATAGGAGTGTTTCTCTAGTTGCGGCACACAGGCTTCTCTTGTTGCAGATCACAGGCTCCAGAGTGCTCCAGCTCAGTACTTGTAGCTTGCAGACTTCGTTGCCCTGCTGCTCGTGGGATCTTAGTTCCCTGACCAGAGATTGAATCCAAGTCACCTGCGTTGGATGGCAGATTTTTAACCACTGGACCACCAGGGAAGCCCTCATACTGCACTTTTAAAGTATTTTCTTAACAAAAATTCACAAGAAAAGAAGCAATGGTTCAAATGATATGGACCATATTCTGGAAGCTCTTGGCTTATACAGCCGAATGCTTTCCAGAGGTGTCACACCTTCAAATAGTGTACATAATTATTATTTTACTTTTTTGTCCTCAATTTCACCAACTTTTAGTTTTTGCATTAAAAAAAAATGCACCAAATGCACCCAACACTAGTGATATTGACAACCACCACTTACACCATTACACTTCAGGTTCTGTGGTAACATTTGCCTCAAAAGATCTGCAGAATTGGTTATATGTTTCCCATTTCCCATGTTAGGAACCCGAGGCTCTGGAAGGTCACCTGACTCTTGCAAGTCAGGCAGCAATTGTCAGAGATGCAAGTCCAGTCTCCAACCCTCTCTATCCAGAGCAGAGTTCTTCCTTCCCTCACTCTGCGAGTGCCTTAACTTGCAAATCTTTCATAACAAGGTAGGCGGAATTGCTTTCTCATTGTGGGCAGAGGTGTCCCAGTCCCCCCTCCCGATGTCTTTAATCCTTATACCCTTCTCAGAAGGAATGACAATTGACAAGGCTTCTTCCTGGCCAGGGGAGCCCTGCATATTTGATCTTTCAAAAGATGCAAAGAAATAAAGAAAGACTGGAGTGATGTCCTTTGCATGGATACCTCTTCCACAGGGGCCAGTGTTCTACAGGAACTAGTTAAGCCGTTTCAGAAAATGTATTAGTGATTACATTGCCACTCCTCATGCGTAGGTGAGAGAGATGCATGGGTGGTCGGTTTTCAGGGGAAACAGAATACATCAAGAGGAAGGGAGCTGCAAAAGCTTCTAGGAGGAGTGACCTTGAGGCCCATGGTGGTTGACCTTGGAGCGAATTCTCAACGGACAGCATTAGAAGAACGAGGCCAGCAGAATGAGCTGGGAGGTGATGTGTGGGTTCCTCACCTTAGAAACAGGCTCCAAACCAACATGTGGACCAGATTCTTCATCTAAAACACATGTATCTCTTTCTCTCACACACGTGCACCCACAAATCTCTCCCCATTGCTCCCCTACACACAGACAGTTCAGATCTTTGCCAATATGCTAGAAGGAATTTTGGCAAAAGAAGGCTCCAGCTCCTTCCACAGCCCCTGACCATGTGCCTTGTTCTGAGCTGAGCTGTGGGAGGAGGGAGAAGGATGGAATGGGTGGAAGGAGATTTGCAGAGGTGTCATGCCCTCTCTCACCAGCTGGTTTTTGAAGTTCAGTTCAGTTCAGTTCAGTCACTCAATTGTGTCCGACTCTTTGTGAACGCATGGACTGCAGCACACCAGGCCTCCCTGTCCATCACCAACTCCCAGAACTTGCTCAAACTCATGTCCATTGAATCGATGATGCCCTCCAACCACCTCATCCTCTGTTGTCCCCTTCTCCTCCTGCCTTCAATCTTTCCCAGCATCAGGGTCTTTTCCAATGAGTCAGCTCTTCACATCAGGTGACCAAAGGATTGGAGCTTCAGCTTTAGCATCAGCCCTTCCAATGAATATTCAAGACTGATTTTCTTTAGGATTGACTGGTTGGTTCTCCTTGCAGTCCAAGGGACTCTCAAGAGTCTTCTCCAACACCACAGTTCAAAAGCATCAATTCTTCAGTGCTCAGCTTTCTTTATAGTCCAAATCTCACATCCATACAAGACTACTGGAAAAACCATAGCCTTGACTAGATGGAACTTTGTTGGCAAAGTAATGTCTCTGCTTTTTAATATGTCTAGGTTGGTCATAGCTTTTCTTCCAAGGAGCAAGCGTCTTTTCATTTCATGGCTGCAGTCACCATCTGCTATCTTAAGTAATGACCAGGTATTTTTAGGTTTTCCCCAGAAAAATTAATGTCATTTGTAGCAGTGGAGTGTGATGTGTAGGTAGAAATAGGGAAAGCATGGGGCTTAGATCTGGGAAGAACAATATTCGGATAAGATCAGAATTCAAGGACTTTTCCACTGTACTTTTGTGTGGTATGTTTGTGTGTGCTGAAGAAGAACTAAAGAGCCTCTTGATGAAGGTGAAAGAGGAGAGTGAAAAAGTTGGCTTAAAGCTCAACGTTCAGAAAACTAAGATCATGGCATCTGGTCCCATCACTTCATGGGAAATAGATGGGGAAACAGTGGAAACAGTGTCAGACTTTATTTTTTTGGGCTCCAGAATCACTGCTGATGGTGATTGCAGCCATGAAATTAAAAGACGCTTACTCCTTGGAAGGAAGGTTATGGCCAACCTAGATAGCATATTTAAAAGCAGAGACACATTACTTTGCCAACAAAAGTCCGTCTAGTCAAGGCTATGGTTTTTCCAGTGGTCATGTATGGATGTGAGAGTTGGATGGTGAAGAAAGCTGAGCGCCGAAGAATTGATGCTTTTGAACTGTGGTGTTGGAGAAGACTCTTGAGAGTCCCTTGGACTGCAAGGAGATCCAATCAATCCATCCTAAAGGAGATCAATCCTGGGTGTTCATTGGAAGGTCTGATGTTGAAGCTGAAACTCCAATACTTTGGCCACCTCATGCGAAGGGTTGACTCATTGGAAAAGACCCTAATGCTGGGTATGACTGGGGGCGGGAGGAGAAGGGGACGACGGAGGATGAGATGGTTGGATGGAATCACCGACTCGATGGATATGGGTTTGGGTAGACTCCGGGAGTTGGTGATGGACAGAGAGGCCTGGCGCGCTGCAATTCATGGGGTCGCAAAGAGTCGGACACGACTGAGCGACTGAACTGAAAGAGACGGGACTTTGAACCGTGGGTCAGGTGGATTCCCTGGATTAGGAAATGGCAAGTCACTCCATTATTCTTGTCTGGAAGATTCCATGGACAGAGGATACTTACACACTCCTTCATTTATTTTTCACAAGCCTTTTAAAAGGTTGGCTTTCCAATTTTGGACATGTAGTCAAAGTTTTTAGTGAACCAAAACCTTCTTAGTGGACTTGTTTATTTTGACATGAGTAGTTTTATCTCTGAATTCCATAGTAAAAGAGCAACTGACCATCTCACCATATGCTTCAGTGTGGCAGGAAACCATTCAGAAGGAAAAGAAACAGCTCCTTGGCACATTTGTGTGGCAGATGAGAATGTCTGTCTTGTTCCAGAAATGGATAATCCCAAGTGTTCCTCACTCAGAGCTCCCCCTAGATCTGAGACTTGGCATTGAACTTCCCAGAGCTTTGGTTGAACTCTCTGAGTCCAGAGAAACTTGCTTCCTCATGCCTTGGCTGCAAGTGGTTATAAATGGGTTTCATATAATTTGAGTCTATCTGAATCCACACGATTCCTCGAGTTTTGAAGCTGCTGTGTCTGCAGTTCCTCAGATGTCCAGAGCGAGGAAGGCATGCCAAGAAAGCATTCCAAAGGTATCGGCTACATGAACTATGCTTGGCTGGGCGAGAGGTGTTACCTACGAAGAGAAATTAGGATAAGCAGTACTCAGAAGGTGAGGACCTAAGGGTTTTCATGGTAGATTCCACAGTTAATACTTCCCATCTTTAAGGGGCAGCTATCACATGGAAGTAGCTAAGCTTTGTCGAAAGCAGCTATAAAACCAAAGACTTTAAGTAACTAGCCTGTGGCCACACAAATCAATGTTGGGAGCTGAGAATAGAAGCCAGCCTTCCGACCTCTTGTCTGAGACTCTATCCATCATCCCTGTCTCCCTGAGACTAAAATACACCCTTCTCTTTAGAAGCAAATGAAACCAGTGTGACCCAGTGGAACTGAGTGTTGTTACTGTAATTGTCATAGCAACCGGATTTAGAGTTGAAAATCTAAACTTTGGTTTTACGTTTTGGGAGGACACTGGGGAGATTGTGGTAAGAAACCTCTCTCCAAATAAATAAATAAAGTTTAATTTTTCTATGACTTGAATCCAAATGCAGATATAGAAAGCTTTAGTGTTTGGAGCTTCAGAACTTCCAGGTGAGGAAATAGAGGTTTTTTTCTCATAGGTTTTTTTTTTTTTTTGCTGTTTTTCTTTTTTAACAAAATTAGAATCCTATTTTCATGCTATAGTTATCTTTATAGCATTCAAAATTCTTTAGAATACTTGATGAGTCAATATATAATTAGTATATTTTACAGGGTTTCAAATAATTTCTGGGGCTTCCCAAATAGCTCAATGGTAAAGAATCTGCCTGCCAATGCAAGAGACACAGGAGATGCGCATTCAATCCCTGGGTCAGGAAGATCCCCTGGAGGAGGAAATGGTAACCACTCCAGTATTCTTGCCTGGAAAATCCCATGGACAGAGGAGACTGGCAGGCTACAGTGTATAGAATGGAAAAGAGTCGAACATGACTGAGCAACTGAGCACACACTCATGAAAAGAATTTCTAGTTGGGAAGTAATTCTAAATGTCACCATAATGAATAGGCAAATGTACTTCACTTATTTTGTTTCTAGGGTTATATGACTAATTACAAAAATCAAATTATTCTCCAAAAGTAGCCCCTAGTGAAAATGCTTTATGTGTTAAGAGGTTATAATTATATGCAGCAGAAACCCCAGTTGCTCCTAAGTTCAGCCTCCTCCTTTTCCTAATTTTTTTTTTTAATCTTTTGCCACTAAGCCAAATGACTGCTTACCCACATTCATCAAAGCTAAATATGGCCATTTGTTTTGGTCAAGGAAATGTAAGTCAGAGTGTTTTGTGCAAGTCACAGGAAGTGTCTCTAAAGGGGTGGGGATCACTTTCTTCCTCTCTGGACCATGGTGGTGATGGCTGGAGCTCTGGCATCCAGTTGGGACCCTGAGGTCCTGGGACATATGTTGGGGATAGCAGAGGTGTTGGCTGGACAAATTCTGTGTCCTGAAGACTTAGGGGAGCAGATTCATAGATGTTCTCACTGTTGCCTCTGGACTGCTTTTACAAGGCAAGAAAAGTAACATATCTAATTGGGCTTTCTGTCTCACATAGCAGAACTCAGTCCCAACTGATTTAAATGATGCAAAAATGTATTATTATTATTTGGATTGTTCTATCAAAATTTAACCTTCTAGGATCAACAGAAGGAAACAACCCATTTGGTCTTTTCTACCTCTAATTCCTCCCACTCATATCATAGACAGTGACAAATTTTCCCGTACTATGCCTGACATTCACACCAGCTTCTGTCGGGGACATTTCCTCTTGGCATGGGTAAGAGGAATTTGCAGTCCTCTCTGCAGACAGCAAACAGCCTTTGATGACAAGGATGTATTCCTAATAAGCTGGTTGTCCAGGAAGTGTGGGGACAGCCAGCTACTTCATCAAGGTGCCATCTCCAGTCTGTGAAGGGCCCTGAGGAAGGCACCTTGGTACAATTAATTTATGATCATTACTGACCTGGGGTTTAGAACAACCACAGAACAGCCGCCTAATGGGAGTAGGCGACTTGCTATGAACACAGTCCTGATGCCCTTGTCTGCTTCATCAGTGATGTGTGCCCAGTGTACATTCCCAGAATGGGGCTGGGGAAGCCCAGTGCCAGTTAACTAGTTATGTTAACCAGCCCTTCGATAACTGACTGTTTTGCAGAAATGCCAGCAGCTGTCTTGATCAGATGACAAGTGACAAAAGGCCCTGAAGTTTTGGAGTAACTTGATACTGCTTCTCTCCTACACGTGCTTTATCTTGTGAGTTGAGGCCCGGCTGTGACCTGACCTGGGGCAGAGGAGGTGGTGGTGGCCCAGGTGTGGACAATTGTTATTAACCTCCCAGGTGCTCTTTGAGTCAGGACCTCACGTGAGTGATGTGGACCGCTGGGTACAGACGCGCCATCCTCCCCCACGCTGAAAGTTCAGATCTGCAGCAAGGTTGGTTTTCACTCTCAACACAGTTTAAGAGGAGGAAATCTAAAGGCAAGTAGCCTTTCAGGTGGTTTTTGGAACAATACGAGTAAACAGCAAATAGGCAAATATTTGCATTTCTTTCGAAATGTGAAAACTTCTCTTATTTCAGAAAGTCTTTCAGGACAAAAAAATCCTTTATCAACAATTCTACCTAAATATATGATCTCTGCATGAACCTCAATATGCATTTATACCCAATGCTCTAGATGTCAACAATTTAAGTGGCAAAATGTGCATTTATATGTATGTTACAAATACAAATATTAGCCTTGTTTGTTTATCTTCATTTTGTTAACATTAAGCCATCAACTTAAAAGTTCAGTCTCTAACAACTTTGATTTAAATAGTGAGAGACTGCTATTCTAATTCCGTAATCAGGTTCTCCAATTTTTAAACCTGAAAGATTACTACTAATCTTTCCACTTCATCTTCATTGTGGCTTAAGGGTTTTATGAGAAATATTTACTATCTCTTTTTCTTGAAATCCCCAAATGATGATTTAATTGAATCATCTTCTCTTGCACCTTGTTTTACATGATTTAGCAAGTGGAGTGCTGGTTCTCTCCAAAAGCGTTTGCTCCCAAAATAAGGAGGCCAATTATTTGCTAGTTCCAAATCTACCACGTTTGGAAAAGTTGCCAAGTCATGCATTCTTCCCATGTGCTATATCATAATCTTAGCACGTTGCAAATCAGATACCCTCATTCAGCTACACCTCTAGGGAATCCACTCACACGTCGTTTTAAATGTGTTTGGTTTTTCTGCTGACTTATAAATGTTCCGAAGGAAAAGAGTCTGGCTTCTGTAGAAGAAAGACAGTTATAAGATGGATAACTAACCGGGAGGGGTGGTTTCTGAGTCAGTTTCAAAGAAGAGGACAAAGGGTCAGTGGCCAGTCCAGGCTGAAGAATCTTGCTGTCACAAAATAAGAAGAGCAGAGAGAGTTAGAAGGGGCAGAGAGGGACCTTGGAGTGAAATGGACTTGGCATTGGAGGTAACGGGAGCACTGGGAGGTCTGTGATGCCTTGGAAAGGAGGAAGGATAATAGCAAAGGGTAAAGAAAAAAAGACTTTGGTCAGGCTTATGTCTGGTAAGCATTGTTCATTATCGAGGCACATTTTGGTTGTTATTAAAGCTTTTATTCTTTTAAATATGTGCGGCTGTTGGACTGTGCTGCTTTTAACAAGAGCGTCGACTTTAATGGATCCACATTTTATCTTCTTAATGAAGGGGATTGTGAGCTCCCTGACAGATGACCAGGGAAATCAAACTGGTAGTTTCTTCATTCAGTGATTCAACAAAATTAATTGAGCAGTATGCATTTTTGTATCCGTATATTTACTTGTGAGTGATTTCCATCAATAGTCAATCATCTTTGCATCGCTTTGGGTAACTAATGCAGTATTTGGTTGCTTTATAAAAATGTGAGAATTGTATCAAGTTTTTGGTAGGGAAAAATGCACAGGTTCATACATAAACCCCCTCTCATTTGAGAAATGCCCACCCTTTGGGTTGGCCGGCTCAGGTGGTGGTTCTCTAAACTGCAGGTTGCATTTGTAGTGTTCCCAATTTCACCTGCCCAAGGTCAAATCTAGACATCGTGGTCTATTATTAGCCGTGTGACTTGGGAAGCTTACTTAACCTCTCCAGGCCTCAGTTTCTTCATCTACAAAATGGGGATAATTCTGTACATACATAATAAAGGTGAGACATTGGAACAGTGAAAATGGCAAGTTTCTACCTTTGGGTGTAAAACAAAATGCTCGAAATTACCAGAAACATGGGGAACAAGAAGGATATTTCCTCACCTCGTGGGAGCACACAGCCTAGTCTGGCAGCAGAAAAGACACAGAACCATGAGGAGTGGTGCCTCTGAATGTGCGATGATGCCTATCAGGTTACAGGGAGCCTGTGATAGGCGTTATCAGTTACAGCTTTTCAGACAAAAACTATGGAGGATTTCAGGGACTTCCCTGGTGGCTCAGACGGTAAAGCATCTGCCTATAATGCGGGAGACCTGGATTCAGTCCCTGGGTTGGGAAGATCTCCTGGAGAAGGAAGTGGCAACCCACTCCAGTCCTCTTGCCTGGAAAATCCCATGGATGGAGGAGCCTGGTGGGCTACAGGCCATGGGGTCACAAAGGGTCGGACGACTGAGAGACTTCACTTCACTCACTATAGATGATTTCAGCTGGGTTTTAAACTACGTATCCACAGTCTCAATCCTGTATCCACAATTCTAAAATTCAAAATTCTTCAGGAACCATGTTATTCATAACTCATGTGGCTACAAGAGATGACCTAATAAACTTTTTAGTGAAAACTTGACCTGAATTGATGTGAGGCTATTTATGATCATGATTACCCACATTGTGCCTATTTCTGGATCTCTCTATACTGATCTATATGTTCTTAGTGCAATGCAAGGAGGGACCCCAAAATTTATGGCTTAAAGCAATGGTCGCCATTTATATATATTTTTTTCTATTTTAAAAAACTTTATTTTTAATTGAAGGATAATTCTGTTGGTTTCTGCCATCCATCAGCATGAATCAGCCATAGATATACATATGTTCCCTCCCTCTTAAGCCTCCCTCCCACCTCCAACCCCATCCCACCCCTCTAGGTTGTCACAGAGCCTGGGTTCGAGATTCCTGAGTCACACAGCAAATGCCCGCTGCCTATTTTACATATGGTAACGTGCATGTTTCCATGCTTCTTTTTCCTTTCATCCCACCTTCTCCTTCCCTCATTCCCCATGTCCATATGTCTGTTCTCTGTGTCCACATCTCCTCCGCTGTCCTGCAAACAGGTTCATCAGAACCATCTTTCTAGATTGCATGTATATGTGTTAAAATACTATACTTGTTTTTCTCTTTCTGACTTACTTCACTCTGTATAATAGGCTCTAGGTTCATCTACCTCCTTAGCACCGAATCAAATGCTTCCTTTTACAGCTGCATAATATTCCATTGTGCATATGTACCACAGCGTCTTTATCCATTCATCTGTTGATGGGCATCTAGGTTGCATCCATGTCCTCGCTATTGTAAATAGTGCTGCGATGAACATTTGGGGATATGTGTCTTTTTCAGTTATGGCTTTCTCGGGGTATATGCCCAGTAGGGGGATTGTTGGGTCATATGGTAGTGTGATTCCTAGTTTTTTAAGGAATCCCCACACTATCTTCCATAGTGGCTGTATCCGTTTGCTTTCCCACTGACAGTGTAGGAGGGTTCTCTTCTCTCCACACTCTCTCCAGCACTTATCTTTGTAGATTTTTTGATAATGGCGATTCTGACCGGTGTCAGGTGAACAGTCACCATTTATTATGTCTCATGGTTCTGTGGGTTGATGGTTCATCAGAGTGGTTCTTCTGCTTCACTTGCTGTCAGCTGGGGCCTTACTTGAGATGGCTCAGGTCCCCTCCACGACCTTCTCCCTGTGACTCATCGGGGCTCTCTCAGCACGGCAGCTGAATTTTGAAAGGGCGAATCCCAAGAAGATTGAAGAAAAGCTGCAGCTTTTGCTCGAGGCACAGGCTCGAAGTTTGGGGTGTCACTTACATTGCCTTCTAGTGGCCAAAACCAATTACACTCCAGCCCAGATTCAAGGACAAGGGCAATGGACTGTACCTTCCAAGGGACATGAACACATTGGGAGATTGGGATGGACATATACACACTTCTGCTGTTCAGTCGCTAAGTCATGTCAGACTTTTTGATGACCCCATGATCGGCAGCACGCCAGGTTCCTCTGTCCTCCACTGTCTACTGCAGTTTGCTCAAATTGATGTCCATCAAGGCAGTGATGCTATCTAACCATCTCTGTTGTCCCTTCTCCTCCTGCCCACGAATTTTCCTAGCATCAGAGTCTTTTTCAATGAGTCAGCATTTTACATCAGGTGACCAGAGTATTGGAGCTTCAGCTTCAACGTCAGTCCTTCCAAAGAATATTGAGGGTTGGGTTGATTTCTTTTAGGATTGACTAGTCTGATCTTCTTGCAGTCCAAGGGACTCTCCAGATTCTTCTCCAGTACAATTCGAAAGCATCAATTCTTTGGCTCTCAGCCTTCTTTATGGTCAAACTCGCACATCCTTATGGTTTTTCCAGTGGTCGTGTATGGATGTGAGAGTTGGACCATATACACACTTATAAAATGGTAACTAATAACAAGCTACTCTATAGCACAGGGAACTCTACTCTGTAATGACTGCTGTGGGAAAAGAACCTTAAAAAAGAGTGGGTATAGGTATAACTAACTCACTTTGCTGTACAGCAGAAATGAACACAACATTGTAAATCAACTATACTCCAATAAACATTGATTTAAAAAAAAGAATTGGTAACCACCCTTAATCCACCACAGGATGTTATGTACTCTATGATACAGGTACCCTATACCTTTGTAAAGACACAGCTCCAGCCCCAGGGACTTTGGGTTGAGATGAGAAGATTTGCATATGCTCCAACTCTGTGCTCTTGGTTCAACCTGTTGTATGCCGATACAGAAGTGTACCAACACCAGGACTGGGATCTTCAAATGTTTTTCCCAACAGAATGTTGAACGTGTGAATGTTTCCCTTCGCACATGTTTGAGTTAATATCCAAAATGCCTTATCATAAATTTAAATACTTGCAAGGTTATAATTTCAAATGTTCTGTCCACACTGGAAACTTAGAGTAAAACCCTAATATTTTCTCCTTTAAATATATTCTATGGAATCTCAATCACAAAGTGATTTGACATCCACCACCAACTATTTTTAGTACTACATGAACAAACTCTTACAGGAGAAGTTTTACTTTATTTCTTTTGCTCATTAAATTTGTATTTCCATTTTACTTCTCTACAATACAAATATGGGTCTGTATTTAAATTTAATTTTCTAAATTATCATGTGATACTTTAAATACCCTGCTCTACATTTTGAATAATTACTTCTGGATTTAGTTATCATTCCAGTAATTACTATTGCATAGTGGAACAAAAATGAAAATGTTTCACAAACTTTGATAACTATAAGAAAGGACATAAGATTTTATTGAAAAATGCATGATTAGCAAAATGGGTGATTTTTTTCCTTCTTTTTCTTTTCTTTTTTGTTCTTTTTCCTCTTTTAGTTCATATGTCTTTGGGTGAATATTACCTATTGCTAAAATGAAAAACTGATTCAGTGTCAATTCTATTTCTATTTTGTACTTTTATAAATTTAAGTACTTAGAAAATTCATCCATATAAATAGATAGAAATAGAAGAAAATTGTTATAACAATGTTGCACAATTCTTTGAACTCTTCCAACCTACACTGCAGAAATCATATTAGAATTTATCATCAAAAATTACTTTCAATGTTCTGTGGGCTGATAATTCAATTAAACTCTCCTTTAATTTGGTTGAAAAAAATCAGAAACCAATCTGACATATTATCAGGTCATTAGTATGGAAACATTTCCCCTTTTCTTGAGGTGTGCATCTCTGAGATAGCGACTTTGGGAAGATAAAGGAACAGGGAGGGGGTGCTTTTGTTCAATAAATTGACTGTTTGCCCCTTAGAAACCTAAAGAACTGCTGGGTCCCCTGAGTGAGCACCAGAAGTAGTTGGAGTTGGGGAAGGGGAGAGTGTGGTCTTTGGGGCTGTGAGTCAGGGCTCCCCACCAGGAAAGACAGCTCAGTTTTTCCACTTTCACAGACAGGGCACTGCTTGGAGAATGGCTCCTGACTGACCAATAAATCTGAGCATTTTGAGAAAATGAACAACAAGATCAACACGTTAGAGAGAAGCATGGAGAATCAGTTAACATAATGTATTTCCCTTTGGAAAATCCTTAACAAATTTACATTAACAATTATATATAAGTAAATATTTTACACTGGCAGAAGAATGATCGATTCCAAATTCCTTCTGAGGGAATAAGTTGCTGGCATCAGCAGATTTAGTGTTTTTATGGTATCTGAGAAAAGGAGTATGTGATTTCCATGGCACTATGTTTGTCCTCAACCCCAAATCATGTGTATAGACTGAAACTCTCCAAATGGGCCCAGTCATATTATTAGATGAGCGTTAATTGGAAAGTGTTTATACAACAGGCTTTGAGAGCTAGAATACAAACTATTTGTATGGAAAGATGGAGTCAGATTATGAATAATTCAGTGCCATGTGCAGACGTTATTGCTTGAATTTCAAAATAGAGTTGAAGTAACATTGACATAAGAAGGTCAGTGTTTATAAGTGTATGGAAGGAAAACAAAATATATTATATCACCACATGACTGTGGCAGAAAAACTAGCTATAAGCCCCAAATTGTGCTCTTTCTTCCACAATATAGATGCATATTTGGTAGATGGTTGCCCAGCTTAGGACATTTTTCAGCTCAGCTTTCTATACAGGTCTGGCCATGAACCATTTCTCTCTAATGAGCAGAAGTGAGATGTATCATGTTGTCACTGGGGTAATTAGGAAGCAGAGGAGCCCTGTCCACTGTCTTTTTGCCTTTCTACTGGTTGAAAGGGCTTTCCAGGTAGTTCTGCAGTCAAGTATCCACCTGCCAATGTAGGAAACACAAGAAACAAGAGTTCAGTCCCTGGGTCAGGAAGATCCCTTGAGGAGAGCATGGCAACCCACTCCATGGATTGTCCATGGAGAAATCCATGGACAGATGAGTATGGTGGGCTACAGTCCCAGGGCCACAAAGAGTCAAACATGACTTAGTGTCTAAACAGCAACAACAGCTGGTAGAAAATAATATTTGAGTGGTCCACCACAGCACCAGGAGTGGTGGAGCCGCAAGATGGAAAGTGGTAGGGTCTTTGAATCACAAGTTAGAAGAAAACTGCCTACTCACCAGGAATTACTCATTGGACAGTTACGCAAATGAGAAAAAAAAATTGTCTTACCCCAGTTGTTAGGTTTGTTATAGTACTGCCCTAATAAAACAGAGACACAGATTGAACATATATATAAATAAAAAACAACTTAAGTAAATTAATGGATGGTAGGGTGACATTTTATAGTCAAGAAAATGCAAAGTGTTTAGAATTAAAGGCTTCCCTGGTGGCTCAGATGGTTAAGAATCCACCTGCAAATGCTGGAGATCCTGGTTCCATCCCTGGGTCAGGAAGATCCCCTGGAGAAGGGAACGGCTATCTACTCCACCTGGAGAATTCCATGGAAAGAGGAGCCTGGTGGACTACAGTCCATGAGGTCACAAAGAGTCAGGCACAACTGAGCGACTAACACTATATTTAAGAAAACACAAAGTACATGTATGGTTATATTTTCCTATTGACTGGGAGAGTCCAAAGTGCCTCTTTTATTGCCAGGACTCCACTCAACCATGTGCATTTTTCTGCAATTAAAAATACTGAAAACTTGCACAAGTAAACTATGGATTTTTATCACACTATGGATAATTCTTTGGGAAATATTGTCATTCCAAGATGTGTCAAACAAACAAAAATAGCAGCATGTCACATTATTGAAATGATTCAGAGTTAGCAGCAAAGTCAGAGTGATGGCAGAGAGGGAGACGAACAGTTGTTCTGGCTGTGGCATCTGTTAACTGCACTTGGGTAGCATTGCCGCTGGCAACGTGTCGGCATCCACAATTGGCATAGGAAGAGCCTGCCGGGCCTTAGCCACCACCCATCCGTCTTCATTCAGCCTCCCTCCTAAAGGCCAAGGTTGTTGATGCTCTAACAAGCGCACTGACAGGCTTTATCAAACTTCTGTTTAGAGCCCACTGATCACAGGAGGGCAACAGATTTGCTGGCAATTTATACAAATAACATTGAATATGTGAGTTTGAATACTGATATTTTTTTAAAAACAGGAATCTGTTGAGTCTTCTACCCCTTTACCTGGGGTAAAAAGAGAGGAAAAGGACAAAATACCAGTGTGTCAATTCTGCTCTAAAACTAACTTTTACAAAACAGGAGAAAAATTAAGTCACATTTGAATCCATTATGGGTGGACATCCCATTCTAAATGTACAGATATCCAGCTAAAAGAACTTCTGAATTTTGCTTCATCTTTAAAGAAGTCAGTTTTGATTGTTTCTGAGAAAATCACATACGGCACACATTACAGTTACGTAGAGAGCAAGGTCTAATTGTTAAGTAAGTAAATAAGTAAAGTCACTCAGTCATGTCTGACTCCTAGAACCCCATGGACGATAGCCTACCAGGTTCCTCTGTCCGTGGGATTTTCCAGGCAAGAGTACTGGAGTGGGCTGCCATTTCCTTCTCCATCTAATTGCTAGGGTACTCCTAAATTCAAAAGCATTAAGACTTCTAATAATGTGGCTTAGAAATGTATTATTTCCTGCCACATTAGTAAACGAAAGATCTCACAGTTGTCATCGATTGCAGCCCTCTGGTGTGAACCAGTGAGCCCTGAGGAAACTCGGGAAGGAAAAGAATACCTGCCATCTAGCAACCATCAGACTGCAGCCACTCCCCATGGTGAGCATTAAGGAAGCTAAGGATGTGAAAACTCAGGACACTGGCTGCAGCTAGCCGAGGTGTCTATCAGAGGAAAAGTTTCAGTGAACCCAGACTCCTGCGTCCTCCCATATACATAGAAAAGCCCTAAATTCCTTAACTTGAGATATCTGGTTTTCTTTAATTAACAATAATCTTTTGATGTTCAGACTATCTGCTCTTTGTTACAAAATTTTTACGTAACCTGGCTCCCCTTCCCTTGTCTCCTTGGAGCAGTTGTCTCAGTATTACTTTAGATGCTGTTGCCTAGGCTTGCTGCTGTTATTTAGTTGCTAAGTCGTATGCATCTCTTTTGTGACCCCTCTAGGCTGCTCTGTCCATGGGATTTCCCAGGCAAGAATACTGTAGCAGGTGACCATTTCCTTCTCCAGGAGATCTTTCCAACTCAGGCATTGAACCTGGGTCTCCTGCATTGGCAGGCAGGTTCTTGACCACTGAGCCACCTGGGAAGCCCCTCCTGGGCTTGAAGCCCTAAACATTCTTGCCA
Source organism: Okapia johnstoni (assembly GCA_024291935.2). Lineage (NCBI taxonomy): Eukaryota > Metazoa > Chordata > Mammalia > Artiodactyla > Giraffidae > Okapia > Okapia johnstoni. Next base: position 100,775,229 of record CM044313.1, read on the forward strand.
AATGAAACATAGCCCTCAACTTTTAGGTCGTGCATATGTTTTAAGTCAGCATGATGATTATAGGCAAACAACAGTTGAACAGAGAACATCTTCACTTCAGTCCAGTTTGCAGTTTGTGGCCCAGATGTGTTGTTTACCTGCTGCCAGCCCTTCATCTTCAGATCCTTTAACCTTTAATTGACAACACCTTTTGGCCACTGTACATGATGTTTCACAGGCAGAGAGCATTGCTTTCCTCTCCTTATGGGAATAATCAGCTGAACAAAGAGCTCAGTTGTTCCAGAATCCATCCATCAGTTTTAAGAATTTGCTGTAGAAACCATCCCTGAAATTCTGGCTTATTTTTCACTCACTCTTGATGTTCTTGGCGGGTCAGTTTCAAGTATCTTCTTTCCTGGTGGGGATGTGCCATGGGCGTGGCTACAGGAGAGGAACCAGAGAGATGGGGCAGACACCCAGAGGCTCTTGGAGGTCTTGCTCAGGTGTAGCCTACATGGTGTCAGCTCACACCTGTTGGCCACAGCAAGTCACACGGAAGACTCAGGGCGGAGGAAGACATTCCTGTGTAGTAAGAAGGGGCTGATAGCTGACAACACAAGCTACCCCAGTGCACTCTCTCAATAACCCACCTAGGCACACAACAGGCATCACCCTATTGCAGAGGAAAATATCCACTAGACCCCTTTCAGTCAAAGATTCTCCACCAGGTCTCATCTGGAGACACGTGAACAAGAGCAATAACAAAAACGAACAAATAGCCAGGAAGTTATCTTAGAAGAAAAAGGATACAGTGATCACTCCATCTGCGAAGAAGTGGGGGCGCACGTTGGTCACGTCGGCCAGGCAAAGTCTGCCATGTCTCCTCCCCCAGGGGTAGGGTCGCGTGATTCTTGAATGCTTTACGAGAGTTACTGACAGAGTTGCTATGTTGGAATTTTACCATCATTCTTCTCAATGCTACTGAAATACACAAGGTTCCTAGCAGGTGTTCCAACCATCTAAGAAAACCCCTCAAGTTGACTGTGGGATGTTTCCCCAGCTCTGGCTGAGTAGGGTGTACAGAAGATTTTCCTGTCTTGCTAACTGAAGTGAAGTGTTAGTTGCTCAGTTGTGACTGACGCTTTGTGACCCCATGGACAGTAGCCCACCAGGCTCCTCTGCCCATGGGATTCTCCAGGCAAGGATACTGGAGTGGGTTGCCATTCCCTTCTCCAGAGGATCTTCCTGACCCAGGGATTGAACTGCGGCCTCCTGCATTGCTGGCAGATTCTTTACCATCTGAGCCACCAGGGAGGCCTTCTCTTGCTAAGTTATGACTGATTCAGAAGCCTGAACACTGATGTATCATGTGTGGCACCCTTTTATCTAATCATGCAACATATATGTCTGGGCTACAACTCATGCTCATTTCCAGACAGTGATTAACGAATTTTTGCTTTTTGTTTTAACATGTTTATGTCTCAACGGTAGGCATGATAATTCCTCGGTGTGCCTCCTTTTTCATTCTGTATGAAGACTGAGGTACGGCCTTGTCCCTAATCCACAGAGATGGTTGGCAAAATGGAGAAAGTGATTCAGTGCAAGGGATGAAAGACTGCAGGCTTTCCTCAAGGCTGGAGCAAATTCAAATTCCAGAATCGGAACCATCCACTGGAGAGACTGACATGTACAGGGTACTGGCAAGTGCCGGGTTGGATCAGATGAGCTCACTTCATTTCAATTTACTCTCTTAGCTTGCTCCAGTAAGCAACCGTGAGAAGGTCCATAAATCAGACTTCATCTTGAATCAGAACCTAAAGAATAAAGAAATGCAGGGGGTTAAGTCCCATGGAAGGGTAAGTTGAACTTACCCTGGTGGGTCACATGGGCAGAGATGCAGTAACATGTGGGTATCCTGGAAGCAGCTTTTATTTATTATTTATTTTGGCAGTGCTGGGTCTTTGCTGTGGGAAGACTACTGTCTAGCTGTGATGCTCGGACTTCTCATTGCGGTGGCTTCTCTTGACTAGGGGGATGGGCCCTAGGGTGCGAGAGCTCAGAAAGTTGCTGCATGCAGGCTTAGTTGCCCCGCTGCATGTGGAATCCTCTCAGACCAGGGGTCAAACATGTGTTCCCTGTATTAACAGGCGGGTTCTAAACCACTGGGCCACCAGAGAAGTCCCCTGGAAGGAACACTCCTTTTAGCCCTTCCCCCTGGTGGCTCATATGGTAAAGCACCTGGCTGCAACGTGGGAGACCTGGGTTCAATCCCTGGGTTGGGAAGATCCCCTAGAGAAGGAAATGGCACCCCACTTCAGTACTCTTGCCTGGAAAATTCCATGGATGGAGGAGCCTGGTAGGCTATAGTCCATGGGGTCGCAAAGAGTCGGACACCACTGAGTGACTTCACTTTCACTTTCCGTCTATTTCTGAAGCTCAATAAACCTGGACACTAGAAGAAAGATGGATCAACATGAGACATTTCATCCGTTCACCCGAAATGAGATCCAAAGTCTGTGCTTTCCAGTTAGACTCAGGTGATCAGTGCTGGTGCTGATGGAACCCAGGAAAAAGATGTTTTCCCTTTAACAGCCCTCCTCTTTCCCACACTCTCCCCCATTATTCCACAAGTACCCTGGTCCCTCCAGACCATCTGGGAGTCTCAGGTTCCCTGGAGGAGTAAATTCTCTTACAGCCAATCATTCTCCCACTTTAACAATCAGAGTAAGAGCTGCTTGAGCATCTTGCCTTAAAATCACACCAGGGTGCCTGATGACTGCTTTTGTGAAGTGAGCTCTCACAGTATTGCCTACTCTTCTGCCCAGCAACACTCCAACTTTTGCTATTTTCAGTTTTCAACTTTATAGATGACATTTCCACCCTTTCTGGCTTTGTGAATCTTTCTACTATCTGGGACCAAAAGCAGTAAAATGCTGACACAACGTTAGTATTAAATAATATTCAACCCTTGCAATGTTTACATTTTAAAGAGGACCACCACAGGGAGAGGCAGAAGCCAGGCCCCACTAGTGTAATTTAAGACCTTAAGACTCGTACTCAAGGGGAGACTAGCTGTTCTTGGTCAGGGGCTTTTGCGGGGCTTCCCTGGTGGCTCAGACAGTAAAGAATCTGCCTGCAATTCAGGAGACCTGGGTTCAAACCCTGGGTCGGTAAGATCCCCTGGAGAAGGAATGGCAACCACTCCAGTAATCTTGCCTGGAGAATCCCATGGACAGGGGAGCCTGGTAGGCTCTAGTCCAAAGAGTCGGACACGACTTACCGACTAACACTCTCGTTAAGACCAATTTATTAGACCTTATATTTATCCATCCATCCATTCATTCAAAAACAAATACTACTGAGCAGCAAATATTGGTTTGGTGCTGTTTTCAGGACAAAACAGATGAAAATGTCCTTATGGAGCTTATCTTCTAGTGAAAATATTATTTTACTAATAAAAACAGAAAGTACAGTTTGTTGAGGGTGGAGGAACTCGGTGTGTGCCTGCGTGCTCAGTCGCTCAGTCTTGTCTGACCCTCTGCGACTCCATGGACAGCAGCCCACCAGACTCCTCTGTCCATGGGATTCTCCAGGCAAGAATACTGGAGTGGGTCGCCATTTCCTACTCCGGGGGGTCTTCCTGACCCAGGGATCAAACCTAGGTCTCCTGCATTGGCAGGCAGGTTCTTTACCACTGAGCCACCTGGGAAGTGAGTCCACGGTGTATGAGGGGTGTGACATTTTAAATGGACCCATCAGGTGGGCATCACTGAGAAGCTAACATGTAGACAAACGCTTGGAGGAGGTGAGAGCATGGAATAAAAAGTCTGACCTCATTTTTGATGTGGGGCTGCTGACAGCTGGCAAGTCCACCACTGCTGTTCCCTCCCCTTCTGCCCCATATGTGAGCAGAGTGTTGGTGCCCTGGGAAACCCAGCCACGCAGCCCCGATCCTGCTGGAAGGGGCTGTACAAGCAGGCAGTCACACAGTCACCCTTGGGTTAATGCTCTGCTGGCCACATCTTGAGATTCTTAACCATTCTTGAACCAGAGGCCCTAAATTTTCATTTGCACTTCTCCCTGAAAATGATATTGGTAGTCCTTTCTCCCCCTCTGAATCAGAGCTTGAAGGAGTTCTAATATAAGATTCAGACCTGGCCTTTTCTTATCAAAAGTATCACTTTTTAACTTTCTTGAGATCATTGTAATGTTAACTTTTGAGATACATTTTGAGAAAACTATAGATTCACATGCAGTTAAAAGAAAATCTCCAAAAAGATACCAGACATGCTTTACTTGTTTTTTTTCCTAACTGGTAATATCTTGCATTAAAAGTATCTTTTTTTTTTCCCCAGTGTGAGGATTGAGCACCTTTTCTGTAACAGCTTGTTGGTTATAATGACATTTTAAAATATTTGGTAAAGTGAGCCTGTTTTCCTCTTCCTACTGTCTATAATATTAGGAGTTAGTTGCAAGTAAACTTTGAAAAGTGGTCTGCAGTCCTCTGCTTCTCTCACCATTTCTCTGATTTCTCTCCCTCTATTCCCAATAACTGCTTTTATCGATTCACATGGTTAAATCCAGTGGGCATTTGTTTCTCTGTTTAACTGACCTTTCAGCAGCATTGATGGAGCAGGAAATGGCAACCCCCTCCAGTATTCTTGCCTGGAGAATCCCAGGGATGGTGGAGCCTGGTGTGCTGCAGTCCATGGGGTCCAAAGTGTTGGACACGACTGATGGACTGACCACACAGCAGCATATATGGATTTGATTTCCGTCTTTTCCTGGACCTGGCTTCCAGGACACTGAGCCATCCAAGCTTCCTCCTATCTCATCGGGCATTCCTGAGTCCATTGCTGGTTCCGCCTCCCCCACCTCTGAATTCTGAGCTCTGGGGCTCACTCCTTGCACTTTGATCTTCTCCATCCATCCCTGCAAACTTGTTCTTAGCCTGTCCAGCTACATCTGAACTGAAGACTCCCAAACTCCTCTTTTCGATTTCAAACTTAACATCCCCACTGCTTGCCCAAGAGTACTTTGTATCATCACTTTGCACCAAGACAATCTCTTTCTTTAAACCAAGATGAAAAGCAATATTATATTAGAAACAGGATTATTTTAAGGAGTAATTGCTTGACCCATTTGCTAGTCGTTGCCCAAGAATTGGTAACATCTCCCTGCTTCTGTTTCTAGGTTGCATTTTATTTTATTCTTCTTTGAAAAAATTCAGGAATAATTTGAGATGCATATTTCTTTTACTCCAACATGAACTATTTTTATTTTAAAATTGGATTTTCAGTTTTTACATTATTTCCAGTCATCTGTAGTCTTTAACATTTGAGTTAAAATTTATTTTGAAATATCTAGCAAGTCTAATCAATGTATAAAATGTTGTAAAAGTTTTTGTTTTCTTTTTTTTCTTTTCAGGCTTATTCTTTTAAACTGAAGGCAGGTGGAGACTGTTCTTTTATACATATGTTTGTGTGTGTGTATATATATATATATATATATATATATATATATGAAAGCCCATTTATTATGAAAAGCCAATTTCAGTGTCAATATTCCAACCTGACCCTCTAAGCTGATGGTGTAGATTAGTGGGAAAGCATTATTCTAAAAATACTAATTAAAAACCAGCCAAACTGTGCTCCTGTGAAAGTGCCGCTCAGATCCCATGTAGCTCTGCCCAGCATCACCGCTTATGTGGGGCAGCCAGCTAACGAGAACGTCTAATCAATCAGGAGAAAGATTTTTCCACTAAATGAGGAAAAGATACAATTGAAGTAGGTTAAGCCAGTTGAAAGAGCTTTCTATGAAAGCAAAAAACTGTTAAACACTGGCACTTTCATCCGGTTGAACTTCACATGTACGGGCGCCTCAGTAGGAAGCGCAATGAAACTGCTCACTAGCAGAGCAACTCAGAAAGAGATGATTCAGAACAAATGAACACGAGAAAGAAACAGCAGTGGAGACCCAGACACAGAGAACAGACTTATGGACAAGGGCAAGGGGAGGGGAGGAAGGAGAGGGCGAGATGAATGGAGAGAGCAGCATGGAACCCTATACACTAGCATATGCAAAACAGGGAGCCAATGGAAATTCGCTGTGTGATTCAAGGAACTCACACTGGGGCTCCGTAACAACCCAGAGGGCTGGGGAGGGGTGGGAGGTGGGAGGGACTGTAAGAGGGAGGGGACATATGTGTACCTGTGACTGATTCACACTGGTGTGTGGCAGAGATCACCCCAATACTGTAAAGCAATCATCCTTCAATTAAAAAAATAATAATAAAAAAAGAACAAGTGAAAAAGAGAGAAAAAAAATAATTGTGAAACAAGAGTCTTCAGTAATGAGGAGCAGCTCAGGGATCCCCAACTGTGAGTGGGGCCCCTCCAAGTCCAGAGCCCACGTGATCCCCAAGGATGGTCCTTGCAGTGGGCAGTGACCAGGAAGGGCTAGCCCTGGTCAGAGGAACACAGAGCTGTACTCCCTGTGAGCGCCTCTCCGGACACGTGCAGCAGGGGAAGTGGGAGTGAAATCTCTAGAGGCATGGAAACCCCACTGACAGCAACAATATAATCATAATGATAGCTTTTATTGTCCTTTCCACTGACAATAAATATAACCCATGTTCACTGTGAAAAATTGAGAAAATGGAGAAATTCATGATGGGGAAAGCCACAATCATTCGTGTGTCTACACACATCTAGGTGTTACCAATACTTGTATAAATACAAAATTAGGACTATATATTTTACATATTGTTTTACAACCTGTGTATTTCTCTATGTCATCGCATAATTAGGTTGTAAATAATTTTCATAAGAATGTCATAAGCTTTTTTGCATGAGTTGAAATAGGCTTTGTGAAGAAAATGAGATTCAAATGTACTAACTATGCAATGGATGAAAAACATGGATTTGATTATACTTCTTTTGTGATATATTTCAGTTGTTTCTTTTTATTGTGTATACTAGTGCCGCAGTGACAATCTCAGTCCCCAGCATTTTTTGGCTTTTGCTTCTTTTGTTTTTTTTCGCTATGTTTTAATTTATTAATAGAAGGATAATTGCTTTACAGAATTTTGTTGCTTTCCATCAGACCTCAACATGAATCAGCCATAGGTATACATATATCCCCTCCCTTTTGAACCTCCTTCCCATCTCCCTCCCCACCCCATCCCTCCAGGTTGATACGGAGCCCTGTTTGAAGTTCCTGAACCACACAGCAAATTCCCATTGGCTATCTACTTTACATATGGTAATATAAGCAACTTTTGTCCCTAACTTTTATACACCTCTTTTTATTTCTCTAAATGTTTGGAGGAGAACAGAGTGTTCATTCAAAAAACTCTTGATAAGTATTTCCCTTCATAACATTTATATACATTTACATGCTCATTAGTCAGAAAATAAGAGGGTAAAACACATATTTGATACTCTTTGTCAATTTGGTAGATGAAAATGATACCTCATTGTCATTTAATTTTTCAGCAAAATTAATATATATGTTTAATATCTATTGGGTTGGCCAAAACATTCATTTGAGTTTTTCCATAACATCTCATGGAAAAACCTGAATGAATGTTTTCAGTTCAGTTCAGTCGCTCAGTCGTGTCCGACTCTTTGCAACCCCACGGACTGCAGCACACCAGGCTTCTCTGTCCATCACCAACTCCAGGGGCTTAATCAAACTCATGTCCATCGAGTCAGTGATGCCATCCAACCATCCCATCCTCTGTCATCCCCTTCTCTTCCCACCTTCAATCTTTCTGAGCATCAGGGTCTTTTCTAATGAGTCAGTTCTTCACATCAGTGGCCAAAGTATTGGAGTTTCAGCTTCAGCATCAGTCCTTCCAATGAATGTTCAGGATTGATTTCCTTTAGGATGGACTGGTTGGATCTTCTTGCAGTCTAAGTGACTCTCAAGAGTCTTCTCCAACACCACAGTTCAAAAGCATCAATTCTTCGGTTCTCAGCTTTCTTTATAGTCCAACTCTCACATCCATACGTGACTATTGGAAAAACCATAGCTTCGACTAGACGGAACTTTGTTGGCAAAGTAATGTTTCTGCTTTTTAATATGCTATCTAGGTTGGTCATAGAATTTTGGCCAACCCATTATTTTCTTGCTCCTTTTATGAATTATCCTTCACTCATATTCTATTTGGGATTTTCTTTTTTAAGCGCTCTATATATTTAGCATCATCTAGATAGATGGTTCAAATCTTGGCAGTATAAAATCCCCTTTTCTTTAGGGACCCAATCAATTACAGGAGCTTAGTTGCCCCCATGCTGATTGCCAGGAATCAGCTCACTGCAAAGCATTCACCGTGTATTACTTCTGGGAGACCTCCGTGGAATTCCACCACATGCTAATAAGCCTGTGATAAGCTCATAGCTAGTGACTTGTCATCACTTCCTGCTCTCTGACTGCCTCTGTCCATCTTGGTATCTCCCACATGTCCATGTGTACCATCAAAACACCATATCAGGAAGCCATACAGCTGCCGTCAATGATCAGGAGTACTCTTAGGAGTAAACAGAGAAACCGTGTTCCCTAGGGTGAGAAACCAGTAGTGCCAATCCTGTAACCTCTGTGGGTGGCTGTCCTTAGGATGCAAGAGCTTGCCAGGCTTCAGTGAGGAGATGAGTAGCCTGGAAAGGAGAGCTAGAGCCACTGTCCATATCCAGGAGCATCTGCGATCCAGCTCAGAGAGCCAGATGTGCCCTGCTACACAAAGACACTAAGCCTTTGTCTGTGACAAATGTTGCAAATATTTTCTTTTTTGTTGCTGTTTTTCACTTGCTAAGTTGTCTCCAACTCTTTGCAACCTCATGGACTGTAGCAAGTCAGGCTTCCCTGTCCTTCAGTTCAGATTCATGTCCATTGAGTCAGTGACGCCACACAACCATCTCTTCCTCTGTCACCTCCTTCTCCTCCTGCCCTCAATCTTTCCATCATCAGGGTCTTTTCCTGTGGGTCAGCTCTTTGCATCAGGTGGCCAAAGTATTGGAGCTTCACCTTCAGCATGAGTCCTTCCAATGAATATTCAGGGTTGATCTCCTTTAGGACTGAGTGGTTTGATCTCTTTGCAGTCCAAGAGACTCTCAAGAGCCTTTTGCAGTACCACAATTCCAAGGCATCAGTTCTTCAGTGCTCAGCCTTCTTTATGGTCCAAATCTCACATTCATACATGACTACTGGAAAAACCATAGCTTTGACTATATGGACCTTTGTCAGCAAAGTGATGTCTTTGCGTTTTAACACACCTTCTAGGTTTGTCATAGCTTTCCTTTCAAGGAGCAAACTCAAATTCATGTCTATTGAGTCGATGATGTTATCTAACCGTCTCATCCTCTGCCGCTGCCTTCTCCTTTTGCTTTCAATTTTTCCCAGCATCAGGGTCTTTTCCAATGAGTCAGCTCTTTGCATCAGGTGGCCAAAGTATTGGAGCTTTGGCTTCAGCAACAGTCCTTCTAACGAGCACACTAGCCTTTGTCTGTGACAAATGTTGCAAACATTTTCTCTTAGTTCTGCTATAACTTATTTTTTCTTTATTTTAAATTTCTGTTGCAATTTATTGGGTTGAAGCACCTACCTTCTTCTGCATGAATTGAAATGAAGAGCTGATTTCTTTTAATGGAAGCATGGCCCACTAGGTATTCTGAAACTCCTCCCACTGCAGAACACCAGGAAAAGCTGGATAAAAATAAATCCAACTGCTTTGAAATGCAGAGCTGTGCTCACAACAAAGTAAGGAAACTCCTAAGGGTTAAAAATAAAGAGAGAATAGAAATTCACCTGGTTGCTTTGGGGCAACTGGAGCAGGAAGCAGGTGAGACACACCTATCTTGATGAGCAATGGGGGGGGGGTTAGATTTCAAGGTCATAGGAAATAAGGTCTTAGGGCATGCAGGAGGATGTGATGACATTTCTTCCCCTCCCTACCTCCCAAAAGCCCTTGATTGGCTATATCAAGGGAAATAGTAGGAAAGGGAAATGTGAAAGGGAATGTGAAACATTCACTCATCAGCAAAGAGATAATCAGTGATTTCTCCTGGGCTCATGGGGAGAAAAATTCTTCTTTTAAAAATAATAATCCTGAGATTTATTTCATGAAGGTTTGGAGTTTGATTTTATTATGCATGAGACCCCCAAATGAGAAAATTAGCAACAACAGAAACAGCCCCAGTCTGATATCACTTCTGGGATTTCTAAAACTTTCTGCAAGGGACATATTTTAATACAGGACACTCAGGGTTTTCATAGATAAAGACCCACTGAGCACAAACTCACAATCTAAATTTAAAAATCACAAAAGAACAATCTATAATGCTATGTGTACAAGTCAGCAGAAAATATAGATTCAGAACCTAGAAAAATAGGATACTGAGGACAAAATTAGCATACTTGGAATGACTAATGCCACAAGAGAAAGCAGAAAGTAAGCTCAATATTGTTACAAAAAGACCATGTACATTCTAATAATGAAAACCATGTCTGTTGGAAATAAAAGCTTCAGGGGCAAGTTAAAATAAGGAGTTAAGCCGGATGTATCCAAAATGAGAACTTTGAGCAGTTACTAAAGATGTGTTCACTTGATTTAATATCATTTCCCACAGAAGAAGCGCCTGTCCCAGCATCACCCAAGGAGGATGCCCCCTGTCTGGGAACAGAGGGAAGATCAAATCACAGTGGAAGATGAGATGACCCTAACACTTCACAGAAGGAGTTTCCTACAATTCCCTCATTGGCAGTATTGCCAATACTCTAGAGGAGAGAGACTTAGAGGTAAAAAAAAAATTATATTTGTCCTGCAGTTATAGCTATAAACTAATTGCAGGTTGTTTTATAAATATTATGTTACACATTAAAAAGATTCCATAGTGCGGCAGAGGCCACTCAAGTTCCACAGTATCAACTTCCTTTCCTTCTCAAGCAATAAAAACCTTGAGCTTTGTCTGGGCACTAAGCCATGCTGAAAAATGAGTTTATTCTTGAGATATAATTCTGAATAATAGGATTGCACAGAAATGATGTGTGAAATCTCCAGGGATGTAGCATCCTCTTTCTGCCTCCCCACTGGTAGTAAGAAATGTTGGGTCGTGAAGACCAGAGAATTAACAAGGCACGATGCGGGTTCCAGCAGAAAGGGGCCTGGTGCTTGGTAACCTTGTGGAACAGACACAGCAGGTCAGATTTTATGCGAGAAAGAAGTCAACTTCTAAATTGTCCCACGTTTGGATGAATCTATAGAGCAGAATTCTATTCCTGGAAATGCAAGTTTGCCTTTGTTAGAACCTAAAATTGATGTCATTGTCTTAGAGGAAACATTCTGATAGCAGGTGGCAAAGACACAGATCATGGTGGCTGGAAAGCTAGCGAACCTTGTTGTGCCCTGACAAGACACTCGGTGACACTGTCTGCTGCAGTTTCCTGGCTGCAGAGCACATGCCATCACCGCCATCACCACCATTCAGGGAAATCATCAGAAAAATCCAGCATGCTGCTGTGCTCTGGGAGCTGCTTGAGATGTCAGAGAGACCAATTAAGACTAGAGCCATCAGACGGTAAGCAAAACTGGAAGGACCTCAGCTCTGCTATGCCACAATCTGTCTTGAAGAAGAGACTCACTTATTTGTAGACAACTGAGTTGAATAAGGGTCCTCTTGGGATTTTGTAAGGCTGATAAATACAGCCTCTACCCCAAACTGAGACAGTGATCAGAGGCAGCTCAGAGAAGGCTGCAAGGGCAAAAGATCATAGGTTGTTCTCACACTCCTTAAGAAAGGCATTTCCTGTTATGAACCACTAATGGTAAAGAACCTCCCGACCGATGCAGGAGACCTAACAGACATGGGTTCAATCCCTGGGTTGGGAATATCCCTGGTGGAGAAAATGCCAACCCACTCCAGTATTCTTCCCTGGAGAATCCCATGGGCAGAGGACTCTGGAGGGCTAAAGCCCAGAGGATTGCAAAGAGTCGAACGTGACTGAAGCAACTTAGCACGCAGCATGCATGTCAGACAATGGGAGACCAGAACAAGGAAACTTCCTTATGTTGTTTAGTCGCTCAGTTGTGTCTGACTCTTTGAGACCCCGTGAACTATAATCCGCAAGGCTCCTCTGTCCATAGGATTCTCCAGGCAAGAATACTGGAGTAGGTTGCCATTTCCTTCTCCAGGGGATCTTCCTGATCCAGGCATCAAACCTGTGTCTCTTGCATTAGCAGGCAGATTCTTAACCAACTGTGCCACCTTAGAAGCTTCTTTCCTTAAGACACCCTCTAAGTAGTTACAGTTTATTTGAAAAGCATGTTGGCAGAGCACAGAGGTAAGGAAATAAAAATATGAATTTTAAGGTTGAAAAGGGTGTTGTCAAGGAAGCTGCAAGATGATCCTGTGTACGTAAGTGATCTGTGACCCACTGTCACCCTGCTGGAGGCTGGGCTCGCCCCAGCTGGATGGCACAGGCTAAGAGACCAGCAAGGGCCTCCCAGGAAACAAAGCCATGGAAGACACGGATCAGGATCTCCTTCCAGAGACTCTTCCCAGTGCAGCCAGACAAAGGGACCAAAGCACTGACTCCACTACCTGGCCAGGGACTCTTCAGAGGGATTTGCTTAGTAGTAAAAAACAGCTTTCCTCCCTTATGGCAGAAAGTGAAGACGAACTAAAGTGTCTCGATGAAGGTGAAAGAGGAGAGTAAAAAAGCTGGCTTAACACTCAACATTCAAAAATCTAAGATAATGGCATCCAGTTCCACGACTCCATGGCAAATAGATGGAGAAACAAAGGAAACAGTGACAGAATTTATTTTCTTGGGCTCCAAAATCACTGCAGATGGTGACTGCAGCCATGAAAATTAGAAGAAGCTTGCTCCTTGGAAGAAAAGCTATGACAAACCTGGACAGCATATTAAAAAGTAGAGATTACTTTACTGACAAAGGTCCACATAGTCAAAGCGATGGTTTCTCCAGGAGCCATGTATGGATGTGAGAGTTGAACCATAAAGAAGATTGAGTGCCAAAAAATTGATGCTCTTGAATTGTGGTGTTGGAGAAGACTCTTGAGAGTCTCTTGGATTGCAAGGAGATCAAACCAGTCGGTACTAAAGGAAATCAACCCTGAATATTCATTGGAAGAACTGATGCTGAAACTCCAACACTTTGGCCACCTGATGTGAAGGGCTGACTCACTGGAAAAGACCCTGATGCTGGGAAAGATTGAAAGCAGGAGGAGAAGGGGATGACAGAGAATGAGATGGTTGGATGGTATCACTGAATCAATGGACATGAGTTTGAGCAATCTCTGGGAGATGGTGACGGACAGGGAAGCCTGCCGTGCTGCAGTCCATGGGGTCAAGAAGAGTCAGATATGACTGAGCTACTGAATAGTAGCAACAAAGAACCAATAGCTGCTGTTTGACTTTCATTGAGAGATTATTTTCCTCATTGAAGCTTTCTGTTTCTACTTTACCATTGCATACTGAATGCAATAGACGGGCAGAAATTTATCTTTTAATTTATACTTGCTAGACTGAGGAACCCACGCCTGGACCTGGTGGAGGCAGCACATGTTCAGAGCCAAAAATGAAGTGAAAGTGAAAGTTGCTCAGTCCTGTGCGACTCTTTGCAACCCCATGGACTATACAGTCCATGGGATTCTCCAGGCCAGAATACCGGAGTGGGTAGCCTTTCCCTTCTCCAGGGGATCTTCCCAACCCAGGGATCGAACCCAGGTCTCCCGTATTGCAGGCAGATTCTTTACCAGCTGAGCCACAAAGGAAGCCCAAGAATATTTGGAGGTGAACACAGTGACAATATGGGATCACCCACCTGGGGTAGGGGTTGGGTGTGTCCTCACATGAGAAGATGATTGCGTGTGTGTGCTAAATTGCTTCAGTCGTGTTTGACTCTTCGCGGCCCCATGGACTGTAGCCCGCCAGGCTTCTCAGTCCATGAGATTCTCCAGGCAAGAATACTGGAGTGGGTTGCTGTGCCCTCCTCCAAGGGATCTTCCCAACCCAGGGATCAAACCCACATCTTTTGCATCTCCTGAATTGGCAGATGGTTTCTTTTACCACTAGCTCCACCCGGGAAGCCTGAGAAGTTGATTAGACATAGATGTTTGGATGGCCAGAAAGGCCAAGCAAGGCAAAACTAAGACAAAAAGCAATAGCTCTTGTTTCATCAAGAGTATATAATTCCATACACTATATTTAGCTTGGCACATGGATCCCCAGAATCAAGATCTGACCTTGTTACGAAGTTCCAGCCAAGGTCATGTGTGTGTGGGCTTCACGGCATGTCCCCATGGGAAAGAGTATTCCTCCCCTTTCTCTTCCCCTCCCTTCTTTTGTGGCTGTATTTTTGGGGTGATGGTTAACCATGCTGGCCGATGAAGACATAGGAAGCCCACCAGGGATGGCCCCAGAGATGAGCCAGGCCCCAAGAGGAATTTAGGAAGCACTGTATCATCATTGCTCTGACTTTTCCTTTGCCTCCAGTGTTTAAGCCCCTGTTATTTTGGGTCTCTGTTATATGAAGCTCAGTTAAATCCTTATTACCACACGTGGCTAGGTTAAGTCTTTCTTGAATAATTCTTTCAAGGTCTTTGTACAGTGTGTTGTTAACAGATCCAAGTAAACTGTGAAATATCTGAAAATGGAGGACCAAGTTCAAATGGATAGCCAAACAATTATTATGGATGTGTGCACGACTGTGCACATACATCTCCATTGGAAGGTGAAGCAGTGAGAGGTAAACTACAGCCCCTTTCCTGTAAGGAATTAATGGGAAGAGTGGAGCACAGGGGTGGGGGTGGGGACTGGTTTATGGGCCAGGAGGCCGAGCAGCAGATGTCGCTGTGTCCCCAACTGGCTCTGTGAATCTGAGAGGGACACATAATCACTCCAGCCTTCAGCGTCTTTGTCTGTGCAATGAAGTTCAAGATCAACGATCTTGAAAATCCCTTTTGGCTCTCAAATCTTATCTTGACATTAACAAAGTCATATTAATTTTGCAGTTGCCTAATCTGCAATTATACATTCTCGCCTTCAACTCCATCTGTTTGCCGACCTCGGGAATGGCAGCCATTAAAAGGGGAACAAAAATGCTTAGAAGTGAAGTTTGCCGCTTTTGTTATGAAATAAAATGAAAGTGCTGAGTGTGTTCTGTCAGTCCAGATTAACATTTGGGTGCAGGAAGACCGTGATGCCTGTGTACCAAAGACTGGGAGCAATCTCTTCACTCTGCTGCTGAGTTCAGTTGCTTTCTTTCTCCCCTAGAATTGCTGGGAGGTGGAGAGGGAGAAAGAAAAGTCATGCTTTGAAACCAAATGAGATGCTTTTCCCTTTTAATGAAAATATTGGGGTGGCCAAAAAGTTTGTTCGGGTTGATGCTTAAGATGTTACCAAAAAAACTGGAATGGACACACTCCTTTGTGGCCAACACACTACTTCGGAGAACATCTAGATTTCCCATCTGTTTTTCTAAGTAAAGGGAACTGGGAGGCCCTGATGCCCTTAAGGTTTGGCCAGGGCACTGAGATTTGTAAGTGACTTGCTCCTTGTCATACTTATCTGGCTACTTGCCCCGAGGGGGAGTCACCTGGGCAGGTACGCTGTGCTCGAGTTATTTCTAGACAGGTCCAGTCAGCCTCATCCCAGTCTTGGAGCTATAAGATCTGTTGCTGCCTAGATTGCTAATACCTTTTGTGAAATAAGTAACCTACAACTCTTTGGTCTCCAGTCTTTAAGGAATACCTTGACAGGCAAAGGCTTCTTATGGAGAATCACAACTCAAAGGAAGCTACATCTTTTGTGACTTGGACAAAACTCAGGACTTGTCTTAAAATGTAGATTTTCCTTAAATTTGCAAAGTGGGCAAAATGAGCTCCTGTACCATACAAATGATTTCCTTACACTAGGTCATGTTATGCTCTGAGCATGAACAGTTTATCCAAATCCTTAGTATTTTTGTCACATTCAAAAACTGTTGGCAATAATCTAACGCAGCACTGGACTCATTCTACAAGAAAATAGTTTTGAACTCCTTATAACATAAGCCACTATGCTGGGCACTGTGAATACCAAGAAGATAAAATCTGGTTCAGGTTTGAAGAGATGATGTTCCCGAAAACAAACTTTCTGAGAATAAAGACTGCAAGGGGAAGGAGGTGGCAGGAGTATAGTCATAAGAATGGTAAGATCTTATAGCAAATCTGATTTACCCACAGAAGATAAGATGCAGGCTGTGTGATGCTAAGATTTCTGTAGGCTATCATTCTCAAGGGGTGGTACCCAGACCCACAGCATCAGTATCACCTGGAGACAGATTAAAGATGCAGTCTTGGACCTCACCCAAGACCTACTGAATAAGACACGTGGAAGGGTGTTGAGCACCAGTTTGATTTTTAACAAATTCTCCCAATGATTCTGAGGCGTGTTCAAGTTTGAGCACCACTGGGATCAGCCACATAGGAGCCAAAGACGGGTCTCCATCCGCTTTTGTAAATGATGTGCTGTTATTTAGTTGCTAAATTGTGTCCCACTCTTTGCAACCTGAAGAACTGCGGCACACCAGGCTTCCTTGTCCTTCACTACCTCCTGGAGTTTGCTCAAACTCAATGTCCATTGAGCTGGTGATGCCATGCAACCATCTCATCCTCTATTTCCCCCTTCTCCTCTTGCCCTCAAATTTCCCAACATCAGGGTCTTTTCCAACAAGTCGGCTCTTCGCATCAGGTGGCCGAAGGAATTGGAGCTTCAGCTTCAGCATCAGTCCTTCCAACGAATATTCAGGGTTGATCTTTAGGACTACCTGGTTTGATCCCCTTGCTGTTCAAGGGACTCTGAAGAGTCTTTTCCAGCACCACAGTTCGGAAGCATCAATTCTTTGGTGCTCAGCCTTCTTTCACATCAGTACATGACTACTGAAAAAACCATAGTTTTGACTATATGGACCTTTGTTGGCAAAGTGATGTCTCTGCTTTTTAATAAGTGTTACTGGAGTCCAATTCATTTATCTGTTGTCTAGAGTTACAACAGAGACCCATGGCTCACAAAGCCTAAATATTTACTACTGGGCCTTTACAGGAAAAGCTCAAGAACCTCTGGTCTGGTACCTACTAGAGGTAGGGAGAGGAGCCGGCCTCTGAGGACAGCCGTCTGAACCCCATCTCTGCCTCCTTCTTGTCTGATGTGGGGGAAGATTACTTCACCTCTCTGCAGCTCAGTGTTCTCATCCATAAAGTGGTTATAATAATAGTTTCTAACATTAAGAGATTTTGCGAGGGCTCAAGAGGTCAGAGCGTTTCCCTCGGGGCTCAGGGATTAAGAATCTGCTTGCCAATGCAGGAGACAAAAGTTTGATCCCTGGGTTGGGAAGATCCCCTGGAGAAGGGAATCGCAACCCACTCCAGTATTCTTGCCTGGGAAATCCCATGAACAGAGGAGCCTAGCGGACGATAGTCCACAGGGCAGAAAAGACTTGAACACGACTTAGCAGCTAAACAGCATTTTAGACCAGAGCCTGGTAAGTGGGAAACACTCTACACATGTCGGCTATTGATATGTGAAAGATATGTTGCATTAATAATACACTTGGCTGGGGACTTCTTGAGTCTCTGATGTCTGTGACTTCACCTGTGCAGACATCATGGATGGGTGAATCCCGTGCCATGCATGAGGGTCTGGGGAACAGAAGAGAAGGCGATCCTGCCCACTCAGAGAGGGGAGCAGCATGAGCTTGGTGGAGGCTGGCAGGGGTGGTATCATTTTCCGGGAGCAAGGTACCTACCTGCAGGCCATTTCCTCACCCACCCTAGAGCCTGACATGTCTCCCTGTGGTGAGCAGGCATGATATCATCTCCTGAGGGGCAGGGAAAGGTGAAATGAATATTATTGCAGCTCCTGTGCTTGTGTGATTAAAGAATCATGTCTGTGCTGGTTGAGCTGTGAAGTTAGGCTAGAGGGAGGGAAAACAAGGGTCAGAGGGATCTTGGAGCTACTCAGTGGGGAATCCTGTCTCATTTCATATCCCTAAGAAGTTGCTTTCACTCAAGTACAAAGCTTCAAAATCTGATCCTCGTGGAAGAGAAAAGTATGTATATGTGTGTGTGAGAGAGAGCGAGACGGAGACTGAGAGAGAGAGATAAGACAGAGGCTCCCATAATATAAGCAATCTCTAAAGTAATCAGGCAACAAACATTTTGCAGGAGATATTATTGATGAGCCAAAATATTTTATAGTTGATATTTTAATGAATCATTTGGGCAAGATGAGCAAATATTAAGAATCTGCTCTGATTACATAAGACTTTAAACAGAAAAACATGTTCTTGATACAGTTTAGGATGGAAGGAGTCACTATACAGGCTGCTCAGTGCAAGAATTCTAGAAGCTTAGGGATGGATAGAAAAACACTCCCAATGGGGGCACTCCAGCCTTGGTTCTACTGGATCATTTCTTCCTCGGGACAATCAGAACCACTCATGCTTTAGAGATAGGTGAGCTTTTGTACTGACAATAACCCAAGTAAGTACAGATTGTGTTTCAGACTCACCCGGGGAGATTTTTCAAAAATCACATGTCTGGACTCAGCCCCTAGAGACTTATTCACTGGGTTGATGGTCAGCCTGGGCTTGTGCTTGTTTGCAGACTTCCCGGTTATTTCTCATTAGTCACACGGGTTAAGGGTGGTGATGACCAGTTCTTTCTAGAAGAGATGCTAGAGATTAACATCACATTCCATTGTATATGTTATTCAGGTTTACTGTGTTGAAACTTGCTTGAGAAGTTTAATGGAAAAAGGATGGAGTTTGGGGGCCAACCATTCTGGGTTCCTCTGGCTATTAGTCTGTGAGTGTCTTTTTAGAGGTTCATTCTCACTGAACCACATTTTCAAACCGTGTAAAATGAAGAAGATGGTGCCCTTTCCTCATGGCTGTTGTCTGCCGACCCACCTGTGTCACCCTGCCTCATTCACTGAGGACTCCTCTGGGGGTTTCAGCATCTACACTGATCAAACATCTCAGATGCTACCTTCTGTTCCATGACCCATTTGTCCTCCCCCACCCCCACCTTCAACAACCACTAATATTTCCACCTGGGCTCCCCATTGCCATTGAAACACTATGATGCAATGCATGCCCTCATCCTACTCTTTCCCCACAACAACTTCTTCTGCTTCCCTTTCAAAGGGACCCCTTGCAATGATTCCTTGACTGTATCTTGTCCTCCAGTCCATGGACACTGTGACTTCTGTCTGCACGTCCTCCTTAGTTGGCTTCCATTGCAGGACCATGCTTAAAGCCACTTCCTTGTAAACATCTTCAGTTTTCCTGCTTTTCCCTTTTGCTTGGGTAAACTGTTTCCTGGTTGGATCCAATTGTCGGCCTTCCTCATGCCTCATTGCCTGAGCTGCTGAACTTTGCAGGAGAAAATCCCACTGGCCTGGGGATGGGGTTCGCATTAGGATGATGACCATCAGTTTCTGTTATCTTTCAAGGCAGCAAGGAGATCCCAGAAAGTTTGTCTTCCTGATTTCCAAGTTGTCGATTTCACAGCTTCTCTTTTCTAAACTTCATACCCTCTTTCTTCCTGCAACCCGAACCTGCCATCATACTTCATTAGGAAAACAAAAGTTATCAGAAGGGCAGGCCTGCATCTGTACCAACAAAACCTCCACTCCTGCTGTGTCTGCTCTCTCCCTGCACCTCTCTGCTATGACATGGCGGAGACAAACTCCAGCTCTCTCCGAACAAATTCTATTGTCTCTTATCTTTCCAAGACCTTCGTTCCTGGGATTATCTTGTTTCCTCTACTGCATAGGCAATTTCTCTCTGGCTATGAAGGTATTTCAATCAATATATAAACATGCTTCGAATGACCCACTTTAAAAAAACAGCCCTCTGTGCTGTCTCTCTCCAACTGCTACCAGTCCTTTTGTTCCTCTTCAGGACAAAACCGCTCTAATGAGCTCTCTTTGCCTACTTTCTGCACTTCCTTACTTCCCGTTAACCTTCTTTATTGAATGATGAAATCTTCTGAGCATACAGAATAAGATAGTAATCTAATGAACACCCACCCAACCAGCTTTGTACAATCTTAACCATTCTCAATATTTGCCTTGTATCTTATTTTCTTAATGGAAAACAGAATCACAGATAAACACAGTGTCCTGTGTTTATCTTTCCACCATCATGGATTTCATCATAAATTTAGTGTTTAGCATTTCTGTTACTATTATACACACTGAGTATGTATCCATACATTATACAGATATTTGGGGTTTGAATACTTTATATAACCTGGCAGTATGTGGCATGTTCTCTGCAACTTTGCCAACTGGGCTGTACGGGAATGTACATTTTCAGCTTTATAAGAGTGGCCAAAATGCTTTCCCAAGTGATTGCACCAATTTACACCTCTAAAGTTTCCCTTGTCAATATGTGCTAACAGTTGGTATTGGCAGAGTTCTTCATTATTGCCAATCTGATCCGTTTTCCATGGTGCCATGTTGCTTTAAATAAATTTCCATGATTATTAAGGAGATAATTAGTCTACTCCTAGGTTTATTGGTCAGTGAGCTTCCTGTTTCATTTGCACATTTTTCCTTTGCTTCCTCTTTCTCCATTGGATGGTTAGGAGTTAAGAGAATATATATATTCTGTCTACCATCTTTTGTCATTTGTAGGAAGTGAAAATCCTCCCAGGCTGTGGCTTGCTTTTAAGTTGTGTTTTGTCATTCGGAAGTTCCAAACTGTAATGTTGTTTGCCGTATTTACTTTTTTTTTTTTTTCTTTAAGACTGGTCTTTGTATCTTATTTTGAGAACTGCCTTCCCTACCCAGAGGTCATATAGATAGATACATGTTTTCCTAAATGTTTTAATGTTTTGTTTCTCAGTTTGGCTTTAATCTACTTTGAAGTTATTGGCCTGAATGGCTTGAGGGAAGTATCTGATTCAGTGTTTTTTGCATCAAAGTAGTCAACTGTCTTAAACACACTTGAGCCCCTTGGTCACAGTCATGGATGGGGTAGGTTAGGTCTGTTTGTGGGCCCTCTGTTGGTTGTTCTCTTTGTCTCTCCCTGTGACAATGCATCAATGCCGTAATTGTTACAACTTTATGAACAGGATTGCTAGTTTATAAGCCCACCTGTTTTGTTCATTTTCTACACAAATTTCGTAACCACTGCCAGACGTTTGCTCTTGTCTTGCAAGATCCGTTGTAAGATCTACCCAAGTTTCATACAGCCAGCCTCATTGAACCTCCATTGCATTTAAGGATAAATTCAGGGAGCAGGGACATTTCCAAACAAATATATCATGTTCAAGATATTATATACTGAATCAGTCTACTTATAAATGTGATGTAGAATTACTTTATTTAGGACCTATTTGGGTGCTAAGTCACTTCAGTCTTGTCCGACTCTGTGCGACCCCATGGACTGTAGCCCTCCAGGCTCTTCTGTCCATGAGATTCTCCAGGCAAGAATACTGGAGTGGATTACTGTTTCCTTCTCCACAGGACTTCTTTAGGACCTTTAAATTTAATTTTATAAGTTTTCCACAAAGGAAAATTGACCACTTTGATGCAAAAAACACCAACATATCGTTTGCTGACATGATTCTTTGGTAACAAATCAATGTTTTTTATTATTGTTATCTTTTCTAAATTATATTTTCTCATATTTGCTGCTGGCTTACGGGAACACAATTGATTTGTGTGTTGAGATTCTATCTAGCAACCTTGTAGAACTTTCTTTTCATTCTAATTATTTATCTGTAGATGTTTCTGCAATTTAAAATTTGTTCCTCCCTTTTCAACCATTGTTTCTGTGTTGACTAGAAGTGTTGGTATGTGCACACTTGTCTTGATCTTCTCTTTCAAGCAAATAGTTCTAACTTTTCACAATGAAGCGTCAAGTATTTTATTAATTTTTTTTTTTTGTAGACAGTCTATTAGGTTAGGTAAATTCCTTTTTATTACTAATCTAATAGCCAACAGGTTTTGTGGCTTTTTTAAATGAAAATACATGTTGAATTTTATCAGAGCATATTATATGGTTACTGAAATTGTTACCCCATCCACGCTCACTCTACTATCTTCTTTCCTGCCATCCACAGGTGGACAGGATTCTGAAAAAAGGCACTTTGGCTTAACAGTCAGGCAGAGGGGCAGGATTCTCTGAGGCAGGCTGTTTAGGTTTGATTATAATAACAAAAGCGATGGAAAGCAAGTCAAAGAAATAGTTCCAGCATGGGGTCAGAATTGGCTTTTCCCTGCAATAAAATGATCATATGGTTTTTCTTTTTTGTTTAGCTGCTGAGGTGATTTATATTAGTATATTTTTTAACGATAAAACATTCTTGAATTGTGGGGGATTTGGGTACAATTTTCATGTTCACCAGGATAACTTTCACAGAATGGGGTAACCTGTGCATTGAATATTCAGTAGAGTTCTCTTAGAACACCATGCAGGCCTGTTTGCTCTTCTTGTCGAAGTGTGTACTGATTCAGTTTCTTTAATGGTCATAAGTGTTACCGGATTTTCATTTCTTCTTTAGTTTTCTAAAGCCAAATTTCCCTAGCGAGTTACATATCTTTTCAGAGGTTTGTCTGTTTTGTTAATCTTTTATGATTTTTTTTATAACAGCTTTGGTGTCTCCCATTCTCTCCGCTGTATCTGTAGCATATTTCATTCAAATGTGGTATTAGTTACATTATTCCCCTTGCTTTGTCTTTTTCTGAGTTTTTGAGTTAGACATCTGGCTTGTTAATTTCGATCTTTCTTAGAGTTCTCATCACAGAAAAGTACTTTTTTCTATTTCTTTAACTTTGTATCTGTATGAAATGATGGATGTTCATTAAACTTACTGAGAAAATCTTTTTATGATACAAGTCAAATCATTATGCTGTACATCTTAAACTTATATAGTGTTGCAGGTCAATTGCATCTCAATAAAGTGGGAAGAAAAAAATTTTACTACTTCCATCTTAATATAAGTACTTAAGGCTAAATTTCCCTGTAAATATAACTGTAACTAAATCACATTTTATATACAAGTTTCTCTGATTTCCATTATTCCTTATTTGTCATGTTATTCAAAATATGGCTTAAAGCCAACAAATGTGAAGTTTTCTAAATTCTTTTTTATTTTTATTTTTTTCTTTTAAATATTTATTTGGCTGTACCAGGTCTTAGTTGCAGCATGTGGGATCTAGTTCCCTGACCAGGGATTGAACTCAGGTCTCCTGCTTTGGGAGCTTGGAGTCTTAGCCACTGGACCACCAA
This sequence comes from Okapia johnstoni, assembly GCA_024291935.2. NCBI lineage: Eukaryota > Metazoa > Chordata > Mammalia > Artiodactyla > Giraffidae > Okapia > Okapia johnstoni. Next base: position 100,798,513 of record CM044313.1, read on the forward strand.
GGAAGTCTCCTAAATTCTTTTTTAAATTATTAATTTGTAACCCAGTTATGGTACTAATTATTCAGAATTAACTGAGGCTTGTTTTGTAGCCCCAGACGATTACTTTTGTAATTTTTGCATGAGTGTTTGATATATCCATACCATATCAGAATAACCTTGATAATTGCTTTTCTCAGAATATCTAAATTCATACTATTTTTCCCCCTGTGAATTTATCAATTAGTGGGAGAGATGTGCACTATCAATGATTGGGGATTTGTCAATTTTCCTTACAATTCTGATTTTTACTTTTTATATTTTGAAACTCTTTTGTTAGTTGTATATGTATTTCTATCTCCTAATGAACTGAACCTTTTTTTAGATGGTGAACATTTTTACCAAAAAAGATTTGAATATAAAAATCTGTTTCTAATATTAGTATTTGTAAACTAGCTTTATTCTGACTGATGTTTGCCTGGTGTATATTTTTTCCCCTTGTTGCTATGTGCTTTATGATATAATTTCATTTTATGTATTTACTTAATTTCTTCTAGTTTTCCTCTTGCACGATTTTTTTCTTTCCATTTATCTTCTTTCCATTTCCAGTCCTCTACTGGATTGACCAAGCTGTCTTTTTTCATCTTTTTTCCTCTCTACTGTTTCAGAAGATTGTATCTGTGGCTCTTCTTAGGCAATTACTATCTTTGATCTTTTAACAAGTGTCAACTTTTAAAGTTAAATATTTCAGCTTTTTTCCTGGAATCTCTCTTCCCCCATTTTTTTGTTACTCACTACTCTTCCTTCCAAAGTTAGCCTAAAGGCCACCTCCTCAATGATGCCTGTTCTGACTCCCCAGACTAAATCAGACACCCCTAAACTTGTCTTTCATAGCACTTACCAGGGCTTATGCCAACATACTTGTGAAATCAGTCACTGACCCCTACCTTCCTTAATTCCTGTAAGGGCTGTAAAAGGGCAGCATTGGCTGTGCTGCTCTCTATTCTACTCTTAAAGTGCAGCCCAGTGCCAGCACATGCCAGGCAACAAACGACGCTGAAGGCAAGGAAGGCAGTAGTGGGAGGGAGAGAAGGGCCGTGTGGGTGGTGATGCTGAGAGATGAACCCACAGGGATGCTGACTCTGGGAGAGTCTCACACTTCTGTCAGTTAGGAATCACATTCTTCCGCGAAAACCAGAACAGAGACAGTGATGGACAAAAATGGGAAATTCACTTCTTTTTCATGTTATGCAGTCTGGAGGCAGAAGTCCTGGCTTAATAAAGGGGCTCCATAAAGTCAAGAGGGACTCGGGCATTTTTTCCCCACAGCTCTACTATCCTTGCCGGCTGTATGCTAAGTTGCTCAGTCATTTTTGATTTTTTGTGACCCTATGGACTACATCCCGCCAGGCTCCTCTGTCCATGGGATTCTCCAAGCAAGAATACTGGAGTGGGGTGCCATTCCTGTCTCCAGGGGATCTTCTTGACTCAGGGGTCAAACTCTGGTCTCCTGCATTGCTGATGGATTCTTTATTGTCTGAGCCACCAGGGACGCCCTTACTATCCTTAGCTCATGGCTTAGATCCTGAGATTATGAGTCCAAGATGGTAGCTGGAATTTCAACCATTACAATCAAATTCCAGGCAGGAATCTCGAAGTGGGAGGGAAGGGCAAGAAAGAGCATGCCCAGTTAGTTGTTGCCCCTTTTAGGAAACCTTTCTTGGAATTTCATGGACTTATATCTTATTCATCATGGCTAAGTTCCATGGTCAAACCTAGATGTAAGAAAAAAATTTGTTTTTCAAAGCCAGGACGATTGCAACTTAAATATAACTGGGGGGGTCCTGTGTTATTAAGGCTGATGAGAGTGGGGGTGGTGTTTGCGGGTGATCACTGCGATACAGTGATGTAGACTAGGTGTGACAGGGAGACCGGTAAGAGGAGGGGTTGGTATTTTGGGCGAGAGAAGTTGACATTCTGAATTAAGGCAACAACACAGGAACGGAAAGGAAGGTCTGAGATGAGATTTGACAGACGGTGCGACTGGGTTCTTAACAGCTCATCTTCTCACTGCGTTGCTCCAGGAGACACTTTACCTATTGGTTTAATTTCACTTAGTAGAGAGGCTTTTCACTGAACTCAAGGTCATTGTGAGTTGATCTCCCTGGTAAATGCTGGAATAAATGAAGACTAATTTGTGTTTCTAAATACATCAGGAAGAGTATTCTCTTCGAAAATGTTTTTCCAAATGTACTTATTTCCTCTCAAAGCTCTATTTCCAAAGACAGATGAATATAGAGGACAATGATTAATAAGTACAAACATAATTTTTTTAAAAAAGTATAGTCATTCTTTGTGTATAGATACTCAAGATATACACAAGGTTTAATGTCAGAAAATGACACTCAGGAGCGCTTCATCTCCATGTTGCAAACAATTTGCATTTCCTCTAGGTAGTCCCAAAATTTTTGAAATTTTGCATTTTTTTCCCTTTCCCCATATGATACTTATAAAAAGATGACTTGAGGTATTTTCAGCACACCGATTTTATTTTAAGGAAACTGGGATGCTAGAAAAATACATACATCTAGACATTTAACCATAAACACCAGGAAAAATACTTCAGATTTCTAGAATAATTTGTTGTTCTGGTTACACAGTTGAAGTAAAAACACGTCTTTTATTAATAGGCCCTTATTAAAAGTGAGATTAATTGCTAAGATTATGTAAGATTAATTTTCCTAAGTAAAAAATAAGGGAGCATTTCTTACTGAATATGCACTCACGTTGCTGTACCCTTGAGTTCTTGCTAAGGTTCTTGGTGGGTAGGATTTAGGCAGGCTCCTCCTTCGAATTGGAGAAGGCAATGGCACCCCACTCCAGTACTCTTGCCTGCAAAGTCCCATGGAGGGAGGAGCCTGGTAGGCTACAGTCCCTGGGGTAGCTAAGAGTCGGACACGACTGAGCGACTTCCCTTTCACTTTTCCCTTTCATGCACTGGAGAGGGAAATGGCACCCCACTCCAGTGTTCTTGCCTGGAGAATCCCAGGGATGGGGGAGCCTGGTGGGCTGCCGTCTATGGGGTCGCACAGAGTCAGACACGACTGAAGCGACTTAGCAGCAGCAGCATTCTCAAATGTGCCATAACTATTCTTTCTAGTCTGTCCTAGTTTTGGAGCTGTGTTTTAGAATAAAGCTGGTCTGCTTACCTCTGCCAGGGGAGTGGGCTGCTGCACTACAAGGGGAGTGAGCGTTTCTTGTGTTAAAAAAAAAAAAGAAAAAAAAAGCTAAAGAGTTTCTGGTGAAGCTCAAGGGATGTGATTAGGAGCTGACGGCTCCCTGAGCACTCCTTTCTCGGTGATTCAGTCACCTGCAACTGTAATTGTGAGTCTTCCAGATATTTAAAATTGGTGAACAAAAAACAGCGCCAGGCAACTTTAGTGATGTACAAAACTGCCTATCTTTTTCTCAATGTTTGGCCATTTTAAGAAAAAAAAAAAAAAAAAAAAAAAAAACCTGATGGGGTTCATCAGATGATCTAGTCGTTTTTTCAATTTCTCAATGGATCTAAAAGAAGGAAAACAGCGTGAAAAGAGAACACTTGTGGTTGATGACTGTAATGTGTTCCTGGTTCATCAGTAGGAAAATCCAGTTATGATGGAAACGTCTAGAACCACAATTTCTATGCTGAGGTTTTTCATGATATGGATACAATCTCATTGCATTGTGAGGATCACAGACAGCAAAGTTTCCTGCTAAGGTCCCTTATGACCCACAGCAGCATGGCATTCTCCTCTGGGTGACGTTCTCTGTAACCCTCTCCTGGCTCCTTTCAGCTGAGGCGGCAGTTTAACCATGAGGCTGAAATTCAAACACAAGGGAGGGAGGTAAAGACAAGACAAAATCAGTTATTTGTTTCAGAGATATAAGAGACCCCTCACATTACCACCCAGGTGAATCAGGAAATGGATGGCGTTTTTCAAATCACATGAATCAGCGCCCCAGAATTCATCATTTTCACCAAGTGTTTGGTTGGTTTTTTCGTTCTTTTATATTATCTGCATGGCTCACCTAATACAGTGTAGGGAGAGCTCTGATTTTATGTTTAAAAGAAGATAACTAAACACTTTTGTTTTGAAGTAATTCCGTCTAATTTTGACTGTGATGAGAAGCAGCTTAATGTCACATGGGCTTCAGCTCAGACTTATCAAAGAAAACAAACTCAGAAATTGCATTTGGGAAAAGAACACACCCGTGGATTCTTTTAAATGAGTTTTGTTGCAGAGAGCCTACCTCTGTGCAGGGCCGCGGGTGAATATTTCACTTGTACTAGTTTCTTTTTCTGTTAATGTTTACAAAGGATGTATGTGCCAGCAGGTTTGTTTAAGCTCCTGACAAGACTATAGCTCAGAAAAGTTCAGGAACTTTCTCCAGGTTGCAAGGTAAATCATGGTTTCAGTTTAGTTCCATGTAGCTTTAAAGGTGCATCTTAAATTATTATTTGGTTTCTCCCATTCCTCACTTTTATTATTCATTTATTTATAATTCATTGGCACTAAAAATACATATTTTAACAACGCTTTGGTGTAGTCTGTAAGTACCTGTCAAATTGACACCTCCCCCCTTCCTCGGCCCCCGACACACACACATATCCACTGGCTTCCTTAGTTGCTCAGTCGGTAAAGAATCCGCCTGCAATGCAGGAGACCCAGGTTCAATCCCTGGATCAGGCAGATCCCCGGGAGAAGGGAATGGTTACCCCTCCCACCCCCCCAGTATTCTTGCCTGGAGAATCCCATGGATAGCCTGGTGGGCTACAAGTCCATGGGGTCTCAAAGAGTTGGAAACGACTGAGTGACTAACACTTTCACTCCTTCCACAGACACATAAAGTTACATAATTGATCCAGTTAAATGTTATCAGCCCTCTTTGGGTGATACTTCCTTTTCCCTGCTGAGCCCTCTATATGCCAAGACTTTTTTTTTTAATGCCTTTAACTGTACTGTTGAGGGGCAAAGGACGAGGAACAGTTAAACACGTCGGATTCTAGTTTGTCTCCCTTTGCCCTGGCAGCTGAAGGATCCAAGGTCCACAGAGCCACCCTTGGATGGTGTCAGGTGTGAGGCTGGGTTCTCCTTCCCCCTCCCTCCCCACAGGAGCAGAGCAGCCTGGCTAGACCTTGGCCAGCCTCTGCCCTCCCCAGGAAGCACTCCTAGGTCTCCCTGCCACATTGGCAGGAGAATCGGAATGTCGGGAATGGAGCTGGTGCCTCACATGCCCAGGACAGAAGGAGACCTGTTAAGCTTTTCCTGAAGGCCCCAGGAGTCCAGCAGCTGCCATGCACCTGGCTGAGTGCCCCCAGCACAACCCGGGGAAGAAGCATCTCAGAGGCCAGCCCAGCTACTGATATTTCCTCCGGACATCTTAAGGAAATCCGAGTGAGGCCCTGAGTAGTACCTCCAACCGCTGCATCACCAGCCCTACAGAGAGACTGGAGATTTGAGGGCTGGCTGGGCTTCCACGGAGACCCGCGGGATTACCTTCATTTAATTATTTTAGTAAACAAAAAAATACTTCTAGAAAATAAAGATAAATCAATGTCAGTTTGCTTTTCTATTGTCTTTCTCCTAGATCTACGTGGCTACCGAGGGAGCCGTGACACTTCCAGCCAGCGATGGGTTCTTTGTCTTTATAGATGAACGCAGGGGCACAGTTCTGGGCACACGGGGCCACCTGGCCATTGTCACAGCAGGACAAGGGCCGCGGTGGGGCGTTCACGAATCTCCTCACCCCAGGAAACCTTGAAAGCCACGCTCTGAAGCCGAGTTGGAGAGAAAAGGGCCTAGAGAGACTGTCCCCCACCCCCCTCCAGCAAGGTCAGGCGCAGCCCTTCAGCGTTCCCTCTCAAAGTTTTGCAACCAAGTATCAACACACTTTTTTTCCCCAACAAATTCCAGTCTTGAAAGGTACTCTGCTCCTCAACTACGAATCTTTTTCGCCTGAGTACTCGCTCAAAAAGGCGAAAGAACCGGCCGAAGTGCAACAAGTAACATTTAACCCCATAACTGGACAAGACGACTGTCCATCTGGGACATTATCCTCTCTTAACACACAGCCTGGCCACTCGGGGATCCCCTGACCTGCCTCCCCGGTTCGCCGGATTTGTTCGCTTCTCTAATTCAACACTGCAGAAATTGACCCGATCTAGCCAGGGAGGCGCACTCCCCCCTCCCCCAACTTGCTCCTCCAAGAACCCGCAGCAACTTCCCTCGGTCTTTTACGGAGTTTCCAGCGCTGAGCACACAAGAGGATGTCACAGCAGAGAATCAAAACCACACACTCGGCACACACTCGGAGTCCAGAGGACCCCCGCGGCCCCTGCCCATGCCCCCCCCCCCCCCCACGGCCGGATTAGCCGGGGGCTGGGGGGAGCGCACGTACCTGGAGCTGAGGTCGCTGGAGTGGACGCGCCACGTCCCGGGGCTCGGCCCGCGCCGCCTGCGGCCCTTTATACCCGCCCCCCACCCCAGCCCCCAGCAGCCACGTCGGAGCCGCGGGACGGCGGGCTGGAGCGACCGAAAGTTGCGAGGCGCGGGAGGGGGGCTCCCTGAAAGTCAACGCTCGGGCGCGCTCGTCCTGGGAGGGCAGGAGTGGGGGCCCCCCGGAGTCCAGGGGGGCGCCCCGGGAGCAGAGGAGGGGGTCCAGGCTCGGGAAGGGGCGGAGTCGGGGGAGGGGCCCGGGAGGTCAGGCGCGGGGTGGGTCGCTCGGGTTTCACCGGGGCCGGGAGGGGCAGGAGGAGGGGCGGCCGTGGGCGGGGCTAACCCAGCGTGGGCGGGCCCGGGGCGGGGCTAGGGCAGGGCTAACCGGGACGGGGCGGGTCCAGGGGCGGGCCCAGGGGGGCCGGGGCGGGGCGAAGGGGCCCCGCGCTCCCCGCCCGGGCTCCCAGCACCGCTCTACTTGCCGGGAAGGCAGCGCCGGCGGCGGCTGCTCTCCCTTCGCTGGCTCCCGCGCTCTGCGCTCCCACCGCGGGTGGGCTTCGCAGCCCCCTGCTGTCCGCGGCCCCGGGCCCAGCGGCGGACCCCCACCACCTCCACCTCCTTTAGGCGGGGGTCACCCCGGTCCTTGTGGCTTATCCCAGGGGCTCCCCTCTCCTCACTCCACCCGGCGACTTCCCTGTGGAGCTGGCTGGAGCACCCAACTTCGCCTCCTCGCCCGTCGCCCCCGCTGGGCGCGAACCTGCTCACCTCCCCTCCGGCCGTGCGCCCGGGGACGGTGCGCCTGGTGCTCGAGCCGGCGCTCCCCCTACTCCAGCCCGGAGCGCAGCGAGTTGGGGGTAACTCTAGGGAAGTGGCGGGGGGCGGCGGCGGCTGCAGCCTGGACTTCCCTCGCGGGAGCTGAAGAAAACCCTCGGAGCCGCTCTTGACATACCGGGCACCGGATGACTGGCACGGGGAGCGTGCCTCGCACCTGGTGAGCGACCCCCCCCAACCCCGCACGCCGCCCAGTCCCCGCGTGGTCGTAGCTGCAGCCGCGAGCGAGGCGCGTTGAGGGGCAGGACTCGGGGGCGGCAGTTGTCGGCGCGTGGGTCGTGTGGATCTCGGGAGGGTCGCTCTGCAGGCGCGGGGGACACAGTCCCGGGTTTGCGCTTGCGGGATCCGGACTACCCAATGCGGGGGGGGGCACCCACATTGGAGCAGGTTCGCGGGCTGGAAGTTTGTGTCTCCGCCTTTGCCGAGGTCTGAGCGTGCAGAGGGAAAGAGGGGAAGCGACCCGGTGGGCCCCCGGGTTGGGGGAGAGAGGGCACCCCTCCTAACGCCTCCTTAAGGTGCGCAGCGGAGATCGCTGCACGCACCGGGCGCTTGGCCGGGCTCGAGCCGTAGGGAGCTGAGGGCAGGGTCCCAGTGGCCGTCACTTCGCAGTGCCTGCCTGGGGCAAGGTTTTCTGGTCGAGTGACTGGGGCTCTGCGGCGCCCGCGAGAAACCTGGAGGCGGTGGGACCCGAGCTCAACTCCTCCGAGCGCTGTCGATAAGCAGGGAGGGAGACCGAGGCTGGCAGCCGCCCCGGTAGCCGCGGCCGGAGAGGTGTAGAGGGCCTGGGAGCTGCCGGCCCGATGGGCTGGCTGAAGCCAGGCCAGTCCCTTTCCGCGGGCATCTCTCCGGCCGCCCCACTACTTCGCATCCCCCCTGGCTCAGGATTTCGGGCTTGGAAGGCGAATCCGGGCGCCAGAAGGAGGATGCGTGGAGGAGCCGCGACCGAGGAGGGGTCTCCCGGGGTCTCTCGCCGCCGCGGCGCCCGGTGCCAGGCCTAGCGCGGTCAGATCCCGGCTTCCCGGGCTTTGGCGGGAAGCGCGTTCACCTCCTCGCCCTCCCCTCGCTTTGTACCTGGATGCGGCTGGCTGTTTAGAGTTGGGGTTGAACTTTTTTCCTGCACTTGCGGCGTCCCGGGGACCCCCGGTAGGGGGCGCCGAGAGCGAGCGCTGGAAGAGGGCCTGAGGATGCTGGCTGGCTAGGGAGGCTTCCTCTGTGCCCGGTGAGTGGGTGGGGGTCCTGGTGAGCAAAGCGCAGGGTCAGGCGTATCTTGCCATCATTTCCAAGAGGCGGAGGGTGGCTGATCTGTCGACCAGAGGGAGCCGTCAGCCTTGTTAGAGGGGACAGGAAAGGTGGTCAGCAAACTCAGGTCCTTTAAATAGAAAGACTCCTTCCAGAGACAAACGCATCCCTGTAAATTCTTCCTGTTTGCGCGTCTGCCTTCCTCTCCCCGTGACCTTTGTATTTTCCCAGAAAGAAATAGGAATCGGGTGAAAAGAATGTGATTTATGTTTAATATTGACATGAAGTTCTCCTCCAGGAGCAGATTAGTGAAAACGCCAGGAGTTACAAATGATTGTTGCATCATTTTTTTTTTAAATTAAGGTTTATGTTGAATCTTGTTTTTAAGAAAAGCAATTGTACGCCACAATCAGCTTATCCGGAAGAGCCCTGTCATGATGGCCAAGTTTGCAATCAAAAGATATGTTATTAATTACAGAGTCAGTCTTTCCTAAGGAGACCCAGAAAGACAAAAACAGACTTTACCAGGGAAGGTTTTAACACCTAATTACGATTGCTAAATTAATTGCTGGTTAATGCCACTTCCATTATTGAAGAGAGGGCAGAGTTTATCCTGCACTATTTTGAGTGACCAGTTCACACTTTCAGTTCAAGCAGATAATAGCTTAACTTGTGTACCATTTAAATAACTTTTCCTTTATGTCTGTGTTTACCCCAGAGGAAACAGGGATTTTGTACCCCCCAAAATTTTTTTCCTTGTTTGTCTTAAATGAAAATAGTGGCCTGAAGTGCAACGTGGGCCACTTGAAACAGATTTCTTTTTCCTTAAGTTTCTTTCTTGCAGAAACTTTGCCATGATGTAGCAGCTCATCCATGGTGCTACACTGGTCGTGCTAATTCTCTGCATACTCATGGAACCCTTGGGGTGATGAGCTGGTACCCGCTTTTACATGCTTTTACATACTTTGCTTAACAGGGAGAAGATGGATGATGCTAATCATTTTATGTCTTTTACAAATTGCACTAACTCCATCGGTTGTTTTAATGGCAAGCAGCTGTGAGATTCCTGCTGCGAGCAAAGCCTTTGGTCTCCTGGGTGGTAAAGCTTGTTTTTGTCCAAAAGAAGTTTTGGGGATGTTTAAAACTCGATAAAAATAAACCTGTGCTCTTCACTGCTGGTCTCCTTTTAACATGATTGTTCTCCCTGTCTGGATAGGATGGAACGTAGAAATGTATAGTGAGTGTAGTGGCTGTTAAAAGACGTTGGCCAGTGGGGCATGATGAATATGTGCATATTCCCATAAACTTTTGCTCAAGTTTTAGAGTTTGTAGACCTTCTGAATCCCCAGCTATGGCTTTGCAGCAAGAAATCTTGTTTACATTAGACTCTTGATGGGAATTGATAAAACCAACGGGCTTTTCTTTGCGTTGTATGCTAATTACTCAGAATAAGAGATGCCAGTTCCTTGGGACTCTGTCCTTTGCTCCTGATACTGGAGAGAACTGCTTAGCCGAACCATTACATAGTTTATTAACTTGGTGATTATTTTTAATGATTCCAAATGTCTGTTTTTGTTGTTATAAAGTCACTGAAATGGAGGCGTTCCTTCTGATACACAGACCGGAAAGTGGGGGAGGGGAAATTCCCCTCCTTCATTAAATGTCCAGCAGAGGTCTAAAGGCATCCCATTATATAAACAAGTAATCAACAACTCCAGAGTTAACTCAGATTAGAAGAGGTTTGGATCACAAATCCTACAGTTTGTGAAACAGAACAAGTTAATTAGTTTATACTATGTCAGAATCAAGGAATCCATTTTTGGAGTATTGTGTGTACAAGTGTTTGAGCAAAGTTCCACATCCTGCAATAAATCTTCCATAATTCTTGATTCTAAAATTATACTATATTTATGTTTTAAAATGCTTCTGAACTTGTTGCTATAGTTACACAGACAAGTTGCTTAGGGTATAATTATAACACCAAGGTGACACATTTTTATGTTTAGAGTGAAATAATTTTTAAAAGGTAAGTTACGGTGTCTAACAAATTTGAGTTACACCCAAGTGCAAAGCGTGTGTGTGGAACCTTGTCCATTTCTGCCCACACGCATCTTTGTACATTTATACAGAGAAAGTCAACTATTTTCTTGAGTCTTAAGATTAGAACAAGTAAGCACTTTAAAGTTGTTTATACTTGTCTTTGTGTACTGTTGTTAACATAGACATTTTCACATATGTCCCTGGCAGCCTTTTAAAATGGAGATGAAGAAGTTTTGTTGAAAATTGCTGGTTTTTATCACTCTGTTTGCTGCCTTGTAGAAATGATCAGTCGTAGATAGGGGGCAATCTGCGGTTTCTGGAGAAGGCAATGGCAGCCCACTCCAGTACTTTTGCCTGGAGAGTCCCATGGACGGAGGAGCCTGGTGGGCTGCAGTCCATGGGGTCGCGAAGAGTCGGACACGACTGATGCAACTTAGCAGCAGCAGCTGCAGTTTCTAATTCCTGCACATATTGGTAGCATCTTTAAGATTAAATTCAGCAGGTGAAGAGTGGCTAGTTCATTGGGAAGCAGTTTGAAGGAGCAGCTTTTGGTGTGCTTGATAAAGATGTCACTGACTTCTGTGATGAATTTATCAGGTGCTGGTTATCTAGATTACACAGAATCAATTTCTAACAGCAAGAAAAGAGGAGAAAAATTAAAGCAAGCTGGAATATACATAAACAAACTTGTTTTGATTCAGAATTTATACCAAACAGAACAAAGCAAATGAAAACTTGATCCAAGAGAAGGTCCAGTATAACAATTAAGTTATCATTATGTACTGGTATTGACATAATTAATTTTTTTCATCTAAAGGTTCTAGATCTAGGGAAACTTGGCTCTGAATTTCACAGAGTATTCTGAAGCAACTTCAAAGACAAGCTATAGTTCCCTAGGGCATGACATTTAAAATAGGATTAACCTGATGGTGGGCTCAAGGAAACAGAAAATTTTCTCAAAGGAATTGCTGTTGTCTTTTTCTTTACCTTCTTTTATGGTCCAAGATTAATGGCTGTTTGACAAGAGCGAAGTTGAGCACTTCACTTCTCTTTCCTAAGTTTTAAAATGTATTAGTGTGGTACTGTTGCATTTGGAAAAAAATAAATCATTCCATTCTTTACTCCTTTTTTCCCTACATACACTCGAATTGGTTTCCTGATTAATATTGAAGAATACTAAATTTTTAAAAGAGAATAAATTTTTAGAGAGTAATTTCTTTGCTTTCTGGAAGGCCATGAACTCACTAATCTTTATCTTCCCATCTGTCATTCATTACTTGTCACCATCTCTCTGAGAAATCGGCTACCCTAGGGTTCATATAGAATGATGAGGAGGTACATATTGGAACAATTTTATTTTATGTTGCATTTTTATGTCCATTTGAGAGTAGATCACATTACTGCAATAGGTAATTCAATTACAGATACGTATGATAAATAACCAGGAGATGGATGTTATCAGAAAGCAATTCTCCTGGAGAAAATAATACTGTATTTGCTGAGATGTGAAATTAAATAAGTTCTAGGCAAGTGACAATCAGGATTGAGCATGGCCAAATTGTTCACAGGAAAAAGAGCCTCTTTCAATCCGTTCAAATTCACCCAACCTTTGGCAATGATATATGGTATGATATGCCTATGCAAAGAAAAAGCATAGAGAAAAAAAGAGAAAAAAAATTAAGTAATAAGAAAAAGTCTGCTAAGCTGTGTCTTGTGAATTGTCTGCAGAAACAAGATGGTTAGGGTCTGGCTGTTAACTTCCCAGAACAGATTCGTTCCTCACAAACTGACCCCCAATACAATTCCTTACAAAGAGCTTCCCTTTCTGTAAAGAAAACTGGAGATGTGACATGTCTCGGGGAGCTGAACTCAGTTAGCCACCAAGGAGGCAGCTGCCCGCTGCCAGGACTTTGCAGGGACTTGGTGCCAAGCGAGTGCCCCGGATGGAGGCCAGGGACATTTATGGCTGGACATGCTGCAGCCAAATGGGCTTTAGCATCACAACTGGCTGCTGTGATCTCCTTTTGCAATTACAGGGCCCAGATTTAGATCTGCCATAAAACTTTACTGATTGTAAAGCTGAGAACATTGTTTGTAACTGGTGCATAAAGCTAAAATAATCCCTTGGGATGCTAACCTCCCTTTGTTCAACGGACGTTGCCATGAAGCCATCGTTCATGCCAGTTGATGTGCAAGTCGGAACGGGAGGAGAAGTTGCTTCTGAGACACCCATCAAGTCAGTTCCTCGGTGTGTGCTAGCTGTGAACTTGACTTTGGGAGACTTAGTTCTGGGAAAGCTGGGAGGAATAGTTACCAGGAGCCTGGGCTCTGATAAGACTGCTTGCCTAACTGGGCAAGGCACTTGGGATGGCAGCAGAGAGGTCCCCAGGGGGCAGCCCGCCCGCGGGGCTGGAGCGATGTCGGCAATAGTGGCTGGTTTCCAGGCCATCTGGCGAGGGGTGGTGAGGGCAGGCTCCAAGTTTGGGCCTGGAGGACAGGTCGAGGGGACAGTCTTGATGCAATGAGAGAAGCAAGCCAGCCAAACTGGCTGCCCGCCAGGTATGGGTACCATGCTGTCAGGTGGCTGATGCTAACGTGCAGGAAGAGCCAGGATCCTGGACCCTGCAGCGGGCTGGAATCCGTTCCTGGTCTGGGGGATGAGTGCCTGAGCTCGGGAAATCGAGCATCCTGTGTGATCCCGGCCCCCTGACATGACTCAGTCCCACCACTGTCTCCTCCTCCTGACCCCAGCCCCTTTGGACTCTGCGAGTTCTCTTCCTTCTGCTCGGAAGGCTTTTCCCCCAACTTGCCTGGCCAGCTCATGGCTTCCAGATCTGGCCTCTCGGGGGGCTTTCACTCAAGTGTCCTGTCTTCAGAAAGGCATCTCCTCATCACGCTAGCTAGGACACCATCCCCTCCCTCTTTCCTCTCTTCCTCAGCCTCCTCTTTTTCTCTTCGTAGCATTTTGCTCCAACCTAACATACTATATTGGCTTAAAGTCTTTAACCAACAGAGAATGGAAGCTTAGGAGCCGGACAATACTGCCCCTAGTGAATCTGTGTTTAGAAGAGCGCCTGGCACACGGCCTGCCCTGGGTTCAGGTATGTGGTGAGTGAATGAATGGGAAAATGCCTTTATGTGGTATATAAATAGTACAGTCTGCGATACAGTGTCCTGGATAAAAGCTATGGCTTAAAACTTTGGGGGCCAACCATGGAAGCTAAAAACTATTTAGGTGGAGAAAAGTGTTTCAGATACTCCCAAACTGATTTATTAACATTGTCTTGAAATACAGATGTCTTGGTGAGCTAAGGACCGTGTGCTTCATATTTCCTATACAGGGCTGTTTGCCCAGTTATAAATGCTTGTAAATGGATCTGTGACCTTGCTGGACTTGGATATTAGCATAAAACACTTTGTGTGTATTCCAATAGTTTATGTATATTAAAACATAAAAAAAGTGAAATTCAGGGGTGTTGTTTATTTACTGAGAACAGCGGCCCTTCCCTCTGCCACCCACAGGCACAAAAATTCCAGGGACTGTATTGTATCCTCATGACATTTTCACACATTACTGAGACTTTTTGAAATTCCAGAAAAAGTTTAGAACTGTGGAAGCCTTTCTTCTTGTATTGCTGAGATGAGGCCCATGAGCCCTGTCGCTTAGTTGGATTTATAGATTTAATAAGCTGCAACAGATGAGTGGATAAACAAGAGCGTGGTCCAGCCATACAATAGGCTACTATTTGGCAATCGAATGAATGAACTCTTGATACGGGGCACACTGAGTGTGAACTTTAAAACATTATGCTTTGTGAAAGAAGCCAGTCCCAAAACTGCATGTTGTATGATTCCTTTTATGTGAAATGTCTAGAACAGGTAAACCTGTGAAGACCGAAAACAGATTTGAAGTTATCTGGGATTGCGGCTGGGGATTGGAAGAAACTGCTGATGGGCAGCTGGGGTTTTTCAGGGAGATGGAAATATTCTAAAACTGGATAATGGGGACAGGCACACAACATATGCATTTACTAAAAATCATCGAATTGTACACAAATGGTATGTAATCTATGCCTCAGTGAAGTTGTGTAGTTCCAACTTAGCACCGAAGAAATCCAAAACCTCAAAATGCAAGTGGTGTGTAAGATAGTGACAATAATTGATAATGTTCTGAATGGTTACAAAGTACCAGGCATTATTAAACCTTTTACCCACTTAAAAGAAAAAAGAGCTCTGGGGTGTACTCTCTAAAGAGTTCTTTGAACCACCCACAGCCTAAACAAATCCTGGTGTGTTTCCTGGAAATTGTGTCTTTGTTTCCAGGATTTTCACAAAGCCCAGCTCTGAGGCCACCGGATGCTGGGTGAGCAGCATCTCTTTGATCCCCAGGCACTTCCTGGGAAGTGTATCAGAGCTGTGATCTCTGTCCTGAAAACTAGCAAACCCGGGTTGTTTCCAGATGAGACCCGGAACCAAATCAAATCAATTAAACTCATCTGACCCCCGGACTACTCTGTGTTTGCTGCACACCAGTTTCCAGTCGTCTATTAAGGATACTTCTCTTTTGCCAGTTTAAAAAAATTTTTTTGGTGTTATTTATTATTGTTATTATTTTTTTTGGCTGCACTGGGTCTTCATTGTAGTGCACAGGCTTCTCATTGAGGTGGCTTGTTTTGTTGGGGTGCACAGGCTCTAGGCACGTGGGCTTCAGTTCAATTCAGTTGCTCAGTCGTGTCCGACTCTTTGCCACCCCATGGACTGCAGCACGCCAGGCCTCCCTGTCCATCACCATCTCCCGGAGTCTACCCAAACTCATGTCCATTGAGTCGGTGATGCCATCCAACTATCTCATCCTCTGTCATCCCCCTTCTCCTCCTGCCTTCAATCTTTCCCAGCATCAGGGTCTTTTCCAATGAGTCAGTGCTTCACATTAGGTGGCCAAAGTATTGGCCACAATCACAGGAAACTAATGAAACTGACCAGGTGGACCACGGCCTTGTCTAACTCAATGAAACTATGAGCCATGCTGGGTAGGACCACCTAAGACGGATGGGTCATGGTGGGGAGTTCTGACAAAACGTGGTCCACTGAAATGGCAAACCACTTCAGTATTCTTGCCTTGAGAACCCCATGAACAGTATGAAAAGGGCTTCAGTAGCTGTGATTCATGGGCTCTAGAGCATGGGCTCAGTATTTGGGGCTCATGGGCTTAGCTGCTCCGTGACATGTGGAATCCTCCCGGACTGGAGATGCAACCCGTGTCCCCTGCATTGGCAGATGGATTCCTTTCCACAGTGCGACCAGGGAAATCCTCTTCTGCTAGTTTTATTGGTACATGGGCATCACTCTGGGTGGGGTGGGGGGTGGAGAATCTTGGAAAATACACCATCTCCTGGTCTCATTAGAGCTGCAGGGTCTGGAACTCCAGAGCGCGGCTCTGCTCACCAAAGAACGCTGCTTTCCTGGGATGGGGCGAAGCGTGTGGTACCTGCTTCTGTATCCTTGTTCACCTAGCAGAGCCTCTGCTTCTGCCAGTGAGGTTGCTTCTAACAGCCAGAGCTGGTGGTAGGATGCAGGTTTTTGAATGCTCAGAGCCCAAACAGTTAAACTGGAGAGGGCCCTTTTTCCCCATTAGAAGAAGAGTCGTTAGAATTGTTTCTGGCTCTTTCCCTTTTGCTTTGACACATTCTGCAGTTAAAGCACAAACTGAGATTAGGTTATGGGCAGAGGTACATATGAATTGCCTGTAATTTCCTTGCTCTTCGACTATTGTCCCTGGATGGGAGTGTCTTTCCTCTTTCCTCTTGTTTATGGCAACTTCCATCTGTTTAGTGCCTGAGAATCCTCTCTGCCTCCTGCTTCGGGGCTTGCCTGGCTCTCTCTTGGGCACCTTACCCTCCCCACACCAGTTGGTTTCCACATGGTGACTTTCCATGGGAGTGTTTACTTTGGCAAAGACAGTCCCAGCTCCAGATACACTGGGCATGAGATGGCCAGCTTTCAGAGCCTCTCATATGCCTCTTTCCATTAGTGGTGAAGTATTGCTTTCCAGTCCTGGGATGGTTTGGGCAAGCATTTGTAAAGAGCGTCTAATTTCTTCAGCCCTTGTAGTGCTGCTGCTGCTAAGTCACTTCAGTCATGTCCGACTCTGTGCAACCCCGTAGATGGAAGCCCACCAGGCTCCCCCGTCCCAGGGATTCTCCAGGCAAGAACACTGGAGTGGGTTGCCTTTCCTTCTCCAATGCATGAAAGTGAAAAGTGAAAGTGAAGTTGCTCAGTCGTGTCTGATTCTTAGCGACCCCATGGACTGCAGCCCACCAGGCTCCTCTGTCCGTGGGATTTTCCAGGCAAGAGTACTGGAGTGGGGTGCCATTGCCTTCTCTGCCCTTGTAGTGGTCATATGCAAAAATTGAGATGGACAAGAGTTTAAAATTCTAGGGCAATAGTTTTATTGACCTCTTACCAGTGTAATTTCTGACTCGCTCATTCTGAGTTTGCCTCCTCCCAAACTGGCAGCCTAACCTACACACAAATTAAGAGTAAAATTTATAAAATGACCATGTTTTTCTGTTACCAACCCTAAATTATTACTCACCCTTGGTGAGTAGTAAGGAGTTCTTTATGAGAGTGCATTAATATTTCCTTCTGCTTATTACGTGGCAAAGAGTGGGTGACATTTATATTTTGATGTCACTTTTGATGGCTTTAATTGGTCAATAAAGTCCTGTTTAGGTGGGTACATTTGGTAGTTGTTTTCTTTCATTTGCAATGAGCTAATGTTCTCCATATTTTAAGGGTAACTAGTTAAGTAGTCAATTAGAGAGATTGACTAGTTACATGATGAGAGAAATTTCCATGTTGCCAGGACAGAGACTTAGTTTTGAAACCCAAGGAATAAGAAAACGATGCTATTTTTCTCTTGTTTTAAGACCTCCGTTTAGAGTCACTGTTGATTTGTATTGGATCTGAGAGCTGGAGTTGATCATAATTAAAGGAAGATGTAGTGTTACATACAGAATTCTGTGAAGACATTGCCCTAAGTGGGAAAAATGTATTAGACCATTAACTTTGATGATTTTTTTACTTTTTCCTAACCATTTATTTTTCTTAAAAGCATCCAGATGCTAAGATCAAATACTGATTTCGGACAGTCTAGTGTGTATCGGATCCTACCTTTATTGGGTGGTTGGATCACATGGAAGAGCCTGGAAACTTCACGTCACAGCCTGGAACATTACTATTGCAATCCCTTATATCTCCTGACACCTCCTCCTGCTGTCCTTGTTCTGAAGCTTAAACTTGAAGGGTCTTTGACAATGTGTCAGGGAAAGAAATCTTTAATGTTTGAGCTAGAAATTAAAGTCAGGCATTTTACTTCTTAAGTTTAGTATTTCTGGGATGTAAATAGAGAAGAAAGATCATGTTTGACAGAGCTGGGGTCCAGCCTGCAGAAGTTGAAACTTTGCCTGAGGTAAGGTGACCAGATGTCCCATGTGGAAAGGAGATTGCTGGACTGGGGTTTCTTATTTTTCTGACTGCTGCTCCTCCAGTATCCTCTGATGATCTTTTTTTCCACCTCCCCCCCAATCAGAGGGATTCTCCTACGGTCCCTCCTTATTGTGATCTTTCTCTGGTTAATTTCTCTGCTAATCCAGCTGCCTTTTTAGTAATGCATTTCTCCTTCACACAAAGTTCTGAGCTGAGCTTGAAACTTCTGATTGGCCCTTAGTTTCTGACAAGGCCCGGCTCACTCTCTGGCCCTCCCCTTCTCTGTCTGAGCTCCTGCCCCTGTGGGAAAGGAGCTGGCCAGCCTCAGTGGCATCTTCAGTACCTGGCTGTAGGCTCTGGGGGTTCCGAGCCGCAGCTGGATGACGTAATATCAGAGGTGTCATCGATGGGCTTCCCTCATAGCTCAGTCCGGCAAGAATCTGCCTGCCATGCAGGAGACCCGGGTTCGATCCCTGGGTTGGGAAGATCCCCTGGAGAAGGGAATGGCAACCCACTCCAAGTATTCTTGCCTGGAGGATCCCATGGACGGAGGAGCCTGGCGAGTTGCAGTCTATAGGGTGACAAGAGTCGGACACGTTTTAGCGACTAAACCATCACCACCACCACCATCGATGGACATGCTCTTTTGCTCAGCCTTGTTCCTGGGCTGGCTCATGTTGGCCTCGTGAGGTCAGCCCTTCTCTAGGTCAGTTATAAGTGTGACGGGAATATGGTGGCGATTTAGTTCCCTCCCTTCTTTAGTGTCATGTCTGATGGTGCTCTCGAGCTGGGAAAAGCAGGCATCGGCTCATTAGGCGAGAGAAGCCCTTGAGAGAAGGCCCGGGGGACTTCCCCACCCCCCAGCCTTTCCTCTTGATGGTGGAGGTTGGAAGCCTTGGAGCTATGCCTCTCAAGGTCCTGCCTCCTTTCTGCACTGAACTCTTTTACTTCCTTGGCCCCTGGTCACAAAGTTGATGCCAGGGAAAGTGCGGATACGTGAACCTAGGTATTTGAGGCGACAGTCTTTCCCACTCTGCCTGTCTACCCCTACTTCCTTTACAATGCACATCTGAAACCCGCGTAAATGCCTTCTGTGAATGGAATTTGTGCCATGGCTGGGCGGTGGGGGGGCGGGTGGAGACGGGAGGACCCAGGAACCCTGCACATCCAGGCAGTGGCTTATTGGCTGTCAAGGCTTTCCAAGCCGGCTCCCAAGTCAGGCCGGGAGCCAAATTTACTTTCCGTCTGTCAGCTGTGATGGAATTCCTAGGTCCTATCGCCAACTTGTGAAAAGAAATCATTCAGGAAACTGCAAGCTGGCAAGTAAGAATTGCAAAGGTTCATTCACTCGAAAGCTGATGCCTGCAAATGTTATTTAACTTGGAACAATTTCTCCAGGCCCACCTGCTGGGGTTCCATCTCCCTGAGGTTTGTGTTGGTGCAGAGGAAAGGCCATGGAGGAAGGGCTTGTGGTGGGCATCTTAGCGGACGTGCCCCAGAGATGGTCCTGGCAGAAGGACTTTCTGGATGTCTCCACCTCACTCAGCCCTGACCCAAGTGTTGTTCAGTAAGGTCCATTTCTTTTGAACTCCATGGAGTAAATAACAGTGCTTGGACTTCAGCTGCTAAAACTCCAAAACCCAGTTAGGACTGTAGAGTCAGGTTTCACAGTGGTCAGACCCCCTGTCAGTTCAAATACTTTGAAGACATTTTTAAAAAGAGTGTCTGTCAGTGAATTAATTGTTTTTCGAAGGAGTCTCAAGAAAGTCAATGCTTTCAACTTGAACCGTGGCTGCCGGGGAGACTGACTTGCTAACCTTGGGAGGAGTAACAAATCTTACGTCTTTGATTAGGAAAAAGAGTACTTCCCAGTGTTTACAGAGTATTTAAAAAAGACTTCTTTTTCTCATATAATGAAAATAATAACAGAAGATCAAGCACTCCAGATACAATTTATTTGTATATTTGATTTATAATATTCGTTTTTCTCTTTCTTACTTACTTTGTATGACAGTTTCTAGGTCCATCCATCTCTCTACAAATGACCCGGTTTCATTTGTTTTTTAATGGCGAATATTCCATTGTATGTCTGTGCCACATCTTTATCCCTCTGGTGATGGACATTTAGGTTGCTTCCTTGTCCTGGCCGTTGTGAGTAGTGCTGCAGTGAACGATGGGGTGCCTGTGTCTTTTTGAATTACGATTTTCTCAGGGCACATGCCCAGTCATGGGATTGCTGCATCACATGGCAGCTTTCTTTAGTTTTGTAGGGAATCTCCATGCTGCTGTCCGTAGTGGCCATACCAACCTGCATTCCCATCAACAGCGTAGGGGGGTTCCCTTTGCTCTACACCTTCTCCAGCATTTATTGTTTGGAGACTTTTTGATGATGGTCATGCTGACCAGTGTGAGGTGATACCTCATATGGGCACTGAAAAGTGAAAGTGAAGTCACTCAGTCATGTCCGACTCTTTGCAACACCATGGACTGCAGCCTACCAGCTTCCTCCATCCATGGGATTTTCCAGGCAGGAGTACTGGAGTGGGTTGCCGTTTCCTTCTCCAGGGGATCTTTCTAACCTAGGAATCAAACGTGGGTCTCCCATATTGCAGGCAGACACTTTACTGTCTGAGCCACCAAGGAAGACAATATATGCACTACCATGTGTAAAATAGATAGCTAGTGGGAAGCTTCTAATAGCACAGGGAGCTCAGCTTGGTGTTTGGCGATGACCTAGAAGGTGGGAGGGAAGTCCAGGAGGGAGGCGTATGTGTTTACCTACAGCTGATTCACTTCGTTTGTTGTATGACAGAAACTAACACAACATCGTAAAGGAATTATTCTCCTATGGAAAATAACTATATTAGATTTATTTGTTTGGGTTTGTAGATGGGAGTAGTATGAGCTTTGAGGTGACTTTGGGAAAGAATAGGCCGGATAAATATGCTTCACTTGATCTCTGGGGTCCTGAGTTCTTATCTTTCAGAAAAATCTCAGTTTTTCTTCTTGCGGTCAATGACTTTGCTCTTTTATGTTAAGAGGGAAGAGAGTATCATGACCTCTCAGCTGGTGAGTGGATTAGAGGGGGGACTCAGCCAGGTGCACATCTCATGTCATGCTTTTCCAGAGTTTCACCCAGATCTTTGTCCTCTACCAAAATGCTCAGCTCCGTTGGTGCCTTGGTTTGGGGTCAACGTGATAAAGGGACGCAGAATGAAAAAGGTTGCCCCGTCTGCCCCTTGGAGTGGGTCCATTAGGGTTGTGCCCATAAAACGAGGCTATGAGTTCACCCCCAGTGGTCTGTCCTTTAGTTAACCACTGGTGGTCATGTGTGAACTTTAATCCAACTTTGGATCTGCCACTAAGTGCCTTTCAGTGGGCTTTTAATTTTTTGTTTTTAAATGAAAAGTGTATGTTCCCAGAAGAACTGGCTTTGGGGCCCACATTTTCTGCCTGGAGGTTATTGGAGACAGGGCTAAGTGGGAAGAATAAAAATCATGATTGGAGACTTGGCAAAAATCATTGTTGGAGGCTTGGCAAAAATCATCATTAAGAGGCCCAGACAAAGGGCACAATTTGTGCATGGCTGAGGCTGGGCACTGATGTGGGTGGACCTCAGGGCCAAGTGCCTTTTGTGGTTCTTTAATTGCACTTTTAAGTGAACAACTAGTCTAATTAAGCCATGAAAACTAGTCAGAAGCAGTTTAGGGAAGAATAAATACTTGCTTGAAAGAGTATGGGAACCCTTGTGTTTATCTCTGTGACTCTTTAGGGGAGTGCGACCCTTTCTATTTTCTTTTCTTTTTTATATTGGAGTATAGTTGATTAACAATGTGTTACTTTCAGGTGTACAGCAAAGTACAGTTAAACATATACCTGTATCTCTTCTTTTTCAAATTCTTCTTTTCTCGTTTAGGTCATTACAGAATCCTGAGCAGGGTTCTCTGTGCCATAGGGCTTCCCTGGGGACTAGGATGGTGAAGAATCTGCCTGCAATGTGGGAGAGCTGGTTTCAGTCTCTGGGTGGGGAAGATCCCCTGGAGAAGAGAATGGCAATCCACTCCAGTATTCTTGCCTGGAGAATCCCATGGACAGAGGAGCCTGGTGGACTATAGTCCATGGGGTTGCAAAGAGTTGGATGTCACTGAGCAGGAGAGTTTTAAAAAGCCCACCGTGAAGCGGACCATCAGTGCCAGCCAGATTCATTCCTGTATCTTTCCTCTATGTAGGAAGAAAATGATTTATAGCCGTATTTCTGTCAAAGAGTTAGGCATAAACTTTAAAGAATTTGTTGAAAGCGAAAGGTATTCATATAAAGACCTAACTAGAGGTACACATGAAACAAAATATGCATGTTTGAAATGCTTGACTTTTCTGAGCAATCGGGAGGTTGTTAGCTGTTTCCTTTTCCCACTTCAACTTTCAAATGATTAATGGGATTTGTTTAATTAAATGTTCCACATTTACCTCAAGTGGAGGCCCAGGGAGTGTTCTGAAAGTAGTATCAATTGTTTTTTATTGATCTACAATATGCAGTATGGCTTGCTTATACTGAGAGAAAAGACATTCAGTTTTATATTAATAATCTTTTTCAGATTATTTAACTGTTAGTTCTAAAGTGAAAAATCTATTTAAAACATCTTATGGACCATCTGAAAAATTCCCTGCCATGAAATACTCCTTTTCTGCATTCCAGAGGAAGAAGCTAGTTTTAAAAAGAGAAGCACACTTCTGTGGCTACCACAGTAGGTTGAAATGTGCCGAGGGGTAGCTGGGCTATTTTTAGTGAGTTTCAATGTATCCTGTGGTGGCTGATGTCCAGTGATCCAAAATTAGTCATGGGATCTTGGCCACCACAATGTCTGGGACTCAGCCCATCAGCATGCTCAACATCTTTGAATTGTCAGCCTAAATCTACCACTAGGATTGATTGCTTTGGTCAAACAATACATCATTCTTTGCAGAAAACAAAAGGATTACCTCTCCTTGTGAGCTGAAAGATCAGAAGCCTTGGAGTTATGGGCTAGGCAAGGTGGGTGCTGAGTAAGATGGGGAACACGTTCAGGCTTTTGGAAGATGACAGTCTCTTGGTGATGAAGACAGTGAAATACCTAACAGGGACATTTTTATTTTATTCTATCGGTGGGGGCATAAAAAAGAACAGCTGACATTTTTTTTCCTCTTCTGCTTTTACATAAAAAGAAGGTCAAAGGAGAAGGTTAACGGGGACCCTCAAGGCAGAAGAAGCTTGGTCTTTCATCTGTAGAAAAAAGGGGGATAGAGTTACATTCTGGAAAAGGTCTCTTCTTACACATGCTGCCCCCAATCATTCTAGAGACAAATGACTGATTCACTTTGAAAGAATTATATTTACATTTCCCCATGCCTAGAGAAACGCTTCCTTGCTAAATACACACCCAGCATACAATTATCCTTTGCTGTGTTCATTGATTACTTTTTTTCCCAAAGGTTTTTTGTTTGCTTGTAAACTAATCCATAGTTGACAGAGGATGGGCTAATTTTTAATAGCTTTATTCTGACAAATCCTTTCTGTTGTCTTAATTTAAATTGACATGGCAGATGGGAGGTGGATTTGATTCAAAGGAAGGGAAATGCACTTGGTTGTCATAAGCATAGTGTCTTATGTATTGACTATTGACTGCCTTCTAATTGATATAACCGTTCCATAGAATTCCAGAATTTAGTGGACACTGTTGAAAATGTCCACTGCATCTCTTTGTCTGCAGGCAGGGCCTGTTCTGAACCCTCATGGACAAATCATGATCTGTTATGTTCTTAAAGAGGGAGGTACCATAGGGCTGCTGTTGTAACTCCGTCCATTGGTTTTCACTGTGGTCCAACTCCAGAGGAGCACTGGGTGAAGGGTCACATTTGGTCATCCCGGAGGTCTTTTCCAGAAATTTCCTCACTGTCTGACACCAGGTCCTGCTCTGGGAATACAGTGAATGTAGGACGGAGAAGGTTTCTGTTCTCTTGGTCCTGGTTTTCCAGTTGGGTATTGCTTGCCCTGGCGAGGCTGCCGTTTTTCTCCGGTGTTCTTCAAGAAAACTTGCAGGATGCTTCAAATGCCATTAAACCTTGAGGAATGTCTAGAACTTCTAGCCAGGATGGGGTGACTGTGGGTGGAAGACTTGGGCCTGGGAACATTTGGAACAGTGTGCTCTGGTCTCCACACCCCGGCAGAGCTTCCTTCTTTACTGGGGCTAGAGGGACCTGAGGGGGTTTGGAAGATGCTCCACTAACACAAACACCTGGATGGTACTCATTCCAGGGCCCTGGGGAGGACCCTCCACCCGGGGTGCACAGCTGCACCCATCAGCACACATGTAGCCTGGACACGTGCCTTCTGATGTTCTGGGAGCAGAGAGGGCCTGACACCCAGAAATGCTTTCAGGATGGGTAAGGAAAAGATGGAACTGTCCACAGTTTTACCTTTAGGACCTTAGAGAAGTCTGCAGGCATCTCTGTGGGATGGCTCAGAGATCTTCCTCATCAGGGCTGGATGTCAGGACCTGTGACATGATTAGCTCAGTGTATGATTTGGAATAAGGGGTTTATGTCACTGGCTCCAAACGTGAGACAGATTTCTTGGTGGTTTTCTTAGAGACAGAAATCAGGTGATCCACCTTCATTGCAGGACTGTCATTTCCAGTGTCTACTGCACTCTGCAGTCAGGATAAGAAAGGAACCTGACCTTTCTTGAAATAGAAGAGCCTCAGGATGTGGAGAGGGCAGTTGGCACTGGAGCAGAGTTAGATAACTAAGCTGCCTAAGACCCACTCCTGCCCAGCCTTGCTGGGAATGCTCACACCCTCTGCCTGTCTCTCTCTCTGATTTCCTAACCCCTTGGCATAGCGTCTGGGTTTATGCAGACTCCTGCGAAGAGGTATCCCAGCCTGTGGGTCAAGATCCCTAGCTAGACTGTGGTTGCTGGAGAGCATCATTTCTCTCTTCCACGAGCCTTCCTCCCTGTATCCCAGCTGCCCCCTTCCTCTGAGTCGAGCCATCATCGGTGGTTCTCTGGTGTCAGAATGCCAAGTCATTCAGGTCGTGTGCCAACGTGCCCCATCCACAAGTTCTCATTACAGAGGTGTTTGTGAGCCAGGAGAATGAACTCACTCACATCTGTTTTCTTCCTTTTGTCTTTTACAGAAACCTGTAAGAGCAGCACCTTGTGTGGGGATAAATGTGGGCCAATATCTCAGAAATAAAAAAAAAAGAAACTATGGTAAAGGAGCCCTTTTCTTACCCCCCAGGATGCTGTTTGAGACTTAAAGAGTTTATCAGTGATGTGTGTTGTTTCCTTTTGGATGGTTCGTTTGGATAAAGGTGTTGATGTTGTAATTATCCATCAAATTATATGCAGATGTGAAAGCCTGCAAACATAGAAAAATGTGGCTGTTGGTCTAAATGCGAGTATCTGAGCTCTCCTTGTGTCACCTATGACGCTGTGTGGACATGACTTTTTATTTAAACATGTGGGGGGAACTTCCCTGGTGGCCCAGTGGTTAAGAATCCGCCTGCCAGTTCAGGGGACACAGGTTCAACCCCTGGTCTAGGAACATCCCACATGCCGCAAAGCAACTACTGAGCCTGTCCCCTAGAGCCTGTGCTCTGCAACAGAAGAAGCCACCGCAATGAGAAGCTGCACACCACAACTAGACAGAGCCAGAGGGCAGCAACGAAGACCCAGAGCAGCCAAAAGCAATAAATAAATTAAAAAAAAAAATCACATACTCTGTCTTTCATGGTGTAGCCCAACACAGCAAAGAATCACCAACTTGCTTTTGGTATCATCTCCAGAAACAGTCTCATTTCAGAGAAGCACAAGCTGGAATCAAGATTGCCAGGAGAAATATCAATAACCTCAGATACACAGATGACACCACCCTATGGCAGAAAGTGAAGAAGAACTAAAGAGCCTCTTGATGAAAGTGAAAGAGGAGAGTGAAAAAGCTGTCTTAAAACTCAACATTTAAGAAACTAAGATCATGGCATCTGGTTCCATCACTTCTTGGCAAATAGAAGGGGAAACAATGGAAACAGTGACAGACTTTATTTTCTTGGGCTCCAAAATCTCTGCAGATGGTGACTGCAGCCATGAAGTTAAAAGACTCTTGTTCCTTGGAAGAAAAGCTATGACCAACCTAGACAACATATTACAAAGCAGAGACATTACTTTGCCGACAAAGGTCCATCTAGTCAAAGCTATGGTTTTTCCAGTAGTCATGTATGGATGTGAAAGTTGGACTATAACGAAAGCTGAGTGCTGAGAAATTGATGCTTTTAAACTGTGGTGTTGGAGAAGACTCTTGAGAGTCCCTTGGACTGCAAGGAGATCAAACCAGTCAGTCCTCAAGGAAATCAGTCTTAAATATTCATTGGAAGGACTGATGCTGAAGCTGAAACTCCAATCCTTTGGCCACCTGATGGAAGAACTGACTCATTGGAAAAGACCCTGATGCTGGGAAAGATTGAAGGCGGGAGGAGAAGGGGACGACAGAGGATGAGATAGTTGGATGGCATCACCGACTCAATGGACATGAGTTTGTGTAAACTCTGGGAGTTGGGGATGGACAAAGAGGCCTGGCGTGCTGCAGACCATGGGGTCGCAAAGAGTCAGACATGACTGAGCAACTGAACTGAAGAGGGCTAGAGAACACGGGGCTCTGGAACGGCAAGTGGGGCTTCTGAGTAAAAGCCCCCAGCACGTCTCTCTGTCTGCTCCGCTAATCTTTTGACTTTGCCTTCTCCTCAGAGGTCACACTGGCCACTGAGCCTTTTGGAAACTATGTGGAGTCTGTTTGAACATGACACCTTTTAGGTTTTATGGTGGTTTAGTTTCAGATAACTACTCTGAAGGCCATCCTTCCACATGATCCCAGGGAAAGTATAAAACACGGAGAATCTGAGTAGTCAAGTAGCAGAAAGAGAAGTGAACCACACATCAGGTTGCCCCAAAAGAACTTTAAAAAAATTGAAAGAAAAAAAAAATTTTTTTTGGACCTCACCGAGTTAGCATGTGGGATCTAAGCTCCCCAATCAGAGATCGAACTTGTACCCCTCGTATTGGAAGTGTGGTGAAGTCACCACTGGACTGCAAAGGAAGACCCCCAAAGAAATTTTATTTCACAATCCCCCTGCCCTTCTTGGTGAAGAACTTTCAACAGAATGAATGAATAACTGAAAACCAGGTTCAGAGTTATTTGCAAAGGTACCCATGGAATTTTATAAGGATCTGAATACCAAGAGGAGGCTGGGGTTTGAACACAAGTTAGCAGTTTAATGTGAAAAAACAGTTCTGGCTCCAGGTTAGTAGATACCTTAATCACGTTGGCAGAGGCCTATATGTCAAAGTCTGAAACGTTCCTGGCATAAAGAGTTTGCTTGTTTTATTTTGTTTTAATTGAAGTTTATTAGTGGTAGCTTTGGTTCAGTAGCTTCACTGTGAAATGAAGACCTCAGTCTTAGAGCTCTTGGGGGGAACTGTGTTGCTGGTTGTGGGGAGCAGGCTGAGGAAGTGGACCCTCTCAGCTACCTCCCGGGGCCGGCCAAATGGCTTCCTGATCTCTCAGCACAGTGCTGACAAGCCTGGCCACCAGAGAGGACATGTGGGGGTGTTTACTGCAGTGATACGGGTGGAGGCGATGTGAGGGAAGGTTGGCAACCAAGGCCTGGCCGCCGTCCCTGGATGGATCCTCAGACCGTGATGTAGCAGACAGCTGGTTGTGCTTTCAGAATGGGAAGGAAGACTGATGGTGAGAGCCAGAACCGTCTGCAGAGAGCCCTACAACAAGCCTCAGAGCTCCAAACAGGCTGCCCTTCTGCCTCTCCCTGGATTTTCTGGAAGCACCAAGACCTGCAAATATAATTGCCGTATCTTACAAATTACCTAGTGGCCTCAACAGCAAAAATAAACCCGTGGGATTCCATCAAAGGCTTCTGCACAGCAAAGGAAACCATCAGTGAAATGAAGCAGAGACCTGTGGCATGGGAGGAAATATATTTGCAAATCATATATCTGGTAAGGGGGTGGTATCCAAAATATATAAAGAACATATGCAACTCAATAGCAATAAGCCAAGTAATCCAACTTAAAAAATGGGTAAAGGATCTGAATAGACGTCTTTCTAAGGAAGACAATACAGATGGCCCACATCGAAAGATGCTCAAGATCACTAACCATCAGGGAAATACAAATACAAATAAAAATGAGATAATACCTCACATCCGTTAAAATAGCTAGTATCAAAATGACAAGGAATAACAAGTGTTGGTGAGGATGTGGAGAACAGGGAACTCTTGTGTAGGGGATGTGAATTAGTGTAGCCATTACGAGAAACAGTATGGAGAGTCCTCAAAAAATTAAAAACTAGAACTATCATTTGATCTAGGTATCCCATTTCTGAGTATTTATCTGAGGGAGAGGAAAGCACTAATTTGACAAGAAAGCTGCAGCCCCGCGTTTATAGCAGCACTGTTTACAGTAGCCAAGGCATGGAAACAACCTAAATGTTCATTGACGGATGAATGTGGAGAGAAGATATGATGCACACACACACACACACACACACACAGATATTTTTCAGCCACAAAAAAGGAAATCCTGCCATTCATGACAACATGGATGGCCCTTGAGGACATTATGTTAAGTGAAATAATTCAGATAAAGATACATATCAAATGATTCACTTATATGTGGATTCTTAAAACAGACAAACAAACATTAAAACACCAGAACTCACAGAGATCAGATTGGTGTTAGCCAGAGGTGGGATATGAGGGTGGACAAAACTGGTGAAAAGTTTCATAAGGTACAAACTAATAGTTCTTTTTTAAAGAAACGAAAAGTCTGCCTATCATAAAAGCTTTCCAGACCTCTGGAGCTGGGTCTTCCTGAAATTTCCTAGACGTGCCTGACTCACAGGTCACATTGTGTTTCTGCCCGGGAATTTAGGCAAACAAGGTAGTTCTCTTATTTCTGGTTCAGGGCTCTCTTACCCTTTTACCTTTCTCAAAAGAAAATTCATTACATTAGGATTGACATATATACTTACCGTGTATAAAATAGATAGCTAGTGGGAAGCTGCTGTATAGTACAGGGAGCTCAGCTTGGTGCTCTGTGATGACCTAGGGGGGGAGGAGCGGGGGAGGAGGGAGGTTCAGGAGGAAGGAGATACATGTGTGTACATATAGCAGATTCACTTTGTTGTACAGCAGAAACTGATACAGCATTGTAAAGCAACTGTACCCCAATAAATTAAAAAAGAAAATACGTTAAATTGATAAACTCTTTTGTTTCCATGACCTATTCAGTGAAAATGAAAGTGGAAGCCGCTCAGTCGTGTCCGACTCTCTGTGACCCCGTGGACTGTACAGTCCATGGAATTCCCCAGGCCAGAAAACTGGAGTGGGTAACCTTTCCTTCTCCAAGGGATCTTCCCAACCCGGGGATCGAACCCGGGTCTCCTGCATTGCAGGCAGATTCTTTACCAGCTGAGCCACAAGGGAAGCCCAAGGATACTGGAGTGGGTAGCCTGTCCCTTCTCCAGCAGATCTTCCCGACCCAGGAATCGAACCGGGGTCTCCTGCATTGCAGGCGGATTGTTTACCAACTGAGCTATCAGGGAGGCCCTATGACCTATTTGCTGTGTAGCAAATAGTCTGACCATTTAGTGGTTGAAGACAATACTTGGTTATTCTCTTTCACAGTCCTTTGGGTGGGCTGGGTGTTTCTCCTGAGGTCTCTACTGCAGTTGTGGTCATGTGGCCACTGGGGCGAGTGGTCCGCCCTCATCACAGACTTAACAGAGCGGGTTGCTCCAGACGGCTTCACTTGGACACATGGCCTCCCTCGCCTTACGGGAAGGCATGGGTTTCAAGAGGCAGAAAACCCAAGTTTTCAGGGCATTTGGAGGCTGTACCCAGAATCAAGTATTGAATATTCCCACTGTATTCTAATGCTCAGGGCAAGTCCTAGAGCTTGCCCAGATTCAGGGGATTGGAGAAGTAGAATGCTTACTGATGGGCAGGTGCCGAGGTTTTTGCAGAAGATGGTGTGTGTGAGGGAGGGTGTGCCAAGACCATCTGTGGAGAAGTACCATCTGCCACTCCACTCCTCATGTTCAGTGTATGAGAACCGACAAAGTACATCCGTAATCATTTGCTTAAATCAATCATCCCCGAATTCATTTCTGTAAAGATAGGATTTGGAAGCCAGCACACAGTCCTTCAGCAAATATGATACGCAATGTCCAACTTGCAAATTACAAAGTGGGTGATCCTTTTCACCAGCATGGATTTTTTTTACTCCATGAGGAAGATCAGTTGTTACAGGATTCCTTCAAGAATCAAGGTCTTCTAAATCTTTTCACTGTTGATTATGAGAGGCAGTGATTACGAGAGTGGGTTTTGGATGAAGATGGCTGGGTTTGTAACTCAGTTCTGCTGCTAAGGAGCCAAGAGAACTTGAGGGATATACTTAACCCCTCCGTGCCTCAGTTTCCTCAGGTCATGTTTGGGTGTGAGATTTAGACCATAAAGAAGGTTGAGCGCCAAAGAATTGATGCTTTTGAATTGTGGTGCTGGAGAAGACTCTTTAGAGTCCCTTGAAGAGCAGGGAGATCAAACCAGTCCATCCTAAAGGAAATCAACTCTGAATATTCATTGGAAGGACTGATGCTAAAGCTGAAGCTCCGATACTTTGGCCACCTGATAATGAAGAGCCAACTCGTTGGAAAAGACCCTGATGCTGGGGAAGATTGAAGGCAGGAGAAGGGGCAGCAGAGGGTGAGATGGTTGGATGGCATCACTGACTCAATGGACATGAGTTTGGGCAAGCTCCCGGAGATAGTGAAGGACAGAGAAGCCTGGTGTGCTGTAGTCCATGGGGTTGCAAAGAGTCGGACATGACAGAGCAGCTGAACAACAACAAAATGATGAGTAGTTCTTACCTCCTAGGGAACTGTGTGAACGTTCGTGACAGGTAACTTGCCTGCTCCATTGTGATCACTCTTAATCTTAGCAGGTATTAACTCTCGTGATGATTCAATGAATAGAAATTCTCTCGACAGGCCCCGATGTGGGTTAACACCTTCCTCTACTCAACAGTGCGTTGCACCGTGCACTTGGCTCAGCCCCTCTGTTAGGTCAGCTGCACAGGGAGTGCCCACACAGAGCGGAGGAAGGAAGGAAGGAAGGTGGGAGGAAAAATGCGGAAATGGCTAGCACAAAAATAAAAATGGTTGGAGTGGAAATTGTTACTGTACTCGCCATCAAAGCAGGTATCTCTGGACCTTAAGAAAAAAAAAATGAAGGAAAGTTTGGTGATGTCTTAGCCTCTTGCTCTGGTATCTTCTGCTGGCCACTGCAGATCCTGTCTGAGCCTCGTTCAGGCTCTGGAAGATTCATCTGTGTGGACTGCATCGTGAAGCTGGCCAGCTCTCTGCTTCTGCCGGGCCTCCCCCGATGGGAGCCCTGCGGTAGTGGGGGAAGGGGGGCTTGTGCCCCGAGAGGTCTCCATGAGCTGGCTGCACCTTCCCTTCCACCCAAGGCCTCAGTGCCCATCAGGGACCCCCACATAACCCCTCTTGGGGGGGGTCTTAGGGCTGGAAAATGCTCCCTCTTGCCAGGACAGCAGGCCTGGGGATGGTGGCTGAGCTGGCTGTGCCTAGCCCTGACTTGAACTATGCCCTGTGTTTCCCTCCACAGCTTCTCAGGTGGGTGTCACTGTTACCCCAGTACCCCAGGTTGTTGTTGTTTAGTTGTTAAGTCATGTCCAACTCTTGCGACCCCAGAGCCTGTAGCTCACCAGTCTCCTCTGTCCATGGGATTCTCCAGGCAAGAATACTGAAGTGGGTTCCCGTTTCATTCTCCAGGGGATCTTCCTGACCCAGGCATCGAACCTGGCTCTCCTGCATTGCAGGCAGATTCTTTACCAACTGAGCTGCCAGTGAAGCCTGTATATGGGTAGTCATCCATTATCTGTCATCACATGAAGCTCACGTGAAGTCACATGAAACACTCGGGGTGAAGCAGATCATGTGACCAGAAATATGATTGTCCACTGAAACAGACCTGAATCCTGGCCGTTTAGTCACCCTGCTTGACCAGCCCCTGATGGGGCTGAAACCAGGGGCCTGGACTGGCAGCCTGAAGCCCAGTGTCCTTCAGCCACTGGTGGCTCTTGAGGAAGAAATCATCGCTGTTAAGGGTTTGCAGCAATTCCCTTAGAAATTGGGAGCAGTTGTGTTATATATCCAGGTCTCAAAGCTGAATGATTCTTATTTTCCATGCCGAAGTCTTCGCTGGGCACCGGACAGCTGGTTTATATAATGAAAGGCACCCCTGTGTGCTGTGAATTAGTTTTGATAAAATCAGTAAACTGTTTTACCCTGGACAGTCCTCATAAATGGGGTCTAAGATACATTTAATTTCAGATGTATAAACATGCAATAGCTGTTTACTTTCTGGCTCATACACACACATCCTACTTGGCTTTCTGGCTGAATCCTCAACTTCAGTGTCTGTTACCACCAGGTTTTAATGTGCTTTTGGGAAAGAGAGGGCTCTTCTGACTCAGGCCAATTTCCCTCTTCTTTCATCATTTTTATATCTTTGGGGAGCTTTTGGTAGCAAGAACTTTGCAATTCAATGAACAGGAGAAATACAGGCTTTAGAGCAGGTCATTGTTGTTCAGTTGCTTGGTTGTGCCTGACTCTTGCAACTCCATGGACTGCAGCACGCCAGGCTCTTCTGTCCTTCTCTTATCTCCCGAGGTTTGTTCAAATTCATATCCTTTGTGTCGGTGATGCTGTCTAACCATCTCATCCACTGCTGCCCTGATGCTGGGAACTATTGAAGGCAAAAGGAGAAGAGGGCGGCATAGTATGAGAGGATAACACGTCATATTTTGGGTGAAATGTGTGGCTTATTAATGAGGAAGAAATTGCTCCTTTTCATTACTTTTCGATTTGATAACTCAAAGAGGTTCCTAGTTGTTTAAAATGCCCCATAATTCTTGAAAATATAATTATTGCAAACATTGGAATAATTATTCTTTATGATATAACCCTATAAAGGGCCAAAGGGTAGTTACTCCAAATAATATAATTTTTGCTCTAGATTCAATTATTTCACATCTATAGGACTTATTTCCCTAACGTAATGTATCATACCTTTGTCCTGCCTCTGTGGATTCCTGCTTAAAGAAAACAGGTACCGTTTCTCTGTCTGGTGTTCAGGGAATGTTGACATCTCTGAAAACCTTACCAAACTTGCCTCATTCTCTTTCCACTTCGCCCCAGGGAAGGCTCAACTGAGACAGTATCTGGAAGCCAGTGGAGGGGTGTTTGTGGTTGTCCCAGTGACCATGGGTGCCCCGGGCATTTGGGTTCCTAGAGTCAGCACAGCCATTGTCATCTAGGGATGGCGTCCTTTGAAGAGACCTTTCCCCTTCTGGTTCAGAATCCAGGCTTTTCTCAAGACCCAGCTGAAGGCTGGGCTCTCAGGGAACATGTTTACATTCATCTGACCTGTTTCTGAACTTCTGTCGTCCTTGCTGTCTCTGCCACTTGTTTCATCTGTTAGGTTAAACAAACCTGCCAGAGTCTTCTGCTAAAGGGCCAGTTGGCAAATGCTTTAGGTTTTGGGGACCACATGATCTCTGTCATGACTGCTTGGTTGTGCTGTTGAAGCATAAAAGCAGCCATTTTGCAGCAGCAAAGGAGTGGGCCTGGCTGGGTTTCAATAAAACTTTATTTATCCAAACAGACTGCATTTCAATAAAACCATACAAACAGGCTGTGGTTCACATTTGATCCATGGGCTGCAATTTTGATCCCTGGCTTAAACCACTTGTTTTATGAGTTTGAGCCACTGGCTTCCTTGGTGGCTCAGACGGTAAAGAATCTTTCTGCAGTGTGGGAGACTTGGGTTCGATCTCTAGGTCAGGAAGATCCCCTGGAGAAGGAAATGGCACCCCACTCTGGTATTCTAGCCTGGGAAATCCCATGGACAGAGGAGCCTGGTGGGCTACAATCCATGGGGTTGAAAACAGTTGGATATGACTTAGCGACTAACACTTAAACCATATGAAATAGCAATTTTTGTAGTTCAGAAAAGGTCAACTGTTAGCAGTTTCATAGGATTCAAGCTAATATATCGTATACTTTGTTGTAAATCTCATTATCATTTGAATATATCAGTTCTACTCCAAATACATCTGATTCTCTCTTGTCTCCTGGTTTGTTTTTTTATTCTCCATGGTGTCCAAATCAAAGCCTGAACTATTTCGGTCAGGCAACAAGTACATATTTAGTTCATGACTGAAATGCTGAAGCCTAAATTCAAAATGCCTTCCCTGGAAGAAGACGGGTAACTTATTAGATATTCTTTTGGTTACCCTCGAGTTTTTTATGTTTATAATTGCTTCCGTAGTGGTTGAGATTTGTTAAGTCTTCATGCTGTGACCAAAGGGATTTTCATAGTCGTTGTTACTATCTGTTTATTTTCTAGTGTGACCACACCACACTTGATGGCTTACAACATGAGAAATCCATTCTCTCACAGATTTGGGGCTGGAAGTCTGAGATCAGATATCATCAGGCGTGGTTCCTTCTGAGGCTTCGATGGAGAATCTGGCTCATGCATCCTTCCTAGCTTCCTGGCCGTGGTTGCTTACAGTCCTTGCTGTGTCTCAGCTTGTAGACCCATTTCCCTAAGCCCTTCCTCAGTCATCAACATAGCATTAGCCCTGTGTGTATTCCTCTGTCTCATCTTATGAGGACACCAGTAATTGAATTAGGGCCCATCCTCATCGAGAAAGATCTCACCTTTTTTCAAAAACGTATTTTTTTATTGGAGTATAGTTGCTTTACAATGTTGTCTTAGTTGTTGCTGTACAGCAAAGTGAATTGGCTATATGTTTATATATACCCTCTTTTTTTTGGATTTCCTTCCCATGTAGGTTGCCAAAGAGCACTGAGTAGATGTCCTTGTGCTTTACAGTGAGTTCTCATTATTATTTTATGTGTTTGTGTGTGCTAAGTTGCTTCAGTCATGTCCAACTCTTTGCAATCCTATGGACTGTAGCCCACCAGGCTCCTCTGTCCATGGGATTCTCTAAGCAAGAATACTGGAGTGGGTTTCCATGCCCTCTTGCAGGGGGGTCTTCCTGACCCAGGGATCAAACATGCAACTCTTATGTCTCCTGCATTGGTAGGCTAGTTCTTTACCACTAGAGCCACCTGGGAAGCCCTGATGTATTTTATATATGATATCAGTAGCGTATGTTTGTCAATCCCAGTCTCCCGTTCATCCCACCTTCCCTTTCCTGCTTGCTATCCATATGTTTATTCTCTTCATCTGTATCTCTATTTCTACTTGGCAACTAAGACCATCTATATCAATTTTTCCAGATTCCACATTATATGTGTTAATATATGATACTTGTTTTTCTCTGGAAAGACCTCATCTTAATGTAACTGACTACATCTGCAGAAACCTTATTTCTGTATCACAAGCCATTTGGAACCTCTTCGGAGACATGAACTTGGGGGGCAGTATTCCACTCTTCACCCCAGGATGCCATCTGGGAGGGAGTGATGAAGGGTACCTGGTGGTCGAGATGGCACCTCGATGGCATCCTGATGTTTGAGCTGCCTCAGGTTCACAGAGACTTTCCTGGCTCTTGAGATGGTCCTGAGTTACTTGCTTTGAACCTCAAATGGAGAGTTATGTTTTTGAGCACTTAATGAATGTTTGCTAATTTTAATTTGCCGGAGAGTCACTTCTTCCAGACCAACTGCTTACAAAAGAGAGAAATCATGCAGGAGACAATTGTGATGCTATAATGATGACTGATAATTGATAATTTGCTGCTGAGACACCGACTTACATCACCTTCCCTTTGGTCCCTCTTAATACCTTTTTATGTATTTATGTGATAATATGGAGATACAAATGGTTTTGATTTCCAAGCTTTTATAAACAATTGTATACTATATAGAGTAGTTACAGTTACAGCTAAGATTTGAAAAGTATGCTCTGAAATTTTCTCACTTTATAAATGTTTACAGTTCCTGAATTTTTATGGGATCCATCAGCATGATTGAGTTTCTCATTATAGAAATTTAAACCACCTTCTTCTAAGGGAGGTGATGATATAGGAGCTTACCTCTCTAATGGGACCATGATAAGATAGGACTCTGGAAATACAGAAAACATTTAAACATTTAAAACAACCCACCATTGCCAAAGTGCTATATTTAGTTCTTCTGCTCAAATCTCATTGTCCTTTGTGGGGGCTCAGTTAGTTCTCTTATGTATGTTTCAGCTTTGATTTTATTTTTCCCTTGACTGGAAGACTTAATTCCTGTTTATGTATATAAATAAAGGACAGATTTCTTCAGCTTCTTGTTG
Organism: Okapia johnstoni; assembly: GCA_024291935.2. Classification (NCBI taxonomy): domain Eukaryota; kingdom Metazoa; phylum Chordata; class Mammalia; order Artiodactyla; family Giraffidae; genus Okapia; species Okapia johnstoni. The sequence continues at coordinate 100,835,007 of CM044313.1, forward strand.
TTGTTCAATCGCTAAGTCGTGTCCGACTCTTTGTGACCCCATGGACTGCAGTACACCAGGCTTCCCTGTCCTTCACTATCTCCCAGAGTTTGCTCACATCATGTCCATTGAGTCGGTGATGCCATCCAACTGTCTCATCCTCTGGTTTTCCTTTCTCCTACCCTCAATCTTTCTCAGCATTAGGGACTTTTCCAATGAGTTGGGTCTTTGCATCAGGTGGCCAACGTATTGGAGCTTCAGCATTAGTCCTTCTAATAAATATTCAGGGCTGATCTCCTTTAGGATTGACTGGTTGGATCTCCCTGCATCCAAGGGACTCTCAAAAGTCTTCTCCAGCGTCACAATTTGAAAGCATCAATTCCTTGGCACTCAGCCTCCTTTATGGTCTAACTCTCACATCTGTACATGACTACTGGAAAAACTATAGCTTTGACTATATGGACATTTGTTAACAAGGTGATGTCTTTACTTATTAATACACTGTCTGGGTTCCTCATAGCTTTCCTTCCAAGGACCAAGCATCTTTTAAATTTCATGGCTACAGTCTCCATCCAAAGTGATTTTGGGGACCAAGAAAATAAAATCCGTCACTGCTTCTACCTTTTCCCCTTCTATTTGCCATGAAGTGATAGGGCTGGTTTTCATGATCTTAGTTTTTTGAATGTTGAGTTTTAAGCCAGCTTTTTCACTCTCTTTCACCTTCATCAAGAGGTTCTTTAGTTCCTCTTCACTTTCTGCCATAAGGGTGGTATCATCTGCATATCTGAGGTTGTTGATATTTCTCCTGGCAATCTTGATTCCAGCTTGTAATTCATCCAGCCTGGCATTTCACATAATGTACTCTGCATATAAGTTAAATAAACAGAGGGACAGTATACACCCTTGTCATATTCCGTTCCCAATTTTGAACCATTCAGTTTTCCAAACCAGTCAGTAAGGTTCTAACTGTTGCTTCTTGACCCGAATACAGGTTTCTCAGAAGGCAGGTATGGTGGTTTGGTATTCCCATCTCTTCAAGAACTTTCCAGTCTGTTGTGGTCCACACAATCAAAGGCTTTCATCTAGTCAATGAAGCAGAAATAAATGTGTTTTTTTGGAATTTCCTTGCTTTCTCTATGATCCCCAAAATGTTGGAAGAGTGGATCTTCTTTAGATTAGCTTCTAATAGGTTGTAAATACTCTTTTTATTAGCCATGCAAATCAAACCCCCTTGTCATTTACTAATTGCTTTATTTTGTAAAACTGCTTATACCTTTACCTTACTTAAACTCAAAATATGCATGTACATAGTAGTTTGAAAAATGAAAATATTACTTTGAATCAATTTTTTAAATAGTGTTAAAAGTTGCTGTATGGTCCTGACTACATAAAAGGCTGTGTGAATTCAATTTCAGTGGAAAGGCAATTTGATCAACAACTGTGATGAGGTTCCACAACTAAAATGTACAAGAGAGAGACTATGTTATGTTAAGGCTCGCTGTTGGAGACCAAATTTAAGAGAGTTCACTTTCTGCTAAATATTAATTTCATAGTTATGATAACCCTCAAAGGCTTAGCTTTTCAGGTTAAAATTGCTCATTTTGGAAGCCCAGAAATTAAAACCATTCAGGAGAGTGAAGCATCACCCCTTTATTCTGCCTTGGCCCCTGTCCTTTCCTCATTTTCTCTCATACACAGCACCTGGCTGCTTCTTGGGCAAGTGATGCTTTAGTACGTTAGCTTGATCTTGCTGTACTCCCTGGAAGTTGTCAGCATCCTAGATTGAATGATCGGTGGATGCCAGGCGCTGTGTTTGGCTGTGAAGATGACAGAGGAGGAAGAGGTGAGGTCTCTGAGAAGGTGTAGTCCAGGCAGATGGGGACCTCTTATACATAGGAGCTGCCTTGAGCCCACGCGCTGGACCCTAGAGAAGGTGCGGGAGGGACTTGGGGACAGGCGTGGCAACAGTACTACCTGAACTTTACCTCTGACCTGTGTGCATGTCAAGCAGACATTCCTACTCGTGACCTCCTCCCTCAAAGAGGCCAGACCCCCTCCCTGGAGTCATGAGAACCACGGAGACGTCAGAGACGCCCCGTGGATACATTAGGGAGGCGCTGACACACATTGTTGGTGCAGGGGAGCTCGGAACCCAGGGAAGGCAAGAAAGTACTTGAGTTGAAGAGTGTTCTTGAAAGACTTGAAGGACTCTTAAGAGGAAAAGAGGTTTTCCTTGTCATTTGTGCCCCAGAGGAAAGAACTAGGGCCAATGGAGGAAAAATAACTCCATAATTTAGAATCATAAAGGAACATTTGGAATGGGCTGGCTTGGAGGGTTCAAACAGATTTGATAAACCACTCAGCAAGAACATACAGAGAGGTGTTAAGTCCTGAGCAATCTGCAACAAAGTTGTTACAGATCCATCATTTTTGTTTCAGTTCGTATTCCAGAATCATGATTTATAGACAGAGAGCCTTTGTATATTTTTTAACAAAATAAGCTTTTAAATAAATTTTTAGGATCATTTTAGATGTATGGAGGAGTGACAAGATCATGTAGAGTTCCCCTGTACTGTCTTACATTAGATGCTACAATGGTCACCAGGAAAAACCAGCTCTGACGCATTGTTGGATTATTATTACCCAAAGTCCGTACTCTACTCAGACTTACTGTTTTCCCCTCATCTGCTTTCTCGTGGGGTCAGGGTCTAGGAACCCACCCAGGATCCCGGATTTTCTAGTTATTTGTCACGTCTTCTTAGGTTCCTCGTGGCTGTGACAGTTTCCCAGACTTGTCCGTGTCTGTGATGACCTTGACAGCTTTGAGCGTATTGGTCAGGTAGTTTGTAGACTGTCTCTCAGTTTGGGTTTGTCTGATTTTTTTTTTCTGGGCTACACTGTAGTTTGGGTTTTGAGGGAAGGACTACGGCAGTGAAACGTCATCCTCGTGGATATCAAGAGTCCGACCGTCAGCATGACTTTTCACTCATGGTGTTGACCTTGAGGACTTTGCCAAGATGGTGTAAAATATGGGATAATATTTAAATCCAGAGCATCTAGGGGGGCCCAGGACCCTAAGTGAGCTCTGTCCTGTGGTCCACTTCCTGCCTCACGCCCTGGACCCTCGTGTCTGTCCTTCCCTTTGTGCTCATCCAGTCTTCTCGTGTCGGAGGCCATCTCAGCACCCCCTCTCAGCCACCTGCTCCCCTCTCGGCCACCTGCCCCCCTCTCGGCCACCTGCTCCCCTCTCGGCCACCTGCTCATCCTCTCGGCCGCCTGCTCATCATCTCGGCCACCTGCTCCCCTCTCGGCCGCCTGCTCATAATCTCGGCCACCTGCTCCCCTCTTGGCCACCTGCTCCCCTCTCGGCCACCTGCTCATCATCTCAGCCACCTGCTCCCTTCTCGGCCACCTGCTCCCCATCTCGGCCACCTGCTCCCCTCTCGGCCACCTGCTCCCCACTGCACTCCGTTACCCTTTGTCCTGCTCTGTTTCCCCCGTGAGTCTCGTCACCACCAGCATCCTGTGTGGGCTGTGTGTCTGCCTGGTGGATGTCTCCTTGCCTGGAGGCCGGAGGGTTTGCTTCCTTCACTGTATCCTCAGTTCCTGTGACAGTGTCTGGCACATAGTAGGTGCTCACAAAATATGAAAAGAGTAAACAAGCAAATGAATGAATGATTTGTCAAAAGAATGGTCATAGCCTTTAGCTCACACTCCTCTACACCTAGGGTTACAATTTGGGTGAATAAAGCCTGAAACGTGGCCATGGTGATGGCCTTTCTCAGGTACCACTGGTAAGGACCTCTTGGCTTTTTGCTGCCAACTCTTCTCACAAATGTATATTCTGAGCAGTGTGGGATTCAGGGATACTCTTTTTCTCCAGTGCTTTTCTCCATATAGGTCTGAACTTTTGGCTACTGCATGTGTTGTGGCAATATTTGCAGAAGCACACAGTCTAGGAGTACTGAAATGGGTTTCAATCAAGGAAATGCATCAGAATCAATCAGAAGCATACACTAACGCAGAGGGAAGAGGGTAATGTAATTGATATGGTAGATCCAGGAATAAATGGTGCTTTAGCATGTAATGATCACGTCATAGGAGGCACTGAAGTGCAATCGTATTTACATATGCATGTGCGCAGTCATGTCCTTCTCTTTCAGACCTCATGCACTGTAGCCCACCAGGTTCCTCTGTCTGTGGAATTTTCCAAGCAAGAATACTGGAGTGGGTTGCCATTTCCTACTCCAGGGAATCTTCCTGACCCAGGGATCGGTCTCCTGCATTGGCAAGCAGTTTCTTTACCACTGCGCCCGCTGGGACACCCACAGCCCCGTTTACAGGCCAGAAAAACCAGCCCATGCTGGTCTCATCATGGTGGTAGCTGTCTCAGGGCTCTGCTGGGTTCAGCACTTGTTTGTGTGGATTTTGTGGTAGTTTGCTGGCTTTGGCTTCAGTACATGCACGGTGACTGGAAACCTATCTAAGGCACTTTTCCTTCCACGAAGTCATAGAGTGCTCAGTGACCAGCCTCTCAAAGGCTTCTTTCAGTGTTAATTATGTGGTTAGAGAAAATAAATGAGCAAATTAGAGAATTAGCACCAAATTAAAAGGACGCTGAAACAGTCAGAGCAGCTAGTTCAGGTGGTTTTCCCGTTTTTGGTGGTGGAAAGCTTTTTCTCACTTGGTGAGTTGAACCCTGAGTTGAACAATGGAAAGTTCAGGGTATTGTTCTATTTTAATGCCATGTGAAAAACAGCTTTAAATTAAAGTTTTTTTGGCACAATCCATCAAAACCATTCTAGGCACATAGTAGAATCAAATATTTAATTTTGAAATGTTTTAGAGCTCTTTTTAGATTTCAGTTGAAAATGGGGCACTCACTTAAAAAATCACAGCCAAGCAGGCTTTGCAAGCCATGTTAGTGTTTATTTGCACACTCTGCCTGTAGGTAATAACACAGTGGTGATTAGCAAAGGTGTGTTTTGCAGAGAAAGGAGGGAAATCAAACACAAAAGGAGGCACAAACTCACATAAATATTCTCAGGAGGATGGAATTCAATATCATATTTACGTCTTTATAATATGCCACAGTTAACTCATTGAGCCCAGACAGTGGGCATTCAGAGAGCAGGTGCCCAAAGTCTGCCTTCATTTATCCAGCCCCCAAAATAGTTTCTGCTCTGATGTGGAATGAAAAATGTAAGTGAAAGATAAGCGTGTCATTCTGGTCCATAAATGCATCCTTTATACTCATGTTTACAATTTTTTAAAACTCCTTTCGGTTGGGATTCATTCTTTTCTCGTTTTCTTAGTGGAGTGGCCATTTTCTCCTGGTGAGGATCCGGCAGGCATCAGGCAGTTCACACGCTGATCTGAAAAGGGATAAGGTAATATCCCATCTGAAAGTGAGGAAGAAAGAGCATCAAACAGATAAATGGGAGGATCTATAGAAATCCACAGGGGACCCGCTTATGGCGGTGGAGTTGGATGGATGGGTATCTCCAGGCAGTAGGTAAATTGACGTTAACATTGAAATGTTCCTTCTTCATTCTTGCTGTGTAAATAGTGTGTCAATTTAGACTGATCCTTCCATAGGAAATCTATAGAGGACCAACTTAGTAAACATATAATGGGCAGGATCCTTGTGATCATTTATCTTCCTCAGGTGTAAATTAGACACTTGAGGAGTTACCGTAATTTCTTAAATCTTGAAAATTGGTGAGATGTCATGTTACTTATGTTTAACAGATAATTCACCTTCAAAACAATATACCTTTCACCTAAAGAATGAGCGAGCTGAATCAGGTAAGGGCCCATTTTAATCTTTCAAATCCATGGAAACCGAGATTTAAACTGAGTCACAGTGGCTCAGAAAGGAAAGAGTCTGCCTGTAATGCAGGAGACCCAGGTTCGTTCCCTGGGTTGGGAAGATCCCCCAAAGGAGGGCATGTCAACTCACTCCAGTAGTCTTACTGGGAAATCCCATGGACAGAGGAGTCTAGCAGGCTACAGGCCATAGGGTCACACAGAGTCAAACATGACTGGAGCGACTTAGCCCTGCATGCCTGCACACCTAAATAACCCAAGTGTAAAAATATGTAATTTAACAATTCCACAGCAAATCAAACAACCTGGAAAGTGCTCAAGTAAAACATTTGTGTGACTGTCTTCTATACGTTGGGCTATCTGGGGAAAATATCCATGGATTTGCCCATAGTTAATTTTTTGTGAAAGAAATAGAGTTGCTCTGCCCTTTGTAAATTGCAAGTCATTTTTGAAGTTTTTGTCTGGTTGCCATAGTTACTGCTGGTATTTCTCTTTCATGGGATGATGCAAATCATCGCTTGGCTTGACCTTTCTCACCTGTTGTTACCATAAACCCTGACCAGAAAGGGAAAAACTCTTTTGTGTCAGTTTTCTTGCTTTTTGTGTGTTCTGAGCCTGCAAATGTGAGTTGCCATGCTAACAGGCAGTCAGTTGGGAGGGAGTCAGTGAGTCAACTCCTTGGTAAGCTGCAGTCCCTCGATATATTGGTGATAATATTTTCTTCATAATGAGCTGGGAGATAACTTTTGTAAACTTTAATGATGCACAAAAAGTGACCGTTTCACTGATTAATTATATTAAAACTCATCGTCTTAGGCAAGGAATTCCAAGTCATTGCTAGGCTAGCTTCATTAATTAGAGAAATTAATTACAGACAAAAATTTAAAGAAGTAAACTGCAAGTGACATTTTTTTGGTCTAGATTGCACTCCGGGTGTTTATTACACTGCTTCACCTTCTCAAAGGTACATACAGAGTGTCTGGGGATTAAGTTAAAATGCAGACCCTGGTCCAGGGTTCCAGGATGGGCCTGGGATGCTGCATTTCTCACAAGCTCTGGGATGATACTGATGCCACCGGTACTGAGCCCTCAGTCTGAGGAGCCATAATTATGCTACCTCAGTCTTCAGAGCCCTGAAAAGCCTCCCAGTAAATTCCCTTTCCTCCTCCATAGACATTTAGTGAATAGACCAGGCAAAATTGTCACTGAATCTCGCTGTTCTTTATTTAGGAAGAAATGTGATTATCCACAGGCATCACAAAATTTGTTTTTCCATTGGTGTTGGTTATTTGAATGGTGAAAACAATGATGGACTCTTCTCCCCATCCATTTAGCTAGATCTTGGAGGTTTTCTTTTATTGTACTTGATTTTTTTTTTTTTTTTGATTGTACTATGACTGCAAAGCCCCAAAGTCATGGATATTCCTGTTTTAATGTTATTGAGAAGTAAGTAAATAATCAGGAACTGACATGACTGACCTTTTTCTCTATTTCCTTATAAAGAAGCTGATGTGGGAATAATAGCAGGCTTTGCTAAGACTGCAGGCTTCTTCTCAGGTCAGTGGTACTCGTGTTGTTCCCGTGGGGATATCATGCAGATTTCAGAGTCTAGTTGGGGGGTGTGTTCTTTCAGCGAGGGTGTCTTTGGATCTGAGCCCCACGGTGCCTTGCAGAGCATCCCCTGTAATCCATGAGGCACCATTCCAGTGTGGCCCCAGACTGCCTGGTCACTGCTTCTCCAGTTGAGTGGCCAGGGCTGCCAGACCGGCTCCTCAACAGCTGGAGTGTCGAGGGTTTCACTGCCTGGGCTCCAGGATGCTTTGATGAGGCAGTATCTTTGGAACCTGTCGGTCAACCATTCTATGCATGGAAGACAGTACACTGCATCCTGCCTCTTTCACCTGGAATTTTTTTGTTGGGGGGAGACTCTTTGGTTCATACAAAAGTGAAGGTAGTTTTCTAAATTTTTTGCACAATGTGGACTAGGAACTGTGTAACTGAGTGTGTGGGAAGATCACTGTGAGAGCCTTTAGACACTGTGGGCAGGAGGAATCTGTTTCTCTAAAGATTCTAAGCGGATCCTCCCTCTCTCAAGCAATGGTGCTTCCGAATCCTTACCCGTGGAGGCCATTCAGGTCTCCCTGCCATTAACAAGATGACTCCTGCTCTTTGTGAGTGACCCACTAAGCATGTGGTGTATGTATGTGTGCATGTGTGTATGGCATGCATATGCACATGTATGTGAATTTGCATGTACATGCGAGAGTATGAGTGCATTTATGCTGCATGAGTGTGTATGTATGTTCACACGATGTGTGTATCTGTGTATCTCTGTTTACAGATATGAGTGCAAGAGTGTATATCTTTGTGTGTGCATGCATGTTTATGTGGTATGTACAATTATTTATGCATGCATGTGGTATATGTTTGTGTGTGGTGTGTGCATCTGTGTGTATATGTGGTGTATTTATGAGTATATGTGTGTACATATGTGTGGTATCTCGGTGTGTCTGTGTGTGTGTATTTGTGTGTCTGGGTGGTGTGGTATGTATGTGTGCAGGTGTGTGAGTGGGGTGTGTGTATGTCTGTGTGTATTTGTGATATGTATGTATGTCGTGTGTAGTGTGTATGTGTGTATGTGCTGTGTGTGTGTGTGCGTCTGTGTGTGAACTTGTGCCTCCTCACAGGCAGGGCTGGAGTCGAGTCCAGTGGGGCCCCCTCTGCAGTGCCTTGCATGATACTTTATACCCAGTAGGAGTACAGAAGATCTCTTTGGTTAAATTGAATTGAATGCATAAGTACTGTCTGATGCAATGAAAAGTGATTGTTTTCAGACTGAATTCACAAATCTCCAACAACCCTGGTTAAGAAACGAGCAAGTGAATTAATAAGAGAGCAGTTTCCTGTCACTGGTTTGTCTATGAGACACCCCTCTGCATCTGATGGAGTGATGTCTGAATATTTAGTTATTTATTTTGTATCTCAAATATCCCATGATCATATTCACATGATTATATTTTTCTCTTATATCCCATGACGGTAATGTTTTTGGACAGTGGATTTATCGATTATCTGACAGCACAAGCTAGTGTTAAATTAATACACCTTTATTTTTTTTTCTTTATTTTTTTAACATGAGGCATAGTAATTACTGAATAGGCCTATTTTCTAGTTGGGTTTTGACTGCTATTATAAGCATATGATTTGAATATGGGAGCAAAACATTTTGAAGAATCTGACTTGAACTTTCCAACATCTGCCAGAATGAAGGAAGCATAGATCCTATCCTATAGTCTTTCTCCAAGAGTTTCATAATATACAGAGTTTAAGTTGGAGTGGAAATGACACTAATCAAAGATCCCAAAAAGCTGATTGTTCTAAAGGAATCTTAAAAAAGCACGTCTTCATTTGGGAAGATGATTAGGAAATAATTTGGAGGGATGATACTGAGAAGTGAATGTATACTGCTATGGTAGGCAGAACAGGGGCCCCAGAGATGTCCCCTGCTAATCCCCAGACCTTTGGAATGTTACCTGACATGGCAAAAGGAAGGTGCGTGTGTGCTCAGTCATGTCCGACTCTTTGTGACCCCATGGACTGTAGCCCATCAGACTACGCTGTCCATGGGATTCTCCAGGCAATTATACTGGAGTGAGTTGCCGTTTCCTCCTCCAGGTGATCTTCCTGACCCAGGGACTGAACCTGCGACTCCTGCATCTTCTGCACTGGTAGGCGGATTCTTTACCCTTGAACCACCTGGAAATCCCAGAAGGAACGTGAGAGATGTAGTTAAGTTAAGGGTCTTGAGATGAGAGATTATCCTGAGTGTTTATTTGTGAGTTTTGAATGTAACCCCAGGAGTCTTCATAAAGGGCAAGTGAATAGATCTTTGCCATAGGGAGAGAGGAGAGGAGGATGTGAAGTTGGAGCAGAGAGAGATTTGAAGATGCTTTACTACTGCTTTAAAGATGGAAGGGAAGACTGGAGCCAAAAGTTGCAAGAGTGCAGCTCTAGAAGCTGAAAAAGACAGGGAAGAACTGCTGTCTAGAGCCTTGAGCGTGGCCCTGCTGAGGTCTTGGTTTTACCCCAGGGAAACCCATTTCAGATTTCTGACCTCCAGAAATGCTAGGGAATAAATTTGCGTTGTTTTAAGCCACCAATTTTATAATAATTTTTTCCATAGTAAGCTAATATGTCACTTCACTATCTATAATTAGGAAGCATTTCATCCAAGGACACTGAGTTTTTGAAAGGTAAAATTAATATTTAAACGTATAATGAGCCTATGTGAAACCATAGTAGTTATAGTGATTGGAATAAGGGGAGAATGAAAGTACAAAAATTCAGAAGTGACTCTGGGGTATAGACTGGGAAAGCTTCAGATGCAGACAGAATGAGTGATTCTTCAGTCTCTTGGCATCTGATGGCGCAGCGGTGTGCTGGACCATTCGATTGTGGGGCTGCTCCGCCATGACCCGTGCAGTCAGAGGCGGTGAACTTTGCCGAGCGCGTGATGCCCCTTTTTTCCTATCCGTCCCCTCTTCTTCTCTCTCCGCTCCCCTCAACACATGTGTTGCCAGTGGCCAATATTTCCCCGGAAGACTACTCCCCAGGATGTATATATTTTTTAATTGATTAACACATTTTAGGAAGAAAAGAATTTTAAAGTGCTTTGATGAAATCTAGAGGATTTGATACCTTCTTGGATGAGATGCAGAGAGAGGGTTCCCTCTGGATTATTTTTACCCCCTGTAAGGATAGTCAAGTTTTCCAGCTTAATCATGTTATAGGAGTGAATCAGTAATGTCCTTAAATTTTACCAAAATACACCTTAACCCCACGTGCCTGTGGTTTTTTTTTTTTTAGTTCTTCAGATGGGTAATTTATTCTCCTAAAATATTCTAGTGGAAGAATTCACATTGACAACACATAACGCATTTTCTTCCTCACTTTGCATATTTTTCTTTTGATGAAATAAGGCAGACAGTTTTTCCTCCTTGAACTTGGCTTCGTTTTGCTTTCCATTTTCATTAATGCTTCTCTTGCTTTGGCACATGGCACTATTTGGTTGACAACATTCTAGGAAAAATGCTTAATTATTGAAAAACTCTGACTGCAATTCAGGAAGAACCTGCAGGGGGGCATATTTGTTCGGGTTACGTTTATGTGATTTTCAAAAATAGATAGGAAATAATCTGCCGCTAAGCCAAATGGGCACGTTCATTGAAAGCATTTGGTTGTGAGCAGAGCAGAGAGAGATGGGATCTAAGGCATTAATTTAAAATACCTTAAAAGGAGAAGCAAGATGCATTGCTGTGCTCCTGCTGGCAGCAGACCAGGTTCTTCTTGAGGTCTGTCCCTGGTGCCAGAATACTGTCCACAGCAGCAGAATTGAACATGAGGGTCGAGGTCTAAATCCACTCCGTGTGCATGGAGATTGCTCAGTTACTATGAACACTTAATTTTGAAAGTGAAAGAAAATAAGTCTTGATTCTGAGTTAGAAGACCAGGATTTCTACTGGTCTTCATCACTGCCTACCCACATATCTCTAGATGAGTCCCTTCAAGGCATGGACCTCTGTTTCTTCATTTGCAAGATAGCAGTATGCGTTGTCTGGGAGACAGTGAAGGACAGGGAAGCCTGGTGTGCTTCAGCTCATGGGGTCACAGAGTCGGGCATAACTTAGCCACTGAACCACAACAAGATGCACCTTGCTTCCGACTCCAGATTCTTGGGAACGTGGCAACCCACTCCAGTTATTCTTGCCTGGGAAATCCCATGGACAGAGGAGCCTGGTGGGCTACAGTCCATGGCTTTGCAAAGATTCAGACAGGACTGAAGCAACTGAACACAAAACCTTTGTGAAATGTAATTTTATGTATTAATAAGAAGAAATGTCATGATGAAGGTGTTTGGAACATGGCTGAAGTAGAAGGAAGGTAAACTCTGTGTGTATCTTGGGGTGAAAGTGTTAAGAATTGAGTCTGCTCCCATGCCATGAAGCAACAGAGGTGGACCTAGGCTATTTCAGCTCTGCTCTCTTCTAGGACTGACAGTGTGATGCCTTCTAACCTTTGACGTCAGGAGCCTAACACTGGTGAGTACTCCCCTGCCTTCATTCATGCCCATTCTTACATAAAGGATGCTTCCCGATTCCCCATCATTCATCCCTGGCTAAGAGAGAGCGAAATGTCTGTGCAAGAAGAACAGAGGGCTGAGATGTCACACTTTGAGGATGGTACTATTGCATTTGTGTTATTATTTACTTCCCTTTAAATCATTTTTCCTGGTCACTACACAGTAATTCAGCTTTGTTTTTAGACTGTATTTGGGGTTCAGGTACCAGGCAGCTTGGGCTAGAGCATTTGCAGGTTGGAGGGTCTTTTGGGAAGTTGGTGCCCTTGATTTCTTCCATCAGGGCGATTGTCTCCAGTGTATCAGACGTACTTTTTCTTGTATTCTCAGAATCTGGAATGAAATCCACATAGTTTCCAGTGTTGGAGAGTTTTCATCCTTGTGGTTGCTTCCTGAGTTATCTAGATAAAAACATTATACTCTGTTGTAAAAAGGATGTATCTCCTTGACTTAGTGTAAACTGAGAATCGGGCAGGGTCTAATTCCGTATCACCACCAATAATGTAGATTAGAGGAACTTCACTCTATCACTGCGTTCATGGCATCTCTTTGATGAGATGCTCTCTTGCCAGCTGTGGAAGGACTGTGTTGCATAGTGGCAAATACAACTATAAAGTTCATCACCCCAAGAGTTGAGTAATCTATCATAATTATTCATTGTACATGAATTCCATAAGGGTTTGGATGAGCTCATGAATTAAAGAGCCAGTAATGGCTCCTGAGAGAATTCAGAATATTTCTTTTTTTTCTCATAATCTTTCCTTTCAGAATATTTCTAACCCTGAAGATTGATACCAAGAAAGTCAGGACTTGATAATCATGGCCACAGAATGAGCAATGAAACTTGAATGATTAAACAAGAACTTCTAATTACGTGTTTGTTGGGATTGGCATTCTAGGCTGAATGGGTCGAGATTCTATTCAGTGTAGCAGTTTTTGTTTGTTTTTTATTTGTGTAATTATTGTCACCAAAAATATTTTGCAAACTTGTTTAACTCAGTTCCTTGGATTGCTGAGATTATACTTTAAAATGTTTCTGTCCTGAAGGAATGGAAAGAGAATCTTAGGTTGAAATTCTTGTTGGGAGGTAAATGGAAAGAGTTCTATTATATACCGATACGTATAGGATATTGTTAACTTTGCATTAACTTGGGAAAAGGGTCAAAAATATAAGGTTTTTAAAGAACTTACAGTTTTACTTATTTCAGCCATTAACTGTAAATAGAACAGGGTTAACAAAGGATTCCTTAAAAATTATCCTTTCACCCAGAGAAGAGACTTCTTTGCTAACTAAAAATAGTACTATTTTGTGATGATGTATAAATGAGCTCTTACAAAAAACTTGAAAATCCAGATTATGAAACATGTTATTTACCTCCCAGTAGTTTGTGCTTACTAATTTAAGAATAAAACATCACCTTTGAATCATACATAATTATCGTCTTGTAGGTCAAAATTTGTCAAATATCAGAGATTTTATGTGATCAGATTCACTTTAATTCTCCCAACCAAGTAACAAACATTTATGATGTTATTACCATCTACCAGAGCACGGGCAGCTTGTAAGTCCTCGGTGAACCCTTTGTTGAAGGAATAAGTGAGATAGTTAATGAATGGAAGACTGAGTGTGTGACTCTGTATGAGCTTGGGACTCAGCATTGTGCCAGGAGCCATGGGGCTAAAGTGGAATGTCTTCTAGTCTTAAGACTTTTTCTTTCCTTTCTGGCTTTTTAATTCCAGATGCCATGAAGTTACTTTTTCCTGCCACCCTGGCCTATCACTGAAGGTCCTTCCATGGACATCTTTTCTGAAATACCCCATGGCCATTCCCATGAGAGATCCACTGCTTCTTCTCTACATTTTTTCCCTTCCTCATTTGTATCACTATTTGAAAACATACACTTTCTAGTTTATATATTGGTTTTCTCCTGTCTTTTCCAGTAAGGTCCATGATTGAAGGCACCTGGTCTTATTAAGTAATATATCTCCAGTTCCCAGAAGAGTGAGTGGTAAATGATGGGTTCTCAGTAAATAGATAGCAGTGTTAAAAAGCAGAGACATCACTTCGCTGACAAAGGTTCATCTAGTCAAAGCTATGATTTTTCCAGTAGTCATGTACAGATGTGAGAGTTAGACCATAAAGAAGGCTGATAGTCGAAGAACTGATGCTTTCAAATTGTGGTACTGGAGAAGACTCTTGAGAATCCCTTGGACTGCAAGGAGATCAAACCAGTCAATCCTAGAGGAAATCAACCCTGAATACTCATTGGAAGGACTGATGCTGAAGCTGAAGCTCCAATACTTTGGCCACCTGATGTGAAGGAATGACTCACTGGAAAAGATCCTGATGCTGGGAAAGATTGAAGGCAAAAGGAGAAGGGGACGACAGAGGATGAGATGGTTGGATGGCATCATGATCCAACCATGGCTTGTCACGATCCCAACTCAATGGGATGAATTTGAACAAAGTCTGGGAAATGGTGGCGAACAGAGGAGCCTGGTGGGCTGTGGTCCACGGGGTCGCAAAGACTTGGACGTGACTTAGTGACTAAACAATGAAAACAACAACTCGGTAAATATTTTGTGACTGAAGGAAGGAATCATTTGAACAGGTATTATCTAGTGAGATGATCTGGTTTGCACATAGGTTTTCCCAGAAGCTGAGCTTTAAGATGAAACTGAGACTTCTGCAGAATTTAGAATATTGCAATGATAACACCCATGAGGATGGACTGAGACCACAGTACTCTAGGGTGCCTGGGCTCTGGAGCCAGTATTCTTTCAGCTAACATTCTGTAGTTGTTGTTGAGTGCCCACTAAGTGCTAGGCAATGGTTACTTAGTGGATCTGGGAAGAAAGGTAAAAGTGGGCTTCCCAAGCCTGTCCCCTCATTCTGTTTCTCGTGTCCTCCGCCCCAGTCACCACCTGCCTTCCCCTGTTAGGAATACAGCCCTGGAGAGCACCAGCAGGCTTCTCCTTGTACCCACTCTGGTGTGCCTGTGCATGTGCTAAGTGGCTTCAGTCCTGTCCGACTCGGTGACCCTATGGACCATAGCTCGCCAGGCTCCTCTGCCTATGAGATTCTCCAGGCAAGAATACTGGGGTGGGTTGCCATGCCCTCCTCCAGGGGGTCTTCCCGACCCAGGGATCCAACCGGCATCTCTTATATCTCCTGCATTGGCAGGCGGGTTCTTTACCACTAGCGCCACCTGGGAAGCCCATCCACTCCACTACCTTGTGCTTGATCAGAATGGGTCAACGTTTCAGCTTCCTTGGCCTCTCTTCTCTTTCTCCAGCATGGATTTCATTGTCAAGTGCTGTTTTTCCCTGCTGGACCCATAAGGGTTCTGGTAAGCATCCTCTAGGGTTGCCAGTGAGACTTATCATGAACCTCTATAATGTCCTTCATTATAATTCACTTTACATTTTTCCTTACCTTTAGGCCCTTGCATTTTAAAAGATACCAAGGGTGCAGTAATGGATAAGACAGACAGGGCTCTGGAACCTCACGGAACTGCCATTGTGCCAAAGAGGATGGGAAGTTGCCAAGTAGCTGCATTGAAATGGAAGATGGATTACTGAAGGGAACATAGAGAAGGTTCCAGAGTGTTTAGCAGTGGAGGGGTGGCAGGGAAGGCCTGAAAAAGGAGGCCATTGTGTGGATACCTGAGGGAGGGAGAGGACCTAGGTGGGGCAGTGGGAGACGGAGGGAGCCACCTGTTAAAGCTTTGGGGTGCAAGAAAGCTTGGAGCAGTTGAAGACCTGGAAGTGGTTGAGTCTGGCCAGCATGTGGCCCACAGTCAGTGGTGTGCATCTGTGAAATTCTCGAAGCCATTGGTTCTGCAGCGTGGAGGACGGATTGGAGGAGGACAAGACTGGAAGCGGGGAGGCTGGTTCGGGAGCCTCTTTACTAGCCCGTCTGCAATAAAATGACGGTGTTTATTAGAGAAGTAACAGTGCGTGAGAGCGAAGTGGTCCATTTAGCAGGGATATAGGAGGCTCAACGTGCAGGATTCGGTGACTGATGGATGTGGTAAGAGGAGGGAACTTCATGATGGGAGATGACGCTGGTCTCCGGCTTGATCCCGAGAAGAAGGGCTGCTCCATCCCAAGGTGAGCGACTCGAGAAGGCATATCAGCTGTTTCCTTTGGTGCGGCATGTGGGGAAGAATTCACATCTTTGACTCTCAAGACTCACCCGCTTGTAGTGACTCATCTCTCTCAAGTTGCTATTATAGCCTTATGACCATCTTCTGGAAATGATTCCCCATGCTGTCTTCCTCAAGTTTTCCGTTGTGCTGAAAGAACGGCTTTCCACGGTAGGCATGTCTAGAGTGGAAACTGGGTCCTGCCTAGGTCACTGCATGGAAATTATCGGAGTCTGTTTCTTTCCCCCCAAGCCTGAATGAGAATTTATGTCATGGGCTTTTGATGCACCATATTGCATCAAATGGGCTTCTCTGGTAGCTCAGATGATAAAGAATCTGCCTGCAATGCGGGAGACCCAGGTTCAGTCCCTGGGTTGGGAAGATCCCCTGGAGAAAGAAATGGCAACCGACTCCAGTATTCTTGCCTGGAGATTTGCATGTACAGAGGAGCCTGGAGGGCTACAGTCCATGGGGTCGCAAAGAGTCAGACATGACTGAGTGACTAACATTGCATCAGATATGGAAGCTGGGAAATAAGGAAAGAACATCCTGAACAAAGTAATAAACCTCTGTAACCATGTGTAACCTTGTGTAGAAGGTGGGGAAAAGCAAGTTTGACAAGAGATCCGATTTATTCTGAAGCAGATGACTAAGGCGTGTGTGGTAAACACACGGTGATGGCATCCAGATAAACCGTTAGTGAGAAATTCTACTGCGCCAGATGGCATTTTCTTTCCAAGACTGCTCACATTCCTTCTCTCCAAGGAACTAGTTAATGTGTAAATCTGCCCCAGATATTCTAGGATGAATTTAACCTGAAAGTGACTTGCAGATAATGAAGGCGAAGATCTGCAGGTCTGGGGCGACGTTAGAAACTCAACCTCTCCAAAGCACGTGCTCCTTTATTATGGCAATAAAACATAATTAGATCTAATTGTCATGGAGCGCAACCATGTAATTTCTATCAGTGTTTTATTTCTGGTAAAGTGATACCTCTGCCACCTCACTAATTTTATCTTGTTTCTAACGAGAGTGGATGTTTTTCTATGAGGAATGGACACCCGTTTCATTCTCTTATTGGTTGTAGCCAGTTTTTAACAAATACTCAGTAATTGGTTAATTTTAAAGGTTGTTTTGGCCCAAGGTTGTGCTTCAGAGAAGTTGAGGTGATGGGCTCCCTGTGAGAAACATGGTGGTCTTGGGATGTTTGTGGGTGGGAGGCAGGTCTTCAGGGTCATAGTGTGCTCTTGGGAGTTGAAGCTAGTTGTGTTCTGGGACCTCACCACTGGGATCTGCTAAAGATGGCTGTTGGCCTTGGCTTTTCAGCACTTTGTCGTGGTGGATTTCATCACCTTCTCACCATGTCTACTCACCATCTTTGCTCTCAATTCACAAGGGGCTCAACAAAGCTGTGCAGGGATTCCCCACCCCCATCAGCTTCTTATCCCTTGTTCTGATGCCCCTGCAGACCCAGGGTCTGTCCTTTTGACCCTGCCCATGAGGCTGCACTTCATTGTACATCACTGATGGCTTCTTCCTTAAATGGGACTCTCCACAGTCTCGTTTCTAAAAACTGAACCTTATATAAGATTGTCTAATGATAGCTCTCTGCAGCCCAAACCAAAAGTTGAAAAAAAAAAGGCCTTTTATATTGACATTAGGTTAAAAAATAATTTGAGAATGAAGCATCAGTTCTATTTAACGAACTTAGAACCTTCAGTGTGTATGAATACATTTTATAGCAGTTAAACGGAGACACGAACAAACCGAGAAGTCAGATAATTTTAGCAGTGCCTAACCAGTGGTTTGAAGTTAATACATGTAACCTGCTAAAAGAGTGTCCCCATTACAGCTAATATAAAATTAAACTTTTACAACTAAATTGGCCCCTGTCTAATGCTGAATCAATCTTTAAATGATTCCAAAAGGAAGCCTGAATTATCTGGTTCCTTCTCTGCTTTCATCTGTCTGCAGCCGTCATGTAAATTATTCTGGGTGGATGTGTTAATTAGTTGTACCTGAAGGATTCCCATGAGGTTGAGACCCACCTCCGTAGCCCAAGGTGCCTTTGGGGGCGTTAATTTCATCTGGCTCTGATCATGGTGAATGTGGAGAGGAGCTGCTTGTGTGACAGTTAATCTACCTGGATACATTTCTCACTGCTCACTTTGAGACTCTTCTTTTCACTGATCCCTGAAATTATAAACCTGGAAGTCAAAAACAATGGAGAAATAACATGCTCCCCATTTATGAGCCTGCACTGTGTCTTCTTCCTGCAGTTAGAAGAGAGATCACAGTCTTAGCTTTAGGAATCTGGTCTTCTCGGGGACAGACACCAGCGGAGATGTGCTGGGTGCCATGGGCCGTGAGCCAAGGCTCTGCCTCCCTGGGTCTTCAGACCTCAAGGGCTGGGATCAGCTGGGCATGGGCACTGACTTTCTGGCAGCTCTAACTTTCTGGAAGAGGGAGATTAAGCAGCTGTCCTCCCAGTGCTTCAGGGGAGTTAAACAGACTAGAGTAGCTTAACTGCTTCCACCAGGTCATTGGAAAGTTCTGACAACCTGTGGAACCATCCCCAAGGGAAAGATGAGACCGCCGCCTTTTTTTACAGACCATTTCTTTTTCCCCCAAAAGTGAAGCTGTATCTGAGATCGCCCACTAGTAATTAGTGAAAATCACTGATGAAGGGAGGTTGTAATTTGAAAGTTTGAGTCATAGACATGCGAAATATAATTTAAAAATTCTACTAAGTGGATTTCTTCATTGGGTAAACTAAGCCCAAATGGGCTGTCTGTTGAAATCAAGATGCTTTTGCCTAATGTGAACTATTAAGATGAGAGCTGGATCCAGGAGAGTAGGAGGAAATCGGGCATCGCATCAGTGCTTAGTCCCCTCCATGTGAAATTGCTCAGTCATTATTATAGTCATCCTTGATGTTTCCAGAACTCTTTTTCCTCCAAGTTATTTCATATTTCTGCCCAAATAGAAGATATATAATGGAGCTAAATTAGGCTTTTAATTCTCCGGCATTCTGAATTTTGTTGCAATATTTGGTCAGGAGAAATGACTGGGTGGTGAATTTTGATTTCTGTCAAAAATGCAGTTATTGTGATTCTGCAGATGGTTAGGCATCAGGCTGTCAGACCAAGCACAGGGGCCTTATGAAAACAGAGGGCAATGTCCAAGCCTTTGCAGGAGGCGATAGATTGACAAATGAGGATAGGATGAAAAAGAAACCCAAAGTCTCAGCCTTCAGTTGGTACCATGGCATAATCCCCTGATGTCATTGGTAGCAACATGGCGTCTCTGCTCAGGACTCGTCAATGACAGAGCTTCCTGTGGCCTGGCCCTTGACCTGTTTTTATCCTCATTGGCTGCTTTCTTTCTTGCACCCGTGATCATCCATATGCACACCCTTGTCCCTGAGCTGCCAGGTGGCGTGCTGGCTCCTGCCTTCAGGAAGGATTCCGCCCCAGTCTCAGCTGCTCTGGGGCAGCTCTACTGCCTGCTCCATCTGTGGTTCTATCCAGCATCACTGTCTGTCCCTCCTCACGCTCTGTCCTTTTTAGCACTTGTCATCGCCCGCCATTGCATCACATATCTATGGATGCATATGTTTATTCTCTGTCCCCTCGTGTGCATCCATCTTCTGTGAGAATGGGGACTTTGTCCTGTTCCCTGTGCATCTCTGGGGCTGAAAGAAATTTCTGGAAAACAATAGGTGCCCCAACATTAGTAAAATGAGAACTCTATTTGAAAGAATTAATGTTCTTTTTTACGGAAACTATAAAAATGAGCATTTGCGTTTTCTTGAATTAATAACATTAACGTATAGAAGATTTGCAATTCATAATCTGTAACTGGTTAACATCCTTTAAGAGTCATGTATGTGTGCACACACTTTTGCTCAGTCACTCAGTCTTGTCCGACTCTTTGTGACCCCATGGACTGTAGCTGCCAGGCTTCTCTATCCAGCAGGTGGTAAAGAACCGCCTGTCAATGTACAAGACATAAGAGATGCGGGTTCCATCCCTGGGTCAGGAAGACCCCCTGGAGGAGGGCAGGGTAACCCACTCCAGTTTTCTGGCCTGGAGAATCCCATGGACAGAGGAGCCTGGTGGGCTACAGTCCATGGGGTCGCAAAGAGTCAGACACAACTGAGCATACATGCACAGTCCTGCAGGTGGAAGGGATTATAAAAATGTTTTGAATACTCTCTTTCTTCCTCATCTCTTTTAGTTTGTTTAAACACTGGAGAGGCCAGAGGCTCTGTTTCCTGTACTGTCAGCTCTATTCCAGGGATGCACGCATTCTCTGTACTGTCATTATTTGGACACATACAGTATGCAAAGCACGGTGCAAGATGATCAAGGAGATGTCTTCTCTGGAGGAAAACAGCTTTGCAATCCTGGTTGAATTGGGGCTTAGGATTCCAGCGTCCCTTTGGGAAAATGTCCAGGAAATCAGAGAATGAAGCAAGCTCTGTCCACTCCCCAGGCTCGCCTCCCTGTCTCCCCTTCTCTCTCCTCCACATTCCCTCTGTATTTCATGACAGAGTTGCCTCTGTCATCCCAGGCAGCTCGTCCCTGATGGCTGTGAGATTGAGCTTGTTCCCCTCCTTGAAGTTGGGGGCCACAGTGCTGAGGGGGACCTCCTGACAGGATCGCGGGCACTGGTGTCCCTGGGAGCACGCCAGGTGACAAGCTCAGCATGTGTTTCCTGGCGCAGGAGGAGGCTGGCTGACCCTCGAGGAAGCCCGTGGAAACTCTGTAAGCCTGAGACGCAGGATGTGTCGTGAACCGCTGGGAGGGAGTCCAGGCCAGCTCTCTGCTATTTCTGGCTTGAGGTTTGCTGTCCCTCCTGTCGGCCTGGACGTCACGTGGCTGTCTCAGGTCCTTCAATCATGTGAGCTCAGGAATGTGCAGGCAGAACGGGCATTCTTACCCTGGGCCAGCTGGTGCCTCTGACGTGCACGTGGGATGAGAATAAATCCTCAGGTGTAAGCACTGGTTGGTCCATGTTGCAGAGGGCTCGGTGTGTCTGCTTTTATTTGCGTGAGTGCTCACTCAGTCATGTCTGCCTCTTTGCAACTCCATTGACTCTAACCCTCCAGGCTCCTCTGCCCATGGGATTTCCCAGGCAAGAATACGGGAGTGGGTTGCCATTTCCTCCTTCAGGGGATCCTCCTGACCCAAGGATCGAATCTGAGTCTCTTGCATCTCCTGCACTGGCAGGCAGATTCTTTATCATTGGTGTCACCTTTGCTTTTATGGAAATGCCAGCTAGGTATGGAAATGTTTCCTGGTCTCCATGTTAACAGCTACAGAGCAATAAACTCTGCCCTCCAGGAAGAACAATCCATGCTGCACCCAGAGGCATGCTCTTTACCTTGGTTCTTAACTCAGACCCTTCAGATTCCTCTGTGGTATTGCCATTAATTAAAAAATGACATCTTTAAGAAATTTTTAATTGAAGTATAGTTGATGTACTATATGTTATATGTGTATAATATATTGGTTCATATTTTTAAAGGCTACATTTCATTTATAGACATAACACATTGGACCTGTTCCCTGTGTTGTGCAATGTCTTATACATAGTAGTTTATACCTCTTCTAAGAGTAGAGAGTGAGTTTGCACAAAAGGCTCACAATCAAGTGTTGTCGGTTTTAGGATCTGTGGTAGCTTTGATTGTTTTCAATATTGTCCTTATGCCATGAAAAAATGCACATACCTGAGTTCCATCTTATGTATGGGAATTGTTACAAAACCATCTAGAAATTGAACAGGTTGCCTTTTCTATATGTAGATTCCAGAGCTTTTTAAGTTTCCCCTTTTGTAACGGTTTGGGAATTATTCAGCCCTGTGTTCCTGCAAACCTGACTTAGGGCAGATGGGCTAGCTAAAGTGAAAATGAACGTAAAAGTTGCTAAGTCGTGTCCAACTTTTTGCAACCCCATGGGCTATACAGTCCATGGAATTCTGCAGGCTAGAATACTGGAGTGGGTAGCCTTTCCCTTCTCCAGGGGATCTTCCCAACCCAGGGATTGAACCCAGGTGTCCTGCATTGCAGGTGGATTTTTTTTTTTTTACCAGCTGTGCCACCTGGGAAGCCCTACCATCCCCTGGGGAGCTCTTTAAACAGGTAGGTGCCTGGGCCATACCCACACCAATTAAATCCAAATCTCTGGGGGCCCTGGCAGCAGCATTTTAAAAAAATCTCCCCAGGTGATTGTCAAGCACAGCCCAACTTGAGAACCACTATTTAAACATATGTGGATTTTCATTTCTGTGGTGTATTGTGATTCCATCAGGTTAGAGATTAAACTGTGTTAGCAACCCTTTTGACACAGTTATATGAAACTGCTAATGTATTTGTGAGTCAAGTGTATTTTAATTGGAGAAAAGCTGTCTTAGAACATTGCTAATTAATTTTTTTTCCATGGTCTTTGTATGACAGCATTAAAATATCAAGAAAATCATAGTAAGAGATTTCAGCTTCACAGAGTGGCTATTAAATAAGTGTCTAGGTTTTTTTCGTAAAGACAAGGATAGTTAATTCTTTCACTAGGGGATTAATTTAGCTTGATCTTTAATGAACAGTTTAGCTTCTGAAGATATTGATGAAGGAGTCTTATGGAGTAAAGGCCCAGCTTAGAAGGGATGTGTTGGCAAGCTCCAAGAACTCAGGAAGAGATGCATAAGGGAGAAACTAGATCTGCCAAGATTTCCCTCTTCTGAAACAGATAGCGTGGATGGGGCCAGGCACAGACCACAGTCTGGAGTTACATAAGCAGGACTGTCTGAGTTAGCAAATATTTTAGTGTTAGTATATCCCAAGTGTTGCATGGGATCTATTGGGTTGACCAAAATGTTTGTTCAGGTTTTTCTGTCGGAACCTAGATTGCTAATCACCTACCTTTTAATCTAAAGACAATTGAAGTATGCATATGTGCCTGTGTGAGTGTGTGTATAAAAGACTCTATTAAGTATATATACATTTGTTGTTGTTCAGTCACTCATTCACGTCTGACTCTTTGTGACCCCATGGACTGCAGCACACCAGGCTTCCTTGTCTTTCACCATCTCCCAGAGCTTGCTCAAACTCATGTCCATTGAGTCGGTGATGCCATCGAACCATCTCATCCTCTGTCACCCCCTTCTCTTCCTGCCTTGAATCTTTCTCAGCATCAGGGTCTTTTCCAATGAATTGACTCTTCACATCAGGTGGCCAAAGTATTGGAGCTTCAGCTTCGGCATCAGTCCTTCCAATGGATACACACACACACACACACACACACACACACACACACACACACACACACATAAATATAGACATGCATTCATTCGAGTGTTTATCCGTTTGGAAACTCGAACAAACTTTTTGGCCAACCCCATAGTTATGCTAACAAGACATTGTTTGCTACTTATCTGAAATGCAAATTTAATTGGGTGTTCTGGATTTTCTCTGGCACTCCATCCTCAGGGCATCTCTGTGTGGCGTTTTTCTTCCATCCACTTAGATGAGTTTAATCAGTCCCGGAGGTGGAGGGATGATATGTGGACCAGTCGGGATAAAATGAGTGTTCTGGGTAGGGTAACAAGGCAAGCTTTGATTAGAATGCACGCACACATCAAGTGCTGGCATGATTAAAACCTTTAGAAGGTTTGGAGTTTTGCCATGTAGCTCTGCACGTGTGTCTTAGGCACAAATGTTTTCTTGTCACTGGGAAAGATGATCGCTTCTGAGGCCTCATGGGGATGACAGCTACCCACTGTCAAGATCAGTATATGGCGACTTTAGGAAAGATGGAGTCTGAAGCGTGTGTTGCGTTTAATAATGCATGATAATAACACAAGACGGACTGGAGGATTAATCAAACTTTGTCAGCTGTTGCTGAATTGACTCTATTTGCATCGGGCTGTGTGTGGTTCGGCCTGTTGACAATAACTTACTCAAAAACAATGGCTTTGGAATTCCTCCTTAATTGCATATGTTGTACTATAGGGTGATACAGAAGATATTAAAATATGAGTAACAGATGGATGCCAGCTAATGGAGTTTCACATCGAATATATTTTCTCCTGATTGTTTTCTATTGACTTATATTCCTATTCCTGTAAAATAGAGCTTTTCTTTTTCAGGACAGCACTGATTTCACCCTTTTTTCCCCTAACTTTCCTACACTTTCTGATCTCTGTCTTCTTGTCACCTTCCTGTGGGATTGAAGAGCTTCTGTACCTTGGATTTTGGAGTTTGATTTTTGTTATTAGTGGGTGGAAGTTAATGATACATAACCAGGTTGAGATACTTCAGTGATATTCGTATATTGATGACTGTGGGTTTGTTATTTATCTGCAATAGCTGTAGTCCCCTTACCCTTAGTGATAACAGAAAACTAAAATACTGAAGAACTGAAGTGTCCATTTCTGGACTGTGAGAAAAGAAGTCAGTCCGTTATTTAGACAGCCTACTGTGTGTAAGGGTTTCCCAGGTGGCTCAGTGGTAAAGAATCCGCCTGCCGATATAGGAGCCAAAGGAGATGGGGGTTCGATCTTTGGGTCATGAAGATCTCCTGGGGGAGGAAATGACAACCCACTCCAGTATTTCTTGCTTGGAAAATCCCATGGACAGAGGAGCCTGGCGGGCTATAGTCCATGGGGTCACAAAAGGGTTGGACAGGATTTAGTGGCTAAGCAACAGCAACAACTGTATGTAAGGTGTTAACTGATATTCAGAGACATAGAGGGTGTTTCTCTGAAGAAAACACATATCCAGATAATTAGATCAATGAGGCATTCTTCCTGTTCCATAGGCAAGCTTTCTTTGTGCCATTACTAATGGTGTAATTCCTGTGATTTTTGCAGTGCGTTCATTGCCAAATACATCCATTCTTTTCGTCCGTTCCTTTTGGCGTTTGCTGGCTTTTTGAAATATGGGAAAATCAGCTCAGGTGGGGATAGAAAGAGAATATAGAAACGACCATAAATTAGTAGAGGTTTTTCCTTGAAATCATTTCTTCGATTGCTCCATAAAGGTTTGTGAAGTTTTAGGAGTAGTAGTGCTTGGCGTTCCTGTGAAGTCTCCAGGTGGTGGTGGGTGCAGGTGGGGGGCAGCCATCCCTTTTGATGATCAATGCTCCCACCTTCCTGGCTCCACCAGATGGCACCACAGAAACACCAGCATCCTTGTACCCTTGGGAGCCAATGGGACCTTCTTGTGCTTGTACTTACACCCACTGCTTCATGTTTACTCATTGGGTTGTGGTATTAGCATAATTGCTACACACATATCTTGTCATTACGTTCCTTTAGCTTGCAGTAACTAATACATCTGTTTGACAGAGTGAATTCTGTAACTGTTAATCATATACACAAAACAAATACACAAAATAAATACAGAACAAAAACATACGCGAACTATACTACACCCAGCCCAGCTCCAATCGTGCTAAACATCGCCTTTTGTGTTATGGTTCAAGTTCAACCCCAGCCTTCCAGTCTTGAGTCATAATGGCCCCGGGCTCGATGTGTTTCTTGGGTCAGAGTTGGTTCTTGTCATACCCATGGGAATTGAGCAGCTACAGAGAAGGCCTGTTGACG
Organism: Okapia johnstoni; assembly: GCA_024291935.2. Lineage (NCBI taxonomy): Eukaryota > Metazoa > Chordata > Mammalia > Artiodactyla > Giraffidae > Okapia > Okapia johnstoni. The sequence continues at coordinate 100,860,702 of CM044313.1, forward strand.
ATTTTGTGATCTGAGACTTGTCTACTTTACATGCTACTTTGCTCCTTGGTGCCATATTGTGGGCTGAGAAACAAATACTGTGGACCCCTCGTCTCCCTAATGGCCCTGCCTCCATGACAAAATGCCTTTTGTGTTAAAATCCAGCCAGTAGTCTGAGCGGGTTGAAGAATAACTGCAACTCTGCCTTTTAAAACAATGTCATAGCTTCCAGAAATTGGTTTTACAGTTTCTAAAATTTATTTCTTAACTGAAATAAAATACGGCAGAGTTCAGTGTAATTTTCTCCAAAGAGCTGGGTGGAGGGTGAACTGAAAGTCATTTTCCTTTCTGGTGGCATTGCTATATTTTAGACCTTGCATGTTTATTTATGATAATGATGCTCTCAGCTGGATTGTTGTAATTGCGCTGTGATTCTAGAAACTCTCTTTTGAATATAGGTAACAAACGCATCTTTGAGGGCTTCCCTGGTGGTTCAGATGGTAAAGAATCTGCCTGTAGTGCAGGAGACCCGAGTTTAACCCCTGGGTGAGGCAGATCCCCTGGAGAAGGGAATGGCAACCCACTCCAGTATTCTTGCCTGGAAAATCCCATGGACAGAGGAGCCTGACGGACTACAGTCCATGGGGTCACAAAGAGTTGGGCACGACTGAGTCACTAACACATGCTCATACACACAGATGCATCTTTGAGTGTGGGCTCTGAATTTCTACTGTGTGGGTAGTGATTGAACCCAGTTTCAGGAAATGATTTCTCAGTTCTAAATGAATGGATAAGACATTTCATCAGGGGTAATTTTGTATTAAGTGTTGTAAGGTGCCTTGGTTAACAGCAGGGAGCTTGGGAACACCTGAAACCTCTTTCTGAGCATTTACCATCTGACAGGTTTCAAAGGGAAATGAAAGGACAGAGCCAAGGCCAAGGCCAGGTACAGGAGCACTTCCTGCCCCTGAGCCCAGTCCCAGCTCAGTCGCTGTCTTCCATCCTACCTGCCCCTGCCCCCCCGCCTTCATTTCCTCTCCTACTCCTCACTCCCATCTGAAGCAAGGACACATTTGTTGTTAGATTAGGAACTTGATCCTCAAGCAGCCAAAGCTTCCTTCTTCACCACTTTCCCTGCAAACCTCTGCCTCAGTCTGGACCCCTTCCCTATTGCAGAAAGACCGATATGGGAAAAAGATCACCCAGGCTATATATATATATATATATATATATATATATATATATATATATATATATATATATATATAACAGACAAATATGAGAGCGCAGAGGCCAACCAGTCTGTAGCTCCCTAATGTCCAGGATTCTCAGGCTTCAGGGCCGAGGCCTGGCTTCTCAGGCTGCCGTGAGAACAGGGAAGCTACTGGTGTTCACCTTGGTTTCTGAGACTTGGAGCCAGAGAAAGCTGCTGGCCTACCCAGCTCTGGAGTGCCTGTTGCTTCCACTTCCTGCCTCCCTCATCTCCTTACCTCTCTGACCCAGTGGAAAAGAAACCCTTTGCTAGCACTCAGTGACATATCTGTCCCTGGGAACACACCTGTTGAAAACACACTTGAACTTGACCAGATCAGGAAAGATGACTGGGAGAAGCCAGGAGCATCCTGGGACAGCATCCTTCATCTTTGTCCGACTTCTTTCTTGTCCTGAGTGAGGAGTTGGCCAAGGGACCCACTATAGCCCATCACACATGTAAGGTGACCGTGAATCTCTGATGATAGCAGAATGTGATAAATGGTTCTCCCCAATTCTGGATAGTAAAAGCTATGCAGCTTTTCCAGTAGTCATGTACTGATGTGAGAGTTGGACCATAAAGAAGGCTGAGCACTGAAGGATTGATGCTTTCTAACTGTGGTGCTGGAGAAGACTCTTGAGAGTCCTTTGGACAGCAAGGGGATCAAACTGGTCAGTCCTAAAGGAAATCAACCCTTAATATTCCCTGGAAAGACTGATGCTAAAGCTGAAGCTCCAGTACTTTGACCACCTGATGCGAATAACTGACTCACTGGAAAAGACCCTGATGCTGGGAAAGATTGAAGGCAAAAGGAGAAGGGGGTTACAGAGGATGAGATGGTTGGATGGCATCATCAACTCAATGGATATGAGTTTGAGCAAACTCCAGGAGATAGTAAAGGACAGGGAAGCCTGGTGTGCTGCATTCCAGGGGGTCACAGAGTTGGACACGACTTAGCAACTGAACAACAACAGTAACAAGCTATCTTAGCTGCACAAGTTAGTGGTAATTTCAATAGAAAAATATTTTTAGGCAATGGAAACATATGAAGGGTGTGGGAATAATCTTCACTTACTCAGTAATTTAAAGACAGCTGTTTTTGTTCAGTTGAGGAGTATAAAGGGATGGTTCATTGAATATTGAGGAGAAGGAAGGAATAGTTCTTTGGCTTACCTAGTGGCTCAGATGGTAGAGAATCTGCCTGCAATGCAGAAGACTCAGGTTCGATCCCTGGGTTGGGAAAATGTCCAGGAGAAGGGAATGGCCACCCACTGCAGTATTCTTGCTTGGAGAATTCCATGGACAGAGGTACAGTCCATGGAGTGTCTATGGGTTTGTGAAGAGTTGGATATGACTGAGTGACTAACACTTCACTCTTTCATTGAATATTACTGGCTACCTTCATTTGGAGTCTAAATTGGATTAACTTGCAAGTGATGTACGGGGTCAGGTGAACTGTGCTGGGGGAAGGGGTTTCCCTTGGCCTCTGTGCAGTTAACTTGGAATGGCATCTTTGTGTCCATCGCCGTATCCAGCTCTGCTTGCATCACATCCCAGTGGTCCACACACAGTTGACCACCTTAGAATTGAGTGGTGTCTCTGTTTCTGAACACCAGCCAGGAGTCAAACAAGAGGCTACCATGGGATGGGAAAGTGGGACTGACATGGGAAGCAGGCAGTTTCAGCAAGAAATTAATGAAGGCAAAAGTGCTTCCCTGGTGACTCAGACCATAGAGTCTGCCTGCAATACAGGAGACCCAGGTTCCATCCCTGGGTTGGGAAGATCCCCTGGAGTAGGAAATGGCAACCCATTCCAGTATTCTTATCTGAGAGAATTCCATGGACAGAGGAGCCTGGTGGGCTACAGGCCATGGGCTCGCAAAGAATCAGACATCACTGAATGACTGACACACACAAGTAAGTAAGGCAAGTCAACCCAGTGGTGAAGGGCAGTGGCTTCACAGAGAGGCTCCTGTTGTCAGCGCTTGCTTCCTGTGGGACTTGGATCAAAATCCTGACTTCTCAGATTCTTCTTCGATGAAGCGAGGACAAGAATTAATATTTCCTGTGTGAATCTGAACCGTCCCCATAGTGCTCAGATGCCTCCTGTCTGCAAGTGCTGGCTGGATATTAGCAGACCGCGTCTTTATCGGTAACCTCCCTTCAGACATTTGCCACCAGAGTAGCTTTTATAGACAAAGCTGGTGGTGGTGATAGTGGAGCAACATACAGAAGTAGCATTGACATCTCTAACAGTCATCTTCAAATTGGTCATCAGTGGTCTGACCAGTGTCATCTTGGTTGTTCTAGGTACAGTTCATCTTCAGTTTCAGGATCCATTTGTTCCCGTTTCTTTGTGGCCAGTTCTCAGAATTGTCCTGGGTACTGTCTGGTCATCATGTAGTTAGCTTTTCCACCTGGTGTTTTGGTATCTATAAGACAGCTCACAAGATAGAGCTCAGAATACTATCTGTAGCCCTTGAGAAAGAACTAAAGGCCCTTCACTGTGCTTAATGACTGCATTGTTATTATTTGGTCTTCTTTGACTGTTTCCCTTTGTTTCCACATTTCTCACTTCTGTGAGTGAACTTATGCTTTGACTTCAGTTTTCCGCAGATGAAAGGCAGGCAGAGGACATGAAGGGAGGGGTCAAGGACCATAAGGTCCTGCTTCATTTCAATATGAACAATGATGATGCTTTTCTTGAGAGATTGTTGTTGTTTAGTCGCTCAGTCATGTCTGACTTTCTGCAGTGCCATGGACTGTGGCCTGCCAGGCTTCTCTCTCCATGGGATTCTCCAGGCAAGAACACTGGAGTAGATAGTCATTTCCTTCTCCAGGTAATCTTCCTGACCTAGGGATTGAACCTGTGTCTCCTGTGTTGGCAACTGGCATTAAATATCCACTGGTCGGTTCCCATTAAGAACTCATCATTTTCCATTAAGTGTGAACACTGATTGTCTCCGTATCCAAGTGTTTCAGAGAGAAATGCCATGTCCCTGTGAGTCCCTAATACAAGAAGCTAAAAGGGGAAAGAAAAATGGTGCCTTGCGATGTTCTTTTTAATAAGGCTTTGCATTTGGAAGCCCATACCAGATTAACTAATTTAAAAGACAAATATTGGATTCATGTACCAGGCTATTTTAGGGCCTTTTTATTCATGCATATTAAAACGTAAATGAGCAGTGATTATCTCAGATAGGCTTCTCAGAATATTGTCCTTCCTGGTAACTCAGTAGCAGAGGGTACATGGGCTTTTTTGGCTTTAAAAATATTCTCAGGGACTCATCTGTAAATTAGGAAAATGTATACTTTAAAAAGAGGCTTCTCTGGTGTTACTTGTGGTAAAGAACCTGCCTGGCAATGCAGGAGACAGACTGGAGTTGGATCTTGGGGTCGGGAAGATCCCTTGGAGAAGGGCATGCAACCCACTCCAGTATTCTTGCCTGGAGAATCCCATGGAAAGAGGAGGCTGGTGGGATGCCATCCATAGGGTCGCAAAGAGTCAGACACGAATGAAGAACTTAGCAGGCATGCATGCACACACATACCTAAAAAAAGTGAAGACTCAAAGATGTTCTAAGAATTCAGCCTTCTTCGGGCTAGTTACCAGTTGCCTCAGGACGGTGATTTGGGCTGACTACTGGCAAGGAGGAAGCTCTGGAAGATAGTGAAGGACAGACGGGACCATGGGGTCGCACAGGGTCGGATAACTGAACAACAGCAACTGTTGGGGAGGTTGTTGTATTGACCAGACAGAGCATATGCTTCAAAGTTCAATAGCTAGGTTTTGCTTCTTTTAAAAGTGATCCCATATTGGTGATGTCAGATGGTCCTGCACATGCAGGGAGAGTAGTAATAAGACTGCTAGTCTTCTTCTGACCCTAGTGGTGATAGGGAGGAGGTGGTGGGTGTGAAGGAGGTGCCAGCAGGCTCACCCCAACCTGGGAAAGGCACCCCCATGCCCCCACCCCTGCTGGAGCTTCTGCAAGTGAGCACACAGCCATGGTCCTGATGGGAGCAGTTATTTTGTTGTTGTTGAGTTGATAAGTTGTGCCTGACTCTCTGCGACCCCATGGACTATAGCCCACCAGGCTCTTCTGTCCATGGGACTCTCCAGGCAAGAATACTGGGATGGGTTGCCATGCCCTCTTCCACTGATGTGATGTAAGCAGAATGATGACTGAATGCTTTCCTTTAACTAATGTGACACTTTTCTTCTGCACTTTACAGTGTACATGCATGTCCTACTTTTACCCTGAGGATTGAGTCTCAGACAGGTAAAACCATCAGTAAATCCTCAGAAGAACCTTTGCAACTTGAATTTATACTGTATCTTTTGAACTGGCATGTTGGAAAATTTTAAATCAGAAATAATGATTCCATTTAAGTCTTCAAGTAACACCTCACATATCTTCTGTGCATTAAATTGAAGAGCAGAGATACATTCAGAAATATAAAGAAAATTACCTTCGAAGGTTACTTCCTGGTTCTTCTAAGTAGAGCTTAAGGAAGAAGGATCGATTGCCAAACTGGAAGAATGGAGAGTAACACTCAGAGAGACTGATGTATTTACTGTAATTTACTGTCCATTTTTAAATGTAAAAATACTAGTTTGCCAAGAACTGGTAAAAAAAAAAAATAGATGAATATCCTTTAACTATCCCTGCTGGGGATGCCCACTGGTCCTCTCCTCAGCCTTTACAGGCAGTGACATTGATGGGCTTGTTACTCAACCATGTCACCTGCTTCACTGTGAGCTCAGTCTAGCTCCCTCGTTATATTCCAGCATTTGCTACTGGGCTAGACACTAGGGAATCATTAAGTATGTATTGAATGGTGGAACACGCAGATTCTGTTTCTAGACACGGTCCTTACTGCAGCTGAAGGAAGAGTGAGTCTTCTTGCTTTGGGAAATCGTGAGGGTCAGGGCCATAGAGGAGTCCGTGGATGTCAGCTTCTCCCACCTGGACTATTTCTAGCTTTGGCTCATTGACTTGCTGTCTTGTGAGACGGTTTCATGGGGAGTGCTTGCGTTTGCTGTTGGGTGAAGCTGTTATTGAGAGACCCTCTCCTTGAACATGCCTGCCTGCTGACTCCTAGTGATGGCAGTTTAATCACTGCCACTGGGTAATTAATTATCTCATCGCGACCCCAGTGTACTGGATAGGACCAAAGGTGTCGCCCCCCGCGTGGTTCAGAAGGAACACAAATTTTTGTCTTACCTGAAATAGTGACAGTCTCAAAGGAAATGAAAAAGAATTTCAGCACTTTGAAGTAGTCTAGAACTGCTTTGATTTTGAAGTAGGCTCATGCTTCCCTGGTGGCTCAGATGATAAAGAATCCACCTGCAATATGGAAGACCTGGGTTTGATCCCTGGGTTGGGAAAATCCCCTGGAGAAGGGAATAGTTACCCACTCCAGTATTCTGGCCTGGAGAATTCCATGGGCAGAGGAGCCTGGCAGGCCGTAGTCCTTGGGGTCTCAAAGTGTCAGACACGACTGAAGAAATTTCATACGCACATAAGTACAAATATTGTTCTTTTCCTGAAATTCCTAATTTTCACTTTGGAATGAATATTTCTATATAGATAATCGGTTCTCAAGAGTTTTAAAGGAAAAAACTGGCTAAAGAAGCATTGATTATTATCTCTTAGAGAGGAGAATGGGAATATTTTAAGTAGATACTTTGGGAAGCATGAGTTTTTGTATATGAGCTGATGCAACTCATATTCGCCAGTCTCTGGGACAAAATACTTGTTCGGGAAATAGATCTTGCGCAGTGCCTGAGGAGGTTTAAGGAAAGTTTGCAAACTCTAAAGTGTTATGCAAATATTGGGTTGGTGGAGGCCAGGAGAGAAGGGAAATTGGCGGAAGCTGACTCATGAGAGACCTAGTAATCAGAGAAAATCAGAGGCCTGAGGCATGGAGCAGGGTGATTAGCAAGCTTCTCTGGGGAGCGTGATGAGCAGGCTGGTTGGAGAAGCACTGCATCAGTGTGTTTGCCGCATCCATTCTGTTCTGATCAAGGGTCCAGGCTTTGGCAACTTACTTGGGAAGCAGGAAGACTGTACATAAAAGTACACAGCTTTCGTTATATACCTTGCCAGTTTTAGAGTGAATATTATACATGTGTACTGCCTTGAAGTTCTATTTCTATAGTTTTCTTGAGTCTGAGAGTTGAAAGATTAACTTCTTGATATCCTTTCGTCTCTTCCTGAGCCTCCGCGAGTAAGCGCTTTGAGGTCAGGGACTATCCTTCACATTTCTTTTATTATCATTCCTATAACACTTGGGCGATTATGCAAAAGGAAGGAGCTCTGTGTATCGTTGCTGATTTAATTTGCTTTTATTAAAAGAAGGATAGTCAAATTCAGTTTTTGTGGAGGACATTTGTGAGTACAGATTCAGATAAGAACATGATCCACTCATTTAAAAATGTATGGTTTTTCTTTTTCATGGACGTACTGTTGTTTTACAGTTTTGTGTTAGTTTTGGCTCTACAGCAAACCGAATCACCTGTGTGTATACGTATATCCCCTCTTTTTTGGATTTTGTTCCTACTTAGGTCACCACAGAGTATTGAGCAAAATTCCCTGTGCTGTACAGTAGGTCTTCATTCAGTTCAGTTCAGTTCAGCCACTCAGTCATGTCTCTGCGACTGCATGGACTGCAGCATGCCAGGCCTCCCTGTCCATCACCAACTCCTGGAACTTATTCAAACTCATGTCCATTGAGTCGGTGAGGCCATCCAACCATCTCATCCTCTGCCATCCCCTTCTCCTCCCACTTTCAATCTTTCCCAGCATCAGGGTCTTTTCAAATAAGTCAGTTCATTATCTATGAATATTTTATACATAGTACCAATAATGTATATATGTTAATCCCAATCTCCTAGTCTACCCCTCTCTCCTCTAGGCATCCGTATGTTTATTCTCCACGTCTGTGTCTCTATAAAAATGTATTTTTAAACTTTAACTAAGAATAGGCAGAATATTTAGCACACACTAGAAACAGATGCTCCTTGCAAAAGTGTGTTGACCCTACATCTGTTGCACTGAACCTCGGCGCACTGAGAGATAAGATCAGATAATTTGTTGGTTCGCTGCTAGAAAATGTCTTTTAGAAAATGTTCATTTCTCTAAAGGTCAGTCCTGAGCTGCTGCTGGCGTGTGTGTCAGTTCATGAGGAGCTTGCCTTTTGCTGACGTTGCATCCAAGACATCATCCGGTTACATTTTTCATCTTTGTTTCCCAGGAGTTACGGACAAGGTGGCGTGGGAAAAAGGCCTTGCAAGGACTTAGCGCATGTTTCTGAGAAGAGAAACACAACAATGTGGACTTCACTTGACACATTTGTAGTTGGAAGGAAAGTAACGTTGATCCCACTACCAAGGACTGTCAGACCTAATGAGATTTTTCTCTTTGTGTTCTCTTGTTCTGAGGCTTTCAGTTCTGTTTTATAAACAGACTGTACTGACCTTCTCCCCACAGAAATAACTATGTTCATAATTAATTATCAGTGTTACCACGGCATCATTCTAGAGGAATCTTGCAATAATCAAATGGGGCACATACATGTGGGTAAGACAGAGGGAAGCTGTTTTGAAAAATGGTAAATTTTTTGAATAAATGTTAGTAGTGGTGATGACAGTATGCCTCTTAACATTTGCTGTATGTGTACACATACTTTATATATAGATATATTTATACACATGTGTGTGAGAGCTAAGTCACTTCAGTTGTGTCCGACTCTTTGCAACCCCATGGACTGTAGCCCACCAGCTTCCTTTGTACATGAAATTCTCCATCCAGGCAAGAATACTGGAGTGGGTTGCTATGCCCTCTTCCAAGGGATCTGCCTGACCCAGAGATCAAAACCCATGTGTCCTGTGGCTCCTGCATTGCAGGCAGATTCTTTACTGTTGAGGCATCAGGGAAGCCTGTATTTATGGGCCTCCCAGGGGGTGCTAGTGGTAAAGGATTCCCCTCCCAATACAGGAGACCCCAGAGACGCAGTTTGGATCCTTCGGTTGGGAAGATCCCCTGGAGGAGGGCATGGCAACCCATTCCAGTATTCTTCCTTGGAAAATCCCATGGACAGAGGAGTGGTCCGTAGGGTCACAAAGAGTTGGACATGTCTGAAGTGATCTAGCACGCAAGCGTATATATATATATACTATATATATATATATATAGTATATAGATATATTTATGTGAAAGTTGCTCAGTCATGTCTGACTCTTTGTGACCCCATGGTCTCTACAGTCCATGGAATTCTCTAGGCCAGAACACTGGAATGAGTAGCCTTTCCCTTCTCCAGGGGATCTTCCCAATCCAGGGATTGAACCCAGGTCTCCCACATTGTAGGCAGATACTTTACCAGCTGAGCCACAAGGGAAGCCCAGATATATTTATACATAGACTTTATTTTCAAGCAGTTTTGGGTGAACAGCAGAATTATGTGGAAAGCACAGCAATTTCTCATATACCCCCTCGGCCCCCCATACACCTACAACCTCCCCTGCCATCAACGTCCCCCATCAGAGGGGTACGCTTGTTACAACATATGAACCTACCTTATGCATCATGAACACCCGAAGTCCATAGTTTATGTTAAAGTTCACCCTTGGGGCACTTTCTGTGGGTTTGGGCAAATGTGTAATGGTATGTATCCATCATTGACATACCATGTGGAGTAGTTACTCTGCCTTAACAAATCCTCTGTGCTCCATTGTTCATCCTGCCCTCCTGCTTAACACCTGGCATCCATGGATCTTCTTACTGACTCCATAGTTTTACCACTTCCACAGTTTCATATAGTAAGGCTCATACAGAATGTAGCCTTTGCAAATTAGAGTCTTTCACTTATGGGAGATACATTGAAATATGTATTTAAGGTTCTTCTGAGTCTTTCTGGCTTGTTAACTCATTTTCTTTTAGCCCTGAATAACATTTCACTGTCTGGATGGACATTGGTTTATTTATCCAGTCGCCTACTAAGGGGCATCTTGGTTCCTCCTGTGTTTTGATAAGGATGGATAAGACAGTCTGCTTTTAAAGGCAGTCTCTTTTATGCTATTTTCTTTTAAGTAAAGCTTTCTGTAAAAATGAAAAGCAAGTAGAATTTGGATGTGGCAGACACCACAGTAACGGCAAGGAGGAGCCGGGGTATTCGGGATATTGAAGACCATTGGGTGATCTGGTGTCTCGTTCCCTTCCAGACTGCAGTAGGTCTGGCACCTGGTTTTCCTGTTCAGATGGTTAGTCAGGTCTCTTTAGGATTTTCCAAGAATCTAACAGTGTAATGATTAGACAAACACATTATATTATCGAGGTAGGCCTTTGAATCTTGGCTTGTGAATCAACTTCCCATTTGTATGAATTTAAGCAAGTTTCTTCATTTTCCTGAGCCTAAGTTTTCTCCTCCAGAAAAGATGTCAGTATTGCCTTCTCGGTGATGTGCACCAAAGCCTGGTGCACAAGAAGTGGTCAAGGGGAGATTACTGTTCTGCACGGAACTTGTCACTTTCCAGCGTATTGTAACATTTACTTCTTATGCTGTTTGTTGTCTTTTTCGCACACCATATGAGCAGATCTGTTTATCTGACTTGTACTGATGGAGCTCTGGTGCCTAGGAAAGTATCTGATACACTTCATAAGTAGCTGTTGAATGACTGAAAGAACTTTCCAAAAGAACTGATGGGCTTTATCGAAGCTGCACTGTGCCTTTTGTCTATACTCCAGACAGATTGGCCACAGATTCACCAAGAAAGAGTGCAGATATCCATAAATTGAGGGCCGCTATTGGCAAATCAGTTAATTGTATATGTGGTTTCTTCTCTAGTAAATTTATTGAATAAAGATCTAAGTTCATGATTGTAGGACTAACCAGTTTATCTATCTATAAGAAGTTAGGGTACTTTTGTCCTTTTCTGATGGATAACATGTCAGTGGCAATAAAATTTTTTTTTCTCCCTTTTTAGTTTATTTTTGTGTTTCTTTTTATTTTTTCCTTTTAGTTTAACGTTACTTTGTTCGGCAGTGGCAATTTAAAGGTAATCGGATTAAAATGAATCATGATAGTTGTTAGAAATCTGAACCTGGCTTTAATTAACAGAAGTTGCCACTGCTTATTTCCTGTTCATAAACTTTTACAGGGCTTCCCTGGTGGCTCAGTAGTAAAGAACCTGTCTGCCAAAGCAGGAGACTCAGGTTTGATCCCTGGGTTGGGAAGATCCCCTAGAGTAGGGAATGGCAAACCACTCCAGTATTTCTTGCCTGGAAAATTCCATGAACAGATGAGCCTGGAAGGCTATATATAGTCCATTGGGTCTCAGAGTCAGACATGACTGAGCACAAGCGTGAAACTTTTACTTCCTTAAATGTTTTACCTGTATTTCCATCTGTTCATGTCATTGAATTGTATAGACAATCTAGGCTGTTGTTGTTTAGTCACTAAGTCTTCTCTGACTCTTTGAGACTCCATAACTATAGCCCACCAGGCTCCTCTGTCCATGGGATTTCCCAGTCAAGAATACTGGAGTGGGTTGCCATTTCCTTCTCCAGGGGTTCTTCCTGACCTAGGGATTGAACCCGCATCTCCTGCATTGGCAGGCAGCTTCTTTACCACTGAGCCACCTGGGAAGCCCTGTACAATCTAGGTACATCAGTATAAAAGAACTTCAAAGCCCTAGATGTAGGTAGAGTAGCTACTATGGCCAGAGCCTGAGGATGAGCCTCAAGCAAGGTGAGATAGTCCCATTTCTCAGGTTGGGTAAACTGAGGCAAAAGGGTGTGTGGAGGAGGAGCACCTTCTGTCCAAGGCTGAAGTTGAGGACATCATGAGTGATGTGCAGGCCAAGGGGAGTGGACACCTAAGGAGGGCTGCCTGTGGAGGGTTTGGGCCAGGACACTCCTAGTTTCTTTCCTGGGGATCTGGCAGCAGGTCTGTCAGCGCTGGCTTACATGCCACTCCATGAGGCTGAAGAGGAACATGCAGGGTTTCTGCCATAATCTCTTAGTGGATCCGGGAGAGGACACTGTGGAAGGGCAGGCAGTGTGTGGCAGTGGGGACCATGTGAGCTTTGGCGTAAGAAGGACTGACACTTGCCAGGTCTGAGGGATAAGTTGAAAAAAAGAAGTCGTGTTCAAGGCTTGTGTGAGATGTGGTTATTGTCAAGGACGCTGGTGTAGAAGCCACAGCCCCACCCTTGCTCCTTGTAAGTCCTCCTAGGCAGGCTCTCCCCACGGAGTGGTGGGAGAGTGGCCACTTTCTCCTGGCAGATGTGGGAATAGACAAGAGCATCTGAGTTTCGAGGCTGCTTATTTTAGCACCAGTTCAACTGGCATGCAGTTACCCTCCACAACAGAGCCTATGAGTACAATAACTGAAAAGAAAGAAAGGAAAGAAAGTGAAGTCGCTCGGTCATGTCTGACTCTTTGCAATCCCATGGACTATAGTTCTCCAGGGGATCTTCCCAGCCCAGGGATCGAACCTGGGTCTCCTGTATTGCACACAGACTCCTTACTGTCTGAGCCACCAGGGAAGTCTCAATAACTGATTGCCACCCTGAAGGAGGAATATGTTTATTTATTTTATTTATTATACATCCACTTTATACTGGTTTTGAAGGAAAATGCTGATGGCCAAGGCATAATTTGTGTACAGTTGCTTTCACAGTTTTTTTTTTTCCTGATACAGAGAAATTAATGATAGATCATGCGAAAAAAAAAGATGGTCTTCTATTTTTCCATCTTACTGCCTTCTCAGAATCTTACTTACAGTCTCCAAAAACTGCAATGTCAGGCTGGGGTTGTGCTAAAACAGAAGTTGTGTCAATTTAAATAAGATGTATTATGCTCGCCTTTTGTTCCCCGCTGCATGAGGCCTTTGGTGAATCCAAATTGGGCCTTTTTAATGTTCTCAAATTGCAGACGTGGCTCTTTTTTTAGCAAATGAGCAGAGGAAAGTTGGCAATCCTATTTGTTGGGCGCATTTGTTTTGCAGAAATCAGCTCAGACACTTTACATATGTTTGATTATCTCACCTACGTATTCTCACCAAGGAATTCAATTTGTCTGGGGAGCAGATGAGACTTGTTCCTGTCTCTAATGGTAGCTTCCTCATGTATTTCATTTCAAATGGGCTGTGCCGATTGGCTCACTCATGTATCTTTTCCTTGATCATGTAGCAAGGAGAAAAGTACCAAGGATAGCATGGAGCCATTGGTGAGGGGAAAGTGGTGCCAACTGAAATTCAGCATTACTTAGCTAAAAATCGGAAATCTTGAGTGGTGCTTGAAGGCAGCGTATTGAGAGCGGATACTCACTTGGGTAACCTCTTAGACAGAAGTCTGTGATGAATTGTAATGGATGATAATGTTAGAAATACCATGTCCGTCCATGTGCGGAGTTATTGCTGTTCCCATTTGGAGCTCTTCTCACCATCCCGTTAGCGTTGCTTCAAGGGCACTTTCATTTCTTAAGTGTTAAATACCCACTTCACTTCTTTATTCTCTTTGAATTATTTGGACCACACTATTTAAAGAGTGGTTTTTCTCAAAATTTCTGATACTCAGAATGAATATGATGGACCAGACATTCGTAACTTAATCCACAATATCTAGCACATTCTATCTGCTTGTGGCAAAGTACGTTTACCACCATCCCCACCGGACTCCTGGCTCCTAATGGCAGCTCTTGATTCCTGAACAACCTTGAGCCCAACAGAGGGCCTGTCTTCTGTGAGGGCCCATGGGGATGTGTTTTATGGAAAGGCTGATATTTAGTTCTCTTTTGCACAGTTCTAGTTAGCATCACCAACTCAATGGACATGCATCTGAGCAAAGTCCGGGAGATAGCGAAGGACAAGGAAGCCTGGTTGGCTTCACTCCATGGGGTGGAAAAAAGTCGGACATGACTTAGCGACTGAACAGCAACAACAAGTTAGAGTTAGAGAAACCCTTGTATTTTGGACCAAGCATAGCACCTGCCATTTAGGAAGGACCTTTAAATAGGTTTTACGATAAAGCTAACATTTTGTTCTCTTTTGAATAATTTTTGTTAGAATGAAGGGCTCCCATTGTTGTTAGCTTCATCCTGCATTCAAATCTGGCTTCTTTTTTACCTGGGACAAAACGCTGAAGGACACTCCTTGGATGTAATATTCGTCTGTGTCACCTGTTTGGACCTGGAGAAAGCCTGTAAGAATATGGTGTGTGAGCCCCACCAAGGATTTTGGGTTGTTCAAAGAATGCTGATAGTCGTAAAACTGTTAAGCAGTTTTTCACTGGAGCTAAATGCTAAACAAGTAACAACCAGAAACCAAACCGATCAAACCAAACAAGTAGCAAACATTTCGGGAAGATGCCCTGGAGGAGGGCACGGCAACCCACTCCAGTATTCTTGTCTGGAGAGTCCCATGGGCAGAGGAGCCTGGTGGGCTGCAGTCCATGGGGTCGCAAAGAGTCAGACACAGCTGAAGCAACTTAGCAACAGCAGCTAACATTTCAGAAGGTGTTTTTGCGAACAAAGTTATGTTGATTTAAAACCCAATAGAACATAGGAAGAGAGTTCTTAACAAAAATTTGTCACTTCAGAAGGAACTTCATAGATTTCTAACACTTTCCGCAATTTTTGACCTGATGGTGGATTTTGAATAGATGTAAATATCTTTCTGTTTCCAGAAAAGACTCTATAATGGGCATATTTTATTTGAGGATATAAAAAATATTTTCAGTCAATGCTTGAGATCTGTGGACACACAAGCAGTGTGTGAGAGAACATGGGCCAGGTCAGTTTAGGAATTAACTCGAGGACATGACCTTCTGCAGGTGTGTGGCGGGCATATACCACATACAGATGCTAGTATCAATGGACACCGGCTTGAGACTAGCCACTGATTTTCCAGACTTGAGAGCAGTAATGAAAAATGCGGTCACAAATAGCAGGAACAGTGGCATTGGAATGTGCATGCTCAGTCACTCAGTCACATCTGACACTTTGTGGGCCCATGGACTGTTGTCGACAAGGCTCCTCTGTCCATGGGATCTCCCAGGCAAGAATACTGGAGTGGGTTGCCATTTCCTTCTACAAGAGATCTTCCTGATCCAGGGATTGAACTCCTGTCTCTTGAGCTTCGTGCCCTGGCAGGCAGATTCTTTACCTCTGAGCCTCCTGGGAAGCCCTGATGATAGAGTATGGCAGGTCAAGGTGGACTTTCACAACAGGCTTTCCTGTAAAAGGTGGTGCATTTACCATCTGGAATTACTTTCTAAGTGGAATTTCAGTTCAGTTCAGTTGCTCAGTCGTGTCTGACTCTTTACGACCCCATGGACTGCAGCATGACAGGCTTCCCTGTCCATCACCAATTCCTGGAGCTTACGCAAATTCATTGAATCAGTGATGCCATCCAACCATTTCATCCTCTGTATTCCCCTTCTCCTCCTGCCTTCAATCTTTCCCAGCATCAGGGTCTTTTCCATTGAGTCAGTCCTTCGCATCAGGTGGCCAAAATATTGGAGTTTCAGCTTCAGCATCAGTCCTTCCAGTGAACACTCAGGACTGATTTCCTTTAGGATGGACTGATTGGATTTCCTTGCAGTCCAAGGGACTCTCAAGAGTCTTCTCCAACACCACAGTTCAAAAACATCAATTTTTTGGCGCTCAGCTTTCTTTATAGTCCAACTCTCACATCCTTACATGACTATTGGAAAAACCATAGCTTTGACTAGATGGACCTTTATTGGGAAAGTAATGTCTCTGCTTTTTAGTATGCTGTCTAGGCTGGTCGTAGCTTCACAATGTGAAACTTACACGTTCTGAAATACTCAGCAGGGCCATCCGGAAGTGTGGGTATTCCAGCTTCATCTCAGTTCACCTGCAGATGGAGATACTTATCTAGACAGATTGTGTGTTTCCAAAGACGGACAAAGAGTGAGTGATTGAAGCCCAGCTGGGGATGGAGTAGCCTCACAGGTGAACACTGATACAGCATATGTTCCCCGTGCCGTGTGTGTTGCGCTGAGTCACTTCAGTCGTGTCCAATTCTTTGCGACCCCATGGAATGTAGCCCCCAGGCTCCTCTGTCCATGGGATTCTCCAGGTGAGAATATTGGAGTGGGTTTCTGTGCCCTCCTCTAGAAGATCTTCAGGATCCAGGGATCAAACCAGCATCTCTTATGTCTTCTGCATTGGCAGGCTGGTTCTTTGACACTTGTGCCACCTGGAAAACCCTGACAGAACACAACCATTGAGAGAAATGTGGGGGGAGGTAACTCTACTTTGCCCATTGAGGTGGGAAAAGGATACTGGCTTTCCAAGTGTGATTTAATGCTGTATTTTGATGAAATTTTAAGCAATGTAATTCTGGTGTAGGAAATGGCAACCCACTTCAGTATTCCTACCTGGAGAATCCCATGGATAGAGGAGCCTGGAGGGCTACAGTTCATGGGATTGCAAAGAGTTGGACACAACTGAGCACTGAGCACAAGCAATGCAATAAGTTAGAAAAGGAGATAAGAAAATATGAACGTTGAAGCAGAAAATGTAAAATTATTCTTCATTATGTTGTGTTTTGGCCCTCAAAACACAAGATAATCAACTACAAGTTTTTGGAGGAAATAAGAGTTCAGTCAGGTTATAAATTATGAAATAAATGTGCAAAAATGAATGCTTTTCTTTTTACTAGAAATAAATGATGAATATATAACAATATAATGTGATCCCATTCATGATAGCAGCACGATGACAAAATAGTTAAGAATTAAATGAACGTATAGGACCCATATAGCTCTTTGGTGATTCCTGGTGTTGATGTTGCTTTTCCTGAGGTTCTTGGTCATTAGATCATCCTGTCAGCCTGGAATCTTCTATCTGTGATTGCTGTTTGCAGTCTTTTGACCAAAGATGATGGGGTTGGGTATCGAGCAGGAGTATTGTTTTCTTGTGCCTCCTGGGTGTCAGCAGTCACTCTGGGTACCTCCTTCTCTCTTTGGTTTGAGTGCTGGTGGACCATCCCAGGAACAGATGCTTCTGCTGCTTAACCCAGGGTGAGGGTGGTGGGCACCAATGTTTAGAGGTTCTGAAGGGGGTCCCCCAACTAATCCCCAAGGCCTTCGTTCTCTTGCTCATCATTGCATGTGTCGCTTCTGACCTTGGAGTAGCCCCAGAGGCACCATGGTGTTT
This sequence comes from Okapia johnstoni, assembly GCA_024291935.2. Classification (NCBI taxonomy): domain Eukaryota; kingdom Metazoa; phylum Chordata; class Mammalia; order Artiodactyla; family Giraffidae; genus Okapia; species Okapia johnstoni. The sequence continues at coordinate 100,878,120 of CM044313.1, forward strand.
CCTGGCAGTCTTCTTAGGTCGTATTTGAGACTAGGAGTTCCTCTGTGCATGTGAGCTGATTGCCTTTCTATCTCAAGATTTCCGGCCTGCATAGCGCTTTCTTTCATCTTTTGGCACTTTCATGATCATTGTCATTTAAGCGCACATGTCCCTTTTGTCATTTCCAGAGTCCTAGAGTGTGGAGAGGCAGGTAGCCAGCATCAGGACCCTGAACTATGCACGGTTTCCCACAGCTTTCCCTGGGTAGGATTGCTAGATAAAACACAGGGTGCCCATTTGAATTTGAGCTTCAGATAAACAATGTGTGATTGTGTTGGTATAAATCTGCCCTGTACTTACCCTAAAAAAAGTATCCACTGTTTATCTGAAATTTACATTTAACCTAAAAAAAACTGTGTGCTGTTTATTTTCTTTTCAATTCCAATTCAGCTGCACATACTGTATTTTTATTTGCTAAATCTGCTGAGCCTACCCACGGGTGAACTGAAGCTGCACTGACTCTAGAGGAACGTGTGTGATGGAGAGTAGGGGGGGTAGGAGGTAGTGACACATACTTTAGGGACCCGAAGGAGGGGCCCCCCTAGAGCTCTGGCAGTGCAGACCCTTCAAATACATTTACTTTGAGAACTGGACCAAATGAAATGGTCGTTGAGCCAAGACTGACTTACCTTGCTTTCTCAGTCCCATTCCCAAGGGTTCTACCCTCATGATCTAATCAATTTCACCTCCTAACCCCGTCACATTTGAATTCAGGAGAGACACAAACCTTTATTTTCTTGGGCTCCAAAATCACTGCAGATGGTGACCGCAACCAGGAAATTAAAAGACACTCGCTCCTTGGAAGAAAAGCTATGACCAACCTAGACAGCATATTAAAAGGCAGAGATATTACTTTGTCGACAAAGGTCCGTCTAGTCAAGGCTACGGTTTTTCCAGTGGTCATGTATGGTTGTGAGAGTTGCACTATAAAGAAAGCTGAGTGCCGAAAAATTAATGCTTTTGAACTGTGGTGTTGGAGAAGACTCTTGAGAGTCCCTTGGACTGCAAGGAGATCCAACCAGTCCATCCTAAAGGAGATCAGTCCTGGGTGTTCATTGGAAGGACTGAGGCTGAAGCTGAAGCTCCAGTAGTTTGGCTAGCTAATTCGAAGAACTGACTTATTTTAAAAGACCCTGATGGTGAGAAAGATTGAGGGCAGGAGAAGAACGGGGTGACAGAAGATGAGATGGCTGGATGGCATCACCAACTCAACGGACATGAGTTTGAGCAAACTCTAGGAGATAGTGATGGACAGGGAAGCCTGGTGAGCTGCAGTCCATGGGGTCGCAGAGTCAGACAGGACTTAATGACTGAACAACAGCAACAAGAGCAACAGCAGCAATAAATCTCAGACCCTAGCGATGACTGAGCATACGAATAGTCCAGATAATATGCAAGTGTGAGTAAATGAATTTCTAACAATGAGTATACTGATGCATAATGATACATAGCACTTCAAATGGGAGACCCTGTAGTCTACTGAGTTATTTATGGCACTTTGCTTGAAATGTAAAATACTTCTGTTGTTTTATTAAAATGCACTCTTTAATTACAGTTCTTTTAAAGTTTCCACTTAGTATCATTAACTTCAAAGATGTTAAATGTTGACTGTGACAGCTAGCTAACTAGCTGTTTGCTTACAGCCTCCTGATGACATGCTAAATAAGAACAAGTGTGTTAAAACAAAGAGATCACATAAGAAATTTTAATATTTTTCTGACTGTGGGAGGCCAATGAAGTAATGTTAGTGGCTGAGTATTATTGACATATTTGTCAAATGATTCTAAGAGCTATAAACACAGCTTTCATTTATCAGAAGAAAATGGAGGCCACGCTTTGCCTTAATCTTTGGAAAGAAATTCTTTATAAAATTTCCTATGTTTTAATGGTTTCAGGTTGGAAATCTATTTGTTTTTCCTCTGCAAAATAGTGCGTATCAGCAATTCAGTTTCACCTTTTTTATTATTCTCAGGGGACAGCATTTTGAGTTAATTTTTCCTGAGACCCCTGCATTGCAGAATGATTCTGTGAATAAAGAACTAACTCCCAAAGAGTTGTCACATTTAAAGTCATATTATTTTCTATCTGTTCAGCATATGTTGCCTGCACTGTCTCTGTCAGGTGGAAAGGAGTACTTGACCTTGACATTATCTATATCTTTAATAGGTTTTCTATTCTTTGTCTCATCCCTCACAGCTGCTTTTTCCCCCTACCCCCTAAATCTTAGAATATTTATTTTTTTTAAAATGCACTCATTGAGACTTCCCTGGTGGTCTAGCGCTTGAGACTTTGCCTTCCAGTGCAGGGGTACAGGTTCGATCCTTGATCAAGGAGCTAATATTCCACATGCCTCATAAGCAAAAAACCAAAACATAAAACAGAAGCCATAATGTAACAAATTCAATAAAGATTTTAAAAATGGCTCTTATTGAAAAATTAAAAAACAAACAAACGAAAAAACTGCCCTCATTTTGTGACTTATGCTTTTCAGTCTTTGGGTCTAATTTATTTTTCTCCTCTGAATCTTCTGATATGTAAGAATTTCAGAGCTTGGTTAGTACACACCAGGGCAAGGGGAAACCAGTAAATAAAACAGAAATATCACTCAGAATTCTTATTGTAGCATTTCCAGCTAACTTTATTTAAATGGTTAGTAATCTACTCTCTTGTGCCTATACATTCTTTCTATTCTGCCACATTTGTTTTTGGTACATCATATTAAGTCCATCTGGGTAATGCGCAATTTTTAAATGTGCTCTGAGCTTTGTTTGGAATTTTGTAATAGATGGTATATTTGTTGTGCTCAGATTCATCAACGTCTTTCTGTTTCCCCTACAGTTTGGCTTGTCACTCACTCCGGTAAACAGAATTGGAAACCAGGGCCTGGGTTTCCAGGTAGTTTATGAGGATAAACACATAAATCCTTGCCTTATTGAGAAGCTGAGAGAAGAGTGAGCGGGGGAGAGAGGAGGAGGAGATGAGGGCAGTCAATGCTAAGGGGGCCAGAAGGGGCAGGACAGGAGAGAGAGTGGGAGGGATTGAGGGCCGTGTGGACCGTCGAGAAAGAAAAATGCAGAAGAGAGGAGGGAGCCCCTCAAAGAGAGAGAGATCAAAGTGAGAGAGAAAGAAAGGAGAGAGAGAGGTGATGGAGGGAGGGCTAACGGCACGAGCGAGTCTCAGAGTGATGAGGTGATCATCTGTGGTCTCTGGATGCCATCAGCAAGAAGGCTGGGCATAACTAAAGTGCATCTGAATCCAAAGTAGTGCCTTGATAATTTTTTGCCATATTTAATGTGGTAGGGTCACAACAGGAAGAAAATGAACAGTCCTTTGAGGTTTGGATTTAATTTAGTCTGTGCTCTTCATGAATTTTTAAATTTCTAAGAATTTCATAAATGCAAGTGGAGGGAAGGAAGCCCCACTCAATGTCCTAGAATACATGACCAGTAAAGCCCAGTGCTGTCAATGTTGGAGGCCCTGATAGAGCAAATCCCCGCCCGTGGGAAACAGGTTTCAGGGCCCCTACCCGGTTTCCAATTCCCCTTCAGTTCTTACTTCCTTTGCTGCTGGTGGGCTGGGCTGGTCCATCCTCTCACCCCCTGAGAACCAACTGTGTGCGTCTCTTTCCATCCCCATGTCCAGTGACCTCCTGTGGGCAGCTTGAAGTGGGCTCCAGTGGGAGCATTTACACCATGGAAAGTGACAAATGCTAATGATCAGGGGTCCCCAGGAAATCAGGAAACACAGACCAGCACGCCTCTGGGTGCCCCGTGTTCCTTCAGTGACCACTATGTGTATCACTTGTTACTGGGCACCCACAAGAGGCTGTTTCCTCTCCTACCTCCCTCCCACCCAGAATGCTGACCTCTAAGGATGCCCACTCTAGACAGTGGGTATCTTACGGATATCGTGATTTTTCTTTCTTCTTCAATCAAAATTAATTTGCTCTGAGTTCCATTCCTAAGGGCTTCCTTGGTGGCTCAGAGAGTAAAGAATCTGCCTGCAATGCAGGAGACCCAGATTTGATCCTTGTGTTGGGAATATTCCCTGGAGAAGGGAATGGCTACCCACTCTGGTATTATTGCCTGGAGAATCCCCTGGACAGAGGAGCCTGGTGGCCTACTGCTCTGTATTAGGAGGCCTCTGATTCCCTTGATACAAGGCTCTACCACTACGTGGAATTAATAGAATATTGCTTCTAGACGCCACATTAAAAAAACATGACAAAGACCTTCTGGGTCTTCTGGAGTCAGACAAACCCATCACCTGAATGGAGGCAATGGGGGGTCTCTTCAGCTCTGAGATACACAGCAGTGTCATCCGAATCTACCCGTGTGTACCCCTGACCTTGGGCAACACAACCAAAAGCACATTAAAGGACAGAAGAAAAGTATGTTTACGTGAAAGTGAAAGTGTTCATCATTCAGCCATGGCTGACTCTTTGAAACCCCATGGACTGTAGCCCACCAGGCTCCTCCGTCCATGGGATTTTCCAGGCAAGAATACTCAAGTGGATTGCAATTTCCTTCTCCAGGGGATCTTCCTGGCCCAGGGATTGAACCCCGGTCTCCTGCATTGCAGTCAGGCTCTTTACCATCTGAGCCACCAGGAAGCCCCATGTTTGTGTAGACCAAGATAATTTGGGGGACAGTGCAATTTCATGAGAAGCTGAGACCCTATATTTTCTTTATCAAATCATCAGTTCAGTTTCAGGGGAACAGGAATGTTTGGAGATATGATTTCCATTTTGTGCTTTCGTGAGGGCCATTTGACTGACCCCGTATGTCCATGAAGGCTGACATAGATGTCTGTGTGCATTTGAAGTCTTTCCCTAGGGAGTTTGTAGGGCCACGCTGTTTGTTTAGTCAGTCAGTTCAGTCGCTCAGTCGTGTCTCCCCCATGAGAGGGAGGAGACACGTGCCTCCCCCAGTGAGGCTCCCAGGTTCAACCCCATCTCTGCTGCAGTTTCATACAAAACAGAAACAGACTTTCACAGACTTAGAAAATAGACTGATGGTTACCAAAGGGGAAAGGTGGTTGTTGTCATTGTTCAGTTGCTCAGTTGTGTCTGACTCTTTGCAACCCCATGGGCCGCAGCACGCCAGGCTTCCCTGTCCTTAACCAGCTCCTGGAGCTTGCTCAGACCCATGTCCATCGAGTTGGTGATGCCATACAGCCATCTCATCCTCTGTTGTCCCCTTCTCCTCCTGCCTTCAATCTTTTCCAGTGAGTTAGTTCTTCTCATCAGGTGGCCAAAGTATTGGAGTTTCAGCTTCAGCATCAATCCCTCCAATGAATATTCAGAACTGATTTCCTTTAGGATTGACTGGTTGGATCTCCTTGCAGCCCAAGGGACTCTCAAGAGTCTTCTCCAACACCACAGTTCAAAAGCATCAATTCTTCAGCACTTAGCTTTCTTTATAGTCCAACTCTCAAGGCAAGAATACTGAAGTGGTTTGCCATTCTGTTCTCCAGTGGACCACATTTTGTCAGAACTCTCCACCATGACCCATTCATCTTGGGTGGCCCCACACGGCATGGCTCATAGTTTCATTGAGTTATACAGGGCTGTGGTCCATGTGATCAGTTTGGTTAGTTTTCTGTGATTGCATTTGTTTAGAGAGGAGGGCATCTCCTTATTGGAATCTTGTCAGTGGCCTTCCAGGGAACAACTCGTCCGTCTTAGCATCTAACTTTCCTTGTGCCTCTGAGCTTACAGGCACTTCTCCTTGTAATTAAATCTGGCCTTTGAACAAGTGAGTGGGACCAAAAAAAGCGGGGGAGGGAAAAGACAGTGAAAAGGAAAAGAAACTGAAGTGTAGGCTATAAATGGAGACAAAGCAACTTACAAAAAAAAAAAAAGGAAGACGAAATTTCTAACAGTTTAAGCAGAAATCTCTCAAATTTCGAATGGTTTGTCCCAGTCAACAGAACTATGTTGGTTTAGATAGTCTTTTTAATGGTAACATTTTTTACCCCCAATTTGGCCATCACAGCCTGTGGAGCTCAGAGATGACTCCTGATTGACAGGACATGTTGTGACCTGGACCAAAATAACCCCTCCCCCCCCAGAAGAAGTCTACATCCTATGGTTCCCATTCCCTAAATTGAGGGCAAGGAGTAAACAGAATGATTCTGCATCTATGACACCAGACATGTGTTTATACCACGTTTTCCAGTCTCTGAGTGGTTAAGATGGGATCACTTGTCATGAATGGTCATCAACTGTGCCTGTCCACGTGTCAGCACATCTACATTTTAGCTGGTGGGGTTCCTCCCTGCCTTGCCCTGGGCTGAGAATGGAAAGTGAGAGGGGCTGGGGCAGGAAGGCTGCGGCCCAGGCTTCTGGTTTACACACCTCTCCCACGCCTCTCTGTTCTCTGCGAGGCGGCCAAGTTATGAGTCTGCGGCTCTCCTGCGCTGGTTTTTTTCCCTCCTCCGCAGGCTGGAGGACCACTTACGCCTCACATCTTCCAGCTTGAAAGGCAATAAGAGCAGATTTGCGATGTACAATTTTCCTGATTAATTGAAGAATACACAGGGCTTATTTCCACTCACAAGAGCAGGGTTGCCACCAAAAAAGAATCTAATTGGCGAAATAAATAACCTCGAGGTTTTATAGCCTGCAGCCTTTTGCTTTATTGAATTATTAATGCTGTGTCCCCCTCCAAATCAGCAGTAGCTAATGACTGATTTGCCTGAGGCAGTTAATATTCTCCAATCAGTTGTAAATAGCCCTGATGACTTATTTCAGTAACGTCGAGCTTATCTTATTGGCTCAGCTCTCAAAACGGTTCTGGATTCAGGAACATAGGAAAAATTAAGCAAGTTGTAACATTGCATTAAAAAAAAATAAAAACACATTTGGTTGTTTCCCTTTTGTTTAAAGCAGTGGTTCTTAACTGGGGGTTATTTTGACTCCCAAGGGACATTTCGCCAGGTCTGGAGATGGTTGGAGTTGTCACAACTTGGAGTGTGTGCACCAGGCATGTCCAGGTGGAAGCCAGGGATGCTGCCAAAGGCACAGGACAGCGCCTAACAATGTAGAATTATCCAGATCCGGGTGCTTCAGTGCTGTGGTTGAGATTCGTTGGTCTAAACAGATTCTTATGGTATTTTGGTAGCAGCAGTTATATATACTCAGGTACCAGGCTTGGGGAGGGTAACGATGTGAGTGGGCATAAACATTGTTGCCCTGCACGGTCTGTTGGAGCTCCATCCGTGGAGGTGGGCTAGGGGGAGACTGGACCATGCCTGGCATGACTGTTCACCTAGAGATGGGTGGATTGTAGTCAAGGTTTGTGGTGGGGATGGAGAGCAGGTTTTCCTCTTGTTCTGTACTCCTGTGTGAGCTGAGAAATAATGCCCCCGGAGGGATTTTACAGCTTAACAAGAACATCCTGTCTCATACAGCCAACAGTGGCCACTTTGTTTTCTTACTTTATTCAGTTAAAGGTCAGACACTGTACACGGTACTTCTACATGGTTGATGTCGTAGATGAGGAAGCTGAGGCCCAGGAACGGTGAGCCGTGTGCCCGGCTCGCGGCTGACAAGTGGCAGGCCTATGTCCACCCTGCGTCTCTGCTGTGTCGTCTCTTCCAATCCCTTGGGGAGAGAAATGCTGTTATTTTCAAATGACAGCAGGCGGTTTTGTCTTAGTCAAAGTTATGGTAAAGGATGATGAGGGATATATCAGCTGAAATGACATGCATGCAGTTAAAAATGAACCAGGCATGTTGTCTGGAAGCTTGGGTAAGTTAGGGATGAGTTGAGCCAACTCAGCTCAAGGGGCAGAGCGTAGGTGGTTCGGAGGATTGCAGTCCTGACTCACGCAGCCTCCTGCCCACGGGGCTGTTAGTCTTCCAACATCCCCCTCCAGCGCTTAGTCTCTCACTTGGCGAGGAGGCGTTGGATCATCTTTATCAGTTAGAAAAGAAATGTAAGAGGCAGCGAGTAGTATGAAAAGCTGACTAGCCTCAGTCAATGCAATCCCTATCAAGCTACCAATGATATTTTTCACAGAACTAGAACAAATCATTTCACAATTTGTATGGAAGCATAAGAAACCTCGAATAGCCAAAGCAATCTTGAGAAAGAAGAATGGAACTGGAGGAATCAACCTGCCTGACTTCAAGCTCTACTACAAAGCCACAGTCATCAAGACAGTGTGGTACTGGCACAAGGATAGAAATATAGATCAATGGAACAAAATAGAAAGCCCAGAGATAAACCCACGCACCTATGGGCACCTTATCTTCGACAAAGGAGGCAAGAGTATACAATGGAGAAAAGACAATCTCTTTAACAAGTGGTGCTGGGAAAACTGGTCAACCACTTGTAAAAGAATGAAACTAGAACACTTCCTAACACCATACACAAAAATAAACTCAAAATGGATTAAAGATCTAAATGTAAGACCAGAAACTATAAAACTCCTAGAGGAAAATATAGGCAAAACACTCTCCGACATAAATCACAGCAGGATCCTCTATGACCCACCCCCCAGAATATTGGAAATAAAAGCAAAAATAAACAAATGGGACCTAATCAAAATTAAAAGCTTTTGCACAACAAAGGAAACTATAAGCAAGGTGAAAAGACAGCCTTCAGAATGGGAGAAAATAATAGCAAACGAAGCAACAGACAAACAATTAATCTCAAAAATATACAAGCAACTCCTGCAGCTGAATTCCAGAAAAATAAACGACCCAATCAAAAAATGGGCCAAAGAACTAAACAGACATTTCTCCAAAGAAGACATACAGATGGCTAACAAACACATGAAAAGATGCTCAACATCACTCATTATTAGAGAAATGCAAATCAAAACCACAATGAGGTACCATTACACACCAGTCAGAATGGCCGCTATCCAAAAGTCTACAAGCAATAAATGCTGGAGAGGGTGTGGAGAAAAGGGAACCCTCTTACACTGTTGGTGGGAATGCAAACTAGTACAGCCACTATGGAGAACAGTGTGGAGATTCCTTAAAAAACTGGGAATAGAACTGCCATATGACCCAGCAATCCCACTGCTAGGCATATACACCGAGGAAACCAGAATTGAAAGAGACGCGTGTACCCCAATGTTCATCGCAGCACTGTTTACAATAGCCAGGACATGGAAGCAACCTAGATGTCCATCGGCAGACGAATGGATAAGGAAGCTGTGGTACATATACACAATGGAATATTACTCAGCCATTAAAAAGAATACATTTGAATCCGTTCTATTGAGATGGATGAAACTGGAGCCCATTATACAGAGTGAAGTGAGCCAGAAAGAAAAGCACCAATACAGTATACTAATGCATGTATATGGAATTTGAAAGATGGTAATGGTAACCCTATATGTGAGACAGAATAAGAGACACAGATGCATAGAACAGTCCTGTGGACTCTGAGGGAGAAGGTGAGGGTTGGACGTTCTGGGACAATAACATTGAAACATGTATATTGTCATATGTGATGCAGAACACCATTCCATGTTCTATGCATGGGACGGATGCTCAGGGATGGAGCGTTGGGATGACACTGAGGGATGGGAGGGGGAGGGAGGTGGGAGGAGGGTTTGGGAGGGGGAGCACATGTGAATCCATGGCTGATTCATGTCGATGTATGGCAAAAACTACTACAATATTGTAAAGTAATTAGCCCCCAACTAAAATAAAAAATAAATAAATAAATAAATAAATTAAAAAAAAAAAAAAAAAAAAAAAAAAATACAGTATAAAGCACAAAGAAAGTGCATAATCCACAGTGGTTGAATAAATGAATGAATAATAGATGAATGCTAGATTTAGGATGTTTGCCTTTTTTATTCCATATATTTTCCCTGTTTAAATTTATTTGGCTGTTTCTTCAACATTAAATTTTCTGCATTAAAAAAAAAAAAAAAAAAAAAAAAAAAAAAAAAAAAAAAAGAAAAGAAATGTAAGAGGCAGCGAGTAGTATGAAAAGCTGACTAGCCTCAGTCATCATCAAGGGCATTTAAACCATCAACTGATTTTCACCTATCAAATTGACAAAAAATTTTTTAAACAATAGAATTCCCAGGATGTGCAAAGGGTGATGTGAACGTAACAGACACTAGGCAGTTTAGAACGTCTCTATCTACATTAATGGACCAGGCACTAACACATCTAGTAATTTATCCTGTTTATGCTCAACTAATTGTGCAATGGTGGAGGATATTTACTGATTTCTTCTTTTAATGAGAGGAAAACCCAAGTGTCCACATGAAGGGACATTTATAAATGGTTTATAAACTATGGATTCATACCTAGCCCTTAAGAAGATTGGGGCATATCTGTTTTTGCAAACCTAGTAATGTATCTATGATATATTGAGTGAAAGAAATAAGTAATAAAATCACATGTGTAAATCTTTTTGTGTGCACATTTTGGGTCATAAATATGTGGCAAATGAAAGAATATACACCAGCGTGTTCTCAGTGGCTACCTCTGTAGGATGAATTGGATTGAGGTGGGGAGAGGCTTTTTCCACTTTATATAATTTTATACTTTTACAAATGACTACCATATTAGGGCTAGTGGGGTAAAGAACCCACCTGCCAATTCAGGAGACATAAGAGATGCAGATTTGATTGCTGGTTAGAGAAGATCCCCTGGAGGAGGGCAGGGAAACCCACTCCAGAATTCTTACCTAGGAAATCCCATGGACAGAGGAGCCCATCGGCTACAGTCCATGGGGCCTCAAAGAGTTGGATGTGACTGAAGTGACTTAGCATACACCATATATTAGTGTAAAATAGAAAACCTTGTAAACACTTATTGAGCACTGCCAGGTACTCTGCTTAACACTGATGGCCACATGTGAATGAGAAATTTTTTTCCTGCTATTGAGTAGCTTCCAGCCAAACTTTACAAAATACTTATTGGCCAAATTAAACCCATTTTCTATTTTTGGGGCCCTTAGTTACTTTTCTGCTGAGGACAGTTAGGTTAAAATAGAAATAGTGTCAGTTGGTACTGTGCAAGCGAGTGATGTTTTTCATGTTTCTGAAATGGTTTTTTGAATCATTATAATATAGGAAATAAATGTTATTTTAAAAGCTGCATTTTTTATCAAAACGTATTATATGTGTGTCTCAATCAGAAATGCTCACATTGGAAAGCTGATTATGTGGTGGGCAGTGGGAATGCGATTGATGAGCAGGATGCATGTATGTCTTTCTTTTTAAAGTCTGTTGTTGTTGATGTTTAGTTGCTAAGTCCTCTCTGATGCTTTTCGACCCTGTGAAATGCAGCATGCCAGGCTTCCCTGTCCTTCAGTACCTCCCAGAGTTGGCTCAGATTTATGTCCGCTGAGTCGGTGATGCCATCCAACCACATCATCCTCTGTCATCCCTTCTCCTGCCTTCAGTCTTTCTCAGCATCAGGGTCTTTTTCATCGAGTCAGATCTTCCCATCAGGTGGCCAAACTGCTGGAGCTTCGGCTTCACACCAGGCCTTCCAATGAATATTTAGGGTTGGTTTCTTTTAGGATTGACTGGTTGGATCTCCTTGCAGTCCAAGGGACTCTGGAGTCTTCACCAACACCACAATTCAAAGGCACCAATTATTTGGTGCTCAGCCTTCTGTATGGTCCAACTCTCACATCCATACATGACTAATACAAAAACCATAGCTTTGGCTATATAGACCTTTGATAGCAAAGTGATGTCTTTGCTTTTTAATACGCTGTCTGTGTTTGTCATTAACTTCCTTGGTAGCTCAGTGGAAAAGAATCCACTTGCAGTATAGGGGCACAGGTTTGAACCCTGGATTAGGAAGATTCCCTGGAGAAGGGAGTGGCAACCCACTCCAGTATTATTCCCTGGGAAATCTCATGGATAGAGGAGCCTGGCAAGCTACAGTCCATGGCGTCTCAAAAGAGTCAGACATGACTGAGCAACTAAGCAACAAATGTTTGTAATAGCTTTTCTTCCGAGGAGCAAGCGTTTTTTAATTCCATGACTGCAGTCACCATCCACAGTGATTTAGGAGACCAAGAAAATAAAATCTGTCACTGCTTCCACTTTTTCTCAATCTACCTGCCAGGAAGTGATGGGACCAGATGCCGTGATCTTAGTTTTTTGAGTGCTGAATTTTAAAGTCTAGTGTTAGACTTTTAAAGTCTAGTTGAGGAAATAGAAAACATAGAAGGAAACAAAGAGTTGAATACATCATAAATATTGAGATAAGGGATGTGGAGGAAATGGACACACTGGATTTAGACAGGGCTGTTCACAAGAGCCTCTCCATGGAGAGGACATTTGAAAGTAGACAAGAAGAATGAGAAAGAAATCAACTGCACAAGCAGTGGGGAGCTTTCCATGTGTGAAATCATGGAGATACAAAAAGATCTCTTATGGACCAGCAATTCCACTCCTGGGCATATATCTGAAAAAATGCAAATGAGTTAAAAAGCATGCATGCACCCAATGTTCATAACAGCATTATTTGCAATTGCCAAGGTATGGAAGCAACCTAAGTGTCCATCAACAGATAGATGGATAAAGATGTGCTGTATATGCACAATGGAATACTACTCAGCCATAAAAAAGAATGAAATTGTGCCATCAGCAGCAACATGGATGGACTTAGAAGGCATTAGGCTAAGTGAATTAGATCAGAAAAAGACAAATTACTGTTATGATGGTCTATCAAATGTCATATAAATGATATCACTTGTAAGTGAAATCTAAAAGCTACAACAAAGTATTGAATAAAACAAAAAGGAAGCAGGTTCATGAGTACAAAGAAAACACTAGTGGTTACCAATGGGAAGAAGGAAAGGGGGGCAGAATGGGGAAGGAGGGGAAAGGGTTATTATGAGATTATATGAAATCGTGTGGTGAAACTTTGAAAATTATTAAGCTCTATAGAATTTAAAGAATCTCTCATTCAGTTAAGCGAAAGCATGCAGTGGCCCATGAGAGTTGATGAAGGTGGCCTGGTGTGGCCAGAGTGAAGGAAGGACAGGCAGACAGAGGCCAGATGATGGGTGACAGGTGGCCCTAACGTGGCACGACCGCTGTGCAGAGTGGCGTAGACCTTTGTACCCTGTGATGGAAACGATTCTGAGATGACAGGCAAAATCCGTTTACCTTTGAGGTAGAATTAATTCCATGGCGCCTTGCACATGGGTGGGTATTCCTCTCCTAATTACCCGGTGAATGCCTGAATCTCTAAAACCTGTAGAGACTCTCCCAGATGAAATTTCAGGATGTCCTTGAAACAAAGTGAAGGTGCTTCTCAGACGTACCTGTTTATTCCTTGGTCTTTTTCAAGCCAAACTCCTGTTTCCTGCTGGGAAGCTCTGTCCTTGCCTTTGACTTGCGTCTGTCACAGCTGATGTCCCCTTGTGCCTGGCTGTTCTCCCCGAACCCCACTAGCTGGCAGATGCTTTGGTTTAAGCCTGCCCTCAGGCCCAGCTTTCCTCTGCACACCACGTTCAAACGGGTGTGCGACTTGAGAGACTCTGACTCAGTAAAAAGTCATTTCTGCTCATGGAGAAATCTGATTGTTAGATCAGATCCAGCCCTAAGGGACTGAACTCTTCACCTTTTAGAGGGCCTCTTCATTCTCAACGTCTGCAGCTTCTAGTAGCACCTCCTTTGTCATATCATCCACCATTTTCTAGTATGTAAACTCCTTGTCCTAGGTAGATAGATAGATGTAGGTGTAGATTATTGTTTGGAGGCAGCTGACTGTAGTAAATGTCTTTCATGCCCCATAACAAGCAGTCGCACCAGCGTCTTTGGACTCCTTGGTGTTACTGGTGGTGTCACTCTGGCGACCCTGTCTCTTGATTCCTGACCCCCAACCCGGCTATTCCAGCTTCCAGCATCTAGACTCCCGCCCTGCTGGTCTGAGCCCAGCCCAGGAGAGCACCTGGGGTCTCCGGTCCTTGGCTGTGGATTCCCCAGGCCCCGTGTGCAGACTCTCACGTGCTTCGTCTGCACCAGCCGGCCACTTGCCAGGATCCTTGTGCTGACTCAGCCATGGCCACCCCACCCCGTCTCCTGACTTGTTTTGTTCTCTCTTCTGTTCATCCTTTCCCCTGGCTCCTTGTTCCCTCCTGTCTTCTCCATCTTTCCTCTTCTTGTCTTTTCCCCCTTGCTTCACTCCTCTCTCCCCTTAATATACTGCACCCTAGTTTTGGCCAAAATTTCAAGGTCAGATCCCCTGGCCTTACTTGGTTGTTTTCTTTGGATGTGTTCACTTGGTCTTGGCTCCCGAGTCCCCTCGTGTCTGGTCTGATCCCAGGAGAGTCAGAACACAGCCCCTTGCTGCTGTGCTGGTCTTTGCTGGGCTTACTGGTCAGTTAGTGGGCCTCATTTTCACCACTCGTTTCCATATTCTGTCACTAGGTTGTACTAATTAAAACCATATTATTCACTCTAAACTGCTGCTTGCAAATAGTTTAAGTTCTTGTTTTCACTGTTATTTTAAATCATTCACTTGACTAGGTGATCTGATAGTTCCTTGCCTGCTGATGTTTATCATTCTTGTTAGCCACGGCAACAGACAGGAAGAAAGCCTGGAAAGAAAATGTAACTTAAAATATGGATCAAAGAAATGGCCAGCAACAAAGAAACAGTTAAACAAATAATGTTACATAAATAATATGAATATTGTGCAGTTGTTAAAAATCCTGCACTTAAAAGGTTTCACTTTATATACCTGGAAATATATTTTATGCATATCTTTTCAGTAACTATAAATCCCATATAAATGCATGTATTACTTATATATTAATATATTATTATAATATATAATAATATAATATTTGTTGTTCAGATTCTTAGCTAAGTTGTCTGACTCTTTGCAACCCCATGGACTGCAGCATGCCAGGCTTCCCTGTCCTTCACTGTCTCCCTGAGTTTTCTCAAACTCATGTCCATTGAGTCAGTGATAATAATATATATATAATATAATCTTATATATTATATTATGATATAGCATATTATGCCTATTATTATATCTGTTGTATATTATACGTATATATGTGTGTATATATATATAATACATACATTTCTAAGAAAAAAGACGGTAAAGAAATATAGCAAAATGATTATAGTGATTATTGCTTGGTGGTCAGATTAAGAAGGACTTTTTTCTCTTTTATATTTTTATAAATGCTCTGCAATGAATATATGCAGATCACTTAGTGAAGAAGAAAAGGCCTATGAAAACATTAAGAATGTATCTGGAAGTGAACAAAAATTATTATTGTACAGTTTTTTTTCTCACCTTCCCCCTATCACGTCCCAACCCTCCTATCCCCTTAGGGATCTGTTGGTTTAGACTGTTCCTTTGGCAGTTGCCCTAGACCTAGTTAAGGATTATCTCTGTGCCTATAGAAAATACAGGAAAACGTACAATACAGCCTCAAGAGGGCTGATTCTGTTCTTTGAACACAGAGCAGGAACTTTCCATTTCATATCTTATTCTCGAAGCACAGAGTTGATTCCCACAGTCACGTAATGCTATTATTAGGAGGTGCCATGAAAGACCAAA
The DNA here is from genome assembly GCA_024291935.2 of Okapia johnstoni. Lineage (NCBI taxonomy): Eukaryota > Metazoa > Chordata > Mammalia > Artiodactyla > Giraffidae > Okapia > Okapia johnstoni. The sequence goes on from CM044313.1 coordinate 100,893,687, forward strand.
AATCAAAACAAAACACTCTTGCAGGGCACTCTGTGATGTCTTTTCTGTGCTCAAAAATGTCAAGAGCAGATAGAAGAAAAACAAAAGCAAAAACAAAGCCAAACACTGCCAAGCTTCTAGAGAGAAAGCAGAAGGGAAATTTCCCCAAAGACAGATGCTTTTAGAAAACATGACTGGCTGTTTGCGTTTTTGAGAGACCAAAGCAAGAGTTTTTATAGCTTTTTTTAAAAAAATCAAAAATTGTACAGCCCCGTTCCTAATAATTTAAGATTAGATCTTATACTGTAAAGAATATTTTATAGCATTTTACTAAGAGCAACAAGTTGTGACTTTTTCTGCTTTTCTGTATTTTTTCCTTCAAGCAAAATTGAAAATAAACATGTACCACAGAGCATTTAATTTTGAGTAAATGAGTTTCCTTATAACTGCATCGTTCAGCGAGGTCATTAATGAATCTGGTTAAAATGATTACACACAGACTTACTGGTTGATGAAACTGTTAGTAGCAACGGTTATTCAACATATTGCACGTGACTTGTAAAACTGAGTGATGCTCCATGATTTGGATACTTTACCGAATCTCTTTTGCTGCTAGTTCTAAATCTGGAACTGAAGCTTTTCCTATGTTGCCTGGTGGATTGGAGGGCAGAGACCACACCATTCTCTCGCTGATACAGAAACCTCTAGAAAGTGGGCTGTGCATGCCTAGTTCCAGCAACTCTGTTGTATATATATTGCTGTGCAGTGTCCCCTAAATAGATCTGTCTCTAAGTCCTCCGCTGGGCAGTGCTTCCTGGAGACCTACAGCCCTGCAGGAACCTAAGTAATCAGCCCAGTTGGCTTTAGACCCCGTCACCCATTCATCTTCAAGGGACTTACATCACCCTCTGTGTAAACTTAGGGGTGTGATCACTGAAGGTGAGGGAATTGGGTTCTCCTAGCTCCTGACTTCCAGGGGGTTGTGCAGAGTCCATTTCCATTGACTCCTGGGCAAATTTCTCACCTCCAGCTTTTCACTGCTCTGAAACGGCCTTTTTCCTCAGCCACCTACTCGAATTGAGAAAGTCCTCAATCACAATTACTATTATTAATGTTTTGATCAAAAGCTGGGATCATTTTTTCCAACTATTCTGAGCGAGTCTGAGGAATTACTCAGAATAGTATCAGCATCAATTTGATGGGTCAAGTTACAGTAACAAAGTACTCCTGAATCTCCATTAGCTAACATCTGCTTCGTGTTCTGTGTGCATCTGGGGTTGACAGAGAGTCTGCTCCCCCCATCCTCACTCCGGGGTGGGGGGCTGGCTGACTTCCAGGGCTGCTGTAACCTGGATTGTTGGTGATCGTTGTGATGCAGGAAGGAATATTCATTGGAAGGACTGATGCTGAAGCTGAAGCTCCAATACTTTGGCCACCTGATGTGAAGAGCTGACTCAATGGAAGAGACCCCGAAAGCTAGGAAAGATTGAGGGCAGGAGGAGAAAGCAGTGGCAGAGGATGAGGCATCACCAACTCAGTGGACGTGAATTTGAGCAAACTCCAGGAGATAGTGAAGGGCAGGGTAGCCTGGTGTGCTGCAGTCCATAGGGTTGCCAAGAGTTAGACACAGCTTAGCAACTGAATAGCAACAACGACAGTGGACCACTGTCTCCTAAAGGCTTCTACCTAGGGGAATTCTGGTCCCTTCCACTTATATCAGCCAGAGAAATTACATGTCTATCACTTGCTTCCAAGAGGTGGAGAGGTAGGATTCCACCATGTGCTGAGAGGAGAAATGAGAAGACAGGTGAACAGCTTTCATGATTACCGTAATACTTGCAGTTAGTGTTTTTCGTTTTTTATGTGTCACGCATCGTCACCCTAACCTTTGCATGTGTAGTGTTATCTCATTTACTTCTCACAGCAGATAGGAACTGTGATGATCTTCATCTCACACACAGGCTGACAGAGGGTGTGTTAGTGCCCAAGGCTGCCCAATGGACAGCGTTAGAGGGAGTTGATTAATGGAATCTTATCTTGTCTGTTACCCTGGAGCCATCGGCTGTGGCCTGAGGTCGCTGCAGAATCCTCCAGAATCCTCCAGAATCCAGTGTTGAGGCCAACACTGCAGGGACAAGAAACTTGCCATTCCTGGAGCTTCTCTGGTTGTGCCTGCCTGGGTAACGCCGCCCAGGGAAATCCCGTCACATTCTGAGGGTAGAGATTGCAGTGTGTCGAAGCTAGGTCACTTCTGTCGCCTTCTGAATCAGATAACTGTGTTCCATCCTCATCACCTCGTGTGCAGTAGTAGGAATTCTTATTAGAGACCATTTCTTGAGCATTTACCATGCTTCCGGCACTAGGATAACCCCTCTGCATGTACTGTCTCCTTAATTCTTACTCATTCATTTAATAAGTGAGGAGTAGGTGACATGCCCAAAGTCACACATGTTTTAAGTTGCAGAGTTGGTACTAAAACCCACAGTAGTCTGACTCAAAGCTTGCCTTTGGAAGGCTTTGTGCCTTAGGGTTTAATTAAAAGTACTCCAAGAGAAAATAGCACTGAAACGTGTACATTACCGTGTGTAAAATAGATATCCACTGGGAGTTTGATGTATGAATTAGGGAACCCAAAGCTGGTGCTCTGTGACAACCTGGAGGGATGGGGTGAGGAGGGAGGTGGGAGGGAGGCCCCGGAGGGAGGGGACACATGTCTGCCTGTGGCTGATTCATGTCATGCATGGCAGAGGCCATCACAGTATTGTAAAGTAATTACCTTCCAATTAAAAAATAAAAATAAAAAATTTAAAAAGTACTCCACATACCCAGGGTTCTTACAGAGTACTCCTTCAATACAAACCTCCTGGGGGTTCATCACAGAATAAGGGGTGCTTCGGATCTAGGATTGAAAACTTCTGCCATTAGTACTTGAAGAAGAGGATGGACAATAGTCCAGATCAAAAGGGCTGCTTACACCCCCTACTCAGGGTCCCTTAACTTTTCGAATTAGATGTGGGTGGGATGGACCAGACAGCCAGGCCTGGCATCTTGGCTCCATCACGCTATGTCCAAGTTAGAGAATCTCTGTGAGCCTCAGTATTCTCAAGTGTAAAATGAGGACACCTTCCTTGCAAGGGTCTTTATATGAATTGTTTTCCACAGTCACTTAATGAATGGTAGTGACTTGAGGGGAATGAAGAGATGTTTGATTCTCCCCCCTTGGCTGGCAGCCCTCATTAGCCATCCCAAGCAAGCATTCTGTCTGTAAAACCAATATTTGCTTTAAATATGGCTTTATGCCAAATGTCCTAGCCATGATTGCAACCCGTTGCCACTCTTAAGCCTTGCCACCAAAGGAATTTTGGAGAAGTCAGAAAAATTTACCTCTTAAAGCAGGTGAAAGTGGAAACAGATACAATGTGCTGGAGAATAGCATGGTGGTGTATATGAAAAGCTTTGAATATGTGTGAATCCTTTGGTTCAGTGATTTGTCTTCTACAAATTGGCACTGAGGAAATGATCAGAAAGTTTTATGAGAAATGTTTATCTAATGTCATGATAGCACTAATTGGAAGCCACAAAATAGCCAGTATTGGGGATTGGCTAAAAAAATGGATAATACCATTTGATGGATTGTTATCTAGCCATTTAATACATACTTTTGAATAATATTCAAGGATATGATAAAAGTAAAGTAATCCCGGTTTTACCTAACAGAAATGTATTTACCTAACACATGTATTTACATGCATAAAAATTGACAGGTAGAACGTGCCCCCAAGTGTTACCAGAGATCATTTATAATCCACCAATAAGAGATCCTTCATTACTCTTATTTTCTTTTTACTGCTTTGTATTTTCCAAAATTCTCACAATCTAGATAACTATTCAGAAAAACAGTATAATTTATTTAAAGGAAGATTGTAAAAAAAAAAAAGAAAAATACCACTAGCCATTGTTTAGCGTGTGCATGCTAAGTCTCTTCAGTTGTGTCCAACTCTTTGTGGCCCTATGGACTAGCCCCCCAGGCTCCTCTGTCCATGGGATTTTCCAGGCAGCAGTACTGGAGTGGGTTGCCATGCCCTCCTGCAGGGGATCTTCCCGACCCAGGGATTGAACCCGTGTCTCTTATGTCTCCTGCATTAGCAGGCAACCACTAGTGCCACCTGGGAAGCCCAAGCATTATTTAGTGCTTGTGCCTAAACTTTTCAGGCTGCCAATGGAAGCAGTAGCACGTAGGGGCCACCGTCAGGGAGGAGGCCCAGTGATGCGAGCCCAGCTCCGGACGAGATTCGTCAAAGTCAGACATTCTACATCCTGATACTGGGCAAGTCTGCCAGCCTCTCAAGTCAGACATTTCTCATTTGGCAAAATTACTGTCATTTACTGTTATTAAAGCTACAACAAAAAACAATGTTTGCTTCCTTCATTTTAAATAAAATCTAATCACCAGTTGCATTCTGAGTAATGAGAGACTCCTTAGCTGACCCTCCCAGCATGAGTCAGTGGAGCTGAGCAGCATGTTGTTCCAAAGCTGGACTTGGTGGTCATCCGGACTCCGGTGATGCTCACCTTCCTATGACCCTGTGTAGACCTCCTTATCTCTCTCTGCTCTCCCTAAAATGGGAATAATGAATCCTGTTTGCTTCGCCAGCTCAGTGGGGGTGTTGTAAGGATAAGTGGGACTTTGTTAGGAGGAGGACTTTGAAGTTTTAGTGCCCTGAATGGTGTGATTACTAATAAACCCATCATACTTTCATCTGCAGTGTTCTCCTATTTGTAGCATTTAGTAATTCTGCACAAGGAAACAGCCTCCTGCAGGTATGGCGCAGGGCCCACACTGGGCCAGAACGGGCTCAGTCCTGCCTCGGCTGCTCCACCCACCCTGGCCCCCACCTCCAGGCACAGAGCTGCTGGGACCTGCCTCATCTTGCCCTGGCTTCAAGGCTTCTCGGGCTTATTTTCCAAATTCGGTCGAGGTAGAAAGCCTCTTATGCTGACAGTCTTCTAGGCTGTGCCAGAAAACAAAGATGGTTTTCCACCAAGTCTACTTTACGGGCTGCAGAGTTCTGCAGAGTAGCCTGGCCAAGTGGAACCTTGAAATTCTCCAGCGAGTGCCCCAAAGCTACCACCTGTGGAAGTGGAAGATCCTTGAAGTCATAATCCGGAGTGAAGTCACTGTCCAGCTGGACTCAGGACAGCTCGTGCAGGTCGCCTCCCTCTTCCTGGCTCCGGTTTCCTTTTGTTTATGTGGCTCATGAGATGAAAAGTGTGGCTACGTTATGTCTGGGGAAGAGAATGGAAGTGGACGTTGCTTTGTGAGGGTGCCTTCCCCTCTGTCTGCTGGTTGTCACTGAACAGTGAAGCTCCCCTTGGCATGGGGATTGCCAAGCCTCTTTCTCCTTTTTTGCCACGTCTGCCCGCTCCTGTGATAAATCTGAAACACACCAATATGAAAACCCAGGCTCCCTCATGGCCTTGCCTTTGAAGAGTATTTTAGAAATGTCTGTTGGGAGTGGATGCCAAGTATTTAATTCTGCGTGGGAAGAGGAAGAAGGAGAAAAATCAGCCAACTACTCAGGTGAAACCAATCCCAGATCATTAACTCTGAAATATTTATGATACACATTGAAAATAATAACTTTAGAGTAACGTGAGGACAGATCGTATTCACTTCACGATTCTTTGGTAATTGGATTTCCTTATCTTTCTATATAAATACGTTTACCTAGTTTTCCAAACCAGAAATCTCCAAACTAAGCGTTTTTAAAGCAGTCTCAGAATCACTCTAAATTTTCTTCTCACTCCCCTTTTCTGTTGTTGTTGTTCCATTGCCAAGTCGTGTCTGACTCTGAGATCCCATGGATGGCAGCATGCCAGGCTTCCCTGTCCTTCACCATCTCCTGGAGTTTGCCCAAGTAGTTCATGTCCATTGAATTGGTGATGCCATCCAACCGTCTCATCCTCTGTCTCCCTTTTCTCCTCCTGCCTTCAATCTTTTCCAACATCAGGGTCTTTTCCAGTGAGTGGGCTGTTTGCATCAGGTGACAAAACTATAGGAACTTCGGCTTCAGCATCAGTCCTTCCAATGAGTATTCAGAGTTGATTTCCTTCAGGATTGACCGGTTTTTTGATCTTACAGTCCAAGGGACTCTCAAGAGTCTTCTCCAGCACCACAGTTCGAAAGCATCAATTCTTGGGTGCTCTGTCTTCTTTATGGCCTAGCTCTCACATCCGTACATGACTACTGGAAAGACCATAGCCTTGACTATATGGACCCTTGTCAGAAAAATCTAACTCCTAGTGAACCCCGCCCCCGAATATTCTAGCCCTTCTTTTCTGTTCTCTTCCTCCATTTTGGTAGATTGAGGCTTTATTCTCTTACTGGCCTCATGACTCCTCTTATTAAATACTTTTAGTGGCTTAATCCTTGTTTCCAGATGATCTCCCAGTGGTGATCAAATTACCCCTATATACAGCCACTCCGATCTGTGCACCTCCAGCTCTGAGACCTCACTGAATTCCCATCCCTCTTGAGATAAAATAAGAAACAAATTTCCCGTATATAAAAGTCCTTCAGTAATGCCAAAGAAAAATTGTACTGAAGAAGTTAGACTTTAGGTCAGGAAGATTTCATGCAAGGATATGGCAATAGGGGTCAAGACAGCTATATCAGAGGAGAGAGATTGAACTCAATCTCACTGATGTGAAAAGTGGAGGAATTTATAGGCATTGGGATGAGCTAATGCAAAAGTACAGGAGGGCGCTTGAGGTAGCTGGCTTTCCCAGAGAGGCCACCTGTGTTTGCTAATTGGCACCCAGTAGTTAGGCTCCAGCCCTCCCCCAGAGACTAGGGGTGCCCTATCTTCCCTACTGATCACATTTCAAAAGGATGGTTCCTGGGTCCTTGAGATAAACAACCGTGGGTTGTAAAACTGGCAAGAGGCTTCGAGAAAATTTATATCTCAAAGGGGCAGAGAAAGACTTGACACCTGTAGGTGTTCTAAAGGAAATGTCCTAAGAAAAGAGAAGTCGGGCCCAGAGTCTGGAAGAAAAGTGCCTGAAGTTTAGCTAAGCAGAGGGGAGCTTGAAGGCCTTCCTGGTCCACAGCGGAGCATCGCTTCACCTTGTAGCCTCCTCTCCAGACTTCCTGCCTGGAGTTTGGAGGCACGTCCTTGCCTCCTTCCTTCCCTACACGGAAGCCACGCAGAACTTCCAAGTGAAGTTTTCTTCTTGCTTCTCCACATTACTGCCCTTCTTCATGCTTCCAGAACCTGTCGGGTGTCACCTTGGCACACCAGACAGTGACTAGGACCCAAAATAGGGTAATTAAATATCTTCACGCAGTCAGCCCACTGGACTGAAACTGATTGTATTACCTTAGCTCATTGTTTGTGATTGAAACAATTCTTTCCTGATGAGTGATGAATACATTTTACTCACCTGTTTCAAGATTGATACCTGGAGGCTTTGGGGAAAATCAGATTTCAGCTCTTGGAAAAGTCAGTGTTTGATGTTAGATTCTGATGTTAACCTGACAATCAAGGAAATTCACAAATAAGAAGAAAGTCTCCTAGGAATCACTGGGTAACCTGTTAAGATGGAGACTCTGAGGCCCCACATGTAGAGATTTGATTGAGTGGGTCTGGGGTGGCCTGGAACCCTGCATTTGATTGAGTGGGTCTGGGAAGAGCCTGGGACCCTGCATTCTGACTTGTTGTTAGTGATACTGATGATCAACCAGAACCCACCAGTGACTGCATGTCATCCACTCTTTCAGTGCATTCTGGATGATGGAACTGGGGCTCCTAAAACTGATGATGCAGTGAGAGATTTGGGGTGATGCCAGGAGGTTTGTGGAACATGGACACCCCCCCACCTACTACTCCATGGAGTCATGGTGGTTGCAGACCAGGACTGGGACTTGCTGCCAGCATCCGTTTGAATGGAGACCTGAGTCCATTAGACGTCATGATCTTGTCTGGGGGTGAGGTTACCACACAGTGAGCCATCATTTGTGGGCACCTGTGGCATATCCCCACCTTTGGTCCCCATGTCCACTTGGAGCAGGTGGTGATGGCCAGCAGGCTTCGGCGCCGGGGCCGAGAGAGAATGGCAGTAGCGGCATCGTGTCCTTGGGGATGGCACCCCCAGTGAGGCTCCCAGGTTCCACCCCATCTCTATTGCAGTTTGATACAAAACAGAAACAGACTCATGGACTTAGAAAACAAACTGATGGTTACCAAAGGGGACAGGTGGTTGTTGTCATTGTTCAGTTGCTCAGTTGTGTCTGACTCTTTGTGACCCCATGGGCTGCAGCACGCCAGGCTTCCCTGTCCATCACCATCTCCTGGAGCCTGCTCAAACTCAAGTCCATTGAGTCAGGGATGCCATCTAACCATCTCATCCTCTGTTGTCCCCTTCTTCTCCTGCCTTCAATCTTTCCCAGCATCAGGGTCTTTTCCAAAGAGACAGTTCTTCACATCAAGTGGCCAAAGGATTGGAGTTTCAGCTTCAGCATCAGTCCTTCCAATGAATATTCAGGACTCATTTCCTTTAGGATTGACTGATCAATCCTTGCAGTCAATTGATCTCCTTGCAGTCCAAGGGACTCTCAAGAGTCTTCTCCAACACCACAGCTCAAAAGTATCAATTGTTTGGCATTTAGCCTTCTTTATGGTCCAACTCTCACATCCATACATGACTACTGGAAAAACCATAGCTTTGACTAGATGGACCTTTGTTGGCAAACTAATGTCTGTGGTTTTTAACATGCTGTCTAGGTTGGTCATAGCTTTTCTTCCAAGGAGTAAGTGTCTTTTAATTTCGTGGCTGTGGTCATGAAAGGTGGTAGGGAGGGATAAATTAGAAGATTGGGATTACCATACACACACTACTATATATAAAATAGATAACCAACAAGGTTGGTTGTTGGAGGCTTCTTGGAAGAAAAGCTATGATCAACCTAGGCAGCATATTAAAAAGCAGAGACATTACTTTGCCAACAAAGGTCCATCTAGTCAAAACTATGGTTTTTCCAGTAGTCATGTATGGATGTGAGAGTTGGACCATAAAGAAAACTGAGCACTGAAGAATTGATACTTTTGAGCTGTGGTGTTGGAGAAGACTCTTGAGAGTCCTTTGGACTGCAAGGAGATCAAACCAGTCAGTCCTAAAGGAAATGAGTCCTGAATATTCATTGGAAGGACTGATGCTGAAGCTGAAACTTCAATACTTTAGCCACTTGATGTGAAGAACTGACTCATTGGAAAAGACCCTGATGCTGGGAAAGATTGAAGGCAGAGGGGAAGGGGACAACAGAGGATGAGATGGTTGGATGGCATCACCAATTCTATGGACATAAGTTTGAGCAAGCTCTGGGACATGATGATGGACAGGGAAGCCTGGCGTGCTACAGTCCATGGGTTCGCAAAGAGTCAGACATAACTGAGCGACTGAACTGAACCAAGGACTTACTGTATAGCACAGGGAACTAAAGTTACTGTTTTGTCATCTATAAGGAAGCTTTCCTAGTGGCTCAGATGGTAAAGGATTCGCCTGCAGTGAAGGAGACCGGGGTTGAATCTATAGGTCAGGAAGATCCCCTGGAGAAGGGAATGGCTGCCCACTCTGGTATTCCTGCCTGGAAAATCCCATGGGCAGAGGAGCCTGGTGGGCTACAGTCTGTGGGGTCACAAAGAGTCAGACACGACTGAGCAACCAACACTTTCACTTCACTTCATACCAGAGAAAAAATCTGAAAAGCCATATGTATATGTATATAAAAAACGGAATCACTTGGCTGTACACCTAAAACTAACACAACATTGTAAATCAACTATACTTCAATAAATAAACTGGAATTTGACTAAAAGAACACACACATAAAAAAAAAAAACTCCTAGTTTTTAAAGAACATATTGAATGCTAGAATTTGAAAAATATGAAAAGTTGTTCAAGTTATTTTTAGATGATTGAGAAGACGTACAGGAGTATAGCAAACAATTTAAATGGTAGCAAAATGTAAACAAGATATCCTTCCCCGGAGACCGGCATGATTAAGCCTCAGGTTTTTCCCCAGAAGTTTCCTAAGCAGATGGAAATATATGCAGACTCTGAAATGGGAACTGAGGTGTGGTTCTGACTTTTGCTTTTTTTCATGTAACTCTGTCCCAAAGGTCATTCTAGGGCGGCAGCAAGTAGACTTACCCCGTCCATCCTCTTCAATGCCTGCAATTGAAAGGGACACCATCCCATGGATCTAGCCCTGTGATTCTCAGCCAGGGACAGTTTTGCTTCCAGTGCTTAGTCGCTCAGTTGTGTCCAACTCTTTGTGAGTCCATGGACTGTAGCCCACGAAGCTTCTCTGCCCATGGGATTCTCCAGGCAAGCATATTGGAGTGGGTTGCCATTCCCTTCTCCAGAAGATCTTCCCGACCCAGGGATCAAACCTGGGTCTCCTGCATTGCAAGCAGATTCTTTATCGTATGAGCTGCAGGGAAGTTCCTATAGGAACATCTTTCAATGTCTAAGGACAGTTTTGTTTTCACAACTCAGGGGGGTGGTGCTGAGTGCCACTGGCCTTTAGAGAGTAGAGACCAGGGATGCTTTTGGTCACCCTGCCTACATGGGTTAGCTTCCATGACGGAGAATTAGCTTTAGCTGTCTGCTTCCCAGGTGGTACTGTCGTAAAGAGTCTGCCAATGCAGGAAACACAGAAGACTTGGGTTTGATCCCTGGGTCGGGACAATCCCCTGGAGTAGGAAAATGGCAACCACTCCAGAATTCTTGCCTGAAAAATTACATGGACGGAGGAGCCTGGTGGGCTACAGTCTATGCGGTCAAAATGGTTGGACAAAACAGAGCAACTGAGCACATGCATATACACATACGCAAGTGTTTGCACTTGCAATGTGCAGGAAACCTACTATAGCATCACTGATTTTAAGATTCCTTAGGATTTGCCTTCAGAGTGTAGCTTACCAATCAGTAACAACAGCATTTCCCCAAAGTCACAAAATATAGCCAGCGAAAACACTTCCGGCGGTGAGGTCCATGGTTGTGTGGGGAACGTGTTCCCGTCTGGGTTTGACTGTTTCATCTGTTGGTTTGGAACGACTCTGGTGGTGTCGCCACATACTGTGTGAATACTAAACGTAACTTGCCATTTCCTACTGCATGGCTCTGCTGGAGGAGAGCTCCCCGCTTGGGGACAGAGGAAGGTAGCGTTGGCAGAGGAGGCCTTGGTGGCTGGCAGCACCTGCCAAACCTATAATTTCTCAGGCAAAATGAGAGTATGCATTTTTAGCCCCAGATTTTTGTATGCTTTAAATTCTGGCTGGTTTATTTTTGTCCCAGTTCCACTATGTTTACTTCATACTCAGGAGAAAGGATATTTTCTTTATAGAATGATTGAAACTAAGCTTAAGGAAAAAAAAGAAACTAACTTGCTCGAAAAATCATGCTTAATTATTAATAATATTGTCCAAATATCTTGTCCTTCCCAGAGGCTATCGATGACTTCAACTGTTTAGGTGACGCTTTATATCTATGTGTGGCTTTATTTTCTTCTGGACCTAAAGCAACTCTTTCAAGTGCGGTTTTAGCACCAAATCTCACTTCTCTTTTTAATTGTTTCAGTGACCTTAGTGATGGTTGTGTCAGAAGTCTGCTTTGCACTTGAAAATCCTTTGTCTGCTTTGTTTCAGATCGTGTCTTTCCCAAATAAGACTTTTTTGTTTCAAATAAATTGAGTGTTCTCCATATTATGTCTTTTTGAGAGCTTATATATAAGTGAAAAGGAAAGTGAAGTTGCTCAGTCGTGTCCGACTCTTTGCGACCCCATGGACTGTACCCTAGCAGGCTCCTCTGTCCATGGGATTCTCCAGGCAAGAGGACTGGAGTGGGTGCCATTGCCTTCTTAGAGGATCTTCCCGACCCAGGGATTGAACCCGGGTCTCTCACATTGCAGGCAGATGCCTTACTCTCTGAGCCACCGGGGAAGCCCTTTAGATATAAGGTGCATCCTTATTTTTTGGAAGACTTGCTATACATTTAGTCCAGGTTGGGATACAGATGCTCCTAGCACTAGAGTCAGGGGTGGGGGTTGGTCAAGTGTGGTCTTTAAACGAAGATCATACGCAACAGCACAACCATCATAATGATGGAAATATATAGGGAATGATAAAGACATGTGTGTGTGTGGTTTTTTTTTTTTGTTAAAATTTTTTTATTGAGGTATCGTTAATTTACAGTGTTGTATTAGTTTCTGATGTACAGCAAAGTGATACAGTTTTATATATATAATGTGTACACAATATTATATATTTGTTGTTGTTCAGTCTCTCAGGTGTATTACATATAGAGAGATGGATATTCTTTTTTGGATTCTTTCCCATTATAGATTATTATAAGATATTAAATATAGTTGCCTGTGCTATAAATTAGGACTTTGTGGTTTATCCATTTTATATATAGTAATTTGTATCTGTTAATCCCAAACTCCTAATTTATCCCTCCTCCCTTGCCCCCTTTCCTCTTGGGTAACCATAAATTCTCTGTGTCTGTGAATCTATTTCTGTTCTGTTCATAAGTTCATTTACGTCACTTTTTTGCGATTCTACAAATAAGTGATATCATATGATATTTGTCTTTGACTTCCTTCAGTTAGTATGATAATCTCTACATCCATCCATGTTGCTGTACACAGCATTATTCCATTCTTTTCTTATGGCTGAGAAACATTCCATTGTATATATGTAGCACGTCCTCTTGATCCATTCATAAGTCAATGGACACTTAAGTTGCTTACATGTTTTGGGTGTTGTCAATAGTGCTGCTATGAATGTTGGGTTCAGAGTTTGCTCTGAATATATGCCCAAGAGTGGGATTGCTGGATCATATGGTAGCTATATTTTTAGTTTTTTAATGAACCTCCAGACTGTTCTCTGTCATGGCTTTACCAAACTACATTCCCACCAACAGTGTAGGAGGGTGCTCTTCCCTTCACACCTTCTCCAGTATTTATGTTTGTGGACTTTTTGATGATGGCCATTTGGACTAGTGTGAGTTAATCATACTTGTAGTTATGATTTTCATTTTAGTGAGTTATGACTTTCGTTTCTCTAATAATTAGTGATGTGCAGCATCTTTTCATCTATATGTCTTCTTTAGAAACATGTCTTTTGAGGTCTTCTGTCCCAGAGCTTTTTGGTTGGTTATTTGTTTTGCTTTTTGGCCATGCAGTGTGGCTTGTGGGATCTTGGTTCCCTGACCAGGGACTGAACTCAGGCCCAAGGCAATGAAAGCGCTGAGTCCTAACTACTAGACACCCAGGGAATTCTCTGTCCCAGAACTTTTAAAATCATTTCTGTGTTAGGAAATCTCTATGCCAAATGCATGCTAAAGTGTGTTACTAAAAAAATAAGCATTTCTCCAAATGATATAAATTGCAGTGAGATTCAGTGTTTGGTTTACTTGGCTGTCTTTGGGGTTAGTTCCAAAGAAAAGCCATGTGCTACTTGTTCAGCAAGGCTTAGGGACATCTAAGACAGCAAACAGAGTTAATAATTGAAGTCTTACTCTCTATAAGAATAGCAGCATAGACATTAGATAACCAAGCAAATTTAAGTCTTAAGGCAACAAATTACCTAAAGTTTTTCAAAACAGAATGACAAAGGCTTATCAGTTTATAAGTAGATGAGTCCATGGCTTTAATATAGTATTTATTTTCATTTGATTGTATTGTACACTTTCAGTGACAAGAGAAGAATGAATTCTATGAAATAAAGAATTCCATCATTTCTGGGAGCTATAAAATGTAAACGTGGGACTTGGTTCTGTTTCAAATTGATAAACATGTCAAGATGAGGAAAACATTTCCCACTTTTCATCCCAAGTGAATATGTGAGTGAAAATATCTAACTTTGAGTAAGCAGCAAAATTTTCCTTCTTGGATAGCATGCTATATTTTATTCTGTTCAGTTCAGTCGCTCAGTCGTGTCTGACTCTTTGTGACCCTGTGGACTACAGCATGCCAGGCTTCCCTGTCCATCACTAACTCCTGGAGCTTGCTCAAACTCATGTCCATCTAGTTGGTGATGCCATCCAACTACCTCATCCTCAGTCTTCCCCTTCTCCTCCTACCTTCAATCTTTCCCAGCATCAGGGTCTTTTCCAATGAGTCAGTTCTTTCCATCAGGTGGCCAGAGGATTGGAGCTTCAGCTTCAGCATCAGTCCTTCCAATGAATATTCAGGACTGATTTCCTTTAAGATGGACTAGTTGGATCGCCTTGCAGTCCAAGGGACTCTCAAGAGTCTTCTCCAGCACCACAGCTCAAAAGCCATCAATTCTTCAGTGCTCAGCTTTCTTTACGGTCCAACTCTCACACCCATACATGACTAAAGGAAAAGCCATAGCTTTGACTAGACAGACTTTGTTGGCAAAGTAATGTCTCTGCTTTTTAATGTGCTGTCCAAGTTGGTCATAGCTTTTCTTCCAAGGAGCAAGATTCTTTTAATTTCATTAAAAGATGATATTTTATTATATCCACTAAAAGATGATATTTTATTACATGCATTTTATACTCTTTTAACAGAACGTAGACAGAAATAATGTATTTAAGCAAAGCAATCATGAGGTTAAATTAACTCATAAACATGCTTAAAAAAGTACTTTCATGCATAACTGCTGTGGACTCAGTTGTATACCCGCCAGCATTGTATATTGATGTCCTTATTCCCAGTGTGATAGTATTTGCAGATAGGGCCTTTGGGAGGTAATTAGGATTAGATAAAGCTGTAACGGTGGCCACTCGTGAGGGGATTAGCACCCTTGTAAGGAAAGACTCCATCAGGTTGCTTCTCTCTATATACCATCTGAGGCCACAGCACGAAGGTGACCGTCTGTCTTTAAGTCGGAAAGAGGGCCCTCACCAGGGAACTGAATTGTCTGACATGTTGATTTTGGATTTCTATCCTTCATAACTATAAGAAACTAATCTTTTTATTTTATTTGTTGACTTCCTATTGAAGTTAAAGCTAAGTTATAATGTTGTATTAATTACTGCTGTACAGCAAAGTGACTCGTTTATACATACATACATAATATATATATATATATGTAAATTTAAAAAAATTCTTTTTCATTCTGGTTTGTCATAGGATACTTAATGTAGTTCTCTGTGCTGTACAGTAGGAACTTGTGGTTTATCAGTTTTATATAAAAGTTTACATTTGCTAACCTCATCCTCCCACTGCATCCCTCCCCCCCTTGGCACCCGCCTGTCTGTCCTGCTCTATATCTGTGATTCTGTTTCTGTTTAACAGATAGCCTCCTTTGTGTCATATTTTAGATTCCACATATAAGTGATACCATATGGTATTTGTCTTTTTCTTTCTGACTTCACTTTTGTATGATAATCTCTAGTGGCATCCATGTTGCTGCAAATGGCATTGTTTCATTGTTCTTATGGCCGAGTAATATTCCACTGTATATATGTGCCACATCTTTATTCATTCATTTGTCAGTGGACATTTATGTTGCTTCCATGTCTTGGCTATTGTGAATAGAGCTGAACATTGGAGTGCCTGTGTCTTTTTGAATTATAGTTTTGTCTGAATATATGGCCAGGAGTGGGATTGCTGGATCACACGGTAATTCTATTTTTCATTTTCTATTCTGACTATCTATTTCAACACATCCTGCAGACTAAATATCCCTCCCAAACATGAAACAGTCTACATGACACAACTTAGCAATATTTTCCTCGTGCTTGTTCAAACATCAGATCCTTCACTTATACTATTGTTAACATCAATCACAATATCCTAGAGTGCATTTCAGGAATGCATTATACAAACTATCAAAATTTTGAAAATAAGAAAATTTTGAAAGTAGTATTTTGAAAGTAGTATATGTGGCATTTTATGGTAATCAAGGGTTACTTTTTCACAGGTCAGTTAAAAGTGAACTTGGTTATCATGGATCCATGGTTGGTAACTAATGGTCAAGTGTTGCTGTTTTGATTGTATACAACTTTATTTGTCTTATTAGAGTAAAGTCTTGCTATCTTTAAAATGACTGTGGAGTAGTGATTGGAAAATGAGAGTCAGCTATCCACAGTGCTTGATTTTGTACTGTAGTTAAAAATAATCTTATTAAAATCAGTTAATTAAAGATACATATTTGTAGTTTGTAATAGAGCAGTTCAATTGAATAATTGTTCTATGTATGCTTATTTTAAATAATAGTGCTTGTGTCATTCTAATGGTCTATATCATTTATCTACTAGCATATTAAAATAATGTAACAAATTCTTAGTAGTTTGAAAGAACACGTCTGTTATCTTACTGTTTCTGGAGTCTGATTATCATCTCCCTGGCTTCTCTGCAATGCTACCATAAAGGGCAGTTGACCAGGGTTGGGGTATCATCTGAAAGCTTGCCTGAGGAAGGGTTTGCTTCTTGGTTCATTTCTTAGTAGTTCACTTCTCACCAGGGCCTTCTTTCAGCAACTAGAGGCTGCCCAGAACTCCCTGCCATATGAGCTTCTCCAGCTTGTCTGTTTGCTTACTCAAAGCCAGCTATAGAGACAGAAACTCCAGCAAAGCAGGTGCCGTAAGCTAAGGTAAGAGTCATGTAATCACTCATATCTTCTTACCTTTCCTGTGTTCTGTTGGTAGAAGCAGGTCACATGTCCCAACTACCATCAAGCAGGTGGATCTTGCAAGGCAGATAGCCTGGGAGCTGTCTTAGAGTCTTCCTGAAACACAATCCATCAGTAGCTTTCTGGGAGACATTTCCAACTTTTAATGAAAGCAATATAATTATGAGAAATTAAAAAAAATAGATATTAACCTTATAATGTCATATAAAATGCACTATGTATTTAATCATTGCCTCCAGCATTGATTAAAGTTGATTTGTTCATATAGTCAAGGCTGTGGTTTTTCCAGGAGTCATGTTTGGATGTGAGAGTTGGTCCATAAAGAGGGCTGAGTGCCAAAGAATTGATGCTTTCAAATTTTGGTGCTGAAGAAAACTCTTCAGAGTCCCTTGGACTGCAGTGAGGTCAAACCAGTCAATTCTAAAGGAAATCAACCTTGAATATTCATTGGAAGGACTGTTGCTGAAGCTGAGCTCCAATCCTTTGGCCACCTAATGCAAAGAGCTGACTCATTAAAAAGGACTGATTCTGGGAAAGATTGAAAGCAAAAGGAAAAAGGGTCGGCAGAGGATGAGATGCTTAGATGGCATCACTGGCTCAATGGATGTGAACTTAAACAAACTCTGGGAGATAGTGAAGGATCTTGAGGAGCCTGGCATGCTACAGTCCTTGGGGTCACAAAGAGTCTGTCAGTATAGACTGAACAACAATTGAGTAAAAATCTTTCTGGTCCATAGTTTGTTTTTCAAAATAGATGAAATCAAGAGCTTAGTATTCTAAGACTCCCTGAGTCAGTTTTCATCCGACATCGCTTGCCTTCTCCGAAATGAAGGCGAAGGTGGCCTGTGATAGATCTAAAGCATGCCAGTGCTGACACTAATCTGATTATAAAGTGTGTACCCCTTTGAAACTCCCTGGTTGAGACTCTCCGCTTCTTACACCTGCCTGTTAGCTCTCATGTGAAAGTCACTCAGTCGTGTCTGACTCTTCGAGACCCCATAGACTGTATAGCCTGGCCAGGCTTCTCTGTCTGTAGAATTCTCCAGGCAAGAAGACTGGAGTGGGTAGCCATTCCCTTCTCCAGGGAATCTTCCCAACCCAGGGGTCAAACCCAGGTCTCCCGCATTGCTGGTAGATTCTTTACCATCTGAGCCACCGGGGAGCGTCCCCTAAATACTGATGCTTAGACATGGTCCATGGACTTGGCACTGCTGTCCATGGCAATTCAAAGCTTCTTGTGATATATTTCGTACCAGCTCTTTGGGGACACTGTGGACATCCTGGAGTCTCCTAGTGCACCCTGGAGTGTATCCTGGAGTCTCAACTTATGGACTCATTGTGCAGCCCCAGAGCAGTCTACATCTGCCTTCTAGGGACCGATGGGTGATCTGTTAGCTGCCTGAATCTACATGCTGGACCACACGTGGATGGGTGTCTGCAGTCTGTATCTTACTAACTGATTTGCTCCTGATGGGCCTACACAGTGGAGCAGCGGAACGTCTGAGGAAAGTGCATCGTAGGCAAATGCGCCCCTTAGTTTCAGGCAGTTACCTCAGGTTTATGCTTTCTACATTATCCTGAAACATTGCAAAAGGTCAAAAGACCGATCTGATCAACTTTAGAAGGACTTGAAGATTTAGAACAAAGCCACTATCACTAGGGGAAAAAACACAACAACAACAAAATCAAGACCTGTGTGTCATCAGCCGTGTGGACCTTTCCGCAGGGTAGCGCCTGTGCTCTTCCCTGTTCTCATTTGAACGGAGAAACACTGACTTCCAACGTTCCCTTCTTCTTTTGTACTTTGTATCAAAAACTTGTCCTATGACCCTTTCAAAGCACGTCGTCCTTGTATTGAGTCGGCCAAAAAGTTCGTTTAGGTCTTTCTGTAAAATGTTATGGAGAAATCAGAATGAAGTTTTTGGCCAACCCAGTATATTAGAGGACATCAGATGGATGTTTCTTATTTTTTTTTTTTTTCCTGAAAAAGTTGCCAGGAGGAAAAATGTCATGGTAGGCATGGAATGAGTCTTCACAGTTGCACAACACAGAGGAAGAAACCAAATGCCCAGACAACTAGATTTTCTAGACCTGAAACTGGCCTTAAAGAAAGTAAGGTAAACATATCCACTTCATTTGATGGGTGAAACAGGCCCAGAAAAGTCAAGTGGTAGACACAGCCTCCTATGAGCCCTGGCTTTTATAAACAGTGCTGCTATGAACACTGGGCTACGTATGTCTTTTGTGACGAACCTGTTTGCAGGGAAGGAAAGGAGACACAGAGGTAGAGAATGGACTTGTGGACACAGTGGGGGAGGGAGAGGGTGGGATGAATGGAGAAAGGAACATCAGCACGTGTCCTGATCAGGTATAAGGTGGATCAGTGGTGAGAAGTCTCTGTGTAGCATAGGGAGCGCAGTCTGGCACTCTGTGATGACCTGGAGGGACGGGATGGAGCAGGAGGGAAGCTGGGGGTGGAGGGGGTGTATACATAATCGTGGCTGATTTGTGTTGTTGTATGGCAAAAACCAACACCATATTGTAAAAATCAAAAAAAAAATGATGAACCCCAATCCTCTAGACTTTTTCCCTTTTTTAGTCTGAGGAACCATTCCATTTGTCCTAACGATAGAAATATTGAGCACCAGCTTTGAGCTAGGCAGTTGGCATGTATGGTTTTGAAAGCTCATAACCTTCCTTTAACCTGATGCTGTTCTATGGGAAAACCCTCAGGAAAGTTAAAAAGCAAAACAAAAAGCCACGTTCCTGCTAAGCAGGTAGAAAGTAATGTCAGCTTTTGAACTTGGGTTAGGTGCCAGTTCTGGTCCATTGGGGAGCCTTTGTCCAACTTTTCTTAAAGAAGACGGAGTGGGTTGTAGATTCAGTCAGTCACAGCCATTCAGCCATTATGCATGGGTGATGTCTTTTTTTTATTATTGTGTGTTTTTTTTTTAAACAACTTGGAAAGTTCTGGGCCACAGTTTGTACTTTCAGGAATTGAACTTAGAAGCAGCAGGTTTTTTAGCACAAACAGGGAGACCAATTATTTTCCCAAAGCTCTGAAATAGAGGCATAGTTGGGCTAATTTGTTAAGATTGATTCAGAAAATTTAGGGGGTAACAGTATTAAGACTCTGGAAGCTTTCAGTGTCCTGGAGGCTTTGAGGCATGTTCAAGACGAAGGAAGTTTCCATGGGGAGATGAAAGGCCAGTTGGGTCTCTTTGTAGAGCAGTCTGAACAGCCTTCTTCTGAGGGTTTCTCTGTTTGATCCTGTTCTCCTTTGGTGAGGCAGGCCTCTCTGTTGTCATTTAAACACCTCATTGAAAGGCAGTTCTAAATGGTTTTAAAAATGAGTTCTGGTGAGGTCCTTGAAGTTCCCCCAGCACTGGGTTTTCCCCGTGGCTTTGAGTCACAGTGTTTATTTTTAAAGCCTTTTGTGGTTCGACCCTTTCCGGTTTGTTATTGCAGCTGGACCCACTTAGTCCTCGCCCGGCTGCTCCAGCACATTTGTGGTTTGGGGTACCATTCGGCCGTGCTAGGACTGGGCTGAGGGCTCAGGAGGCCAAGATCATGGCCACATCTGCTTTCTGTTAGCGCCCAAAGTCACAGGTGTCCCTAATTGGGCTCTGCTCTCTCACCAGAAATGGCTCTCTTCTTCTCCCCTCTTTGTGTTCTACTTGCATTGCCTTGAAAGTCGGGGTGGGAGGGGGTCTCATTTTCTCGTTTTGTTATGTTTTGTTCTCGGCTTCCAGTTACTCCCTCCTCTTCCCCAGGCAAATCCCAATTCTCACCTTTGCCCAGATCCCCAACGCTTGTCTTTACAGAAGCAGTTGTTTGCAGTGGGTTGTAGAAGAGAGATTAAACTTCCCAGGAAGCTGTAGTGCGGCCAGGACACGTGTTTCTATCCCTGGCACGGCTGGGGACAGAGCAGCTCTTTCTTGAGCTGGGTAACAAGAAGCTCAAACCCAGCTGAAAGATGAAGCTGGAAGGTGGAAACTCTTCAGGGAACCCAGAAAGATTTACTTTAATTAGAATTTATGCCCCAGTCTAAGGCCCGCAACCGCCAGCTTCTTGGAAACAAAAAGCTGACTGCCGCTGTAATTGGCAGACCAAGGCTTGGTTCTTTCTAAGCACCTTCTCTGGTTGTCCTCAAATTCTTTTGATCATGTTCTTCTCTCAGTGCTTTTTGCATTTGAGGTTCTCCAGATAATGTATACATACCCTTCTGACTCACTCACATTCTGGAAGGGTCTTCTGAAAGTTTTAGTCCAATATTGACCATTTCTCTGCTTTTCAGCTCTAAATTTTGGTGGTGCTCAAGCCTTCCTTTCATGTTGCCACTGGATCTTTTTAAAACTCTCAGTTAACATCTATACGCATGTCCTTATTTTCGCATCTAGTATTTGGAGAGATCAGGGAATTTTTAGAAACAGCTTTGGCTGGAAAGCCAGATGGAACAGTCATTTTAAAAAATTCTCACAATTTCTTATTACAAGACTGCTTGATTCCAATTTGAAACCTGTTTCCTGTCCTGGCCCGTTCATGTTGGCACACTGTCTCCCAGTCTCAAAGACTAAGCCCACGATACGCTAACTAACCAGGGAACTCCTTGAAAGGTGTGGTTAGTTTGCAATAATCACAGCCTCAGGTATGGGTGAGATATAGCCCTGTCTGAGGCTGGTGAAATAAAAATTCAGGTGTCTGACTCATATCCATAATTCTTAGGTTTGAGTTATTTATAGGTCATTCTGATTTTCTCTATGAATGCATTTGTGGAGCCGACCGACTTATATTTTTGTGATCATTGTTGAAAGCACCCTTTCTGAACTTGGGAAATGGTATATGCATCATTTTATTATGAGCCATTTCTGTTAGTTTTAGTCTCTTTCTATTGACAATTCCCATTGTAGAGGTGAAGGTGGGGAAAGATGCTCAGTGTTCTTTTTCTTCCTCATTATAAAAGGAAGTCAATCATTCCAAAAGGTGGCAATTATAATTCTTAATATTGTAATAAAAGGGGAGAAGTGTCTAGAGGAAAAAGCCTGTAAAACCATAAAGAAACAAGCAAGTAATGGCTTTGGGCCTTTTTATTTTATGGCCTTCATGGATTGCCTTTCCTGTTTTGTTTTTTGATGTTCAAGTTCTCAATGTACTTTGCAGTATTGTGACTCAGTTGAATTAAGACGGTCATGGACCAGGAGGAAAAAACAGAAATAGTACTCGCTGTTCTGTACCAGTTTAACTTCTTCTCCTTTACTCGTTGAGTAGCAAGAAAACACTTCTCTATTTGATGTGCGATGGATGAGAATATGTCAGAGGGCCGGTGTGAAGTGTTTGGAAGTTCAAGTTAATAGCCTCGGTTGTCAGGAATCTCTTATCTCAAGTGTAATGAGGCACAATCAACTCTTTAGACTGTAATCATCCCTTAAATCAAGGGAGCAAGGATCATTATCTGCTGTGGAAGACAGGGATCTGGTTCACGTTATGCACTGAGAGCTATGAGGGCCCCTGCCAGCCAAAGCCGGAGCCGCCATGTGGCAAGCAAATGACCTTGGCCACCGGCCCGTCATCCCCGATGCCCTGAATTGTCCAGATGTCTGTTTCTGAGGGGTCTAATTGTCACTCCAGGATGACTTCAGAAAGATTAGTGCCAGACAGCCAGGCACCAGGGGCCCCCACAGTTTGCTGCCAGCGCCGTGAGTTCTGGGCTCCTTGGAAGCCAGAGAGCCGGCAGTCGGCTTCTCAGGAACAATCAGGTAGCTTGTGTCTTTGGAGTTCCTATTGTCTGACCCCTCATCTCCCCATCCAGCGGGCCCCTCCTCTATGTGACATGCAGTCCTGCCTCCCACCTTCATGTCAGCCAGAGCCTGACATTCCTGCATAGAGCTGGAGCGTGGTGAGGGTGGTCAGTCTGTTGCTCATGACCTTCAATATTTAGTCTGTCCTCATGGAGCATGGGTTTCCCTGTTGGCCCAGTGGTACAAAATCAACCTACAATTCAAGAGACACAGATTCGATCTCCGAGTTGAGGAGATCCCCTGGACGAGGTAATGCCAACCCACTCCAGTATTCTTGCCTAAAAAATCCCATGGATAGAGGAGCCTGGCAGGCTCCAGTGCATGGGATAGCAAAGAGTCGGACACGATTGAGCACACAGCACAGCTCATGGTACTCATGACCTCTAAGTTCATTGGGAACCCTGAATTAGTCAGTTCCTGAATCCTTGCTTCTAGGGGACACACAGGGTTAGACTCCTGGGAGCCTCTGGTCACAAAGTCTTCATCAACTTCTGAATAACCTTTTTATGCATATTTCTTTGAAATCACCTTATTTAATATATAATTGATTTCCTACCTTTGAACTTAAAGCCAACAGAACATTTTGTGGTTAGAAATAAATGTTACCCAGTAGGCATAGAATTCGCAAATGCAGAATCTGTAAATGTGGAATCGTGAAGAAAGAGCAGAGCATTGACTGCATTTTCTTCTTTCATGAGTATCAGTTACCAAAGGAAAGAACTAATGCCTGCATTTGTCCAACTCCATTTGTACTCTGAATCTTATAGGTGCAAAAGAGATGTTTAAGCTCCTCTTAGGAAGCAGGATTTTCTGTGCATCTCTATGTCCTTGGCAGTGGCAACATCACTGGTGGAAAACTTACCAGCCTCTGAAGCAGTTCTCAGACATTCCTGCTTCCTGATGGAATTAGACCTCATTGGAAGCTTTCCTGTCTGTGCTGATGGCCATGTTTTCTCTGGACATTAGTGCTTCTGCTTTGACCTGGAGGAGAACAGTGGTTTTAGAGCTTTTGCGATCAACAGCACCCTGACTAACAAGCTGGGTGAGGTCACACTGGGCACCTCTCCCTAGCAAGTAACGACAAGGGTTAGTTTGCATCTCTAGTTTCTCTTTGTAAATTTGGCTTCGGGAGAGTTGCTGGGAAGGTAAAGGAAGTTTCCTTTGGTCTGGGTTAAGGGATGTGGGCCGATTTCTGGGAGCCCACTGTGATTCTTCAAACAGGACTCTGAAGCTTCCTTCTGAAACACAGTGCCAGCCTCCTTTGCCCTGGTGGGAGCCATCGAGGTCCTGGCTGGAATAGTCTAGGGGGGATGCTCTTCTGCTTGTGGGATCGTGTATCAGCACGTGGGGTGGATTGCTGGCTGAGGTGCCACAGAAGTTTCTCCCTGAGCACTGACATCTATTGACAAGCCAAGGATGGCTCTGGAATTCCCGCGCAACGTCTTGCTCTGAGAAGTGTGAGGCTCCTTGATTAGCCGAGTGTCTATCACAGTGAATCAAAACCAGGGAGGAGTGGACTCCCTCTCACAATCTCAGCAGGAATGCAGACATCTTTTGAGTAGTGCCAGTTCCCCAAGTGAATGACCTTGAGCGAGGGGTGCTCACGTCATGTAGCTTCTCTGCCTGCCCTTTCTTGTAGCCATAAGGAGCACAGTAGGGCCTGTAGGGCTGAAGAGCTGACAGATGGAAAAGATAGTGGTGGGAAAGGTGAAACTGGGGGTCAGGGGAAGAGTCTGTTTCTATTGACAGTTGATCCTTTGATGGCAGATGGACTAGGTATAGGACTGAAACCTTTCAGTTATTCAGATTTCTGCCACGATTATTTTCTTTCTTCTATGAGGACTTCCCTGGTGTCTCAGGGGTAAACAATAAACCTGGAACGCAGGAGATCCAGGTTCAATCCCTGGGTTGGAACAATCCCCTGGAGAAGGGCATGGCAACCCACCCCAGTATTATTGCCCGGAGAATCCCAAGGACAGAGGAGGCTGGAGGGCTCCAGTCCATGAGGTCACCAAGAGTCGGACACAGTTGAATGACTCTCACTTTCGTTTTCTTTTCACCATATAGTTCAGATAGAACCAACCTCATTGCTTGGTGTCCACACCTTGTCAGGTGCCTTGTCTGAGAAGCAGAGTTCCCGTCTGCCGTCCTTGGACAGGTGAAGACAACGATGGTGGGATCATTGACCTCTCCCAAGGTTCATAGTGGAGGGAAATCATGAGACCTGGACCTTTCTCATCTCAGGATGGTAATGACCAGTTCGCATCTGTTTAGCTTCTGCTGAAACACCCTATGTCCCCCAGAATATGAAACTAAGAGAGACCTAATGTGAAGAGGGTGAGGAGTTCATCGAGTAAGGTGGAAAAGACTGAGCTGTTACGTCAAGCTATGGTTTGACAGTTTATTTAGGAGTCTTTGAGACAAGCAGCTATCACCAACATTTCAGGCCACTGTTCTAATTTATAGCTTCTTTTTAACAATATGTGGAAGGGGAGCTTGACTTGAGAAATTGTCAGCAATGCACAGCCTGCCCTGTCTTCCCAGTTCTCTCTGAGACACGTGACAAAGTAAATGGCCAACAGAGCAAGGTGGTTTGTTCTAAGAATAATAATGGGTCTTATCACCTCTCCCCACAATGCTATCAGCTTTCCATGTGATTGAGGGGTTCTGTTTATGGTTTAATTTCCCTGATGTTCACAGTGACGCCTGCACTGATAGGATGGTCCTTAATTAGACCGTGGTTCCTCTGATGAAACGTGTGAGGAGAGAGAGAGAGACAGACAGCACTAGCCTTGTGCTGAGACGCTGGCTGTCTACTGCTCCAAGAGAAGGGACCTGATATGACAAGAATGGCTTATTTTAACACTTGAGCATATAGTTTGGAAAAAAATCCCAAAGCAAAGACAGGTCTGTGTCCTGTTGCCACTTGATTTTATTTTCTGTATCACTGTTTTGTCCTCCTCACTGGAGTTATACAGACTTTTCTTTAAAGCTGGATTCGGTTGTTGGGCTTATTACCCTCATGGAATAGCATCATTTCTATAAGCCTGAAGAGTGATTGATGGGGATTGTAAGTATGAATGGAGTAAAAAAATGTAACATTGAGATTAAAATGCACGTTGTAAATTCAAGCATAGAATGTCCCTAAGAACAGATTTATTTTTCTGGTACTAAATTGCCCAACATGCTTTTAAGTTTTTAACTGGGTAAAGCATGTCATAATTTCATGTTCAAGGTGGCCAGAACATGTCTATGTTTTCTAAAGATCAAACCAGTCAATCCTAAAGGAAATCAGTTCTGAATATTCATTGGAAGGACTGATGCTGAAACTGAAGCTCCAATATTTTGGCCACTTGATCTGAAGAACTGACTCATTAGAAAAGACCCTGATGCTGGGAAAGATTGAAGGCAGGAGGAGAAGGGGATGACAAAGGATGAGATGGTTGAAAGGCATCACTGACTTGATGGACATGAGTTTGAGCAAGCTCCAGGAGTTGGTGATGGACAGGGAAACCTGGCATACTGCAGTCCATGGGATATCAAAGAGTGAGACATGACTGAGCAACTGAACTGAACCTGAACTGACATGGAAAACTGGAGGGTGAAAAAGAGCCACTTAAAACTTTCTTACTCTGCAAGGAGATCAAACCAGTCAATCCTAAAGGAAATTAGTCCTGAATATTCATTGGAAGGTCTGATGCTGAAGCTGAAGCTCCAATACTTTGGCCACCTGATGCAAAGAGCCGGCTCATTAGAAAAGACCCTGATGCTGAGAAAGATTGAGGGCAAGAGGAGAAGGAGGTGACAGAGGATGAGATGACTGGATGGAATCACTCACTCATTGGACATGAGTTTGGGCAGATTCCAGGAGATAGTGGAGGACAGAGGAGCCTGCTGTGCTGCAGTCCATGGGCTCTCAAAGAGTTGGACATGACTTAGCCACTGAACAACAACAACACTCTGCAGTTAACTGGAGAGAAGGGACAAAGTGTGAGCAGGCCACCAGCTGAGGGTCAAGTGCATTCAGGACAGTGCCTGGCTGAAGGGGCCTGAAACGTAATGATAGAGAGAACTGAAGTCCAAGAACTTTGATCTTATTTTAATTAATTGTTGAAGACTTGCTACGTAGGAAACACTCCAGTTCAAATGAACATCATTAGTTCAGAACTGGGAGTAATTCTTGCTTGGCAGTTCACCTGATGGCTGTGGAAAATGGGTTAACTAAGGGAAGTATCAGTATGAGCATTCCACGTGCAAATATAACATTTATATCATTTAAGGAAGGGCATTTTCCCGCTGTCACTGATGGTCCCTTGTTTGACCTTGTTCTCTTGTCTGGCCTCTGTTCCTGTGAGCAGCTGTCCCTTCGGGGGAATATCTCTGAGCATCTAGAGAGATTTTGGGGGGTGTGGAAGCAACTCCCCAAGGGAGTCTGCAGAAGGACCCTGGTATATATTCTAGTCAGCTTAATAGACAAGGACAGAGAGATTTTGGCTTCTTTGCCCTGAGAAGTCTGGGATAAAGTCTGGATTTTACAAGAGCATGAACAGGATGTAAAAAAGGGGGACTCAGACCTATATGAGTATTATTGGAAAGCTGTCTCTGGAGGTGTGAAATTCTTCTAAAGAAAGGTGGAAGGAGGATTTTCTTTTGAGCAGAGATGGGATCAAGGCATGCCTCAAGCCTCTGGTCCAGGAAGGCGTCACTCCCTTCCCGCAGTACTTTCTCTCCTGCACAGTCACCACCCACCAACTCCTACCTGGGCACCTGCTAGTGCCTGGCAACAGACCTGGAGGAGAGCATCTCGGTCCCCCCTAGGTTTGGTTTGCTCTGCTTTTCTGGATGATTTTGACTGATATCAGATTGGATAACGTGATGTCAAGTGGGAAGAGTGTCTCTAGATGCTGACTTTAGGGTTATGCCCTCTGGGTCCGGGGGTCCATTATCATTTATACAAACTTGGAAGTAAAGTGGAATGTTTGCTTGTTTACCTAAGCCTGGGCTCTGGGGCTCAGAGTTGAATAGGGTAGGATGATAGCCCTTGATGAAGGAAGCAGACAAATCCCAGAGGGTGATATGAGATAACTGGAGGCAGACACTGGGTGTCCTGGTCACAGGGGACAGACGACTACATCCCATGGGGACACAGGGGACACATGTGGATTTCAGGGAGCCTGGTGGGATGCTGCAACAGCACTTAGAATGACTGGCATGAGAGATGAGGTCAAGCCAACAAGACAGAATCGGAAAGGGCGAGAAACACAGAGTTCTGGATTCAGATTTGTAAATACACTTCATCGGTACCACAAGGAGGGGAGGTGCTATCTCAGCAGCTAGTAAAACCAAAAGGAAAAAAGAAACAAACCAATGCCCATGGTCAGTTTCATACTTACCATCCAGTAGAGGACGGGCTTGTCTTCTCGAGATTTTATGAAAAGGAGACCCAAACCCAGCCACAAACCAACTCCCATGGTCAGTTTCATACTTACCACCCAATAGAAGACGGGCTTGTCTTCTCGAGATTTTATGAAAAGGAGACCCAAACCCACCCCTGGTGGGGACAGAGAAGAGGGACAGGGGGGCGGTCACGGGCTGGTGTGTGTGTGTCAGGCGCGGCCTGGATCACGCTCCCTGTGCCGGCAGAGCTTGTCAGTGGAAAATAACGGAGCACAATTTTGTGAAATGCCGTCTGCCTTTTAAACTGGCCTTGTTTTCTTTATGCTTCGTCCAGTGGAGCAGGGCTTATATTGAATGCAGTGGGGAGTAATGGATTGTGTCTCCTTTAATCATCAGTAAACTCAGAAATTTCCCGATTATTCAGCACTCCTCTCCCAGGTCTGATAGTCTGTTTCATGATGGTCAAGGATGAGGAGATGGATACAGGTAGAGGGGTGCCCTTAAGTTAAGGTCCTGGGTTGACCTTTCGAAGGGTGCCTGTTGCAGAGAGAATGGAGGAAGCATCTTTGATTCATACTAAAAGGGTGTCTTTTTACAGCAGGTTTGCATCAGGACACGCCTGATCTTCTGGTTATGTTTAGCAAGTCCGATTTGATCAGATCTTGTCCTTGCTGGAGGCTGCAGGATGGGCAGAATGGCTTCATGACTAATCGAAGGCAGCTGACGTGGTTGTTTTTGAACGTTAGTGAAACTGCGTTGGTTCTTCCTGGGGAGGAAGTTTCAGTACAGTTCGTGCTGAAATGGGTGACATGACTCATTGCCAAATGTAAAGAAAAGAAAAGAAAATCTTTTTATTCCCGCACATGTGTACACACTCTAAACACAGCCGGGTTTACAGGAAGGTAAGACACCATCTGGTTCAATGCGTAGTAGCCTATTTCTTATTTTTATCACTGATTTATATTGAGAGGATGACAAATAGAACAGAAGTAGGTTTTGGGTTATACAACACACCCAGGGATTCATATGGTGTTAAGCCTGCTGTTGTCTCAAAAGCAAGAAACAAATGCATCTCTGAGCAACTTGACCTGTTGCAGGAACAAAGAGATGAGTTATCTTCTTTTCTTAGTCTTGGAGCCCACCTTTGACAATGGAAGACCCAATAGGTCATTGGGACTATTTTCAGCAGGTTTTAAATGCCCATTTATCCTTCATGCCTTTGGAGAAATGAAATGATTTCATTTTTCGCATTTCAGTGCATTTGCTGGGTTTAAGCCAAAAAACAAGAGTGTAGTTTCACTTTTAATTCAAAACACAATTTGGCCCAGATCGCTGTTATCTCATGTAAAACAGCAACATTAAAATCTGGACACATATTAATAAAATTAATGAAGGTATTGAGAAGCCAGAAATGACACAGCCCAGCATGCATATGAATTGGCTTGTGTGGGTTTGTCCTAATCTGATTGGGACATCTTTCCATTTCTCTACTGAATTGATGAGAGAGCATCCTTTGTAGCTAGAGACTTCTAAAAAGCTTCTATCTGTTCTTTCTTTCAGAAAATGGTTTTCTGAATGATTTATCCCATTGCCATTTCACCAACAATTCACTGTGATTTTCACAGTCTGCCATCTTTCCAGGGACAAATCCACATGCCTCCTTCATGCGCATGCTTGAGACCTTTGTCTGCCTTAGTTCAGCTTCATCCTGGGAAGGTTTTGGTGGCAGTTGTGAGTTTAATCTATGACAAACAGTACCGTCTTCCTATGTAATGACCAAAGAGCTGGTTTAAGAACCCAAACCTGTCCTGTTTGCTTTAATGGGAAGTAACAGCAATAGTTAAGTTTTTTAGCCTTAAATGTTGATCTTAGAATTGAATCTCAAATTTCGATCTCGAGTTGGATCTTGAATCCCTTTTGTGTGGGCAAGCTACTGCTTACAGGGCAAGTCTTGTTGAATGTGTTGTTCTGAATAAATAGGAATTGAGAGACCACATTTTTCAAAAAGCCTCAGACATCCTTCTCTTTCTGGGTCCTGAGATTCTAGTCTACAAAGGACCGATCAATTTAACTGTCAAAATGAAAGCCGAGAGGCCAATTGCCCATGCAAATTAACCACTTGTGCAAGCGCTTCAAAATTGCATGCCTGAAAAGTGAGGCTGCCCTTTGAAAATTTGGCACATGGCTGCAGAAAGAAGAAAGTGGTCACTATTCAGGGACATTGGCGTCCTTAGAGAGCTGATCTTAGAAATTGCTCATTTTGAGCAGTCGCTTAGTTTTGGGCAACATTTTTGCTTGAATAAAGATGTCATTTTTGCCCTCTCTTTCCCTCAATTCCCATGCCTCCTGGAAGCCCAGAACACATCTCATTGTCTTTCGTAGGAACAGAAGCATAGGGAGTGTTTCTTATCCCGGCTTCGTTTCAGTTACGGAGGCAGTGTATTCATTCCAGGGTCACCAGTTCCTACCAGCTTTAGATACTCACCAAAGGATGATCTACCAGAAGCCACAATGAAAAACAGTCAGGTCTCTTTTTCCCCAAATGTTGTTAGGATTAGTCAACACTTTGAGAAATGAAATAGCCAATTTCCGCCTTCCGTCTTCTGTAGGCCTCAGCTGTGTCTAATATTTGTAAACCATCACAGTTCACGGTGACAACTATCTGATGGAGAGAGGAGCCTTGCAGTGGATCTGGATGTGAAGTCTCCGACAGGAAGCTTATGTCTCTTTCTTGTGCATCTTACTCCTTGGATGTCACTTTCCGAAGTGCCTGTTCTTCTGTTCCGGGAGGTAGGGTTTACCTCTGCTGGTCTCAGGGCTAGGTGATTGTGTCATGAAACGACCCAGACGTGAGGTCCTGTGTTCCCACCTGAGGGCCCACTGTCCTTGAAGCTTCAGCCATTGCTAGGGCTGAAGGTCTCCCGGTGTTCCTACTCTGGCCCAAAGACAGCCAGAGATTTAAAGAAGCGAAATTGTGACATTCGGTACTTGTCTTTTCTAAATGTAGGCGAGATAATTATGAGAGAGATTTGTTTTACTAAATGGTCTTGATCAAGAAGTGGCATTATTTGTACCGAAACGAATTAGCTGGTTACTGAAGAAATCATTTCTGATTGTGGGGAAGCCGAGGGTGAATTCCTTAAGGATAGGACCCTTCCACGTGACTAAGGTGTTGCATGTGTCACTTTTCAGCACATCTGTACTCAACTGTGATGCAGCAAAGTGTCTGGTTGGCCATGTAGAGTGACTTGGGAAGTAAGGCAGACCATCCATTTGCTCCTCAATCTCCAACCCAGCACCCATTCTCTGGTTTCCTTCCTTGTTTTCCTCCACAAACTTGAGCATGAGGCCAGCTTCCCATCTGTGATCCTCGCTGCTCTCCGGTCCTGCTTTCCAGTCTTAGCAGAGCTGCTTTCAGCTTTCAGGCCTTGATTCGTTCGTTCGGTAGTAGTACCTCCGTTTCCTCCCATTTCATAGTATTTGGTGAATTGTGTAACAGACCAATCTTGTGTGAGCTCTTGACAACAGAATCAGTTCTTGCTTTATCTGCTAGCCACCCACCATGCAAGGCCAGAGGGGGACACTGTGCTTGGTGGCCCACTGCCCAACTGACTGATGATGGGATGTCTCTCAATGAAGCGGTAAAATTCTTGGAACCTGGGAAACCCTAGCCCAACCACTTATGGGTCTTCTGAGCTTGCACCTCATGGTGTTTCTTTCCATGACTCTGTTAAACATCCTTATGAAGCCATGTGGTCTTGCCCATTGTCACCTTATTTCCTGTGATTTTACTGTGGTTACTGTGGTGCTATTTCTAAATGGAGCTCTTTAGATTGGCCTGAAATTTTCATTTCTCTCTTGTATCTTTAGAATACAAAAACCACTGCTCAGCAGACTTTTTGTTTCTAGGAAAATATTTCAATCCACCTTTTTTCTCACTGTAGGCCATGTGGGGAAGTTTACATATTTTAACAGAAAACCATGTTCTCGAGGGTATGCTCCTGTATATATACTCAGTTGCTCAGTCACATCTGACTCTTTGCAACCCAATGGACTGTACCCCGCCAGGCTCCTCTGTCCATGGGATTGTCCAGGCAAGAATACTGGAGTGGGTTGCCATTTCCTCCTCTAGGGGGGTCTTCCATGTCCAGGAATCGAACCCGCATCTCCTGCATCTCCTACGCTGTCAAGTGGGTTCTTTACCACCTGGCCACCTGGGAGGCTTCTGATGGATACTTAGTGCTAATTGATGTTTAAATTTTACATATGTATTTTAATTTAGAGATGATTTTATGAACTTGTGAAGGTGGCTACAGGTACCACTTCTAGGAACGGTTTCTTGTTCGTAAATCACAGAGTGTGGCAGGGGATCGCCCTGGACGTGTGTTCACAGTGGCAGTTTTGTCCATGGCAAGGCCCTAATTGAGAGTCATGAGGCGGAGCACTTAGGAGCTGTTTCTACTACAGCTGATTTTCAGCTAAAGGAAAATATGAAATTGAGTCAAATGGAGAAGTTTGTATTTTAATAAAACATAAGCAATTTCTTATTTAATGAGTAGTTATAATAAATATCCACTTAAAAATACTCCAACTTCAGTCTGAGATGACCTTCTGAGATTTTGCAGCTTCTTTACCTTTGGAATTTTTTCTCAGTTTCCTAGAAAATATGTCAGTGAGTTAGTTTATATATCAGCTAATTTATGACCTCACTGGGGGAGGATGAGAGAGCCCAGCATCCAGACCCAAAGGGGCTGATATTTGTGACTTTAGCTTAGCCTATTCAAGGTCACTGCTTTGTTGCTGTGGTTTCCAAGCCTGAGCCTACACTGCTCTGCACACGTGGGTGTCCTGTTGTATGGTGTATATTCCTTTAGAGCAGCAATCCTCAACCTTTTTGTCACCGAGGACTGGTTTCATGGAAGACAGTTTTCCCATGGCCCAGAGGTGGAGGGGGGTGGTTTTGGGATGATTCAAGCACAGTAGAGTTCATGCTCCTACGAGAATCTAATGCCACTGCTGATCTGACAGGAGGCAGGACTCAGGCAGTAATGCAAGTGATGGAGAGCTGCTGTAAATATAGATGAAGCTTCACTTACTCACCTGCCACTCACCTCCTGTTCTGCAGCCTGGTTCTTAAGAGGTTATGGACCAGTACTGGTCCATGGGACAGGGGTTGAGGACTCCTGCTTTAGAGGGTGGCATGCCTACACAGGCAAGGGTTGACCCTCCAGAGTAGGAGGTCCTGATGTTGTTTGCGTGGCTATCATGGGCTAGGGTGGTAAAATGTCTTTTTCACTGTTGATGTAACTGCAAGCATAGTTAAAATCTTTCAGAGTGTGTGTCCCGAATCCTGCTGTTGGAACTAGTTTCTTGTTTAGATTTCAGATTCTAAAGGGCGTTCTATTGTCCCCCAAAGCTGTGTGAACTCTGTCTGGGCATTCTGTCCCTTGAGTGTTGCCTTTTCACAAGGAAGGGCCTTGCTTTTAAGTCTGAGGCTGAGCCTGGCACGTCTGGCTGTCCAGGATGCAGGCCGTCCCTGCCTGGATTCAGCTGGAAAGTTCACCTCCTGCAGTATTTGTTGCATGGTCGTGTCAACAATTCTGGATTCTTTCAAGGTCCTATTTGGCCTCCATCACTTTGCCTTTTAGGAGGACAGCCGTTCTCTGTAGGTGTGACTCTTGGATGTCTTAGCTGAGGGCCTATGTCAGCTAATTTATGATCTCACTGAGGGAGGACGGGAGAACTCAGCCTTCAGGCCTAATTATCACCTCTCATTTTTAGCTTAATTCTGCCACATGGAGATCTTTAGGAATGCTGGACCTTCATGGCAATAACCAGTGGGCCCATCCAACTTTATCAGTTAAATTTTGATTGAGAGATAACCACATGCAAAGAAATTTTAGTACTAATTGTAAAATAGAGCAAGAGAGGACGTTACTGTATTCCAGTTGTTTAGTCAAGAAGTCCCAACTAACATATTTGTTGCCACACCCGAAGGAGATATTACTGGTGTTGTGGGAAAGGAATTGGCCGCTCCTAGGAATTTTTCCTGGGCCGAGTATGCCTTCTTACCTTGGGGAGAGCTTCCTTCCTCCTTTTTTGGCCTCGAAGATTTACATCTGCACCTCCTCCTTTCCAAAGGGTGAAGTCACAGACTTTCAAAGACTCAGCTGGGACCTCAAGGAATCAGCAATGTGCAGTGCATGAGTGCACCTGGGCTGTGGGTGCCTCCCTGGGCACGTCTGAATGTTTTACTCTGGGTTGCCCCCTCACTCCCCATGAAGATGCCTAATGGAGGCAGAGAGCATCATGGAGAGACGTTGTCACTTCGGAACCTCAGGACTTTCAAATGGCATTTCAACAGATAGAAAATTATATAAATTTCCAGATGCTGTAATTCAGTTGTCCTTCTGCAGGCAGACGGCCTTTAGATAATCACTAAGTAGACGGTGTGGGAATCATTGCATAGGGGGATAGCCAGAATGTTTCAGAATGTTCTGGAAGCTTCTCTCCCCATTTTATTGTCATCATTCTCAGCTGCTGCCCAAGTATTCATGTTGGGATAGGCATGCTCAGTCACTCGGTCATGTCTGACTCCATGTCACCCCATGGACTTTAGCTCACCAGCCTCCCCTCTTCATGGAATTTTCCAGGCAAGAATACTGGAATGGGTTGCTATTTGCTCCTCCAGGGGATCTTCCTGACCCAGGAATCGAACTTCCATCTTCTGTGTCTCCTGCGTTGGCAGGCGGGTTCTTTACCACTTTGCCACCTGGGAAGCCTTGGCATAGGTGACCTCAGTGTGTTTGAGGTTTATGGCAGCTGGAAGCTGTGGACCACAGTGAGCAGAAAGAAACTACCACAACTAGGACAACAGGCAGAGCATGAGCCCAAATGTGGCAGGTGGAGTAGTAGATACCCTTCACTAGTCATGGAGAGAGTTCTTTCTTGAATAAGAAATGGAAAGTAACCCATTTCTTTAATTTCTGTCGTATGTGGTTCTGGAGAAGCCAATGCTTTACAGTCATCTTTCATCACATTATGTATTAAGCTTTCAGGATTTTATTTATTTGTTACATTGAATGAGCAGATTGGATAACTTGGTTTTAGTAATGTGAATTGCTTTTATGGTTTACAATTTCTGTTGAAAAAAAGTCTCATATTGTGCATCAAATAAATTAATATGTAAATAAAAACACAAGTTCTGAATCTAGTATAGTTTACTGTACACCTTCTGACTTCGTCTCCTATTTTTCAAATGCATTACTTAAGGTACTATGTATTTCCAAAACCAGAATGAAAGACCCATCATAAAAATGGGTAAATTCACACAATTGGAATCTGATGCTCAAACTGCTTAAAGTAATTTAAATAGGTGTGCAATGATCCTTTTGGTTGTTTTATGAGATTTGTTTTCCTGTATTAATGATATTTGAATTTTTGTTTCTCCTTTTCTGAGGAAAGGAGTCCATTGGTATAGGATTAGGGCTGTCACGTTGTGATTTTCAAGTTGCTCTGTGCTAAGCCTTACACTGTCGATGCAGCTGGTTGTGCAGGGGATTCATGGAACTTTCTAGACTCGATAAGCAATGACCATGGCCTCTTTTCAAATGGATTAATGTAATCTCTGTTTTTTGTTTCCCCTTTTCTTTGTTGAAGCATTGGTGTGTGAGAGTTGGGCTGAACCACCCAAGTGGCTGTGGATCCTTCGTGTGATACATGGTCGAGGACACACTCCACCCCTTTCCTCCTTGGTAAGTCGGACACTCAAATGGGAAATGAAGAAGCCAGCGATTTCATAGATTGAGGTACCATGATGGTTGTGAGCATCACTTATCTCTGCTGTCCAGAAAGGCAGTGAAAGAATGAGCAAGCTTCCAGAGAGAAACTGAAAGTGCAGAGAAGTAATGGGCTCAAGATCTCACAAGTGATCAGAGGCAGGGCTGGGATGTGAACCCATGTTCTTAACCCTAATCCAGTATGACCTCTTAGCACTAAGAATGCCTCCTGAGAATAAGGACAGACATGCTTTTATTCTGTTCTGGAAATACTTAGATCCTCAAAGGTCACGTTAAATAATAAGAAATCATTTTTTTGAACAGCAGTCTATATCAGGAGATCTTAAACTTTTTCTGAAATGGGTGAGATAGGAAACATTTTAGGATTCGTTGGCCATGTCATCTCTATTATGTCATCATCATCATTATCTTGTACCAGCTCAGCTCTGTGTTGTAGCCTAAAGCAGCCACAGATGGTATATATAAATTTACAAATACAGGTGTCAAGCTGAGCTGGACTTTCCCACATGACTGTAGTTTATCGAACCTTGATCTACAGGCAGTGCTCCGATATCCCAGTGTAGAGAGTGAGAGTGTTTTAGTGGCCAGTAGGTATGAGTCCCTTAATAAAATGTATCTTGGATGCTCAGAATTTCATCATAAGCCACTTTGAACAAAGTCTACTGTAATTGCAAAAACCTGCTCCTTGGCGTGGCTGCACTTGGTGTTCAGTGCATGTCACAGTCAGTATGCCCAGAGTGTATTAGTCCGAGTCCAAACACCTAGACTACAGCTTTGCTCAAAGGAGGGCCTGATTAAGATGATTTTGGTAATCTAGAATGTCTAGCTCATTTACCAAATAAGTTCAGGACAGCATTTCCTACTTTGGTCTCCATATAATTCCTAAATGTGACATTTTTATTTGGTAGCCTTATACCTGCTGCTGGGCTTCCCAGGTGGCTCAGTGGTAAGGAATCCTCCTGCCAATGCAGGAGACACAGGAGACCAGGGTTCAGTCTCTGGTCGGGAAGATCCTCTGGAGTAGAATTGGCACCCCATTTTGCCTGGAAAATTCCATGGGCAGAGGAGCCTGGTGGGCCACAGTCCATGGGGTGGGGAAGAGTCAGATAGACTGAGTAAGCATACATGTTGCTATGTACATAATCCTAATATGTATACCTTATACATATCAGGGCAATCATGCAATTATCTTGGGGGCTGTCTTATAACTACATTGTACAGAAGTATTCTGGTATCAAATCTTCATCTTTTATTCTGATCAAAAGCAGATGTTTGCGAGACAAATGTGAACAAGTTTGACATACTTAAATCATGGGGTTACACGGCAACCGTCTTTGGCACATACATCAGATGAGGTGGGGCTTGATTTTTTTAAGCTTTTTCCTACGAAAGGTTACGTCTGACACTTCAAGGCCTGCTAGACTCTCTACCTTACTGCTTATCATCTAACAAGAAGGTTAAAGGAAAACCAGTTAATATGTGTTTCTTGAAGGAGTTTAAGCAGGAACCTGTCCTAGTTGTTCATTCCTTCATTCACAGAAGTAAGTAATTGTAGCAAGCATGTGAGCCTGATGTTGTATAACTTTTGAGGATATACCTTTTTCCAGAGCTACTGGTCTCGGTACTTCTTCTACAAGTAATGGAAAAGTGTTCTGCACCTTAATAGCAATGATATGAAAAGCAAAATTTAGATTATAAAAGTATCGGAAAGCTAGGTGTGGTACCTTTAATCAGAAAAAGCAGGTTGCTGAATAATAATATACTTAATATTAATTGCATTCATCTTAAAATGACACTCATACTATCTCTGCATCCAAGTGCCTGTGTGTTACAAAGTCTGTTAGAGCACACCTTGGTATATCCCAGACTCTAAACAGGTCATCTCTGAGGTTGAGGGTATTGGCCCTTTATGAACCAAATATGTATGTGTATGTGTGTGTGTGTGTGGGTGTGCTTAGGTGCACACGCTCAGTCCTGTCATTAACTCATTATGTTGAGCATTATTAAGTCATATGTTAGTGTTTTTCCCTTTGTTTCATTTTTGTATGTAACTTTTGATTTTCACCAAAATAGTCTGTGGTGTGTCTGAAAGACCAAGGCAGGACTGATGGAATCTTGTGTGTATTGGTTGATGTCTTCGCTTGTTGCGTTTAGAGCACTCACCTAACGTATTAATTTAGTTGTTAATTATCATGTGCTTTCGATGATGGTTTCATAATTTTGTAAGTTCCAAAAGATAGGGAATTAGCTAGATTTCTGTTTTGGAGATGGAGTTGAACCTGGCTTTGGCAATGTTGAACCCCAGCTCAAGTCTCCATGTTTCCTTAGTTTTCTACATTTCTTGGCTGGTAAATTCTGAGTTCTGCTGTCAGTGTTTCAGTTGGGGCTGTTGTGCTGATAGAAATTCTATTTTATGATATTTGCAGTGCATCTCTAAGTATATTATTGACACAAGGTACATCCCTTGTTTAAACATGCTGAGTGGTTCCCTTTGGGGATCAAGATTTAGCCTGTCAGTCTCAATAATGTCTGGGATACTAAAGCTGTGGCCTCCGCATCTTATTATTCTTGCCCATTGTCCGGGTAGCAATCTGGAAAGGCCCCATGCAGGTCTGATCTGTTTTGTCATATGTATCTCAATCCACATGAGCCAGGTTCACTGGGAGCAGAGCTGTGTGCTTCCATTGTTCACATTTGAAGTCATTTGAATGGGGAAGCCTTGCTTTGTCTCCTATTCTCTTCCCTGTTGGGATTTTGGCCTTTGAAACTTGTTTGTTTGGGTGAGTTTCTGCACGTATGTTATTGTCCCGGCTCTGTGACTACTATAAATATTTGTGAGTCACAGATGTGTGCTGAGGTTAAGAATCCTTTTCTCCCTGGGAATGGCCCATGTGTACTGTTCATTCTCAGGCACCCATTAGAGGGGCAGATATCTGTGTGTGGGGTTAATTGCTTGGGTTTGAAGTTTTATGTGTGCCTGTGAGTACACTACCCCTTGATTAAACTGTGTATGAGATCTTTTCTGGCGGAACTCTCCTAAGGGCATACAAATGACCCTGTGTTTGGATTTTTGGATTTCATGGACTTGAGGTTTTCCTGCTTGTGGTCTGCAGATCACAGTACTGGAGAGGCTCCTATAGCTGCAGGGTCGCAAAGCTAATCAGCCCATGTTTTCTCCGCTCGAGCCTTTCATGTGGCTTGCATGTGTGTTTGTGTCTCTTTTAGCCTCCCAGGCCACAAAGGGAGCAGAGTCATTTTGTTTCGTTTGCTTTTGCCTCAAGCTTGGGCAGTAACCACTCTTGGTTAAACCAAAGCCAAGGTTGGAAAGATGGTCAGTAGATTCTGGGAAGTAAATATCATCATATTTTCATATAATAGTTTCTAAAAATAGTGAACAGATCTTCCATTTTCAGTGCTGAGGAATTAGGTGGGTGCATCCAAGCTGTTTATCGTTGAGAATTTCTTTTTTTGGTAGGGGGCGGGAGATGACTGCCTTGCTCGCAGCTAGGTGGTCATATACCTTTGAGAAAGGTTCTTCCTGCTTCCCCGGAAAGTCACCTTCTTGCTACAGTGATGGTATGAAGGTGAGGCACCTGCCCAGCTTGGCCAATCACACGTCCCACCTGTTGGCCACTCTGATCCATTCTTCTTGAGACCAAGACTCCAACTTGGGTATGAATGTCCCATTCCTTCTCTCCTACTCTAAGACAGTACTTAAACAGTTTTTCCCTTTCTTTCCTGCATCATCCGTTTTTACTTTCCCCTCTCTGCTGGATCCTTCCAATAGGAATGCAAACAGCTACCATTTAAAAAAGAAAAAAGTGACCTGTTGATCTGAATTTCCTCTCCAACTATGAGCACATTCTCTTCTTTCTCTTTACAGAAAAACTGCTTGAAAGCATTTGTTTGTATTTATTATCCTAAATTCCGGTGTTTCCACTTCCTTTTGAACCCACTTGGACCACTGAGTCCTTCCATCAGTCCTGCCTCTTTAAGATTACCTGTTGCCACCATGTTGCCAAATCCAGGGGATGATGTTGTCAGCATCACCCCTGCCAGTCAGGGTCAGCAGCATTCCTATGGTATAATCCATCCCTCTCAGCTCCTTGAAGCACTTGCTCCATCTGGTTTCAGGACACCGCCATTCTCTGGAGTGACTCCCACATCTCTGGCCATTTACCTTGACTGCTCGACTCCCTGCCCTGCAGCCACTGGAGTCTTGCAGGGTTCAGTGCCTTAACTTTCCCCTCTCTCCTGATCATCCCCACCATTTGTATCATTTCTGCTCTCCCCAAAAATTTAAGCTCCATGAGGTCAGGGATTTTTGCCTGCTTTGATCACTGCTCCATCTTCAGGCACAGAGAATGACCTGAGACATAAAAGCTGTCAATAATTATTTGTTGGATGGGTGAATGGGTGGATGGATGGATGATTTTGAAAACTAGCTCAGAAAAACCTACTTTTATTTTGGACACAGAACTGGAAGTACATGAGATTGTTTGCAAGAGGAGGGAATGGGCTTATTCACCCTCTGTACCCAACCAAAGTTTAGTGTATTTGGTGTAATTTTTCCCATGTTGTCCAGTAGGTGGGTACATGTTCATCAAGTCTCAGTTCACATGTCACCTCTTTTACCGGGCCTTATTGTCCCTATTTGTAGCCAGATAACTGATGCGATGCCTCCACATTCCTAGGCGTGTCCCCACAATGGCAGTTTAAAGTTGGACTCATTATACTGTTCCCTGTTGACGTACGTCATTTCCTTTTCAGACCAGGAAGCCCTTGACTTGACTGTGTTCATTTTCCCAATCCTTAACACACAATGAGCACTGAATAAGTACGTGTTCTTTAGTGAAATGATTCTGATTGAAGTTTTTTAAAACATAATTTACTTAATAGTCCTTAAGAGTGTGGTAAGGGTGTGCTCCTCTGGCCTTCTGATCATGCTCTGTTTGATTTAAGATGTTTGTTTCATGATTTTGCAATAATTAAACAGATTTGCTGTAGCCATTATAGACTGTCCCCATGCTGTCCAGCGGTGGCCATTTACTGTCTCCCCGAATAATTTTGCTGTTTCTGTATAAGTGTACATCCTTCACGGTGCAGCTTAGAGAGGAAAGAGTGCACGATCTTCCCTAAGAGTGTTTCTCCCTCATGGTGGTCTATGAGTTGTGAACATATCTGAAAGGGACATTGACAGTAAGTAGTCCAGTAGCATGTAGTCCACGACCACTGGTCCCTCCCCTACACTGTAAGATCAGAAGGCAGTTCCCTCCTGGCATTTAACACTTCTAACACAGAGTATTTGGACCCACTGTCAAGGTCACATTGGAATCTTATCAGTATCATCTTCAAGGAGTGCGTATCATTAAATTTAAAAATGGCACTGTGAAGCATGGCTGAGCCAAGCTCAGAACCCTGAAGTTGTGTTTCCTGTGAAGTAGTTATCAGGGATGTACATGCTCAAAACCAGCCCTGGTGTGCCTCACAGAGTCCCTGCCATGATGGGACCATAAACCTCTGAGTCAGTTGAATAGTCTGTCTATAGATACATGGATAGAGAGATGGATATATTCATAGATATATGGGGGCTTCCTTGGTGGCTCAACGGTAAAGAATCTCCCTGCCCATAAAGTAGACGTGGGTTCAATCCCTGGGTTGGGTAGATCCCCCAGAGGAGGAAATGGCCACCATCCAGTATTCTTGCCTGGAAAATCCCATGAACAGAGGAGCCTGGCAGGCTGCAGTCCATGGGATCACGAAGAGTCGGACACAACTTAGCGGCTAAACACCACCACCACCACCATTCATAGATATATAGGTTTGTAGATAGAGATACAGATGAAATAAACATAAATATACTTATAGACAGAGATAGCACTAGCACTGAGCTCATGAAGGTCACGAAAGCAGGAATAGTCAATGAAATAAGTGTCACTGAAACAGTGTACTAAATGGACTTTCCTGGTGGTCCAGTGGCTTTAAGGCTCCATGCTCCCAATGCAGGGGGCCTGGGTTCGATCCCTGATCAGAGAACACATACCATATGCCTCAGCTAAGACCTGGTGCAGCCAAATAAGTAAATAAAAATAAATATTAGAAAATAAAACGGTATACTAAAGCCCAGCTTTGTGGCTTAATTATGAGTTTTTGGTAAATTGATTGATAGCTCCTGAATGATCCACAACGATGAAGCGCCTTTTAGATAAATAATCTTTCATTGACTTGGGGCTACAAGCATGTGCATATACATTGTTGTTGTGGTGGTTTGGTCACTAAGTCGTGTCTGACTCCTTGCCGCCCCATGGACTGTAGCCCGCCAGGCTCCTCTCTCCTTGGGATTTCCCAGGCAAGAATACTGGAGTGGATTGCCGTTTCCTTCTCCAGGGGATCTTCCTGACCCAGGAATTAAACCTACGTCCCCTGAATTGCAATGCAGGTGGATTCTTTACCACTGAGGGACCAGGGAAGCCCTACACATACATATACACAAAAATGTTTTTCACTGGAAGTTGCAGACAGCTGGCCACCATTTTTATCACTCATCCCTGAACACAGACACAAGTTCTGAGCTATGAACAGCAGTAGGATGTATCCACATGCCAGGCACACAGTAAGACCCAAAGATGAAGGAACATCAGTGAAGTAATGAGTGACCACATGTTACCCATATAAATGCTCATTCTCAAATATCTTCACTGAAACAAGCATATTTCCCAACTAACTATGCCTTTTTAAATTTTTTTTTTTATTTCCCCTGCTAAATTTGATAATGCGTTGTATGCTAGCTTGATCATTTCACTGCCATAGTTCTAGGAGATGATCACATTTCTTGTGGCTTTCTATTTTTTGTGCTGCTCTATCACCGACTCGATGGACATGAGTTTGAGCAAGCTCTGAGAGTTGGTGATGGACAGGGAAGCCTGGCATGGTGCAGTCCATGGGGTTTTAAAGAGTCGGACAGGGCCGAGCAACCGAACTGACTGATGCTCTTGTCAGATTAGTCCATAATCCAGATGTAATAAGGATTTTGTCAAGTTCTTAGAAATTTTTTTTCTGGGATGTCATAATAATAGCAATAATGAGAAAAATGAATTGTGGTGGTCTGACTTTTGTTCTGTGGCTATAACGTTAAGTGTTATGTATATTTATTTTCTGGTTCAAGTTATGTCTTTATGGAAGAGGATTTACAGAGTCATTGCAAAGAGTTGGACATGACTAAGTGACTCACACTTTACTTTTTTGTTTTCTTAAGCAAATTCTGGCTTGTCAGGTATACCTACAACTAATATTTCTAAGCACAGATGCATGGTTTGTGAATACATTCTTGATTTAGAATAGGTTCTTCTTTTTATCTGAGTGCAGGTCAGATCGCTGCATGCTGAAAGCAAGGAGTGTAAATATTCTGGGTCACCTCCACCTGCCTGTATGTTTGGGTCTGAAGGACTTGGATCTGTTCACCAGTGGAAGTCATTAAACAGCCCCTT
This sequence comes from Okapia johnstoni, assembly GCA_024291935.2. NCBI lineage: Eukaryota > Metazoa > Chordata > Mammalia > Artiodactyla > Giraffidae > Okapia > Okapia johnstoni. The sequence continues at coordinate 100,936,814 of CM044313.1, forward strand.
GTAATGTGGCAATGATAATAGGCTTTTGATAGAGGTTGTTCAACATTTCTTCTTTTGGAACATTTTGTAAACCACTGATAATAACAGCTTAGTAATAATTCATATTAGTGGCTCAAGTTACTTGAGCACACCGTATATCCCAGGCACTGGTATAACTGCTTTATTTATATCATTTCATCTTCTCAGCAACCATATAAAGCAGGTTCTAACATTATCCCCAGTTTAGTGATGAGTAAACCAAAACATAGATAGTTAAGAAATTTGCCAGCATAATTCAGAGGTTATCTGGATGCCAACCTCAATGGGTGATATATAACTTCTGAATGCATACTCAGGATGTGTTTCACCCCCTTTATCTTCTAAAGGTCACCAAGGGAACTTCATGGTGGAACATTCCCTATCCTAAATGTTATTGCAAAATAAAGCAGCTATAGGTTTCAGCAAATAGTGTCTTGCTTTTATTTCCCTGAGCCAGCAAGTATGTTGAGGGTTGGAACCCACTCTCAGTGTGTAATTTCCTTGCAGAAAACACATGATTGGTGGTTAATCTCAAACAGAAGTCCCTCATGGACGAACATCTGTATAAACACATGGTGCCTCTGAAGCATCTCTTCCTGTACACGCGGGTCATCAAGGACTAGCAGGCATCCTGATTAATGTCAGATTAGAAATTGTGTTTCTATCATTGTTGTAACAGACTAACCACTTTTCTTGAAAATTGTGAGTAAAGTGACAGGGAAGAGACAACCTGTGTCTAGCTGACCCTCTCTCTAAACAGATATTTACCGAGTACATGCAGGGTAGGAGGCTCTTACGTATTGGAATTATACTGACAAATAAGAAGGCTCCCAGTTCTCATGAAGCAAGTGTTTTAGGAGAGAGTTAGATTATAAACAATTATTGCATCACACCTGATGCGAAGAGCCAACTCATTTGAAGAGACCCTGATGCTGAGAAAGATTGAAGGCAATTGGAGAAGAGGGTGGCAGAGGATGAGACGGTTGGGTAGCATCACCGACTCAAGGGGCAAGAGCTTGAGCATATTCCAGGAGATGATGAAGGACAGGGAAGCCTGGCATGCTGCAGTCCATGGGGTCTCAATGAGTTGGACACAACTTAATGACTGAACAACAACAAATAAAAAGGTAATATATAGTGGTAGGTACTATGCAGAGCATCCAGATAGGGTCATGTGGTAGGCAGTGAAGGGGGCAACTTTGGGCACTCATGTATGTATAGAGTGGAAGGGGAAAGTGGTGTGAATTCAGATCAAGAGGTGGGCAAGAGTTAGAGTGTGTAGGTCTCTGTAAGACAGGACAGGAAACCTGGTTATTTATAATGGGCATTGAGAAGCCTTTGCTGAAACAGTGGTGGGACAGGATTTGTTTGCATTTTTAAACTGTCATTTAAATTTTCTTGGTTGCTACTGGGGAAATGGATCGTAGAATAGCAAGAGGGGAAGGAGGAAGACCAGCTAGAAGGCCATCGCAGGTGACTGGACGAGGCATGATGGTGGTACTGACTAGGGTGTTGGTAGAGGTGGAGGAAACTGGATGGATTTGGTATATTTTTAGAAGCAAGGTGAGTGATACTCTGATGGCTTGGGCACTGGGCGAGAGCGGAAGAAAAACTAAGAGTCCTATTTAGCTTTGGGCTTGAATGAGATGGTGGATAGACCGTTGCGTGAGACAGAAATTCTGCAGAAGCGTGGGTTTTGGAAGGAAAAGCAAGAAGTCTCCTAGGACCATGTACATTTTGAGCTGAAGCCTTTCATTTCTCATTCAGTTGGAGAGAATAGGCAGTCATGTATGTGAGTCTGGATATTTGGGAATGACTGGGGCTGGCTAAAGATCAGTGTTTCAGAGTCACCTCTGTATTCGATTGTTAAGTCCAAGGACTCTCCCCCAGGAGAGACCAGAGCGAGGAAAAGAGCACCTTGGGCAGAACTGTGGGTGCTGGAATGTTTGACCAGGGTGCAAGCATCTGTTGGAGAGTGCTTCATAATATTCTACTTGATACAGTAGTGCTTTGATATTTCAGAAGTGATGGAAAAAGTGACAAGAAGTCCCAAAGGTAATTCTTGCCTTGAGGGATTTCATTCAACAGATGGTTTGTGTATGCGTGTGTGCTCAGCCACGTCCCTTTCTTTGCGACCTCATGGACTTTCACCTGCCAGGCTCCTCTGTCTGTGAAATTTTCCAGGCAAGAATCCTGGTGTGGGTTGCCATTTCCTTCCCCAGGGGTCTTCCCAACCCAGGAATTGAACCTGCGTCTCCTGTGTCTTCTGCATTGGCAAACAGATTCTTTACCACTGAGCCACCTGGGAATCCCTCATTCAACATGTTAGCAGCAAAATTCTCCACTGTTGTAATAGAAAATGCCATTCTGGTTATGGGAAATGGGGTCATATTCTTACAATGAAGTACAGTATTCCCTCCGTGTCTGCAGGGGATTGGTTCTGGGACCTCCTGGAGTCCAAAATCCAGGGACACTCACGTTCCTTACAGTAAGTCCCCGACATACAAACCTTTAAGTTGTGAACTTTCAAATACATTGCATGTCCAATCATGTAAGTTATTTCACATGTCTGGCATAATTTTCAAGGTATTGTACTATAAGATTAAAAATGTTTTCTTTATTTTTTTGTGTTTGTTTTTTAATGTATTATTTATGTGAAAAGCATTATAAGTCTATAGTACTTATTATAAGTCTATAGCATTATAAGTACAGTACTGTATAGCCAGTTGTGTTGGGTACCTAGGCTAACTTTGTTGGACTTATGAACAAATTGCACTTAGAAACTTGCTCTTGGAATGGAATTCATTTATATGTAAGGGGCTTACTGTATATTAAGCGGTGCAGTACAGTAGTCAGTCCTCGGTTTCTCCAGGTTGATCTGTGGTTGGTTGAGTCGCAGATGCAGACACTGGGGATGTGAGGAGTGACTGTATGTGAAGCAATATGGTTTATTTTCAACATTCATTTTGTTTTTTTTTCTTTCAATCAGCAGTTCTACTGTTTCAGTTAACCCACTGTTTCCCAAAAGCAGTCTCTTCCCAGTTGAGTCTTAGAAGGCATGGGGCAAGGTGTGAAGTGCGTTTTTAACAATCCACCCAATTTTCTTTGGGCTTCCCTGTGGCTCAGCTGGTAAAAAAAGAATCTGTTTGCAATGCAGGAGACCTAGGTTCAATCCCTGGGTCAGGAAGATCCCCTGGAGAAGGAAATGGCAACCCAATCCAGTATTCTTGCCTGGAGAATCCCAGGGACAGAGGAGCCTGGCAGGCTACAATCCATGGGGTTGCAAGAGTCAGACATGACTGACCGACTTTCACTTCACTTCAGTTTTCTCTGTTACCGATATGCTACTTTCTGGCAGTAAAATTTTGCACTGCTGTTTCCTCTTCCCTCACTGTGTTCATTTAATTACTATAATTATATATTTTTTCTGGGAATCTTGAGCTAGTGAAAGTTCACTATTTAAGAGGCCTGGGGAAAGTTTCTGCCAATACATTTCACATTCTCAATGTCAATTCTGGCAGCCGTCTGCATACTTGTTGATTGAATGAATCTCTATGAATGTTTGCAATGTGCTGGGTAAGAGACTCTCACACGCTATTAATAATAATGTAGCGGACAATGATGCAGGCCAGGGAGCCCGCAGTGTTTGATTCCCTGCAAGGATTCTAGTTAACCCCACTTGCATTGTTAACAGCTTTTGTAAAAGGATCAGAGATATAAGGCTCAGGATGTCACCAGAATTTTATCAGTGGTTTAGAACTTGATTTCTATCGAGGAGAAGTGCATTTGGCCAATTAACGTAAAGTTGAGGACTCTCATTTCTCCTAGTAACTGAAAATAAGCTTTGGTGCTGGCCATTAAGATTCCCTGAGACAGTTGTATTCTGCTTTAAGCCAGGATACAGGTCTGTATGTTGGAAAGTAATGGGTTTGAACATCTAGAATCCATAGAGAGACTTGTAAAAAGGACACACATAATTTGTAAGGCACAGTGATCAAGCACTTGTTAAAACTGATGAGCTGAACTAAAGAATGTCATTTTTTCCCCCAGTGAGTCATTTCATTGGTAAAATGCCAACATAGAAAGTGGTTTATAAATCATCCAGAAGATCTTCTTTTTTTTAAGGAAAAATTTTCTTGAGGTAAGATTGATATGTAAGAAGCTATACATACTTAGTGCATAGGTCTCAATGAGTTTGGGGAAAAGAATACACCTGTGAAACCATCATTGCCATCAAGACTGTCAGCGCTTGAAGTTTCCTCTTGTCTACTTTTTTCTTATTATTTTTTTAAATTAATTTTTATTGGAGTATAGTTGAGTTACAATGTTGTGATAGTTTCAGGTATACAGAAAAGTGTATCAGTTATACATATATGTATATTTACTCTTTTTTAGATTCCTTTCCATTATAGGTCATCACAGAGTATTGAGTAGAGTTTCATTCTATACAGTGGGTCCTTATCAGTCATCTATTTTATTTGTAGTAGTGTGTATATGTCCTTCCCAATTATTTTGGTAAAACACTTAACCTAAGATCAACCCTCTTAGCAAATTTAAGCTTACAGTATGGTCTTTTTATTATCAATAGACTCCATGGTGTAAATATGTATCTCGTTTTTAAAATTCACCTTGTTTCTAGAGATTGACGCTCATCTCTCAAGAATGCTGTTTGAACAAGTCAGTCTGGGGCTTATTAGTCATCCTTCAGCACCTTCAATCTCAACTTGTCTGAATTTTAAAGTTACTTGACTTCCCTTCTCTGATGAATGGTTGTCTCTTCTTCCTTTTCTAAAATGTGTTTTTATTTTAAAAAGTTCTACAGTGCTTTGCAGTTTTCAAAAGCTTTACATACATAATAGCATGTGATCCCATAATAAGTCGTGTTTAAATCCCTACCCCTGTATTGCCCCTTCCCCCTGCCACTCCCCACCAGTAACCACTAGTTTATTCTCTATGTCTGTGAGTCTGCTGCTTTTTGTGTTATTCACTTGTTGGTTGTAATTTTTAGATTCCACATGTGAGGGATATCAGACAGTATTTGTCTTGATCTGACTTATAAGTGTCTCTTCTTAAATGAATGATGTGAATGAAGCTTGCTGAGGACAGTAAAATATGAAACTGGGATTTGCCTGGGCTGTTCAGGGCTTTGAGTGATCGCTGGAAGACTGAGACTCAGAGATCATATCACTTGGAATTATATTATCACTTTTCAGTGGATCTGGGCTGTCACATTAGGTTACTGAGGTGAAAGGCAATTCCATTACCCTTTGTAAGACTAGTTTTATTGCACCATTTTGGGGATTAGAAAAACTCTGTAGCATCTTTAATGTTGATGCTAGTGTCAGTCTGATAAAAATTGGACAAGATTCAAAACCCCAACAACACTGAGAGATGCTCAAGAGAATCAAGTAAAATGATAAATATATTTTTCTCACTCTTTACCACCTAACAATTTTGAGCTTCATGATTCTAGAGACAGTTTCTCAACTAAGCATATCATGTATATATTCTGGCAAAAAAAAAAAATCCACTTTGCACAGGACAGAGTAGTATTTGTAGCTGAAAAGTCCCAAACAATCTGCGCAGATTCAAGAATTACAGAGGGCGCTGCATTTAGTAACATCTACCCCAGGGATCAGGAAGGACCAGCCACGTTGTCAACTGTGTGGGTAATCACGTTCTTCTCAGCCAGGGAAGGGGAAAGATGACGTTTATGCTAAGGGTGAAGAATGCAGTTTTGGACATGTAGTTTTATTTATACTGGATCCTTTCCAAGTTTATGTTTCAGTGGATTTTTGAGTCTTAATTTTAGCAGTGGCAGGCTGAGAGTTTTCTTCTGATTTCCTCCTTATTTTTTGGCAGCGGAAGGACTAGAATGTAATTTGGTTGCCATTTAAAAAGTAATCTGTGCCACAGACAATGTATATAATCTAACAAGTTGAGCATCAGATACAGAAAATATTTGTAATGTGTATGATGGACCTATGGTTAGTATCTCTATATACAAGTAGCTATATGTTGATAAGAAAAATTCAAGCATCCCCCAAGGAAATGGGCAAAGATATGAGTAGCTAGTTCACATATGAGTAACTTCTGCTGTCCAGTAAGTAGATGACGTAATGTTCCATCCACTTCCAACTCTCAAAGGGAAAAAAAATACTGCTGGTGTTAAGGACACTAATGAAAGAGGACTCTCACCCATTCCTGGTGGAAATGTGAATTGCTTGTATTTGGGGGAAAGCAGTCTGACAATAACTATTAAAAATATATGCACTCTTTGACCCAGCATTACCACTTCTGGAAATATAGAGTATAAAAATAAAAACACAATATTTCTCTTTCTCTGTCTGATTTCAGCCTGGATGGGAGGGGAGTTTGGGGGAGAATGGATACATGTATACGTATGGCCAAGTCACTTTGCTGTGCACCTGAAACTTTGCTATGCATCTAAAACTTTATCCCAGTATTGTTAATTGACTGTTTTGTTGTTCAGTCACTCAGTCGTGTCCGACCCTTTGTGACCCTATGGGCTGCAGCACGCCAGGCTTCCCTGTCCATCACCAACTCCTGGAGCTTGCTCAAACTCATGTCCATCGAGTCAGTGATGCCATCCAACCATCTCATCCTCTGTATTCCCCTTCTCCTCATGCCTTCAATCTTTCTCAGCATCATGGTCTTTTCAAATGAGTCCGTTCTTCGCATCAGGTGGCCAAAGTATTGGAGCTTCAGCATCAGTCCTTCTAATGAATATTCAGGATTGATTTACTTTAGGAATCACTGGTTTGACCTCCTTGCAGTCTAAGGAACTCTCAAGAGTCTCCTCCAACACCACAGTTCAAAAGCATCATTTGTTCAGTGTCCAGCCTTCTTTATGGTCCAACTCTCACATCCGTACATGACCACTGGAAAAATCATAGCTTTGACTAGATGGAACTTTGTTGGCCAAGTAATGTCTCTAGTGTTTAATACACTGTCTAGGTTTGTCATAGCTTTTCTTCCAAGGAACAAGCGTCTTTTAATTTCATGGCTGCAATCACCATCTGCAGTGATTTTGGAGCCCAAGAACAGAAAGTCTGTCACTGTTTCCATTGTTTCCCCATCTATTTGCCATGAAGTGATGGGACCAGATGCTATGATCTTTGTTTTTTGAATGTTGAGTTTTAAGCCAGCTTTTTCACTCTCCTCTTTCACCTTCATCAAGAAGTTCTTTAGTTCCTCTTCGCTTTCTGCCATAAGGGTGGTGTTATCTGCATATCTGAGGTTATTGATATTTCTCCCAGCAATCTTGATTCCAGCTTGTGCTTCCTCCAGCGCAGCGTTTCTCATGATGTACTCTGCATAGAAGTTAAATAAGCAAGGTGACTATATACAGCCTTGATGTACTCCTTTTTCGGTTTGGAACCAGTTCATTGTCTCATGTCTAGTTCTGTTGCTTATTGACCTGCATACAGATTTCTCAGGAGGCAGGTTAGGTGGTCTGTTATTCTGATCTCTTAAGAATTTTCCACAGTTTGTTGTGATCTACACAGTCAAAAGCTTTAGCATCGTCAATGAAGCCAAAGTAGATTTTTTTCTGAAATTCTCTTGCTTTTTCTATGATCCAACAGATGTTGGAAACATCAATTGGCTATACTCCAATATAAAATAGAGTGTTTAACAGTAAAAGCACAAGTGTACACATAAAAGGGTATGTGTGTTAGGCGTTTATAGTAGCATTGTTTTCAGCGCTCTCCTCCCCTTGACAAACTATAAATACTACCCCAAATGTTGAATATACATCAGTAGATTTTAGATTATGTATCAGATTATAAGAATGCCTCAGATATGATGCAGCCATTTATAAAGACTAATTTAAATCACTCCTGGTTAACTCAGAGAGATTTGCATAATCAGTGAGGAAGGTAGATCTCATTTCATAAAGCAGGAAGACCCTCATCCCCCAAGTCTGTGTACCCGTGTTTGTGAGTGATACGTGGACATGGGGAAAGATCCAGAGTCCATCATCACCTGGTCCCTGTTGGTCCTCACCTCAGAGGTGCAGCTTTATCTGTGATCGTGATTTCCTGGTTCCTAAGTGAGGCACACAGTCTGGCCAAGACGTGTTCTATTTTTCCGTTTGTTGTTGTTTAGTCGCTAAGTTGTCTCTAGCTTTTTGCAACTCCATGAATGTCGCCCACCAGGCTCCTCTATTCTTGGGATTCTCCAGGCAAGAATACTGGCGTGGGTTGCCATTTCCTTCTCCAGAGGATCTTCTCGACCCAGGGATCGAATCTGTGTCTCCCCATTGCAGGTGGATTCTTTACCACTGAGCCTCTAGGGAACACATTTTTCCTGTCCTTTGTGATAAATAGTTGATATTCTCCTGGGCCACCTGAACTCCTCTCTGCAACAGGAAGTGTCAAGTAGAATAAACCCTGTCACTCATCCTTGTCAACATCAGGAACATAGTTAGGACAAGCTTTTTGCTTTCTGTGGATGAAGACATCGATACCAGAGTTCCCTGTCTTAAGGATCTTTGCATTTAATGTGCTCTCAATATTTCTCATCCAGGGAGGGCAGGTGTCACGTGCAGACAGTAAAGAACGCTCTCGTTGGATGCCAGGGATTTCTAGCAAACAGCAAGGCTTTATTGGAGTCACGAGAGGGTGTCTGATCATTTTGGGCTGAAGCCAAATGCAGCTATTACTGAGGCAAAGTGAAACTGGCTCAGTCGTGTCCGACTCTTTGTGACCCCGTGGACTGTAGCCTGCCAGGCCCCTCTGTGCATGGAATCCTCCAGGCAAGAACACTGGAGTGGGTTCCCATTTCCTTCTCCAGACTGAGACAAAGAGCCTGAAAGTGGAGTCTTTGCCCTGATTTTGCTCCATCTATCATGTAAAAGGTGTTATGCACTGAGTGGTGGTGTCCCTCTGAAGTTCAACTGTTAAATTTCTAATCCCCAATGTGATGACGTCAGGAGTGGGGCATTTGAGAAGTGATTGGATCGTGAGGAGGGGCCCTCAGGAATGGGATTAGTGCCCTTAGGGAAACACAGGAGATTGCTTCCCCCTCCCCCCTTCTTTCCCCGTCTGCCTCTCTCACTGTGAGTGTGAGAGTACAGCAGAAGACTGGCCTCTGAACCAGGAAGAGGGTTCTTGCCAGACACCAAATCTACTAGCATCGTGGTTTTGGACTTCCTAGCCTCCAAAACTGTGAAAATAGATCTTTACTCCCAAAGCCACCCAGTCTTTAAAAATAAAATAAAACAAAACAACAAAGCCACCCATTCTAGGGTAATGGGTTATAGCAGTCCTAGCCCACTGACATGGGAGGGATTTAACTAATGCTAAAATGAAGTTACCTAACAGAATGACTGATAGGCAAAGGATGTGTGGATCTGAGGGTCTGTGGAGATAAAGATACAGCGCAGAAGTGAAGAAAAATGTCTCCAGAGACAGGAATGCAGTTATGGAGTCAGATGGGTTGAACCTTTACAATTCTCCTTGTTCCCCTTAACGTTGAAAACTATTTGTCGGTTCCTATTTAGCAGATTGTAGGTAGTGCCAAGGAATAACTGGGGTCAAATGATACGGGTACTTGAGAAGAAAAATGCACAAACTGAGATCCCATCCAGGACTTAAATAAATGTAGATTTGTGTGAGAGGTGAAAAAATATTTTGACAAAGCAGATGAAGTACAGAAGTAGAAATGATAAGTATACTCTGCGTATGCAGTCCAACAGAAATCAAATATTTGATTAGAAGCTGAAGTTTCTGTAACAAAGTATTCTCTGAAAAACAATTGTTCATGAATTGTGTCCAGCTGTTTTTTTATTATTCTACTGTAACTTCTTTGGGGTAAAATCGTAAAAGCAGCAGCATTTTAATATAGCAGAGAGTTGAAATCTTTCTATAAATTGCCTCTCTTATTTTTTACATGGCAAAATAAAGAGAGGACCTGTATAGGATATAAAAGATAATTAGCAAGTTGTCCAATGACTGGAAAAGTCTTCCAATTTTAGCAGCTGAGAAAAGTTCCCGTGGTATGGAGTTGCCAGGTCTGTAACTGACAGCTTGTAAGCTGTGGAGAATAGTTGTTATATGCAGGGTATAAGGAACTTTCCTCTTGGTTCAGGAACTGTGAGCAAATGGTAATGCTTTCATCGCAATCATCGAGGCGGGGCGGGTTCTGGTCATTACGTCTGGTACTGGTCTTTTCTCCCTACAGGGCATAATGCTCTTTAAATTGCAGTTTTTTTCCCCCCAGTCTGCGAGCAGTCTCTCAATCTTGGCACTATTTGGAGGTGGATAGTTTCTTTCTTGGGGGCCTTTCTCATACATTATGGTAAATACATCAGCATCCCCAGTGTCAGTTCACCATATGCCAGGAGCATCCCCGACTGTGACAGCCCAAATTGTCTCCAGACATGGCCCACTGTTCCCAGGCAGAGGGACTAAAATCACCCTTGGTTTGGAGCTATTGGTCTGAACTCACTCTATCAAATTAGAAACAGGACAGCTATGAGTCTTGAAAACATTGTGTGTCTTCTTCGTGTAGCCATACATCTGTGAAGGCCAGGGCTTAGGCTCGATACACTGCAATTTTCATGTTGCCTTTGACAGGCTTCCTGACCTTGTGCCAAGAGCTTCCATGCACTGCATGGGTGAGACAGCGCTGCGGTGGGAGGGAGGCAGGCAGGACCCATAGTTTCAGGGCCTGCTCTCCCCTCCCTGGGGACTCTGGGGGGGCCTGCCTGGATCTCATTGCTGGGCAGTGTGGGGCCAAGTCTTATGATGAATAATGACTTGGGGGCTTATCCTGTAATTACCAGTGATCACAAATGGGCTAGAGTGGACCAAGTCAGCCACAGTTAACCCCTACCTTCCCTGACCGCTCACATCTACAAATCTCAACACTTTCTCCCCTCATTTATGGATTTTAGAGTGAAAGGGTAGAACAAAAAAAATTCAACCCCCTGGCTGAAGTTTGAAGTACTTCAGAGTGAGTTTTTTCTAAGAGTTTTGAGAGTTAATCTATGATCTGGTGACCCCGTACCATCATTTCATTTGCCCCCCTGTTTTAACTGACAACCGTCCAAAAGAACACAATGATCAGAGTAAAATGCAGAACTGGAAAGATCAAGGGAGATTTTTTGATGGTACCTCCAAGATCCATTGGAGAAGGAAATGGCAACCCACTCCAGTACTCTTGCCTGGAAAATTCCATGGATGGAGGAGCCTGGTAGGCTACAGTCCGTGGGGTTGCAAAGAGTTGGACATGACTGAGCAACTTCACTACTAAGACCCATGGACTGATGCTGAAGCTGAAGCTCCAGTACTTTGGCCACCTGATGTGAAGAGCCAAATCATTGGAAAAGACCCTGATGCTGGGAAAGATTGAGGGAAGGAGAAGGGGACAACAGAGGATGAGATGGTTGGATGGCATTATTGACTCAATGGACATGAGTTTGAGCAAACTCCAGGAGATAGTGGAGGACAGGAAAGCCTGGTGTGCTACAGTTCATAGTCTTGCAAAGAGTCAGACACGACTGAGTGACTGAACAACAACTAAGACCCATGGATTTTATTGAGTTGGGACAGGGTAAAGCTGTCTTGGAAGGATGCAAATTTTTAAAAAATTTATTACAGTTTTGTTGTTGCTCAACTTTTTCGACCGTGTTACCAAGAAGAACGTTGTCTAGTCACGGCAAATGTCGCAGTCTGTGTCTTTGCACTAAATCACAGACCTGATGCTGACCCCAGTGCTGCAGAGCATCATGCAAATTTTGGAAACTCTTTGCAATAGAATGAAGCCATAAAGCAGTGAGTGCATTATAACGATGCAGGCAGTGGTCATTGTGATTTGATAGGTGTTCAGCATGGCCTCTGTGACATACATTTTCCATTTTATTTAAAGGAAAATTCCACCCAATTTGCTTAGACCCACCATCTGGAAGCACTTTTTCTCTGTATTGCCTTTTGACACCTTTCCAATTGAAAGAAAAAAAAAGAGGATAAAAAAATTATAAAAATACTGATTTTAAGGGAATGTTAAAAAGAAATGCTAATTTTTCATCTTCTAACAGGTGCACTAAGTTCAGGTAAGTCCCTTTAAGTTCTCTTTGGTATTCCTCCTCTGATGTGCGTGACAGTGTTTAGATTCCTCTCCTTCCTCTGGCTGACATTTTGCATCTCCAGGGCCCAGGATATCTTACAGGTGTCTGCGTTCAATGATCATCTTTATTTTACTAGGTGGGAGAGCTCCATCTTACAATTGAGGAATCCTAGACACTAAGTGATCAAGCTCCTCTGATCCCTGCAGCTGCTTCTATACTGGCCAAAGACCTGTTTTTTTCCATTCTTTAATGAAATTTTGCTTAAAGAAAGCAGTTTTCTGAAAACTGCATCTTAAAAGTAAATACTGGTTGTGAGCAGTTATTAGATGTTTATGTACTTATCTAACAAATTGTTGAATCTATTTAAGCAGGGTAGTTACATACTTGGAAAATCCGTCAGAAGGCTTCTCAACATCCCATGTGATTTCTAGTGATCTGAAATGGTATAATATTCATCAAACAGTTTTATAGGAAATCTCATATTTATAGAAGACCTGCAATGTGTTAGGCATGGTAGTAGAAGTTTTGTGTATGTTTTGTCAGTCGTGATAAATGTCAGTCATAAAACCCTGAATGGTAGACGGTTTTATTCCCATTTAATAGATAAAACTGAGACACAGAGTTTTTAATTTCCCTAGTGTAGAATCATGAAAGTAGATTCATTCTGAGATCTTCTAACTTAAACACTCTTGATCTGATTTTGGGAAATATTCTCCTCTCACTTGTGACTGATACCTGTGGTGGGCATTTTCTTCTCATCAGTATATGGGAAGGTTTTGCTAAGGTTTCTGCATGACTTTTTTGTATCATTTGTGTGAAAGTTTCTAGTAAAGAATGTGGCCAATGTTTTTGTGTTATGATTAGCAGACTGTAAAAGCATCATTCAAGCAAATGCCTTATAAACTTTTGAAAGTGGACGTATTTCCATTTTAGTATTTATGCAGAATTCATGATACTTAGAGCACTGAATGTAAATTTATACTATCAAATCTAATCAGAGGGACTTTTTTATCTTATGCTCATTTGAAGAGAATATATTGTCTAGGCAGCAGCGAAAAAAAGCTGGAGAAAAACTTTCATTTTAGATGAAAGTAATTTTTTCTTACTCACAGTGAACTGTGAGATCTTGAACATAACTGAGTACAGTTTTCCATATCTTATGCTTCATTTACTGTAAATTAAATCAATGCTATTCAATGGTATTCTTTAAAGTCTCGGATATTATTGCAATGAAATATGCTTATGATAAAGTCTATTTGTGCATATAGTATGTGTTTTCCTAAAATAATTATATAATAAATTTTTATTTCACAGTGACAAGAGAATTGGGTATCCTTTTAGTTAAACAAAAAATACAGTAGATGATAATTTTGAATCAGATGCTACTAGATAGGGAAAAATAGAGATGGTGTCTCTTAATGTCTTAGATGAGTTTTACTTTACAGAGTTGAGTTTTACTTTACCTGTTTTGGGACACACCTTGCGTGTGTTCAGTGGAATTCATTTAAAAGGGAGTAATAAAGTGTAGGGCTTCCCAGGTGGCTCAGTGGTAAAGAATCCACATGCCAATACAGGAGACGTGGGTTCTATCCCTGGGTCAGGAAGATCCTCTTAGAAGGAAATGGCAACCCACTCCAGAATTTTTGCCTGGGGAATCCCATGGACAAAGGAGCCCGGCGGGCTACAGTCCCTAGGGTCAAAAAGTGTCAGACATGACTGAAGCGACTTATCACGCACACATGTAGCTAATCTCCTCTGTAGTCTCATCTGTACTTTTACGTTTGCTCTCATAGGCGGTATATGTTTAAATGATGCCCTTCTCCTTCCCTGGAGGACTGTATTAGTGATTTAAAAAGAGTTCTGTACCCGCTCTCCTGTCACTGGATAATTTTATTTGCCATTCCCCTGGGGGCGTAGCCTGTCATTCTCAAAGCTTTTTTTGATTCTGACTTCGAGTTGCCTAACCTCTGGCTACCTGACCTCATGACTCTGAGCTAGGGGTGCAGATTTTGTTTTATCGCCTGCCACAAGTGGTGGATTATATGGGGTGATAGACACTGCATGAAACACCAGAGACTGCTGGTGGAAGGATGGTGGGTATATGAATACTGTGCTTTGGTCATGAAATGTCCTTACACAGAAAAAAATATTAACAACGGGGACTGTTAAGTTTTGAAAATGATAGTAAAGTGCTAGAGGAATCAATAAAATCAGGTCATAGTTCCTTGCTTTATGTGACACTTAATGTGAAAGTTTAAAGAATGTTCTTAGTCAGCCAAGATAGCCATTCCAAAGGTAAGTCATTTCCATATAGGGTAATGTGGGGAGTGACTGATTGTGTTTCATTTTCAGAGACATAGTTCTCTAGCTTAACTGGAATAGGCAACAGAAATAAAGAAGGACAAAGCAATCCATGACAAGATTGAATTTCCACTCCATATTTACTGGGATAGGACACTTCCTTCTTGAAGGAGACGGTCTTTTAATTTCAGGGACTGCCTCACATGGGTTTAACTAAGACCGTGTGTCTCATTCTAAATAAAGTTCTAGTCACAGGGCTTCCCATATGTCGCATTGGTAAAGAATCTGCCTACCAATGCAGGAGATGCAGGAGACTCTGGTTTGATCCTTGGGTCGGGAAGATCCCCTGGAGGAGGAAGTGGCAACCCACTCCAGTATTCTTGCCTGGGAAATCCCATGAACAGAGAGGAGCCTAGGGGGCTATAGTCCATGGGGTCTCAAACAATTAGACAAGATTGAGCAACTGAACAGGCACATAATATTATTTGAGTTTTTCTCCTTTAAGTTATAATATGTAGCATTTTCTAATCATAGTTGCATATTTAGTGTAAGTCTATTTGTTGGGTGCCAGATTATTTCATTTCATTCTTTCTCTGTTCCTTCCTTGTGATAGTTGGAGGCACAGTTTAATTCTTTGAGTAGGGGATGAGCCATCCTTCTGGCTGTGGGTGGAATGTGGTAATGATGTGACTTGCCTATCAGTCTGTGGGTGACTTAAGGGAAGCGCCCAGTTCATTGTAGTTGGGGATTAGTAAACATGAGACTTTATTTTTTGGGGGGTTCCAAAATCATTGCAGATGGTGACTGCAGCCATGAAATTAAAAGATGCTTGCTCCTTGGAAGAAAAGTTATGACCAACCTAGATAGCATATTAAAAAGCAGGACATTACTTTGCCAACAAAGGTCTGTCTAGTCAAAGCTATGGTTTTTCCAGTAGTCATATATGGATATGAGAGTTGCATCATAAAGAAAGCTGAGCCCCAAAGAACTGATGCTTTTGACCTGTGGTGTTGGAGAAGACTCTTTAGAGTCCCTTGGACTGCAAGGAGATCCAACCAGTCAATCCTAAAGGAAATCAGTCCTGAATATTGGGAGGACTGATGCTGAAGCTGAAACTCTAATACTTTGGCTACCTGATGCAAAGAGCTGACTCAT
This sequence comes from Okapia johnstoni, assembly GCA_024291935.2. NCBI lineage: Eukaryota > Metazoa > Chordata > Mammalia > Artiodactyla > Giraffidae > Okapia > Okapia johnstoni. Next base: position 100,952,382 of record CM044313.1, read on the forward strand.
TTGAAAACACGCTGATGCTGGGAAAGATTGAAGGCAGGAGGAGAAGGGGTCAACAGATAATCAGCAGCATGGCAGAGGGCACGACAGAGACATGCCACTCTATTTCTTCCCTTCCAGTGTGCAACCCTGTGACGCTGTTTCTTTTGGCTGGGCTGGAACAGCTGGCTTTAGTATGCGTGAAGTTTGAGAATAAATTTTGGAGAGGTGCTATGAGCTATTTTATTTATGGTTATCCAGTGTACACTGTTTTCAAATTATCACAGGATGAAACAAGAAATGCCTTTTATGAAGGGGAAAAAAAAAGAAGTCCAGATGGAAATTGTCATTTGCTATACGCTGGAATAAATATAGTGAGTAGGTACAGAACACTCTATTGTGGAAATATAAGCATCTTGTATGCCTTTTTATTTTTTTCCTTACTTGCAGATTGTTTTATTTACTTATTTATAATCTTTGAAAAGAGTAGCCTGGATCCTTTGCAAGATTAAAGACCAATGAGATGGAAATCCCTGTCCTGGGGTGATTGGCAGCTGACTGTCCTAGGAAACCAGATATTAAAACAGCTGTGGGGAAATGGAACAAAATGCTTTGAAAAGGTGAATAAAGAAAGGCCCTCCCTCTCTGGAACCCATGTAATATCAGAAAAATATTTATTAGTTGAACATATGATATTTCTAGTAAGAACTTAATATCTCACTGGAGTTCTTTATTATTATTTTTTACTTTCTTAAAAAATAGACTGATGCCACTGTATGATTTCTTTTGTCTTCTTATAGGTATAGGTAGGTGCTTATCTCTTAGTTACACGCTTTCCTTTCTTTAATAAAAACAAATGAAAGAGGCCGGAAAATAAAACCTCTAGCACTGACTTTTAATGAACAGTTTCTAAAAATGAAAACTTCTCATAGTAAAATAAAAGCTAAAAGGTTTTTTTTTCTATTGAGTTATTTTTATAGGAAGATACACAACATTTCTTATTAAAAGATTGCATCATGTCTCACATAGGAAAGAAAACCTCTAAGTAAAGCATGTAGGATCACACTTCATCTCAGGATGAAACCGCAGAGCAATGGGGAAGTCTTACTCCTTTGTTAAAACCGCAGTGTTTCTGGCAGTCTTTTTTTCCACCTGGAGACTTGGGTTTGAGCAGCTGCATGAACGGTGGATGGGTGCCATCCTGGATTCGAGGCCATCTCAGCCTCTGTCTGAGGCACTTTCGCTCTGTGGCCAAGTGTGTTGGATCATTTCTCAACACCTCCTCCGGGGCAGGGGGGAGGAGTAGTTTTCTGCAGGGGAGGAACTTAGTCACAAAGGTTTAAGATGTGAAGGTCTCAAGGTCAACCCTTAAGTCACTTACAGGCTGTTGCCCAGGAGCCTCTGTCTCCTCCACACTCAGGTAAGGGACTCTTCCAGGTGTGGAGTGGGTGGGACAACTTTGGGCTGGGAGTGTGCGCTGGATATCAATGGATGGACAGATGGACAGAGGACCTAGGTTTTAGTCCTTGCTCAGCCATAAACTCAGATCCCCAGAGTTTTTGTTATATTTTATCCCTGGATAACTCTGCTGGTGACTTGGTGGTCCAGCTTTGCCTGCAAAGGGCTTTGGACCCCAATAGATGAGAGGGCCAGCCTAGATTTCTCACTAGGATACTTGACCCTGAAGATTTAGAGAAAAAGACATGTTTGGGTGAGTGGTTATCTTTTGCCTTTTCTGCTGAATTGTTTTCATGTGTCTGTAGTCATGTCTCCAAACTGATTGATGATAAAGTGCACTTTTATGGATCTGTTGATTAGCCCGGGTACCCAGGGATAATTGAAGGGCGACTGGTTGGCACCAGGACAGCTGTGTTCTAGTTTCAGCTCCGTTGTCGACTAGCTGTGTGGTTCTCTGGCCAAAGACTTTCCCTCTAGGGGCCTCAGTTTTCATTTCTGTGAGAAGAGAAGGTTGAAGTAAAATCAGTGGTTTCTAAACTGTTTAGATTGACCCCAGATTTTCTCCAGAGTGCTCTGTGGTGTGGGGTCGAGTCTCTTGAAAATAGGGTTCTGTTGTTAGAAAAAATTTGAAAATCAGCAGGTCAAATGTTTCTATAGCTCTGTATGGACCTATGACATTTATGCAGGAAGTGTTACTTACACATTTATGAAAAATATACACATTACAAAAAGTATGACATAAAATTGCTTTGGAACTGTCTTCATTTAGAGTGTCTACAAAGTGGAGTGGTTACTATGACCTTAGGCATGTTTCTTAATGCCTCAATTTCCTCATCTGTGAAAAGATGACAGTAACTTTTGGTGATGGCAGTGTCGATGTGGATTCACTCTGATGGGGGAGGTTGATGATGGGGAAGGCTGTGCACGTGTGATCTCAGGGAGCATAAGGGAAATTTTTGTGTCTTTTTCTCAATTTCGCTGTGAAACTAAAGCTGTTTTAAGAATATGAGTTAATATATTAATTATAATTAATATGGAGAGAATTAATATAAAGTTTATTAATTTAAAAAGAAGACAATGATGATAGTCATGGTTTCATTGAGTTGTTATGGGGCAAGATCATGATAACTGTAAAATATTAAGAACAGTGCCTGGCATCTATTAAGTACTTTGTAAGCGTTAAATAAGTTAACGCTCATCCACTAGAAAACTTGTTTTGTAACATGGAGAGAATTTCTGCAATTCGTGGAACAGTTTTAGTCTCTTTTCTGTGTCTAATGTCTTTTCACTTTGGCTTCATAGGTTGGTAGGCTAACAGTTTGTATAGAGTGGATGTTGTAGGTCAAGAGAACAACTTGAGCCAGTTTTGGAGATGTAGAAGTTCTAGAAGGAAAAGTCTAGTGTAGGTAAGAAGTGTGGGAAGTTGGGAAAATTGAGTGGGCTTCTGTCCAAGAAGAGGGTTGCTTGTGCTGGAGCCCAGTCAAGGTCCTTAGGATTCCTTGCTGTAGAAATTATACCTTCCGGCTAATGGTAGTGGTGATCAAGGTAGTAGTAGTAATGATGGTGGCAGTGCTGGTGCTGATGGTGGTGGTGATGGTGAGGTGGAGGTGTTGTTGTTGTTGATGGTTGTGGTGGTGGTGATGGTGTGGTGGTGATGGAGGTGTTGGTAGTGATGGTGGTGGTAATGGTGTGATGGAGATGTTGGTGATGGTGTGGTAATGGTGATGGTTGTGGTGATGGTAGTGATGGTGGTGGTAATGGTGTGATGGAGATGTTGGTGATGGTGTGGTAATGGTGATGCTTGTGGTGATGGTGGTGGTGAAGGTAATGATGGTGGAGGTGGTGGTGATGGTAGTGATGATGATGGTGGTGGTGGTGGTGGTGGTGGTGAGGTGGTGATGGTAGTGATGATGATGGTGGTAGTGGTGGTGGTAGTGATGATGGTGGTGGTGGTGGTGGTGAAGGTGATGATGGTGGAGGTGGTGGTGATGGTAGTGATGATGATGGTGGTGGTGGTGGTGAAGGTGATGGTGGTGGTGGTAGTGGTGGTGGTGTTATCTTAAGTAACCACCCAGAGCTCACAAGCATCTGGAGGCTCCATGCCAACTGCCAAGGAAAGGCTCAGTTAACTCTTGTGGAAGGCAAAAGCACTGCTTAGCTGCAGAGAGAGAAGAGAAGAAAGCGGGCGATAGTCAATAAACTGCCTTTATTCTTTTTCTTCATGGCTGACCCCTGTGAAGGTCTTGCAGCCTCTTCCGTAAGTGCATACTTGACTTGTAATTCCATTACCATCTGCGGAGCAAAACCAAAGCAGTCAGGTAGCTGAGGGATCAAAGTACACTTTCTCTGGACATTCACAATTTTTGTTCATGTTTTTGAAGTGGATTAGATGTGGACTTTGCTTACAAATTTTGACAATATTCATTTCATTTACCAAACTGTTCTATCCCTGTTACTGTGGTAACAAGCACATTTATCTGGCTTCCATTATATAACTTTTTTGTGAAACCAACGTTTCATTGTGGTGAAATTGTATGTTGTAGGGACTCAGGAAACAGTTTTGATTAATACGTGTAGCACATTCTATTTACAGGATCCTATTGGCATAGTAAGTAGACAAGAAAATTGAAGTATGAAGAAAAGATTGAAATGTTCCCTTTTTATGTTTAGTTCTTTTGTTCTGTCATAACTCAGAAACTTCTTTGAGATTATAACTTTGTATATAGCAGTGATTCTTAGGGGAGAGGGAGGGTAAATTGCACCCCCATCCACCTGCCCAAACCAGGGATATTTGTCAGTATCTAGGGATATTTGGGGCTTCCCTGGTGGCTCAGTGATAAAGAATCTGACTGCAATGCAGGAGACCTGGGTTCAATCCCTGAATTGGGAAGATCCCCTGGAGGAGGGCATGGCTACCCACTCCAGTATTCTTGCCTGGAGAATCCCATGAACAGAGGACCCTGGTGGGCTATGGTCCATGGGGTCACAAAGAGTCAGACATGACTGAGCATGCATGGGTTCCTGTCTTCTGCTGGCCTGTCAAGTGAGCGTGTAAGATGCAGGCAGTGTGTGATTATGGGAGCTGTACTGGGGCCCCTCTTACAGACATTGTCTGTCCGCATGTTCTCCAGGTGGTCTGTTCAGCAGTAAGGAGTGATGGGTGATATGGTAGAGAATCTGGAATATTCAGAGCCCCCCTTGTAAAAGGCTATGAAAACTAATTCATAATTACTGACCCTTAGCAGGTCACCAGGCACCCTGGTGACCTCTTGCACGTATTAGCTCATTTGAGTGAGTGAAGTTGCTCAGTCGTGTCTGACTCTTTGTGATCCCATGGACTGTAGCCTATCAGGCTCCTCCGTCCATGGAATTTTCTAGGCAAGAGTACTGGAGTAGGTTTCCATTTCCTTCTCCAGGGGATCTTCCCAACCCAGGGACTGAACCCATGTCTCCCGCAATGCAGGCAGATGCTTCACCGTCTGAGTCACCAGGGAAGCCCTTGCAATTGCCCAGTGAGGTGAGCATGGTAGCCTTACTTCACCTTACAGAGCTGGCATAACGGTAGTTCTGTGTTTGATTCAGGGCTGCCCAGCTCCAGCACTGTATTCTTCTGACTGTGTCTCTCCAGTAGAACCTCATTGGCTTTTATACATTATAAGTCATTCTACTCAATGGGAATGAAGGGAGGTGACCAGGTTTGGAAGGAACACTCTCCTGGGCCTTCAGAAACTCACCTTTAAATATGGCTTACAATGCCCATGGGGTTGCAAGAGTTGGACCCGAGTTAGTAACTAAACCACCACCACCATGCCTTAAAATTAAGCAAGGTGCTGTCATATAAATGGAAAGCCTGACAAGCCCTGAGTTAGAGACTTCCTGGCCCCTGGATAATAGGGAAGGTTTTTGTGAGAGCACACAGGATGGTCTGCAGTGTGGGATTCCTGCAGAATCTTGGGTCTCTGGTGAGACCATTTCTCTGTGAAGCCATTTCTAAGTGTTACTCAAATTCTCTGAAGGGACTGAAATGCCATAACAAGAAGGGTGTTAAGAACACCCTGCTTTGTTTCCTGACGTGTGCAAACAGAGTCTCCGAGGACTTTCCTGAGTTGGCTGCCCGGGCCTGTTGTTTCAGGGTGGGATAAAACAATGAATATCTTGATTAGCCTTTGGTAACCCTAGAAGTTGCATCCAAAACACATGGCTCCTTATTAAATCAGGGAGAGAACATACCTGAGAGCTAGTTCCTTTCTTTTCACTGTTTCTCTGGGTGGCCGGATAATCCCTTCTGGAATCTTGTACCTGTTGGAAACAGGGAGACGGTGAAGCCAGCTCATCGCTTGTTGGTTTACAGTTGGGATGCCAGTATCCCCCTTACCTGAGTTCACCATCAGAGGTCACCTGAGATGGTCCACCTGGAAGGCCTTAGTGTTTGTTCATTCATTTGTGGTTATTTTCATTCTGTAATCTGAAGAACCAGCTATGAGAGGTTAGTCTAATCATGAGTTCTTCCTAATAAGAGGAAATTATTTGTCTTGAAATTTTGTGCCAATGGGACACTGAAATGATCCTTAATCAGAGGAGACTTCTAATCACTCATCATTGCAAATACACATTTCAAGATGATTTGATTAAATATGGAATCTAGTGATATAGTGTAGAGATTTCGAGCTAAGTCTTATAAATGGTTTAGCTTTGGGTTAGAGATTTGTCACTCATATTAGAACGTTATGGGTGCCTAAGCTACGATTTTAGTCCTGTTTTTCTCATATGTATATCTATCTATCTATCTATCTATATATGTACACAAATATATATGGCCCCTGGATGATAGGGAAGATTTTTGTGAGAGCACGCAGGATGGCCCACAATGTCGGATTGCTGCAGAATCTTGGATCTTGGATGAGACTGTTTCTCTGTGAAGCCATTTCTAAGTGTTACTCAAATTCTCTGAAGGGAACAAAATGCTGTAACAAGCAGGGCATTGAGAACACCCTGCTTTGCTTCCTGACGTGTGCAAACAGAGTCTCATACAAACAGTATATATACACAAACACTATTTTTGCTTGGAGAATCCCATGGACAGGGGAGCCTGGTGGGCTACAGTCCATGCGGATCACAAAGAATCGGATATGACTGAGAAACTAACACTTTCACTTTCATATATATACATGTTGTTATTGTTCAGTAATTCAGTTGTGTCTGATTTTTTTCGACCCCAGGGACTACAACACACCAGGCTTCCCTGTCCTTCACCATCTCCCAGAGCTGGCTCAAACCCATGTCCATTGAGTCACTGATGCCATCCAACCATCTCATCCTCCGTCGTCCCCTTCTCCTCTTGCCTTCAATCTTTCGCAGCATCAGGGTCTTTTCCAATGAGTCAGCTCTTCACATAAGGTGGCCAAAGTATTGGAGCTTCAGCATCAGTCTTTCCGATGAATATTCAGGGTTGATTTTCTTTAGGATTAACTGGTTTGATCTCCTTGCAATCCAAGGGACTCTCAAGAGTCTTGTCCAACACCACAGTTCAAAAGCATCAATTCTTTGGCACTCAGCCTTCTTTATGGTCCAACTCTCACATCCATACATGGCTACTGGAAAAACCATAGCTTTGACTGTATGGACCTTGGTTGGCAAAGTAATGACTCTGCTTTTTAATATGCTGTCTAGGTTGGTCAGAGTTGTTCTTTCAAGGAGCAAGCATCTTTTAATTTCATGGCTGCAGTCACCGTCCTCAGTGATTTTGGAGCCCAAGAAAATAAAATCTGTCACTGTTTCCATTGTTTCCCCATATTTGCCATGAAGTGATGAGACCAGATGCCATGATCTTCATTTTTTGAATGCTGAGTTTTAAGCCAGCTTTTTCACTGTCTTCTCTCTATCAGATGTTTTAGACAGATCTGATTTACTTTAGATTGACTGTTTTGATCTCCTTGCAGTCCAAGGGACTGTCAAGAATCTTCTCCTATATCACAGTTCAAAAGCATCAATTCTTCAGTGCTCAGCTTTCTTTATATTTATGACTTTGATTGTAGGAAAAAAAATAATTGATGTTCCTGCTTAGTTTAACCTCACGACAGGCAGCTAAATGAAAACATGTATCACCATGGTTAAGGGAAATATGACCACCCTGGGTTTCATGGTTGAGGAAATTAACCTAAAGGCCATATATATGTCTTCTAAGGAGGATTCAAGTAAGACACAGAACCTGTCTTAGAACTCGGATGTCAATGCCTTGTATCACTTTTACTCTGTTTCCAATAGCAGAGGGGAGAGCTGTGTCTGTAAAGTTTCTGTTTCTCTTTTCTCTCACCCTCTTCTTCTGTTTTATTAAGTTGTTTGTTTCAAAGGCTTAGGCCTCTGAGCACTGATAGGGAACACTCCATGAAAAAGATTGACCCATTTTTCAACAGAGTATGATATGGCTTGAAATGAGGTGTTCCAGTTTTCATTACAGTGTAGCAGCAGATGTGTGTTAATCATTGCATGCTAGTCAGTATGAGATGATGCATGTAAAGAATTCAATATTATAATCTTCACAGCAACCCATGGGGAAAGTACAGTTAATATCCACATTTCATAATGAGGCAGTTGAGCTTTAGAGAGGTTGAGTAACTTGCCCAGAGTCACTCAGCCAGCACAGGGCAGAAACTCTGGAAGCCTGATCAGGAGCTGGGCTTATCAGCCATGCCTGTACCTCTTCATTTATCTCATAAACACTGGCTGGGTCTCCATAGTGTTTAGTATCTAAGTTCTCTATTATGATTAAAAAAAAAAGAGGTCTACTAATTAGACAGTCTCTGCCCATGGCCTGTTGCAGTATCCATGAAGAATTATATCCCTTTGCAAGTGGAATGATAAAGGGTATATGCAGTGGCTTTTGAGTGCAAGGTTGAAGGAAGATCTCATTCTTGTGGGGGATGAGAGTGGGTGAATCACCACACTTTTGCAGATATATCTGTGGTCGGTCTTCACAGGATAGGAGGAGTTGTAGATAGAAAGTTGTGGTTGGAAGAAAGTATCTTAGTATAAAGAGGGAAAGGGATGTGTAGATATGAACATGCTAGTGTCTCAAGAATGATAAATCATGTGTGGTACCTGGTGGAAGGTGAGGCAGTAGTTTGGAGTAAGATAGTTTGTGTCTTGCCAGCCATACTCAGGGACTGTCCACAGGATCAAGTGCAGAGGGTCGGGACAGAGGTGGTTAAGCCATGTTGAGAATGTTGTTGTTGTTCAGTTGCTAAGTCATGTCCGACTCTTTGTGACCCCATGGACTGCAGCACGCCAGACTTCCCTGTCCTTCACTATTTCCCGGAGTTTGCTCAAATTCATGTCCATTGAGTCAGTGATGCTATCTAACTATCTCATCTGCTGCTGCCCCCTTCTCCTCCTGCCTTCAGTCTTTCTCAGCATCAGGGTCTTTTTCTAAGGAGTCAGTTCTTCGCATCAGGTGGCCAGACTTAGGAGCTTCAGCTTCAGCATCAGTCCTTCCAATGAATATTTAGAGTTGGCTTCCTTTCGGATTGACTGGTTTGATCTCTCAGCAGTCCAGCAGACTCTCAAGACTCTTCTTCAGCACCACGATTCGAAAGCGTCAGTTCTTCAGTGCTCAGCCTTCCTTATGGATGGAAGAAAAAGAGAAAAACCAGTCATGATTCAGCGAGAACAGTGGCTGGGGCAGGGAGAGAAGGGCATTCAGCGTGGACCATCAATACATGCCTGACGTTGTTTTGGGAACATCAAAAGCATGAGCTTATCTGTTCCCCACATAAACCATGACCATTCAATGGCCCTAGAGTTCTAGATGAGAAAAGAAAGTTGGCCAAGGTTAGGAAACTTCCAGAGTTCTCAAGCTAGACGTTAGAATGAATTCAAACTCAGAACTGTCTGATTCCAGAAGTTGTTGGAAAGACCTGTGGAATAATTCGATTTGCATGGTGGAATTGGAGATAAAGTTGTAGCATCTCTTCTGAAACTGAGGGTGAGGTTGAAACATGCCACTTCTAAAAATTCCAGAGAAGTATTGACAGATGAGATAAGATATCAAAGTCCTTTGTTGCTCTGTGATTGTATGTTTACGTGGAACTAATTAGTCCTTGGCTGTGAGCAAAGTCACTTCATTTATTAATTGTAAGATATCAGGGTGTTTTGTGGCTCCTTCTTCATGAGTCTTGACATTGAAAAGAGTGGACCAAAAGAAATGGATTGAGACATCTGTGTGTGTGTGTTTGTGTGTGTGTGTACGTTAGTTGCTCAGTCATGTTGGACTCTGCTGCCCCGTGGACTGTAGCTAACCAGGCTCCTCTGTCCATGGTATTCTCCAGGCAAGAATACTGGAGTGGATTATCATTTTCTTCTCCTGGGGATCTTCCCAACCTAAGGATTAAACCGAAGTCTCCCACATTGCAGGCAGATTGTTTGCCATGTGAGCCACCAGGGATGCCCACGTTTTAAGCACGTGGGCTACAGCAAAGAAAGATGCGATTTTTCTCACTGTAGACCACTGCAGAGGACTGTCTGGCAGTCCATATGTGGGGCCCACTGGGACTGGAGCAGGCCTGCCTTTAATTTATCAGGGCTGCTGAAGGCAGTGCTGGCCTGCGCAGAGGCAGAGTTCTAGAAGGAAAAGAAGCAGCTGTATGTTAGGGCTGAGTTGTGCTTAGCTAACACCCCTGGGCTCCTCGTCCTTGGAATTTCTTCAAAAAACTCTTGTGCAGGGTGGATCCTGTCCTGAAAATCCCCCCATGGGTTAAGAATCTTGCTTGGTGGTCCAGGAGTTGATATGTAAAGATACGCTGGCTAGAGATTTATGGAGGATTGTGATTAGGGGAAAACAGAACTCCTTCTTGGTCTGAAATGCTAATTTGACCATTACAGCACTCAGTTACCTCCTGCTGTGGGGACAGGGGAGCAGGCTGGTGAGACTGATATTTAAAGGCTGAGAAGAGGACCAGGGACCGCTGATTTGAGCCATCGTGCAGGTGTTGGGTGACGGAGGCTTCACAGAACTGTGGTCCCTGGGGGGAATTCTCGGATCCCAAAGGAGCATGTTTCAGAATCAAGGGTGGATATGGAAGAAAATATTCCTATTGGCTGACATGGAGCACTAGATTCTTAGTCTTCTTAGCACTATGTATACACTGTTTAAGTGACATGTCCAAGTACATGGCCACAGTATTTGCAGATGCCACCAGCCACCTTTATGCTCTTTAGTTCTTCCATTTATTCTCCTCTTTGGAGAAAGAACAATCCTGGAAAAACCCTCCTTGGGTCTCTAACTGAATTGCTTTCACTTTGGAAACACACTGGGAAAAGAATAGGAAGTTCTATTAAAATATGTTTGGGTGAAGGAAGCATGGGTATGGTCTCTGGGGATTGTCCAAGGGTGTGCATGACACACCGGGGATGTCAGCTTGGAGCCAGGCCTCCACTAATGCTGTTAGTAAGTAATAGAATATAAGTAATATAAATGAGGAGGTAATTTCTGATGGTGGATAATATAAATTATAAAGTAATTTTTCATTATAAATAGTGAAAGATATTTAAATTTATTGCAGAGTTAGTTATTTTGTGAATATGTAGGTGGCAGCAAGCTATCTGGATAATCAGTGCATTTCAACCTAAAAATGTGCTTTGGGTTCCAACTGTTGAATAACAATGTCAAGTTCAGATTAGGTTTTGTATAGCTTTTACTTTTTTATTTACCAGTAACTCATCTACCAATGCTTCGCATTTATGTCAGCAGAAGGGGAACCTAGTGGATGAAAATCTCCATATATAAAGAACTCTCTTCTTACTTTTGGGGTCCCCACCATCACTGCCAGGGTGTTCCAGATGACTCTGTGGTAAAGCATCTCCCTGCCAATGCAGGAAACATGCGTTCGATCCCTGGGTCGGGAAGATCCCCTGGAATGGGAAATGGTAACCCTCTCCAGTATTCTTGCCTGGAAAATTCCATGGACAGAAGAACCTGGCAGGCTACAGTCCATGGGGTTGCAAAGAGTTCAACACAACTGAGCAGACAGCATGTAGGACATTCCACGTTTTCTTTTTCCAATCAACTATGTGATAGACTCACACTGTGTCCTCCTTTGGGACTGTTATGAATCATTCTGCTATCGCCATTCATGTACAAGTTTTGGTGTAGGTATATGATTTAATTTTTCTTAGGCACGTACCTAGAGGTGGAAATGTTGGATCATTGGCATTCATTTCTACAGAGAGACAAATAGTGTAGTTGTTGTTGTTCAGTGTTCAGTCTCTAAGTTGTGTCTGACTCTTTGTGACTCCACAGACTGCAGCACGCCAGGCTTCCCTGTTCTTTATCATCTCCTGGAGTTTGCTCAAACTCATGTCCATTGAGTCCAGGATGCCATCCCGCCATCTCATCCTCTGTCGTCCCCTTCTCCTCCTGCCCTCAATCTTTCCCAGCATCAGGGTCTTTTCCAATGAGTCAGCTCTTCGCATCAGGTGGCCAAAATATTGAGCTTCAGCTTCAGCATCATTCCTTCCAATGAATAGTCAGGGTTGATTTCCTTTAGGATTGACTGGTTTGATCTCCTTGCTGTGCAAGAGATTTCTTCAGAGTCTTCTCCAGCGCCATAATTTAAAAGCATCAATTCTTAGATGCTTAGCCTTCTTTATGGTCCAGCTTTCACCTCCATACATGACTGCCGGAAAAATAGTTTAGTACCATATTGTATTTGAAATGTAACATACACTTTACACATTTTTAAATGTGGGACTTTCTCCAGTGGGGTGCATTATTACTGTGGCTACAAAATAATCAGCCTACCTAAAGCAGTAAATCAGAAGACCATTGGCAACACAGGATTGTATGAGGGATTTTCAGTCAAACACATGTGATTTCAGGTTCTGGCACCAGTCCTTTCTAGACTGCTGATAACCTGCAGCCAGAAGACTGAGTTCTCTGAGTCATAATATCTTTACTGGATAAAACTCAGGTCTATGATCTGCAAGCTCTCATAGTTTTCTCTGAAGATTTTCTTGTCATTGCATGCAGAAAATGGTAACATTTCGTGGGTAGGTTTGGTAGCTTTTCAGTCTCCAAGTTGTGTCTGACTCTTAGAGTGGTGACTTTTCGCCTGGAAGCTGACACCTGGATTGCAACTCTTTAGTATCTTAAGTCAAACTAGGCTGCTTGGCTGTACCTCTCAGCTGCTAGGAAATTGTTTTCTCAATGTGTCTGCACTCTTGCCTTTTCTTATAACCTCTTCTGTTCTAATCTCTGAGAATCACCATTAACCACTAGAGAAAAATATTGGACAATAAGCTTTTGAAGGGATATGGTCTTGCTGTATTTTATTTTCAGTATGGCATGTGGGAGAGACTCACAGGATGAATGAAGACTCCAGCAATGTGGTCTTACACTCTAGCTCTGAATTTCATTTAGGAAGTTATGGATGAGCACCACAGACACCCTTCATGTGATCTCCCGTTTGATGCCACAGTGTTGTCATAGCTTTTCTAGGCTTTGGAACATCATCCTGCTTTTCTCGATTTGTTTTTTCCATGCTGGCTGCAGCTCAGATGGTAAAGAATCCTCCAGCAATGCGGGAGACGTGGGTTTGATCCCTGAGTTGGGAAGATCCCCTGGAGAAGGGAACAGCTACCCACTCCAGTAATGAAGAATTGAATGTCCTGGAGAATTCCATGGACAGAGGAACCTGACGGGCTACAATCTGTGGGGTTGCAAAGAGTCAAACAAGACTGAGCGACTAACACACACACACACACACACACACACACACACACACACGCACGCACGCACACACACACACATACAGAGAAATGGGCTTCCCTGGTAGCTCAGATAGTAAAGAATTTGCCTGCAATGTGGGAGACCTGGGTTTGATCCCTGAGTTGGGAAGATACCGTGCAGAAGGGAAAGGCTACCCACTCCAGTATTCTGGCCTGAACAGTCCCATGGACAGAGGAGCCTAGCAGCCTACAGTCCATGGAGTCACAAAGAGTCAGACACGACTGAGTGACTAACACTTTCACTTTCAAGCTGGCTTCATGTGATCTTGGGTCAATATGCTGACTAGGTGGTTGTTGTTCAGTCGCTAAGTTGTGTCTGACTCTTTACGATCCCATGGACTGCAGCATGCCAGTCTCCTCTGTCCATGGGGTTTCCCGGGCAAGAATACTGGAGTAGGTTGCCACTTCCCATTCCAGGGGATCTTCCCGACCAAAGGATTGAACCCCTGTCTCCTGCATCTTCCGAATTAGCAGGCGGATTCTTTGCTGCTGAGTCACCAGGGACCTGCTGCTTAGGTAACATATCTAAATTAAATTCTGCTCTCCTACCGTGAGCAAAATCTTCGGCCGTGTGGAATTTCCTCCAGAGAGTGGGTATGTCTTGTTGTATTGTGTTTTTCTGTGAAGTTAATTGCACTGACCCACTCTTCTCATTGAAGGGGACCACTCAGATGCAGTAGGTGCTTCTGAGTTTAGGAACGCTTTTTAGACGGCAACCTAGCTCTGATGAGGTACAAGAATCTGGCCTTTTTAAAAATAATTAAAGGTTGTTTTCGAAACCGTCTCCCCTGTTCTTGCTAGTATCTTCAAGCATGGCATGTGTTACAGATACGCAGAAACTGGACTGATGCGAGTTGCTTCTGTCCTCTGCTGAATTGACTGAGTCAGAGAGGGAGTTTATAGCTCCAGTTCATCTTTTTTTAAAATATTTTTTAAACTTTTAATTTTGTTTTGGGGAGAGCTGATTAACAGTGTTGTAGTAGTGTCAGGTGAACAGTGAGCAGACTCAGGCATACATATACATGTGTCCGCTCTCCCCCAAACTCCCCTCCTACCCAGGCTGCCACGTGACATCCCGCATTCATCTTGATTCCTCTCTGTAGTATTTTCTCAAAGAATACGGAAACATTTCTGATGATGACCTCACATGCCCATCTGCAGGAAACTTACAAAAACAACCCTCAAAAGGATTCAAAAATTACGCCAAGCCACACGTCTCAGACCATTCTAATGATTGTGTGTATTTCCCTCCAGACGTTATTCGTAACAATTCAGATCTCCGAGGCTGTGTCTAACAATAACTGAGTGCTTACAGTGGGGCTAGCATTGTTCTCAGCATTTCATATTGATTAAAACATTAAGTCCTCAAAGGTTATCCCCACTTGAAGATGGAAATAGACTCCATACTGAAAGGTTGTTTGCTGAACCACGAAAAGACGTCGGGGTTCTTGGCCTCTGGAGGAGAAGAATTCAATCCGGGGCCAGAGACGAGGCTTGACTGCTCAGAGCTTTTGTGTAATAAAGTTTTATTAAAGTATAAAAGGGATAGAGAAAGCTTCTGACATAGGCATCAGAAGGGGGCAGAAAGAGTACCCCCTTGCTACGGTTAGCAGTGGAGTTATATACTCTAAAATAACAGTATTGGCCAGGTTAATCCAGAGACTGGCCTCAGGCAGGATACATTATTGTTATATAATCTTTGTAAAGACAGACCTACTCCCGTAATTTACATTTTAAGATAACAGAATTAGAATCCAGAGAGTTTAATCCAGAGACTGTCTTCAGGCAGGATATATTATTGTTATATAATTCTAAGGAATGTAGAGAGAAAAGAAAATGTTTGTCCTTTCTTCCTCCTGTCCAGGAGATTCTCCAGGCAAGAATACTGGAGTGGGTTGCCATGCCTTCCTCCAGGGGATCTTCCTGACTTAGGGATTGAACCCACATCTCTTATGTCTCCTGCATTGGCAGGGGGGTTCTTGACCACTAGTACCACCTGGGAAGCCCAAGCTTTCTTCCATAACTTGCCTCATCCCCTCCAATGTTATCTCTGTGGGCAGTGAGCTGCTGTTTGTGGTCCTGCAGCTATAATCAGAGAGAACTGTTTGAATTTTCCAGAATAGTGAGATTAAACATTTTGCCTTGCTTAGTATGGTATTACAGAAAGCACATCACTTTCATGTAGGTACTCAACCAGAAACACAGTCTACTGCTTATCGACAAAACAAACATGTGAGCTAACTTTCCTGAGTGATTTCACAGTGGGTGCTATTTACCAAGCTAAAGGGGGCAACTTTGAGGACAAAACACAGGAATGCCATGTCAAGTTTGGAAAACATTTGTCAAAGCCTGTGTGCCTGATCATTAATTTTCTGTCTAAGCAGAAGGCTTTGCATATTACACCTTATAGTCTAGGCTGATAAGACCAATCCCGTTTGCTTAGGTTAGAGTGAAGTTTCCCTTTTTTTTCCCAGGTAAAATGAGTATAGTAAGTAAAGGCCTTGCAGGTCCCAGTTGCAGAAGTGTCTGTCGCTGACTCACAGTTTATACCTGTGTATCCTATATTTTCATCATAAGTGTTCTTCACCTGATTTTAAATGAGAATAGTAGGGATTTCCTGTTGTGTTTGGAAAATTCTTATGTGAAGTTGGCATCTGCTCTGTCAGTAGTTTCACCTTCTCGTCACCCCCTCTGTAAACCCGCCTTGCTTTCTGTCCTGCGCTCAGCTCCCGTTCTCCCATCATTCTGTATCCCTGCTCCCCAGTGAGTCAGCCTGAACTCAATCTACGGATGGAACTTAGCCCCAGTCTCATTAGCTAATCCAGAAAACTCGTCTCACCCCGTTCACTTATCTTAAACCTAAATATTAATAATTTTACTTGCTCTAAGTTACAAACTAAATCAATGCTTGTTGAAATTTCAAACAATACAGAAGAATAGTCTCATCTCTTTAGGGTCTGTATATATGCATTAATATATGATATTTGTTTTGCTCTTTCTGACTTACTTCACTCTGTATAATAGGCTCTAGGTTCATCCATCTCATTAAAACTGACTTAGAGGACAACAGTGGAGATGCAGACATAGAGAACAGACTTGTGGACACAGTTGGGGAGAGAGAGAGTGGGACGAATTGAGAGAGTAACTTGGAAACATATCCATTACCATATCTAATAGATAACCAGTGGGAATTTTATTTCTGACACAAGGAACTCAAACCTGGTACTCTGTGATAACCTAGAGGGGTGGAATGGAGCAGGAGGAGGGATGGGATATATGTATACCTATGGCTAATTCGCGTTGATGCGTGTCAGAAACCAACACAATCTTGTAAAGCAATTATCCTCCAGTTAAAAAGAAATAAATTACAAAATATAGACAAATATAAATTACCCTCCACTTCCTGGGAGTAATCAAAGTTTTCTTTACCTACAAACATACAAGTATAAAAATCATCTGGCTTTTTTCAGTCAAGAATGGAGTCCTTCTTTTTCTCTTCTTTCTCTGCATAGATAAGTAAACGTCTACATTTTATTTTTTCAGCATCATTGAATTCTTGTGTCTGTGTGTAGAGTTTTGCTACATCAGTTTTACAAGCTGTGTACTATTTAACAGTATGGATGTGCCGTGATTTATTTGATTTCATTATAAAAGTAACTTTGGTCTTTTCGCTTCTAGCAGATAAATGTGTTTACTACCCCCATTCTCAGGAAATTCTACCCTGAGATTTTTCTTCTATTTCTCTGCCAAAATGTGATCATTCTAGTTCATTTATACAATTCCCAGGCTTCCAAAACTCATCTGTTCCTCAGCCTCCTCCTATATTAGCTGGATATTCTTTCCACTGTTTGTAAGTGATTGGTTGTTCCTTTCCTTCAAAAAATATTAGATCATCTCTAAGTGCAAAAAAAAAATGTGGTGGGCTTTGAGGGGCTCTATAGGCTTCCCTGATAGCTCAGTTGGTAAAGAATCACCTGCAGTGCAGGAGACCCCGGTTTGATTCCTGTGTCGGGAAGATCTGCTGGAGAAGGGATAGGCTACCCACTCTAGTACTCTTGGGCTTCCCTGGTGGCTCAGCTGGTAAAGAATCCGCCTGCAGTGCAGGAGACCTGGGTTCGATGCCTGAGTTGGGAAGATCCCATGGAGAAGAGAACGGCTACCCACTCCAGTATTCTGGCCTGGAGAATTGCATGGACTGTACAGCCCATGGGGTCTCTAAAGAGTCAGACATGATTGAGTGACTTTCACTTTCACTTTAAGGGGCTATAGTAATGTGTGTGGCACAGGGTCTCGTGGGTGGCCCTGCCACACAGCAAAAGAAGCCAGATTATAAGATGAGGTGAGCTGATGGCCATGCAGACAGTTGCTTCCCAAGGAGGCCTGGTGGAGGGCCCTTGCTTCTCGCTGGGGAAATGGTAATGGACAGAGGGGAACTCGTGAGTGATATGGACATCAGAGGAGGCATGGGGCTCTAACAGAGACATGGAAAAGAGCGTGTGGTCCAGGCAGAGGGTGTAAATGGAAAAGCAGGGGAGTGGATGGGGCTGAATTGGTCAAAGTGACTAGATCATGGGAGGCGTTGAAGCAGTGAAATTCCTCCATTGCTCTTTTCATGTTTACTCACTTCCACATTAGCAGCGCTGTGAAGTTTCTGTTTACATTTCCTTCCTTGTTTTTTAAATACATTTTTTATGTCTTATTCACATTTTTAAACTGTCTTGCAACGTATTTCTACAGTTCTTATTTTTGTAATTGTATAATTGATTTACAATATTGTGTTTAAATATTGTTTTAACAAATTCAGATTATTCTTTAGTTTTGTATATTTTCAATAAATATCAATGTGCATGCACGCGTGCTAAGTTGCTTCAGTTGTGTCCAACTTTTTGAAACCCTACAGATTGTAGCCCGCCAGGCTCCTCTGTCCACGGGACTCTCCAGACAAGAATACTGGAGCGGGTAGCCATTCCCTTTTCCAGGGGATCTTCTTGACTCAGGGATCGAACCTGCGTTGGCAAGATGGTTCTTTACCACTAGTGTTACCTGGGAATCCCAAATATTGATTTACTGTATTATATATTATTCTTGACTTTTTCTGTCACCAAAATGTTTCTGATATTTGTTTACATTGCATGTAGCTGGTCCCCATCCATTTTCCCCGTGATATAACATACCATAAACTTTCCCATTCTCTCAGTGGACACCTCTGTTCTTTCCCGTTTTTTGCTATTATGAAAAATGCTGCTGTGAATGTTCTTTTACACGCTTCCTGGGGAGATGTGGAATTTTCCTAAGGCCGAGGCCGCCCACCATCGCAGCTCTTTTTAAACCATGAACTGGTTTTATCATCCCTTTGTAGGAAGACACTAATTTGGTAACTGGAGGGTTTTTTTTTCCCTGCAAATTTTAAGAAAAGTTTTAAAAATAGCCCTTATTTGTTTATTAAAACTTTTTGGTGCTTCCTAATTGCTAGGGAGTTATCTATGTTCTTTCAAATTAACTCATGTGATCTTAAGCCATGGCTTTTTTCTCCATTTGACAGATAATGGATCCTGAGGCATCAGGCAATTATTGTTGGAGCTAAGTGAAACCCAGGCAGTCTAGGTCCAGAGTCTGTGTGCCTAAGCATCTCTGAATTGCCACTTCTTCCAAGCCAGCAGTGGTGGGCAGGTGGGTCACTGGGACTTGTAGGCTGAGGGGGACCATAGGTACTTCTTACTTTTCTCATGGCATGAGCAAGCAAGCAGGCATCTTACAACTCTATTGAAGTATCACAGTTGAAGAGTGTTTGCTGTGTTGTGTGTGCGTGCTCAGTGGCTCAGTTGTCTCTGAGTCTTTGTGACCCCATGGACTATAGACCACCAGGTTCCTCTGTCCATGGAGTTTCCCAGACAAGAATACTGGAGTGGGTTGCCATTTCCGTCTCCAGGAGATCTTCCTGGACCAGGGATTGAACCCATGTCTCTTGAGCCTCCTGCATTGGCAGGCAAACCTCCTTCATTAACGCCACCTGGGAACAGCTTGCCAATTGAGGCAATCTGTCACTGCTTTTCCTGGACTCGAATTTAGGAATTGTTCTTATTGTGTTTCCATTAACACATTCACTGTCACCTCATTTTTAATATTTAGAAAATGTAGAATTTAAGACACTTGGGGATTACTTTAAACCACAGAGACCTTTATTGTAATGTCCTCAATGACCTTTCCACATTTCAGGCTAATGAAGTGAAGAATAAAACACCATATGTTCATAGCACGTCTACATGTCCCAGCATTGTATTATGTGCTAATTGTTCCATGCTTTTGTGCCATCTAATTCACAGGCTTTACTGACTTCTTCTCCTGAAATCTCACTTAATAGACTGATTGCTTGTGAGGAAACTTGTAGTTTTCAGTAGAAATGCTCCTGAAACTTCTGGTAAGCACCACTCAGAGGCATTGGCAGAAAGCATTCAAGCCTTTACAGTGATTTTTTTTTTCCATCACTTAGCTGAAGGCTGTCTTGGTTTCTTTCCTTTCTAGGACCTTGTCAGTCAGTCGATAATATTTAATATCATACTTTCTTCTGGACAATATTTAATATCATACTTTCTTCTGGACCCTGGGAACATCCATTGAGCATGACTGAGGCTTAGTCCTCCAGGTCCGATATTCTTGTGGATTAAACAGGCCATAAGCAGATACATCAGTGGAGTGATTTCATGTCATTTTAAGTGGCTTAAGAAGAGAACAGAGCAGAATCCGATAAAGAGTGAGAGGCCGTGTCAGCTGGCCAGGTTGGGAGTCATTTCTGAGGAGGTGACGTTGGGAGAAACCTGAGGAATGAGAAGGAGGCTTTGAAACAACCTGGAGAAATGACCTCTGGACCTAAGGAGCAGCAAGTGGCATCTGAAAGCTGATGAGCTCAGTGGGCAAAAATACCAGGGAGATGAGTGTGTGCCTGTGTGTACCTGGGTGTGTGTGTGTGGTCCCAGAATGGTGCATAGGAGTGCTGCGGAAGTTGCAGGAGTGGGTGGGGTACATCCTTTAAAAACATGCAGATATTTTATTATAATTGATTCTTTTGTCCAGCTTTATTGAGGTGCAATTGACAAATAAAAATGGCATACATTTACAGCATACAACGGGGCTTCCCAAGTGGTGCTAGTGGTAAAGAACCCGCCTTCTAGGGCAGGAGGCTTAAGAGATACAAGTTTAATCCTTGAGTTGGGAAGATCCCCTGGAGGAGGGCATGGCAACCCACTCCAGGATTCTTGTTGGAAAAATCCCAGAGGAACCTGGTGGGCTACAGTCCATAGGGTCAATAAGAGTCGGACGTGACTGAAGCAACTTGGCACAGTACATAACACAGCGTACAACGTGATTTTTGGTTTTGTTTTCTTAAAGAGCAAATAGGATGGAAATTTTATTGGACAGTTACCTAAACAATTTTATGAAACTTTGTAACTTTGATAACAATACCTAAAAGCCTGAAAAAGGTAATACACAATTTTACTTATGGAATAGGATCAAAAATCACAAGTGACGTAAGATCTTAATAAAGCAAATGAATCAGTTGTATTAAAATGACCTAAGTGGGAAGGAAATCCAAAAAAGAGGGAATATATATATATATATATATATATATATATATATATATATATATATATATATATATATATATGCAGATCTGACTCACTTTGCTGTACACTGGAAACTAACATGACAATGTAAAGCCACTATACTCCAATAAAAATTAAAAAAATAACAATCTGCCATGATTTTGTTATATTTGGGCGTGTAATGCAAAGGCCCTCCAACATTAGAAATTCATATAAACATACCATATCATTAGGACAGTGCAATGAGATGTTTTGATGTATATACACACATTGTGAAATGATTGTCACAGTCAAGCTGCTGAACACATCCACTCCTTCATCTGTTACCTGTGTGTGCCCGTGTAATGAGGATGTTTAAGATCTAGTCTGTTAGCACATGTCAAGCACACAGTATGTATTATTGATGATGGTCACCATGCTGTCCATTAAATGTCTAGAACATTTTCATCCCGTGTAACTGAACCTTTGTCCTCCTTCTGGTTTTCCCACTCCCCAACTGCTGGCAGCCAGTTCTACTCTCTGCTTCAGTTAGTTTGGCATTTTCGGTCTCTTTATAAAGATTATTCTGGTTGCAATGTAGATAATAGACTTCTGTAGAGGCGAGTCAAGAGAGAAAAGCCCCAAGACTCTGATGAGAGAGGGTCTGCTGGGTGCAGGTGAGAGAGGAAACAGCTTCACGTGGGATTGCAGCCTTTGAGGGGAGAGAGGGCCAGGTGTGTGATCCACTGTTGTTATTGTGCAGGCACTAAGTCGTACCTGACTCTTTGCGACCCCATGGACTCCTTGCAGCATGCCAGTCTCCCCTGTCACTGTCTCCTGGTGTTTGCTCACACTAATGTCTGTTGAGTCGGTGATGCTATCTAACCACCTTTTCCTCTTCCCCTCTTCCCCTTTTGCCTTCAGTCTTTCCCAGCATCAAGGTCTTTTCCAGTGAGTCGGCTGTTTGCACCAGGTGGCCAAAGTCTGGGGCTTCGGCATCGGTGTGAAGTGTGATCCATAGGACAGGGTTTATTGATGGTTTAGAGTGTCACATGGGGAAATTAGAGAAACCAAAATGACTCTGGTTATGATGGGGAGGACTCAGGGAGGAAGCAGATTTGGGGAAGAGTGGCAGCTAGGGGTGTGTTAGGTCCTTGTTTGGTTGGAGGTAATTATCTGCACTCAAGTAGAAGTGAAGAGAAGATGGAAGTTGCAGTTTCAGGGTCAAGGTGGAGCTGAGACGTCCACTGATATTCACCACCCAATCGTTGCTCTTCCACACCTTGGGCTCCCAGGAGGATGTGTAGATGGTGGGAACAGGGTAACAGAAGATGCTAAGGCCATCTCATAGTTGGGCTCAGGCTGGTGCGTGTTTATCACTGGCTGGGTTAGATTCTGGTCCATGAAATCTCTGACTTCAGG
This sequence comes from Okapia johnstoni, assembly GCA_024291935.2. NCBI lineage: Eukaryota > Metazoa > Chordata > Mammalia > Artiodactyla > Giraffidae > Okapia > Okapia johnstoni. The sequence goes on from CM044313.1 coordinate 100,974,599, forward strand.
GTCGATGAATGATGGTGCCAGTTAGTTAGCAAAGTTTCTATCTACATTTTCAAGCCCAATACGAAGTCAGTTGGTAGAAATAGAGCACCTGCTTATTTTTCAGCCAGATGATCCATGTGTCTAACAGGGCTCCAATCTAGTCAATAAATGATTATTGTATACACAGGGACAGTATCTTCAGTGTAGCAAGATGACCGTGGATTTGGAACCAGGATCCAGGGATGCACCTGTTAAAATTGTTAGCTCTTCCGTTTATCTGTGGGACCTCCTTGAGTCTTGTCTCCATATCTGTAGAATACGAAAGAATGCTGATGCTTATTTTACAGGCTTGTTTCAGGAAAACAAGAGGTGTATTGATGCTGTATATAACCACATAACCTTCTTTGCAGTTTCTTATATTTTGTCATTCTCTGATAGTGGAATATTTGATTTCGATATTGTATGTCTCAGTATGTTTTTCTTGTAATGAGAACTTTTACAGTTTGCCCTCTTGTGTGCTCAGTCACTCAGCCATGTCCGACTCTTTTCAAACCCATGGACTAGAGCCTGCTGGGCTCCTCTGACCGTGGAATTTTTCAGGCAAGAATACTGCAGTGGATTGCCATTTCCTCCTCCAGGGAATCTTCCCAAACTAGGGATCGAACATGCGTCTCCTGCATCTCTTTACATTAGTAGGCTGATACTTTTCCACAGTGCCACCTGGGAAACCTCATTCACTCTTTTAGCAAATTGAAAAGATGCAATGCAATATTAACTATAGTTATTATTTATTTTAGTAAGGATTTCTTATTCTTGTTTTTGAAAAACTGTCCCCCAAATAGTAATTAGTACTGTGAGGTTTGTCTTTTTTGTTCTTAGACCAAAGAGTGTGACACATTTGAACTCCAGTGAATCAGCTTTGACATGTTGGTCCATTGGACTTAATGTGTGTGCATGCTAAGTTGTGTCTGACTCTTTGTGACCCCATGGACTGTAGCCCACCAGGCTTCTCTGTCCGTGGAATTTTCCAGGCAAGAATACTGGAGTGGGATGCCTTGCCCTTCTGGAGGGGATCTTCCCGACCCAGGGATCAAACCCAGGTGTCCTGCATTGCAGGCAGATTCTTTACCATCTGAACTACTGGGGAAATCCCATTGGACCTAATAGGTATCATTAGATGTCACACACAGGGCCATGCCCAACTGAAATCTGAAAACACCAATCAGCGGCCTTTTCACTAAACCCCTTAGTTTTCCCAAACTGTTAGTAGTCTATTATCTGTAAATTTATCTGTTACAACCTGCTGCGTGTGTTCTCAGTCATGTCTGACTCTTTATGACCCCATGGACTGTAGCCCACCAGGCTTCTCTGTCTATGGAATTTCCCAGGCAAGAATACTGGAATGGGTTGCCATTCCCTCTTTCAGGGGGTCTTCCCAACCCAGGGATTGAACCCTTGTCTCCTGGAAGTCTCCTACATTGCAGTCAGATTCTTTACTGCTGAGCCACTGGGAAAGCCCCAGATTTATCTGATGCTATTTCAAGTTATTTGTATTTTCACCCTACAACAATGAATTTGATGAATTTACTTCTGCTGTGAGTTGTAATTTCTTCCTTTTTCATCCTATGATTTTTTTTTCCAAGCGGTTGCAGTGAATTATGGTGTGCTAGAATAACTTATCCAAACCCCTCAGGGTTCACAAACTTCAGTTATATCTTCTATGTGCTTTCATGTTTCCAGGCCCAGTGAGACTTCCACTTTTTAGCTGGTCTGCCTATAGTAATCCCTTCGTCCCTTTAACCATTAATTAGAAAATTATGGCATTTAGAAAGGACATTTTTCAAAACCGTGGGAATCCTTGTATTTGGACCAGATGTTAAGAGAATTTTAATAGAGGAATAAAACATCTGTGACAGTGACTAGCAGAATTATAGAAGGAAAGGGAACAAGAATTGCATTTTAATGGAAGCATCAATATTGATAAGAAGGTAGAGAGGTATGTGCGAGTGTGCCTTGTTCGTCTCCACTGACTCATTTCTCATGAGATAATTTTTTTTTTGTATGTACTGTACCTTTTGTATTGTCCAGAGGCTGAGATTGTCACAGCCTTATTTTCGAATGAAGCACGTACACAGGTAATTGTAATTCAGGGTGACAAATGGAAATGAGTGTTGATGTGTAGGGACCCCATGGGAATGGAGGTGGGAAAGAATCAGAGAAGTGGTTACTCAGAGATGAAGCTTAAAAACTGGCAATGGAGGCAAGAAAATCTGTCAAAAAATGGCCAGTATTGTAGCGGTGAGAAATAGAGAGGGTGTTTAGGGTAGAGAGAGGTTGTTGCTGTTTAGTCTCAGTCGTGCCTGACTCTTTGTGACCCCAGGGACTGCAGCACGCCAGGCCTTCCTGTCCATCACCAACTCCTGGAGGCTTCTCAAACTCATGTCCACTGAATCAGTGATGCCATCCAACCATCTCATCTGCCCCCTTCTCCTCCTGCCTTCAATCTTTCCCAGCACCCAGGTCTTTTCCAGTGGGTTGGGGGAGAGTTGTCAGAACACAGTGACAAAATTACAGAGGAGCTTTGGGAAGATGAAGGAGAGGAAACGGGGTGAGTCTTTGGATTATGAGTTGGATGTTGGAGTAGATGGGGAGCAGTGATGAGAGAAAATAGACATAAAGGATACAGTTGATAATGCAGACAAGGAAGTCACCCTCAGATGGGGTCTTTCTGTCTGATTTATGTGAAGACGTCTATTTTTGGAGGAGGTCTGTTTTTATTTATAGATCTGGACTATATACAGGGGTCTCACAGAGCGTTATAGACTTGGAAGTCACCCAGTTTTAGGAACTATATCAAGTCATTGAGTTTGAAGAGATGGGCCACCGAGAGTGTGTAGACTGAGAAGAAATGTGTGTTCGGGAGAGACTGAGTTGCACCTTCATTTAAAGGGAAGAGCGAGAAATAAGGGTTCTGAATGCAGTGGAACACTGGGAGATTGGCATGGTTAAGGAAGCCAGGGAGGAGAGGGTCTGGGGAGACATTTAAGAGCAGAGGTCATGAGCACAGTTGCCATGGTGATAGATGCCCAGCTGCATAAGCTCACCAGACTTGGCAATCACAAGGTGACCAGTGATGCTGACCAGAGTAGAGATGTTGGAGAGCATTCTTTTCTTCCTGCCACTGTTGCATGCTTTTGCATGTCACTATCGACATCACACCTTCTGGTTGACAAGAGACAAAGTGGCGCTCCACCTCCTACCTATCTTACCTAAAAATGAACAGGAGCTATGAGTAATAATTGTCACAGTGTAAGAGTCATTTATAACGTGATTATTTTGTTCTGCCCATATGAGTTTCCTGCCTCAAGGGAACTTCTCTGGATAAATCCCTTAGTAATTGTAAATATATTAATAGTTATGTTGTCCTGCGAGACCATTATTTAAGTTTTTTTTTTTTTTCTTTTTTGGAATGAGTTCCTGGTGGTTTAGCTAGCACAGAAGTACATTGAATGAACTTTCACTTAGTTTTAAAACCTGCTGACAGATAAAATTAATATTACCTTTGTGTAAATAATAATTTTATCTAATGGACTTCATTGATTTTTATGATCCCTCCAGGTGATCTGGAACTAAACAAGGAGAAAAAGGCAAAAGTGTAATAACAATTCCCTTTGAAGAGAGATATAAAATAAGGTCACTGGAGCCAAACCATTATTGAAATGTATAAAATAGTTTAATGTTTGCTTTTTCCCATTTTATACCATGAGGTCATTATAGCCATAAAATTCCATCTCAGTTCAGATATGATGAAAATCTGTGAGTAAAAAAGTCAATTTCTTGTTCAGTTACCTGAAGGTGGCATGCAGAAGGGGTTCCGTATTTGAGGGTGGTCAGGGTTTTCATTAAGACATTCCTAAAAATGTTGCACTAATTCATTTGTGTACAACCTCTTTTGGCTGAAATTTGGCATCATGGTACATGGGTTAAAACAATTTAAAGAGGATTCAACTTTTACAAAAATGTACCTAAAAATTGAAGATGCAATATGCCTGGTGAACATCCTGATTTCCTTTATAGTCCAAATACAGTAACAAGAAAGCTTTAATTTTGCTATATTTCCCAAAGAATACAATGTTGGGTTATTGTTTTTGAAAAAGAATAGAAGAATCTATTTACTTGAACACTTTACATTAACTTAAGTTCACTGTTTTATTAGTTCTTCACTTAATGTCATTTCCAGCTCAGTACCTAGAATCTCTGATGTTATGATGAGGAAAGAGCACAGATTCGTTCAACAGGTTGCTTCCAGCCCTGAATACACCCCATGGGCTTGGATGGCTCCTGACCTTTATTCCCGCTTCTTGAACTTGAACCCTTTAGAAGTCACAGCTTCTTCCTCCATTCAGAGGGATTCCTCCTTTTCCTGTGGCTCTTAAGATTTGCTCTTACTTCTAGGATAACTGGGTGTTTATCAAAAGGTGGATTTTGACTCGCTTGATTACTCACACTTGTGAGCTGGAAGTGCCCAGACTGTGTCGTCTTCACTTTGTGCCTGTGTCAGAGGGCTCTCCCTTGCCCACAGGTGGCATCCTTCAGTGACTGGCTGGATTAGTGACGACCCCTGTTTCCAGGCCATGGGCTCATCTGTTATGCTTTAGTCTCGAGAGAGAACTGTGTTTCTGGGTGTGATTTGAGTCATTTGAACTTGTGGCCCTAAGTGTGTGGTCTTCCCAGTGTGAGCAGGAAGGTAGGTGCTCCAGGCAAAGGGCCAGGGGGATTTCCTCCTGTTTTAACGTGGCCTGCCACTGTTCACTCCATCTTACCTTAACCTGTAAGATCCGTTCAGTCCATCTGAGCTTTTGCTTTCTCTGCTGCAAAGTGACAAGAGAGACAAGGTGACATCAAGTGTCCCTTCCATCTCTCAAATTCATGAGTTTTTGAGCCACTTCCTGTATCCTGTGTGCCAAGGGACTGGATAAACCGCCTGACAAGGCTGCTTGCTCTGTGGCGAGGGATGGGTGAGCTCTCCATGCTAAATAGGACATCCATTATGTGGTTTCTGATTCATTCAGTTTGTTGGGATGCCTAACTTGGGGCTGTCACTAGGTGTTCAACCCATAGCTTGTTTATGATAAAAAAAAGAGAGAAGTCAAAATTTAGAAACCTGGAAGGTTATGACTTTCCATGGACCCCTTAATGAGGAAGTAGAGACTGTTCATGATTCATCAGGGTTTACCGCAGGGGATCTGCCACCTTGGCCGGAGTAGGCGGCTGCTGTGTGTATAGAAGGTGGAGGCCAGCCTTGACCTAACCCACTCTAGTATTCTTGCTTGGAGAATCCTAGGGATGGGGAAGCCTGGTGGGCTGCCATCTATGGGGTCTAACAGTAGGACACGACTGAAGTGACTTAGCAGCAGCAGCAGCCGCTGCCTTGACCTTGGGTAGTGGCAAGCCCCAGGACACATGTGGGCCTGAGGCATCAGCGGATGTGCAGATGCATGTGCAAGGCTTACCGGAAGGACCATGGCTGGGCTGGAGGGGCTGAAGGGAAGCCTCGGTGCTGGTAGTGGTGGAGGTGGAACCTGGGAGGAGGTGGGTCGTTGGTGAAAGGGCAAGGGGTTATCTTGGGAAAGCAGCGGGACGCTCTCGCGAGGATTTCAGTGGGGCCGGGATGTTTTCCTGGCAGTTGCTGATCATGCAGCAGACTCCAGGATGCCACGTTTGGCTGTGCTGGGTGTGCGGGCGCCAGGCTCCACGGTCTGTTCCAATGGCAGGCCGGTTTCTTCAGTGCTTCTGCTTCGGGCTGGGGCTTCAGTCCCTGGGGGAGCGGCTCACCTGATCCCGTGGAGGAGGGCCCCGAGATGCTTGGAAAGATGAAGGTAAACACAGACCTTTCAGAAGAGCTGTCCGTCCCTGTCTTCTAAATGCCGTCGTGTTTCCGATGGTACCAAAGGCCGTAACTTTTGACAATTTAGATGCACATGCAGAGCGTCTTCCCGAGGGTCCGTGTGCTCCTGCGAGGGTGGAGCTCAGCCTCTCGGTCCTCTCCGAGCAGCTCATTGGTCAGTTCTCTCACCTGGCTTCATCCTCAGAAATGGTGGTCCAGGAGCCATCAGGTAGGAGCTGGGCTGGCAGGGTTTCCGCAGACTCTCAACACCGGTGAATCTGGCCACTTCTAACCTAAGTCTCGGAGGAAAACCAGTTGCCACTGAAAAGAAGTACATGAAGCTTATTTTGGATCTGTTTTTATTAATAACTAGTGAGACTTTTTTCTGAAGCAAAACTTCTTGTGTAGCTTTCATTCTTTTGATTTTTCTACTGACAGCAATGATTTTTTTTTTTTTAACTAAAAGCAACAGTTATTTTCTGTTCCCCAAAGCCTATTCATTTGCAATGTGGGTGTGAATGGGAAATGTTATTTATTGCACCAACACACATATACAGAGTTTTGCTTCTTTAGATAGAGCTTATAGAGGGCTCCTCCCTCCCACATCAGGAAACTGAAAAGAAGGCTGGAGGCATTTTGAAGTAGCTGCAATGAAAATGATTCGATTGCACAGGCCAAACAGGCTCTCTGTAATAAATCTTCCTATTGGCAAGATCACTTGCCTAGTATCAACTCACCAAACATACTTTTAATTTTTCAGAGATGCTAGGATGGAATTTGAACAACTTTTCCTGAAATTGATCCTTTGAAAATTCCTTCCTCATGTATTTCCCCAACGGAGCTAAATAGTTTAATTAACATGACTTTCATTTTTCCTGAAAGTTTCCTGAAAGGATTCCATACAAATTCACTTGGATAATTTTTATAAACATGTTTTAAAATAATCTTTCAAGTGATGATAGCTTCTTTTATTTCTAAAGAGGGAGAGGTGTTTTGACACATTCAAATCAGAGTTTATCAACCAGGACAACTCGGTCAAGTCTGGAGGCAATTTTCAATGGCACAGATAGTGGGGTGCCACTGGTTACTGGGTGGGAGTGGGCAGAGAGAGGCCAGGGATGGTGCTAAATGCACAGAACAGCTCCCAGAACAAAGAACTGACTGGATCTAAATGTCATTATGTCAGAGACTGAGCACCGAAATTGCTGACATAAAGATGCTTCTCCCCACCCCATGGTATTCCACTAAGAAGCAAGAGTCCAGGATGGAAGGACCTGATGCTTATATCTGAGCCCATTTAGAGTAAAAGGCTATTCAAGGAGTTAGTTTTGATGGTAGGATGCTCAGAAAACCCTGATCTAAATGACGACTCTGCATGCCCCTCCCTGGCACCTTACCAGGATGACTGTTTATAGTGCCTTTATTTCAGGAAAAAAAGGTAACATGTTATAGTCTGAAAATTATAAACTTCTAAAAATCACCTGTTCTCATTAAATGTGCTTCCCTTAGCTTAATGCAGCAAACCTGTAATTTCATCTCCTGCCCATCAAACCATGGGTCTCTCCCATTTTAGCTGCTCTTTCCCTTGACACGGCATTTCCTTCTCTAATCATCACTTCGAAAATCCCAGGGAGGGGACGGATCGGGCCTTTGTGTTATTTTTCGTCACCTTTCCTTCAGGAGACAAAGATGTCAGGACTAAGATAGGAATGCATGGCTATTATAAATGTAAGACAGTTCCAATCGGCAGTTGTCTGTATGGCTTGTTCCATATAACAGAAGTGGATTCTGGGTTGCCTTGGATCTGACGCACTGAAAAGCGATCTGCAAGAGAAGAATTTGCTTTTAGCCTTTAGGTGACGTGAGCTCAGTCTCAGAGGTCAAGGTGGTCGCGTTCCCATCCATCTCCGTGATGGATGCTGTTCAGAGGGAGTAGGTGTGTCACAGATACTGCTCTGGGCGCCTGGTGGGTGCTGGGTGTGGGTGTCAGGGCTTGGTGTCCTGCCTGTCACAAAGCTAGCTAGCACTTGTTGAGCCTTCAGTGTTACTTTCATTAGCTTTCCTATACATTTTTTAAATCATCACCAATATTTTTTTCAATGTGAGGCAGTGATAATCTACCTGCAACCTTTCCCGAGTGGATTGGTGAGGGTGCTCTACGTCTCCTTGCTCTGAACAGAATAAAATTACACCCGAACACCTCTGACAGGTGTTATTCTTTTTTTAAATTTAATTTCTTATCTTATATTGGAGTAGATTTGGGCTTCCCTGGTGTCTCAGAGGTAAAGAATCTGCCTGCCAATGCAGGCGACATGGGTTTGATCCCTGGTTGGAAAGATGCCCTGGAGAAGGAAATGGCAACCCACTCCAGTATTCTTGCCTGGAGAATCCCATGGACAGAGGAGCCTGGTGGACTACAGTCCATGGGGTTGCAAAAGAGTCTGACACAACTAAGTGACTAAACATCAACCACAAAGAATTGATTTATAATGTTGTGTTAGTTTCAGGTGCACAACAAAGTGATGTATTTCTAGATATACATACATTCATTCTTTTTTAGATTCTTTTCCCATAAAAGCTATTACAGAGTATTGAGTAGAGTTTGCTGTGCTATATAGTAAGTAGGTCCTTTTTTTCTACCTTCCTTCTTAAATCGTTCTCATCTCTACGTCCCCCTGCTCAGCTGGTAAAATGAAGTTCTGTCTCGGGGCAATGCGGGGAGACCTGGGTTCCATCCCTCGGTTGGGAAGATCCCCTGGAGAAGGGAACAGCTACTCACTCCAGTATTCTTGGGCTTCCCTTGTGGCTCTGCTGGTAAAAAATTCACCTGCAATGCGGAAGACCTGGGTTCCATCCCTCGGTTGGGAAGATCCCCCGGAGAAGGGAATGGCTACTCACTCCAGTATTCTGGCCTGGAGAATTCCGTGGACTGTACAGTCCCTTACCATATATTCATGAACACACCCCCTTTTAAAAGATGAAGCCCCCTTTTTCTTTTTCATGACCACCTTTTCTTCTGGAACCTTAATCCTTTGTCACCTGTTTTTCTGGATCTTATACTACCTTTCCCTCTAAAATCTACATTCTCTTCTCCACCCCCCACTGCTCAGAAAAGGAGCCACCTTTACTGATCAGTTTTCTGTATCCTAAAGTTTTCTGAACTTTGATCTCTTAGTGCTTATCTGACTTCATTGAGTTTTCTGGGATTACGTAGCATTCAAGGTACCACAAATATTCTGTCCCTCTTTTGCTTCATCCATTTCCTTCTTGGTTCCTTAGGTCATGGATTCTGTCTCCTGTTTTTCTGAAACTGACTCTAAAATTGGCCACTGACTGTTCTTTGACTAAGTTAAGCCAGTGGTCTTGGCTCTGCCTCATCAGGGCGCTGTTGATGAGGTCTCTTTTTAAAATGTGTTGTTTCTGTCCTCCCTCCAGCTTAATTTGGCCCCCGTGGTGCTATGTTTGTGAGACGCTCTGTGTTTCCTCGCTCACTTTTCTGTGGTTACTTTTCTTTAACAGCGTCTAAAGAAACACTTCTCTTCAGCCCATTTTCCCGTCTCAGGTTTTGTGAGTCTGAACCACACCCCTGATTTTCATCATTCTGAATATTGTATGCTACCTCTGAATTCTTTTTTTTTTTTTCTCTTCTGAGCATCTCCCATGGATTTTCCACAGTCTGCTGCATTTCCTTAAATGTTCTCTCAGCATCTTAAACCCAACACGCACCAAACCAAATGATCATATCCTCCTCTAAAACTTCTTCTGTTGTTTTTCATATTTGGAAAAAAGTGGCCTCACTATCCTCAAAGTGACTTACATTCTTTGAGTCCATCTGTGCTTTTTGCTTTCTGTTCCTCCAAATTTAACAGATTGGAACAATAGCCATTTATTAGGAAGTTGGGCCGGGCTCCACTAATGGATGCCTGTGCTCTTGGGATACTTACTGAAGTCACTCAGTGGGTTTCAGCTTTATTCACGTGTCAGGCGTCTTGGTGGGGCTGGCCGGGAATCTGGACTATGTGGGAGATGTCGCCAGGGAGATGTCACCAGGAGGACCTGTATGTGGTCTCTCTGGCTTGGCGGTTTCAGGGGCATTAAACTTCTGACCCCATATCTCAGTGCCCCAGAGGATGTGATCAAAGAGACAGGAAGTGGAAACTGCCGGTCTCTAAGGCTGAGAGCTTGGAAGCTGGGGTGTCATCACTTCTATTATATTCAGCCAAGCAGAGTAGTCAGAGAGCCAACCCAGATTCAGGGTTGCAGGAGAGGGGCTCAGATCCAGCTTTCGGTGGGAGGAAGGTTGAAGCGTCTATGACGTCTTTAATTTTCTGGACTTTCCCTTACCCATCACATGGCATGTTTACTGGGTTTACCTTAATTTCTGTTGACACTGAAGCCTCCTGAAATCACAGCTCCACTTATTCCTCTTCTGGACAATTGCCATAGCTTCAATTTAACTTCTCCACCTTTATCCTCTTCTTTACCCAATTTCCTATTTGGAAGGTGAGAGTGATCTTGTTAATATTTCTTCTGTTAATATATTGTGGTGGCTTATTGTTATAAAAATAGAGACCTCAGACCTTAGTATCGTTCACCTTTCAAATCTTAACCCAACCTGCTCTCTAAGCTGCTTCTCCCTTCTCCCCTTTACATCCTCTGGGGTCCAGGTCAAGTATAATAAGCTGTTCCCAGCGTGTGTAGCCTGATCCTTCCTCTTACCCTATCCAATGCATCTTTTCATCCCTTCTGGATTACTTCCGGACATCTCTGTCTGTTGAAATCCTCTTTATCCTCCATGACTAAACTCAAATATGAAGTCCTCCTTGGGCTCATCCTTGATTCCTCTAAATAGCAGCGTGCTCTCTCCCCCAACTCCCACAGCACTCCAGCTTCTTTTTATGGTTTTCCAACAGCTTGGATTATCGTTATTTTTATAATCCTATCTTATTTTAAAGCTTATTAATCTTTTAAATTATTCATGCTCTTTAAAGTCTCTCAGCTCCCAGCGCAGTAATTTCATTTCACCCAGTAGGTGCTCCGCTTAGGTTTTATTTGATTCACACTTGATCGCTAGCCAGAAAGTTTGCAGGCAGGTCATCTGTAAGTTTCAAAGGATAAACTCACCCACTGTGGATGATTTTTAAGAGTTGGGAGCATGATATTAATCAGGTTATTAGGAAAGGACAGTGCTCATGGCCTTATTTAATAGGGGCTTTTGTATTTTGAAAAGGGAAGGGGAGGAATTCAGAGGGCTTCCACATATAGATCTGTGTCTACACGGGGAGGTGAGAATGGTATTCCGAGGGAAAAACCAAACGATGATCATAAGTCTTAAACTGCATTGTTCAGGGTTGACTATGAAAACTTGATAGAGCTTAAGCATGAATATTTCCCCTTTTATAATGGATGGGTTATCTCATAAAGTTATTGGGAGGAAAAGAGGTCTGGATTCATATATTATATATATATTTATATGCACTAAGTCGCTTCAGTTGTGTCCACCTCTGTGACCCCATGGACTGTAGCCCACCAGGCTCCTCTGTCCATGGGATTCTCCAGGCAAGAACACTGGAGTGGGTGGCTATTTCCTTCTCCAGGGGATCTTCCCAACCCAGGGATGGAAGCCGTGTCTCTTATGTCTCCTGCATTGACAGGTGGGTTCTTGACCACTAGCGCCACCTGGGAAGCCTGTATATATGTACACATTTCTGAAATATCTTCTAGAAAAAGGGATGTTTTTCTAAGTACTCCAAGTCTCTCTCTTTTTTTAATATGAGTGCTGAGGCTTTACCAAGAGGCCACCTACTAAAAACCTGAGCCCATGTTCATGCACTTGTTCTCTCTCCTGTGTTTTAGGCACTTTCCACTCATGACGGGACCACGAGCGTCTGCTTAGACAAGAGCCCAGAGCTGACGGTCTCCTGCCCATCATGAAGGGACCCTGCGTCATCGCATGGCTGTTCTCAAGCCTGGGGTGGTGGAGACTCGCCCAGCCAGAGACAGATGCATCTCTGTGCCAGAGAGCAGAGCACCCAGTCATTTCCTATAAAGGTGAGAGTCGGGCACGCTCACATTGCAAAGGCGCCGTTTCATGGTCAGGATAACAGCGGTTATCACTCTGTTATTCTGTGACTTTTGTTTAAAATTGGAGTGAAAATACGAAATCCCCCATCTATTTTGAAACAGAAGAATTCAAGCTCAGAATTATCACAGATAGACAATACCATTGTTGAGGCCACGTTTACTTGACAGGTGCTGTCAGCCCCCTAGGCATGTGAACCAGGGGAGAAAAGTGCGACCCACAGAAATAACAGCACACCAAGCAAAACAAAAAAATTCTTCACTTCAGCATTTCTCAACAAAGCCTGAGTCCTACCATACAGGGTATGCCTTTGTCTTTATCTGGCATTGCATGGCAGACAGAATTCTTTTGCTGTCTCAAATATCTCCACAGATCTGTAGGATCAATTGATTAGTATGTGTACATGTTCTTTTATTTAATCCATCAAAAAATTTTTAGGGTTCTTTACCCCTGAACACTTATAGGCATTCAGGATGAAAGGTAAACTAGTCTTTGTCTCTGTCTTCAAGGAAATCACACTTTTGTCATGAAGCCAAGTATAATCAGACATTGTATTTTAATAATTCATCCACTAGTTTTTTATTTTGTAACTTTTGTATCACAAAAATTTTGAAATATATACAAAATTAGAATCTATTCTAAAGTCTAAGGAACACTCAACCCCTGGATTTATTCATTCTTGGAATGCCTTTTTGCTTTTAAATCCCCACCCATGCTCCACCCACATTCACCAAATTATTTTGAAGCAAATTCAAGAAATCATATAATTTTGTCATAACAGTTCAATTCTTGAATATCAAAGATGAGGAACTCATACTACCATTATCACACCAAAACAATCAACAGCCCAAACATAAACCAATGCCGTAAAATTAGCAACCATCACGTGAGTACCGTGAGATGCCTGATGGTCTCAGCGATGCTTGCCCTTTGTTTCGTTAACAGTTGTGTTGAGTCAGGAGCGGAATGAAGTTCATATGCTGTGGTTGGTTAGTGTATCTCTCGAGTCTCTTTCACTGTGTTTTGTTGTTTTTTTGCTGTACTTGCAAGTTCATTTTTAAAGAAACGTAAGTTCATTGTCCTGTAGAGGTCCCACAGCGCTTCCCATTGGTGTCACTGAGATGTTCTTCTGTCCCTAGTGTTTCTATAAACTAGGAGTGATAATGAGAGGCCGCTCAGATTCAGGTGCATCTTTGTGTCTCGACTGTGTCATGGATGGTGTCCTGTCCTTCACTGGGGTATGAAATAATCAGTCATCGATGATCATTCATTCATTCATCTAAATCTACTGATTCATTCATGGGTGCAAAACTAGGAGTCTCACATTTTCCTACTCTTTCTTCACTTAATGGCTAAATTATTTCTACATAAAGCAACTTTCTCTCCTTAACTATTTGAATTTCCTAAGGGTGCATCTGACATAGGAAAGGCAGAGTGAATGCTTATTTTTCTTTCCTGTGCCATTTTTTAAACAGTCTAGTTAGTTGGTTCTCTAACATTATCCAAAGGGGACAAATAAAATGTTATATTTGCTTTTTTTAAAACAAGTTGGTTATTAGAGTTATTTTTAATATATGGATTTCAATATTTGATATATTTCAATTAATTACTGCTTTTATTCTTGTAGGTGGTGCAATGATCACATTCCAAGCTTAGGGGAGGGGACGCTCTTGAGGTTGCCTCCTGAGTTTTTCTGAGACAACTCAAGTGGCCTTTGATGGCTTCATTATTCTCGGGGATAGCAAGATGCCCCTGGCTCCTCCTGTCCATTTCCTTCCATTGACCTGAGAAGCAGCCATTTTTATCTGATTGGCGCATAGGAGTGGCCAAAGTGAGGTCTTGTCAGTGTACAGAGCTAAGGAAAGTGTTCTCCACAGCACACTATGATTGTTCTGGATGCTTCCAGTTCATCTCAAGGACTCTTGGGATCTCTTCCAGACCTCTTAACATTCTGTGTCTCTGTCTTTCTCTCCTGTGCACAGACTCCTGTCTCTTCAGGTCAACATAATTATTCCTTTGCCTTTTCCTGTAATACACACTCAGTTGTTTCAGAGTAATGGTTTTGTGCAACTCTAGTCCTTGTTGACTACAGAAAACCCTTTTGCGTGATTTTTCTTTTAGTCGTCAGGGTATGAATCACACTGGATAATTGAAGCAAGATTACTGCTTTGAAATTGAAGGAATTTCTGTTTGTATGGTTGGGCCATCAAATCAAAACATAGTTAATTTCACTTTTGATTTTCAAGATTTTTTAAAATTGACATAATTCTGTAATATTTTAAAGCCCAATTAATAAAACAAAGGTGTTCGGAGACACTGACTTCACTCTGTTTTTCTTACCTTGTTCCTCCTTTCTGCTTTTAGTTCACCTTTTACTTATACTTTATGGTTTTTGTTTCTTTTTTAATATAAATAAAATTCCACACACACACATATACATGTACAGATATATTCAGACCGTCTTTTCTTAAAAAGTAGCATGTATACAAATGCTACTTTTGATGGCTTCATTATTCTCGGGGATAGCAACTTCAGTCCCTGGGTCACGAAGATCCCCTGGAGGAGGAAATGGCAATCCACTCCAGTATGCTTGCCTGGAAAATTCCACAGACAGAGGAGCCTAGCAGAGACTACAGTCCATGGGGTCACAATAAATCAGATGTGACTGAGCTGCTGAGGACACATGCGTGCATAGTGCATCAATGGCATCTCAGCATACTTTTAAATTGCCTTTTTAAAAGGACATGTGGACACAGCATGGGAGGGAGAGGGTAGGAGGAATTGAGGGAACAGCATTGACATATATACTCTTCATGCATGCTAAGTTGCTTCAGTCATGTCAGACTCTTTGTGCCCCTATAGGCTGTACCCGCCCCAGGCTCTTCTGTCCATAGGATACCAAGAGTAGGTTGCTATGCCCTCCTCCAGGGATCTTCCTGACCTAGGGCTTGAACCTGCCATCTCCTGCATTGGGAGGCAGGTTCTTTACCACTAGCACCACCTGGGAAACTCCATATACTCTATCATGTATAAAATAGGTAAATAGTGGTAAGCTGCAATATAACACAGGAAGCCCAGCCTGGTATCTTGTGACGACCTAGAGGGGTGGGATGGGAGGGGTGAGAGGCTCAAAAGGAAGGGATATATGTGTGTATATGTGGATATCTACATATACACATGTAGATATCTACATTTACACATACATATTATATATAATTATGAATCATTCACATTATTGTATGTCAGAAACCATCATACTGTAAAGCAATTATCCTCCAATGAACCAATAAATAAAAAAATAAAATTTGGAGTGAACATTCAACTAACATCTAATAGGTGCCTATTGTGTACCAGAGTCTGTGCTAAATATCGAGGAGACAGAGGTGAAAAACATAGTTCCTGTTAAGAGTTTAGAATGTCTTAAGGAATATAGACCGAAAGGGCCATTGTGTTACGTTCTATTAAGGGTCCTCACAGAGGTGTCTTTGCTGGGTGCGTGGGAGCCCAGGAAAAAGGTGTCTAAACCAGCAGCCTGGGCTGCAGAGGAGTGCTTGAGCAGAGGAGTGGCTGAGGACGCTTTCTAGGGTGCTGCAGGACCAGAGCTGAGTCCCAGATGACTGTGAGAGGGTGTTTACAAGTCTCATGGAGGGAGCCCAGAAGGTTTTGGCAAGTGACAAGTCCAGTGAGCCATGAAGTCTCAGTTCAGGTCATGGAGAGGAGGTGGAAGGAGATGAGACTTAGAGGGAAGACTCAATAATGCAGAGTGTCAGAAGGCATCTCTAGAAGGCCCCCTCTGTCTGCACAGGCTCAGCGTGGAAGGTGGAGAACTGGCAGTGGAAAGAGCCAACCCTGGGGCTACTGCTGTGACCAAAGGGAGCTTGACGAGGGCAGGAGGGCCTGAGCTGCGGGAGGGTAGCAGAATGTGAAGAACTGGGTGGATTCTGGAAATCTGCAGAAGAGGTCGTTGATGTTTTTAAGGAGGGACCAGGAGGCACCGAGTGCGAGCCCCAAGTTCTTGGCTGTTGATTCCATGTGGAGTAAAGAAGGGAAATCTGAAATGGTGAGATGAGGTTGAGAAATCCGAGTTCCTAGCTGCCATCAGATGGAGTTAACTAGTTGAGAGCTGGTATCATGGGTACCAGGGAAGGAGAGCTTTTTCAAGAGGGAAGTGGCCATCAGGGTATCTGGGCCAGAAGGTAGGGTGACAGACTTACCCTGATTTCCCCCAGGCTCTTTTGGGGTGTAGCACTGAAAGCTCTTAGAGACATAGATTTGATCCCTGGGTGGGGAAGATCCTCTGGAGGAGGGCACGGCCACCCACACTTGACTGTAGAATCCCATGGACAGAGGAGCCTGGTGGGCTACAGTCCATAGGGTCTTAAAGAGTTGGACACGACTGAAATGACTTAGTGCATGCACTGAAAACTCTACTGTATTTTCAGAAAACTGGAACAGATTGTTACCCTCCTAGAAACTGTCAGCAATGGTGTGTTCGTTTCCCAGTGTTGCTGTAACCAAATACTATAAACTAGATTGTTTAAAACAACAACAACACAGTCTCTTATAGTCCTGGAGGCTGGAAGTCCAAAAGCAAGGTGTCAGCAGGGCCATGCTCTCTTTGAAGGCTCCAGGGAAGAATTCTTCTTTTCTACATCCTAGTTTCTGATGGTTGTCAGCAATCCCCGCTGTTCCTTGGCTTGTGGACCCATCACTGCAGTCTCTGAGTCTGTAATCACACGGCATTTCCTCTGTGTGGCTGTTTTTGTCTTCTCTTCTTTTTATAAGAATAGGAGCCCTATTGAATTTAGGGCCCACCTTAACCCAGCATGACTAAATCTGAATTAATTACATCAAGACCGTATGTCCAAATAAGATCATAATCATCGCAGGTTCATGAGGTTACAACTGAAGCATATCTTTTGGGTGGACATATTCAGTTAAGTTCAGTTGCTCAGGCATGTCCAACTCTTTCTAACCCCATTAACTACAGCACATGAGGCTTCCCTATTCATCACCAACTCGCAGAGTTTGCTCAAACTCATATCCATCAAGTTGGTGATGCCATTCAACCACCTCACTCTCTGCCGTCCCCTTCTCCTCCTGCCTTCAATCTTTCCCCCATCAGGGTCTTTACAAGTGAGTCAGTTCTTCACATCAGGTGGCCAAAGTATTGGAATTTCAGCTTCAGCATCAGTATCAGTCCTTCCTATGAATATTCAGGACTGATTTCCTTGAGGATTGACTGGTTGGGTCTCCTTGCAGTCCAAGGGACTCTCAAGAGTCTTCTCCAATGCCACAGTTCAAAAGCATCAGTTCTTTGGCGCTCAGCTTTCTTAATAGTCCAACTCTCACATCCATATGTGACTACTGGAAAAACCATAGCTTTGACTAAATGGACTTTTGTTGGGAGAGTAATGTCTCTGCTTTTTAATATGCTGTCTAGGTTGGTCATAGCTTTTCTTCCAAGGAGCAAGCGTCTTTTAATTTCATGGCTGCAGTCACCATCTAGGGTGATTTTGGAGCCCCCCAAAATATAGTCTCTCGCTGTTTCCATTGTTTCCCCATCTATTTGCCATGAAGTGATGGGACTGGATGCCATGATCTTAGTTTTCTGAATGTTGAATTTTAAGCCAACTTTTTCACTCTCCTCTCTCACTTTCATCAAGAGGCTCTTTAATTCTTCTTTGCTTTCTGCCATAAGGGTGGTGTCATCTGTGGTGTCATCTACAGGACATATTCAACTTTTAAAAAACGACATTTATCAGTGCAGCTTCAGAGCAGTGATGGGGGTGAAACTAGATGGTGATGAGTGGAGGGATGTGTATGAGGTGAAGAAATAGATATAAAAATAGAGAATTATTGTTTCAAGTAGGCAGGGACATGAGGATAGGCAATGGCTTTTAAGAGAGCATTACTTAATCCTCTTTAAATGGTGATGGTGAAGAGAGAAAAGACAGGGGGAGGGAATTGACTAGGCAGAGCCCCCAGGGCTGTAGGAGGGGGCAGGATATGGGCACAGGTGAGGGATTAGCTCCCAGGAAGCAGACTCCACCCCCAGGGAACCCAGAGGGAGGGAGGCTGGGGGACCCAGGATGCAGGGCAGTCAGAAGGAGGGGGTTGCCCAGGACTCTGTTTTCACTGAGAAGGAGCAGGCAGGCCGTGGGCCAAGAGGATGGGGCTTCAGAAAGGAAGTGCTGTTCTTAAGAAAGGATAAGACTGTTGACCAAAAACAGACACAAAAGATTCTCCATGACTGTTCAGAGCCCAGTCAGTCCTTGAAATGGCTCCTTTTATAGCTGAGCCCGCTAAACACTTTTCTATGCTCTCTACAAAAAGTTTGAGAAAGTATAACGAAACACGGATGAGAGAGCAGTAAAGGCAGGACTGGGTCATCTTGATGTTTAAGATCTTGGTATTTTGGGTATATTTCAAATTTCATGATTTAGTTTTATACGTTGGAGTCACTCTGCATGAGATTCTACTCAAGAAGAGTCTACAGGAACATTTCATTACAACTAAGCACGTTTCATTGACATCTTGATCCGATTTGCCTAGTTGGGCAGAAGATGCTGGCAGGATCTTGGTAAAATATTTGCCACTCCAGGCGCCTCTTGTCTTGTGGAGTTCATTGTTCAAGGAGCCCTAACAGCTTGCTGTGTTTGCGCAGTTGCTCCCTTGACTGCATGGTCTAGAATATTTATCCCTGATCATGCTGCTGCTGCTGCTGCTAAGTCGCTTCAGTCGTGTCCGACTCTGTGCGACCCCATAGACGGCAGCCCACCAGGCTCCGCCGTCCCTGGGATTCTCCAGGCAAGAATACTGGAGTGGGTTGCCGTTTCCTTCTCCAGTACATGAAAGTGAAAAGTAAAAGTGAAAGTGAATTCGCTCAGTCGTCCGACTCTTAGCGACCCCATGGACTGTAGCCTACCAGGCTCCTCCGTCCATGGGATTTTCCAGGCAGTGGCTGCTAAAACACCCTGAGCCATGACAGACACTTCACACTTAACGTCTTTGTCGATTGCTTAAATATCTGTTCCAATAAAGAGGGGGAAATAGTGACCCTTCAAGACAGCATGTTTCTCAGCATGCTTACTGAGTCTCATAACCATCTTCCAAATGAGTTTTAAATGTTTAATGTCCACTTAAGGGGAGAGTGCCACATTCTGCTTTTGTTTGTTTATTGATTAAAGTTTACCCAGCAGGCTGGCTGTTTAGAGAGCCTGAGCCAGTTAGTTATAGGAATTAGAGCAATTTCACAGGATGCAAAGAGAAAGACCTGTGCTGGAGTGAGTCGTGCTGGACTTAGGCTTACTTGGACTTGCAACTTTAATGTTATGACTAATTTGGAGGCCTATCTTCAGTGTCTTAGCTGACAGCACTTAGTATTTTTTAAAATTTTATTTGAAGTGTAGTTGATTTACAAGGTTATGTTAATTTCGGCTATAAAGCAGAGTGTTCAAGTTATGCATATATATATGCATTCCTTTTCATATTCTTTTCCATTATGGTTTATTACAGGCTATTGAATATAATTCCCTGTGCTCTGCAGCAGGGCCTTGTTGTTTTCCGTTTTATATGTCATAGTTGGCATCTGCTGACCCCCGGTTCCCACTCCACCCACTCCCTCCCCTCCCCTCCCCTTGGGAACTGCACTGTCTGTTCTCTGTGTCTGTGAGTCTGTTTCTGTTTCATAGGTAAAGGTTCATTTGCGTTGTATTTTAGATTCTACGTATAAGTGGTATCATATGGCATTTGTCTTTCTCTTTCTGACTTACTTTGCTTAGTTTGATCATCTCTAGGTCCATTCATGTTTTTGCAGTGTATCATGGCTCCATACCTGTCTCAGGGCTCCATACCTATCTCTTGGCCTGAAGAACATCCCAGCACCA
Source organism: Okapia johnstoni (assembly GCA_024291935.2). Classification (NCBI taxonomy): domain Eukaryota; kingdom Metazoa; phylum Chordata; class Mammalia; order Artiodactyla; family Giraffidae; genus Okapia; species Okapia johnstoni. Next base: position 100,994,436 of record CM044313.1, read on the forward strand.
AACACATGTTCCATGAGGCTCCATTGTCTCTCTGGGTTTTGGCTGTTCAGTGTCTAATGCCCCAGATAGGCATGTAGTTTCATGATCCTGGCTGGATTTTTATCTCTTCTCTTAGGATCTGGAATGCTCATTACCACAGAAGGGGCTGTTGTAGGTAATTTCCAGAGTCCCTGTCAGATTTCAGAGTCTTTAAGCATGTAAATCTTGATTAAAACTGCTTCCAATATTTCTCCCTGTTCTCTTAGTCTTAGATTTGCCATTTGACCTTTATGAGTTATAATTGTGCATAATTGCATGACAGTGGCCCACTTTCTCCAAGGAAGAATTGGGAAATTTTATTTTAATTAAAATAGATTGTATAAAATTCATTTAAATATTTTCATGTGAATCTAATTAAAGTATAGCAAGATACCACTTACTGTTGAAAATTATCTTGAACTCGGTACTTTTGTTTGTGAAAACTAAAATTTATGTAAATCAAGTGTGATTCACTTTGGTTTCATAGCAGGTTGTAAGTTATCCTCCTTTGAGTTTGCTTGGGGAGGGGGAAATGTTTCCTATAGATCCTCTATTATAAAAAGTCCTTTGACCTATCAATAATTTAACTTCTGTTATCATACAAATGACTGAATGTTTCTCATAGTATAATCTCAAAATCACATGGAGAAAATATCTGAACCTATTTGCAAGTGCAGCAACTAAGGTACACACACACTGCTTGTTTCATACGTTGCTGTTGTTCAGCCGCTAAGTCCTGTCTGTCTGACTCTTTGCGACCCCATGGACCCAGTACACCAGGCTCCCTTGTCCACTGTCTCCTGGAGTTTGTTCAAATTCATGTCCACTGAGTTGGTGATGTCATCCAACCATCTCATCCTCTGCTGCCCCCTTCTCCTCCTACCTTCAGTCTTTCCCAGCATCAGGGTCTTTTCCAATATGTTTACTCTTCTCGTCAGGTGGCCAAAGTATGGGAGCTCCAGCTTCAGCATCATGACTGTTCAGGGTTTTACACATTTAAGAAATGCATTTGCTAATAAATTTTTTACTCTAAAGTGTGTTGTTAGTTTGCCCTCTGAAAAAATGGAATATTAAAAAATGTCACTTTTCAACTCTATAATTTAGGTATGTAATGATCATTCATGAGTGCATAGAGGTGTTAGAAGAAAATGCAGTCATTATAAAACCACTATGCATTATTCATTGGGTGAAATTGTTCCAATACCTACCTTGTACTTTCATATTGCTATTGATCTTTGATTGATGGAAGCTTTCGAGGGTCTCTGTTATATGATTTTTTTATAAACAATGATTAAGTTCCGATGAAAATAATTTGAGTTTTGAGAATGATCAATAACTTTTGTATTACGTTTGTGTTCTAGGGCCACTAATGAAATAATGTATAAGACATCTATATTTTATCTTGAGATAACCAATTTTTGATTGATTTTTCTCAGTGGGGAAATAGTTTTTATTACTTTAAGATTGTAAATGTAAAACTTTATAAGTTAAGTAGTTCAATGGGATTGCATTAAATTTGGGGATAAGATTTTGTGAAGTTGTTGTCAGGACTCTAATTTAAATAGTCATTTCATTTGGCTTCAAAGAGTATGTTATTGTATTTTGTTTTTGTTTAAGCATACTATAGGCTTTCTAAGCCTTACGTGAGCAATGTATCCATTTCTCACAGTGAATGGAGGTAAAAATCTTATCCTTATTTTTCCTATGAAAAAGAGTTGGAGATTAAATGTAGAATGGACAAACTTTTAATTAAGCAATATTTTTCTTGGATTTGTAACTCCCTGTCATCTTCTAATATCAAGGCAAAGTAAGCATCCATGGTCACATTGGAGGAGGCCAAGGTTCTGCCTGCTTCTGAAGACAATTGTGCTGAAATTTTTCTATTATTCACATAACAAAGGAAAGACTGCACTGAGGTTTCTAAATCTTATTTAGTTTGTGTACTAATCTAATCAGCACCTTAACCTTTTATTTTCCTGAAGCTTTTTAAAGAGGAGATTTTTGTTTTTAATTGCACTATAGTTTTTTTTACAATGTTGTGTTTATCTCTGCTGTTTAAGGAAGTGGGTCAGCTATATGTACACATATAACCCCTCCCTCTTGGACCTCTTCTCCACGCCATCTCGCTCCTCTAGGTCAACACAGAGCCCCAAGCTGCGCTCCTTATGCTATGTATATATCTAGCAGGTTCCCACTGGCTAGCTGTTTTACACACAGCAGTGCACGTAGGTCAGTCCCCATCTCCCTTCATCCCAGCCCCGTCCCATGTCCGAACGTCCATTCCCTACATCTGTGTCTCTACTCCTGCTGGTGGCGTTATTTTTTCATCTCTCTTTTACTTTTCCGTTTCCATCCTGTGAGTCAGGCATGGACTTCAGAAAGCCTAACCACATGCGTCACATGGTTCACAATCAAGAGCAGGTGACGTTGTGTGCTAACACTCCCAAAGGGATCGATCCCTCCAGTCTGCAAGATGGCAATGTTGTCGTAGTACTCTCTGACCATTCCTACCTTGAAAGCACCTCTGGGCTGTGTGTTAGGCCAACTGCTGCTGCTGCTGCTAAGTCGCTTCAGTCGTGTCCGACTCTGTGCGACCCCATAGACGGCAGCCCACCAGGCTCCCCCGTCCCTGGAACTTTCCAGGCAAGAACACTGGAGTGGGTTGCCATTTCCTTCTCCAATGCATGAAAGTGAAAAGTGAAAGTGAAGTCGCTCAGTCGTGTCCGACTCTTAGCGACCCCATGGACTGCAGCCCACCAGACTCCTCTGTCCATGGGATTTTCCAGGCAAGAGTACTGGAGTGGGGTGCCATTGCCTTCTCCAACGCCCTATTAAATAAAATCAGTGAAACGGGACCCTGATGCCCTGAATGCATGGGCCGGCAGAGTGCTCCTAGCAGCTCTCAGAATGTGATTAACAACTGTCATTCTCACTTGTATTTCTTGTGCCCCAGATCCCCTCGCCTCATCACACAGAGTGCTTTAGCTTCTGCTTGTTTGAAGATAAAAGCAGAGGTCCAGTTCATTAATTATGCAATCAGTCTTTATTGAATGCATATGATGTGCTAGACATGTTTCCGTTATGGGGTTTCCCCAGTAAACGGAATGGTGGAAATCTCAGCCTACGCTGAGTTTACATTCTGTTAAGGAAGACAGTAATAAGATGATATGATATAGACCTGCTGGCTCAGATGGTAAAGAATCTGTCTGTAATTCGGGAGACCCAGGTTTGATCCCAGGGTCAGGAAGATCCCCTGAAGAAGGGATCTTACAGTATTCTTGCCTGGAGAATCCCATGGACAAAGGAGCCTGGCGGGCTATAGTCCATGGGGTTGCAAAGAGTAGGACAGGACTGAATGACTCACACACACACACACACACACACACACACACATACACACGATATAAACTGGTCTATGTAGTACTATGGGCTGAGAAAAAACATAAAGCAGGGAATGGGTTAAGTAGAAGAGGGATCTTGCAATTTACACTAGGGTAACCAGGTGTGCCTGGCATTTACCTATTGCCTCCAGCCCCATACCTGCCCCTTAAATTTCACCTTGTACAACTGATCAGGGAGTCAGTGAAATTCCTCAGGCTCCTGACTCAGCCGGGTTCCTGTTAGAATGTGTGATGGGGATCAACCAGCTGTTGCTGGGGAGGCTGCTGCAGGAAGATGGAGAATCAGTTTATGCCTCTGCAGGGTAGCTGAAGACTGGGGTGATTCTGAGTCCTCACCCGGGGAGCAGGTGGTCATAGCTTGAGTCACAGCTGCCGGAGAAGGGCACAGCAGCAGAAACAGGCATGTGGGTCCAGCCCAGCTTGCTAGCAGCTGCTCATCTCCGTGTCCTGCATTCTTCCTCTTCGCTCTCCCAGGCTGCATCTTTCATTCTTGTACCTTATCTTCCAATGTCTGTACAACCAAATCTCTATATTATATGTTGTCTGAGCTACCTAGGGTGGTTTTTCTCTTCCTATTGACCATGGCTCAATAACCAGAGCCACAGAATAACCTGTTGAGTCAAGACTTAAAGGAGGTGAGGGAGCAAGTGACATGGATAATGGAGGAGACTGTTCCAGCAGAAGGAAGAAGAAATTCACAGGCCCTGGGGTGGGAGTGTACTTGGCAGGTGTGACTACGAGCAGGGAGGCCAGTGTGACTAGAATGGAAGGAGGGATGGACATGAGATTAGAAGGATAATAGGGGAGAAAGGTCCTGTAGGGCCTTTAAGAGTTTGACCTTTATTTTGAGAGAAGGGAGGAGTTGGGCTTCCCAGGTGGTGCTCGTGGTTAAGAACCTGCCTGCCAATGCCGGAGACACAAGAGACTCCGGTTAGATCCCTGGGTCGGGAAGATCCCCTGGAGGAGGGCACGGCAACCTACTCCAGCATCCTTGCCTGGAGAATCCTGTGGACGGAGGAGTCTGGAGGGCTACAGGCCATGAGGTAGAGTCGGACACGACCGAAGTGACTTAGCACGCACGCACGCACGAGGAGCCACGGGAAGGCTCTGAGCAGAGGAATGATGTCGTAAGGACCTAATGTGACTTAAAGTGTCGCCCTAGCTGCTGTACTGAGGACAGATTGAATTGCAAGTGGGTGCGTGGGGCAGGGCAGGGGGAGCATTTTGGGAGCTGGAGGGTGATCTAGGCTGGGGATGGTGATAGCTTGGATGAAAGTGTTATTTAGCAGCAGTCCCCAGGGAGCGGTGGCCACATTCTGGTTATAGTGTGTTTGGATGTCATGTCCAAAGTGTTTCCTTTTAAGTTGTATATATGAGGGAAAGAGAAAGGCAAGAGTGACGCTGTAACTTTTTTGATTTGGGCAGTTGGGCAGGGTGGAAGTAGTATCTACTAACATGGGAAAGATTAAAAGAGAGTTGCACTTGGAAGGAGTTTCAGAGGCTCAATTTTGGACACTTGAAGTGTGAGATGCTTCTTTAGCATCCAAGTGAAAATGTCAAGTAGTCAGCTGCATATACAATTTGGAGTTCTGGGGAGCAATTTTTGAAAATTCCAGGAAGCATAGCAATTTGGGAACTAGCAGTGAGGAAGGGACAACAAATCTGAATATTTAGTCTTTATGAATTTTGTCTGGATTTTAATATTTCTCACTGTATAATGCAAAAGTATGTTGAGAAGTTATAATTTGGGAGTTAAAGGGAAAATTTCAAATCATTGCGTGGATGGTTCCACCCAGATTCAAACATTTCTGAATTAAAATAATAGACTAAAATAGTATAAAGCATGATTCATTCACATTTAGGACTCACCTGAATGCTTTTATTTCTTAATTCCAAAGAGTCAGCCCTACTTTAAAAAAGCATATTTACAAAAGAAAAGCTCCAGCATGGAAACCATATACTTTCCATTTCATAGTGGGGAAAAACATCTTAGCTGATAAATCCATGGATTAATTAATCAACTAATCCAAGGAATAAATACCTAACTCAACATAATTAGTTTTGGGACTATAAATGCAAACCAACAAAAATATATGAATGTTTATATTCTTTCATGATAGAGTTTTTAACCATAATATATAATATTGATTTTGAAAACTGTATGTGAATCAGCAGAGAGCGTCTGTCTTATATGCTTCTGGTTTGACCAAGATTTGGTAAACATGATTTTTAAGTTGAAAAATGATATAGGGGACTTTACTATCTGGTCGTGATGGGAAAAAGGGATTTGATTTATCTTCATGATTTAAACAAGAAAACCAGACAGAATGCTAGCAAGTACAGTTTTCAGACAGTGGACAACAGGCAGAGGATGGAGTAGGATTATGATTTCTTAGGGAAAGTAAATACACAAGATGGGTCCTATGATTGCCGCAGCTCGCTGAAAGTAGTTTCCAAGACTTAGCACAGTGATGGAGAATCCAAACATAGCTCAGCATAAAGTAAGTCTCAGTATATTAAAAAGGATTAAAATCATGGCTGTGTAGTCAATGAGCACATCAAAGTCAAACTCAAAATCAGTAACAGAATGGTATATAGAAAATTATGTTGGAATTTAAGCAATATATTTCTAAATGGCTCATAGATCAAATAGAAAATCGAAGGGGAATTCTGAAATATTTTCATCTGAATGACAATAAAAGCCCAACTGATCGGTATATGATTAAAGCAGAGCTTGGTGGGGGGGAGATTTACATCATTATTTACTTATATATATATATATATATTTTTTTAGGGATGGATTAAGTCTGAAAAAAATAAAATTAAGCTTATAGTAAACAGAAGAGTGAAAAAAATGGAGATGAATGTAGATCGTTATAAGTGAAAATAAGGAACAATGAATATCAATGAAATTAAAATTTAGTTCTTTAACAACACCAGTAATGTCAGTAAGCCTCTAACTAGATTGGCAGGAACAAGAGAGAGATGTATTCATCAGTATTAGGGATGAATGAGGAGACATCAGTAGTGAACCTACAGTTTAAAAAGACAGTGATAGAAAGCAACAAATTTGACAACTTAGACGAAATGGATAAATTCTTTGAAGATAAGCAGTCTATTCAAGTTTACTTAAGAAAAGTCAGATAAACTAAATTCTGTTTCCATTAAAGGAATGGAATGGAGGGCATGGGAAAGAATTTACTGCAAATATTTCGTGAGAAATATTTTATGTCACAATTGAGGCGGTGGTGACAGAGTTTATGCATTTGTTAAAGGTCATTGAATTTAAAATGCTAAATGTTATTGTGTCCAAATTATATTTTGTTGTTGTTCGGTCATTAAGTCGTGTCTGACTCTTTGCAACCCCATGACTACACTATGCCAGGCTCCCTGTCCTTCACTGTCTCCCAGAGTTTGCTCAAATTCATGTCCATTGAGTCCGTGATGCTATCTAACCATCTTATTATCTGCCACCCCTTTCTCCTCCTGCCCTCAATCTTTCCCAGCAACAGGGTCTTTTCCAATGAGTTGGCTCTTCACATCAGGTGGCCAAAGTATGGGAGCTTCAGCTGCAGCATCAGTCCTTCCAATAAATATTCAGGGTTGGATTTTCTTTAGGATTGACTGGTTTGTCTCTTTATTTTATTTTACTTTTTAATTGTTTAAATTTTTATTATTTTTAATTAATTTATGTATTTTAATTGGAGGATAATTACTTTATAATACTGTGATGGTTTTTGCCATACAGCAACATGAATCAGCCCCGGGTGCACATACATCCGCTGAACCCCCCACCTACCTCCCTTCCCACCCCATCCCCCTGGGTTGTCCCAGAGCACCGGCTTTGAGCGCCCTACTTCATGCATCGAACTTGCACTGGTCATCTATTTTGCATATCGTAATATACATGTTTCAGTGCTTTTCTCTCAAATCATCCCACCCTCACCTTCTCCCACAGAGTCCAAAAGTCTGCTATTTATATCTGTGTCTCTTGCTGCCTTGCATATAGGATAGTCGTTACCATCTTTCTAAATTCCATATATATATATGTTATTATACAGTATTGGTGTTTCTCTTTCTGACTTAACTTCACTCTGTATAGGCTTCCCTCATAACTAAGTTGGTAAAGAATCTGCCTGCAATGCAGGAGACCTGGGTTTGATCCCTGAGTTGGGTAGGTCCTCTGGAGAAGGAAGCAGCAACCCATTCCAGTATTCTTGCCTGGAGAATCCCATGGACAGAGGAGCCTGGCAGGCTATATAGTCCATGGGGTCGCAAGAGTCGGACACAACTTAGCGACTAAACCACCAACACTCTATGTAATAGGCTCCAGTTTCATCCACCTCATTAGAACTGACTCCAATGCATTTCTTTTTATAGCTGAGTAATATTCCATTGTGTATATGTGCCACAACTTCCTTATCCATCGTCTGCTGATGGACATCTAGGTTGCTTCCATGGAAGCAGTGTTCATTCAGTGCTGCAATGAACATTAGGGTGCACGTGTCTCTTTCAGTTTGGTTTCCTCAGTGTGTATGCCCAGCAGTGGGATTACTGGTTCATATGGTAGTTCAATTTCCAGTTTTTTATGGAATCTCCACACTGTTCTCCATAGTGGCTGTACCAGTTTGCATTCCCACCAACAGTGTAAGAGGGTGCCCTTTTCTCCACACCCTCTCCAGCATTTGTTTGTAGACTTTTTGATGGCAGCCATTCTGACTGGCATGAGATGATACCTTATTGTGGTTTTGATTTGCATTTCTCTGATAGTGAATGATATTGAGCATCTTTTCACGTGTTTGTTAGCCATCTGTATGTCTTCTTTGGAGAAATGTCTGTTTAGTTCTTTTGCCAACTTTTTGATTAGGATTGATTGGTTTCATCTCCTTTCTGTCCAAGGGACTCTCAAGAGTCTTCTCCTGTACCACAATTCGAAAGCATCAATTCTTCTGCCCTCAATCTTCTTTGCCTATGCAACTGAAAGAATGAATTTTTAAATTTATTTAATTTTAATTCCCTAAAATTAAAGTATAAATAGTCATCTAGTCCTGGTGACTACCATGTTGGATAGCACAGGTATCAACCTTTGGCTTCTAGGATTGCATAATAAACACTGGCATAGGCTGCCATTCCTGTGAGGCTACGCAAAGACCCTTGTATCCTGGCATCTTCTCTGAGTCAGTTTTTTGGAAAGCATCCTGGTTCATGTTTTAAGAAAACTGGGCTGGGAAAAGAAAGCAGTGTAATTGTTATAATTCTGCTATGAACTGTGTCTCTGATGAAAAGGAAATCTCTTGTTGCCTTTCATTTCAATCTCAACTTCTGTAAATGGAAAATGCATATATTGGGTTATTCTATCAAAGGCCTTACCGCAGTGATGATTCTATTGCTCTTCAAACTGGGACAATGAGGTAGCCCAGAGAATACTGGGACATTCCTTATCTCTATTTTTATAATATTTATTTGTTTATTTTTGACTATGTTGGGTCTTTGTTGCCTCATGGACTTTTCTCTAGTAGCAGAGGATGGGGGCCACTCTCCAACTGTGGTGTGTGGGCTTCCCATCGCGGAGGTTTCTCTTGTTGAGGACCACGGGCTTCAGGACATGTGGGCTCAATAGCTGTGACTCCTGGGCTCTAGAGCACAAGCTCAGTAGCTGTGGCACATGGGTTTTGCTGCCTTGTGGCATGTGGGATCCGCCTCAACCAAGGATCGAACCCGTGTCACCCTCACTGGCATGCGGATTCTTTACCACTAAACCACTAGGAAAGCTCAGTTCCGTATCTCTTTAAGAAAACTCTATCCAGTCTTATTCTTCAAATAATAATAATATAAAATTCTATATTATAAGAGCAAAATAGAATTTGAGATTTCTATTGAGATTGTTGATACTGACATTTTTATCACAAATGTTTAGTAGGGAAAATGAATGTATTTCATATATATACAGAATGGTTTGACCTTTCATTTTTTCACACTTTTCCTCAATTAATTAACATATTGAAGTGGAATCATATTTCACTTTAGACAAAGCACTTTTTCTATCTAGAAACAAACAACTCAGAGATGAAATAGTGTATATTTTAAATCACTAATGCAGTGAAATTTGAAAACTCTTACTCTTAAAGCTCACTGGCTATTAAGCTTACAACATCAATTAGAAATATCTTGGCTTCAAGTAACAGACAGCTGACCTAATAATGGGGTTTAAATTGTAAAGATATTTACTGCTCTTTAACTCAGCCTAAAGAATTAGACATCCAAGCTCAAAGACCCAAGTTTTATCATTTTGTTCAATCATCATCATGGAATTGGCCTTTGCTTTTTGTTTTTATTTCATGTTTGGATGGTTGTTGGCAGCGTTCAGAGGCAGGCAACTGCAGGAGAATGGGGAATAACCAACTTTTTGACTCATCTGTTTCATATCAGAAATCAACAACAAATGCAAAATCTTTCATGGGAGCCATGTGCAGAATTGTTTATATGCAAGTGGCCAGAGCTATGTCACATGGCAGCCTCAAGTTGTAAAGAGAAAGGAAGTGCCTGGAAAAATGGAATGGGAAAAGTCGTGAATTAACCCCTGAGTCTAGTAGGCCTGGGAGTGGAGTTAGATGAGGAAGTCACCTTGGATGCATATTTAAGAGGCATCAAAGCACTCGGAAATTAGCACAAGTTAATGAAGTATTTAAAACTCAATATGTATGAAAAAAAAATCCATGATGAACAAACTATTCAGGTTTTAAATAGTCAAGATCAGTATAGTCTCCTTCCAGACTCAGTGGGGATCCAACATCTTTATTTAAAATATTGAAAAAAATATTGAAAGTTTATTCTTCATGAGTTTTTGTGTTAATTTACACATTTAAAAGGGGCTTCCCAGGTGGCGCTAGTGGTAAAGAACCTGCCTGCCAATGCAGGAGGCATAAGAGATGCAGGTTTGATCCCTGGGTTGGGAAGATCCTCTAGAGGAGGACATGGCAACCCCCTCCAGAATTCTTGCCTGGAGAACCCTATGGACAGAGGAACCTGGCGGGCTACAGTCCATGGGATCACAAAGAGGTAGACATGGCTGAAGCGACTTAGCACGCATGCACACCTTTGGAAATATTGCACTAAAGCATTATCTTGATTGCTGAGTATTTTGGCACCCTCTTTAATTTCACCCTCTAGGTGAGGAGCTCACTTGCCTACCTCTTGTCCCACCTCTTGCTGCTCTACAATATTGGGTTCCATTAGCAAGGAGGAACACGGGCAGCTCGCAGCGTTTGCTTCCAGGGCTTTGTCATCGGTTCCGATGCATCTGTCCCATGAGTAAATCCTTATATAAGTTCGTGGAATATTTTATATTCTAAAACCCTGGTTGATAAACAAAGTGTGTACTCTATCTTGTATTTATTTCTGAACAAGGAGAAGTACTCACTACTCTTTCTGATTGAAGACTGGACTAGACATTCTCCTGATAGATGACAGAAAAATTCCCCCAGCAGACTGTTTCCAACCAAATCTGAGATACTGTGAAGAAGAGCAAGAATTTCTCATTTTTTTGATTTTCTCATACCTTGAGAGAAATATTGTTGAATGACTTGAGACTTCAAGGATGATTCATGAAAAAGTTCAGAGAACAGAAAGCTGTGTTGGTGCTTTTTCACATCTCTTGAAGTGGACAATAGGAATCTGACTCTTTGAGTGACTAAGCATGTTTTCAAAGAACTCATGTTGCAAAATTTTGGCAGTTATAATTATTCAGTGTGAAAGCTGGTAGAAAAGAATTCACCCTTCCTGCTTCCCAGGTGGCTCAGTGGTAGGGAATACTCCTGCCAGTTCAGGAGATGCAGGAGACACGTGTTTGATCCCTGGATTGGGAGGATCCCTTGGAGGAGGAAATGGCAACCCACTCCAGTATTCTTGCCTGGAGAATCCCATGGACAATGGAGACTAGTGGGCTCAAGCCCATGGGATCGAAAAAAAGTCAGACACGACCTAGAGACTGAGTACACACACACAGAATATTAATCTCACTCTATCTTTGGTCTGATTAACTCTTAGGTGATACTGATAAGCTTTATCTGAAATCCCCTAAGCTTTTTTTCCCCTCAAGGAGCAAGATAAAAGAAAGGCATCCATCTCTCATTGGGAAAGCTTTAACATTCTATCAGGTTTTTCCTTATGAATACAAGTAACCCTCCTACGATGATAATTTCATCTAGACCTGTGAAGCCTGTCTAATATAGATGTGTAGTAGGAATTTCATGCAAGGCTATAAAATAAGTTTGTGTTAGGGTCAAATGTATTATTCACACCATTTATAAGACATAAATTCTTCAACCTCAAAGGTGTCTGCACAAAATTGCTCAATGTCTTCTCTGATTTAATTCAGCTTTGCAAGCTCTTGAGGGCAATGTTTGGAATTTAGGGGGAGAAGAGGGAAGAACATATGGAAATAATAAATTTACATAGTTGGTCGTTAAAGAGGCTTGCTATGAGAAAATTTAAAGTACACAGCAGTGAAAGAAAAAGTAGGAAGATTATAGTGAGAGTGGCATGTGGTTACCATTACTGTTATTGTTTAAGACTTCCCCTTCTTCCTGAGCCAAACCTGAGCACTCCTGGTTTTTTTAAGCAACCGATGGAATACTGTGTTTTTCCCAGCTATATTCTGCTTCACACCCTGCCTATTTCCATGTACTTATTTTTTTCTGGTCACTTGAGATGCCTTTTTATTTTATTTTACTTCGATTTCTGATTCAGCCATCCCACTTCGTGCATTAAAACTTGTTTTCATTGCAACTGAGCAACCGACCCACTGCAGGTCTGTAGCTCTTGGCGAGGCCCATATAACTGCTGCCTAGCAGGGAGGCGGAGGTGGGAGTATGGTTAGATAATATTCCATCTGTGACTTGTTTTGTGATTGTCAGATGCTCTGGGTGTCCTCTACCTCTGTACCTATGTGAAGCCCCCATTGATATAGCCAAGAATTTCACACTCCATGTGAGAGAAAGATGTCTCCCAAAGGATGTGTAATTCTGTTATGTAGCAACAGCTCTTGCGATGACTTCAAGCCAAGCAAAAACATTTTCAGGAGCTAGAGCCACTTTCCAGCCAATCCCACTGGGTGACCTTCGAGACCTTCTCTCATCCCAGCAATTTGCTTTTGACCTGTTCCTGCCCTCCATCATCATAGTGACCTCCCTCTTCGACTGTGGTAGTTGGGGGTAGCAGACCTACTGTCCTTATGTGCAGATCCAGTGCAGGACTGAATCTGGCTACTGCTGTTTATTTTTATCATCTGTAGAGCGTTAAGGGACCAGTGAGCTCCTAGAGGACAGCAACAGTCTTCAGATGGAGTAAAATAGAAAAGATGCTGTCGGCACTTGGCAATGATTTCCTATGTGCTATATTTGTTCATGTGTAAGTTTAACATTCAGAAAACTAAGATCATGGCATCCGGTCCCATCACTTCATGACTTCATAGCAGATAGATGGGGAAACAGTGGCTGACTTTATTTTTCTGGGCTCCAAAATCACTGCAGATGGTGACTGCAGCCATGAAATTAAAAGACGCTTACTCCTTGGAAGGAAAGTTATGACCAACCTAGATAGCATATTAAAAAGCAGAGACATTACTTTGCCAACAAAGATCCGTCTAGTCAAGGCTATGGTTTTTCCAGTGGTCACGTATGGATGTGAGAGTTGGACTATAAAAAAAGCTGAGCGCTGAAGAATTGATGCTTTTGAACTGTGGTGTTGGAGAAAACTCTTGAGAGTCCCTTGGACTGCAAGGAGATCCAACCAGTCCATCCTAAAGGAGATCAGTCCTGGGTGTTCATTGGAAGGACTGATGTTGAAGCTGAAACTCTAACACTTTGGCCACCTGATGCAAAGAGCTGACTCATTTGAAAAGACCCTGATGGTGGGAAAGATTGAGGGCAGGAGGAGAAAGGGATGCCAGAGGATGAGATGGCTGGATGGCATCACCGACTCAATGGACATGGGTTTGGGTGGACTTAGGGAGTTGGTGATGGACAGCGAGGCCTGGCGTCCTGCGGTTCATGGGGTCACAAAGAGTCAGACACGGCTGAGCGACTTCGCTTTCACTTTTCCCTTTCATGCACTGTTGAAGGAAATGGCAACCCACTCCAGTATTCTTTTTTTTTTTTTTTTTTTTTTTTTTACAGTGATTTTATTTTATTTTTATTTTTATTTTTTTTTATTTTTTATTTTAGTTGGGGGCTAATTACTTTACAATATTGTAGTAGTTTTTGCCATACATCGACATGAATCAGCCATGGATTCACATGTGCTCCCCCTCCCAAACCCTCCTCCCACCTCCCTCCCCCTCCCATCCCTCAGGTGTCATCCCAACGCTCCATCCCTGAGCATCCGTCCCATGCATAGAACATGGAATGGTGTTCTGCTTCACATATGACAATATACATGTTTCAATGTTATTGTCCCAGAACGTCCAACCCTCACCTTCTCCCTCAGAGTCCACAGGACTGTTCTATGCATCTGTGTCTCTTATTCTGTCTCACATATAGGGTTACCATTACCATCTTTCAAATTCCATATACATGCATTAGTATACTGTATTGGTGCTTTTCTTTCTGGCTCACTTCACTCTGTATAATGGGCTCCAGTTTCATCCATCTCAATAGAACGGATTCAAATGTATTCTTTTTAATGGCTGAGTAATATTCCATTGTGTATATGTACCACAGCTTCCTTATCCATTCGTCTGCCGATGGACATCTAGGTTGCTTCCATGTCCTGGCTATTGTAAACAGTGCTGCGATGAACATTGGGGTACACGCGTCTCTTTCAATTCTGGTTTCCTCGGTGTATATGCCTAGCAGTGGGATTGCTGGGTCATATGGCAGTTCTATTCCCAGTTTTTTAAGGAATCTCCACACTGTTCTCCATAGTGGCTGTACTAGTTTGCATTCCCACCAACAGTGTAAGAGGGTTCCCTTTTCTCCACACCCTCTCCAGCATTTATTGCTTGTAGACTTTTGGATAGCGGCCATTCTGACTGGTGTGTAATGGTACCTCATTGTGGTTTTGATTTGCATTTCTCTAATAATGAGTGATGTTGAGCATCTTTTCATGTGTTTGTTAGCCATCTGTATGTCTTCTTTGGAGAAATGTCTGTTTAGTTCTTTGGCCCATTTTTTGATTGGGTCGTTTATTTTTCTGGAATTCAGCTGCAGGAGTTGCTTGTATATTTTTGAGATTAATTGTTTGTCTGTTGCTTCGTTTGCTATTATTTTCTCCCATTCTGAAGGCTGTCTTTTCACCTTGCTTATAGTTTCCTTTGTTGTGCAAAAGCTTTTAATTTTGATTAGGTCCCATTTGTTTATTTTTGCTTTTATTTCCAATATTCTGGGGGGTGGGTCATGGAGGATCCTGCTGTGATTTATGTCGGCGAGTGTTTTGCCTATGTTTTCCTCTAGGAGTTTTATAGTTTCTGGTCTTACATTTAGATCTTTAATCCATTTTGAGTTTATTTTTGTGTATGGTGTTAGGAAGTGTTCTAGTTTCATTCTTTTACAAGTGGTTGACCAGTTTTCCCAGCACCACTTGTTAAAGAGATTGTCTTTTCTCCATTGTATACTCTTGCCTCCTTTGTCGAAGATAAGGTGCCCATAGGTGCGTGGGTTTATCTCTGGGCTTTCTATTTTGTTCCATTGATCTATATTTCTATCCTTGTGCCAGTACCACACTGTCTTGATGACTGTGGCTTTGTAGTAGAGCTTGAAGTCAGGCAGGTTGATTCCTCCAGTTCCATTCTTCTTTCTCAAGATTGCTTTGGCTATTCGAGGTTTCTTATACTTCCATACAAATTGTGAAATGATTTGTTCTAGTTCTGTGAAAAATATCATTGGTAGTTTGATAGGGATTGCATTGAATCTGTAGATTGCTTTGGGTAGTATACTCATTTTCACTATATTAATTCTTCCAATCCATGAACACGGTATATTTCTCCATCTGTTTGTGTCCTCTTTGATTTCTTTCATCAGTGTTTTATAGTTTTCTATATATAAGTCTTTTGTTTCTTTAGGTAGAAATATTCCTAAGTATTTTATTCTTTTTGTTGCAATGGTGAATGGTATTGTTTCCTTAATTTCTCTTTCTGTTTTCTCATTATTGGTGTATAGGAATGCAAGGGATTTCTGTGTGTTAATTTTGTATCCTGCAACATTACTATATTCATTGATTAGCTCTAGTAGTTTTCTGGTAGAATCTTTAGGGTTTTCTATGTAGAGGATCATGTCATCTGCAAACAGTGAGAGTTTTACTTCTTCTTTTCCTATCTGTATTCCTTTTATTTCTTTTTCCGCTCTGATTGCTGTGGCCAAAACTTCCAGAACTATGTTGAATAGTAGTGGTGAAAGTGGGCATCCTTGCCTTGTTCCTGACTTTAGGGGAAATGCTTTCAGTTTTTCACCATTGAGGATAATGTTTGCTGTGGGTTTGTCATATATAGCTTTTATTATGTTGAGGTATGTTCCTTCTATTCCTGCTTTCTGGAGAGTTTTTATCATAAATGGATGTTGAATTTTGTCAAAGGCTTTTTCTGCATCTATTGAGATAATCATATTGTTCTTATCTTTCAATTTGTTAATGTGGTGAATTACATTGATTGATTTGCGGATGTTAAAGAAACCTTGCATTCCTGGGATAAAGCCCACTGCAGTAGCAGTGTCTTTTATAGTCTGAGACCCAATTCCTCTGACCACATAACCACACAGACAATGTGAAGAACCTAACTGGATTATAAGATTTCATGAAAAATCCTACTCTAATGAAATGTACTATAGAGTTCTGAGGTCTTTAATAAGTAGGTTTCCCAACCGTATTAAAAGAAATAAAAATGCAAAGCAAACAAAAATATATAAGATTCATTCACAGATAACGTGCCTACATGACCAGGAAGTCACTGAAGGATCCTTTTCAGTATTCCCATTTGGCTGAGGTGCTGAACATTTTCTGGGCAGCTCGTGATTTCTTCTATAAGCATTTACAGATGGTTTTGTACATCAAAATTAAGATTTGAGCAACTATACTTCAATAAAAAGAGTAAAATAGAAAAAAAACCCTAAAACAGGATTTTGTAAAATAAACAACAAAAAATACCTCAAAGATTATTGCCTAATTAAAAAAAAACTCAGCAAGTTAAGTTTTAAAAAAATGAATGACTTTCTAGCACATATCAGTTTCATACACACGTATCATTTTGACCAGACTGGTGGCTGAAATAAAAAGGACTTGTAAAACTTATAAAACTGTTAAAAAAAAGATTAAGATTTGTGTTTGAGATGAAAATTTTCCTACTTTAACGTCACCTCCTAACCACTCAACTCATCTCACATTTGGTGTTTATGAAGGACCAAATAAAGAGCTTAGAATGTGTGTGGGCTGAGCCCCAGAGCATGAGGCCCAGAGATTAATTTTGTGTTCCCTTGGGTTTTTATGTTCTTTTTTGGAGGGGGATATAATTAATGGTTAAATGAGATTTACCTTAGTAATTTAAACTCTATTTTAAAGAGCAGATGTTAAATAAAAAGTAAGGACTTAACATTGCATAGCTCTTCCCTGCAGATTTAAAGTGTGAATATTTATCAACATGAAAATGTTAGAAATAATTATCTCTGTTCATTTTGGGGTAATAGTCTTAGTTCCTGAGGAATTATGTGAAAACATAAAGAAGACAGGTCTTACTTAAGATTTCCAGCAAAAAACAGTAAACTGAGTTGATGGGAGAGATCCCTCACCTTAGTATAATGGTATTAAAAAATACAGAGGTGCTCCAAAAGCAAAGAAGGGAAAGTCTTGGGGAACAGGTATCGAACATAAGAGTCAGGTCTGGAATCCTCAGTAGGAATCCAGGTTGAAAGGCCTTAGAGGCTGGGGTTTTAAACCATGCTTAGGGATGCATGTGGTGGGGTTCCCTGATGGGCAGGACAAGTAGAATCTCAACCTCCTCTGTAAAGATAATACAAGCCACATGCGGAAGTTCAAAAGAAGTAACCTCCTGGGAAGCAGGCAGAGGGATGCTGGCTGTGGGTGTAACCGGCTCTTGAAGGAGAAATTCAAGCACCACACCTGCTTTATGGGAATCCCTGGTAAAGATTGGACCTGCAATGCAGGACACATAAAGAGACAAGGGTTTGATCCCTGGGTCGGGAAGATCCCCTGGAGGAGGGCATGGCAACGCACTCCAGTGTTCTTGCCTGGAAAAATCCCTTGGACAGAGGAGCCTGGTGGGCTACAGTCCATAGGGTCACAAAGAGTTGGACATGGTTAAAGCGACTTAGCATGTAGCATGTATTGTAGATGCAAACCTATGCTATCCTTGTGAGGGAGGAGCCTCAAACAGAGACATTGGCAGTTAAGAGAACACCAAATCTCAGTCTCTGAGAGTGCCCAGTCGTATTCGGCTCTCTAGACATGCCTTCACTTTTCTTGGATCCTGGGTTCTTGCAGGACTCACTCTTTCTGAGGGTGAAAGTGAAGTGGAAGTGAAAGTCTCTCAGTCGTGTCTGACTCCTCGTGACCCCATGGACTATACAGTCCATGGAATTCTCCAGGCCAGAATACTGGAGTGGGTAACCATTCCTTTCTCCAGGGGATCTTCCCAACCTAGGTCTCCAGCATTGCAGGAGGATTCTTCACCAGCTGAGCCACAAGGGAAGCCCAAGAATATTGGAGTGGGTAGCCTATCCCTTCTCCAGTGGATCTTCTCAACCCAGAAATTGAACTGGGGTCTCCTTCACTGCAGGTAGATTCTTTACCAACTGAACGATCAGGGAAGCCTACTCTTGCTGAAGATGGGCTTAAACAATACATAACACTGAAACCATAAATAACCCCAGGAGAGTCAGAAGACACAGTCAGTGCAGAAGAAACATCCCCTCGACCCATATAATAAATCAACTCCTGACAGATTTTAAGGTATATAAGAGATACATAAGTAGAATCAAAATGTCCAAAGCATAATGCTAGGGCAGAGATAAGACAGAAAACAGATGTAGCAAAGAAAAGTGTCTTGCATTGGAAAAAGAATCTCTGAAGAGATCTGTGCAAGTGTAGCACATAGAGTACGATAGATTAATTTGTATTTGAATTCAGAGTTGGGGATTCATTCAAGGATTTATCCAGAAATTATAACATAGAATAAATGTATGACTCAGTCCTCAGTCAGTTCAGTCGCTTAGTTGTGTCCTACTCTTTGTGACCCCATGGACTGCAGCACGCCAGGCTACATTACAGAAAAAAACGTAGAAGTCTCTATAGTCTAATTTTCATCCCTTTCCCTCCTTTCTCTCTAAAAAGAGCCATATATGAATTTTCAATAAGGAAAGTATGTGATTCTGCACAGACTTGGGTTTTAGAGAGTGAGATTTCTGTTTTATTCATTATTGTACCCAAAACAAAAACTTCACAGATGGTGGAGAGAATGACTTCATGTTTAATTATTTGCTTTCAGAAAGCTTACTTTCTCCAATAGGATGAAGAAGATAAAAAATAGATGTTTAAAACATAAATCTTAGACTGAGAAAATGTTAAAATAAAAAATATTCATTGTTTGTGTCTTTAGCTCTTCTTTGCCTTTTAGCTCTTAGAATTCTAGTTTTCATAGCCAAATAATGTGAATAATCATATCTGCTTCAGGATTTTTCAATATTCATGACTATATATTGTAAAATAACTGTCTTTTTTTCTTGGCTTACTATGCAATCAGTACGTACAGTTATGAGTAGTATTATTTTCATGGCAATTTTATTATATTTATCATCATCTGAAATAACGTTTCTCAGGAGTGTGTTCTAAGGCTTCGTTTCTTTTGGTAACTATTGTCTTGTTATAAAGAGCAAGTTTACTGTAGTTGTTTAGTTGCTAAGTGGTATCCAGCTCTTTGCGACCCCATGGACTGTACCTTGCCAGGCTCCTTTGTCCATGGGATTTCCCAGGCAGGAATACTGGAATGGGCTGCCATTTCTTCTCCAGGGATTGAATCCGTATCACCTGCATTGGCATGCAGATTCTTTACCACTGAACCACCAGGGAAGCCCCAAAGAGCAAGGCATGGGCTTATTAAAAATATATATATATACATATGTATATATATGTGTATATATACGGGGAATACTGTCGAGATAGTTCCTTCCTGGGTCTCTATCTCTTAATCTGACCTCTCATTTTAGTTCCCTCTATTTATTTTTAGCCCTATTAAAATGTATCTCGGGAATGCCCTGGCGGTCCAGCGGGTGACTCCGTGTTTTCACTACAGGAGGGATTGGTTCTATCCTTGGCTGGGGAATAAGATCCTGCAAGTTGCACAGCCAAGAACGGAAATTTTGTCTCTTTTGAAATATAATCAGTCTGTCAAATTTCATAAGATCTCGCTCACTGTATTCTATGGGGGTTGCTAACAGAATCAAAACTCCATCCCTGTAGATACCACCCTACCCTAGACATTATCTTCAAGTGTTTGCTCCCATGCTTGATGCTAACTTCTGATCAGATGAGATACGATACCTACTACAATTGGGTGGGCGGGGGGGCCTTCCCTGGTGGCTCAGATGGTCAAGAATCCACCTGTAATGTGGGAAACCTGGGTTTGATCCCTTGATCAGGAAGATCCCCTGGAGAAGGAAATGGCAACCCACCCCAGTATTCTTGCCTGGAGAATTCCATTGACAGAGGAGCCTGGCGGGCTATAGTCCATGGGGTCACAAAGAGGTGGACACAACTGAGCGACTTTCACTCCCTCCCTCACTCACAGAGGGGGCAGTGGCTCGTTTGAGGAGTGTGTCATTGAACTGTCTGAAGCATGCAAAGGCCATTGCCGAGAGATGAGATCACAGCTGAAATTCTTTTTTATCTTGAAATTAAAAAAAAAACTCAACAAGAATAGTCTCTTGTTATTTGCCTATCATACGAAGAGAACAAAAGTTCTAAAATCTGTTATCTGTTATTGTCCTGTTTAGAACAAGAATTCTAAAATCTGTTACTGTACTGTGATAGACCTCAGGACAATCAATCCCACAAGCTTGTCAGAGGAATAATTTTCTTATCACAGTCTTGCATTCCGGATCATTCTGCCTCCTCCACCCCAGTGGTTCATACAAAACTGGGTGGATGTTTTGCCCTCCAAGTGTAGCTTTTTCCATGGTTTTTATTTTTTTCCCTCCTAATTGAGTTACTTTGGTAACTCATGGGTATTTCACTGCTCAACAAGCCAACATGATGTGTTGTCACATGTAGACAGAACAAGTTGGAATTGATGAACTTTTGAATTTTTTAAAGGAAAGGGCAAAATTAGTGTACACGAATCATTATTACGATCACGAAAGTTCTGGCGTGTCCTCTCTGAGAGCAAGAAATCATTTTGGATTCCATGCATGTCAACTTGTCATCAGTTCAGCTTTGATATAAATTGATATTTGGAACTTCCCTCTCTGGCCATTTCATTATTTAGGCGTGTTGCAAAGGGAATCTATCGTAGGGAAGCACTGTTGATAATCATGGCAGGTGATGAAGAGAACAGAGAACAGTAGTCTCGAATTCTAACGATGCTTCATAATCCAACAGCTAGTATTTATTGAGTCTTTTATGTACAACAGGTTTTTTAGCCTTAAAGTTCTATAACATGGCAATGTCTGTACCCTTTCATCTAGTCCCAGGAAGCAGGTTAAGAGAAGTGAAATAACTTGCCCACAAACCCATGGTGCTTATATAACTGAGCAGGGACCCTGGCCAGTGGGAATGCAAAGGTCAGGCTCTAAAAGTCTGCAGTCCTTAGCCTTTGTGGGAAGGGGCTTGTTCCATGCCGCTCCAGCCTTTTATGCCTGTCTTGGTTTGTGTGTGCATCTAGGGAGGGATCGGTTTTGGGCGCCCCTGAGGATCTGGGGGCCTGGATGAGTGGGGACCCATGCTCCATCTTAGTTGACATGTGTATGCTCCCCTTCCTCAGGTTAACAGAAGTTTCTCATCACCCTGATGACAGCCACATTTACAAGGGACTCTCAACCTGTGCTTTGCTGAAAAATTTTTCAGCAAGCCGGGAGTGGGGGGAAAGAATGGGGGGAAGAGATAGTTAAGAAGTGGGATGGACATGTTCACACAGCTATATTAAAAATGGATCACCAACAGGGACCTGCTATCTAGCACAGAGATCTCTGCTTGATGTGGCAGACTGGATGGGGGGGTTTGGGGGAGAATGGGTACATGGATATGTATGGCTTTGTCCCTTTGCTGTGCACCTGAAACTATCACAACATTGTATGTCAGCCGAACCCCAATACAAAATAAAAAGGGTTTTAAAAAAGTTGAAGGCAAGAATATCTCATTGTGTATCTTGTGCCTAAATAAGGGACTCCTTTGATAGATTCCGGGGGTCTTTATTATACTTTGGAGGGACAGCCCATGCACATGGAGCTGAAAGAACTTGTGTACATCCACAGCTTTGTCTTATATTCCAGACTGACTGTTTTCATCACAGAGCAGCTACTTAAGGACTTGTGTTCATTTATTCATGTTTGTGTTCAGTGTTCATTCATTCACTTATTCATTGGACCAGCATCCACTCATTCATTAAATACACTTTTCTCAGTGGATGCCTGCTCTGTGCCAGCCTTTGTGTTAGGCTCTGGGAATACAGGAAGTGGGGGGGCACTTGTGAACTGAACACGGGGTCACGGGATCTGATGGAGCAAATTTGTGTCCTGTGTGGACGTGGGAGGCATCCTTCCTCTTGTCTTGGGAGACTCAGGGAGGCTTTCCCGAGGAGCTGCTGTCATAGCTGGCAACTGCAAACAGGTTAACAGAGCTCCAGGTGAGGAAAGGGAGGTGAGGTCCGGAAAGACCCTGGACCAAAAGTTTTTGATACAGCTCCATCCAGATGCACCTTGGATGGTGGAGGGAATGAGTTGGAGAGGACCCCGGTCAGTTTCTTCTAAGGCTGTTGATGGAGGTGGGGGTGGGTCCCAGGTAGAGGAAACTGCAGGACCAGAGCATCGAGGGAGCAATTCTCAGCACAGCCATGGGAGCCGTGGCTGGAACCAAGACCATGACAGGGAGAGCAAGGGAGGCACATTGAAGAAGTAGAAGCAGTAGGATTTGGTGCAGGGGTGTGGGGTGGAGGGAACATCACTGCAGTGTATTTCAGGGTAATTCACTGCCTTCAGTTCAGTCTAATTAAAACCCGACAATTTAGATTTTAAAACCTAAAACCTACATTTTCCGTTGAATTTCAGCACTGGAAAAGGCATTCTCGTAATTCTTGTCTCCATAACATTAGTTAAATAACTTTGGTCTAAAATGTGGCCTAGAAGTGTTTCTATAAATATTCATTGATATTAATATTATATTATGAGACATGGAGATAAAGAATGTTTGCCTTATAAATTTGTTTTAATTTTTATTGAAGTATAGTTGATCTACAAGGTGGTGTTAGCTTCTGCTGTGCAGCAAAGTGAATCATATACAGATACATGTACCCACTCATTTTTAGATTCTTTCCTGGTGGCTCAGATGGTAAACAGTCTGCCTGCAGTGTGGGAGACCTGGGTTCGATTCCTGGGTCGGGAAGATCCCCTGGAGAAGGAAATGGCAACCCACTCCAGTATTCTTGCCTGGAAAATTCCATGGACGGAGGAGCCTGGCAGGCTACAGTCCACGGGGTCACAAAGAGTCAGACATGACTGAGGGACTTCACTTCACTTCCATATAGTTCGTTACAGTGTTGAGTAGAGTTCTCTGTGCTGTTCAGTAGGTCCTTATTTGTCATCTGTTCTATATATTAGCCGTTGTTATTGTTGTTGTTGTAGTATCTTAAGTTGCGTCTGACCCTTTGTGACCCCATGGATTGTAGCCCGCCAGGCTCCTCTGTCCATGGGATTCTCCAGGCAAGAATACTGGAGTGGTTGCCATTTCCTTCTCCAGGGGATCCTCCCGACCCAGGAATCGAACCCGGGTCTCCTGCACCGGCAGGCAGATTCTCTACCGTCTGAAGCACCAGTAGTGTGTGTGTGCGTCAGTCCCCATCTCCCAATCCATCCCTCCTTCCCTTGCCCCCTTGGTAACCATGAGTTTGTTTTCTGTGTCTGTGACTCTATTGCTGTTTTGTAAATAAGTTCATTTGTATCACTTTCTTTTAGATTTCCCGCATAAATGATATCATATGATGTCTGTCTTTCTCTGTCTGACTTCACTTAGGATGATACGTGTCCATCCATGTTGGTGCAAATGGCGTTATTACGGATTCATGAATCAGATTCGGATGTCCCTCTCATCTTCACACTGGGCTTCAGATGACTTCTCTGTGTGTCTCCTTTAGTAGAAGTACTGATGCCGTCAGAGGAGAGGTTTCACTGGGGCTTTTCATCTTCACGTCACCAATTCAGTGGTGGCTCCTTGGGTCACAGTACCACTCTCTCCTAATCCTTTTAATAGACTCAACATGTGAAAAGAGACATATTTATTCCTAGCATTTATAGAGATAATGTCAGAATCCCTTATGCTTGTGCATCTTTAATGCAGTAGTGTTTATGTTTTGGGAAGAATAAAAATAGAAATGTTTATAACTGGTGGGGAAATTTGGAAAAGAACTAATGCAGGCTGGAATCATCTCTTGGTTGGTCCTGCTTGTGAAAACAATTCTGGCTAATTATAGCCCTTTCAGAAGGACAGTGTCATTATGCTGACCATATGCAATTAACTTGACTTCTCTTTCTCTCTCCATGAAAGTAGAATGCTCTACAGTTTCCTCCTTACATTTTCTCAAGCAAAGACTACTTATTATTATTATTTCTTAATGGACACAGTCCAGCAGTGGTCTTTTCTTCAGGAGTTCTAAAATCTCTGTATGGCATTAAATTTAATAGGTCCAGTATATCAAAGATAGAATTATAATTATGAAAAGTCAGTTAAAAGGAGGGTGAACAGGAAAATGAAATGAGATTTTTAATGACTTGCCAGCAGTTGTAATTAATGAGATGCAGATTTGAACACGCATGTGACCTTCAGATAGGAAACGGACAAAGCCTGGCGTGAATGCGCCGAGGAAAGAGGAATGTTTTTCAGTAGAAAAAGACTGCGTCTTGCTAGTTTCTGATGCCCCTTCTTTCAGGGTGTTTTTTTTCATTAAGTCAGGCTCATTGGTGAGGACAGGAGGCAGGTTGATGATCATTTCAAATGTGTGGCCCATCCCTGGAAGAGACAAAGCGAGCTTGGCGATGGGGCCCCTGGAAGAGGTTTGGTAGCTGACAGGGGCCCTGTAGCTGACGGGCCACTTGCCATCTTGCTCAAAGTAGGAAGCTGCTCTTTGTGGCAACATTAATTTGTGAGTCTGATCCACTCCAGTTTCTCTTTTACACAGTGAGTTTCTTTGAAAGCTTGTTGCAAACACAGAGAGAATAATGCAAACGCTTAACTGGCTTCCATGCCCAAGGCTCAACTTACTCTCGCACCAAGTGGGTTCCTGAAGCTATAAAAATTGTTTTTGCCTGATTAAACTTAGATCCCTTTGAACTCTGTGGGGGTTCTTTTCCTCTTGCACTTTCTTGTAACTGTGCAAAGCCTTTTTTTGGGGGTCTGATTTGGAATCCAGAGAGCCTTCAAGTCAGCCCACCCCACCTCCTTCATCTTCTTCTGAAAGCATAAAAATTTGTAGTTGCTATAACATCTGTTATATTCCATACCCTGAGGCAAAGACAGGCAGAACTAAACTTTCTTCACACACATGCGTGTGCACACACACGCACACAAAGACACACAATGGGTTGACTGGAAGGCAGAAGTAAATCAGAGCAAATATCTCGTAACTGGTTCAAAAAGAATGATAGTTACCCATCTCATTACCACCAAAACAGTTTCTGTTTTTCAAGGGGGCCCACGGAGGGCAACTGCATCTTCAGGGAGGCTGGGAACCTAACTGGACCTGTAAGCCTTCACTTCTGGAGAAAAGGGAAGAGGCAAGTTGGAATTTATATTTATGGCGCTAGAAACAGCATCTAATTAAGAGGCGCTTAAAAGCACGTGTGTGTAACTTTGTTCTGTATTTTCCAAGTCTCCTGTAAATAAGTTAGCATATTTTCATAATTTAGTAAATAAAAAAGAGAAAAAAATAAAGCATCAGAGAAAGAAGAAGCACATATGTAGAGAATGGCTTACTGGTTTCAGGTACTTACAGGTTTAAGTAGTCAAATGAATTGTGAAATCAACAGAGTCATGGTGAGATTTGAAATTCTGCAGTGAATCACAGGAGCTGGAGATGATTGGGGAGGGCCAGCAGGACCCCGTGAATTCCGCCATTCATTCTGCCTGCATCTGTGTGTTCCTTTGATCGACATTCTACAAGTTGTTTTGCTGACTTTCAGCGCAGAGACCTGCTTGCTTCTTGTCCTGACTTGCTTCGTTGAATGTCCCTGTCGAGAACCATATCAAATACCATCTCTGTGTTGATTTCTCTCTCTCAAGTTCAGCCACCCTTGATCTTCAGCACAGCCCTGCACCTACCCACTCGTATGGACACACGGATTTTTAGGGGAGATCTCTACTTAGATTTCCAAACTCCAAAATAAACCCATTTTATTTTTGATCTCTCCTATTTCAGAAGTGCTCCCCATCGATTGAGTTGCTCTCAGGGAAAACTTGGGTGTCAGCCTTAATTCCTCACATTTCCTTCTTTCCCCGCTCAGCTCGAAGCCTTTCTGCATTCACCTTTTCCCTCTGACTCCGCTGGACTGCTGAGACGCAGCCTACTTCTTGCATTCTAAGCCCCTTGGAGTCCTTCTTCATACTGTAACCATAGACACCTTTAAAAAATGCAACGTTGGGACTTCCCTGATGGTCCAGTGGTTAGGTCTTTGCATGTCCAGTGCCTCCACTACAGGGGGTGTGGGTTTGATCCCTGGGGATCGAACTAAGTTGAGGAACTAAGTTGGGGAACTTAGTTCTAACTAACTTAGTCCCCAGCTAACTTAGCTGGGGAACTGAGATCTTACATGCTGTGCCCCACGGGGTGGGATGAAAGCAAAGTAGCTCCTGCTTCTCCCTCATCCTCACCCCCTTCCCTCACACCTTGGCTTCCTTGTGCCATGGAATGGGGGTTGGCAAGCTACAAGCCACGGCAAGATCTGGTCCAACTCCAGTGATGTGAATGTCCTTGTATTAGAACCTAGCTGCACTCACTCACTTGTGTTTGTCTTTATCAATAACAGTAGAGTTGCGTAGCTGAGACAGAGACCACGTGGCCTGCAAAGCCTAAATACTCTCTGGCCCTTTATAGCAAGAATTTTCCCATCACTTCTATAGAATTTGATTGAAACTTTCACCTTCCCCTGCAGGTCTCTGTGTGAACTGGCCCTGCCTCCATCAGGTCTCTCCTGACCTCAGCTCTCAGGACACGCCTGCCTTGGCTGTGGTGCCCACTGACCCCTGGTCTTTGCCCACCTTGAGGCCTCTCCCAAGACATCTCCGTCACCTGGAGTCCTTTTCTGCCAGTTCTCTGTGACTTCTTTGTCACTCAGGTCTCAGCTTGGGTTTTTTTTTTTTTTTTAACATTTTATTTTGCTTTGGGCTAAGCTCCAATCCTTTGGCCGCCTGATGCAGACAGCTGACTCATTGGAAAAGACCCTGATGCTGGGAAAGATTGAGGGCAGGAGAAGAAGGAGGTGACAGAGAATAAGATGGTTGGATGGCATCACTGACTCAATGGACATGAACTTGGGCAAACTCCGGGAGATGGTAAACGACAGAGGAGCCTGGCATGCTACTGTCCGTGGGGTCGCAAAGAGTTGATCATGATGTAGTGGCTGCACAACAACATAGCTGACGAACAATGTTGTGATCATTTCATGTGGATAACAAAGGGACTCAGCCATACGTATACATGTATTCATTCTCCCCCAAGACCCCTTCCATCCAGTCTGCCGCATAACATTGAGAACAGTTCCCTCTGCTGCACAGTAGGTCCTTGTTGATCATCCATTTTAAATATAGCAGTGTGTACATGTCAGGTCTCAGCTTAGACATCAGCTCAGCAGAGCGGTCTTCCTTATAAACTCTGCGTAACATAGCTCCAAGCTGTACTCTAAAAAGTCATCCTTTTAAATTATACCCTAGCACTTCTTACTGATGTTTCAGATTCTGTCCTCCACACTAGCATATACGTCTAATGAGAGGAAGACCCACTCTGCCTGGATGTGCTAAGTGTCTGCCGGATGGAAGCTGCTGTGTGCCTGGTGATGGATGGTCCAGGGAGGAAAGTTGAACAGGATGGAGCAAGTGAGCAGAGTTGACCACAAGGAATGTAGTGAAAACTGGGCAAAGAGTGGGTAGGAAGGGGTTCTGAAATTATTTGAGATACATCAGAAAATGAGTGAGTGAGCTTGTCAACAAAAAAAAAATCTGCATCTCTATCCTGCCCTGGAAATAGGTTCATCTGTGTCGTTTTTCTAGATTCTACATATATGCGATAATATATGACCTTTGCCCTTTTTCTCTTTCTGACTTACGGGGAGGTGGGATGAATTGGGAGATTAGGACTGACATGTATACACCGCCATGTGTAAAATAGAGAGCTAGTGGGAAGCTGCTTTATAGCACATGGAGCTCAGCTCCATGCCGTTTGATGACCTAGAGGGGTCAGATGAGGGAGGGGAAGGGAAGCTCAGGAGGGAGGGCACGTATGCGTACGTATAACTGACTTACCTTGTCCTACAGCAGAAACTAATACAACATTTTAAAGTGATTGTAGTCCAATAAAAAACTAAGACAATTTGGAAAGGTGACTGTGACACTGAATTCACAGCTCTCTCCGAGGAAGTCAGAGCTCCAGCTCCTGCTTTGCCCACACAGTGGCTTGGTTACCTGCTGGCAAGGAGAACTGCCCTTAGACAAGCTTATGGTTCCTGTCAGGTTAGTAGCGGAAGTGAAAACAACCACAGTGTCACCGAAATAAACCGAGTGGATGAAACAAACGGAAAGAGGGCACTTATCCTCCCTGATTTCCTGATTGTGCAGGGCCTGTGAACCGTTCTGTGGAGGTTGGTAATTTGAGGGTGCAGAATCCCGAGTTATCTGGGGGACCCTGGGCCAGGCTGAAATCCACCTCTGCTGGAAATAAAAACCCATAAATGTCAGCTTTTGTTTCGAATTTAAAACTTGTTTTTTAATTTTTTCAGTCTAACATCTTGAGTGTTTGACTTGGGGCTACTGGTCCCCAAGTAAGCCTAAGAGTTAGGCATGTAAGTTTTCTGGAACCTTAGATAACATCAGCTATAGGCCATGCTAGGAATTTCAAAAGGTTTATTTATCTTTTGGAGCAAATGGAAGTACAGCAATTAGCTGGGGTTTCGAAGTGATTTTTGTGTGACTGTGCATGGAACACTCAGCTTTTGTCCATGAGGAGAATAATGATTTTCTGTGTGCCGTTTTTGGTTTAGTTGAAACATATTAACGGATAAATAAATCTAATGGAATAAAATATTCTGGAAATGCTATTACTTGTGGATGCTAACTGTTATAGAGCGAATGGTGTAGGGTAGTTGATCACTCCAGGTTTCTCATCATTAAAATGGGGCATTTGAGTAGAGGTGTCCAGAGATTCTTTCTTGCTTAAAGGTTGTGTATTATCTTTGTGTCTGTTGTTAAAGAATTATACTTAGTGTGTTTAGTTATCTGTAGTACTTATTTATGGAGTTTTTATCAGTTTATGATATTCCAGGGCAGAGCTTGGAATGTTGCTATAAAAGGGTAAATAATAAATATCTTCCCTGGTGACTCAGTGATAAAGAATTCACCTGCTAATGCAGGAGATGCAGGTTTTATCCCTGAGTCAGGAAAATCCCATGGAGGAGGAAATGGCAATCCATTCCAGTATTCTTGCCTGGAGAATCCCACGGACAGAGGGGCCTGGTGGGCTACAGTCCAAGGGGTAGCAAAGAATCACACATGACTGACAGTGAGAAGATATTCACACAGTAAATATCTTAGACCTTCAGTTCAGTTCAGCTCAGTTGCTCAGTCATGTCTGACTCTTTACGACCCCATGGACTGCAGCATGCCCGGATTCCCTGTCCATCACCAACTCCTGGAGCTTGCTCAAACTCATCTCCATTGAGTTGGTGATGCCATCCAACCATCTCATCCTCTGTCGTCCCCTTCTCCTCCTGCCTTCAATCTTTCCCAGCATCAGAATCTTGTCCAATGAGTCAGTTCTTCACATCAGGTGGGCAAGATATTGGAGTTTCAGCTTCACCATCAGTCCTTCCAATGAATAATCAGGACTGATTTCCTTGAGGATTGACTGGTTTGATCTTCTTGCAGTCCAAGGGGCTTGAAGAGTCTTCTCCAACACCACAGTTCAAAAGCCTCAATTCTTCATGCTCAGCTTTCTTTATAGTCCAACTCTCACATCTATACATGACTACTGGAAAAACCATAGGTTTGAATAGATGGACCTTTGTCGGCAAAGTAATGTGTCTGCTTTTTAATATGCTGTCTAGGTTGGTCATAGCTTTTCTTCTAAGCTTCATAGCTTTGCTTCTAAGGAGCAAGCATCTTTTAATTTCATGGCTGCAGTCACCATCTGCAGTGATTTTGGAGTCCAAGAAAATAAAGTCTCTCACTGCTTCCATTGTTTCCCCATCTATTTGCCATGAAGGGATGGGACCGGATGCCATGATCTTCGTTTTTTGAATGTTTGAGTCTTAAGCCAGTTTTTTTCAGTCTTCTCTTTCACTTTCATCAAGAGGCTCTTTAGTTTCTCTTAATTTTCTGCCATAAGTGTGGTGTCATCTGAGTATCTGAGGTTATTGATATTTCTCTCGGCAGTCTTAATTCCAGCTTGTGCTTCATCCATCCCAGCAGTTCACATGATATACTCTGCATATAAGTTATAAGTTAAATAGCTTGTATGAATTCTTATAAGTTATAAGTTAAAGATGGCAGAGTAGAAGGATGTGCACCTATCTTCTCCTGTGAGAACTCCAAAATTGCAACTCACTGCTGAACAACCATTACCAGGAGAAGGTTAGATCCCACCAAAAAAAGATACTGCACGCCCAAGAGCAAAGGAGAAGCCCCAGCAAGATGGTAGGAGGTGCAAAATCACATTTAGAGTCAAACCCCGTACCTGCCAGAGACGCTCAGAGGGCTGAAACAAAACCTTGTGCTCACCAAGACCCAGGAGAAAGAAGCAGTGACCCCATGAGAGATTGACCCATGCTTGCCTGTGAGTGTCCAGGGGTCTCCAGCAGAGGTGTGGGTTGGCAGTGGTCTGCTGCAGGGTTGGGGCCACTGAGTGTGGCAGTGCGTGCATGGGACGTTTTGAAGGAGGTCACCATTATCTTCTTAGACCTTGGCGGTCTGTATTCAGCTTGGCTGGTGTAGCCCAACTGCAGCCCTAGAATATATGTAAATGTATGCTGTGTTTCATAAAACCTTCTTTACAAAATAATCAGTGGGTCCAGGGTGGTGCATGAGTCATCATTTGCTGGTCCCTGTTCTAGAGCCTGTGCCTGCATGAGTGCTAAGTCACTTCAGTCGTGTCTGACTCTTTGCAACCCCCTGGGACTGTCATCTGCCAGCCTCCTCTGTCCATGGGATTCTCTAGGCAAGAATACTGGAATGGGTATTCATTGCCTTCTTTAGGGAATCTTCCTGACCCAGGGATCAAACCTGGATCTCCTGCATTGCAGACGGATTCTTTACTGTCTGAGCACCAGGGAAGCCCATTCTAGAGCCTACAAACCAACAAATTTCACTCTATAAACAGTAACAATGGCTTTTTAAGATAAATACACAACATTATTTGTGTATGAACTTATTCACATATAAAACGAGTAAAAGAATGGTGCAATATAATTCATTAGTGCCTCTGAAACATTATCACCAGCCAGGCAGTATTATACGGTGATATCTGGTGGGCCAGAAGGAACAGAGAATGGTTAGTGAGGGTTTTTAAGGAAGGATTCAGGTAGGTTCTGGGGCTGTACTGGGTGTTAAAATGCTCAGCCTTATATTCAGTGCTGTTTTCATTTTCAAATGCACAGTCATTTGAAGTCTCTTGTGCTACTTACTAGAACACAAATATTAGTAAGTTTGTACCCTACTCTTATGTGGCTCCCAGCCTGTTGTATTTGTTAGGCAGCAGGAAGGAGTCATTCAGAAAAGGTCGAGTCATGTTAGCAAAGTGGGGAAGTGAGAGTGAGCTCAGTGAAGAGCTGATTGTGGTGCAGCTAGGTTGGGGGGGCGGCGGTTGTTGGGGAAAAACAGAAAAGAAGTGAAGGTCAGGTGTGTTTGAGAGGGGCTGACAGCCAGCAAAGGCAGTTCACTGTGGCCCATGGGAACTTACAGACGGGTAATGCCAGTGCGTGCAGAGGGCAGACTTGCCCCTTGACACTTGACGACCTTCCAAAGGCTGTTGGTGGAAGTTCACAGGGATGTCATAAACTAAGAATGTGTCCTCCAAACGTGGGTGTGAATTTCACATGAGGACTGGGCCACTCCTGACTCTGAATCTGACTTTCTTTCTTCTTTTCATCCCTTCTGAAAGATCCCTCTTTCAAAATGCAAAACAGTTGCATTTTGGCTTTCTTTACTTTATATTGATGTTAATTATTGAATAGGACAATGAAAACTCTAATGGAATGTCTGCTCATTTTTGTTAATCTATTATCTTCTTGGTTTCTGTGGAAAAATCCAAGATCGAAGTCTCTAAGCACAGAGGTTTTTGTAATGGGTTGGGAAACAAAAAGTAAAGACAAAACAAAACGAAAAACCAGGGCAGGAAGCTGTAAAATATATCAAGAAAATCACAATGAAATGTACTGATTATACCTGTACCTGTTTTCAGCCATAGCGTGATCACAACTCAGATAAATAATTTGGTGAGCTTGATCCTAAGAATGAATTGCCCCTCTGGAAACGCTGTAGACTGGCCACCTAAGATTTTTACCTATTAAAAGAAACTGGAATCTCTTTTTAGATAAACATGTTAAATAATCCTCTGATAAAGTGAGAGACTGATTTCTGTGTATTTCTGACTCACCTAAACCAACATGTCTGTATTCGAATAATACCTTTCTAAAAATATTTGTATGAGTTTTATTATTTTATTTATTGTGAGTATCATCACAAGGAGGTAACCTCTGAGTTAGGGGTCCCCACAATGACCCTCGGTTTAATGATTTCACTAGGAAGAGTCACAGAATTCAACAAAGTTGTTGTAGTTATTGGGTTAGCCAAAAAGTTCATTTGGGTTTTGCTGTATCATCCTACAGAAAATCCTGAATGAACTTTTTGGCCAACTCAATCTGATTTATTACAATAAAAAAGGATACATTTTAAAATTAGCAAAGGTAGAAGGTACATAGAACACAGTCCAAGAGAAACCAGGTGCAAGATATTTTGTTCTCTCGCAGTAGAATCATCTGGACAGCACTCAATCTCTTAGCAAGATGTGTGATAAAATGCATGAAGCAGTGCCAACCAGAGAATCTCACTTGAGCTTTGTTGTCCTGGGGACTTTTTATGACTCAGTCAGTAGGCATGGAATACCCATGTGGCTGATCTTAGTTATTTAGTCTGCAGTCCCTATGGAGGTCAGACTGATAGACCGTGGTCAGAGGTCTCCACTGTCAATCAAGGCTCTCAGGTATACAGAGTCACCCTGATCAGGCAGGTTATGCCAAGGTCTTAGAGACTATCTCCCAGGAACTGGTCAAGGGTCAGACTCTTCTTTGGAAAATGCAAGCTTTGAATGCCACAGACCTGCGGAGTCAACCTGTTATTGAAAAACCTCTCAATGGATTAGCAGATTTCTGGCAAAGGGTGTTACTTTTTCAGTTGGTTTTGAACGGTTCTTGGAGTGTTTCTGAATTTGGCAGGGCTCTTACACCCCGAGCAGGTAGAATGTGATTTACATGAAAGTGATTATAGTTTTAAGTGGCAGCAATGCTGGTGTCAGATGTGTTGCCTGATCCTCAGGGTGTTGTCAAAAGATTTGATAGAGCCGTCCTCATAGTAAAATTGTGAGATGGGTTAAAGCCCGGCTCAGACGGTAAAGAATCTGCCTGCCATTTGGGACACCTGGGTTGGATCCTTGGGTCTGGATGATCCCAAGGCAGCCCACTCCAGTCTTCTTGCCTGGAGAATTCCATGGACCCAGAGCCTGGCAGTCTACAGTCCTTGGGGTGGAGAGGAGTCAGACACGACTGAGCAAGTTAACACTTGACTACCTAGCGTGGTGATGGTGGGAACTGATATTTCTTGAGATCCTCCCATGCTTTAGGTACTCTGCGGGCTGTGTCCTGGGAATTAATTTACATATTCTTCTCAACCCAAACTACTGTTCTGTTACTTCCCTGTTTTATAGTTTGTTTAAGGGGAAAAAAAAGCAACTAGTGGTGGCCTCACAGTACTACTGATACAAACTTTTGCATCTGAGATTCAAACCCTAGTCAACCAAAGTCCAAGCAAGAATCATGTTACTTTCGCTAATGATTAGGTGACTAGAGCCAGTCTCTGATTCAGTTGCAGTGTTAGTGGCATTTGGTTCTGAGAAGATCCAGAACTTCCTTTCCAGTAATGGAGGTAATAGAAAAATAATTCTATCTTACCACGGAGGCTGTTTCTCTAATAACTAGCCACATTTGGCTCCCAAGCAGTTGAAATGGGGTTAGTCTAAACTGAGACAAGCTGTAGGTAGTACAGGATACACACCGACTTGCAGAGACTTAGGACATATACATGAAATGAAAATATCTCAAAGATTTTTATTTTAATAACACATTGAAATGATATCGTGGCTATATGATTAAGTAAACTATTGTTGAAAGTTAGTTTTAGCTGCTTCTTAACATTTTCTAATGTCACTACTGGAAAATTTAACATTACATGTGGAGGTTGCTATATATTTTCATTGGACAGTGCTGCCTTGAAGTGTTTATTATCACACTTTCTGTGAGACCAGCAAGCATTTCTCCCTTTCAGCGTAACTATCTTGTGTAGACATCTCACATTTTACACTAAATCATAAATGTCTTGAGGGCAGAGGTTCCCGTCTGTGGAAGTTTGCGTCCAAGCCGGTATATACCTACAGTATGTTCCTCAGTGTAGATGGCACTCAAGAAGTACTGGTTGACTACATAAACACAGAATATTCTTTAGATTATTCTATGCAAGAATATGCTTATTGTTGAGAAGAAAATGGCAACCCACTCCAGTATTCTTGCCTGGGAAATCCCATGGACGGAAGAGCCTAATAGGTTATAGACCATGAGGTTGCAAAGAGTCAGACCCAACTTAGTGACTAAAACACAGCAATTCTTATTATTATATGTGTGTACTAAGTCGCTTCAGTCATATCTGACTGTCTGCGACTCCATGGACTTTAGCCCACCAGGCTCTCTGTCCATGGAATTCTCTAGGCAAGAGTACTAGAGTGGGTTGCCTTGCCCTTCTTCAGGGGATCTTCCCAATCCAGGGATAGAACCCATGTCTCTTAGGTCTCCTGCACTGGCAGGCAGGTTCTTTACCACTAATACCACCTGGGAAGCCCACTTTACTATTATTATTCATATCATCATAAATCCTTAACTGTAAAGTTCCTAGAAAAAGCTGCGTCTGTCTTGGACATCTACCTAGTTCTAATGTACAGATAGAATCAATACTTGCTCAGAGAGCACCTTAGGACTTTTTCAAATGTCTTCAAGCGAGGAGATTTCCTGGCCCAACCCTGCCTTGTCTCCTGAGTTGTTAGAACTTGGCTTCTTCCCCTGAATCCTGCGGTCTATGGAGGCAGAGGCTGAGCTGAGAACACATGCTCTTTCCAGATAGCAAGGAGCCTGAGAAGAAACTGAACATAAATTGTCAGAGAGTGATATTAACTTCAGGAAATGATTTGTTTTCTTAAAGCCAAAGTCTGTCAATTCCTGAATATGTGGCAGAACAAAGTGTAAGAACATTTTAAAACCAAAGACCCTAAGGTTCTAAGAAATTCCTGAGGCTGTTTCCTGCAGTCTTTGTAGCTACCCAGTGGCAAGTGGCTTTATTTGTACCTGTCAGACTTCTGGTCATGACTGCTGACACACAAGCACATGGCTGACTCGCGGAGTGCCTGTTGAATAGAAATTGTTCATTGTTATACTTTTCATCATATTGAGATCATTTGTAATTCTAAAGTTGTAAATCTGAAGGAAATTACTTTTGAATGTCCTCTGGCGCAACATTAAGATTTTGCAATTAGATTTTATAGCCTACAGTCATATGTTGCAGGTCACAAGGCAAAATTAAGACCTTCTGCACCCAGAAAGCTTCCTGTGGATGATATGGGGTGTTTATAAGCCAAGCCAAGTTCAGGGCAGGACAGTCTCGGCACAAACCTCGCAGCCAAGAAGACAAAGCCAGCCACAGTCCAAGAATTTGAGGGTCTTGCTTAGTTTACATGTGAATTTACATAATCTTTTAGCTAAAAAAAGAAATCTGCCTTGATGGATGGATGAATAGAAACTGCTTCTTGTGTGAGGTATCCAGCAGTAAAACCTGCCCCTGATTAGCTTGGTTCTTATCCTGAAGTCACCAACAGTTATTGCTTCAGATGGTTCAGTGAAACAGGGAGTTTCCAGATCTTAAAAGTCCTAAACAAAAGAGAAAGCAATGCCCCCTGCCAGGTGGATTATGAACCCAGATTAATGACGGCTTTCCAGAAGTTTCTCTTTATACCTTGCCAGATGTGTCTCAGGGGACCCTTGAACGACTGAAGAATGTGTGAGCCCAGAGAAGCCTGGCTCTCACCTAAACTGACATTAGATCCTGAGACTGAATAAGTGTTTCAGCCAGAAAATCATACAAATGGATGAAAATTAGGTCACCTGGTGGATATCACAAATCCTACCCTTCATTCAAAAAGAAGGTACATTTCATTTGGTTATGGAATGGTAGTTGATCCCACTGAAATTTTGTTGCCTAAGATTTTTCTTATAATAGATACTCAGGATAAATATCAAATGCATTTAATTAGTTCCCTGTTACCCTGCAATACCCTGATACGAAGAGCTGACCCATTGGAAAAGACTCTGATGCTGGGAAAGACTGAAGGCAGGTGGAGAAGGGGGTACAGGGGATGAGATGGTTGGATGGCATCACCAACTCGATGGACATGAGTTTGAGCAAGCTCTGGAAGATGGTGATGGACAGGAAGCCTGGCGTGCTACAGTCCATGGGGTCACAAAGAGTCAGACACAACTGAGCAACTGAACAAGAACAACATACCCTGCAATTATCTAACTCTGAGCACTGCTGTCTCTGTAAGTCACACCAGAAGTCCTTCTAGGAGTGAAGTACGCCTTCAGCAAACCCTGGCCAGCGTTTATCTAACAGCCACCCCCGTATGCTGGCGGTCTGCTTCTGCCCTTCCTGGAGCAATGCATTCTTTCCTATAATTTAACTGATTTGTGGTTATTATTTAATGTCTATTTATGTTGTGAATATCTCTTGTACATGGATTCCATGCTATAAAACATAGCCTAATTTGAGACTTGTGGTTTTCAAATTGTGTTTGAGTTAAGGACACCCAAATCAGAACACTTAAAGAAAAGTGAACTATCATAGCTTTTTAGGTCCTTAGAAATCTACCAAGCAGGCTTTGCAAGGTGAAGGAGTGGATTTTAGAAGAAACCGATTCAGAGCACAGATATTTTGCATGACTTGCACTTTGTAGATTTTTTCTATCGTGAGCCAGTTGAGAAATGGATTATGTCATCGCAAAGAAACGTATGAAGAGACTTGATAGAATACCAGACTCAAGGTGAGCAGATATGCAGCTGAAAGCAAAAAGAATCTAGCAAAACACTGTTAGCTTTTTAAAATGCTGTGTTTTATCAATTTACATTCCTACCAATAGTGCAAGAGGGTTCCCTTTTCTCCAGACCCTTTCCAGCATTTATTGTTTGTAGATTTTTTTAACGATGGCCATTCTGACTGGTCTGAGGTGATACCTCATTGCAGCTTAATTTGCATTTCTCTAATAATGAGCGATGTTGAGCATTGTTTCATGTTTGTTGGCCATCTGTATGTCTTCTTTGGAGAAATATCTGTTTAGGTCTTCTGCCCACTTTTTGATTGTTTGTTTTTTTGATCTTAAGTTGCATGAGATAAATGGCATATATACACTATTGATACTATGTACAAAATAGGTAACTAATGAGAGCCTGCTGAATAGGACAGGAAACTACTCAGTGCTCTGCGGTGACCTAAACCGGAAGGAAATCCAAAAAGAGGGGATATATGTGTATGTACAGCTGATTCATTTTGCTGTGCAGTGGAAAAAACACAACACTGTAAAGCAACTATAGTCCAATAAAAATTAATTTTAAAAAGTTTAATAAGTTGTGTTGAATGCATGCTCAGTTGTGTCTGACTCTTTGCTACCCTGTGACTGTAGCTCTGCAGGCTCCCCTGTCCACAGGATTTTCCAGCCAAGAATACTGGGCTGGGTTGCCATTTCATCTTCTAGGGGGTCTCCAGACCCAGTGATCTAACTCCGATATCTATTGAGACTCTTGCGTTGGCAAGTGGATTCTTTACCACTGAGCCACCTGGGAGACCCCAATAAATAAATACAAGTAAAATTTTAAAAATTGCTGTCTTTTATGTGTCAGGTTTACAAATAGAAGTGTAAATAAAAGATACTTTATCTTTTTTTTAAAAAATTGGATCATTTTTCTTTTACTGATATAAAATAATTTAATTTACCTAATAGGATATTATTGAATATTTTGTTTTATTTTTTTAGAAAAGTTTGCATCAGTGGAACACTTTGGTTGTTTCCTATAGCAAGATCTTAAGACCATTATTTTCTTCTTTACTGTGGTATTCAGTGTGTAATATACATGTGTGTATGTGTATATATTTTTATATTTCTCCATATATACTTATGCAAATACATATGTGTACACACATATGTGTATATATGAATGAAATTATGGATGCCTGTATCTAGATATAAATATGTACGGATATATCTATATCTATATATAAATATATACTGATTATATACACATTATATATCTGTGTATGTATATATGCATGATAGACATATGGAAATACACATGAATCTGCCAATATGTGTTTGAATATAGAAATATATACCTAAATTTAGACATTGACATTTTGATCCCTTAAAATGAGATGATTTGGAAAGTTTTATGTGCTCAGCTAAGTCCATGGTTTTCCAGAGCATGGTTTTCCATTTGGATGTCTTTCTGTTGTGATGGAGAAGAATATATATATAGGTAAAGGAGACACAGGACTTGGTGTTTCCACTTTGCCACTCATTGGCTATTACTTTGAAATCATGTTACTTCTTTGCTCTGAGTTTTGTCAACTATAAAATAAGGGGGGAGTGTGAATTGTAGGATAGTCAATATCATGTCCTACTATAATTGCTTTGATTCTGGGTTGTAGTTATTGTTAAAATAATTGAGGTCTATTCATTTGGAGAAACAAAAGTAACTGGGCATTTTCCAGCCTTTCTACAAAGCTAAAGTAAGGCATAGCATGTTTGCACGTGTAAGTTAGCTGCTGTAACCATCACCTGCCTTGGAAATACCATGATGGAGGAGATACATGTTGCACTGTTGGGATCTTCTTCCTCTGGATGCCTGGTTACTGTGGGGGCACTGGTTTCTTTCTGCTCTCTTCTGGGACCGTCCATCAAGCTGTCCCCTGCCTGCCAGGCAGCCTGCACTGTATGCTTCACATCTCCCTTCAGAAGACTACTACCAATTCCCTCCTTTCCAACTTGTCTCTCTTTTGGTGGGTGGCGACCACTGTTTCCACAAAATTAATCCACTCAGATTACTCTGTGCTAAAGATTAATGTACTTTATATACGTTCTTTGGAAAGTGGATTTTAATTTGGACCTTATGGAAATATTACCTTAGTCTCTCTTAGGCTTAAACTCCAGTTAAACTCCTTCCCACTGTGTTTTATTTGTCAAAATCTCAGAGATTTTTATTTAAAAAATTATTTCTACCACAATGATTATAGCCTTATAGGATTATGAACACTAAATGTAATAAAAAGCTTTTAACATGTACAGGCATCTAGTATAGTTCAAACACGGAAAATGTAGATAGTTTAAAAAAAGTATAAATAAGAGACATCAGTTATTCTGATTCAGAAACATTTATGCTTGTGAATTTGCATGTTTCCTCCCAGATGACATGTTTTTGGTTTTTTTTTTTGATCTGCCACTGAACAACCACATGAGACTTGGGGGCTGAAATCTATGATAATCGCTTAAAGAATTTCAGACAGGACTCAGGTCTCAAAAGCCTGAGTGTATCTTATTGGGGGGTGAACCAGGGCATGGGGCTGCCATCAAACTGCTGCCTGAAGTGATTGTTCTGCGTTGCCGTCTTCTGAATGATTGTTTGGTGAAACAGGCCTGGAAAGGCAGATGCGAAAGGGGTTGGAGAAAAATGGAGACAGAGGAGTAAACAGCCCAGACCTGCCATGCTATTCTTCTTCTTAGGGCTTTTCAAAATTCACTCCTCTGTTTTCCAATCATATTTTGAGCTCAGATTGCATTTGATAGAATGGTTCATGTTATGCACTGAAGCTGAAAATGAAGTCTGTGGCAGGGTGACACATGCCAACCTCAGAGAGTAATAGGTGCCTTTGAGGTAGGATGGCTCCTTTCAGAGCCTGGGAGAAGGTCAGGCAGGGAGAGCTTCCACATGCTAAGCTCAGAGTCTGCCCTGTCCTTTGCCCCTCTGGCCCTGCCTGGGGATGTGCCCTCTGGGAGAGGTGAGGACCCCGCTCCTGTACATTTCGGACAGTGTCCTATACCCCCAGATCAGAGTCGAGTGGCTTAGTCTGCTGAGATATCCATCCGTGGCATCTGCCCTGCCTTCTCATTCCAGAACAATCTTCATCCAGTAGAGCAGTAAATGGTTAGTGACA
Source organism: Okapia johnstoni (assembly GCA_024291935.2). Classification (NCBI taxonomy): domain Eukaryota; kingdom Metazoa; phylum Chordata; class Mammalia; order Artiodactyla; family Giraffidae; genus Okapia; species Okapia johnstoni. The sequence goes on from CM044313.1 coordinate 101,034,833, forward strand.
TTTTCTTTCCCCCCTTGTTTATATCACGACCCTTGAATCATAAAACCTCGAAGTGCCGGTAGTAGTAAAGAATCTGCCTGCCAACGGCAGGAGACAGATGAGACAGCAGTTCGATTCCTGGGCGGGAAGATCCCCTGGAGTAGGAAATGGCAACTGGCTCCAGTATTCTTGTGTGGGAAATTCCATGGACTGAGGAGCCTGGCAGGCTACAGTCCATGGGGCTGCAAAGAGTAGGACACGACTGAGCACACAGCACAGGGAAAATGGTGCATGCTTTTTCCTGTAGATCTTAACATACAGATCATCATTATTAGTAATAACAACAGTAAATACAATTATTGTGAAGTGAAGTGAAAGTCACTCAGTTGTGTCCAACTCTTTGTGACCCCATGGACTATAGAGTCCATGGAATTCTCCAGGCCAGAATACTGGAGTGGGTACCTTTTCCCTTCTCCAGGGGATCTTCCCAACCCAGGGATCGAACCCAGGTCTCCCACATTGCAGGCAGATTCTTTACAGCTGAGCCACAAGAGAAGCCCAAGCATACTGGGGTGGGTAGCATATCCCTTCTCCAGGAGATCTTCCCGACCCAGGAAGGGAACCAGGATCTCCTGCATTGCAGGTGGGTTCTTTACCAACTGCACTATCAGGAAAGCCCAACAATAAGTGTGTTATTTATTAAACTCAGTGGGTGGCAGTTTTTGCTTAATAGTATAAAGCAATGGGAGATCTTCCCAACCTAGGCATGGAACCCTCGTCTCCTGCATTGCAGGCAGATTCTTGACCTTCTGAGCCACCAGAAAGCCCAAAGCAATGGAGATAAACTCATTTGCAACGTGCAGGGGTCTTTGATTTTTCTTTCTTCCTATTATTTTCCAAATGTGTCACATAGGAAGCTACATTTCAGGTGCACTGCATTTTGAGTCGAGTGTGGGGCTAAAAGCCAATGCTAGAAGCTGAATATCACTCCTGTTGATCTCAGTTTGCTCACCTGTAATAGGGTGGGTGTGAGAAATACAGGACTTAATACATATGAAGTACATAGAAGAGCACCTAGCAGGTGCTGTTTAAATGTTTATACTATTTAAATGTTAGCCCCTTTTGTTAGCTGCTTTACCAGTCATCATGTTATTAGCATTATTATTATTTCTATGTGTAATAGTAGATGTAGATTAACAGAAACATGTAACTTATGAGAGTTGGAAGCAGTAGGCCTTGATTTGCTCTTTTCATTTCAGGGTATGTATGTTGCTACTGTGCCTTTTCAACAATCTTTAGCCACCATCCCCCGGCCCCATCCAGTTTAGCCTTTGACTCGGTTTCCAGTATGGGTTTCAAGTTCCCCGAAGAAGTTTTATCATCCTGTTTTCCTAGTTGCTTAATTGACTACGGTTTGAAGGAATGAAGACTGAAACTCAGGCTACCCAGAGTCACTCTCCTTCTCAGTGCTTGCCCACAAGTCAGCTTGGTCTGCAGACAGTCTGCTCTGAAGCCTTCAGCACATGGAGGAGCCAGCAGTCTGATATTTGGATTGACTGACAGGTTGTGGACAAGTGCTGTTCTTCAACAGCAGAGTCTCCTGTGATTCTTACTTATCAGGCTCTAAAAGGCTTTCTTGACATACAACCATCACCCATCACTAACTTGGACAACTTTAGAGTTCTTGCTTTTTTAAAAAAAAAAAGAAACTTTTACTCATTTTCTTTTCTTTTCTTTTTTTTGGTGGGGAGGGGGTTGGTGATGAGGATGCCAACAAAGATCCGTCTAGTCAAAGCTATGGTTTTTCCAGTAGTCATGTAGTCATGTTCAGATGTGAGAGTTGGACTATAAAGAAAGCTGAGTGCTGAAGAATTGATGCTTTTGAACTGTGGTGTTGGAGAAGACTCTTGAGAGTCTCTTAGACTGCAAGGAGATCAACCAGTCCATCCTAAAAGTATCCAGTCCTGAATATTTATTGGAAGGACTGATGTTGAAGCTGAAACTCCAATACTTTGGCCACCTGATGCGAAGAACTGACTCATTGGAAAAGACCCAGATGCTGAGAAAGATTGAAGGCGGGAGGAGAAGGGGACGACAGAAGATGAGATGGTTGGATGGCATCACCAACTAGATGGACATGAGTTTGAGCAAGCTCTGGGAGTTGGTGATGGACAGGGAAGCCTAGCGTGCTGCAGTCCATGGGGTTGCAAAGAGTTGGGCACGACTAAGTGACTGAATTGACTAACTGAGGAATGAGGAAAGACAAACGAGCAGAGTTAAAGTAGGGAATTTGTGTCTGCTAGTTTTTTAGACCAAATTTAGTAATAATGGTACATGTTCATGAAAGGAATCATTTTTTGAAGCTGGCTACTTTGAAAAATAGAATCAGTGCACTTCTGCTAGACTGTTTTTTAAACTATCATGTGGGTGCCTATATAGTATTAAGACAAGGCAAATATGAATGAATCATCACAGCTAATTCTGCAGCAGAAAGTCATAGCCAGAGGCCATATTTCAACAATCATGTTTGTGTAATGAATGGATTAGCTAAGATGATTAATATCAAATATTAAAAAATATATATAAAGTATTCAATTTGAGTTTACAAATTTTTATGTCACTACTTAACTTTCAAACAGTGCTCACACTGCCTGTGATATTTAAATTCCATTTCATCATATGGGTCTTTCAGCAAGATCAGAAGAAAGGGATGGTGCAGGGGAGGGAGGCTCATTATTTGGGGGAAATGAGATGTGTTAAGAAAGTCAGTGTTCCTGAGGATGATGTCTCCCCCAGTCCCCACGTGCTATGTGCCTCCCTCGTCACCTCACTCTCCCTGACCTTTCTTTGGTATCCAGTTAGGTTGTTCACCACCACCTGCCCTGGTGATCTCTCCTCCCCTGCCTGACTTGACTCTGTTCTCTCATACCTCTTCTTACGCATCCATAACTGCTCATTTTCTGTGTCCTTAGAAAGCAGCATTGATGTTTTTTTCATGTTATTGTGGAAATCCATTATTGTGGTAGTGGACTCTGATAGTAGATTTTCTGATGTCATGTCTCCAGAATAAACCCTATACCATATGAATTTGTGTGTGTATGTGTGTGTACATATCTCTGTGTGTCGTATGCTAATCCAAGTATTTCCTTAGGAACGTGTTCAGCCCGGTTCTTAAATGAGAGTTGCCCATGCTTTTCATTTCTTCGTAATGTCCTGTTCAGCCTCAGTATCAAGTTTATCAAGATCATTACAGCCTCCAAACTGCAGAGAGAAGAGTAGCTTTATCTCTTTGTTTAATCTCTGAAATAATTTGTCTGAAATTGGTCTTATAGGTTCCTTAAGCAGTTGGCAACACTTGCTTGTAAAAGCAAACCTGCAGCTCTTTTTAACATACTGCACTTTGGAGTTTATTATTTGGGTGTTTGAAACTGTAATCACAGAAGAGTGTAAAGAAAATGTGTTTTAAAAATGTTTTTAAATGCGAGGAGTGTGCATACTCATATAGGGAGAGGCGAAGGGACTTGGCAACGCTGGAGATAAGAGAGGGTAAAAGAGGTAAACTAGGAAGGGATTGAGGAGGAAGAGACGGGATTGAAATAAAGTTGGAGGGACTGGCCTTTGAAAAGGAGGATGGAACACCATGATTCTAATTTTATAGAGGAAGTTTAGAGGGTGGGAAGTTGAAATATGCAGGCGTTTTTTCAGCTGGAGAGATGGACTGGTGCAGGAACTTCCCATCAAGGCCCTCATGGCAACCAGTAGAGTAGAAGGCCATGTGTTATGCAAATTCAAGATATTCCGACCTTCTGGAAGAACACACAGGGAAATCAGAAAAGAAGGGAATATGTGTATTGCCCAACTTTGATCCAGTGTTAACCATAAAAATATATAGTTTTAATGGGTGAGTTCATTAGACATTTAAATGAGTATTGGACAATATTGAGAGAACTCTATGATGTGAACTCATTTTCCCCTCTTGACATGGTCCTTTTTATTTACTTGAGGTTACTTTAGGAAGTAATGTAAGCACTTTCCTGTTGTTCAGCATAGGTCCCGAAGCCTGGAATATGTCTCTTCATCTTGTTCCTTTGGCTACTGTTTTCCCATTCTTCTCAGTGAAAAGAAAGGTGAACGCATGGTAGACCAGTTGACAGATTTTCTTGCCCCATCTTTTCATAGCCTTCTCTTCACTTATGTTGCCCATGTTTCCACCTAGTCACCCTTAGCACCTTGGATGTGGCATGTATGCCCGGCTTTGGCAGCTGTGAGTTTGGGAGGATGAAGCCCTAGGCCTGCTCTCAGGACTGTGGTCCTGGCAGCACTCTCTGGTCATGGGTTTTCTATCTGTAGGATGAGCCTCTGGAACTTAAACAACTGTTTGGACACTTCTAGGTCTTAGAGATGCTTAGCAATGACTGGCTGTGAAGTCAGTGTCACTGGAAATATTTCTTAAGTGACATTCTACATGGGTTGTCCCTGAAGCCATTAGCTCTCTCTAAAACCAATCTTACCCCCGACATCTATGTCTCACTCATCATATTCTCCTCTTCATTGAATCTCAGAACTGTTTTTCTTTTCTTTAACTCATTCCCTTTGACCTCTTCAATTAGTCATCCAGCCAACCAGACTCTCACATCACATCCTCGTTGCATTTCCATAGCCACTACCTCAATTGTATCATTTTTAGTTTGTAAAGCTAATATTCTTGCCTCCATTCGGCCCTCTTTTCTGCCTGTCAATGCCCCTTTTGTATTCCTAAGATATTTGCTTTGTGTGTCAAGTGCTTGCTTGCAAACTTCTCAGAGCCTTGCTATCACAGATGAGGTCAAGTCTAAACTTTTTAACCTGGAAGTGAATTTTTTAGAGTTATATTTCAGTGTACCTTTCCCATAGTTTCTTGAGTTGCCATTTCATTTCCCTTTCTCTCTTCTCTTTTTTCTCTTTCCTTTCGGTTTTAATTCTCTTGAATTCACTTGCTTATTCTTATCTTTCATTCCACACATTCAGTATCACTCATCACATTCAAGTTACTGTACCTTAGTGCTGCAGGCATCACAGTGAGCAATGTGGACCCAAGAGCCTTAGGAATCATCTCCTGCAAATAGAGATACTGAACAGGGGTCCATAGAAGTGAAGATGAGCAATACCAATTATGGCCACAGGGGGCATCAGATCGCCCACGTGGCGCTCTTGCTTCCTCTAGGACACAGCTATTCTGTCAATTTCTGGTCAGATCTTTGCTTTCCTGGTTCCTAAGGCCCCAAACATCTCTCCTTTCTATGTATGAATATTTCCTGTAACCCTGAAAATACCTGTAAAGATCTTGTATCCGTGGAATTCTCCAGGCTATAATACTGGAGCAGGTTGCCATTTCCTCCTCCAGATTTTCCCAACCTAGGGATAGAACCTGGGTCTTGCTCACTGCAGAAAGGTTCTTTACCATCTGAGCCATCAGGGAAGCCCTGGATCTATAGATACTGTGTTTAAAGAAGGTATTCGTGATAGTTCCCTAACTAAATTAAAAACTCCTAAAAAAGACTATTTATTGACAACTTTTTATACCTCTAGGACCTTGTACTTTTTTTGCTGCAAGTAAGTATTTTTAAAAAATTGACTTGCCTATAAAATGAAAAACTTTATATAAAATACTAAAAAGAATCAAGATACAGTATACATTAAAATTTGAAAAACTAAATACAGATCTCTGTATAACTCAATCTTGGTTTGCCTTAAGTAGACTAGAACTTTCAGTTCATTTCAATCCCCCCTGCCACCCCCTGCCAATAACTGATATTAGAGAAATGCTACATTTGTTTCACAAAACTATCACTTGAAAATAATCTACCTCATTCATGTCAACAAAGGCCTTTCTACAGGGCATGTCTTAGGACAGGGGCATATTTCCATATTAGATCTGTTTTTAGCATCTGTTTTTGTGGAACGAGATTATTTCTGTGCGGCACAGTTTTGTCCTCAAACCAATAGTTGTGTCGATTTGCCCATTTTCATGCCCCTGTTTCATCAATGATACCAGTCAGAATATTAAACCCAAGGAAAAAGACAATCAGATTGAGTGGTTAATTGTCAAGGATAATGATCAGGTTCCGCACAACTGGCAGGCAACTCCCTGAAGACTTTTTTGGTGAAAGAAACCAGCTAATCAAAGTTGCAAAAACGGCTCATAAAGCTGAATTCTCGCCCTTTTCCAGTACTGTCATGTTATAATAACTGGACTCGAGGCTGGAGGTCACTTCATAGGAGTTAGCAGAGCTTGTTTGAAAAAAAAAAGAACAGTCTCTAAAGAGTGGCTGTTTTCTGATTTTCCATAGAAAAAAATGTTAATGAGGTCAGGAGTTACTGTGGATTTCTCATCCCGAAAAGACTGAATGTGTTTAGCTAGTCTAATCACGGGGCCTACAGAGAAACTCACAGCCCAGGGAAATGGAATGTCCACATTGGAAGAAGGCAAATGGTGCTCCTGTGTTTGTCCTTGTCCCAGACAGGGGCTGTTGTGATTTCTCCACTTCTGTGGCCCCTACCCACCCAGCCGCACAGGACATGGTCTTGTTTGCATTCAGTGTTCCTCTGATGAGCCCTGTGAATGTTGTGTTGTTGTCTGCCCAGCCCAGAGCCAATAGGCACACACACATCTGGCTTGTAAATCACAGCCCAGCATTGGCGTTTTGCTCCCTTTTTATTGGGTGGCTGCCCTCTGTGTTTTACATGTTCTCAGTGTGGATTTTGTGACATGCTGACGGAAACCTCCAGTGACCCCTAAGCCATCCATCGGGGGACCTTCAAATCCTCTCTGAAATGTGATGTTTGCTACCTCATGTGCATTCTCTGTGGGTCCCCGGAGGGGGTAAAAAATCATTCATTCTTATCTTTTTATTTATTTATTTTTCCTGTTTAGAAATTGGCCCCTGGTTGCGGGAGTTCAGAGCGAAGAATGCTGTGGATTTCTCGCAGTTAACATTTGATCCAAGACAGAAAGAACTTGTTATAGGAGCAAGGTGAGAGATCTGACGTTTTGCCCCCGCAGATATTTTCCACTTCATTTGACGTCTGTGCGGTTACGCACGAGCATCCCTGCTGGAATTGATGAGTGCTCGGTAATATTTTGTCCAAGAGTGAAGTTCTGTGCACGAGTGTCATGAACGTGCTGCTACTGATAGGAGGGCTGCTGCCCTTTGTAACCAGTGCTTATTGGGCACTTCCCCTGTGCCGGGAGCTGGTCTAACCTGAGTTTATTCATTTATTTTTCCTATGACACTCAGGTGTCACTGAGGTAGGTATTGTCACCATCCCTGTGTTAGAGATGAGGAAATTGAGACAGAAGTCAGATAAATATGTTACCATAGGGACATATTTATTGTGTCTAATAGCAGATGGGCCCAGACTTCAGACCCAGACAGTCTGCTCCAAACACCATGTTCTTATTTCTCAATTCAGCACAGTTCTTGAGAACAAGAGACCTTGATGTCCATTCCCACGTCCGTTGCTATCTTTCTTTGTGACCTCTGTTATGCTGTTTGCCAGTCAACTGAGAATTCAAGGGAGTAGCTATTGCTTATTTCTCTTAAAGAGCCCATGATTCTGTGTCCAGGTCAATGCCTGACTGTCCAGTTGGGCGGTGTGGCCACTGGAACCCAATCAGAACAGATCTAGTCTTGTGTTCCTCACATTCACCATGACTTCCTCAGAAAACGTGCATCCTCTCTGTCTTCAAATCACCTATGCTGCCAAGATGTTTTGAGACTGATGGAGATAAAACATTTTCTATTCATCTCTTAGGAGAAATGATGTAATAACTTGAAGAGGTGATTTGTGGATTTGAACTCTTCTGGCAGCCAAGGAAAGTACTTTGGGCAGAGGAGCGCACATTATCTTTTTTGGCCAAATTTACTAGATGATGAAATATACCTTTCATAGCAAGAGAGGTTGTGGAATTTCTACCTGAGTGAAGCTAAATCTGGCTTAGGCTCTGAGCACCTTGGACGGACACTGAACAGTTTCTAGAATCACTACATTTACTCTCAGATAGTAAGAAGACCTTGTGCATCCACTTAACACCTGAAGACTCGAGATGTATGGTTGTGGCTTAAATGAATAGGCAGAGTTGGCTTAGTTCCTGGCACTTAGCATGTCACTGGCATCTCTTTCAGTGTTTTTTGAGTGCACAGTGAATTTGGGAGGACTTACTTGGTGTTTTTACTGCCTTTAGGCCACTGGGACTGCAACGGGTGTTTATGATGCTGACTTTCATCAAATTCCATCATTGGGAGCCTTGCCCACACATTGCAGGCCTCTGGAGTTTCTCTTCCTTTTGCATACCATGGCCAAAATCATCTTTTACAAATATCCCCCTCAGTCGCTCCTCCTGGAGCACTTATGACTTGTTTGCCTTCACGTATGTTGTAGAAATACCGTTCAATCCCGGAATCATCTGTTAGGCCCTTTGGTATGGCCTGTCAGAACCTCTGGCTTGTGGTCCTGCACCCCAGAGAGACACACACCATTTTTGTTCTCACATAGTCCAGGCATGTGGAACTATTTATGTTGCCCACAACTAGAAAATGTTCTTTCTCTTGCCTCTGGGACTTGATAACCTCTTGTGCCTTCCTGGAATATTAGCTTGCCACCCACCGCCATCCCAGGTCATCCATTGGGTGAACTCATACTCATTGCACGGATCTGGCTCAAGGGCCCCCCTTTGGGCCTGAGCTGCCGTGTTCCCTGCCCTGCATGGTTCTGTTAGCTCACCTGCCACCTGCCTTCATTAGTGCACTTATTGTATTATTTCTTGTCATGTTTCAACTCTCCCCTTCCCCGTTGTCAGATAGTGAAGTACTGCATGGTAGAGGATGTGTCTTTTTTCCCCCAAGCTTTAAACTTCTTATATTGGGGTATAGCTGGTTAGAGCTTCCCTGGTGGCTCAGACAGTAAAGCATCTGCCTGCAGTACGGGAGACCTGGGTTCAATCCCTGAGTCGGGAAGATCTCCTGGAGGAGGAACTGGCAACCCACTCCAGTACTCTTGCCTGGAGAATCCCATGGACAGAGGAGCCTGGCAGGCTACAGTCCATGGGGTTGCAAAGAGTTGGACACGACTGAGCAAACTAATTAGTTATTATAGCTGGTTAATAATGTTGTGATAGATTCAGGTGAACAGTGAAGGCACTCAGCCATACATATACAGGTGTCCATTCTCCCCCAAACTCCCCTCCCATACAGACTGGCATGTGATACTGAGCAGAGTTCCCTGTGCTTTAGAGTAGGTCCCTGTTGGTTATCCATTTTAAACATAGCAGTGTGCTCATGACCTGATCTGTCTTTCCTTTGTTTCTCTAAGATGTAGCACAGTTTCTCTTTGGCTAGAAGTTCAAAGATTTCTGTTGATTCATTGTCTATATTTCCAGGATTTGACTTGTATATGTGCCCCTCTGCATTTGGCACGACACTTACGGAAAAGGGAGTGGGGTGTAGCACATTTATTCAGATGCCTACATTTGGGCAAGGACACAGTGAGCAGCAGTCTCTAAACCCCAAAGTTGGTCCTTAGGGTGAGTGGACTCTCACCCTCAGCCAAGGCGAAGAGGTTCCCGGCTGGGGTAGCAGGTGCAAATATGACCCCAACTGGTGTTTCCGAGTCCTGCATCTCTCATTCTACTCCAACTAACTTTGGAAATAGTGTTCCTGTGAACTTGGCTCAAAAGACTCTCCACTATTTCTGGAGGTCCTTCATGCTATAGGGACAGGACTGTGTCATATACCTGCCGACACTCTGTAGGTGGTTGGCTTTTGGTCAAGAGCACAGACTCTCCTAATGGGGATGTGAGAAGCCACTGAGAAAACTAAGATTTGGAAGAGACATCACCATAGTTCTGTCCTGGCTTCGGACAACACTTGAGAATTGTTCCCGGGGAACTCCTGTTCCTGACAGTCTCTATCCCAGTATGGGTGGAGGGATCGGTCCCATTATTCCTGAGCCCTCCATCAGAGCCTGCCTGAAGCTTTCCTTCTCAGTGTCCTTGAAAATCTCTATGCTGACATCCCAGGAGGTCTCCATCCCAGAGTTTCTCAAGATCGCCATCCATCTCCCCTCAACACAGTCCCAGCCCAGACATGGGAGAGATTGGCCTACCCACTGAGTCACCCTGGCATGTACTATGGCGTAATGACCAGGAGCAATAGTATTGCCAGACTTGGCACATAAAGTCCGGCATGCACAGTTAAACTTGCATTTCAGATGAGCAACCCTAGGAGCATGGGCTGCATTTTCTGCTCTAGAGCAGGATAAATGACATGGGCTGCATTTTCTACTCTAGAGCAGGATAAATGCATCGTGACTACTCGATAAAGAAAGAAAGGAGTAGGTAGACTTGCTTTACTGTGTGACCTTGAGCTCATTTGAGAGTCTAATTTTCTTATCTTTAAAATTGATATATTTATTTCTGTCCCTTTCAGCTGTTATGAGGATTAGGTGAAATAATCCAGGAAAAGTGATTGTCACAGAAACAGGCATCCTGTAAGCCCACAGTGGTGGGGAAGCTGTGTGGGTATATGTGGGCTTTGGCATATGTGTGCATTTGCATTTCAGGCAGGTATCACTGTGTGTGGAGAACAGCGATTTTACCTAAGATACACATGGTGGGATTAGGCTCAGAAAGTTGAAGTGGGAATGTGAGCCGGTTATAAAACTTTAAAAATAACCCAGCCCTCAGATTCCTGTTTGGGAGGGCTTGATGTAGCAAAAAAGGTTTAGGTTAACAGGTATATATTTCAGAAATCTTTAGTTGTTTAAATTTGCTAAGTGGTGAAAAAATACAATTATAGTCTTTTTAGTGTTGCATAATTAGTACTGGGCATTGTAAAGCCATTGGCGGTTTATTAGGTGGTTATTATTATTAATTATTATTATTGGGTGGTTTCACTTTATACCAGTGGTTCTTTATATTCCTGAAGCTGAATTCAGTTAAACATTCTTTGCGTTTGTTGCAAAAATTCTCTTGTTTGTAAAACGAAAAGGAAAACAAGCAAAATCAATTCAAAAACCACTTCTCTTTAGGTGATTTGTGGCTAAGTGGTACCAGAGGTAGTTGCATCTGAATTCATGCAGTTTCTGGAAGGATCCTTAAATTTATCATTTCCAAGATGCACATTATCTTTCATATTATTTTAAAAGCATTGATACTCATATCCTGTTTTACCCATGCCTCTTTAAAAATTAATAATGTTTGTATTTTCAGTGATGAGACTCAGGCACTTTCATTTTAGAGAAACGGAGAAAATACTGTAAAGCATAAAGAGAAAACACAACTTCAGAAATAATCACAGTTAACCTTTTCAGTTATTTCCCCACAGTATTTTATTTCTATTTGTTTATATGTTGGGGCAATATTTTATGGATGATTTGTATTTTTTTTGCTAAAAAAAGCCTACTAAAAACAGTTTCCATTTTATGTGTGTGTGTGTGTGTGTGTATATATATATATATATATATATATTTATAGGTACATACATTCATGTATTTATGTATCCATATACATGGGCTTCCCAGGTGGTGCTAGTGGTAAAGAACCCACTGCCATTGCAGGAGACTTAAGGGATACAGGTTCAATCCCTGGGTCAGGAAGATCCCCTGGAAAAGGGCATGGCAACCCACTCCAGAATTGCCTGGAGAATTCCATGAACAGAGGAGATCTGGCAGGTGACAGTCTATGGGGTCGCAAGGAGTTGAACGTGACTGAAGCGACTTAGCACACAGGCACATATACATACATATACGTATATATGTGTATACATGTATGGGAGAATTTCAAATGAAAGGCTATGTTAGAGGCTTAAAGGTTTTTGCATGCATAATTGTAACAGTAATGATAATAATTCACAAAGTAATAATATTTCACAATGTTGGTACAACATTCAGTTTCACTGTGTATAGGATTGTAACAGTAGATCAAAGTGAGAGTAACGACATTTTCTTCTCCAGATGAATCTGTCTTTAGTGTTTCGGGTTCGTGTATGGATAGCTGGTGATTCTGTGTTGAATTCAAGTGTTATTCCAAGTGGCAGCTAACTTGATCTACACACAAAAAGGTGTTGGAGAATAACGAGGGTGTTTACAAATAAGCCATTGTTTTGTAAAGTGTGAAGCCATACAATAAATAAGAAGAAGAAAAGAGTTTTTTCATCACTGGAGAGAACACAGGCTTCGTTCAGCTTTTGTTTGTTTCTTGGTCTCCCATTCATTCTCTTCCTATAGCTTGTTTTCTGATTATCTTCCTCTTCTCTAATAAGCTTCAGTGTAAGAGAAACCTATCACTGAAGACCACAGTCTTGCAATCTATGACATTTCAGTAAGAACACTCATCTCTGAGCTGTTACACAAGCACTTGTGAGTCCAGGAAGCCCACCATCTGCCAGTAATCGAGAGGACAGGACTGAAGCCCATAGACCCAATACTGGGTCAGGTAAAAATCATAATTGATGACAAGCATAAGATTTATGTATGTCTTGGGAAATTTTTAATTTCAGTTCTAAAATTTTAAATTTTAAAATCGCATCTCACAATGGGAACTTTATAAACATATTAATTGAAAGGGTAATGGAGTTGCATGGATTTCCTTGCACACCTGACTCAATGTGGGTACCAGCCAAGAGTTGTGAATGTGCCTTGTATAGAATCCTCTGACTTACCATTATGGTCAATGGACTATTTCTATATATTGAAAGATATTTCTGTACATATATGTGTGAAAAATAGTACAGATTTCAAATTAGCATGTTTTCTACTAAAAACAAAAGCTAAAATCTACCTGCTTTCAAGGCAGAGCTTGGTCTCTCTTACGGTCACAGAAAACTGGTCTTGAAACATTTGAGTGTATTATTTTAGACCATTGTTTTGCCCATGATTTGAATCTACAAAAACAAAGATAAAAAGAAAAAAAAAAAAAGATTAACTTGCTTTTTGTTATGTTGGTACTGAATTTGCTTTAAGTGTTCCAAGCATATAGTGTCATGAGATCACGTTAAATGAATGGGCAGGCTTCTACTCAGTGTAAATTCCTCCTTTCAAAATGATTTTGCTATTGATTCGAAACAAGTGGAGCTAAATTTTGAAGTCATGTTTCACCTTTGAAATTGGACCAATATAATTCTTTCCTTTTTTTGATGGTTATAATTCCTATTTTTTCTTTCAAAGCTTACCGTGGAGTTAATCTGTTGGAAGCAGTCTATAATTAAAAGAAAAACTGGAGATTTTTATGAAATCAGCAGTTCTCCTTCCAGTAGCCACAATTTCTTTCCATTTTCCAGTTTATACAATTAAAGGTAACTCATGCTGAGTGGAGTAAAATTAGCAATTAGGAGTGAATCCAAAAAGCAGTAAACCCCCATTGTGCAAAGAAATCCCTGGTAATGATGATGTTGACATAGTATTTACATTAATTATGACTTAGGAAGACAGCTGGTGATAGGGATGGAGCTTTCATTCCTGCTCTTCATTTTTATCCCACCCCAGCAGGAATTTTTTTAAACTGTACTTTAAGATTTAAATATTTCCTTTTTCCTGTTGGCTACATAGGTGTGTTTACCTCTTAAAATTCTCTTTGCTTATCTTCCTTCTTCTCACCTTTCTTCCAATAGACCTGTTTGATTAATTAACCTAATCTGTTTTTTTTTTTTTAATAATATGTTCTCTGTCTTACTGCTTTGTTACATTTTGTCCACTATGAAACATCCATGTACCTACATATCACCTGGGGCAGTGGTTCACAGTGAAGCTTCCTCTGCTCCTCCTCCCAGCTCTGCTGATCCAGGGGCCTGGAGGGTGGTCCCAGAGTGGGAGCTTTTAACAAACAGGTGGTCTGCAGATACTTTTGTGGGAAGGACCATCCAACCATTGTGTTCCTTTTGCTTTTATATTAAAAAAACAAAAAATCTCTGCATTTTTCTTTCTGCTGGAGGTAGGGCAAAGAAGAATAAACCTAGCAGAATACTTGCTTATTTGGTTAATATAATCTTCCCTTTTCCCATATTCCCTGAATGATAAAAATTAACCAGCCTTTGAGTGCATGTGTGTGTTACAAGTCTTGAGTGTTGAGAGTTTTCTTATAGTCAGTCCCACATGGAGTCCATCAGAATTTATTAGTTCACATTGTTGCTCTTCATTCGTCAAATATTTATAGAACCTACTTTGTGCCAGGAAGTATCTTAGGCAAGGGGAAATGAAGATGCAGCAGAGTGTCTACCTGGTAAAGACTTTAGATCCTATTGCATAGGTTGGCAAGCTAAGGTCCCTGGGTTGGCCTCTTACTTTTGTAAATAAAGTTTTATTGGCACACAGTCACACTCATTCATTTGCATACTGCCTATGGCTGCTTTCCAGCTTTCACCACAGAGATGAGTACTTCCCACCGGGCCACAAAAGTGAAGTGTTTGCTATTTAGCCCATGAAATATTTTCCTGACTCCTGGCCTGATGGGTGTGGGGAACATGAATGGTTTATGTTCTCCAGGGAGGCCTGAATAAAGAGCCTTGAAAACACCAAGAAGAAAAAAAGGTGAAATGGGTGTAATAAGAAGTTGCTTTTTCAGTTGGCATTAGCTGTCTTCCAGAAGGATCATAGAATGGGGAACTCAGATGCTGAGGAGGCTGACAGGAGCTCGCCTTAACTGGACCCATTAGTGGCTGACAGGAGGGGCAGGCGTGGGTGAGGCTGGGGCTTTAGATTATGGAGGAGTGGGGATTTCATCCTGTAAACCAGTGTTTCCAATTGTGGCAGTCGGTAGGGTGGTCTGAGAAATCTCTCAAGAATGCTGATAGCCAGGCCTCTCTTCAGAACATTTGAATTAGACTTTCTAGAAGTAATGCTGGAATATTTGGTTTAATCAAGCCTCTGGAAATCCGCTGGCCTGGCAGACTTGGGAACTTCTGCTAGAGACAGTAGGAGCTCAGGATATTTCTAAGACTCCCAGTCTACAAGTTCATATTTGTACTAGAAAGATTCTTCCACCATACTGTGTGAAGACTGCACTAGAGTTTGGAGATATGGATGGCAGCTGGGGGCTCTGGGTCAAGTGACAGTAGAGAGAATTTAAATTTAGGCAGTGATAGTACAAATGGAGATAAATCAGATTTGAGACATCTTTGGGTTTGATGGTGATTGATGGTCAATTGTGATAGGTGGCTGAGATCAAGGATCAAAGATAAGATTTGGGAGTGTGGTTTGACACTGTGGCTTGTTGTAATGCCATCAGCTGGAATTGAGCATTTGAGAAATGAATTAGAGTTCTTCTATTATGTGAGATACATGAAAACGATCTCAGGTTTTACTAACTCTGAGATAACCCAGAAAAGTAATATATATGGAGATAATTTGAAGAGTGAATATTCCTAGGAAAGCATAGGTTAAAGGAATCATAAAATAATACAGTTGGTAGTTTTTCAATGAAAAATGATCTCTATTAATTGAAAAATGGAAAGGAACAAATCAAATACCCAATGGACCAGAAAAGCAGAAGTCATGAGTTAAATTTAGAGCAATAAATCATGATCTGTAATCTTCAAAGCACTTAGAAGTTTTCACATAATGTTTAGAAAATAATAAAATTTAAATTGGGCTTACCCAGTGGCTCGGTCGGTAAAGAATCCAACAGCAATGCGGGAGACCTGGGTTCTATTCCTGAATCGGGAAGATCCCCTGGAGGAATGCATGAGAGCCCACTCCAGTATTCTTTCCTGGAGAATCCTCATGGACAGAGGAGCCTGGTGGGCTATGGTAGATGGGGTCGCAAAGAGTTAGACATGACTGAGCGACCAGGAACAAAACTTAAATTACTGCTATAATTGTTGACAGTACTGATTAATAACTTTGTCCCTAAATATGCTTATGGGAAACGATTTTCCTGATTTTATATCTCTGGAATTTACTAACCACTAAAAATCCATCTCTGTTATTTGATTCTACTTGCAAAATAGTAAGAGGTTTCCATCTACTTTTGTGCCTTTTAATATTGGTAATTAAATATATAAGAGTACTATTAATGTGGTTTAATTTGGGGTTTGATGTATTCTTTGGAACTTTTTTAATAGTAATCAAGACTTTCAATGGGTTTGAAATGGATTTTTTTAGGATAAGTAATGAGATAAACCAATATAATTTTGGGAGAGTGAGTACTAGACACATATGGTATTATAGTAATATAATAATAGTAATAAAATTGGAATTACTTATAATATTCTATAGCCCAAAGTACATGTGTTTATTATTTTTCAAAGAGGGTTGGAAAAATTCTGACTGAAGAGGTGCTCATAATATGACGATATTGTACATTTGTCATCATATTGCAAAATATATTAGCAAAGTGAAAAAAGTCAGTATTCAAAAACTGTGATCTAAATGTCATCCCACTATTTATAAGTTGGCAATATTAAAGCTGAATTAGACTCCCAAAAGCTTATGAGAAAAGTACATTGAAAAGATATTTTTGGAGTGGTTAGAGTAACAGAAAATAAAAGCTCCTGAAATTTGATTAGAAATAATCAGCATAATGAAAATCTTAGGAACAGCAATTATAGATAGGATGGTGAACTATGTGAGTTGGTTACATGCTGAAATTAAATCTTCATATTCTTAAAATTTTGATGTGATTGAAAATATTAAATATTTGCATGTAGATAATTAAAATAATTTTTATGAAAACATTTTGTGCTTTAAGAGATATAAATACTACTTTTCTTTAGCTTCAAAGTCACACATTTATTATATTTTAATCTGTAAGTCTGTCTCTGCAACTATAAATTCGGGTGTCATGTAAGAAGTCACAGTGTCAGCCTCTCTGCCAGTGGAATAGTGACAACAGTTAGGATGGAAGCGTGCACTAATGGGAAATCACAGAACAGGTAAAGCCGACTCAGGTACAGGTGAGACTACCTTCACTCTCAGATTTACCCAAATGGTCCCAGTTCTGTCCAGTGCGTATTTTGTTTTCAGATTGTTTCATCATCAATAGTGGTCTAAACTTTAATAAACAACAAACATGGTGGCACTAGTGGTAAAGAACCTGCCAGCCAATGCAGAAGACCTAAGAGGTGATGCGGGTTCGATGCCTGGGTCGAGAAGATCCCTTGGAGGAGGGCATGGCAACTCACTCCAGTATTCTTACCTGGAGAATCCCGTCGACAGAGGAGCCTGGTGGGCTTCAGTCCATAGGGTCACACATAGTAGGACATGACTTAAGCGACTTAGCACGCACACGAGTGCATTTCTATCACTGTTGCTTAAACTGTTTTTTATAGATTTCCTTGCTTTTCTGTAAGTAAATCAAGATTTGCTCGATTTTCTTAGTGCAAAGTACAAGTCTACCTTTCTTAATTACTCAATCTTCTGCTCCTCAGTTATAAGCAAGCCTCTAACCTAAATGTTCAATAAGAACCTGAAATTATTTCCTTTGGTTTTATAACTATATTCATCAGAGACCATTTGAGTTATTCTAAGTGAATGTCATTTTAAAACACCTGTGTCTTTCATAATTAATGGAGGTCAGAGTTAAGTTTTATGGTGTCTCTAGATGAAATGAATCATTTAGTTAATATGCTCATGAAGGCTCAACCTTTTCTTTAATGCTGGCTGAATTTTATAACTTTACATGAAGACACAAATGAACTTCGTCTATTAAGGCCCTCACTGCTCCCTCAGAGAATATATTGTTGTGCTTAGTGATTTGTTTCTAATAGGCCACTGGGGGATGTGATGGGAGGTGGGAATGAGTTATTCATTCCTATAGTCAGTCAGAAAGAAATACACTGTGGTCAAGAGGGAGACCATGCACTCAGATGTCTAGTGGGGGAAGGATGGAGGAGCTTAAGAACTGTCAGTTTGTGTCTGTCAAATTCAATGGCTTTGTGATTTGAATTATTCAGTTTGCTGGATCTATGTATTCCTCATCTATCATGCTTAAAAGTAATACAGTTATTACATTTGAATGTGCAGTGTCAAATTTTATTCCATACATTTGGTAAAGAGTAAGTTCAAACCAAGGGAAGAAAATCCCATAGTTTTATTGACTATGGCCATAAAATTGAAACTTTACAGCCTTGTTAAACCCTTGCTTTGTACTTCTGTAATGAGAGGTGGGACATGGCAATAGAGGCCAGCTCCCCTAAGCTATGTAACTAATATGCTCTTGGAATTTAATCTCTTAACCTCCTGCAGCACTGCCTTCTCCCTGCAGAATGACAATATTCCTCATTACTACCTATTTACATCGAGAGGTGTTAGGAAGATTAATGAGGCCACTTAAATGCTTTGGGTTGCTCAAAGCACTGCCCGAATAGAGAATCTGACCTTATGTGAAACATTTGGTTAGTATTCCCTGTTGGCTGGGAGCCAGAAGCATTATTCCTTCTTGCTAGAAACGTTGGCAGCCTTTCTCTTGAACCTCACATACATTGTTTTCCCTTCTGCATGTGTGCAAGATAAAGTGATTTCTCTTCCATAAAGCCCTGGAGAGCAGCCTCTTGCAGGGGACCATAGATCTTACTTTAGTGCCTGAGTGACCCAACATCTGGGAGTATCCATTTTTATATTCCCTTTAGAAGATTTTCTTTCTTTTTGTAACCTTTAACTTCATAGGTCATTCACCTGAACTGTGATGTATCAAGCTGTCGTAGGAGATTTCTGGTCCCTCATGTTGCTAGCTGTACTGGAATTTTTCCAACAGCAAAAAAAACACACTTGGAATTATGCTTGGAACCAAATAGTTTGATGAAAGTGTTTTGAGAATGGTAGAATCCACACTATGTTTTTGTCAGAGTCTTAGGTTCCCTGGAGGTGATTAGGGAATTCCACACATTTTTCACATATATTTCATCTTTTACAATTTTTTAAAAAACTCGTTGAAAATCATGATAGATAAAGTGAATACTAAAATGTATAATACTATGTATTTCTAATATGGAAAGGTCTAGCAAGGCATCAAATTGCCCATGGGTTTTAGTAGACATGGTTATGTATTAAACAAATATTTGAAAACATCTGCCAACTTTCTCACAAAAATCAAACAAGTAAAAAAAAAAAAAAAGCAATGAAAATGTAACCAGCCAACCAACACAAAAAGAGACCATAATTAGACTTTGAGGCTATTCGAAATTATAGATAATTCTGATAATGCCAAATTCAAAATGTTCAAATCAACTTAGTCAACTGACTTTATGATTAACAGGTATTACATATAAGTAAGCTACCTAATACATTTTCTTACCTCTTTTGTATGCTGAAATTTCATTTAAGATTATTGAAGTATGGTATTCAGTTGCAGACAATAAAAAAACACATGAAAAGTGTTAGGAATTTATTGAAATATGTCATAATAACAATTATTTCACTAGATGGCCATATGATTATCCAACTCTATTGCTCATTTTGTATCTCTAAAAAAGGTCACAATATTTTAGGAATCTGTGTTAAGAAAATTGACAGATTATATAGTTTTGCTCTCTCATTCATAAAGGAAGGAACTGGGGCGCTCTTAAAATAAGTATGGCTAGGCAGTTTCAGGAATAATTCGTGTGAAATTAAGAGGGAGACTAGAGGCACCGTGTAATGAGCCAGACCTGAGGGATTAACATTTTCTCTTAATGGGGAGACATGTGTCCCAGGCAGATCACAGTCCCAGAGGTGAAACTCATTTCCCTACAACTGAAAGCTTTTCATGAGTAGTGCCAAGACTTGAATTATCTGAGAAACATTTGTAAATGCAGCTGTGGATGACCCATGATGCCGTGAAATAATTGTACTGTCAGAATGATTCCTCTGTGTGTGTGTGTGTTTGCTGTCAGTTAAGTTAGAATGTGGACACTGCAGGACTGACTGGTGAGGCCCTTTAGCACAATGGCATAAGGGACAGCAAAGTGAGGAGTCCTGTGGCTAATCACGGGTGGTTCTCTGAATCCTAATAATCTTGGATAAATCACACTGCACCCCTTACTTTGCAGAAATGTCCAGAAAAAAATCGAAGGGTATATATTCTCTAATGACAACCTAGCTCCACAATTCTTGGACTTTGTGATTTTTTTGTAGGTCAAAACTTGAGAATGGGTTAAAAAAATCACTACCTTGCATCATGTAACCCAGAAAATATCAAAGGGAAAGTTCAGATATTTGGTGCTTTACTTCATTAAGGTTTGAGGCATGGTGATACTAGTGATGGTGATGGTATCTCATAATTACTGAGCTATCTTTCATAGTAAGCATGCCCCTCTTCTCTGTCCTGTCTGTTCACCTATGCCATACTGATTGATTACTGATGAGATGCTTGTGAGGGTACCATAGTTCTCAGTTATCTGGGGAAGGAAGAGTAAATGGTTGAAATCCACTGGTAAGCCCTTTACAGACTGTTTAGACCAGCAAGGCAGATGTGGCCAGTGGAGCTAGAATTGGCTGCAGAGATGTAGACTGAGAGTGTGCCATGTTTGTCATCGTCAATCGATGTCTTCCTACCTTGGTCCATTTGAGCTGCTATTACAAAACACCACAGAGTAGGTAGCTTATAAATAACAGAGATTTATGTCTCATGGTTGTAGGGATCGGCAGTCCAAGATCAGGATACCAGCCCTATGGGGTTCTTGTAAGTGTCGTCTTCTAGTTTGCAGACAGCTGACTTTTCACTGTGTCCTCACATGGTGGAAGGCGGAGGGAGCTCTCTGGAGCCTCTTTGGTCAGGGCGCTAATCCCATTCACGAGGGCCTCACATCTTAATACCTTCACCTTTGAGGGTTGGATTTCAATGTATGAATTTTGGGGAGACACAAACTTTCAGACTGTAACATTTGCCCCATGAACAGCACCTGAAACGGCACCCAGGGTTTTCAGAGAGGACCCCTCACATCTCCTTAAACCCTCCCCACAAGGAGAAAGAAGACTTTGAACTTTACTGTCCAGTCTTCCTCTTCTTAGCTCTGCAGAGCATCATGGACACTACCACCCTCTTTCCTCAATGGTATGGAGCCTTCCAGCTCTTCCTTAGTGTATGAGAACTGCCTTTCTAGAAAGTTCTCAGAGACAATACTGTAGTGTGGATGTTCATCCGTGTATGTGTGTATGTGTGTGGGACAGCGGAGGAAGAAGTAAGAAAGAGAGAGAAAGAGGTGGCCTTGCAATATCATCAAAGCTCTCAAGTAATGCATTGATTAAAAATACAAATGGCTTCTTTATTGGGAACATTTGCAGAAAAAAAAATTTTTTTTTTTTCTTAAAAGAGCCACTGAGCTCGAAAGAGTGTGACCACTGGGTCCCAGAACCATGACCAGATAAACAGTGTTGTCTTCTATTCCAAAAGCCCAGTGGTGCCACTGCCATCCCCCCTGACAACAACCCCAACACTTGAACACAGAGATATTTGCACCTGCTTATGCCTGATACCTGCCTTTGCTGGAAGGCAGAAATGCTCTTTCCTTGTCCGTACAATGGAGAAAATGCTGAGAATTTCAACATGTCTGGAAATGTTAATATTTTCCATAAACTACCTAGAAGTAGTTACTGGTAATTAAGTGCTGGTCAGACACCATTCTGTTTCCCTTTGATTTAAACCTCAAAGCAATATCAGCGAGTAGATGAGACTATTGTCTCCATTTTACAGATGAAAAGTTGAAAGCATAGTGTGCCCAGCTTCCCTCCTCATGTAGTTTGGTGACAGAGCTTTGGCCTTTGCACAAATATCCTAGGCATCACTGCATCCTGTAGTGGAGGGGCAGTGACTTCTGGCAACTTCCTGCAGCCAGAAAGCCCATGATGAAACCAGCCTGGGGGTAGGGAACCATGGTGCTCATAAGAGGCTGTGAGTACGTCATGGCCAGTAATTGCCTCTGGTGCCTCTTGTAAGCCCCTCGTCTGAAAGATTTATCTCTGGGTAGGTATGAAAGTGAAAGTAAAGTCAGTAAGTCATGTCCGACTCTTTGGGACTGCATAGACGGTAGCCTACCAGGCTCCTCCTTCCATGGGATTTTCCAGGCAAGAGTACTGGAGTGGGTTGCCATTTCCTTCTCCAGGGGATCTTCCTGACCCAGGGATCGAACCTGGGTCACCCGCATTGCAGGCAGTCACATTACTGTCTGAAACACCAGGGAAGCCCTGGGTAGGTATAGATTTCTAATTTCTCCTAGAAGCACTGTGCTGGTGTCTGTTTCATATCAGGTGAGATCTTGGCAGTTCTTTGTCTACTAGCCAGGCTCCAGTGGTGCTTCCCTTGGCAGCCTGACTACATTCCTCTGTACCGGCACTGAATTCATCTTCCTTCCCCTGCAGGAAGATGTTTTCTGTTGGAAATCTTGCCTGTCCATGGTGCTGGACTACGTAGAAGTAGTCCAGCTTCCACATTCCCTCGTCAAAGGGATCCTTAGTTCTCTGTAGTAATAGTGTTAGTCATTCAGTTGTATCCAGTTCTTTGCAATCCCATGAACTATAGTCCACCAGGCTCCTCTGTCCATGGAATTCTCCAGGCAAGAATACTGGAGTGGGTTGCCATTCCCTTCTCCAGGGGACCTTCCTGACCCAGGGATTAAACTCAGGTCTCCTGCAATGCAGGCAGATTCTTTACCAGCTGAGCCACCAGGGAAGCCCTCTGTAGAGGGCTATGATTTGACTGTAAGAAAAGAGATGGGGAGTGTTCCCTCAGTGGCTCCATGGTGGAGGTGCCATGGGCCATGCGCTATATTGAGCTGGCCAAAATGGAAAAACGTGAATGCATTTTTTGGCCACCTCCATATTTCAGAGGTTGAATTGAAGGCACAGAAAGAGCATAGTGAGCATGCCATTGTAGTGGTGGGAGAAGTGATTTTCGATGTGCAGGGTGGCAGCGTTCCTGTGGAAGGGGGACACATTGTGAGAATCCTGAGTGCCCTGGGAGCAGGGCTTGGTCTGCCTGAGACCACCCTGAAAGTGAACTAACTCCTGTTCTTCCTCTGGCAGTGTGCACCCACGTGTTTTTTGAGCTGGAACCATCCCTGCTATCTGCATCCCCATCATAGGGATGTTTCTTGGTTCTCCCAGGGCTGTGCCCGTGGCCTGTTGTGGCTGTCCCTTGTCACCTCTTCTGGGACAGCGTGCTCACTTCTAACATCTGCCCACCTCCTCAACAGAGTGAAGACCATTTACATTTGTTTCCTGCTGGTGTTGGGAGAATTGGTATTCTCTTAGTATTCTCTTGCCTTGAACCATCGCTTTATAACAATATCCTCAGCTTCTCGGAGACCCCTCCCTGCATTCATGCATTGTTAAGGTCTGCTGTCCATTCCAGGTCAATTTCTCCCTGCCATCACTGTTCACCCCTGGGCTGACTTTCCCATCCATCCATCCCTGGGGTGCTGCTTCTGCTGCCCCAGTTTCTCATCTGCATGATATTAAGATGTTCTTTCATGACTTATGTTGGAGATCAATCCGTTGTTTCTAAAAGCTACAGCAATACAATCCAAAGTCTCATGTGGCCATATCTACATTTTTCCCCATGCTCTGCTGATCTCTGTTGCATATTTCATTGTTCTTCCTCTTTATTGCTGAAAACTGATCATTTCCTTTTCTCTGGTTCCCTGTTTCATGCTTAGGCAGCCAGAGCTGACCCTTTCAAACCCTTGATGGCAGACAGACAAGTTCATGCTTCTGAAGTTATCACACACACAATCCATCCAGTGAGGTAGAGAGCTATAATACTCAGACCATTGGTGAGTTCAACACCAGGATGTGTTTTAATTATAAAACATGGTGAATACAGGTGACTTATCAGGATGAAGACCTACGAAGAGTGGTTTTGTATCGTCTTGCTGAACTTAAACTTAGTTTCAGAATTGAATACCCATGTCCTTTCATCTGAATGGGATCCTGTGAGTTCAGAGAGCTAGTTAGCAATTTAGACTTACCTTAGTTCCCACCCCCTTATTCCTTAGCGTTCTTGCCAATCTCACATGTGTGTTTCTGTTGATTTACTGAATGTCTCTTTGAAAGCTGAGTTCCAAGGAGGACTGTTACACACAGTCTTAGCAGGAGATTGCTTTGGAAGCCAGAAATTGTTGTTCTTGTTGTTGCTGTTTTTTCTCTTGTTCTCATATGTTTTTATGAACTGTATTTTTTTTGGATTTATTACAAATGAAACTGCTCTCTTTTTGTGTTTTGTAGAAACTACCTCTTCAGGTTACAGCTGGAGGATTTGTCTCTGATCCAGGTAGGTGCAATTTATTTTTCTCAGGCTTTTGTTTTCCATCCCGGTTAGCTCTGTGTTTAAGGGGATGAAGACAGATGTACGTGAAGGTATAAGGCAAGTCAGAGGAGGCATTCCTTTCCTCAGAAGGTCAGGCCATGGAACCCTGGCTGACCTATTAGACATGAGTCCTCACCTGCTTTAATTCCCAGTTAGCCCTCTTCCTTCTGGGCAGCCTCTTTTCCTTTCATGGAATCATCCTGACTTACTCTACATCAAATGAGAGCTAATTCAATGGACATTTCCTCGATGTTAGGGAGTGACCTTTCCTCCCTAATTAATCATTGGTTATTCAGTTTGATTCATCCAATTATCATATTATCAAAATCAGCTCCCTTAGAAAAAATCTCTGTTTCTTCTTTATTATTTGCGATTAAAAAATATAACTCTATGGCTTAAAAACCACAATGATGAAGAATTAGCGATGATAGATAAAAACTCAGTTTACCCACTTTTTTTGTGTGTGGTTTGGAGGCGGAACCTGAGATGCTTAAGCCTGAATAGTGTGGATTTTAGTGGTAGCTCTGAATCTCAAAGACCCTTTCAGTCTTTAGCAGAGCCTCTTGGAGAGGGACAGGGTTGTGGCATAAATATCTCCTCTACCAAGATTCTGGAACTCCCCATGAAGCGCAGAATCCTTGGGCTGAATATAGCTGGGAAAAATTCTTTAACCACCCTCACGTACTAGAGTTCTAAGAAGTGATTGGCAAGAAGTTCATGTTATTTTCTTCTCTTTGTGATGCTGGTATTTGTGAACATTCAGGAAACTTTAGAGTTAGGATTTAATATAAGATTTAAGTTTTATTTACCAGTACCTTAACATAAACTAACCCCCACAAGAAAACTAATATCAGTAAACACTTTAAAGACCCATAGAGCTGGGTTTGTTATATAGTTTCGTGACTCCCAGCAGTTGTGGGCTTCCTCATCTGGAGAATAGCCACAAAACAATACCCACTGTCATTGCTGGAATAAATAAAGTAGTCCATGCACAATGGGTAAGGCATAGTCATTTTGTAACAAATGTTAATAGCTATTGTTTTTTGAAAGTGATGACAATAAATAATAACTTCTTAAATCATTTCTTCACAGTGGACAATTAATTATCTCTACTGCAATTTGATGTACAACTAAAGTCATTAAATGAGTTGATCATTAGTGAAATTATGAATGTATTAAAAAGAAATCAGACCAATCAGCAGTTTAACCAAAATAGCATTTGATTTTAAATCATCTTTCATAAAATATGTATATTATTCAATAGATAGGGTTATTCTCATTTTGATTCTCATGGTATAATATATTATTTGGTATGTTGTGTGTGTTGAAAAAGTGAAATGTGTAGATCTGTGTATGTACAGATACATTTTTCCATATACATATTTGTTGATTTCCTAGTTCCCTAGTGCCCTTGGCTGAGAGGGTCTAGAAGTATTGACATTCCAACAGCAATGAACACACTGAACGATATCTAGTACTTGGTTTCTAAATATAATTATCCATTAAGAAGAGACAGGGCTTCTTAGAGAAGTAGCTGATTATAGAGTTTTGGCAGAGAAAGTCCCACATAAGCCTGGAAGACTTTCTTGTTTCAGAAATTAAAGGAGTGTTCAAAGAATGATGAGAGCAGGTCAAAAGGATCTAAGAGCCAGCTGGATGTGGACTCACTGAAGAAATATGGGGCAGTTTGATTATTAAAATAATGATAGACTCAGATTATAACACATTGAATTAACTAAGAATCCATGAGTAAATACTAACATAAAAATACATGAATGAGTAAACAAATGAGACAAAGGGACTGCTTTTCCTTATTCTAAATACCAACTAAGAAATATCAAATGAATGATTTAATTAGGAAATTACCATTTGACAATGGTCACATGAAAAACCTGATTCAGGCAAAAATGATCAATGGATGCTCGATTTATGAGAGAGAGTTTGTTGATGACCAAGATATCTATATAGTCTCAACATCTTTACCTATAGAATGCTTATTAATTATAAGAGGAAAACTTGTGACTTGATCCTGAAGAAGCCTGGTCACTACTATGATAACCAACTCATTAAGGTACTTTCACTAGTAGTGGGACAAAGAGTTAGTATAAGCTTCCTGATTAGATGCACAGAAAACGCCACAGTAAGATTTCCATATTATAGCCAAAAATTGTAACCAGTTTCATTATGAGGAACCATCACACAAACCAAACATGAAGGCCATTCTACAAAAAACTGTTCTCTATACTTTTCAAAAATCACCATCACAAAAGGCACAAAGAGTAAGAAGAGCTGTTCCATCCTAAAGAGAAAAAGATACATACGTCACATAAATGAAGCACTTGATTAAAATTGCATCTTGGAGCAGGAAATAAATTTTTTCTTGCTATAAAGAACAGTACTGGGACAACTGGTGAAATTTTAATGTCTGGGTAGAAGATGGTAGGAATGTATTAATATCAATGTCCTGACTTTGATGACTGTAATGTGGTTATGAAGGAGAATGTCTTTGTTCTTTGGACAAACCTTCTGAGATAAGTAAGGGTGAAGTTTCATTTCTGAAACTTATTCTGATTAAAAAAATTACCATATGTGTATATATATTACATAATTGTTGCTTAGACACTAAGGTGTGTCTAACTCTTCTGCGACCCCATGGACTGAAGTCTACCAAGTTCCTCTGCCCATGAGATTCTCCAGGCAAGAATACTGGAGTGGATTGCCATTTCCTCCTCCAGGGGAATCTTCCCAACCCAGGGATTGAACCCACATCTCCTGCATTGGCAGGCAGATTCTTTACCACTGAGCTACCAGGGAAGCCCATATATAGTATATATACATATATGTGTTTATGTATATACATGTGCACACACACATGCATGCATGCAGAGAAAAAGAATCATAGAACAAATGGGATAAAATATCAATGAGTGAGCTCTAGAAATATAGGTGAAGTGTTTATGAGAGTCCATTGGGCATTTCTTACCAAAAAAATTCCATGTAATTTCAAAATAAGTAGATGCAAAAAATAAGGAAATGCATTTGTCGTTACCGTGTGTATGATGTTCTTTTAGGGACAAGGGAACTAACTGTACTTTCCCCACTGTTGCTTCTTATCGTCATGACTAACTTTTGGTAGAAATCAGGTTGAAGTTATTGATGAAATAAGTGTTCTTATTGAGGTTTGGAAGATTCATCAGCATCACCACCTGGTAAGAGAGAGCACGGTCTGCTGACACAGGGTTCAGCAGGAAGGCAGGGACTTTCTGTGTGGAGGCTTTGACAACAGCCCTCATCACAGATGTCACACATGGCATTGTGATCAGTACACACAGCGCCATCCTCCTCTGTCACGTCTTGTGGGTGTATATGGTGCTCAGCTTTCTGCAGCTTGGATACTTCTCTCTGGAAATTCTTCATGCAGACTCTTTCCTTACGTGTCTGCAGTTAAGTTGTCCCTTTGATTTCTATGAATATTTTATTTCAACTTAAATGACTATTTCCAAGGGTAACAATGAGCTTCCCTGGTTGGCTCAGTGGTAAAGAATCTGCCTGCCAACGCAGGAGACATGGGTTAGATTCCTGGGTCAGAAGATCCCTGGGAGAGGAAATGGCAACCCACTCCAGGATTCTTGCTTGGAGAATCCCATGGACAGAGGAGCCTGGTGGGCTACAGTCCATGGGCTTGCAAAGAGTTGGAGACAACTGAGCAACATATAAACAACAAGGGTAACAAAACGCTGGAACACTGATGAAGAGACATAATGTGATCCTCAGGGACAGTTTAAGATTATCTGATGGTCACACTGAAACAAGTAACTTGAAACATTATTTTTAATTGAGGTATAGTTGTAGAATATATGTCAAGTGAACAACATAGTGATTTGCAATTCACAATTTTTAAAGGCTATATTCCAATTATAGTTACTATAAAATATTGAATATATTCCATGTTGTATAATATATATACAATATAAAATATATATACAATGTAAAATATATCTTTATAGCTTATTTATTTTAAACATAGTAGTTGGTACCTCTTAATCCCTTTGGGGGGAAATTATTTTTAATAATTTATTTTACTTAACTCATTATATCCCAAATATTATCATTTGAACATACAGTGATTACAAAAAGATAATGAGCTACATTTCTTTATTTTAATCGTATTAAGTCTTAAAAATCTGGTATGTATTTCACTCCTAGAGAACATATGGATTTGACATAGCCACATTCAGGAGCTCAGTGGAAAAGCTCTTTCTGCCCAGCTGGACTGTGCACTTAGAGATCATGAGGAGCAGTAGCATTTATGACTTCCACGCCTTCAGTTATGTTGTAGAAAGAGTGTTTCCTCCAGGGACCACCTGGATTAATTGAATATTTTAGTCTATAAGTTTTCTCTTTCCCTCTCTCTTCATAGATAGAAAATACTTATTTAAATGTGGGTAAATGAGGGAACAGAGCCCAGAAAGGAAAAGCAATTTGCAAAAACAGTGGTGAGAATCAGGGCTGAGAATCAGTGACATTCCTTATTTAACACCAGGCAAAGCTTCATTTGATCTGGCCCCTCCCTGCCTGACAGAAGGGTCCACTTCCAGTTGGCAGATGTCTTGGGATGCTTCCTTGGGTCTTGTAATGACAAGCTGCTCAAAACTTCCAGACCGTGGCCACTTCCCAACTTTCATCATCTACTCAGGTCCTCTTTCTTGTGAACGATTTTAATCCCATTCTCTTCTCGATCTAGAAGATGCCAACCCTTGGGCCTCACTTTAACTGTCACCTCTTTGTAACCCACCTTGAGTCTGTTTGGGCTGATGCTCCTGGAATGAGTTTCATAACCTCAGCTTTTATTCTTGATGATTTCCTCTTGTCTCAG
This sequence comes from Okapia johnstoni, assembly GCA_024291935.2. NCBI lineage: Eukaryota > Metazoa > Chordata > Mammalia > Artiodactyla > Giraffidae > Okapia > Okapia johnstoni. The sequence goes on from CM044313.1 coordinate 101,063,938, forward strand.
ATTGAAATTCTCTCTGTGTTCTGTGGAACATTTGATTTCTTTGTGTCTTCAGGATTAGATGAAAGTCGATCATTAGATGTAGTCATCTGGCAGGTGATAGACTGGAGACAAATGTCTGTGAAAGTATGCATCCCTTGATACTTAATAATATATTCACTCTGCAACTTTTTAAAAGTTTATCATTAGCGGGGCATGGGTGAACTTCATATTTTTGCCCTTAAATTCAAGAGAAGGAAAGTAATGACATCCAGGGTCTAGAGAAGTGCAGAATGCCTGCTGAAATGCACATGTGCACGCTCCCACCCTACTGGAAAATTCTAGGACAGTATAATTAATTCCTGACTCCGACCCATTCCTTTCCTTTTACATGCCAGCCACCCGGCTGCTCCGTCTTACTCTGCACTTTTCTTCTTCCCCAAATTCTTCTGCTTAAACACTGTTTTAGGATCAGTAATGAGAAAGCAGACATTGAACAAGGTTCCTTTCTTGAATTTCTATTTAGTGATTTTCGCAGAGTTCCAGAGCCTCCCCCTCAATTCCTGACCCCTGAATTCAACGTGCTCATGTGTGTTCTGCAGCCAGCAGTTCCCAGCCCCACCCCCCCACAACACAGGAGCACCGTGAACACCCTTAGTGCATCCTCCCATCTCCCCTTCCTCACACCAGGGTGGTCCACACACAGTGACTTGATGGTCCCAGCACAGTGACTTGATGGTCCAAACTTCCATTGTTTAATGAGGGTTCCAGCTCTTGTTCCTGCCCAAGGGGTGAGGGATGGGTGGAACATGCGATGCTGCTATGTTCACAGGTATCAGAGCCTGTTACTCATCACCATGGTTGGGCCTCGTGGCTCAGCCTGTGGAAATGCATGGAAATCCACAAGTGAGAAAAATGGACTTTTGTGAAGTGGCTTTAGGACGAGAGACTGAACTGTGAGGTCAGGCTGCCTGATAAGCCTGATCTTGACTGCAGTCTGGAACTGGCATCAGCAGAACCCTGAATCAGAGTTCTTTTTCCCCCTTTTCTCCCTAACAAAGTCAAGACACCACTAGTGGAGTTTCTAAAGCAGCCAATATTTGAGCAAAGATTGGGTTGGATTACTATTACTATTTACTGTTTGAGGTAAATCTCTTAGCATCACTGCAAAAATATTCACCTATAAAAATGCCATGAATTAGAATGGTTCTATCTGGAATATTTGTTGTGATTATCAAATATGCATACCTTAAAGTATCAAAGCGAAAGACCCAAAAGAAACAAAACCTGTTTTTCATCAGTGACCGGAGAATCACATATTCATGTGATATCATTTATAAGGCATCTTTCTGCTAGGAGGCTGTGATAAATCTTGTTGCAGCTCACCATGTGCTAAAATGTAGCCTTCGCATCTTGGAAACCAGTCATTTTCAGGCCCAGGGATGGAGGGCATGGAATTTCCCATCAGGCGTCTCTCCTACTTCTTGTCATAATAACAGATCCAACTCTTCAGCATCACTTTTTTTCCTTGCCTTGATCACAGCAGTTATTTTCTAAGAACAAAGCTTTCTGGAAAATGTAAAAACGCAGCTGGCCTCAAGAGGAATTGACAGTGTTTGGCCATCTGGGTTTGTGCCTGGGATGGCCCGAGGTAGACGTGTGTTGAGCAACCTCCTACGAACACTGAGAGACTGCGGCTCGTTTAACCTCGATGCCTTCCTAACGTACTTTTGGGAAATAGCTCAAAATCCATTTTTGTATTGCTTTGTTACCAAGGGAAAGGAATTCACAGCCTGTTTCTCGCTCACAACTGCTGGAATAAGCAGAAAAAATTGAAACCTGTGTTCCAATTTGCCACCTGCCTCGCTCTGGTTTCTAAATTGAAAACTGTTAAGTCTCTGACTACCTGGTCAATATTGGTAGAGAATTCGCTTCAAAGTTAAGGTAAATGTTAACTTTGTTTCTTGTATATTTGGGTTTGGGGAATTGCGTTTCAACTCTAGCCAATTTCTAAGCCAGTATTTCTCAATTAGGGGTAGTTTTACCTCCTGGGAACATCAAGTTGTCATCACTGGAGGGGAAAGTGCTAGTGGCATCTAGTGGGTCAAGACCAGAGATGCCGCTAAACTTTCTGCAATGCCTAGGACAGCCCCTCGCTGCTCAACCAAGAATTCTCTGGTTCTAACTGCTAACAGCACCAAGGTTGAGAAACCCTAGGTTAAGTGATCACTGCCTTGGCTTCCGTGTGTTTTGAGGAAGCCACTTTTCAAGTCTGCAATGTTAACGTTATTGGATTAAATCTAGAAGATCAATGCTTGGGGAATTTTCCTCTTTAGATTCTTTCATATATTTAACCAAACACATGCATGAGCCCTTAGTGGCATTTCTAAAGAAGCTGCTAGGGTTCTTGAGTTTAAATTGCTTCCTTTTATTAATATGAAATTATATTTAAAAATAAATTGAGTCAATTTATAATGTCAAAACCCTTTCTTATGGGTCATAACAATTTGATACAACTACCCTCCGTTGGAATTCTTCTGTATAATTTAAAGAATGATGTTTTAATTAATAATTTAGAATAACTATTCAAGTAAGATATTCACATTGATTAATTTCTTTAGTCTTGTCTTATATTTGTATTGGACAAGGGGAGACTGGTCTCCCGTGTAGTCCTTGAAAATCGTGATTCTAAATTTTCTTTCTTTTCTGCCTTCCTTTGTCAAATATGTTCTTGAAATCATACTGCTGTAGAAGTGGCTGGGATTTTAGAGATTAAAGAGCTTAGAGGTCTTTATTATAAATTTTCAGGGCTCTGAAAATGAAGGCTTGCCAATAATGGTTACAGTTTTATGGGAACATGGCCATGCCCATTTATTTGCATTTTCCAGCTCATGATTATCCTTAATAAATCTTATTGAAACACAAACACACCCACTCCTTTGGATGTTTTCTATGGCTGCTAGATCAACTGGATTGACCAGTTGTATCAGATACTGTCTGGGCTTCAAAGCTAAACTATTTACCGTCTGACCCATTGAAGAAGTTTGTCACCTGTCATGGTACCACATGCAGATCAAGATCTCCGTTAAGTGTTTCCTGAATGGATGAGTGAGTACAGTATGATATACTGTAGTTCTTTGTTTTTGCTTTTTTTTTCCCCAGACGTTGTGTGGTTGATGTGTTTGTTTTGACTCCTTGGCCAGTCATTTTCATGGTCCTCCCTAGACTGTGACTCACAGGTTGGCAACCCACAGTGTCGCCATTTGTCCCCAGATTTTCGTCTCTTCCTTCCACTCCCTCGGTAAAGGTTTCCCATCAAGAGCTGTTTTATCGACCCATTTATTCAAACACTTTACTTTCCTTTTCTCGTAAGTTCCTGGAAGATTTACAGTTGCTGGTGTATATTTTGTATAGATGAGGGCTAAGATTTTACTAGTTTCACAGAAAATTAGTCACATTGAGTTCATGCTGTTAACAAACTACCCTTCCCTCCTAGTGGCTAAGCACACATCAGAAGTTTCTTACTTACATGATGACTGTCCAGGGCAGCAGCTGTGGGAACTTTGTTCTCTTCTACCATCCAGGAGCCCAGGGGATTCTGCTTGTGGTGCCTCTAGGGCACAGCATGGAAGAAAGGGTGGAGGATTGTGCAGAGAAGATCTGCGTGGCCCATGCCAGGAAGTGGCATGCCCCCTTCTGCCCAGTGGCCACTAAGTCACACAGCCTCAACCAACTGCAAGGAGGCTGGGATTATAATTTGTCCATGTGCCCAGAAAGAAGACAAAAACTCAGACCTTCAGATATCGACGGACATTAGCATTTTCTCCCAGAAGGTGCTAAGAAAACAAGATTAGCACCTAGGGGTATACTTCACTGATACTGTTGTCTGCCCCTGTCCCCCGCCATCCCAACCATTCTGATTTTCTACTGTACACACAGATTTATCTACGCCTCCAACATTTCTGTAAGTAGCAAAGCAGGGATATGTTGAACCAACCACTCAACATCTTTGGACCTCAATTTTCTTGACGGTGCGTTTGGAGAGGAGAGCTGGGGAGAAGAGTAGGCTGGATTGTCCCTGCAGTCCCTTTCAACGTTAAAATCTTAATATGTGCCATCCTGCTTCTGACTCTTCCTTCTGTCACTGCTTAAATGACTCCTGGATTCCTCCTTCTTTAAGGAAAACTTGCTATGTAATGGGAAACCTGGCACTGTTCTTATTTAATGTAACTTTAATGATTTCCTGGTGGCTCAGACGGTAAAGCGTCTGCCCACAGTGCGGCAAACCCAGGTTCGATCCCTGGGTTGGGAAGATCCCCTGGAGAAGCAAATGGCAACCCACTCCAGTACTCTTGCCTAGAAAATTCCATGCACGGAGGAGCCTGGTGGGCTACAGTCTACGGGGTCACAAAGAGTTGGACACGACTGAGTAACTTCACTTCACTTCTTTAATGACTTAATGTCATGAGTTAATGATGACCACAACAGCAACAGTAATAGCAGAGTGTTTACTGTGCCCTTCCTCCGTACTCAGCTCTTCACATGCATCAGCTCAGGTTTGTTTCCCAGTAGCACTAAGGTGTAGTAGGTATTATTTTCATTATTTTGCAGAAGAAGAGTTGAATCTTGGAGAGTTTATGTGATTTAGCTAGGATGACCCAGCTGGTATATATCAGAACTACCATTTTGATCTGGGTACATTGGGCTCCAGGTTTCCGAGGTAGCTCAGTAGATAAAGAACCTGTCAGCAGTTCAAGAGTTGTAGGGAATGCAAGCTCTATCCCTGGGTCAGGAAGATCCCCTGGAGGAGGGCATGGCAACCCACTCCAGTATTTTTGCCTGGAGAATCCCATGGACAGAGTAGCCTGGTGGGCTACAGTCCATGGAGTCATAGAGTCGGACACAACTGAAGTGACTGAGCATGCATGCATGCACATTGGGCCCCAGATGACAGTCTCTTAATCACTAAAACGCTACTTTAGTGTACTCATTTAGTATGAGTAATGTTGCACCACCTGTGCTTGACCACTGGCCTACAGTAGACATAATTGGTCACTTATAATTACAATTTTTATGTGGATTTAAGCCGAGTTCCCTGGAGGTCTGACACAAGGATCCATATGCTTGTACTTTATTGAGGTTATGTTCTCAGCACATGGATGGATGAGGCATACGGCAGATAAAGAAGCAAGACACGCATTTGCTCTCAGCTGGGGTCCAGCATCAGCCTGATTCCAGGGGAATGCCAAAGGATGAATGGAATCTCAGTAGGTCCCCTTTGAAGCCAGGGTTTGATGATTTATACAACTGCCACCTTGTCCCTCAGTCTTTAGCAACAGGTTTTTGAGTTGGGTGGGGGGGGGGGGAGGGGGTGGGTGGTGGTGAATCTCCTGGCAGAGTGGCTCTCATCAGCCAAGAGCAGTTCTCCAGAGATGGGGGTAGCCTGAGGCAGAAACTGTCAACACTGCCAGGAGCCAGAGGAAGGTGCACTGGCCTATGAGGAGAGCTGGGTGGGGTGCCAGCGCACCCAGAGTAGAATGCATCACTCGGTATTTGTAGGTATCTTACTTCAGCTTGTCTTGATGTTCTAGACCCTGACTGCACCGACACTGGTCTCTTATCACCAAGGAAGCAAAATGTTTTTCTATCCCTGAAAAAATGTAGTACATACTTGATTACTGAATGCATTCTGTTGTGTTGTACATGCCGTGCTTTTTAATAATTTTCATATCTATTTCCAAATTTATGTTTCACTTGCAGCCTCAAAAACTAAATTGAAGATGCATGAATATTTTTCTTAGTCATGTGGATCATTTAGTTTCATGAAATGAGGTCAGGAAGTTTCTGTAAGTCAATAGCAAACACTGTCTGACAATCACAGGCTGCAGACAAATGGATGAGCCCATTTCGTTTATCTAAAATGCATTTCTATTTCAGAAGTGGCCCCAGTACCTGACATAGCCATTGAGTGATGAGCATGCTCAGAATTCTCTGATCTGCTTTCTTTTTCCTAATTTTGAGTGTCTCTCCCAAAAAGCTGACCCAAACAGATAAACTATGTACCAGGAAAAGCCTTTGTTTCAAATTTAAGTAATGGGTTTTTTGTTTAGGTGAGAGATTATACATTCTGGAAGCTGAAGTCTCTTACTTTCCTAGGAGCCAAAAGAAAATAGCAAGGGAGAATGATAGATGAAAAAAATGTGTCACTTTGGCCTACCATTCTCTGGAGTGAATGGACTCAAATTCTTGGTGATTCTTTCACATGTGAGCTATTTGTCATCCTGAATTTGTTCAGTAACTGTGATGAAGTTGAGAGAGGAGCTGTGGATTGAGCCGTAATGGGCTCTACCTTGATTTAATATATGCCCATCAAACTCTCCTTTTGCTATTCTCGCATAGGTAACATTTTAGTGTCTATATAATACTTCTTCATTAGGTTACAATATTTAATCTATTTGCAGCATTTCTTACTAACCTGGAGGCTATTCATCCTCTTTCAAAGTTCAGAATATGATATCTGTTAAGAATTTATGTGGGCTGATTGTACAGTTTAACACTTACAGTTCAACCCTATATTCATGTTTTGGGAGCGATCACTCACTGATTACATGTTTTCCAGAAGGGAGAGAGGCAAGTTACCCTATTATAATTCCTATTAGAAGCAATCTGTTTAATGAGAAAATGAGTATAACTATGTATGGAATGTGTTACTATTTACAGGGCAAAGATCTTGTACAGTCTTTTGCTGAAAAATTTTAATTATCATTTTAATAAAGGAATATTGAACTCAAAAGTAGTCTCAAAGTATAGCCACCCATTTCTTGTTTAAGAAGGTAGAGAGAACCCATGTAGTGATCTTACATCCTTCAAAACATAGCATTTAAGTGAAGGTAAAAGTACACAAAAGGAAAAATTCAAAGAATTCTAGAAATGTAAGCTTTTTTTGAGAAACAGAATTTTGGAAATTTGGAAAAATATAAGAACAGAGAAAAGTGCAGTACAAAACATGATAAAAACTAATTACTTCAGATGAATCAGTAATAGTCCAAGGTATATAAGCTATTGAAGAAATTGCAAATATTATAAACAGTGAAAACCAAGAAAATTTTGTAGGTATTCAGTGAGAAATAAGACTGAACACTCAGGATCATTTCATTCCTTTTCTGACATACGACTTTGAGAATGTAAGATGTATATGTTTAATGTTACAAGCCCACAAGAACTAGTAAAATGAGAGTGAAGATAAAACTATCAGAGTTTTAGGAAGAGGCAAGCCTCTGGTAGATGACTACTGCTCGGAAAGAGAAACCAACAGATGTGTTAGCAGAGAGAAGTGTAGTCACAAATTAAAGACCTAACACATCAAACAGACTTTAAAATTAAGACTATTACAAAAGACAAAGAAGGACACTACATAATGATCAAGCGATCAATTCAAGAAAAAGATATAACAATTGCAAATATATATGTTCCCAGTATAGGAGCACCATGATATATAAGGCAAATGTTAACAAACATAAAAGGAGAAGTCAACAGTAACACAATAATAGTGGGGGACTTTAACGTCCCACTTATATCAATGGACAGGTCATTTAAACAGAAGATCAATAGAAGGCATAGACCTTAAATGACACATTAGACAGATGAACTTAATTGATATTTATAGAGCATTCCATCTAAAAGCAGCAGAATACTCATTCTTTTCAAGTGCATGGGGAACATTCTCCAGGATAGATCACGTGCTGAGCCTCAGTAAATTAAAGAAAATTGAAATCATATCTAACTTCCTTTTCAACCACAATGATACGTGATACAAATCAACCACAAAAAAAAAAGCTGCGAACAATACAAACATGAAGTCTAAACAGTATGCTACTTAACAAGCAATGGATAACTGAAGAATAGGTTATGAGACCAAAGCTCTTATGAATAGGATTAGTCACCTTATAAATGAGTCCCCAGAGAGATCCCTTTCCTCTTCTATCATGTGAAGTTACAACACCATCTATGAACCAGGAATCTTGCCTTCACTGAACACCTAGTCTGCCAGCACCTTGATCTTGGACTTCTCAGCTCGTAGAGCTGTGAGAAATAAATTTCTGTTCTTTATAAGCACCCAGTCATTGGTATTTTGTTATACTAGTCCAAACTAAGAAAAGAGGTAACCATTGTTACTTCCAAGAAGAATAAAATTGTTTTGAGAAGCATATCTTATTCCATGGCACATCTGTGAATGTGTGTGAGTATACATCTGTGATTCTGTCATAGTCATGAATATGTAAACATTGAGTATCAAAGCAGAATTATAATAAATCCATAATGAGAAAGTGGGGATGGAAGAATATATGTATGTAGATGGGGAGAGGGATAAGTTGGAAAAAAAAGGCACTAAATGATATTTTTAGCTGAAGCAATCAAAACAGCAGTGAAACCATATTATTTTGAGATTTGGAGATAAATGCCAAAATAGACCAGTGAAACAGCTGGAAGTTCTTCTGTAGAACAAACAGTTTATCAACCACAAAATAGAGGGCTTTCTTCAGTATTCTGTGCTAAACCTTGTGGATGTCTTTATAAATTAAGTACTTGTTTAACTTTAGTTTCAAAAAAAATTACATAAGGAAAGATACTCTATCCATAAAGCATGAAGAGGCTTCCATGGAAAAGAGAAAACTATTATCAAGAAAGAGTTCATAGAATTAAAAATATAATGTCTCATATAGATAGTTCATCAAAAATATGCAACAAGAGTTCCATAAAATGCCTTTAAGAAGAAAGCAGGTAATTTTATCTAAGTCACAAGATTAATAACAGTTGGAAAGTAGTTAATTATATGATGATTGTTTTTATCAAAAGGAAAAGTAGAAATGCTATTAGAAATTTGATAGGAAAACAAAGATATATAATGAATATATAAGAATGTACTCCAAATATAAAACAAATTTTTTAAAAGTGAGATATAAGCAAAATTCAAAAATGAATATTGCATATAACAAATATAAACATAAGACAAATATAAAACAAACTTAAAATATTAAACTTTTCTAAAAATAAGAATATATATATATATACCAAATAAAATCAAATAAGATGATTTTGAGTATGAAGAACTGAAAACAGCAAATATGGATGTGCATAAGACTGCAGTCTTTATTTGTGTGTAATTTCTAGGATTTATTTCAACTAATGACACAATCAATTTTCAATATTTATCTTTCCCTAAAAAGTGATTTGTCTTTTATGAATGGGATTTTTGCTTTATAAATGCTCATCTTCTGTCTTCTGTATTTCTTTTAGAATCAAGCTAAAAACAAGCTTAGATTTTAAAGTTGGATCCACTTCAAAATATTTTTTATAGGATTTGTTAAAATTTGTAATTGTCAAGAACAGCTTTTTTAAAACTTGTTTCTTCTGATACTTAAATAACTGACCCAAATTTTACTACTTGGAAACATAAACATGTTCTGTAAAGAACTATGTGGTTAAAAAATAAACAGCAGCCTTGATGACCTCATCATAAACATGTTTACAACATTTTTTTCAAAATATATTCCTTTTAGGAATATTTTAGCAGTTTACATGTATGGTGAAGAAATATGAAATTTAGACATTCCTTCAATTTGATTTCAAATTATTTTCCTTCTTTATATTTACTTTATATTGTGTATCTGAAATAAATTAACCAGTACTCATCTGTATGTGGTGGGTGATTTGGATTCTCCTTTTTGTTCTTTAATGCAATTTTCATAATTGTATGCCATATATATATGTGTGTGTATATATATACATGTTATTGTATGTATATATATATATGTATATGTATATATGTATATATATATACACGTTATTTCTAGCATCATCAAAAGCTAATAAATTTAAACAGACGCATGAAGGAAGAGAAGTCTGATTTCAACACTTCTTGCCATATTATAGTTAGCTTCCTGTTGTTTGCTGTTGTTGTTTAGTTGGTAAGTTGTGTCTGACTCTTTTGTGACCCCATGGACTGTAGCCCACCACGGTCCTTTCTCCATGGGGTTTCCCAGGCAAGAAAACTGGAGGGGGTGGCCATTTTCTTCTCCAGGGGATCTTCCCCACCCAGGGATCGAACCCGTGTCTCCTGCATTGGCAGGTGGATTCTTTTCCACTCAGCCAGTTAGTTTCTTGGTGGAGGGCATGGCTACCCACTCCAGTATGCTTACCTGGAGAATCCCATGGACAGAGGAGCCCCGTGGGCTATCGTCCATGGGGTCACAAAGAGTCGGACAGCACACAGCACGTCTCTTCCTCTCAGCATCAGCTTAGGAGGAGAGTCAGAGAAGAAATGCTGAGAGAATGGCTAAGCGTCTTCTTTCCCACCCTCAGTAAGCTTCCCTCCAGGGCCGGCATGTGACTTCAGATTTCTCACTGGGGCAGCAGCTGTTTCTGCCTCACTTCTAAAGCTTTGTCTTTGTCTAAGTGTAGCTGATGTCACTGTCACAGCAGCTGGGATATCTGTGGTCTGGGATGGTGCCTTGATGACCATTGCTAATCTGCTCCGAGAAACAGCCCAGAACATAAAAATGAGAGTGAAATTAAATGTTGTTTCTACCACTCTCTGCTTCTCGGTCTGACCAAACAGCAGGTGTGAGATTCCATCTGACTTCTGTGGTGGTTCAAATACATGCAGTTGACCCTTGAACAACATGGGTTTGAAATGTACAGGTTCACTTATCTGTGGATTTGTTTCTCAGTAAATATGTGCAGCAGTACTCCATGATTGAATCCGAGGATACAGAGGCATGAATGCAGAGGGTCAGCTGTAAAGATATCTCATGATCTTTGACTGCACAGGGGTCTGTGCTTCACCCCTTACATTGTTGAAGGGTTCACGCTAGTGACTTCCTAGTATCTTAAGAATTAACATCAGGAGAGTTAACTAAAGAGCTCACATTTTCACCCATATGGGGCATCTGTCACTGTCTTGCTTGTTGATTTTTCTTTAGGGATTACCAGAACCTACTCTCTGTGATTCTAGCAGTATTGCCAGTGACATGGTGTGGCAGGTTGAAAAACTGCCCCCTCAGAAGATCCCCATGACCTAATCTTTGAAACCTGTGAATGTTAACTTATTGTGACAAAAATGTAGTGAAGTTAGAAATCTTGAGATGGGGAAGTTATCTTGAATATATGGATAAGCCATAAATAATAAATCAATCCTGAATATTCACTGGAAGGACGGTTGCTGAAGATCCAATACTTTGGACACATGATGTGAAGAGCAGACTCATTGGAAAAGACCCTGATGCTGGGAAAGATTAGAGGCAAAAGGAGAAGTGGGCAGCAGAGGATGAGATGTTTAGCTAGCATCACTGAATGAATGGATATAAATTTGAGCAAACTCTGGGAGATAGTGGAGAACAGAGGAGCCTGGTGTGATGCAGTCCCTGGGGTCACAGAGTCAAACATGATTTAGTGACTGAACAACGACAACAAAACCTTAAATGCATTCATAATTGTCCTTTGAAGAGTGAGGCAAAGGGATATTGACACACACCTGCAGAGAGGAAACTCATATGTAGGTAGAGCAGAGGGAGACTGGAAGAGGCTGGCCTTGAAGACTGATGTGGCCAATCTTTTGACTTTTTAGTTGGTGAGATTTTATCACTTGTCACAGTGATAGTGACAAATTCTAAGGGCTTGGTTAAAATGATTTTAATTTTATCTCATGTTAATGTTAAAACTTCTCAAGGTAAATTGTAATGCCAGTGTATACTTAATTGAGACTCCTGAGGCTTATGAATTTATTGCCTATAATTGGTCTATGCTTTGAGAAAAGAGACTCTCTTTAGAGCACTGGGTCTAAAGTGTGATTTGGGTCACCAAGTGTGATTTTGTTCTGTTTGCAGTAAACATTACCATTGGCTGAGGGAGCCAGTTAGCTCTGAGAAACACACTTGGCTTATAAATGCTGATCTCAAAGAACTCATTTGAAAATGACATTTAAACTAGATGTATGTGTATGTGTGTGTGTGTGTTAGTTGCTCAGTCATGAACAACTCTTTGCGATCTCATGAACTATAGCCTGCCAAGCTTCTCTGCCCATGGGGATTCTCCAAACAAGAATACTGGAGTGGGTTGCCATTTCCTTCTCCAGTGGATCTTCCCAACCAGGGATCAAACCCAGATCTCCTGCATTGCAGGCAGATTCTTTACCATCTGAGCCACCAGGGAAGCCCTTAAACCAGATAATTCTGTCCTTTAGAAAATCAGTCAGTCAGTTCAGTCACTCAGTCGTGTCCAACTCTTTGCGACCCCATGAACTGCAGCACGCCAGGTCTCCCTGTCCATCACCAACTGCTGAAGTCCACCCAAACCCATCTCCCTTGAGTTGGTGGTGCCATCCAACCATCTCATCCTCTGTCATCCCCTTCTCCCCTTGCCCTCAATCTTTGCCAGCATCAGGGTCTTTTCCAATGAGTCAGCTCTTCACATCAGGTGGCCAAAACATTGGAGTTTCAGCTTCAACATCAGCCCTTCCAGTGAACACCCAGGACTGATCTCCTTTAGGATGGACTGGTTGGATCTCCTTGCAGTCCTTTAGAAAGAATACAAGTTAAATTTGAACCAACTATAACAAAAGCTGAGTGCCAAAGAATTGATGCTTTTGAACTGTGGTGCTGGAGAAGACTCTTGAGAGTCTCTTGGACTACAAGAACAAACCAGTCAATCCTAAAGGAAATCAGTCCTGAATATTCATTGGAAGGACTGACACTGAAGCTAAAGCTCCAATACTTTGGCCACCTGATGCGAAGAACTGACTCACTAGAAAAGACCCTGATTCTGGGAAAGACTGAAGGCCGGAGGAGAAGGGGACGACAGAGGATGAGATGGTTGGATGGCATCACCAACTCAATGGACATGAGTTTGAGCAAGTTCTGGGAGTTGGTGATGGAAAGGGAGGCCTGGTGTGCTGCGGTCCATGGGGTCGCAAAGAGTCAGACACGACTGAGCGACTGAACTGAACTGACTGATCCTTTGTGTGGCTTATTCATTTCCTAAGGCTGCTGTAACAAATTGCCAGATTTAGTGGATTAAAACATGAGATATCTGTTCCCTCACAGTCCTAGGGGCCAGTAGTCTGAAATCAAGATGCCAGCAGGACCACACACACCCCGGGGCTCTGGGGGCTGATCCTTCCTGCCTCTTCTTACTTCTGGTGGCTCCAGGCGTTCCTGGGCTTGTTGGCACATCACTCCAGTTTCTCCCTCATCTTCATATGGTCCTCTCCGTGAGTCAGAGGGACAAATCTCCCTCACCTTTCCCGTATAAGGATACCTGTCATTGGATTAAGGACCCATCAGATAATCTAGAGTGATCTCATCTTGAGATCCCTTAACTAGATTTGCAAAATCGTTTCTCCAAATACAGTCACATTCACAGCTTCTAGGTAGACATATCTCTTTTGCGAGACCACCATTCAACCCCGTGTGGATAGTGTTCAGGGCGTCTTCAGAAGACATCTTTCCGAGTTTATGCCTCTTTGTTTCAAAGAGATCCCACCCATCCATGGTTCTCTGAGACTTCTCCTTGGGCTATAGCTGCAAGAATTTTTTTTTTAAATGACTCATCCTTTTTTCCCCTATCTCAGGATTTCTTAACCTCAGCATTCTTGACCTTTAGATCAGATAATTCTTTGTTTGGGGTGGGGGATGGGCTGTCCTGTGCCCAGTAGGATGTGGGATGGAGGCGGCAGCTCTGAGCTTTGTGTACCAGATACTAGTGGCACCTCTCCTCCCAGTTGCAACACCAAAACCGTCCCCAGACACTGTCAAAGACCCCCTAGGGGGCAAAGTCATCCCCACTTGAGAAGCATAGTTCTGTCTCCATATCCCTAGATGATGATGATAAATGTTTTCAACAGAAAGGTGACGAGATAAGAGAACAGGAAAGTGGAAGGCTCAGAGGCAAATGCCAATTCCGCCTTTCCTGTTCTTGAAGTGGAGGAAATGGATCTTCTCTGCAAAACACATGGACTATGGAAACCTGCCCTTCTGACCCTTTTCTGGCATGGACATACCTTAGAGGTACCAGGAGGTCGATGGCGGCAGAGAGCATGTTTGTCCTAATGCCCATCCCAGTGATATCCTGGAGGAGGGCTCTGAAGATGGTCACAACTGGGCTTGCTCTGCAACCCCACCAGATGCTAGACAGTCTCCCCACATCCCCGAGGCAGCTATGGAAGCACAGCATCTTCCAATGCCTTTGGATACAGTAGCGGGGAATTGAGAGGGTGGGACTGCAGCTTCCTTTCTGTTTATCTTCCATTTCAGTACCATCATATAGCAGGGTTAAAGCCTTGGGAGCTTACAGATCGTGAGCTGGGGTCCTGAAGGGTTTCAGGAGCACTCCTCCTGCTGTGTTTCAGCTGCATTAGGACATCATGGTCCAGTCGCATAAGGAAAAAAGGAAATGTTAAGCATAGCTCTTCCCTGCCATTTGGAATAATCACTGCCCAGGGTTTCTTGTAAATATTGTTTGACTTTTTAAAGTTCAGATAGGAGGGCAGAGAGAGGTGTTGTTATGCATCCATGGCCACCTTCCCAAAACCTGTTCAAATGACAGGTGTTGGTAAATGATGAAATCCTGCCTAAGGCTGTGCCTAAGGGGATGTTTAAAGTTGGCACCTAAGCCCCACTCTGCCAGGGTGGACTTGTGTTGCTGGGGACACACTTCTGCCCAGTTTCCCCTACATTGCCCTCCCTCTCTGGTCCATCAGTCAGTGCCCAGCCTGAGATAGGGAGCTGATAAAAATGCAAGGTCAGCTCCGAGAAAGTCCCCAGGATAAGATGTACATCAATGCATCATTCCCACCTTTCCAGCTTCCTGCACGTAGACCTGATCTCCAGCTGAATTCAGACCACCCGCCTGTATCTCCAGGTGATGTTTTCCTGTTCAGCCCCTATACTTTTTTGTCTGTGTGTGCTCAATTGCTCAGTTGTGTCTGACTCTTTTTGACCCTTTGGACTATAGCCCCCCAGGCTCCTCCGTCCATGGAATTTCCTAGGCAAGAATACTGAAATGGGTTGCCATTTCCTCCTCCAGGGGATCTTCCCTACCCGGGGATGGAACCAGCATCTCTTGGATCTCCTGCATTAGCAGGTGGATTCTTTACCACTGCTTCATCTGGGCAGCTATTATTTTAATTGTCCATTCCATGCCAGCTATTTCTTCATAACGCTCCTGTCGCTGTTCTAATTTGCCCTCCACCAGCCATCAGAAGTAGACTAGATGGACGGGTGATCTCCAAGGGCCTGTTCAGCTCTGAGATTCTGAGTTTCACGTGTGTCAATTGCTTTGGCTCCTCCTTCTTCAGAAGAGTTAAGCTCACCATCAATGTTTAATTAATATTGAGGGTGAGCAAATACAGCTCATTCTGTGCCTTTAATGGCCAGTTGACTGTGGGCTTGGTTTATCAAGCCTGTCCAAATGGCTAACTGAAGAGATCCCAAGCTCCTAACAGCTCCATCAGGCAATTATTTACTCAGGCTAATGGCCTCCATTCAACAGTGGGCAGAGCCGAAGACTTGGAGAGTTCATTGCTAAAATGTTATAATAATGGTTTGGAAATCGTACAACACTGGGGCCATTTTAAAGTGTTCGAATCTTACCATGCTTTTTCACTAAAGATGTCACTCTGTATATTTGCCTGCCTGTGCCTGTTGAATGCTATCCAACTCTTTGCAACTCCATGGGCTGTAGCTCTCCAGGCTTCTCTGTCTATGGAATTTTTCAGGCAAGAATATTGGAGTGGGTAACCATTCCTTTCTGCAGGGCATCTTCCCAACCCAGGGATCAAACCCAATTCTCCTACATCTCCTGCACTGGCAGGTGGATTCTTTACCACTGAGCCAAATGGGAAGCCCTTATATATTTAAAGTTGCAAGAGGATCAGCTACTACTGCAATCTTAAAAAAGAAGCTTAATCACAGATATTTTCCTTTAATAACCTGGTTCAAAATTCTATGCCAAACAGAGAACAAAATTCATGTTTAATATCCTTTAAAAAAATGAAATCATTGCAGCAATAGAAAATTAAACTATGTAAATATTTGTTATTATTTGCATATTTTTGGTTGTTTGAGAGAACTGGTAAAAAACCTTTCAAAGAAAGATTGGGTCACAATGCTTTCATTCTAACCATCTGTGTTAGTTTCCTTGGAGTTCTGTAACAGAGGGACACAAAGTGAGTGGCTTAAAGCAGCAGAAATATATTTCCTCACAGGTCCTGAGGTCAAAACTCTGAAATCAAGGTGTCAGCAGGGCCTTGCTCTCTCTGAAGGCGCTAGGGGAGGGTCCTTTTTGGCCTCTTTCCGCTTCGGGTGTTTTCCACCAGTCCTTGGCGTCCTGGCTTGTAAATGCAGCCTCTGGTCTCGTGGCCACCTTCTCCCTGTTTGTCGTCACATCAGCTTCACTCTGTGGTTCTCTATCTCAGTGTCCAAATTTCTCCTTTTCTAAAGGACACCAGTCATACTGGATTAGAGCCCATCCTAATGAAAGTGAAAAGTGAAAATTGTTCAGTCGTGTCCAGTGCTCTGCGACCCCACAGACTGTAGCCCGCCAGGCTCCTCTGTCCATGGGATTCTCCAGACAAGAACACTGGGGTGGGCTGCCGTGCCTTCCTCCAGGGCGTCTCCATGGCCCAGGGGCAGAACCTGGGTCTCCCCTCATTTAGCTTTGTTGCCTCTAGAAAAATGTTCTTTCTTATCGACATCACATTCTGGGGTGCTAGGAATTAGGATTTCAACCTATCACTTATGAAAGTGAAAGTGACATCATTTATCGGAAGGATGCAATTCAAACATTAACACTGTCATTACAATTTTTAATAATAGAAGGCCATTTTGATCACCTAAGTTCATATCTGTGTATTTAATTCTTCACACATGTTTGAGCAAGTAAATCAACACCCCCCTTCTACCCCCTGTGGAATAGTTTAGTTGATGGTATGAAATTTAGGCGAAAAAAATACATGGGTTTTTTTTTTAAGTTGAATTTATCACTTTTCAACATTTGCTGATATTCAGATTTTTTTAAGTATCCACCAGGCCACATTTTTAGTTTATTCTTTTAAAGAGAAGTATGGTTGTTCTACAATGGTTGTGCTACAATTACAATGTTGCACTAATTTCTGCTGTACAGCAAAGTGACTCAGTTACGGCACCTTGTTTTCCATCTTTTTCAACCCTTCTGTGTTTCCTCCTAATGAAGCATCCGGTTTCCCTGGTGGTGCAGTGGTAAAGAACCCGCCTGCCAATACAGGAGACAGAGGAGAGGCGAGTTCGATCCCTGGGTCGGGAAGATCCCCTGGAGGAGGGCATGGCAACCCACTCTAGTATTCTTGCCTGGAGAATCCCATGGACAGAGGACCCTGGCGGACTATCGTCCATGGGGCTGCAAAAGATTTGGACAGAGAGACTAAACAACAACAAAATGGATCATCCAGGGCTGCTGGTTGTCTTCTCTGAAATTTAACTGCTGTTCTCTACCCATCGTGTATCACTTCCTTTGTCTTATCTTCCAGAAGGAGACCCTGAAGCTTCTGCCATAACTCAGTTAAAGCTCCTTGAAGAGAGGAGAGTGGCTTTACACCTTTTTTTGAGCCATACAATTTAGAGCATGGTGACTGACATACCGAATATACCATCTTTCCTTCCCCTTCCCTCTTTTCTCTGCCCAATATTGGTGCCATCCATACTAATCCTGAACTTTAAAAATTATAAGATATTGCAAAGATATTATTTCCTAAGTTAGTTCTGAAATTTTAAAGTCATCAAATATTCCATCTGGACCAGGTTACTTTGTGTATGTTTTACATTTACATTTGATTGGAGACTTTCTGAAATGCTGAGTTCCTTTTCTAATTAGAGAAAACAAGTTACCAAATTAACCTTGAGCACCAAAGCTATAAAATGTAAAAATAAAAAATTTCAGGCATTATAAAGATCAGACCAAGCACGTAATAATATGATGCCTTTTGGCAACTGAGGATAAGATGGAATTACACATAACCATAAATGTACATGTGTTCCCTGAGTCAGAAAAGAATGTGTAATATCTTTACCTTGGTAAATGCAGATTTTACATTGATGATTTTTTTATTAGCCTCGCATGTGTGAATAAAAGTATAGTTCTAATAATAGGTGACTCCCCCACCACCAGGAAATCATAATTATAATAGCCTTTTCCGTTTGAAGCATGATTGAAGCAAATATATGTGGTCTTAAATTCTTTGCTCATGAGTTTGCTTTTTATACATGAAAGAAAATGCATGATCCAGGAGCAGTGACCTTGAGTAGATGGTATATGCTTGAAGTAAGTTGAAAATGAGGAGAAAAGGGTGATTCAAACAAAACTCTTGAGTGTATATGCCATGTATGCAATAAGTAAATTGCTGATGAAATTATTTAATGTCTTACTGTAATATTTTTGTCTCCTTATAAATTTCAGGGTTTTTTTTAATTAGCTCATAAGTCAGATTTCAAGCCCTAATTAATTATTTTTTTCCCACAGCATTGGAAGTGGGAGTGAACTCTGCGAGAAAAGGCAGATTCATTGTTAATAAGTACATTTGTGGAAAGTTGCCATTTTTCACATAGAACACCTAGTTCTCTATTTTCATGGAAAATGTGTATTTCATAGTTATAGAAAATGTCACATCATCTATATGCAGCCTGATGCTTGGAGAGCCCTGTATACATATATCATGTTTCAGCTTTTGTAGAAAGAAAACTGTTTTACCAGTTTCTGACAAATTCCGGTTTATCATAGCAGTTTAAATATAGCCAATATATATGAAGATTCATAGGTCAGCCTCTAAGACATGATAAGCTTATAAATGGAGGTATAGATAGTATAATAATTACACGTTTCATTCACTGATAACCTTTTCCTGACCTTCTAAAATGACTTTTTTTTTCTTAATACCGTATTCCTTTCCTCATGTGGTATTCAATTCTGTATTTCCTTGTCCCCATTACACATCCCCTTTTAAATTAACATGGCAGCATTTGAACTTTTAAGTCCT
Source organism: Okapia johnstoni (assembly GCA_024291935.2). Taxonomy (NCBI): domain Eukaryota; kingdom Metazoa; phylum Chordata; class Mammalia; order Artiodactyla; family Giraffidae; genus Okapia; species Okapia johnstoni. The sequence continues at coordinate 101,082,977 of CM044313.1, forward strand.
TAATTATCATTCACCACATTAAAATACCCTTTAGATGATAAGTAATAATCTGTTTGCTCCTCTGGTTGATCACAGATTTCTTTGACAAATAGAAACTGTATTTTCTACTCATTCTACCTAGGACTGTTGAGTGCTATTTGGATGAGGACAGCTATTTCCAGTCAGATTTTCTGAGATATGTTGTTGTTCAGTCACTAAGTTGTATCCGATGATTTGTGACCCCATGGACTGCAGCACACCAGGCCTCCCTGCCCTTCAGTATCTCCCGGAGTTTGCTCAAACTCATGTCCATTGAGTCGGTGATGCCATCCAACCATCTCATCCTCTGGCGCCCCCTTCTCCTGCCCTCAATCTTTTCCAGCATCAGGATATGCAATGTCATTTTCTGAAGATATTTAACAATAGAAGAAAGTTAACTTTTCCTGAATCTTACTTATGTAATTGTGATCTTTGCCTATATATACACATATATATATATATATATGTATATATGTATATATCCGTCTGTGTGCTAAGAACTCAGCATGTATTGAATCTAATAGGCACCATCTTTATTGTGACTTTGCATTCAAGGAAAATGTGTCCATATCACACCTGTAACCTTGGTGGAGTCCAGATTTGATCTCAGACCTGCTGGCTGTAGCATATGCTCTTAACCTTCTAACGTAAATTCTGACGAGTAGGATGGGAAAGACAGTGACCCCTCCTCTTCCCCTCTTCACTGTTCATCCCTTTCCCTTTTAACTTCCACATACCACCTTCATGAACCACTGGAAAATTCTATCAAGTCTACCATCTAAGCTCTTACTGTGAAATTATTTGGTCTCTCATCTCTCTCTTTGTTCACTTAATTCCAGCTTACAAAGGTTCGTTTATTTCTGTGCAATGCCTTTTCCACTAAAATGCATGTTTCAAATGCGAGTTAGGACAAGAGGCTCACTGATGTTTTAACACAGTGGTTCTCGAATCTGTTAGATCATCAGATTCCCTTAGCTGGACTTTTAAAGGTGGAAATCCCCAAATCCCTCCCATGTCTAGTGAATAAGCATGGAGAGTCATTGGACTTCCTGCTTTGAATATGAACTTTGGGAAAGGAGCGTAAAGATGTCAGTCATGCTTTGTGGGAGTGGATCCAAGTATGGGCTCTGAAAATAGTCCCTCTAAGCCTAGAAGTGCTGGAGATCTGTCAGGAGAATGGAATTGCAGAGGCTGGATGTTGGGTGGGTTGAGGAAATGGAGGGTGGGAAGTTCTGCTTTGACATTAGTGAACTTGAGTTCCCTGGCTGTCTAGTGGGTATTTGAAAAGGCAGTTTAAAGTCTTAGTGGGTATAAAGATGGGGGAGGAAAACAGAGCAAGTGAAAGTGAACGACTGAGAGAGAAAATGAATGAGCAGATGAATGAATGAACGATGAACCAGGTAGATCTTGGAGTGGGGCTAGATTGTTGGCTCATGAGGAAGCCAGTCCTGCCTTGCGTCTTCAGTGTAGAGGAAGAGGCCGTGGTCTGCTCTGTGGATGAGAGGTTAGGACTCCAATGTCCTTGGACTAAGCAGATAACAGGTGTAGGGTTTGGAGCTCTGAGGGGTTAAGCAGGTAGGCTGGTCTGTGGATCTGTGAAGAGCATTTTGCCAAGGTGTCTAGACAGCATCGAGTACTGGGATATGCCAGGCAGGGAGTTTGGCGCCTAATAACAGGAAGGAGGCATGATGTCAGCCCTTGTGTGAGTAGCAGCAGGAGGAATCCAGGAGAGAATGGAGGGGCGAGTTTCAGCGTCCATCTCATGGTATCTGGCAGGACTGTGACTTTCTGAGCCCAAGGCAAGGATCACTGCCCAGTTTTCAGGCAACTTGCCGATGTGATGGAGAATGTCTCATGGGTGTGTCTGGCTCCCCAAAGGGATGCGTGTTGCACGTGCTGAGGCTTGTTCCAGGTGGCGTGCCTCCAAAGAGCCATGCCTCTCCCAGCTCTCAAAGGTTGGGCAAAGACAGTGGAGCTGAACCGCTGTTCGGATGGTTAGGTGGTCCCTGCACAGAGCTGCCTGCTGACCAGCCCACAGGCCATCTTTTGAAGACAAGATTGGGGATTATCCCCTGCTCTGTCTGATCTGAGTTTCCACTCCTCACTTCATTTTCTTGTCTCTCTTCTCCCTTCAATTATATGATTCATTAAAAGCCAACATTTTTTTTTCCAACCACTTACACCTCTGTTGGCAGGTGATGTGATATCAGGTGATAAGTCAGAGGGGGTGAAATATATAGACTGTGATTTGCAGAAAAAGGAACCACTTACTCTTCATTTCTTTTTAGAGAAAAGTATAGAGATAACACATTAATTGATACAGAGCTAACGTAGACACCAATAGCATTCATTGTTTTATAGACTTATTTATTGATTTTTGCAATAGATACCAACATCCCTTCCACTTGTGCCTTAATATCAACTACTAATTTGGGTTAACAGTTTCTTAATTATGAATCCCGGGTATCACCTGGCTGAAGTAGGAATATGGCAGATAAAGAGATGATCTACATAAATCTAAATTTGGAGGAGAAGGCGAGAGAAAACTGAAAATAAAGAAGTAAGATGTGCAAATAATACAGGAGAAGAAGACATAGAAGAAAAATTCTATAGATACAAACTGTGACAAACAGGTCAAGAACAGTGTAGAATTTATTGGCATGCATTAGATTTATTATTATTATTGCAGAAAAGCAGTAATTGTCCATATAATGAGTATAAAACAGCTGGCTGTCCACACTGCACATTCAAAAATTCAAGTCTATGTTTCTCTCATAATAACTTTCCCTTGCAATTTAAAAGTTGAGAAAGTTTGTTTTTCACATGCCTCTGGGTGCAGGGATGGACAGGATGACTTCATAAACCCTTAAGAAGTCAAAAGACCTTGAATGAAGACATTTTCTTAGAAGGAAGCAATTATCTGGATCGCTTTGAATCTCTCATTTCAAATTTTCCAAGAACAGAAATTACGAGGTCACTAGTGTTGACAAATAGATACAAGGTGCTGACTGTTTGCACTGTGTCTGTCAGGGAAGAAAGGGACAAGAGAACTCAGCAGAAGCTTCTGTTCTGTTTGACAAGATTTATGCTCCCGAAGAATTAATAGTAGTAGTGGCAGTGCTGTCCCAGGCCCTTTGTGATTAAATGCTGGCGTGTAACATCAAACAGGCCAGGGGAACTTGGCGCAGGAAGACAGGATCACTGATCACGCACCAGATCGTCAGAGAAGGCCATCTCTTGGCACAGCTCAAATCACGTTCCATACTAGGTTTCTTGCCCATTGGTATCTTGGGCTGGATAATCCTTTTTCATGGCAGGGGTGTAGGGTGGGAGGCTATCTAAGCATGCTAGTGCCCTTCCTCCCAAACCATGACAACCAAAATGTCCCCAGACTTTTCCATGGAGCCAGAGGGGGTCAAAATAGCCCCCTGATTGAGAGCCACCAGTCGATACTAACAGCAGTTGCTTAGGTTTTAAACTTTCCTACATATGAGCAGTTGAATATTATATTACTTAGGACACTGAAATAAATATGGTTTTCCTGCCAGTTTTTGTTTAACAAACTACATAAAAATTATTTAAACTTACAAGGAATTCTAGAGTAGTTCATCTTTCCATAAATTCAGCAAAGTTTAGTTAGCTGCCATTTCATCTACAACTTCCATGTTAATAACTGGAAGGCAGTAAATAGGAGTTTTGGAAAATGCTGTCTGAGTTTGCCCTGTCTCTGTGTGGACAAGTTGCTTAAACTTACTGTGTCTCAGCTTCCTCTTGGGACTAATCCTCATGCCTTCCTGCAGATTTTTATAGTGAGTGAGTGCAGCTAACACTGTGGAAGCTGCCTGGCTTGTCAGAAACCCTGAATGGGTGTCATTGTTATTTTCCTGTTTTAATCACGAACTTCACAAATTGAGTGTGTTCTAGTAACAGCTGTGTTTTAAGATCAAGACCATAAGTGGGCTGGGAGACACAGAATTTATTTGTCACTTTGGGGCCATAGGCATTTGCTAAGGGAGAAAGGGTCTTACATATTGGCATATGGTTCAAATCCTCTTGCTTTTAATGTTTGACATCTTCTGAGTGCTGGGAAAAATTGAAGGCAGGAGAAGAAGGGGATGATAGAGGATGAGATGGTTGGATGGCATCATTGACTCAATGGACACGAGTCTGAGTAAACTCCAGGAGTTGGTGATGGACAGGGAGGCCTGGCGTGCTGCAGTCCATGGGGTCACAAAGAGTTGGACACCACTGAGCGACTGAACTGGACTGAACTGAATTGCCACTACCGTCCCTGCCTCTATTGTGGTTCTGCTCAGCTGGACAAGGGGAGCCGGGGTGGCTGGTGAGATGGGGCCGAGAGTGCTGACCCCAGGGAAGGGTGGGCTTGACATGCCCACTGGTAAGGAGCAGGACAGTGTCCCTTCTTGAGCTGAAACTGTGGCAGAGCAGTTACTCCTTGCTTCCACTGGCTACTGATCGCGGCCTGAGCCAACGCCACAACTTAGTATTTTGAAACAACTGTTTTCATTTTGCTCACAGTTTTGTGAATCAGGCAATTCCAAAAATCTTAGTTGGGGAGTTGTTGTGTGATCAACATAGCTTCAAACGGAGGCAGCTGGAGCCAGAAGTTCCTTATTCAAGCAGGTTGATCAATGACTATGTCTGCACTTCTTTGCTTCTTGGGTCACCCCTCTCTGTCTCTCCTCCCGGCCTCCTCTTCCTTCCTCTTCTCTTTCTCTCCATCCCCTTCTTCTCCTTCTCCGCCTTCCTCTTCTTCTTCATCTTCTTCCTTCCTTCCCTTCCCCTCTCTCCCTCCCTCTTTGTCCTGCACCTTCTCACACTTCCCATCTCACTCCCCCACCATCATCGCATCCCTGGGGGCCTCTCCCGCTGCTCTCAGGACAGTCCTGCTTCTTACCTGGCCACTGGCTTCGAGAGGCAGGAAGCTGAGTGATGGAGCCAGCTAGGGCTGAGTAGGGAGCAGGCGGGGACAGGGCACTTCTGTCCTGTTCTGTTGGTCGAGCAGTCACAGGCCTCGGGATGCTGAGCGGTAGAGAACTGGACTCAGTTCTGGGCAGGGGGTCTGAAGGTCACGTTGCAGAAGGGCCTGTTTTGGGGAGGGGGGCACTCTGGAGCCATCCGAGGGGGTCACATACTGCCCTTCCTGAGTTCCTTTAAGTCCTGGGTCCTGTGACTCCACCTCCCATGGATTCTGACCCCAGGGACCAAGAATCTTCATTTTTAACAAACCCCTGAGTTGAGTCTGATGTAGAGAGTCTAGATGCGAATGCAATGATATCAAAAATCATGGGGAAAAGTACTCAAATTTATTTCTACTATTTTAATATAAAAGCAGTGTAAAATTTACTAATATTAATATACAAGTCGATGCTGTGCCCTCGCTTTCTCAAAATATCAAATTGCCGACAGAAGTCAGGGTCAATTTCTCGGGTCCCTGCAGAAATCATGGGCAAATGGGGAAGGATTTTGGTTTACAAGTGCCAGTAAAGTGGATTTTTGTATCATGTTATCTATGTGGTAGGATCTTCATAATGTTTTGTAATGAAGTATGGAGGGACCATTACTTTGTGTTCTGTAGAGAAGTTCCATTAGTATTTAGTGGCAACAGACTTTTAAAATTGTCATATTAATATGATATGTTAAAAAGTAATTAAGCTTAGCATATATGTATATATATATGAAGTGTGTCTATCTATCATCTATATATCTGTTCATTCATCTGTGTATCTACCCATCTATCTATCTATCCATCCTTTCTAAGAGAAGAGGTCCAAATTTGCTGAACTTCTGTGATTTTTAATAGTATGATAAATAGGTGCTTTTGGAAAAAAAATATGATCTTCATTTTAAGAATGAGTGAAACAAAGTCTATTCTTTAAAAAACTAATACAATGGAAAAGTCATTTTTTAATCAAATGCTTTAATTCTATCCTTACATGAATTTGTGGTTGAAAATGAAAATGTCACAACAATAATGGCCTTATCCATACTGGAGATTTGGAAATGTAGAAAATTCTTTTCTAAGCATTCTTATCTGTACTTTTAATTTTGCTATAAAACTTCCCACTGGAGGATTTCAGTGTGTTTTTTGCACATTTTAAACTTCTTATGAATTTTCAAGCAAGAGATTTTGACATCAGTAAAGTGGGAAATGTTCTAGGAAAGTTTCAACAATAATCAGAAAATTGGTTTGAAAGAAGTCAAAATTTAGTAAGAATGGTCAAGGGGGAAGTTGGATTTACATGTCTGTTTGAGATGTGTTCTTTGGTTCTAACAGTTTTAAACTAAAAGTCAAAATAAACTATAAAAACAGAATCTCCAAACAAAATTTTAAATCACTGTATCACTATCATAAATCTTTATTCCAAGATTTCAAAACACTTGTTCAATTAAAATATAAAATAACTTTATTCTATAATATATTTCTTTGTATATTTATGTAATTCTTTTGAAATATAATGAAAAAAATATATATGCATGCATAGTTCTATGTGTATAATATAAATGATGAAATATACATTCAGCTCAGTCGCTCAGTTGTGTCCAACTCTTTGTGACCCCATGGACTGTAGCACACCAGGCCTCCCTGTCCATCACCAACTCCTGGAGTTTGCTCAAACTCATGTCCATTGAGTTGGTGATGCCACCTAACCATCTCATCCTCTGTCGTCTCCTTCTCCTCCCGCCTTCAGTCTTTCCCAGCATCAGGGTCTTTTCCAGTGAATCATTTCTTCCCATCAAGTGGCCAAAGTATTGGAGCTTCAGCTTCAGCATCAGTCCTTCCAATGAATGTTCAGGACTGATTTCCTTTAGGACTGACTGGTTTGATCTCCTTGGAGTCCAAGGGAATCTCAAGAGTCTTCTCCAACACCATAGTTCAAAAGCACCAATTCTTTGGTGCTCAGCTTTCTTTATAGTCCAACTCTCACATCCATACATGACTACTGGAAAAACCTTAGCCTTGACTAGATGGACCTTTGTTGGCAAAGTAATGTCTCTGTTTTTTAGTATGCTGTCTAGGTTGGTCATAACTTTTCTTCCAAGGAGGTTGGTCACAGCTTTTCTTCCAAGGAACAAGTGTCTTTTAATTTCATGGCTGCAGTCACCATCTGCAGTGATTTTGGAGCCCAATGAAATAGACATTGGTAGAGAGGAAATGCCAAAAGTCTTACTGATAAGAATGAACAAAGTATTTTAGGAAATACTGGTAGAGTCATATTAAAGATGCTTTGTGAACACCACATACTGGTCTCTAGTAAGCTTAAACAATTGATTATAATATTAATGCATATAGTATTCTCTCTCCAGCAAAAGGCTATTTAATTTAAAATTACTTTTTAGACAACAAGACCTTTGTTTGAAGAACATTATTAAATGTCCTCTGCTTTCTTATTTGTTTTGTCCTTTCTACTTTTTTCAAATATCACATGATATTAAGTAGATGTAGTTTAAAACTTGTAAATCCCCTTGCCAGGTTGGTTGTAATCTTATCAAGACTACTTTTTGGTTCCAGCCATTTCATTATGGAATGAGTTTTTGGTAAAATAGTTTTTAAGTTTAATGGTGGTAAAAAGAATCACCCTTATTCTTGATTTTAGAAAAGGCATTTCATTTGTGATACTGTATTTGCTAGAAATACAAACACCATTGAGAACGGCTTCACATTTATTTTCTCCTGTTTCATCAGCCTTGAGAGGACTTGCATCTTCTCTTGAGCCTCCCAGCATGCTTTTCCCGTCTCCATTGGCCCTGCTGCGTGGCCACCTCTGTACTCCTGTGCCTTCAAGTTTCTGATGGTTGGACACTGGGCCAGTGGAGAAGTCACACAAAACTTTGGTGGCGAAGAGAGGGAGGCCAGGGTTATCATCCACATAAGGTCACCTCAGGCTGGCTGCAGCTCTTGACCAAAGGCCAGCTCTCCAAGAGCTCAGATCACAGAGCTCTGAGCCACCTGGCTCTCTCTCTCTGTGCCCCGTCTTCTCTGATTTTGTCTGTCTGACCCCTGGTAGCCACTGAGGACTCTTATGTTGCCTTCTACCTGCTCACATTTTAATTTATAGTCCTTTTATTAAGCTTTCCTCAAATTATCTTATGTGATGATGTTGCATGTTTCTTATAGGGCTTTTGATTTATAAAATATCCTATAAAGGTATTTTTATGACTTTCCCAGAGTTTCGAAGTATTGTAATACAGCGTATGTGTAACACAGTAGATATGCCACTGTTAGTTTTAAACTTGTCTCGTATTAGTTGCTAGTTCTCTCTGTCCATCAATGGTTTTGTAGAGAGACAGATTTTAAGAATCTACATTTTTAATTGAGTTTGGTTGAATATGATGGCATTTCAGTTTTTAAGTTAGGAGTTGAGGAGAAAAGAATTACAAAGCGCTCTGCCCTATTTGACCAGAACAAGAGTTTGCTCATTTTTCTTTTTCCTGTAAAGGATCAGATAATGAGTTTTGAAGCTTTTGCAGGCCATATGATCTCTGTTACAACTAATCAGCTTTTCCATTTGTGTTGCAAAACCAGGCGCAGGCAGTATGTAAACGAACAGAAATGGTTGTATAAATAAAACTTTATTGATAAGAATCGGTGGTGAGCGAGATTGGCCTGCTTGCTATGGTTTGCTCATTTCTGTACTAGTAGCACAATGTTGGGAAATGGATATAATTTATTTCAAAAACATAGAATTTTTGAAGCTATATAAATTATAAATCTTCACAATGGACGAAATTATACAATCTTTGCCATTTAAATTATCATTTAAATTTTATTTAAAGATAACTTCTAGTTATAGTTGTCTGAAAATAATTATAGTATATAAAGAAATACTTGGCTGTAAGAACTATATATATATGAGGAGAACCTGAGTGTCTAGTCTGTTTGAATTGAATAATATTTAGTGCATTGTGTGAAGCCTAAAAATAGCACTTGATACTCTTGCTGACTCTGAGACCACTTAACAGATACTTAATTAACCATAGCAGGTGTGGATACAGATGGTATTTTTCAGATCATGCTGATATTTGAGTTAAATATAAAAATGAATGTCGCTATTCATTTTCTACGTGGGTGCGTGCGTGTTTGTGCACGCATGCACCAACATGTTAGTTCCTGGTCTTCAGCGCTGCTGATCACTCTGGAGTGTGTGCTGTCCCCTCCACTGCATAGGGTGCATGCAGAACAGAAGCACTGGGCTGAAATGGGCTGTGCATGTTTTGACTGCAGCTAAAGAAAGAAAATGGAGAAGGAAATGGCAACCCACTCCAGTATTCTTGCCTGAGAAATCTCATGAACAGAGGAGCCTGGTGGGCTACAGTCCATGGGGTCACAAAAGAATCAGACATGCCTTAGTGATTAACCAACAATAAAAAAAAAAAGGGGGGAAAGTGTGCAAAGATTGAAGTCAGTGAGTTGCCAGGGTGCAGGAGGGCCCTGGCCGCAGACAGATCGCAAGAGACTCGCGTATATCTCATCACAGAATGTTTCCATCTCTGCCGATTGGCTTTACTTCAGATATTGGCAGACATCAATATTAATTGTGTGTGTGTGAGAGAGAGAGAGAGAGGAGAGAGAGAGAGATAAGAGATTGAGTATGAACATGTGAATAAATGATTGTTCAATAAATGGTGATTGAAGGCGGAGGACTAAGGAACATCTTATTTGGAGTGGAATGGGTTAACTGTCCATGCCTGGCCCAGTCAGCTGTGACCAGGAAGCAGGTTGCCCCTGTCTTCTGGGCTCACTCTTTGAAGGGGTATTTGCATGGCACTGGACATGGTGAGCTGCGGAGAAGACCACCAGTATCTGTCTGATTGCCCAGAGCAGTATGTGAGAATTTCAAATCAGGCTGCAAGGAAGGATTGCTGACACTTTTTAACATATAGGACTGGGAGGTAGACAGGAGGTTGGGAATGGGCACCAGAGTATATGAAAAATAAAACTATCCGTCGAATGGTAGGAAAAAACTAATCATATATATATATACTGCTAAGTCGCTTCAGTCGTGTCCGACTCTGTGCGACCCCATAGGCAGCAACCCACCAGGCTCCTCCATCCCTGAGATTCTCCAGGCAAGAACACTGGAGAGGGTTGCCAGTTCCTTCTCCAATGCTTACATGCATGCTAAGTTGCTTCAGTCGTGTCTGACTCTGTGCGACCCTATGAACAGCAGCCCACCAGGCTCTTCTGTCCACGGGATTCTCTAGGCAAGAATACTGGAGTGGGTTGCCATTTCCTTCTCCATACACACACACACACACACACATATATATATATATATACACATGTATATATATTATAATTATATATATATAATTGTACATTATATGTATATATAATTTAAATAGCTTTTTAATAGTTATAACTATTTGAAAATTTGACTTCATGCTGATCCAATCAGGTAAAGGTAAGCCACCTACATGTAACACACAGGTACATTTTCAAATGTAGCTTCATGGGACACCTCTTTGTAATTTCTTTTTAATATAATATTACAAATAGAATTGAATTGCCTTTATTTAGCATCTGTATTTGATCAAGAAGATGGAATAAATCTCTAGTATTCTTGGGAGCTTCATACAAAGAGACGAATACCATTTGGTGCAGCTCTCTAGAAAAGCTTGGCCTCCAAGTTCGTACCTCCTGCTTTAGTTTTCATGGGCGCATCCATATGTTCTGATAGTACTTCTTTCACTCCCCATGGGCAGAGCATAGGGGTCACGATTCGTCCTCGGGTACCACCTCCATGGGGGAGAAGGTAGATACCCGTGGGGGTGTGCTCCTCCCCTGTGCTCCCGAGGTGAGCCCTTCATGCCTCAGAGGGCACCCCTGCCTGTTCAGGACCGCCGTTTGGCAGAGAAATGGATCTTGCACCTGGAAACAGCTGTTCTGGAAACTTGTGAGCTGATGTTTCAGGTTGGCCTTGAGAAGTACCAGGCCTGGCTGGTTTTGAAGCTCATGACTCTTGGCTTTAACGGGGTGACCACAGTTTGAGTTAAACGATGTGTTTAATTTGGACATTAGTATGTTGAGAGACTTAGGAGTTCCTTGTTAATCCCATTTCTTTGGAGAGGAAGAGCTCGAGGCATTTTTGGCCTTTCACGCCAACTCACAGAGGCTGCTAGCTTGGCTGGCTTTTAGCTTATAATGACTGATACTCAGGATCCCCTCCAAGATGGGTTGCAGTCTCCAGCCCCACACGATGGAAGGAGATTAGCTGCATCCTGAAATCCAGGCACTTAGTGGGCAGGATCATTGTGTAACAAATTGCTGTTCCATTGCTCAGTCCTGTTGATGCTTTGCAACCCCATGGACTGCAGCACACCAGGCTTCCCTGTCCTTCACCATCTCCCAGAATTTGCTCAAACTTAACTATCAGCCACAATTAAGAAAATATTTATCCTCCATGCCCCAGCCCCGAACTAGAATTCTATTTTAATTAGTAGGCCTATCCCTTTAAAATTTACTCAATTATTATTGCTATAGTTTGAATTGCGTCGATCTTTAAAGCTGTAGATCTGTTTTCCCCCTCGTTACATAAGCACCTGAGTAATATAGGAGATTTTGCCTCTTGGCCCACAAAGCCTAAAGTATTTACTGTCGAGCCTTAATGGCAGTTTGCTAACAAGAGATGCTCAAAATTCTTAGTGGAGTGGGAGGCTTCTTAGACAGTGGATGGAAGGCTAAGGAGGATTGTGATGAGGTATAAGTGCTTCTAATTAAAAGGAGGGGGTTGGGGAAGTGTTAGGGGCATGAGGAATTTACGCAGAACTGTAGATGTTTCTTCCTGCCTTCCTCTCCTTTGGTGTTATTATTAGAATAGAATTATAAGCGAATGTGAGCTGTCCTGCTGGGCTGGCTACCCCAGACAGACAAGACTATCTAGCTGGCCAAGGGGGAGCCCTCTTTCCCTTCCTGAGGCTAGGCTGTGAGGACTGACCCCTCCCTCCCCCAGCACTGGAGCAGAACTATAATTGAAGCAATATGTGGTGCGTTGGCACAAGGAGAGCTATTTATTAAAGCATATCCGTTCTGCAGGGGTAGGCTGCTTCCAGCTGAAAACTGCGAGAACAAGAAAGGAGGCTGTCCTTCCTTTCTCGTAAAAGCCCCCTAGGCTCACACTAGCCCGTGATGGGGAGTCTGTTCCATTTGTGATTTTCTCAAAATGTGACCCTAAAATTTCTTGAGTTAGAAAATAAAGGAAAACCATCTCATCACTAGCAATTGTTAGTAATAATTGATAAATTGTGTCTAATTTGAACCAATCCAATTCATCTTAAAAAAAAGGAATGGAAGTCATTGATTTGAGCGTTCATTGCTAACTCCCATAGGGCCGCTTTCTCTACATAATTCATTCAGTATGTGTCTACATTGATACTTTTCAAGCAGGCAAATCTAGGTCTGAGTTTGCATTAAGAAAATGAAGGTCTTTGGCTTTCTTCTTGTCACGATCAGTTTCTTTCGGAATTCTATATTAGCTCCTGTTTTATAGTGTAGTGAAAGTGATTGCATTGCTAGATGTTCATTACAGTGTGCTTTCATGTGGAATTGGAGTATTCAATCAGGAAAATGCCTTTGATATAGACAAAAATCATCATATACATATTTTTAATAAAACTATGGATTGTTTACATTAAGATGCATAATAATTAATTCCATGCACCTACGTCTGTGTTAGATACATTGACCATGAAAGCAAGTCAAAGTTTGGGCACTCTTTGAGATGGTAAGGAGCTGGGGGAACCACTTGGGGGCTGTCACTGGAGAGAGAGGGGTATACCTAGGGTTATACATGTTCTTTGTAACCATGAGCATATTCAGGGCAGTCACAACTTACTAATTTGCCCGTGTTGGGGAATTTGGTTAAAGATAAGTTGGCAAGGGTAAACTGGCAATATATCCAGTTTTCCCAGTGAAGGAGTATGCTAGAGAGAATTTCAGGTGGCTCCCAGCATTCTTTTTTGTCCTTCTATACAGTTCATGAGGTTCTCACAGCAAATACATTGGGGTGGTTTGCCATTCCCTCCTCCAGTGGATCACATTTTGTCAGAACTCTCCACTATGACCCATCCATCTTGGGTGGCCCTACACAGCATGGCTCATAGCTTCACTGAGTTACGGAAGCCCTTCACCATGACACACCAGTGATCCTTGAAGTGGATGGCTGGATGATATCACTGATGCAATGGACATGAACTTTGGCAAACTTCGGGAGATGGTGAGGAACAGAAAGGCCCAGCATGATGTAGTTCATGGGGTCACAAAGAGTTGGACACAGCTAGGTGACTGAACAACCACAACAACCCATCATTCTGCCCCCTGGTGGACAGTGGAGCATTGTTAATATCTCAGGATAAACTTGCATGAATTCCTTGGTAGCTCAGATGGTAAAGAATCTGCCTGCAATGTAGGATACCTAGGTTTGATCCTTGGGTCATCCCCTGGAGTAGGAAATGGCAACCCATTCCAATATTCTTGCCTGGAAAATTCCATGGACAGAGAAGCCTGGTGGGCTATAGTCCATGGGGTCCCAACGGGTCAGATGGGATTGCAAAGAGTCAGACACGACTGAGCAACTAACACACTTCCATGATCAGGTGGCCTCATGTGGTAAAGGGATTTTGCAGATGTAATTAACACTGATGAGTGGAGTGTAAATTAATCAAAAAGAGATATTATCCTAGTGGACTTGAGCTAACCATATGAGCCCTTAAGAGGGACTCCAAAGTAGTGCCAGTGCTCTGCTGTTGACCTGGAAAAAGCAAACTTCCATGTCATGGAGAGGGCCACTCGGCACAGGTTGATGAGCAGCTCCTAGGAGCAGAGAGTCTCTGTCTTACAACCACAGAAACTGAATTTTGCCACAGTCATTGAATCTGGAAGAGGATCCTGAACCTCAAACAGGATCTCGGTGCCAGCTGACACTTCGACTACAGGTGAGATCATAAGCAGAGCTAAGCCACATCTGGACTTCTAGCTCTCAAGAACCGTGAACTGTTATGTGGGTATTGCTTTAGCCTCCAAGTTTATGACAGCTTGTTAGAAAGCAATAGAAACTAAAACAGGAGTGCATGCATTTTCTATTACTTTCCCTATTTCATAACAAGTTGTCATAAACTTAACGGCTTAAAATAATGTAAGTTTTTCATCTTACCCTTCTGGATGCCAGAAGTTCAAAATGGGTAAAACCAAGGTATTGGCATGGCTGTGTTCCTTCTGAAGGCTGCAGGAGATAGTCTTTTTTCCTTCCCATTTCTAGCTTCTAGAGGATGCCTGCATTCCATGGCTCCTGGCTGCCTCCATCTTTAAAAGCAGTAATTTTATCACTCTGGCCTCTGCTTTCTCCATCACATCTCTTTTTCTGTCGCCAAAGTTCCTGCATCCTTGTTTCACTTATAAGGACTGTTGTGATAATTTGGGGCTCACTAGATAATTCAGAATAATCCCCCCATTTCAGGGTCAACTGATTTCTCAATATCTCCCCATTGCCTTCTCAATCAATACATCAGTTAAAAGAAATCAGTAAATAATATCGGTATGGAGTTTACTTTTCCTATGAACTAGGGTCCCTCAACTTTCCTGCAGTAGATATTTTGGGTGGATAACTCTACGTTAAGAGACTGTCCTAAGTATTCGTTCTACAATGCTTAACAACATCCCTGACCTCCACCCACTGATGCCAGCAGCATCCCCCAGCCCCTGCCCAGTCTAACACCCCAAAACAACTCCAGCCATTGCCAAATGTCCCTTGGTAGGGGGCAAATTTATCCCCAGTTGAGACCATTGGGAAAACATATTTGACTAGGAGCTGTTGGCTGGATTAAATTGTGTTCAAATAAGGTATTTTAATTCCAGTAGAGCAACATTCTGTGCTAGACGGGAAATGAAAATTTTATTCTGATAGAAGTAAACAGGCCATTATCATAATTGTCTGTGGCTTTTTTATTTTGTTAATTTTACCAGATCTACATGGTAAAGATGGGTTCAAAGATCATTAAATATTAGAGATTAAATTGTGAGGATAATCCATATTTATTCAGTAATAGTAATATATTTGATGTTCTCATCTATAAAATAGGGATGACAAGGGTACCTGCCTCCTAGGGTTATTGTGAGGATGACATAAGGCTTACAAAATGGCTTTCATTTTGCCTAGAAGCTCTCAATCCATGTTAACTAATATTATCAGTAAGGAGTCAGGTTAACAAAGAGATTCTTTAAATTATGTAAACACAGACAACACCCACATATAATTATATCTTTATTTTTAAAAACAGCTCTATAATTCCTAGTATCTTCTTCCTAGGTTGAAATTGAAGATAAAACACAGTTGCATCCCCTTGTCTTGGAGGAATCCCCTCTGTATCAGATGAGAGTGAGTCCTGGTTGATGATCTCCAGTGGGTCATTGAGGGCCAAGCCAGGGGGACCCAGGCTGACCCAAGGAGGTGTTTCAGGCGAAGGTTGCGTATCTGACCAGCCAGGACTTGTTCCTGTCCTCTCACACTCTCTCCTCTGGCCAGAGTTTCAAAACATGGTCTTCACTTTTCCAGGCTGACTTATGAAGTCTCACTGCTCGTGTGTCTGGGAATGTACTTCTGCATACTTCAGTAAAGCTATTGTGTTTGGGGGTAGGGTCCCCCAGCTTCCATGGTCCTGCAGGAGAATTCACAGGACTCCACAGGCCGTCACATTCACAGCTCTGGTTTCTTATTGGTGAAGGATACACAGCCAAGTCCAAGAAAGGAAAAGACCCAAGGGAAAAGTCCAGGGGAAACTAGGGGTGAGCTACAACAGTCCTCTTCCAGGGGAGCCACACAGGATAGGCTTCATTCCAGAAACATTTGTGACAGCAGCACCTGTGAAGCGCTGTCCACCAGGGAAGTTCACTGAACTCAATGCCTCGGAATCACGAGGGGTGGTTACAAAGGCACCCTCTGCCTGGGACCTACTAAACCTCCAGACTCCTTGAAGGAAAGCGTGTTTCAACATAAACCATCTCATTATAGAAGCAGTTTAGGCACAGTCAACCATTCTTAGAGAATGATAGAAACCCAGCCTCCCAGATAGCAGCTGAAGGCCACTGTTGCAAGCAGGTCCTTCTAGGGATCACGGTCTCATGTCTGCTAAACAGACTCCTTTCTGTGCAGTTATTCAGAGGGGAATGGAGTTCATTGTCATGAGGAATTTAATTTAATAGCGCTGGATCCCTGAGTCAGAAAAGACCCTTAGAACTACCCCTTACTTTATGTTGGTGTAGATTTATTATTTTTTAATACTGCGTAAGTAAAAGAAGTAGAAAATACATGGTGAGAAATTCTGTACACATTTATAGAAACCTTAAGATCATGTTTCATCATACGAAATCTTGCATTCTCTATTTTATGCTTCTTTTGCTACTATTAGATGAATAATGGTATGTAACACATTTACTTTCTTTTTTAGAGGAAATATAAAGGTATTTTCATGGATATTACCTCCTTTGAACTCTGTATCACTGATTTTGGTAACTAAGGCGTTTTCTTCCTATATTTTTAGGTGAACAAACTAATTTAGGTTAGACAATTTGCTCAAAGTTGTATAGCTAATAATAAAAAAAAAATGTCCTTGTAGCGTAGAATTCCGCTCAATGTTATGTGGCAGCCTGAATGGGAGGGGAGGTTGGGGGACAATGAATCTATGTATATGTATGACTGAGTTCCTTTGCTGTTCAACTGAAGCTGTCTTAACACTATTAATCGGCTGTACTCCAGTACAAAACCAAAAGCTTAAAAAAGTCCCCGTGTTCCTTTATGAACTCCGCAGCTTTCTCTAATGTCTTGTTACTGACCCAGATAATAGTTCCACCTGAAACAGAGTAGGTTGTTATTAGCATTAATATTTATTTTTATTGCTTTCATGCCTACTGGAGCTAGTATTAAACTTTCCCTTGTATGTCATTCACCCGTCTAGCCCCTTTCCTCCGACCGCCAACAGTGTCTCTACATGGGGATGGAGATTCTATTCTAGGCAGTTTGTCGCCAGTGAGGACTTTAGGTGGTTCCACGGCATAACAGATCTGAGACATGAGGTTCTCAACTCTTCACCTGATGGGTTTTCTCTCAGTACAATTCCCTCCCCATCTGACTTTCTGTGATGAGTCCAAGGGATGCATTTTGGGTAGTTCCTTTAGTCTAAAGATCTGATCTTACAGTCTGGAGGAGGGGAAAAATGTGTTTTTGCTTAGCTTCTCAGAAGATAATTATATGATGCAGTGTATACCTTACTAGCTTATTTATCATGAAATTGTCATCATTTCTAAAACAAATTGAAATATACCTACTTCAAAAATAATTTAGTATGTTTAAAACAGAGATAAATATAATTTATCCCCAAATTATTAAGCAATTACAAATCAAACGGTTGGTGCTGATTAATTATCTATATACAAGGTGGCATTTTAAAAATTCATATAAATTGCAGCAATCTGTTGAAGTGTTGAGGGTGATTATTTATAAAGTGTGATGTAAATGAAATTTGCCACAGTGGAAGGAAAATAAATTCCTTATTAACATCCAATTATCTCTTTCCCTCACTTCTAGCATCAATATGCCCTACCTCTACAGCAACTCTTACTGCTCAGGGACAATAATGTTTACTAAGGTGGCATTTTTAGTTCCATCATCATTACAATATTTTAAATTCCAGGTCAATGCCATCACCTTACCCACAAATTCTGAGCTTTAATGCAAAAATGACAAGTAATAAGCTTTATATTTCTTTCCCTGGGAGTTCCATGACCTCATTTTCTGTGTTTTCCTCAAAGAATGGGTGGTCTTATTATTTTTATTGAATCAGCTTCCCAGAAGAAATTGTTGCGTACATCCTCCACACACAGAAAATGTTTTGCAAGTTCATTCTCTAGATTTCCAACTTCTGTCTGTCTCAGTAATTTTATCAGTGACTCAGATTAAGATTTAAAGGCTGCGCTAAAAATATTTGTGTAGTCTCAAATGAATAAGTTGATTGACAGTTTTAGGGTCCGTGGGTGTTTAACAGATGAAATCTTCTAAAATAATATTTTCAAGGGCAAATATTAAGCTGTACAATTGAAGCTAAACCCACCACCAATTAAAAAACAAGAACCAACCGTGTTAATCAAGAATGAGAAATACCAGAGGTTTTTCAGGAAACACAAATCAACAGAATTTACGTGGCTCTTAAAAAAAAAAAAGCAGTCATGTTTGTCAGTAATCAGTGTACAGCATTATGATACAGAATGTGTAACCTTAGCTTTTTCTCAACAAATCCTATCATGTATGAGGTATCATGTATGTTTTTGGATGCTATACCATTTAAAAACCTTTTAAACTTAGACAAAATTAAAGAGAATAGTATTATGAAACTATGTATTAAGCAGTCAGTTAAATAATTTATCCACATATTTTGCAAATCTTGTTTCATCTATTTCCTTACCCACTTATCCCACATCCACGACTTGTTTTTTATTCGCTAAATCATGTCTGACTCTTCTGTGACCCCATGGACTGTGGCCCACTAGGCTCCTCTGCCCATGGAGTTTCCCAGGGAAGAATACTGGAGTGGGTTGCCCTTTCTTTCTCCCGAGAGATCATCCCGACTCAGGGATCAAACATGTATCTACTGCCACTGAACCACCTGGGAATCCCACATCCACCCCTAGCCACAAATTATTCTGAAACAGACCTCAGACAACATGTCATATCATCTTCCAACATTTTAATTGAATTCTATACTTTGGAATTACAGTCAGAAAGTAGAGATAGGAAAGAGACCAGAATAATAAGAGAAATCAGATACCATATTATCCGAGAAATTAGAAGAACTTGGGTATAGTTGTCTAGAGAGTAGGAGACTCAGGAGGACGATTTAGGAGTCCATAAACAAGAAAGGGACAATAATGTGGAAGAAGGTTAAAATTTATCTCTTTGTGTCTCCTGGGTGTAGAACCAGAACTAATGGGTAAAAGCTATGGGGTGATGGATGTCAGCTCAGTTAAAGAAAGAACTTTCTGCAGCCAAGTGGGCTGAAGATTCAATGGCCTGTCACAAGAAACTGATGTTTTGAACCAATAGGATTTATCAAGTGGACAGAGCAACAGCTTAGCAGCATCATATAGAGGGGCAGGTAGGTGGGGTTTAGATGAGATTTGAAGTCATCTAGCTCTCTCCAAACCCAAGATCCTATGAAGTATTGTTGGATTCTCAGCTCATCCTTATTATAGTCTTATGAAATCAGAATCTGGTATTTTCTGAATATGAAAGCCAGGGAAGAGCGTTATCCTACTATTTATAGTATGGACACATAAGCTGGTGGAAAGACCCTAGTGCCTTGAGCCAGCAAACTAGCAGTTCACCTTGATCCTGCCACTTTCTCGCCGGGCTTAATGAGATATTTACCCTCATCCTGAACCTCAGCCTCCTAATCTATAAAGTGGGCTTTTTAAGGAGTTTTCTGAGACTTTAACAAGGGGCCATCATTTAAGTCTCTCTTTTATTTTGTACTCAATTGGTTGCTTGATATTTAGTGTTTAAACTTTTTGTTCAAATGTTCAGAGCCTCCCAAACCTTCCATGTTAATATTGTTTTGATAAAATGGGAATTGTGTTCATTCATTGAGCAGTGTGTTCTAAGGACACGATGATCATTACACAGGGTCCGTTTGGAGGGAGGCTAGAAACTGCCTTCTTTGCCCCGATGGTGAAAGAGATCCCCTGCCCACTGAGGTTATGAAGGTGGCTAAACACCGTTGGTGGGCATTCTGTGATGGATAGAATCCTCTTCCTCACTCTCAGAGAAAAAAGGGCATTTTCAGTTTAACCATGCCTACGCCCTTCTGTCGAAAGAGAGTAGTTGCAATAATTTCGTTGCTGTAAACTTCCTACATTTTTTTCTTCTCACAGGGTGGGAAGAGGTTGCTTTAAAGATAAAATATTGTTTCCTAGTACTGTCTTAAGGGATCTGATGAAAGTTTCCACTGTGGCCTAAAATTACATTAAATAAAAGAGCTTATTCAACCAAGCATTGCATCATTACATTGACAGAGACTTTGTAAACATGTAATAGTCATTCATGGAGCCCTAGCCCTCTAGAGATTGTCACAAATAACAAGGTATCCCCCAAATTACATATTTCTGTTCATCCTCTTTATTAACAGTATTTACAAGTAGAGGCTTGCCAATAGATTCTATTTATAAGATACCTAGAAAGTACAGAAACCCTCTCATGCTTTGGAGTGTGCCCCTGTGAGCTCTGACATTCTGATCTCTGAAACATCAAAACGCAAAACTGGACAAGACTGTTCTCCACTTGCGCACATCAACCTGTGTCCAGAGACCTGAAGGATCCATTGTTTCCTAAGATGCCCTCAGGGCAGAGGTAAAGCCAGCAATATTGAGAGCTTCCACAGTGAGGAACAGAGCACTGATGTCCTTTGTTCACCAGCAGGTTGGGGAATGTAAGATAAGTGGCTTTTTTGGTGATGGTGGGAGAAACTGTGGGAGAGGCTTGGAAGGAGGGGGTGCTGCGGGGCCAGGAATGTTAAAACTTAGCAATTCCTCTTTGGTCTTCCTCCACAAAGCACTGCCCTTCTCCTTCACACATTTTTGAGATGCATGAAATCACTGCGTGCCAGCAGAGTGCCTCACATTCCCCGCGAGTGTGTGGTGGGGAGCAGACCAGTGCCCCCTGCTTCTGTGTCTGGAGCCCAGACTTTCCGTGCGGATGGAAACCAGTCCTGTGAAGGTCAGAGGAAGCTGAGAGGACCGCTCCCTGGAACTTGGTTTAGCCTCTCCCTGGAGGTGATGCCTGTTTTCATTGCCTTCTTTTGCCCTGATGGGGAAGGTGATCCCCTGCCATCGGGGTTAGAAGGATGGCTGAACCCAGGGCACACGACACTGGACAGAGGAGGTGATCACAGTGTGTGAGTCACCAGTACTCACAGCCAGGACGGGAGGACACGGGCCACCAGGCAGGGCCACCCGGGGAACAGAGTGGACCACCTGGGGCTGTGGGAGGCAGAGTTTGTAGGATCAAAGGGCAGAGTGCCCCCGGCTCCTGCAGGAGGATGTGATGGGAACATGTTCTCATCATGTGGTTGTTTGAGTAACCACATGGGAAGGCTGTGACCCAGGGATTAGCAGGAGCAGGGCCTTGTCCTGTGACTAGGAGAGTCGTTTGGCTAGGGGACCTTATTTATGGGAGCAGAGCAGGAGAGACACTTGCCGTCACACTGCTCAAGACCCTTTAGGTTTCCCCTCGATTTGGAGGCAGCACGTAGCTGTAGACCTTCATTTTAGGACGTCCGTTACTTTGCTTGAAACTAAAAAAAGGCACTTCTTGGCAGTCCTGGGGGGCCACTCACCCATTGTTTCACTCAATTCATATATTACCACTCTTCCCCAGCTTTTCTGTTCCTAGATATTGAAGTGTGTGTACATTACAGTGAGAGTCCCGAGAGTCAGATTAGAAGGCATTTTAGATCAAAGACATTCTTATTCACCTTTTGAGGGCTCCAAGTAAGGGATAAATGACTTTCTAGATAAAGACACTTGATTCTCGGCCACAGGCCACCCTCCCTCGCTTCACTTCCTTGCATCCTCGAGACAGCAAATCTTGGAAACATCACAGGTTAGGCAGCCGTGGAGGTTTTTGGTTAAAGAGCTGTTGTCATTACTGAAAAGGAAGGTAGCTTGTTTGTCCTCAAGTAGGTTATACGAAAAGAATCCGCCTGCAGCGCGGGAGACCTGGCTTCAGTCCCTGGGTTGGGAAGATCCCCTGGAGGAGGGCATGGCAACTCACTCCAGTACTCTTGCCTGGTAAACCCCCTGGACAGAGGAGACTGGTGGGCTACAGTCTATGGGGTCACAAAGAGTTGGACATGACTGAGTGACTAAGCACAGCACAGGTTATACAAAATCATAAAACTAGAGATGTGCTTCTTTTTTGAGTTTCTATCTCTGTCTCCAGGGTCCCCTGAGGAAACACTGAACCTTACTCCCAGGTGAAGTCGGAGGGAGGGTGTAAATGTGAGGGTGTCCCACTCCTGACCAACCTGAAATCTCAAAACTGGGGACCAGAGGATAGTTTCTACTCAAGTCATTCATTTGACATCAGCTTTTAACTTGCACGCATGCTAAGTCGCTTCAGTCGTGTCCGACTCTGTGCCACCCTATAGACAGCAGCCCACCAGGCTCCCCTGTCCCTGGGATTCTCCAGGCAAGAATACTGGGGTGGGCTGCCATTTCCTTCTCCAATGTATGCATTTAACTTATTTCCTTATAAAACAGTGGCCACATTTTAACTTCAGGTGCTTATTCTAGTACCTTGCTCTTGGATTTGCTTTGAACGTTATTTTTTTTTAAATGTGGTTTTTCTTGGCGGCTGAGTGGTTTAATGCTTTCCAGCTTCCTTTTCCTCTTTATCACTGTCAGCGTCTAATTCACAAAAGGGGTGTCTACTTCCTGGCTTCCCTTCTCTCTTTCCTTACCCCTGGTTCTTTCCATCATCTTTATCCTCATGCACAAGTCCTGTTCCTCTTAGCTTATAGGAGTGTGTTGGGCAAATGTGAAATGCTCTCAAATAGGAAATAATAGACCTAAACTAAAACTTAAGTGATCTATTTTGAGTGTATGTTTTATTCTCTTCCAATCTTACAACTAATTCCCCAAAATAGGCTTGAATTGAAGTTTGTTTACATCTTTCATTACTGGCCCATATTTCCTGAAAGAAACTAGGCACACAGCCACCATTTGAGAGTTTCCAATCCTAAAATTAGTTTAAAGACAACAAAAGTAGACTTACAGGCTAAATTCATCTCTTATCAGTCTCTGCAGGGGAGATGGGGAGAGATGAGGTGAGTGCATGTTTGAGAAAAGAGAAATGACCATGGCTCTTGAAGTTGTTTTTGCACATTAAAAAAAAAAAAAAAGGACCCAAGTGAATGGGGGAAAACCCAGGCTAAGAGGGACATCTTTTAAAGCAGCTCATGGTTAAAAACCCAAAATGTTATTAATAAGAATAACTTGATTTTTCTCACATAATCATGATGAGAATGTAGGACGAGTCATAGGCATTAAAGACCATGTTCTTGTATGTTTCACAAGAAGCTAAACTCTAGTCATAGATAAAGGTTAACTTCAGTGACCCTGGAGGACAGAGTGCAAAAGCAGGGACAGTTTTATTCCTTTTATTGTCTGACCTGTGGCTACTCACAACACTTCTGACATCAAGTGAGGGGTGTTTTCCTTAGACCAACAATCCTGCTACTCTCTTGACATCAACACGGTGTCCGACAATTCATTTCAATTCTGACACTAACTTCTTGGAGTTCACCAGACCCCACAGGTTAAGGATTCAGTTCCAATCAACTGACTCCTGTTTCAGAAAGTCCAGATTATCGTCTGTATTCTGACCAATTGGCTATAAATAGGGCTTCCCACCTCCCCCTCCTCAGATTCAATAATTTGCTAAAGCAGCTCACGAAACTCAAGGAATCACTTTATTTTTACTCATTTACCAGATTATTACAAAGGATGAAACTGAGACAGCCAAATGGAAGAGAGGTCCAGCAAAGAAATAATGGGGTGGGGGTGTACGTGAAAGAGCATCCATGGTCTTTCTCAACTCACATTTCTCCCAGCATCTTAAAGTGTTCAGCAACCTCAACCAGGTAGCTTTCTGAACCCCATCACTTAGGTGTTTGGGGAAGGTTTCATTACATCAGCATGGATGGAGGAACACATCTTTGGGTGTTGATTTAACTCAGTCTCCAGCCCCTCTCCCCTTCCAGCAGGTAAGACTGTAAGTCTTGGGCATCAGCCCCCATCCTGAAGCCACCAGTTCAGTTCAGTTCCGACTCTTTGCAACCCCATGGACTCCAGCACGACAGGCCTTCCTGTCCATCACCAACTCCTAGAGCTTGCTCAAACTCATGCCGATTGAGTCGGTGATGCCATCCAACCATCTCATCCTCTGTCTTCCCCTTCTCCTCTCGCCTTCAATCTTTCCCAGCATCAGGGTCTTTTCAAATGAGTCAGTTCTTCGCATCAGGTGAATGATGGGAGCTTCAACATCAGTCCTACCAATGAATATTCAGGACTTATTTCCTTTAGGATTGACGGGTTCGATCTCCTTGCAGTCCAAGGAACTCTCAAGAGTCTTCTACAACACCACAGTTCAGAAGCATCAATTCTTTGGCGCTCAGTTTTCTTTA
This sequence comes from Okapia johnstoni, assembly GCA_024291935.2. Classification (NCBI taxonomy): domain Eukaryota; kingdom Metazoa; phylum Chordata; class Mammalia; order Artiodactyla; family Giraffidae; genus Okapia; species Okapia johnstoni. The sequence continues at coordinate 101,107,244 of CM044313.1, forward strand.
TGGTCCAGCTCTCACATCCGTGTGTGTGTGTGTGTGTGTGTGTGTTAGTCGCTCAGTCATGTCCAGCCCTTTGTGACACATGGATTGTAGCCTGCGAGGCTCCTCTGTCCATGGGATTTCCAGACAAGAATACTGGGGTGGGTTGCCATTTTCTCCTCTAGGGAATCCATACATGACTACTGGAAAAACCATAGCTTTGACTAAATGGACCTTTGTTGGCAAAATAATGTATCTGCTTGAAACCACCATAGGGGTCATCAAAGTCACCTCATTAGCATAAACTCAGGAGTAACTGAAAGTAGCTGCTTAATGAATAACAAAAGATATTCCTGTCACTCAGGAAATTCCAAGGGTTTTAGAAATGTCTCAGGAACTGAGGGTGAGAAGGACAGGACAAAGGTCAAATATACATTTCTCCTTGTATCACACTCTGATAACTAATGTTTATAAATGCCTCAAGGCATAGCACTGTTTGTTTCAGTTTTCTCCAAATGTTGCAAGAAGCAAGTATTAATATTCTGAATAGATTTTTTTGGCAAACAGCTGTAGTTTTTTTTTTTTTTTTTTTTTCCTACTGACTGAATGGATTTAGCTTTTCAAATCATTTGGAATTCTTTAAGCATTTATTTGAAATTTTATTTTCAAATCTTCCTCAAAGCAAAGAACAATTTCTTGTCAACACACATGGAAAGATGTGTTACTATAGCCTTTTAAGAAAAGCAGGCTGTTGCCTGGTAATTGTGTGCATTTATCCCCTCCACTATAGCTGTATTCCAAGTTAAAGGCAGATACCTGAAGGATTAGAGGTGGGTTAAAATGGATGCTCCTTTAAATGATTGAATTCTCTTAGTTTAATTAAGGCTCTGTATTAAATGCCATTCATAAGTTCTTGTTAGTACTAACTGAACTTGAGTCTGCTAGCCTGACTCACAGTAACCCAGTCTATTTTTTTAATTTTTATTTTTTTTAATTATGAAAGTATTTTACAGGAGACTTGGAAAATACAGAACTAGGTTATATATAGTTTTATTTGTTTATTACACTTATTTTTAAGTAGATAAATTAAAGTTTTTAGTTGGAGTTTCAATATCAAACTCTTAAAAATTAATAAAATGAATATTCAGAGAAGTGGAAGGATGTAGCAGACTTGAAAAGCACTGTGAAACAATTCAACATAATGAAGATTTATACAATTTTCACCCAACAGTAGGATACAAATTCTGTTCAAGTTCCCATAGACTATAAACTAGGAGACACTGAACCTTATCAAGGGACATAATGCAAGGTGCAAAAATGTCATGGCCTAAATGCATTGAAATCATACAGAGTTTGTTCTCTTAATCACTGTGGAATTATGTTAGAAATCAACATCAAAATGTCTATCTATTGACACCAGTTTGTGGTGAAGGAAAGTACAGTGTTTATCACAGGGCGTCAAGCAAGAACAGGCAGCTGATGCTCAAAAGATCTGAACTCCTTGATGGATTTCTGGGGAGGGTTTTTAAAGGCAACCTTTGGGGTGAGGATTGCAGTTCTTGGACTTTCTTCTCACTGGTTACTGGTGAGATAACAGGGTGATGTTTCTGAAATCTTAGTCATCCATCTTCTCACTGCAACCAGTTTGACTCTACATGTTTGTGGTCAGTATGGAGCCACCCTCCTCTACCTGGATGAAGGTCTTAGTTTCTGCAGAACGAGCCCAAGATATGCATCGCATGGTTATATACAGCCCTTGAGGAGGAACTAAATGTACAAAAACCAACTCCAAAGATTCTGCACCACCATGAAAGTTTTTGAGGCAAGAATCATCTGGGGAGGGGTCAGAGTCTTTGTTGACTGCGACTGAGTACAGACTTTCTTCTGGTTGGTCAGTGGTGAAGTAATAGGGTGGTGCTCTGGGGATCTTGTCCTCAGCCTGAAATTACCTTCCTCCATCTGGGTGGGGGTCTTAGTGCCTGCAGAGGAACTCCAAGGTGTTGCAAGGAGAAATTTTAATTAGTTTTTTTTTTTTAGATTCATACAGAGTCTGGGTCCCTAATATAAACCACATATTTTGAGTTGGAACTGCCTCTTTTGATGACCATTTTTAGGTGTGACACAGAAGCTTTTATTTCATTTGGTTTGCCTTCAAGTGAAATTTGATTTAGTATGAAGAAAGATTATAAATGTAATATATATAGTCTCCCAGATATGCTGAGCTTTACCTTTTCCCCATATAATAGTGTAGTAGTATGTGTACGTAGACTCCTATTGGAAGCAGAAGGTGAGCTGAATTTTATGCATCGAACAATCTGAATGTCTCATGACAGGCGGCTCTGAAAAAATAATAGAGACGACTGCTAAGAAGTCTTCTCTGTGTTTTGTTTTGTGCTTTTGTTTTTTTACCTTGCAAAGGAGTTATGTTTTGGATTGTTGCCAGATGCAAAACTCTTCAAGGCCAGGTGGTAACAGCCACCGCTCTGGTTATGCGACACCATTCAATGGTCAGCGTAAGGATGCTGTCCTTATGCATAAGGATGTATCCTATATGCATAAGGATGAGAATGAGCTTGCCAATGCCTGATGAACACAGGAGATCCCAGGCCAGACTACTACTGATGTACTTTGCCCTTGAGTTTATAGAGAACTCCCATATTCATCTCTTCATACCTCTCAACAATCCCGTGAAACAAGAAAAACGGGGATTACTCTTCCATTATACAGAAATTCAGCTTGCTTTGCCCAGACTTGACACTCATCTTAAACCAATGGTCTTAAAACTAAGTTCTGCTGCTGCTGCTTAGTCGCTTCAGTCGTGTCCAACTCTGTGCGACCCCATAGACAGCAGCCCACCAGGCTCCGCCGTCCCTGGGATTCTCCAGGCAAGAACACTGGAGTGGGTTGCCATTTCCTTCTCCAGTGCATGAAAGGGAAACGTGAAAGTGAAGTCACTCAGTCGTGTCCGACTCTTAGCGACCCCATGGACTGCAGCCCACCAGGCTCCACTGTCCCTGGGATTCTCCAGGCAAGAACACTGGAGTGGGTTGCCATTTCCTTCTCCAGTGCATGAAAGGGAAACGTGAAAGTGAAGTCACTCAGTCGTGTCCGACTCTTAGCGACCCCACGGACTGTAGCCTACCAGGCTCCTCCGTCCATGGGATTTTCCAGGCAAGAGTACTGGAGTGGGGTGCCAAACTAAGTTCACCTGATAACAAATGTTAATGAGGTTTTTTTTTTTGCCTTAAAATTGTTACCCTTTGTTCAGAAAGTTTCTAAAGGGAAAATCATTGTGCCTTCTTGCAATCCTAGATTTGTTCTTTCAGTATTTTCTTTTTGGGATGTCCTATGTGGCAAGCAGACTTCTAAGTGTGAGGAGTAAAGGAGCAAGCCAGAAAAAAGGACTTTCTTCTCTTAGAAACTGGATAATAGTTGGACTCCATGTGTAAGAAAATATTAGAGAGTGAAATGCAGTGATACAAGGGGCAGTGTCTCTGGGTCTCCTGTAGATACGGTGGTCAGAAAAAGCCCACCCTTAGAAAGTCAGGTTTGAGCTTATGTCTGAAAAATAAGAGTCAGGCAGAGGTGAGGGGAAGAGGTTCTGGAAAGAGAGACCAGCAGATCGAAAGGACCAGAGCAGAGTATGATCTTGGTGGGCCAAAGGAATGTAAAGAAGTTACTGGTTCCTATTAGTCATGGGACAGAGGGGTGATAACAAGTAATCAGAGAAACAAATGGTGGTAAAGTCTCCTGAGGTTTTCTGAACAAGATGGAGGACTCTGGCTATTATTTTAAGGACAATGGCAAGCCCTTGGAAGATATTCAATATCTAATTTTCATATTGAAAAACTTACTTTTTGTTGAAGTGTAGATAAATGGTTGTCATTGTTCAGTTGCCAAGACATGTCCGACTCTTTGTGACCCCACTGACTGCAGCATGCCAGGCTTCCCTGTCCTTCACTGTCTCCCAGAGTTGCTCAAACTCATGCCCATTGTATCGATGATGCCATCCAACCATCTCATCCTCTGTCACCCTTTCTCCTTTTGCCTTAAATCTTTCACAGCATCAGGGTCTTTCCCAATGAATCTGCTCTTCACATCAGTTGGCCAGAGTGTTGGAGCTTCATCTTCAGAAACAATACTTCCAAAGAGTATTCAGGGTTGTGTGGATTGAGATCTTTTTCTGCTTGTCACGGTCGACTGGATTTTCTGGTGGCTTGGAAGTTGGCAATGAGGAAATGAGAGGAATCTAGGAATCTAGGATACTTTTTACCCAAGCACCTGGCTGGGTGGTGATGGGGAAATCCTAAGGGGAGGGGAAGCAAGTTGAGACACAAAAGAGATCAGGCATGGTGATTTGGATGCATTCAGCTGGAGACCCCTTTTGATCATCCCAGGGGGTATATCCAAGAGAGAGTTAAAAATATGAATCGTTGCTGGCAATGGAAAAGAATGGAGGGACTGTGTATTGATGGTTTTTATCATCATGGGACCAGATCATAGTCCCAAAGAAGGAAAGGTTGAGAGGGAAGACAAGAGCCCCAGACAGATGGCAGAGGCAGGCGACCATTTGGAGGGAACACAGAAGAGGAAGAATTGCTAGAGGAGGCTGAGAAGGAGCAGCTAGTGAGTGGAGAAGAACACCTAGAGGATGTGAGCTGCAGAACATGGGGAGAAGATGGTTCTTGCAGGAAGGAGAGGTCGACTTTCTCATGCTTTTGAGAAATCATTAGCAAAATGCTTAGGTAACCAGAAGCTGTGCTGGGCTCTTCACTCTGTTGTGCGGGACAACAAACTGTGCTGAGTTCCCTTGACCTTAATGTCACTGTGCTGTAGGTGTGAGTCTTGGGTTTCCACTGAATAACCTCACACTCTGAACACACGAGGGTTTTGATTTATCCTAACTTATAACAGTAATACAACCAGTAGCTGAACATGGACCCTGCATGTTAACCAGCATGTAGAATGTCAATTTATGATTGTGTGAGTTGTTGTGACTTCTTATTCCATTCCCTTCTCAGAAAAGAACAAAAGCCAAATCAAAATGTCTGAGCCACTCTTAAATCACTGTATCCCCTTAGTTCCCAAGCAAAGACAATGTAAGTCTCTAAATAAACAATATTTTTTTCCCCTTTACTTCCAATCCAGCTTCTTTCTGGAACAATGGAATACTTTTTCATACCACCAGCTCCATTAGAGGCATGGGTTTGATCCCTGGGTCTGGAAGATCCCCTGGAGAAGGAAATGGCAACCCACTCCAGTATTCTTGCCTGGAGAACCCCATGGACAGAGGAGCCTGGTGGACTACAGTCCATGAGGTCGCAAAGAGTCGGACACGACTAAAGCAACTTAGCATACATATGCCTCAAGCTGACCTCAGGGAACAGACTTTCTGTCCAGAACACTTACAGTCTTTGGTAGTTTATGTCTCCATTAATAAAGCCTGTACTGATATTGGGTTGGCCAAGAAGTTCATTTAGGTTTTTCCTAAGATGGTAGGAGAAAAACAAAATGAACTTTTTGCCAATCCAATACAGTCGACGCATTTCTATAGCTGATTCTGTCTTATTCACACTTCTTGAATTTGGCTTCTTTGCTTTATCCTCTATGGGCTTAAAATAGGTAATGTTCTCTTATGAATTATTTTCTATTTGCTCATTTGTTCAATCCTTTTTCCTCAGTCAATTTCTGGACTATTTATCCAATCCTACTTGAACCCTAGCTCCTTCCCTGGCTTCCTGACCTTGGGCCAGCGGTTGTAATGCTTTGTGCCTCAGTTTCCCGTGCCTCATACTGCGATTCATGTCTTAATATAGGTAAACTAGTACATTATTTTTCTACTAAATCCCTTCAATATAAGCATCCCTGTTTTCAAACCACATCGTATAAGAAGCTTCATCGTCTGACCTTTTCTCTCTTTCCATCATCAAAGCCTGCTGGTCCTGAGCATCACTCAGAGCCTTCACGCATACAGCATTCTTGCAGTTTCCTGGACAGGAGATGCCTTTTCTCTTCTCACAGGCCTGATACGTGCTGTTGCCTCTTTCCAGGGAGCATGCGCTGCTTTCATTTACCGGAAGAGCCTCCATGTTTCCTCCAGCCCTGCTCGGACGGAAACTTCTCTAAGCGTCTTAGTGTGACTCATCATCACTTCTACCAAGGTGTTCCTCCCTGCATGCTTGCCGGTATATACTTTTACTTCTCACGTTGTAGTTGCATTACAATCACGCCTTTTCTGTCACCTCTCCTGGGCTCAGAATTCCTAAAGTGCAGGATGGTTTAGAAAGGAGCCTAATTGTATCCCAGGTTCTGTCACAGAGTAGATCCTCAGAAAATGAAATAAAGTTTGCCAGAAGATGGGATTATATATACACACTTATCCACTCATGTATGTGCTGCACCTTGCCTTTGCTACTATTTCAAGTGAGTTTGGGTAATTCAGCAGAATTGCAGAGTGATGGACTGTTCTCAATTAAATTTGCTCTTGTGTTCTCCATGCCTTTTCAGAGCACCAATGGGAAGGGTAAGGGGGTGCTTGCCAACACGTTCAAATGAATGAGCATGCCCAGTATGGAATCAGCAGTGAATCTATTAATGGTTTAATCAAAATTTCAGTAAAGACAAAGTGAACAGGCATCACCTCCTAAACCAAATCACTTTCTTATTTTTTTCTTATAAAAGTTGCATGATATGAAACATATTATTTTAACCATATGTGACTGTACAGTTCAATGGTACCAAGTAGCACTTAGTTGTTGCAACTGTCACCATCATCCATCTCCGAGATTTCTCACCTTTCACCTGAACTGAAACCCATGAAACACCACCTCCCATTCCCCCTCCTTACCCCTCCAAGAGACTTTTTGCTTTTTTATTACAAAGATAATGTGACGCATTTTATTTCCTCTGGCAAGTTCAAAGCAAGCGAACTCCATCTTTGCATAGGACTCTGGTGAGGCAGGAAGGAACCAGGAATCTGGGAGGTCCCAGAGCCCACCCACTAGAAGCAGGGGCCATAGCATGTGGGCTGACATCAGAGAGTCTGAAGCCAGGTGGCCTGGGTTCAAATGCCAGGTCATCTGCTTAGCAGCTTGGTGCTCTTTGGAAAGTGATTTGCCTTTCTAGCTGCTGTGTAGGATGGATTTAATACTAGTAGCTGCTTCTCGTGGCAGTTGTGAAGACAGAATTTGTAGTGATGGGATGAAGGACACCAGACATCATCCCCAGCAGGAATTCTAGAATGTTTTCCCTGATGTATCTTTCTGACATCTATTTTAGGGTGTTCTACTGTCACATATTGTCTAGTTTCTGGTTTCTGCCGCTGTATTGCTCCTCTGTGTGCCAGCTATGCTTGGAACATTGTGTCAACTCCAGACTGACTGACAGCTTTCTGCATATATGTTTGTCTGTTGGGTCTGGTTGAACTCACTATGCTGCTTCAAAAGGCAGGCAGCAATGAATTCAGAGTCAAAACTTGAAAAGTCACAGTCAGACCCAAAGTGTTGCCTAAAAATGGCATTAAATGTCCTCTGTTAGTATTAACAATTATAGTGATTGAAGCTGTGTACCTGAAACTCCAGCCCGAATTCTGAATTTGGCTTATTTAGAAGCAAATATATTCACTTTTAGTAGCATTTTTCTTTCTCAGAAATTTCCACATAGGTGAAAATATAAAAGGAATGTGCCTAACCGATGTGAAAAACTTAATTCTTTCTACTGTATTTTCGTTATGTTTTTCCACTTACAAATTTCCACTTCGTGAGCTTTGTTAGATAATGTTTTTCCTCATTTTTATTTCCCATTTATGTCACATTTCTTTTATATCATCCTATTTGCTTGTCTCAGGACATAGAATTCCAAGCCCACAAGTCATTACTGTATGACTTTGAAAAAGAAGTTCTTTTTTTTTTTTTTAATTTTAATAAATTTATTTATTTTAGTTGGGGGCTAATTACTTTACAACATTGTAGTGGTTTTTGCCATACATTGACATGAATCAGCCGTGGGTTTACATGTGCTCCCCATCCTGAACCCCCCTCCCACCTCCCTCCCCATCCCATCCCTCTGGGTCATCCCATTGCCCCAGCCCTGAGCATTTGTCTCATGCATCGAACATGGAATGGTGTTCTGTTTCACATATGATAATATACATGTTTCAATGCTATTGTCCCAGAACGTCCCACCCTCACCTTCTCCCTCAGAGTCCATAAGACTGTTCTATGCATCTGTGTCTCTTATTCTGTCTCGCATATAGGGTTATCGTTACCATCTTTCAAATTCCATATATATTCATTAGTATACTGTATTGGTGTTTTTCTTTCTGGCTTACTTCACTCTGTATAATGGGCTCCAGTTTCATCCATCTCAATAGAACCGATTCAAATGTATTTTTTTAATGGCTGAGTAATATTCCACTGTGTATATGTACCACAGCTTCCTTATCCATTCATCTGCCGATGGACATCTAGGTTGCTTCCGTGTCCTGGCTATTGTGAACAGTGCTGCGATGAACATTGGGGTACACGCGTCTCTTTCAATTCTGGTTTCCTCAGTGTGTATGCCCAGCAGTGGGATTGCTGGGTCATATGGAAGTTCTATTCCCAGTTTTGAAAAAGAAGTTCTTTTACTGAATTTCCTTCCATGTTAGTGATATCTTTCACCTGATGAATATGTTTTGCTTCTTTGGTTATTGTGGTTTTTTCTTGAATTGGTTTTGAAAACCCAGAATTTTGTTACCAATAAACCAAAATACTTTTGTTTCAAGAGTGTGATGATCAGAACCTATGAATTTGGGGGTTTTTTGCCAACTCTTCTGCTGTTTTGATAGTAGATGGACCATCCTATTATATTTTCCTTCAAACCGCATGGCAAAGGTAGCTTCGTTTTTCTGAAGTTACTTATGAAGTGAGAGAAGGCAGTCCAGAATTGTGCCCAGTGCTTAGCTCAGACCCAGCCAGAGGAGGGGGTGCAATCCATTTCATCTTAAAGGTTAGACAGAGTTGAGCTGCTGATGGGTGATCAGTTGTCTGGCCAGGTGAGTGGCTGCCTCCCTCCCAGGCATCTGCTTTTTAAGCTGGCAGTGCTCTTCCAGCTCCAAGGTGGCTGATCACTCATCCTTTCTTCTTTATCCCATTGACCCTGAGTGTTTCAGGACCTCAGCATCTGCTGGTTGCCTGCAGTGGCCTCTATGTCTGTCTCCTGTTCACCTGCTACACTCCTTTCCAGGCTCCCAGAGAGAGCTTTCTCAGTTACTGACCTCACCTTGCCAACAACTTGCTTTACATCATATCTGTGGCTTTTTGTAATTCAGGGGGAAAAAATATGGAGCTCCTTGGCAAAGTTTGTGAGCCCTGTCTTGAGCTACATGCCAACCCAGAAAGCCACATTCCTCTCTGTTCCCCATCCCAGTGACTTGGGTCCTCACGGACACACTTTCTTCTTATTCTAGGCCTTTGTAAAATGGCCAGTTCCTTCTGTTTTCATGATTACCCACCCTCCACTGTCAGTTCCCTCACCATCAATCTCAAGCTTTACTGCCCTGAGAAATTCCCTTGATTCATCCCTAAGCCAGATGCCTTCCGTGCCCCCAAACCACTGCAAGCATTCCCCTCAGCAGCGCTTGCAAAGCAGAGTCTGCCTGTTTCCTCTCTGCCGGGACCAACTCAGATGTCCGACACAAGCACAGAGATGAATTTGTTCACCTGATGATGTGAAAATGGTGTGTGTGTGTGTGTGTGTGTGTGTGTGTGTTGCACATGACTAATTCACATGTAATTATGCCTGTATTCATTTTTCCTGTGGTTGCTGTGACAAATTAACATCAACTTGGTGACTTATAGCAATAGAAATGTATTCTCTCACAGTTGCAGACGTCAGGAGTCCAAAATAATTTTTATGGGGCTAAAATTAAATCTCCCAGGCTGTGCTCTCTCTGGACGTTCAGGGGAGAATCACATCTTTGCCTTTTCTAGATGCTGGTGGTGCCATACCTCCAGTCTCAGCCTTGTTGGTCACATTGCCTGTTCCCGGATCTGTGTCCCATTTCCGGCTACCTCTCTCATGAGAAAGCATCTGATCGGGTTTAGGGCCTGTTTGAATAATACAGGATAATTTCCTCATCTCAAGATCCTTAATTTAATCACATCTGTAAGTTCCTTTTTTGCCCTATAAGGTAGCACTCATTGGTTCCAGGGAATAGTGTGTGAAAATCTTTTGTGGGGGGCCATTATTCAAATCCACCAACCATGCCGCACCCTACACACACACAAATTGTGTTTCTGGATGCTGCTCTGAGCCATAGAGATGGAAATCAAATTCCTTCACACAAAACTGGGTAAAGTTGCAACACTTGGCAATTAGTTGCCAATTCAGGCTTATCGTATAGGTAAAGACCAACTAAGAGTGAAATAAGACAGAAATGTAACTGCCCCAATATATACCAGAAAACAAATTTTAATGTTCGTTTCTCTCAGCTGCAAACTAAAATTTATGAAACTAAGGCTGAATAAGACTCCCATAAAGGATTTTCCATATATTTTGTGATCTGACAAATAGATCAATATGTTTCGAAGTTGAAATAAATTCAGTCTTTGTGGTGGTAGGGTACATCTCAGGAAGCAAGGGTTTATAACATGAGCAATAAATAAATTCTGAGTGGTTCAGTGAGTAGAGAATAATTCCCCGGTAAGCACCCATAATCTGGGCTTTATAAGAACTTCCGTGAATCCTAGCACACACATTCTAACTTAGAACCATGGAGAAAAGGAACTGAGTACAAAGTATTATTTGTTTTTGTGAAGCTAGTTTCAGAAAAAAATAGAAAATATTGATGGAAAAACTGAAAATAAGCATCCATGTATTTACATTTATGCTGTGTGTTATGGTCACAGTTCCTGTAGAATGCATTCATTAGGATATAGCCAGAAGATACAGAAATAGGACCAAAACTGATGAACCCAATAAAAGTGACTTTATGCTTCAAGCAAGAGAAACCTAACATATAGGATCACAAATGAATCTTGAAAACACAAAAAATATTTTTCTGACCTCAACAGAACAAAACTAAATCAAACAAAGAATCTGTATCTGTTTGCATTATGCTATGGTTGCTAGAGTGTTTTTCCTATATCTCATGTCGCCTCAAAATTAATACCTTGGCCCTTCATATTGGTCCTTCACTGTGAGATGCAGTCCCTTCTAAACTCCTTCACTGTGAGATGCAGTCTCTTTGAAACTCTTTAACTGCATTCCTAAATGAAGTCTTGTTCTATGGCTGGGAAACTCATTCCTGTAGTAGGGCCAGAATTGTTTCTCTTCACTTTTCCCTGTGGATCTGAAATGTGATTGTCAGTAGTCAAGTGCTCTGTGTAAGCAGGTTTTAGTCAAATCCTTAGTACAAATTTAGCCTTGTGGAGACATTTCCAAGACAACATTCATTATGCAAAGTTGCTTATCCTCCCAGTTGACTGAGGTTCAACAGAGCATTCCGTGTCAATTTGCTGCCTTTTTTATTTTTATTTTTTTGCAAGACCTCTTGTCATTGTTCTGTGAAGTCTTCAAGTAGTATTAAAAAGCTCACCTTGATCTGATATTTCTCATGACTACGTAATCAATTTATTCCTTTCAGGGTACTTCTTTGCATGAGTAGAATAAATGTTATATCAGCTAGAATGCCTACTTTTAATTTGATTGTGTTATATCTGTTTCATTTCTAATGAACTTCACAATTTTTGTTAAACATTACAAATATTGTGATGTTTGAATTACCCATCTGTGTGATGGAAGATGTAATCATATGTTTGAAAATATGGCATTTGAAGCAATACTTTTTAGACATTTGGGAAATATGCAGTTAAGGAGCTGGTCCTTGAGAAGTCAATCCTCTCTGAAGTCAACACTTTTATCCCATGCTTGATTTACTTTGTATTGGATTCTTTATATACAAATACTTTAGCAAGTTTATATATAAAAATAGTCATTTCTCCATAATTACAATTTTACCCCTACATTTAGGCTGATGAATTGGACAGTATGCCATTTTTCAAACCAATCTCTCTTGGATCCATGAAAATAACTTCTTTGAAACCAAGAGCAGCTGTGCTTGCTAGCTTACCTTCCAGCAACATTTTCACTGATGGCAACATGTTGGAAATATAACAGTTGTTTGGTGCCTCAGTGTCTGACAGTCATAATTCTAAATATTCTACCAGATTTTATAATGTCCTTGATATTGGCCTCCTTCCTAATCCACTTTTTTTTTTCCCACAAAATCATCTAGGGAGGGTCATTCATGTTCAGGAATAGGGTGGGGTTATTAGAATTCACCTTCCATTACATTTTCTCCAAATTCAGTCTCATTCCAAGCATTTTGCTTATTTAAGATTTTTTTGGTTGTGGACTATTTTTAAAGTCTTTATTGAGTTTGCTACAATATTCCTTCTGTTTTATGTTCTGTTTTTTTGGCTGAGAGACATGTGCGATCTTAGTTCCCCAACCAGGGATCGAACCCACACCCTCTGCATTGGAAGGCAAAGTCTTAACCACTGGACCACCAGGAAAGTCCCTCCAAGCACTTTAGATTGCTTATCAAAGATGCTTGGTTCTTTAGAACCAAATATGCTTCCTCGAGTCTCAGAATTCTAGAGGTGCTAAGGGATTTTAGGCATTGCATATATTTCAATTCTATTAATTAAAAATTAGTTACATTGATGTATACCATATATAAAAATTTAAGGCATTGGCAACCCTCAGTGAAATAAATTTTATTGTTATGATTACCCGGATAAGCTGGTTTATTGTAGAGCATGGAATAAATTATCTGCTATCATTTGAGATTTTATTCCAAATTAACTGAGATTCAGAGGTGAACTTACTTAATACTACTTAATTTGTATGAATCAGCATTATTTCAGTAACCAAAACAAAATATTGAACTGATTGGATGCTGAGCTTGCTATAACTCAGGGTCACTTGGAGTCACCTTTTTTTTTTTTAATGATTTAATGCTATTATCTTGCATTATATTTATAAGATGAATTTAGTAAATACCACTTTTGCATTTTTTTATATGAGATTATAAGGCTTCCCTGGTGGCTCAGAGGCAAAGAATCTGCCTGCCAATGCAGGAGATGCAGGTTCTACCCCTGGCTCGAGAAGATCCCCTGGAGAAGGAAATGACAAGCCCTCCAGTATTCTTGCCTGGAGAATCCCATGGACGGAGGAATCTGACAGCAGGCTGTAGTCCATGGGATCAGAGAGTTGGATGAGACTTAGTGACTAAACAACATATGAGATTTTACATAAGACTTTACTTAAGGAAGTGAAAGCACAGGAAAAAAATGCAGAAAAAATGTAGAAATCTGTGCTCTTGGGCCGAAGACCAGTACCTGTCCGTGGTCTGTTAGAAGCTGGACCGCACAGCAGGTGGTAAGCAAGCAAAGCTCCATCTGTATTTGTGGCGGCTCCGCACATCGCTCAGGTTACCACCTAAGCTCGGCTTCCTGTCAGAACAGTGGCAGGATAATAAATGGATGCGCTGGAGTCACCCCCTAACCGTCCCCCACCCCAGTCTGTGGAAAAATGATCTACCGTGAAGCCAGCCCCTGCTGCCTAAAAGCCTGGGGATGCTGCTCTGGTGGATTCTGCAGCCACCTTGTTCCTCTTCCCATTATCAGGGGAGGGTTTGGAAGAAGCATTGTTGAGGTGCGCTGGCCACAGATGCACAGGGTATGGTGCCAAAGCCTCACGTGTCCCTTCCACTTGGGAGGCACCATCAGGGTGCCTGGAGCAGCTTCAAGGGTGCAGGCTTAGAGCTTCCTCTACCTATTCATGTATGCAGCAAGTGGGCTGTTGAACAAACTTCTCGCTGTGTGTGAAGCAGTGTTCCAGGCGCTGGGGACGTAGAAGTGAACCAAGGGGATGAGATGCCTACCCAAGTGGGAGTCACCTTCCAGCGGGGTCTGAGAATGCCTGGTGCTGGTTTCCATGCAGGACCACACAAGCCCTGCAAGGAGGTAACCCTTGAGCAGAGATGAGCCGGAGGCATAGGCATGAGCCAGGTGGGTGTCCCAAGAAAGTGGAATGAGCTGGTACACAAGCCACAGGAAACACATGGGCCTTGTCTGAGAATCAGCACAGGTTATGGGGGTGATGGGGGCTAGGAAGTCAGAAGGTAAGTGGCTAGATCTGGTAGTACCTTCCAGATGGCTTTGACTTTTACTACAGGTAAATGAAGGCCCCCTGGAAGGCTGTGGCAGAGGGGGAATGGGATCTTGACATCCGTTTTAAAAGCACAACGTTGTTGCTGTCTCAAGAGCAGACTGTGTTCTGATATTCAAGATGCGTTGTTGTTGTGCAGTCACTCAGTTGTGTCCGACTCTTTGTGACCACATGGACTGCAGCCCACCAGGGTTCCCTGTCCTTCACCATTTCCCAGAGTTTGCTCAAACTCATGCGCATCATGTCAGTGATGCCAACCAACCATCGCATCCTCTGCCGCCCCCTTCTCCTCCTGCCCTCAATCTTTCCCAGCATCAGAGTCTTTTTCCAGTGAGTCGGTTCTTTGCATTAAGTGGCCAAAGTATTAAAGCTTCAGCATCAGTCCTTCTGATGAATATTCAGGGTTGATTTCTTTTAGGATTGATTGCTTTGATCTCCTTGCAGTCCAAGGGACTCTCAAGAGTCTTCTCCAGCACCACAGTTTGAAAGCATCAGTTCTTCAGTTCTCATCCTTGTTTGTAGTCCAACTCTCACATCCATACATGACTACTGGAAAAACGATAACTTCGGTTAGACAGACCTTTGTCGGCAAAGTGACTGCTCTGCTCCTTAATATCCTGGCTAGGTTAATCACAGCTTCTCTTCCAAGGAGCAAGTGTCTTTTAATTTCATGACTGCAGTCACCATCTGCAGTGATTTTGGAACCCAAGAAAATAAGATGTGTAATGTCACAAAATCAACCTGTTTTTATATCATACCCTGGCCATGCAGTTGTAACTATAGAGTTTCGTTAGATGAATCATGCCTCCTTTAAAATCAATGCTAGGATCATGAGTGGGCCCAGAGTGTTTGAAAATGAATACATTCCATGACAGGGCGACCGATGGCTTATATGGTTAATTAATGTTTCCTGAATGGCTACAGCTCCAAATTTAGGTGTACACACATTTCTGTGCTTTAAGTGCACAGCTGTTTGTTTGTTTTCTAAATTTTGGGCTTCCAAGGAGGCTCAGACGGTAAAGAATCTGCCTGCAATTCAGGAGACCTGGGTTCGATCCCTTGGTTGGGAAGATCCCCTGGAGAAGGGAAAGGCTGCCCACTCTACTATTCTTGCCTGGAGAATCCCATGGAGAGAGGAGCCTGGTGGGCTACAGTCCATGGGGTTGCAAGAAGAACTGACTCTTTTGAAAAGACCCTGATGCTGGGAAAGATTGAAGGCAGGAGAAGGGGACGGCAGAGGATGAGCTGGTTGGATGGCATCACCAACTCGATGGACATGAGTTTGGGTAAACTCCGGGAGTTGGTGATGGACAGGGAGGCCTGGCGTGCTGCAGTCCATGAGGTCGCAAAGAGTCGGACACGACTGAGCAATGGAACTGAACTGACTGAAACTTTTATAAACTATTATCCTTGCTTTGGTAAGATTTGGCTAATTTGCAGCAGAACAATGTCCCTCATTAATGTGCTGTCAGCTGTCGGTTTCAGGGTTTCTTATGTCATGATGTCTGGCTATCTGTGCTGTGTTGAATGGGGTCCCTCCAAAATTCGTCTTCAACTGGATTCTCAGAATGTGACCTTTTTAGCAAGCAGAATCTTTGCAGATGTAATTAGTTAAGATAATGGATTGAATGGGCCCTAATTCAAATACCAGTGTTTTAAGAAGTGCATTTGGACAGAGACACACAAGGGAGGACTGTATGATGACAGTTGCAAGGACTAGAGTGATGCTTCCATGAGCCAACGAAGGTCAAGGATAGCCAGCCGTCACCAGAGGCGGGAGAGGACAGGAAGAATCAATTCTGGCTGATTTCTGACCTACCCCTTGGGAACTGTGAGAAAATAAATTTATATTGTTTAAAGCCACCCAGTTTGCGGCGCTCTGTTACATCAGCCCTAGGAATCTCATACATTATCTGCTCAATTAAAAAGAACAGCCCTGAATTTAAAAAGCCCGATTATAAAACAAAAGCCCCAGTGAGCTTTTGACAAATTGGGAGCTCCACTGGCCAGTGATCAAAGGAAGTTTAATTTGGTATTATTTTGTGGAAGAAAATCTTGGGCTTTGATATATAAGGATTTAAACAATGATGATAACACATTTGTATGGGACTCTCAGAGATTCAGTTGTTTCTCTAATGTTGGATGACTTCAGTTTGGTAAGAATCAAAAAACAGTAGTCAGAAGATACGATGAAAGTCCCCTTCCAATTCTCTGATTTGGAAACCTCCAGTAAGAATGAAATGGGCTTGCCTACATTTGCCATAGACATAAATGTAGGTGTACGGCAAATTGATGTTATAAGTTAATGAGTACACTTAATATCCACTAAGAAGTAAAGACAGAGAGGTAGATTGGGCAAATCCTTTCAAAGTGACTCAACTCTTCACCCCTCTATGTCTTGCAGTGCACACCTTTCCGTCTCTAGTGCCCCCAGTCTCTTAGTCCTCCACCAGAGAGCAAACCCATGCCCCCTGCAATGGGAGTGTAGAGTCCTAACCACTGAACTGCCAGGGAATTCCCAATTGCCACTTGCTTTGAACCTATCAAATGTGACCCCTAAAATAATTATCGAAACTGCCTTTGCCCAAGGATAACTAGATTGACGCTTGACTCAGGTCGCATAAAAATCACAACTGTTTCAAATTCCAACTCATTTGCATTTTGCTTCTCTTTTGAACATATACAATCTCATGGTCCCTGGCAATTTGTTTATAATCATCATGACAATTAAACATTCTCCAGCGTTTCACAGAAATCCATGACATAAGAGTATGAATGCAAACATATTTTTTAAAAAAACCCTCAGGTGGTTGTTAATTTTTGGCACTGTGTAATTAAACTAGTGATTTTTTTTCATGTTATCTTTTGCCAGTATCTAATTAGCAAAGCCATCTGCTGAAAGAGTGTTGGCCCATCTGCCTAGAATGTTGTTCTCTTCATTTTTATGAAAAGTATCTGCCTTTGCTGGTCCCTGTCTAATTAACTTCTCTCTCTGCAGAATGTGATAATACACAGCTTTGTTTATATACTTCCACGAACTGTGGATTTATACGTATGCAACTCGTCCATAAAAGGAGCCAATCTTTTTTTTTTCTTACTCACATCCTATTTATTTCTGAGATCACAGTTCTGTTAATCATTACCTGAACATGTGTGTGTGTGTGCACAACAGGGAAGAGTGTACTGTATCATGAAACAGTAAATGCTTTGACACATCCAGGATTTCTGCAGGTATAACATGATTTTTGGTAAACCTGCTCTCTCTGAAAGTTCTGTCACTTCCTGAAAGTTAACGGTGTTGTAAGTTTCAGTGTACCACTGGATTCTGAGATGAACATTCTTCTGTAACAATGAAAATTACCTTTGATGCATTCTCAGATTTAGCCTGATGCTGTCTAGGCTGACAGAAGTCACTTAAATTTAATTGTAAATTAATGTCTGATTTGTGTGAATATTATCTCTCTGTGTGTTTTTCCTTATTTCACTCGTTGTCTATTGATGTCTTGCACTTGGTCGGTATTTAATGAATATTGAATGAGAGAGTGGTAAATGTGTGTGCATAAAGCAACACTTCTGTAAGTTGTTGAATAGCACAGATATTATTTCTAACTATTTACAGACAAAAAAGTTGTGTCACAAACCAGAATCTTTGTGTCTTTTATTATGTAGATGTTTCAAACTCATTGCCTTTGGATATGCAAGTAACCACATTATCACTGCAATACGTCTGCTGTTGAAAAATATAATGAAGAGTAAATACAGAATAGAGTCAAACATTAAGACACCTTTTCTTTACCAGGTCTTATGCAACAGAAAAAGACAAGAGATTACAAAAATTTAAAGATGTAAAAGAAACAGAGACAGAAATTAAGATCACAAGTGTTGCATTGAGGTCTGAAATGTAGAATGCCTTAGCCTTTGTGGTGACTGTCGTAAAGACAGGTTTGCGTGGGTAGAAAGTGTCTTAAAATGCAAGTCAACCAGAGAGATGGCTTCGTAAATCATAGTGGAATTTGTTCCAAAATTATGCAAGAATTTCATTCCGCACAATAAATCTCCATTGAGATTAGAGTGAGAAGGTTTGATTAAAAAATTTTATAAATCTTACGGAATAAAGAAAAGTTGTGACCAGGCTAAAACATAATCTAATTCAAGCAGAATAATTGAGAAACTTGGAGAAATCTGATACTGGAGAGTCCCACTGAAATTCATATTTCTCTCCACTGAAAGTGTCTTTATCCGTCTCTGCCACCTGGTCATATAGGTAAAGTCTAGTTTGCTGAATGAGCAAAAGTAAGGGGCTCATCTGAAACACTCAAGTTTAGGCCGATCTGGAAAAGACACTTTTCCCCACCCCATTCTTTTTCGACTTCTGTGATATCCAGTCACATATGTTCAACCCCACAAAAGATAGCTCAGTTACCTTCTTGATATAATTTCCTTTTATCCTGTCTTCTAGTCCGGGTGAAAGTGAATCAACAGAACAGCTACACAATCTAGTCTTTAATTAATTCTGGATTTGAATATTATTGGAAACTTGATATGCTGTAATAAAAATGCCACAGGAAAGCAATTTTGCTACTTTTAATAACTGTTTTCAGAAGAATCTGTAAGATTTTTTCCATTTTCTGTTGGTCTAATAAACTCATGTGAGCAATTGCTCTTTCTGGGTGAACTGGATAAAGTAGTGATATCTGTTCGAGAACTGTCACAGGTTTTTTTCTATTACTAGTCCCTTCCAATCCTTGGCCAGTGTTTATCTTGAAAATGCAAAGGCTACTTGGACGTTAGGCAAACACGGGAAGCTGATTGTTTGCCATTTCAGCAGAAGGATTTGAATTTTGATGGCATTTGATAAATATTCTTCCTTTAGCTCTGGCACTAACTGCTTCTTTCAGCTCTTAAGTTTACTGAAGAGTGCATACTTTTAACTTTCAACAAATTCACTAGACCAGTGAGAGCCACTAGGAATGCCCCATTATCTAAAGCATTTCACTGAGTAATTTGCCTAGTAATTATGCAACACAAATTCCTCTTTGTGATATATAACTCTTAAGTCCCCTTGATGATATAAAATCCAAGTTATACCGGGGTCTCCTTTTGCTAAAGACTATATCATAGTGTGGGCTTGCCTGGTGGCTCTAGTGGTGAAGAACCCGCCTGCCAATGCAGGATACACAAATTCGACCCTGGGTTGGGAAGATCCCCTGGAGAAGGAAATGGCGATCTACTTCAATATTCTTGCCTGGGAAATCTCAGGGACAGAAGGAGCCTGGAGGGCTATAGTCTGTGGAGTCACAAACGAGTCAGATATAACTTAGGGACTAAGCAACAACTGTAATATCATAGTGTATCATTTCTTTTTTGAGTTTGAGTAAGGGTGAAGGTGGGGCTTCCCTGGTGGCTCAGATGGTAAAGAATCTGCCTGCAATGCAGGAGACCCAGGTTTGATCCCTGGGTCAGGAAGATCCCCTGGAGAAGGGAATGGCAACCCACTCCAGTACTCTTGGCTGGAGAATCCCATGGACACAGTCCATGGGGTGGCAAAGACTCAGACGTGACTGAGCAACTAAACACATAAACATGCCCTTACCTAGGAAGTGTGAAGACACGGATATCTTTGTTTCCGTGACAACAGGATGGGCTTTTATACAGAGGCCTGCTAAAGGGACTCTCCACTCAAAAGCCCGGTAATGGGCTTGTTTTATCTGTGCTTCAGGGAGATATATGATTATGCAACTGTATGTGAAGCTCTTGTCTCTTCTGTGAGGTGTCGTCACTTCTCATAAAAGGATCTGTCTCTCTAGTGTGAAACTCAAGTCATTTGTTTGCATTAGATGCTAATTAGCTCTAACCTTCTTGGTGCCATTAAGCATTATGAACAGGAAAACATCACAGGAAGAAAGAACAAATTCTTTCATCAGATGTTGACATGGACAAAAATCTCTAAGTCTGCACAGGGGAAAACAGTTATAGTATTGTTTCTGTTTGAAAGGCCCTGAAGTGGTTCTCTCTAGAACACTTTTCTTGTGGATTCATATTTGATAAGCAAGATACGATTTGGAAAATGTGGTGTTTTATGTTTTAATCTCTTATGTAACATTCTTTGGAGAACAGTAGATGTTAGATAATGGTGTTGATATGACTTCTGTTATTTTCCTCAGTTTAGAAGAGTTAGAAAAAAAAAACAACATCCTTTTTAGAAGAGTGAAGCCTGTATTCTCTTGCATAATATTTACCATTAGTATTTTTTCACTTAGTTTATTATGTAGCAGTGATCCAAACTAACAACAAATTGTCCCTCACTTCAATTTTTTTTTCTGGTAATGATTCAACTGGTTCTTCCGAACTCTTGAATTCTTCAGAAATCCAACTGTAACAAGAAAATAGGACAAAATTGTGATGACGGGCAGAATAAAGGAAACATTTTGGCCCCATGAAAGTGCACATTCCATAAAATAGTAGAAAATATAAATACTGCGGATGCTTAAATCTGTTCAAAATATGATTCCCAATCTCAACATACCAGCCATTAAAGCTTGCAGGCATTATTTCTTCCTGTGAAGTAAGTGCTGTATATTATCTTGACCAATCACAGGTCCACTTGTGAGTTAGCATCAGATGTCAAAGGATGTATATCAGATTGATCAGTATGAGTTAGATCTGGAAAGTGAGGGAAGAAATTTAGAAGCTGTAGCTTTCAGTATTTAGTGGGAGCTAATGAGAGTATGGAAATTAGTGGCTTTGGGAGGAAGTAGTAGCCAGGCTTTGCATGAGCTGTTTATTTTATCGACTATTCATCATCTATATGTGTGTTTGGGGAGTAGGGATACATGCAGACAGCCTTGCTTCATTATCTGTGAATATTGATAAATGACAGACTATTAAGTTATACGCGTCCAAATGGGGATTTAGATCGGTTTGTTTCAAGGCTTCTGTTTTCAGCATCTTAAGAATCTATTCTGTGATGCACTGAACTGAGTGTTTCTGTCATCAGTGCGTCAGTCACTGACTCATAGCGTGTGCCTGTCTTATGGTGACGTTTGAAATATCACATTATTGCCGCATAAATGAAAATCCTTAGGGGGTGAGTCCTTTAAAATGCTTCCATTTGAAAGCTCAGGATGACATGCATTTTGTGTAAACTTTGTTAGTATGAAAATGTTAGGTGCCATGGCCTCTCTGTGTTACCTCTTCTGGGTACCGATGCCTTATTATTTGTTTTCCTTTTATTCAGTCAAAGTCCTAATAGTTGCTGTCACATTGGTGTTTCCTACAGGCTGTGGAATGGGAGTGTGATGAAGCAACCAAGAAGGCCTGTTACAGCAAAGGCAAGTCTCAGGTAAGAAGGACGCTGTTATGGGCGTGTCATCACTGATTTGAAGGCCGGTACGTAGAACATTTTAATGTGAAGGTTATTCCTGATTATGATGCCATGGAAACGGAAAAATGAAGCAAGATTGAAAATATACACACAGGATATTCTCAAGGTTCTACCATTTAAAATAAGATGAACAACAATCAGTTGTTAGGATTCAGAACATAGCAGATCTAATTTGCCCTCCCAATCATTAGAATGAGACATGAAATGAATTGGTTATGATGTTATTTAGAAAAATATGGACCTGGATTTTGAAAATACTATTTTAATTCCCCCTAATCATTCCTTATGGGCTTCCTAGATGGCTCAGTGGTTAAAGAATCTGCCTGCAATACAAGAGATGCAGGTTTGATATCTGGGTTGGGAAGATTCCCTGGAGGAGCAAATGGCAACCCACACCGTTATTCTTGCCTGGAAAATTCCATGGACAGTGGAGTCTGGGAGGCTACAGTCCATGGAGTCACAAAGAGTTGGACACTACTGAGCAAATGAGCACAGCACAGCACTCATACCTTGCAGCTCACTCCAGGAAGTAATTATAAAATAAATCTAATTATTAGATCAAAATGATTTGAGATTTTTTTAATAATGTATCGTAGCATATCTTTAAAATATGTTTAGCATATTTTAAAACATAGGGCCTTCCCTAGTAGCTCAGATGGTAAAGCATCTGCCTGCAATGCAAGAGTGTGGGTTTGATCCTTGGGTTGGGAAGATCTCCTGGAGAAGGGAATGGCAACCTATTCCAATAGTCTTGCCTGGAGAATCCCAGGCACAGAGGAGCCTGGAAGGGGTATAGTCCATGGGGTCACAAAGAGGCGGACACGACTGAGTGACTAACACAAACATCTTGAGCTCGCTCTCTCTGTCACCGTATGAATATCTACATCCTCAAGTTTCCAAGGAAAGATTATCACTAAGGTTGGAGATACATTTCTTGAGTTCCTGTGCACATCACAGGTCTTGCTGTTCAGTCGCTCACTCGTAACCCCATGGACTGCAGCACGCCAGGCTTCCCTGTCCTTCATTGTCTCCCGAAGTTTACTCAAACTCATGTCCATTGAGTCGGTGATGTCATCCAACCATCTCATCCTCTGTCATCCCCTTCTCCTCCTGCCATCAATCTTTCCCAGAATCAGGTCTTTTCTAAAGAGTTGGCTCTTTGCATCGGATGGCCAAAGTATTGGAGTTTCAGCTTCAGCGTTAGTTCTTCCAATGAATATTCAGGGTTGATTTTCTTGAGGATTGACCAGTTTGATCTCCTTGCTGTCCAAGGGACTCTCAAGAGTCTTCTCCAGCACCATAGTTCAAAAGCATGAATTCTTCAATCTACCTTCACACAACTGATCAGCTCAGTAAGAGGCCTGAGTCCTTTTTCCAAGGAATTTTATATTTCGAGAAAATCACACTGGATCATCCTGAGGGAATTCTTCTGCAGCTGGTCCATAAACTCATGATGTTTCATTCTATTGAAAGACAGTGAAATCTCTCAGTCGTGTGCAACTCTTTGCATCCCCATGGACTGTAGCCTGCCAGATTCCTCTGTCCGTGGGATTTGCCAGGCAAGAATACTGGAGTGGATTGCCATTGCCTTCTCCAGGGGATCTTCCCGACCCAGGGATCGAACCCGGCTCTCCAGCATTGTGGGCAGACTCATTACCGTCTGAACCACCAGGGATCATTCTGTTAGAGCTTGTCTTACTTTATTGGAATGTGGGCCTTTCCGATGTGAATCACACTTAAGGTTACAGAAGAAGCAGACACACAACGGCAGAGAGGGCTTTCTGTGCAAAGTGCGGTCCCAAGGCCAGGAGCTTGGGAGATATACAGCAGATGGAGAGAGAGCGCTGGTCAAGCACCCTCACACCAACTGTGTGTGTCCAAGGCTGTTCCGTACTTTATTTTGTCCAGTTTCATCCCCTGTTTCTTTGTCTTTTAAGTCAGCAGTTCTGAGAAACATACACGGAGGCAGGTCTCAGCATACTTAGTCATTCGGTTTCCCAAAACTGAGGAAAGAGCTAGAAAGAAGGAAGAGGAGGAAGAAAATGCCATCTTAGCTAGAGAAACACTTGGAGACGTTAATAAAAAAGCAGAAGTTGCTGAAGGCTATTTACTGAAAGTTATTTAACCTGAAAAATTCCTCTGAGAGAAGTCATCAGAGACACAGATGATTTAAAGGTAGCACCAAGTTCCAAAGAATCAGAATATTGTCTCTTAAAATTCCCCCCAAAATAAATGAATCAGAACATAGTAAACTTATTTACCTCTATAATAAATTCAATGGAATTTGTATACATTAGGTATAAAGCTTTTGAAAAGGGACTTCCTATATGCCTTTCCTCTCCACCCTCTAACACTTAACATGTTTGATGGGTGGATTCCTGCACTTTTGTTCCTTCCTCCTGGGCACACAAGAAATTCTTCAAGGAAGACCCTCTGTACTGAGCAGTGAAAAAGGGGGAGTCAGATCAGCTTGGGTGTGAGGGCTGGAAACGCGACTTTCTTCTAGCAAGATCCACTGATGGGAAACACTTGACTGCTCTGGCCATGGTTCTCAGGCAAACACTGTCCCTTTGTCTGGTGACATTGGTGACTCCGGGTCCCTGGGCTTTCTTCTCCCTTTTCAGTTCAGTTCAGTCGCTTAGTCATGTCTGACTCTTTGCGACCCCATGGACTACAGCATGCCATGCCTCCCTGTCCATCCAACTCCCGGAGCTTACCCAAACTAATGTCCATTGAGTTGATGATGCCATCCAACCATCTCATCCTCTGTCATCCCCTTCTCCTGCCTTCAATCTTTCCCAGCATCAGGATCTTTTCAAATGAGTCAGTTCTTTGCATCAGGTGGCCAAAGTGTTGGAATTTCAGTTTCAACATCAGTCCTTCCAATGAACACTCAGGACGGATCTCCTTTAGGATGGACTGGTTGGATCTCCTTGCAGTCCAAGGGACTCTCAAGAGTCTTCTCCAACACCACAGTTCAAAAGCATCAGTTCTTCGGTGCTCACCTTCCCTTATGGTCCAACTCTCGCATCCGTACGTGACCACTGGAAAAGCCTTTTACTTGTCCTCTTTTCCCTCTTTTATTGTCTTGTCTTCATCTCCCTTTAGTAATTTGGGTCTTTCTCCTCCTCTTCCTGCTTGCTGGGGCTATGACACACCCATGAGCAGCGCTAGTCAGCTTTGGGAAACCTAGCCAAAAATCCTGTTGACACCTGCCTGTCCTAAGGCTTGTCTGAGAACATGTGTAGTTGGTAGCCCTGGGTCTGGGGGTGGCTGTGCCCACCTCCGCCTCTAGGGCTCCATCCTAAGCCTTCCCCACCCGCCTTGCTATCACTGCGCCCTGCCTCCCTCACCCGCCTCCCTGGACTCGTGTGACCCCCGTCTGTGGGCATTCCTGCCTCACCTGTCCCACCCTAACCCATCTCCCACATACCGCGCCGCATCACTTCTCAGTAGCCATTTGCTTTCCTGGTCAGTCTGCATGTTAATTACCCAGCCCCCCACTCCTCAACTGGGAGCTGGGCCAGGGGATTCATGCTGATCCCAGGACACAGCCTGTGGTGGTTGTTCAACTTCACTCCACTACGGAGTGAACAGACAACAGGCCCCTTCATCTGGGTTCTGCTCTCAGCACTCCTGATGTTGGGGCCGGATCACTCCCTGCTGTAGAGTCTGTCCTGTTATTGGTGGATTGGATGTTTACCAGGGTCCTGGCCTCTATGTGCTGGATGCTGGTAATTCCTCTCACCCATCAGAACAACCAAAAATAACCAAAAATATCTCCAGACATTGCTAGACTATGACTCAGTTGAAAATTCTGGCTGTAATTCCCCAAGATGGTAAATATATTGACAACTTTTACATTGTGTTAGATTTTACTCTCCCTAAGGGTCCTTTTGTATTTCATCTAGATCTTGTTTATGTGTTCATTTCATGGACTTTAAAAAAATCACAGCTAATCCTCTTCATCTCTGTGGACTTCAGTCTCCTACGTGTTACAGGAGAACATTCGATTACTTAATCTAGCCAAGATTTCTCCTGCTAATAGACTATGAGTCTTTAATTTTAAAACAATCTTGTGGTAACCTTATACTAGTAGATTATTACTCCTCGGGGTGCAGAGTTGCTTCTGCTAAATCAAAATTGGCCCACATTTTGCCTTAAGCTGTGATCATTGGTTGTTTGGTGCTTAGAAATTAAGCAAGTAAAAGCCAGAAAACACACCGCAAAGGCCATCTTTCATGCTCATCAGGAATACATTTTGATTCACAGGAGTGAATCATTATTATACGTGATTGAGGCTTGCTGATACACAGAAAGGAAACGAGCAAAACAAATGTTTTCAAAGGAAATCATACCTTTATGTTCCACATGTTTCTGGTTTTAATAGGCTAAGAACAATGGCAAACCTCAGTAATTATAAACTGATTCCAACTATGTTTGTGGATGGAGTTTTGGTTTTTTTTTTAAAGATGACTATAAGACAGATGATGAATTTCAAAGTGCCAACACTGTGGGAAAGAGAAACTGCATGTTCTTTTAGGTTGCATGAAGTATGCTGATAAACTCACAGACAAGTTTTGAGCAACCTGAGCTTGGTTGTAACAGAATTTGGTTTTGTAGCAGAACTGTAAGCGGTGAAGTTCACTGGCACAGAATGATATGATGGGATTAGGGAGAACCTAGACAGTGCTGCTGGGCTGGTCCAAGGGCAGGGAAAGCAGAGGGACCTCCCAGGCTCTCCCTTTTTTTTCACTAGCTCCTCTCTCTTACTTAGCATCCCTGTCCTTTCTTAAAAGACCTGAGCCCCGCTCTTGGAACCCAGCATGGGAGGAAATAAACCACTCCCCAGGGCTAGTCCTTGAATTCAGAGGTCACACAACCTCAGTTTCCCTGTGCTGACGCTTCCAGAGCCCAGATCAGAGAACACTTCCCTCGAGTTCCTTTGACTAAAATATAACATCTATTTGGGGGAGTGGAATTCGGATTTTCTTATTCGCCTGGAGCTTAGAAATAGGAATTCAATTGTCTTTTGGTCGGTGCTATAGTAATATGAAAATTTTACACAAGATTGACAGTTTCCCCTCTCCCTGAAATGAAAAAAGAATAAGGCAAAATGTGACGTCTCAAAAATGAGAAAAATGCCAGCCATTTTGAGTGGACTCATTTTTCCCTGCCCTAAGGAAAAAAAAAAATGGTCTGTGCGTCTCCACATAATGCATTTTACTGTAGCAACAGGAATGTGGAGTATGGGTGAGGGGGCTGTGGCTGTGGAGGTCGTACCACCCTTGCCCACTCGGGTTCCCTGGAGAGAACATTCCTCCACGGACTGCAGGGGGTGGGAATGGAGGGGACGCATTTCCTCAAGTTTCCCAGTGCAGTTGGGACCAACCCGAGCATCATTTCATGTGCAGTCCATTAAAGTGACCATTTAGGGACTCGGGGTCAAGAAAACATAGCCAGATCTTTGATTTGGGCCTGTTTAGCAGGGAAGGGTGGGTGGAGACTGCCAGTTCTTCGTGAGCTTTGAATTTGTTTCCACTTCAACTTTTCAAGCTCACTTGGGAGAAAGGGGGTGACTTGGCCTAAAAGGTCTTAAACATTCCATCTACGAAAAAGGGAGGGCGAACTCTTGTGTTGTTTGTGGGTTCAAAACAGTTTTCTAATAAAATCTGTCATTTGTTATTTTTGAAACCCCGTTATAGAATTTGGCTTCTAGAACTATTTAAATGTGTTTGACACAAATATTATTTTAAACGTAAATAGTCAGTTCACTTGTGATCTAACAAGAGCTCTTTGTCTGCTTGGGGTCATTATGTCTAAACCAAAATCCTTCCCACCATGACCTTTAACAACTTTGCAAAGGAAACACAGCCGATTATTAAGGGAATAAAAGAGTTCCTTTATGCACGAATTATACTTTATAATTTTCGAAAGCTTCTTGTTTGTGATCTCATCTCAGTATTTTAAACACCAAGTTCCTAGAATGATTCTGCTAGTCAGTGGGAGAGTTTTGATTAGAATCCAGTGTTCTGTGCATTGTTCCCCCTGCTGTATCCTGCTTCCCGGTTGTCAGATTCTGCTCCTAAACAGGTTAACTCCAGAGAAGAAAAGCAAACCACCATCCTGCCTGGGAACCTGGTGATGTAGGGAGTAAACAACATTTTCATCCAAAGTGCCAATATTTAGAGACCTTGAGTTAATCAGTGAAGGCAGTACTTTACAGTACTGCCTTTATTCTGTATTCTTTATTCTTAATTGTTCCAAAAATGGAAGATTCTTTCAGATTAGATGCTAACAACCTGTGCAGATCACACACACCAAATTGTGCTTTATAAATACATAGAAAATAACTTTCTTTTTTTAATGAGAGACTGGGGGAAATCCAAGCAAAACAGAATGTAAAAAAAAACAACAAACAAAGAAATGGAGGAGCTGATTGGGGACACATGGGCACACATACCCCTTCCCAGACAGCGTGACCTTCTGGGAGGAGAGGGTATTCTCAAAGGGCCTGACTACCAGAACATACTTTTCACTAATTGAGATAATTTGATATCTTCCCTCATATGTTTTTTCCAATATTTTTTTTTTTTTGATAACTGGTTGGACTTGTCCCTGTGCTCTGACACATGTCAGCATCCGAATTATCACATCCCCAACCATCTTTCTTGTTCCCCATCAAGTTTGTGATGGGCCTTCAGGACAGTTATTGACCTGCAGCCTTCTTTGCACTTTGTCTTTCTTTGGGGAGATGAAGATAAATTATCTTGATTGTTTCTCTTCCTATAATCAGTTAGAGACCCTTGCTTTTCTTAAATGGGTCTGTAAGACTCAGCCTTGAGACCACCTCTTTCAAAGGGAATGATTCTCTTCCAATAACTCACCCTTGCCCCCAAGTTCACGGTGACGTGACTGTCCCTAACGCATTTCTACCTGCGTCAGTCTCCTGCTTAGGAAAACCAACAAAATGTTTCTCTTACATTTTGACTCATTCTTGAAAGAGGTCTGAAAGCAGCGACAGAAACAAACAAATTCCCCTCAAAAGTCTCTGTGCCGTTTGTAATTTTCTCTCATTCATCATTATAGCATCGCTGCTGCGTCTGTTCTGTCTGGTCCGGCCATCCAGAGCACGCTGAGCCCTGTGTTCCCCGAGACGTCTTTCTGGAGCCCCCTTATTTATGCGATTAGGGCTGGTGTTTCCACCACGGCCGTGATCCTGTCTCTGGGCCCTTCTGCTCCCCGCAGCTGCACGCCCTCCTCTGTGGTCTCAGAGCCTGGGAAAGGAGGCTGATGCGCCTTTTTGAAGTCTGGTCTTGTTCTTTCTCTTTAAAACTCTTCTTCCCTTTCCCCAGCTATGAAAACAAAGCAGAGCAGAACAGAACAAGCCTCCCCATCTGGAGCACCTTTCTCAGTTCAGTTTAGCCGCTCAGTCGTGTCCGAGTCTTTCCAACCCATGGACTGAAGCACGCCAGACCTCCCTGTCCTTCACCACCTCCCCAAGTTTGCTCAAACTCGTGTCCATGGAGTCGGCGATACCATCCAACCATCTCATCCTTTGTTATGCAGTTTGTTTTATATTTTTTATGTATTTATTTATTTTAATTGGAGGATAATTACAATATTGTGATGATTTCTGCCGTACATCAGTATGAGTCAGCCACAGGCATACATGTGCCCCACACTCCTGAGCCGCCCTCCCAGCCCCCTCCCCATCCTACCCCTCCAGGCTGTCACAGAGCACAGGATTTTGTCTTCTGTTCACACTCTTTCTGAATTCTTCTAATACTTAACTTCCATCTTTTATTCTCGCCTTTTTTTCCTCAAAGTGCTTCAGATTAGCAGCCAGTGCTAACTTGTTACTGTTACTGCTAGTAGTAATATTAGGTTGGAGTAGGAAATGGCAACCTCTCCAGTATTGTTGCCTGGAAAAGTCTATGCACAGAGGAGCCTGGCAGGCTACAGTCTGTGGGGTCGCAAAGAGTTGCCACAACTGAGCAGCTGAGCACAAACAAGGGCCCACCTTAATCCAGGCTGATCTCATCTCAAAAATCCACAATCACCCTGAAGAAGGCAATGGCACCCCACTCCAGTACTCTTGCCTAGAAAATCCCATGGAAGGAGGAGCCTGGTAGGCTACAGTTGGACACGGCTGAGCGACTTCACTTTCACTTTCAGTAATATTAGGTAAATTATGTACCTTTGATAGTTCACTTTATGTTTAGAAAGCAAATTCAAGTGTTTTAGCTTATCTTCCACCCACAGCTAGGCCAGGCTGCAAGCTGAGTTACGGCAAATCAATGTTTCATGGAGACTGAGGTTCTGTTTCATTGAAGAGAGCGTCTCTGTGCCAACCAATCCAGATCCTCCCGACTGGGGAAACATGTGAGTCAAACCAGTGTGTCAGCCTGCAGCATCTTCTAGGTCCAGGTGTTCGGTCAGTCCCCACGTCCTGTTCATTTGCTGGAGTCTGGCTTTGCCCCCTCACACATCACACTGTGGTCCAGGCACAGAATGAGGAGGGACTGAATTATGGATGTGGTTTCCTTACCTGTCTGCTGACCTGCAGTCTCCCACCTTCAATTGCATCCACATGGCTTCCTGATTGGTCTTTCAGTAACAAACATCAGATAAGGTCAAAACCACGTGTAGGGAAAATATAAACTGGCCCCTTCACGTTCTGAATAAAAAGTACACTCACACTCACTGGTCAGACACACCTGGTCCCTGTCTGGCATCCCAGCTTATGCGGTGCCTCCTCTGGTCCCAGTGAAAGCACCATGCTTTACCCAGCACCGTCCATTCTTCCTTTTGAAAATATCTTTTCCCTCCTTCTCTTGGAAAAATCCTGCAAGTGCCAAGTGGCACCAAATCCTACTCTTCCTTCGAAAATGACCTTAGGTGTCACCTCCTCCAGGAAGCCTTCCTATACCTTCTCCCTTCCCCTCCCCTGCCCTCTAGAATTAGCAATATGCTGTTCTCCTGTGCTTCCTTAATAGAGCGTGTGGCAACTCCATGTATTTTAATTTTGTGCCAAGGGCCTAGATGCAGGCTTCCCTGGTGGCTCAGATGGTAAAGAGTCTGCCTGCAATGCAGGAGACCTGGGTTCAATCCCTGGGTGGGGAAGATGCCCTGGAGAAGGGAGAGGCAACCCACTCCAGTATTCTTGCCTGGGGAATTCCGTAGATCGAGGAGCCTGGTGGGCTACAGTACATGGGGTCACAAACAGTTGGACACGACTGAGTGAATTCCACACACGAGGGTCTGGATTGTGACTTCTTCCACAGTCTCTACCACAGAGTGTCTAATCAGTAAATCCTTGCTGGCTGAATGAAGAGCTTTGTAGCTGAATGTTCCTGTACTACTATGACCATGCCCCAGATATATATGTACGTTTTGCAACCATAAAAAATATTGACTCCCTTAGCATGGGCTTTCAACCCTCATCGTTTACTTGTTATAGTTGTATTTTACTTTTTCACCAAAAAATCAAACATGTTTATAGATTCTTGGTGTACACAAAGCAGTTTAAGAACTTAATCTAAAACTTGCTTCGGTTGTAATCAAAGCTTCACATGTGATCCTCGTATTTGGAGAAGCATTCACCATGGTTTTTGAAGCTCCTGGGCAAGTTTCCTAAACTGCTGTTTCATGAGCCACTCCAATAGCTTCCTTTATTTATTTTCCTACCATACGTCAAAGGCAATTTAGAGTTTGCACTGTCATTAGATACAACGCAAAATGAAACCCACTTCATCAAAAGAAGACACATGCTTTGAGATTTTAACTGAACATGTATTAATCTTCACAAATATCCTCTGTTGAGCAAGTGTGCAGATGAAGGTCAACTATTTAAGATTTTTGTGGTTTTTTTTGGTCAGTATCTGAGAGGAAGTTGTGTGTTGGGTTTGTAGTGGTCAATTAACTTTTAATTTATTGAACAGACAAAAGACGTCTTCATATTCACCTTCCTCTTGAGCTCAGGCCTCTTAATCCTTTTTCTTGTGTTTTATTTTTTTGTTTTTGTTTTCCAGGAGGAATGTCAGAACTACATTCGGGTACTGTTGGTGGGTGGTGACCGGTTATTCACGTGTGGGACCAACGCTTTCACGCCTGTCTGCACCAACCGCTCGGTATGGCTTCCTGTGGAGTTTTGATGGATTTTAATGCCAGGAAAACCCAAACAGCCTATTAAAACACCACTTTTAAGATGTATTGCTATTCTCCAAGGAGTTGCATTTTAATTCAAAGCATGTTTTGTCAAACTGAATAAATACTTGATGTATTTATTTTATTACACGTGTTATATAATAAGCTTGTTTAATTAAATTTAAATATTCTTTCAAGCTATTTCTACCAGCTTTTTTCCCAACAGTGACCCTAAAGATAATCCTAAACATATCCTTTTTTCTCATCCTGCTTCATTGCAGAGATAGAGTTAAGTATTAAAATGACCTAAAATCACAATCCAAACAAAGAAAATGCAATTTAGAAATTGAATAAGAAGCATGTTGAAAAATTAAAGCAAACTAACAAACAAATGGAACCCTGGGAAAAATAAAATTATTACCCACCCTCTTTCTTTTTCTTTTAACCTGTCATTATGAACAGGGGACTTTTCTGTATCCAGGTCTCATTCCTGTAGAATTGAAGGGTTCTCAGAGCACATGTGTAATCTTCCTAATTTGGGTTATTCATTTGCTCTTCCTCAGGGAACAAGAAATGATGAAGAAATATCATCATATTAATTTCCTGGTTACACAATTTCTCTCAAAGGCTGAATTTATCTTCCTCTTTTACTATTCATTATTTTCAAGTTAGCATTCAGTTACTGGAAATAAAGAGAGGATGATGATGATAAGAAGTGATGCTCACAGAGACAGCCCTAGGTATCATGGCCTGTCCTACGCAGCTTACAACAGCCCAGTCACTTCACCCTCGCATCCACCCAGCCTGGTGGTTATCCTTTGGGTCATCGTTTTGTGAAAGAACAATCTAAGGCTTAAAGACTTTAATTAGTTTACCTGGGTCTACATGTGTAATAAGGGCTTCCCTGGTAGCTCAGATGGTAAAGAATCTTCCTGCAGTGGGGGAGACTTGGGTTCAATCCCTGGGTTGGGAAGATCCCCTGGAGGAGGGCATGGCAACCCATTCCAGTATTCTCGCCTGGAGAATCCTGTGGAAAGAGGAGCCTTGTGGGCTACATTCCATGGGGTTGCAAAGAGTCGGATATGACTGAACGACTAAGCACGCATGTGTAATAAAGTAGGCAGGGTATCTGAGCCACTGCCTGACCCCTCTGCTCTGTTACTGCAAGGAGATCCAGCCAGTCCATCCTAAAGGAGATCAGTCCTGAATATTCATTGGAAGGACTGATGCTGAAGCTGAAACTCCAATACTTTGGCCACCTGATGCGAAGAGCTGACTCATTTGAAAAGACCCTGATGCTGGGAAAGATTGAAGGCGGGAGGAGAAGGGGACAACAGAGGATGAGATGATTGGATGGCATCACCGACTCAATGGGCATGAGTTTGAGTCAACTCCGGGAGTTGGTGGTGGACAGGGAGGCCTGGCGTGCTGCAGTCCATGGGGTCACAAAGAGACGGACACGACTGAGCGACTGAACTGAACTGAGGAGCAAAGAAACCAATGGAGTGAAGATCACCTCCTCCAACCCCCCAGAGAACTTTTCTCATTCAGTGATGGTTCAGCTTCTCAAATGCAGGAGTCCTGCTGGTGGACTGTGAGACACTAAGTTGCCTTTCTGAACACTAAAATCTAAAGCCTTGGAAATTTGAGTTACGTGGTTGCTAAATATCCACACATCCTTACCTGTGAACAGTTTGGCCTAGTTACACAACTTTAGCCCACTTTTATTGATAACCTGTACCTAACTTCTCTTGCAGTTTGTACTTCTCTAAACATTGAAGTTTTGTAATATAAGTGGGCAAATCTGCATTGCCCTGTGTGTTATGAATAGAAGTCATAAATGATAGTCTTACTCTGTCTTTGGTGAGTATCCAACAGCCTGGGGTTCAGTAACTCACGGGATGATGAGAGATTGATTGCCAGATTTTCTGACAGTCACCACAGCATATTATTCTCATTGGAATCAGAGTGTGGACGTCTGGCCCATGCTCTGAGCCCCAGAGAATTCATTGTATGTGCTTCATTTGCAAGTTGGGCGGATCTGATCCATTAACACTATTAAAGGGGTTTCATGAGGGGGATCACTGACTTTTCTCTCTTGTCCTCACTTCTAGCTGAGTAACCTGACAGAGATCCATGATCAGATCAGCGGCATGGCACGCTGCCCCTACAGCCCCCAGCACAACTCCACAGCCCTGCTCACGGCTGGCGGGGAGCTCTATGCTGCCACGGCCATGGATTTCCCAGGACGCGATCCCGCCATTTACCGAAGCCTGGGCATCTTGCCCCCTCTCCGCACTGCACAGTACAACTCCAAGTGGCTCAATGGTGAGTCTTACCTCCACCCGGCTTCCCTTCTCTCTGGTCTGTGATGCCCTTGATGTCCTTGGTGCTCAGAAGCAAGCTGTCCCAGTTTTCAAAATAAAGCAATTTCCTCCTTTTCTAAAGAAATCAAAATGTAATTTGTTTTGTTCTTCAATGTAGAAAGGCATCGGATGGCTCATCGCCAATTAGGAAGAGAAACGATCCTCTCTACACTGTAGGACATGATAACATAGGACTAATGTTGGTACAAGCGTTCATCAAGCTTAAGCTGCCTTTTCGTATTATTGTTTGAAGTTCAGGAAATCTGATGTCATGTCACTGATGTCTGTAGACTCGTGTGCATTCTTTCTTGACTTCTTTACTGTATCCCTAAAAAGCGAAGTTTCTGGCATTGCATGCAGTTTTCAGACAACTGAGAAAAAGAATGTGTTTGGCTATAGGGAGCTCCAAATAGCTTGACAATTTTTTTCATTTAATTTTTCATTTTATATTGGAGTGTAGTTGATTTACAGTGTTGTGTTAGCTTCAGGTATAGAACAAAGTAATTCAGTTACACATACACACTTTTCCCATGTTGGTTATTACAGGGTACCAACTAGAGTTCCCTGTGCTATACAGTAGGTCCTGTTGATGATCTAGTTTACACGTGTGTGTGTATGTGTGTGTGCTCACTTGCTCAGTCTTGTGTGACTTCTTGCTACCCGATGGACTGTAGCCCACCAGGCTTCTCTGTCCATAGGATTTCCCAGGCAAGAATCCTGGAGTGGGTGGCTATTTCCTTCTCCAGGGGATCTTCCCATCCCAGGGACTAAACCCTGGTCTCCTGCATGGTAGGCAGCTTCTAGAATGAGTGGCTATTTCCTCCTTCAGGGGATTTTATAGATAGTAGTGTCTATAAATTAATCCCAAACTTCTAATTATCCTTCCCCCCCACCTTTTCCCTGTGGTAACCATAAGTTTGTGTTCGAAGTCTGGGATTCTGTTTCTGTTTTGTGAATAAGTTCATGTGTATCATTTTTTTTTTTTTTAGATTCCACACATATGTTGACCAGACTTTTTTTTAAAGGTATCAAGCCTTATAAGTAGGAGGTCAGGGTAGGTGTCATCATAGCTGCTCACTTCAGTGGCTCAGGAATTAATAAGCTCTGCCACTGTTGTCTCTGCTACCCAGTCTGTCAGGTTGGTCCTCAGGCTGGCTCTGCTTATAGCTGCAAATTCACAGCTACAGTTCCAGGTACTGCACTCAGATACGACGATATCCAGGGGAGAACCACGTTCCTTGTGTCCTTTTTTAAAGCCATATGAAACTGCCGGAGGATTTCCTTCAGTCCTGGCCTAGAACTTGGTCACTTGCTCACTAAACAAGGGGAAAGTGATTCCAGCCTCCCGAATTGAAGTTAAAGCTGGCTGTGTTCTGAGATGTGCCAGCTGAAATCCAACCCTCTGTATATGAGTGCATTCATGTGTGAATATAGTGATACACGTGCACACACACACACTAGCAAACACAATGTTGCAGATAGACATATGCACCATATGTAATCCATTCCCTCAAGCATTTGTAGGATGGTTTGCATAAAGATGAGCTCTTATAATTGTCCTTAAAATATTTACTGTTCTGAGCTTTCAAGTACTACGAAGTTGTGCTGGCTTTCACCAAGTAAAGGCTCATGATGTAAATCAGTTTCTACACCTCAGCACTATTGGCATCTGGAGCCAGATAATTGTTGGGGAGGAGTTGTCCTGATTATTGTAGGATGTTCAGCTACATCCCTGGCTTATACCCCTTAGATGCATTAGTATGCCTCACCCCCTGCATCGTGACAACAGAACATTTGTTCAGAAATTTGCAAATATTCCCTGGGAAAAATATTGCCTCTCATTGAGAAATTTTGGTTGAGAATGATCACTTAGCGTATTTAGATGTATGAGGCTTCCCCAGTGGTCCAGTGGGTAAAGAATCTGCCTGCAATGCAGGAGACCGGGGTTCAATCCTTGGATCAGGAAGATCCCCTGGAGAAGGAAATGGCAACCCACTCCTGCATTCTTGCCTGTGGAATTTCACAGACAGAGGAGCCTGGTGGACTACAGTCCCTGGGGTTGCAAAGAGCTGGACACGACTGAGAGATTAAGCACAGCACGGGTACATATATGCACAAGCATTTTGTCAAATAATATAGTCAAACCAGCCATCACAGTTTACCTTTAAAATACTCCCTTTTAGAGAAAAGCGTATCCTCACCCAGTTTCTTCAGCAAGTTGAAAGATTCCATGTGCTTCCAAAGGGCAATGTGAATTGTTTTCCCGAACTGGAGCAGTAAGCAGCTTCCCTGTATTAACACTATTTCTGTTGAACTGGTTTCAGCTGAACCTTTTGACTCTGCAGAAGATCTTCTTTCGCTCTGACACGTTCGTATGTGTAGCTTAAAGTTCTTTCTCTTCATTTGTTGATTTTTCCTGTCCAAGTAAAATTCCAGTTAAAAATGAAAATGAGTTCTTCCGCAACCACAAACATTGCATTTAGACTTTGCTGAAAGCAAAGTAAAAAGTAATTAGGAGCACAGTGTCTTTCTTTCCCAGAAGTGACACCCTGAAGAATATCTTGGAAAAATCATTCAAATTATAGCATGAGTTATAAGCATTGTTTTTTTCTATGTATTTCCAAGCGAATCAGGTACTCAGATTCTATTAACCCTCTGGGTGGAATCTCTTCCATCTGAGAGTCAGGTGAGAGCCTAAGTAAGGACAGTCACTGTAGGCATGTGTCCTAAATCATGTATGATGCTATCCAACTATGGACATTGCGAATAAGCCCAAGTAAATACAGTGAAGCCGCCACCTGGCCCACAGTATCATCGTAACGCCCATGGCACTGAATTGCCTGCCTTCCTCAGAGAGCGGTGCCCTGCCCCACCAGGAGGCCCCCACTCCCAGGCAGAGAGCCCCGAGGGTCCCGGGTTCTTGCGTGTTCAGTGTTCATTCCCTCTCTGTGTCCTCTTGGGGCACTTTCTTCTGTTGAACTCTGAGTATCATTTCTAGCTCTGGTTGGCCTTGGTTTTCTGCTCTGATTGCTCCTCCATCCAGCATGGATTCTGGTCTCTGACCCCCACTTAGCTCTGCTTCCGTTCCCCCGCAGAACCTGGATGCAGGGACATTTATTCTCACTGACCTAGTTGGAGTCCACACGTGGCATCTGTTTGCACCTAGACCCGACACCCTGCCCCTTTTCCTTCTGCCAAGCTCTGGAGCAGTTTTCTTCCTTTACTAGAAGTTGTTGCTTTACCCGTTGTCCCTTCTTTTTTGCCATATCTTTAAATTTCTCAGTCTCTGGTGATAACCACCATCTCTTAATAAAAATACTCAGATCTCCTCCCTCCTCAGTGAGACAAAGACAAAGAAACACAAAGAAACTGAAAGCACCCTTGGTTCTGTGTGTCCAGGAAGACTCCTGCTCCCAGCGTGACATTGCTTGTGTGCATGCTCAGCAGTCGCTTCAGTTGTGTCCGACTGTTTGCAACCCTGTGGACTGTGTGATATTAGGGACCCACTAAATGATGCTCTTATGTTCTTCTTCTAAGTTTTCAACTGATGGAGGATCAAGACACAGGAGTTAATAAAGGACAGTCAGGGAGTTGGATTTGTTTGTGATAGAGCTGAGCGAAACTATTGGAGACTCCCAGAGCTGGTGCCTTAAGTAAGAAGATGCAGACTATGGGCTGCTGAGTGAAGAGGCGCAGCCTTCCACGTGGGGTCGGCAGGCAGCTTCCTTAGTGTCAAGCTCCCATCTGGGGAAGTAAAAACCTGGGGTTTTGATTGAAGATGCAGTGTGCAGAACCCGGGCACCAGGAGCAGGGAACGGGCAGCCCTCCACCCCAGGTCACCAGCGGGAGATAGAAAGCGGGGTAACAAGCGCGTGTGAACTTACAAGGTTCTTTGGGCAGAGGTCATAACCTTTTCTTCGGCTCAGTGATCATTTTAAAAGGTAAGCGATGGAAGCTTTGGAGGTGGAAAGACCTGCCGGTGAATCAGTGCTCACCCCTCTGGGAGCTGAATTGTCTCAGTTCTCGATTTCCTCATCTGCGAACTGCAGATAACTGGTCACTGGACCTAGAAGTTCTGAGAATAAAATGAGACCATGTAGAGATAATAAATGTTAGTAGCAAATAGCTTATTTTCAGTAAATAGACGTACTGACTGCAAACTCCCCGATGCCTGATCCAACGCCTGACTTCAGTGCCGGAGAGTAAGTATTTGTTGGCTGGGTGCACCTGGGGCTGTGGTTCCTGGTCATTGACACCCGCCAGCCTCCTGTTTCCTGTCTCTCCTGACACTCACCGTCTGTCTCTGAGCTTTCCCCACCCTGCTCTGCGCTGGCCTCTCCTGGCTATCCTGTCTTGCTGCAGCCACATCCAAGTCCCCCAGGTACGTTCCTGTCACTGCCCAATCCGTGGTACCCGCAGGGGTCAGCAAGACCCAAGGTCCCCGGGAGGCCATCACTCAGCTAACAGCTGCTCACATATTATGATAAGCAGAGCTCCCGCCTTTATTTTGGACATTTTCCCGTTTTTTTGCCAACATGTCTCTGTGGAGGAAGGGGAATTCTATCAGCTGGGGAGCTGTGGAGGATGGTACCTCTGAACCATGGTCAGCAGAATTTTTGATTTCAGATGCCCTGTTGTGATTAAATTCTGTGTAGGATAATTTGCCTGTCCGTGGAGGGAGTATCGTTCCATGATTGGATTAATTAACTCATAGAAGGGACACTCATAGTATGACCAGTTCAGCGGTCACGCACATTTTTCATTTGCCTCTGCCAGTCCCGTGCCAGGCATCTTCCTTCTCAGCCTCCAGCCAGTCAACAGCCAGGTACCAACCAACTCCATCTCCTCAGGTCGCACCTTCAGTGGCAGTTTGGACAGTGGTGGTGTTCGTTTGATTTGTTTCCTAGCACTGCTGGAACAAAGTACCACAAACTGGGTAGCTTAAAACAGAAATGTGTTTTCTCAGAGTTCTGGAGGCAAGAAGTCCAAGACCAGGTTGTTGGCAGCCCACGTTCTTTCTGAAGACTCTAGGGGAGGACCCGTCCTCGCCTCCTTCGTCCTCAGCATCCCTTGGCTTGTGGCAGCATCACTCCAGTCTTTGCCTCTGTTCATGTGGCTTCTCCCTGTGGCCCCGTGTCCTCATATGGCCATCTTCATTTCTTCGTATGAGAACACCAATCACATTGGGTTAGAAAGTGAAAGTGAAAGCCACTCAGTCGTGTCCGACTCTTTGCGACCCCATGAACCATACAGTCCGTGGAATTCTCCAGGCCTGAATACTGGAGTGGGTAGCCTTTCCCTTCTCCAGGGGATCTTCCCAACCCAGGGATAGAACCCAAGTCACCCACATTGCAGGCAGATTCTTTACCAGCTGAGTTACAAGGGAAGCCCAAGAATACTGGAGTGGGTATCCTATCCCTTCTCCAGCGGAGCTTCCTGACCCAGGAATCAAACCAGGGTCTCCTGCATTGCAGGTGGATTTTTCACCAACTGAGCTATCAGGGAAGTCTATTGGATTAGCAGTCCACCTTATTCCAGTATGGCTTCATCTGTACTAATTATATCAGTCATGACCTTATTTCCAAATAAGGTCATATTTATAGATACCAGCATATCTTTGTGGGGAACACAAAGCGACCTGTAACAGTGCCCTAAACAGTAAATACTCAAATGTTGAAATCTTAAACTTTGGCGTTCCATTTTCCAGTGACACCGTCTTTCTGTGTGGCCACTAAATCCTCTGGCCACTCAGTCCCCCCATCTCAGCAGTATCCTCCTCACTCTTGGTAAACAATATTGCCTTCTTGTTCCCAGTGAGCATCAGAAGTCGTCGAGGAGGGCTCAGGGGACTGTCCTCTTTGCCCAGGGCGGAGCTGGCCTGCACCTCTCTCTCCTGCTTCTGTGCTCCAGAGCACTGGTGCAGAGAGTCCGTCCATTTAAGCCTCTGCTTTATCTACTGTGCATCCGTCCTCCAGCGCATGTCTCTGGGGAAGGAGTCCCTCTCTCCTAGGAAGCATTCTGATGTGGATTTCATCTCGCACATTCTCTCTCTGAATTATCCCTCAGTGGCCTAGAGAAGCCCTGGCCACAATGAGCACTCTGACACTCCAGGTCAAGAGAAGCACAAAGGATGCTCTTCAGGACGTGGGAACATGTAGATAGAACAAGTCATGACCCTTCAGTGACCCCAGTCTCTGGGGAACCCCTATGCTTCAGGGCTCCTCTTCTAGGCAAAGGGTGGCATCAAGCTGTCCAGGGTGATGTCCTGCCAGCATACAGAGAGCCCTGGGAAGGACCTGCGAAGCCTCTGATCTTCCCCTCACCCTTCCCCGTTGTTCTTGTCCAGTCACTCAGTCATGTCTGACTCTTTGCGACCCCGATGGACTGCAGCACGCCAGGCTTCTGGGTCCTTCACTATCTCCCAGAGGTTGCTCAAACTCATGTCCATTGAGTCAGTGATGCCATCCAACCACCTCATCCTCTGTCATTCTGTTCTCCTGCCTTCAGTCTTTCCTAGCATCAGGGTCTCTTCCAGTGAGTCAGCTCTTTGTATCAAAAGATTGGAGCTTCAGCTTCAGCATCAGTCCTTCCGATGAATATTCAGGGTTGACTTCCTTTAGGAGGGACTAGTTGGATCTCCTTGCTGCCCCTCCCAGAGACCCAGCATCCCTTCATGGTATAGTTCCAACAACCTGCACTGAGCAAGCTAAGTGCCCTGGGTCTAATAACAGAGTTCCAGGCACGATGTCTTATGACACCGCCAACACTAAGACTGTCCACCAGTGGGTAGCGTCCCACCTGCAGCCTGCAAGACCCACATGGTGGCCGTGCCATCCATCAGCTATCAGCAGGGGCTGATGAGGAGAGGAGAGCCAGGCTGGCTGTGGACCCTTCCTCGAGTTTCCCCTTTCCTCCCTGTGTTATCTGGCTTTTGCTGCTCTTCAGCCCTGAGTCCTCTCCTCTGCCCACATGCCGCCTAGGTGTCCTTTCAGGAGGAG